>OX403606.1:5000-1389477 GCA_948107665.1 Lomographa bimaculata | reverse complement strand
TAAAGCTTTCACACACACTGAGTATATACCCCATACTAAGTTCGATGACTTGTGTCGTAGGTGCCGGAAAAAATCACAACACACACGCAATTACAACCATAATCAGATCTCTCTTCTTTGTGCAGAAAATTTGTGTCCTCGCAGAGAATCGAACCCGATATTTGCTAAGAAGGCGAACGCTCACCGGGCAGTTCATTCAGTATATACATTTCAATGTCAGCGTTTGTTAAATCCTTATCCTTACTAATATTATAAATCTGAAAGTAACTCTGTCTGTCTGTTACGCTTTCACGCTAAAACTACTGAACCGATTTAAACGAAATTTGGTACACAGATAGTCTAGAGCCTGAGAAAGGACATAGGCTACTTTTTAACCCCGAATTCTGCCTGGTCCGGGACTTACGTAGGCAAAGCCGCGGGGCGCAGCTAGTATTCTATATATTACTTCTAAAGGGCTATAGTAATACATTATATCTTTATACCATAAACAACTCACTGCCACCGAATTATTCCGAACATACCCGAATCCTTCCGATCCCAAAAGTACAATATCCAACTCCCCACAGGCAAAACAACGGACCGAATTCTAGTTTACTATTGTGCTCATTTCGATGTAATTTACGATGGTTAATGTAAAGCGTCTGATTTAAATGTGTTTGTGTGGTCGATAGCTGTGTTATGTGTGAACCGATTTGAATTTGGATGTTCGAAATTCAAATGAAAGATAGTAGTTTAAACTGACTCGCAAGTACTGTCCGAAAAATAATTTTAAAGAGGTATTTACTTTTTAGAACAGAATAGCATAGACAATTCTTTATTGAACACCAAATAAAGTTAAGTTACAGGGATATTAAGTAAAACGAATAAATCTTTATTCGTTATATTATTATATGCCCCTAGCATTAAGTCCACCTTTTGTACTTTTTGTGAAATAAAGAATTAAATAATAATAATGATTATTATTTCTTAATGTTTTGGATTTCAAAACAATCTAATATTCAGTTGTAATTATTTATGTAAAGCTTATCTTGTATATACGCTTATTACTTGGGAATTTAAATGAATTAAAAGTGACAAGAATGTATGACTAATTCAAAATAGCAACACGCATGCAATTAGCTGATTCATGACGCCAGTTTCCGTGTATATATGTTAATAAAAAAAAAACATAAAAATAACCTGTCAACTTTCCTATACGGCGTCCATAATGTCGATCATAAAACAGCATAAAAAAAAGTGTCATAGACTTTTTCGTCACAGAAAGACCGTAAAAATGTTGAAACAGATTATAGTTTCAAATATTTATTTCGATTTAAAATGGAATGTTTTCGTGAATGATTTTTACAGCAACGTATAAATTAAACTAAAAACTTGAAAAAAGCAATGCATCTGCCCTATTGGCAAGCGTGACGCAATTCAATAAATAAAAACTAAACGAAAACATACCAATTTCAATTAGTACATACACGCCTGCTCAAATTTATCAAAAATTTATTCCCTTAACTTCCCTTTGACCCCTAGAGCTCTCAAATACTCGATTTATACAACCCTACTTAAAAATCCAATTCAACTAAAAGACACCCCAGAAGGTCCCTAAGTGGGTAAGCTGAATAGATAAACCAAGTTACTTGGAAAACCTCGAAAACTTGAAAGCGGTGATAGCTTAGTCAAAGATAATCCGTGTCCCGATCGGTTGGTCGCGTTTTCGAATCCCATGACGGGCTTTAAAATTGAACGTAATATTGTGATTAAATTATAATGCTCATGCTTGCCTGCGTGTCTAATATTATTATTATTTTGCCTATCTAAAATAAATTCCGCCGGCTATCTTTTTATTATGCTTGATAGGATTTAGATGCATTCGACCATTATCTCACCTGATGGAAAGTGAAGATGCGGCCGAAGATGTAGCATGCTTGCCTAGAAGACACCTTTTCACACTTGACTTGAAGACTCCCAGATTATTACCGTTCGGAGAAGAAAGGCCCGAGTAATGAGTTCCACTCCTTCGCAGTATGGATGATAAACGTAGAAGCGAAACACTTCGAGCGAAATAGAGGTACGTAAATGATAATATGGATGACATTTGAGAGTTAGTTGTACATCTTCGGCTACATGGGTACTTCCCAACGGATCATAGTATCGGATTTTCACATTAACCGATCATAAAAGTTGTTCCCATCTGATCATTAGATCAGTTGCAACTAAAATAATTTATATATTATTCTTCCCAACTGATCATAAGATCCGTTGGGACTCTAGTAAATTATATATTGTTGTTCTCAACCGATCATAGGATCTGTTGGAACTTAAATAAATATCTGTTATACCTTCTCATCGGATCATAACTTTCCATCAGGTGAGATTGTGGTCAAATGCTTGCATATCGAACATAAAATAAGTTAATTCTTACAAACTATTTTAAAGACAAGCTTTTAGAAGGCCGCCAAATTGGATTTAAAGTAACGTTACTTTATTTTTCGAGTTATTCTCAGCAAGCCCTTTCATTTGATGCCCATATTGTAGGAGTGCATAAAAAATTACTTGTCCGCCATTTTGGGCGTTTCGGCATGTTGGATTTAAAATAACGTAACACAGCTAACCATGCATTGTCATCCAAATTAAACGTGAATACAAAATTTTAGCTCAATCGGTTGAAGAAATCTGCTTCAAAATTGAGTTGCAAGATTCCATCCGGACAAACATACATACATTGCAAGTTAAATAAAAGCTTTTAAAGAACTTGCTATTTAACAGCCGTAGAAACGCATTAAAACGATCGGATATACTTTACCTAACTATAACTACTACCTAATTGGCGACCCAGTTGGCGCAGTGGACGGGTGTCCGCCCTCTGCGCCGTGGGTCCTGGGTTCGATTCCCGGCAGGAGCACAAATACCTTCCTAAAGGATATTATTGCTTCTGGTACTGGGTGTAAAGTGTGTGTGATGTGAATGTTTCCGGCACCCACGATACAAGTCTTTGAACTTAGTTTAAGTGTGAAATCTTTTGTTTGTTTTGTTAAATTATATTCTTATAATAAAAAAACTGTACGTTTAGTTATTTTTTTTAAATAGCTTTTAGATTGCTTATACGTCATCTTACGGATAGATAGTCCAGATACTTGCTGAAAAAAAAAATAGAAGGGACCAGACGCGTTATTAGGTACCGGTCTTAGTTGCAATATGTTAATTTTTTTTATATATATTATTGAGAGACGAAACAAGCAAGTCGCTCACCTGATGGTAAGCGTCAAGCCAGTCGTCACCCAGATATTTTTGAACTTATAAGTATAGGTCAAAATCTAGCGTGGTAAAGCATTAAGTTCGTCACCCTGAGATATCAGATATTAAATATCTATAAGTCCGGTAATTTCACTTACTTAAACAAGACTTAACATTATTTCTTTTGTGTTTCGTCGGAGTCACATAAAAATAGGGCAAAGCCTACTTTTCTTTTATTATCTGATTGCGCGGCAAAGCTAACTGACTTCTTGGAAATCTTAATATTTTAAAGATCAAGAAACATGGCTACTTGTTTAAATTTCATTTTTGCGTGTAATAAAAAATGCGGAAATAAATAAATACAAATTTGCGACAGAGCGCTCCGCATTCATCCTGAAGAAGGCTTCCAAATGAAGCCGAAACAATTGTCGATCTAGACAACAACGCGTAAGTCACGCTAATTCCCGTTTTAATTTTAATTTAGTTGAAATGTGCGTGACAAACTCACGCACATTTTGAATAATTATCAAACAAAAGCATTAATATTAATTACTCAATTCCTCATTTGACCTGAAAATAGGAATTTCCGTAAAACAATTCTACACTATCATCTGACGTTCACACGCACTGTTTAAAAAGCTCCGCACCGTGTAGACTGTAGACAAAAGAAATAATAGGTATTTTTAGCCTCACGTAATAAAAGATCATACATCATAGCATGTCATGCAATGTTAACACGTGAAGGTCGCGAAAGGGCTGAATAACTGTATTCAAAATGATTTTCTTATACACAATATTGTAGCTGTCTGCCTTAAAACAAGAATATTTTTTGTGTGATATATAGTTCTTGTAATGGTGACGTAAGACGCAAATAAGGTTTTTGTAACATAGGACTTTTTGTTAAACACTGACAAACTCAGAAGTCATATTTTATACAAGCTTTTATTTAGTTTCACCTGCCCTTTTATCTGTCGGTCTGTAACCAACTCTTGCAAGCTAAATTTGCACACTTTTCAAAATCAAATTCGTTTATTAACATGGGCCCCAAAGAGGCACTCATGAAAGTTAATGATTCTACTGCCAGATTCGCCAAATTACAGCCTTTACGATGTTAGTTCAATGTTTCGATGTTAATTAAAATTACAGCCTTTTCGATGTTAGTTCAATGAATTAATTAAATGTTATATATAGCGCGTTTACCTTCCTCTTCCACATCATCACTTATCATCAAGTAAAGTGGTCAAACGTAAACATATCATGTGTCATAAAAAACCTTCATTTCTATTTTAATTATCAAAGTAACATATTTTAGTACATTTTATCAAGAAATTAGGTTGTCAATTTGACTGTATGTTTTTTTTGTATGTATGTTACGCGATAATTCCGCCAATTATGAATGATTTTGTTCATTTTTTTGTTTAGTAGATTATACTTCAGTTCTGGTCTCAAATACATTTTATCGTAATTGATTATGCCAAAACCAATATTAAAGCGGTGAAGTCGGTTTTTTTAAGTTTAGCTTGCGTTTTAATTATTTTAGCATTAGCCATCTAGGCGTCGTCGGATGGTTAGATGGTTCTAAAGTAGTAAATTTAAAAAGTGAAAATTATCGATTGGATTGAACCCCCGCCCCGGCCAAACGGTGTCATGTCTAACCGCTGAGCTACTGAGCCCTGCCTGAAACAACGAAATTATTATTGACGCCTTATCATGTGACGCCATCTGTCGAAATAGTTTGAATATTATAGCTGTTTGATCGAGTTAACTCATAACAAAACGCAACTAAAATGTTGTTTGATCGTTAATTTAAGAAACAAGGTTCCTATTGACGTGTAGATAATGTTAATACATTTTTCAAGGTAACGATAATTATTTTCATCAAACGTAACAATAAAAATTATATCAAGACGTAATTGTAAGCTTTCATATCATATTCAAGTACAAAACTCTTATTATATTCGCGAGGCCTGTTCTTTGAATTCAGGGTTCGAAAAAATTAGGTAAAGAGTAAGGCCCTTTTCCTTTGGCTTCCTTTGTAAAAGTTTTGTTAGATAAATCCACTAAAATTGATTACTAGATCTTTGAACACGGGATGAAAGAGATTCTCTGTATTTTTTGGGTTGCGTATTTACTATGCATAATACATTATTTTAGATTTTGGTGAATTTAGATTCGGTTTCTTTGGTTATCGTATTTGGACCCTCGAAGGGTTATAGTTCAATCAACGAGATTCTACCAATAGAGACGATAAATTTATAATGGAAACAAAAAACTTTTCTCTTTCCTAAAGGTATAATACATAAAAAAAAATTTCGTTGTACTCTATTAAATGAATCGATATTTATGTATAAAATTCTTCTGTATGTGTGTATGACTAAACTTCTCCTAAACGGCTAGACCGATTTTGATCATTTTTTTGTGATATTCACGATTCGATACTATAAATAATGTAAGAAATTACACCCATGCGAAGCCGGGGCGGATCGATAGTTATATATGAAATGATATTTTTAAGCTCTTCCATTTATTTAATACCTAACTGTTAGTATTTGTCGAGTTTTATTTTTATGTCACCTGAAATATATCGTTAAAAAGAGAAACGAATTTGTTCACTGTGAATAAACAGAAATACGTACATACATGCATACAAATTTACGCTGCCAAAATCACATCCCTCCTTTTTTACGCCGTAGTCACGCAATAATGTTCTGGTAGCTATCCTTGAAAGCCAGTCATTCGTGTAGCGTGTGTACCATTCTCGACTAAATCCTACTTATTATAGTTTCCTACTCAAATCACAAAGTGTCGCTTGCTAAATCTAACCTGTCTAAAGATTTCAGTTTCGGGCTTCCAAGATTAACTTAGACAGGCCTAGCCCAGTTTGGAGCCCTCAAAATAATGATTTAATCTTCTAATATATAAAATTCTCGTGTCGCAATTGGTTACCAAACTCCTCCGAAACGGCTCGACCGATTTAATGAAATTTTGTGTGCATATCGGGTAGGTCTGAGAATCGGTCAACATCTATTTTTCATACCCCTAAATGTTAAGGATGGTCCAAACCAAAATTTTATTTTTTTATGATTCAGAATGAAATAATGTATATGGCAAAACAACGTTTGCTGGGTCAGCTAGTGAACCTATAATAAGTGCTTATGTTTTGACACACTACCTAAGTAGTTTTAAGAGTGATATAATCTGAATAAATACTTTGAACTGCTCGTTGGTTTAGTCGGGTGGCGTTCGCCTACTAAGCAGGTGGCAAGGGGTATCGGGTTCGATTCCCGGCGGGAACACAAGCTTTCTCCCCAAACAAAATTTGTGTTTCTGGTTGTGATTGTATATGTGATGTGAATGTTTTCGGCATCCACGACACAAGTCATAGAACTTAGTGTGTAGCTGTAAGTGTGAAAGCGTTTATGTTTTATGTTTATAATTATTACTGACTAACCAACAAGTGAGACAGTGATCAAACGCTAGCCTATCAAAGTAAAAATAAGTATACTTAGCGCATTTCCTCTTAAAGCTTTCGATTTTAGCAACACGTGTAGAGTATTATAACATGATCGGAACTAAAACTGACCGGGTGGAAGCGATCCACTAATATAACTTGTAAGTAATAAGATTTACCCCAAACTTCTGAAGCTCAAGGTCCGTAATAATACGTAATACCTGTACTGATGTAGGTATCGATCCAGTGGGCGCAATCTGACCTCTGCGCCATACTGGGTTCAATTCACGGCAGGAGCACAAATTTCCTTCTAAAGGGATATTTTTGCTTCTGGTTCTGGGTGTGATTGTGTGTATGATAAGTGAAATATTCCAAAATACAAGTCTTTAAACTTAGTGTGGGGCTGTTATTGTAAATGCGTTAAATAAAGATAAAATAGGTATAAGAAATACATTATCTGTAAAAATTTCAACTAACTATCACGGTTCATGAGATACAGCCTGTTAAAAGACGGACGGACAGAGGAATCTTAGTAATATGGTCCCGTTTAAAAAATAATTATACTCTACTTTTTGCGTGACTAACGCGTTCTGCGTTAGTCTCGCAATAACTCGAGAACGGCTCGACCGTTTTGGCTGATTCTTGCAATGTAGTGTTAGTAATTGTCAGGGCAAAGTTTGTATGTAATTTGTTTTTAATCTATCGGAGATTTCGGCGAATCACTAGTATATGATAAAATTATTATCAAAATCATAAAAAAAAAATTATAAACTAGCCGTGCCCCGCGGCTTTGCCCGCTATTATCAAGTTAAAAAGTAGCCTATGTGTTAATCCTAGGTATAATCTATGTACATTCCAAATTTCATCCAAATCCATTCAGCCTTTAAAGCGTGAAGAGGGAACAAACATACTTACACACTTAAACACAAACTTTCGGATTTATAATATTAGTAGGAAACATACCTACCATAATATTTAAAAGTCTTCAAAGTGGATGGGTTATGTATGTAGACTAATCTTTGGTGGACGTTCTAGGTTAAGATATGTTCAATTAGACCAGTGCTGGGATGGGTGACTTTTTAGAGGGATTTTCAACTGAGTGTCACCGTACTTCAGAGGGCACGCTAAGCTTTGTCGGCCCCGGTTGTTAGTCGCAAGATAAGTCGGATTCCTTCAGACGGTCTGAAACATCGTAACACTAGGACTGCCTACTACTCTATACAAAACGAAAGCAAGCATTGAGACATGAAAATTTAAAAATAATCTTGTAGGCATTTTGCTCACAGTATTTAAGTTAAAAAGTAATGTCCGGACGGAAGAGTGAAAGGTCCATATTCAAACAACTTGACTGGCGTTGAACTGACAGATTCATCCTTTAATTATTAGGGAAGTTACCAAAAAAACCTTTGTTCATGGTATTTACAAAGTAAGGCATGCTGCACACTTGAGATTTAGCAGCAACGATCGGATAGTGTGAAATAAATCTGTTGGGATTGATATCACGAAACTATAATTTTGAGACGACACTCTTCCTTTTACAAAAAATCAAAACTTTTAACTATACAATTTTTTTACCGAGATAAAAATATTATAAATTTCGAAACGGAATTTACTATCTCATTTGCAAATTATTTGATTAATGCTTGCATTTTGCATGACCAAATATTAATTATATGACTAACTTCTATTTATATACTTATATATACTTTATATCAACACAATTTCAAACAAATAAATATTGAGGGGGCGGTACCAGAATATCTCTAAAAATACGTTACCTTGTAACCGTTTTTCTTGTTTTCATTTCTTTGTATTCATAACAAAAACTAATAAATAAAGATTTCGTTAGAATCGATTTGATATGATAAAGAACACCTTGTTCTTAGAATATTATTAACATTTAAAAATAAAAGGGATATATTATCAAAGCCCTTCTCTTTTCTTCCCACTTTTTTTCTTGCGCCTGAAATTTTTTCTAAACAATTTTATTTTAAATCAGAACAATTTCTAACTGTCAAAGTTTTTTTTTTATACTTAACATATATTTTTTGTATTTGATCACCTAACCACTATACCTCGCCATGGTAAGTAATGATGTGGTCGAGGGTGGTTAAAACGCTTGATAATGGCTATTCTATATGAGGTGGCATCTCATTGTAATTTATTTAATCATAACACCCGAAAAAAATAATAAAAATCACATCGAGTGTGCGTAAGCTCTTATTTAAGGAAGTTCAGAAGATAAGGTATCCTGTTAAATTAAATTTTTCCACCTCAAAAACCAGAAAACCCAATTACGTTACAAATCAAATAAAAGGAAATCATTATTTAACAATACACCTCTTATCTGCTTAGGAATCAATTCGTTTTATTATCTGCTTTTAATTTATGTTTCATGCGTTAATAGTTACTACAAACTTGACACACTTTGTTCACGCCGCGCCGAAAGCGTCCGAGTCGTGGGCGCGGTCGCCTCTCGTGCTGCGATTCCCCGCCCGCTGTTCACGCCGTCTGTTTGAACCAAATGCGTACAGTGTGAAGTAGCTATTAACACATGAAACAGAGATATAATTTAATTTATATCCGCAAAACAGGTTGAATTTGGTTTCGGTCAACTGACAGGAGGGTTGACATTAGGCAGGCTGGTTAAAACACTCATTTCAATTTTTTTAATTCACAATATTGGTTAACGAGTACGTAAATTATTTTCTTTATTTATGAGGACCTATAGCCAAAGCTAATAGTCCAAACCGGTAAAATCAAAATATTTTGCTTCATAAACGCAAGCATAACCTTATACGCATCGTTACACAAAAAGTAGATTCCTAACAAAAATTAAAAATTGGAGTATAGATCAGAACAAAAAGAAGAGTGTAAATTAATTCAACAACCAAGTCTAATTATCAAAGAAATCACTACGAAGCAGTCGCCCGAGGTCACACTTGTGCAAAACAAGTCTATAGACCAGGGTAGAAGCCTTTAAAAATAATGAAAAGTGAAAAGAAATTAAAGTAGGATGAAACCCATTAGAAAAGGAGGGAAATATTATAAAAATGAAAGGAAAAATAATTTACGGGCGATCTGAGGTCGGGAAGGGGATGGGGGTGAGTTTTTAAGGGTAAAAAACGGTTTTTCTCGATTTCCGGCAAAACTAAAAGTCCTATCGAAAAAAATCAAATGGCAAAGTTGTAGATAATAAAAAGATCTAAAACTTTTGTATTTACACTTTTTTCACATAACCTCAAAATTTATGTGAAAAATTCAAAAAACCAAGTTTTTGGTTTTTTATTTTTATCTTTTACAAAAAATTTTTTTTTTTCACGAAATTTTGTGAAAACTTACCTTTTTATGTCCCAAATACGCTATAATTTATTTGATTAAAAATATTTATTTTTTCACCTTATTTTGAATTAATATCGAAAAAACACCCTAATTTTCAATCGAAAATTCACCCGTCAAAATAGCTTTTTTCAAAAAGTTGGTATGGTTTCTGTTCGTTGAAATCTCTACTTTCCGATGGTGAACAAAAAAATATATGTTACTATGGTAAATCTTCTCAGAAAATGCAAAAATTCAAAAAAAACTTGAATTCGAAAATTTTTTTTCAATTATTATGAATAATTTCATCTAAAAAATTTAAAGAAATGTACGTTCTTAAAAAGTATCCTATGTCCTTCTCCTGGCTCTAAACTACCTCTCTGCCAATTTTCAGCTAAATCGGTTCAGCTGTTCTTGAGTTATAAGTGGAGTAACTAACACGACTTTCTTTTATATATATAGATATATTTACGATATATATTTTATATATTTTTTATAGATTTTAAATGTATTTTTTATGTATTTTGAAAAATTTTTTTTTTCATGGGATTAACTAAATTTGTTTTTTTTATCTTGTACTAAAATATCATTTAATTTCAATCTTTAGGTTATGTTACGTTAAGCATACTATTTTTTAAAGAAAATATTACGATTTTTATGGTTGAGTTGATTGATACAGATAAAAATAGAGATAGTATTTACCTTCCTATGCAGATTCGAGAAGTTTTTTTATTTTTTCAAGTAAACTTGTCACAATTATCTTCAAGAAACTCAGCGTGCACGTGTATTTTTATAAACGATGTTGTATACTGTACTGTATTTCGAATACTGGTTGGGCTAGCAGTTGTAAAGCTGCTACGAAATATATAGTATATAATAATAGTAGGTATGTATGTAGTAAGACCCAGACCCACGAAATACCCCTTCTACACGAAATACCTTTTGATGGGCTACAATTTTTCGTAGGTCACTCAGGTATATCTACTCAGGTATATATATAATTTATCTCAAAATAGTTATAAATAGGCATCTACGCATATAATTTAAAGAAAATTAGACAACTTTCTCCAAATATTGTAGATGTCTTATTAAATATTAATTTAATTAACTTATTTGTTTGTTAATTATAGTAGTATATTTTTATTTGCAATTTTTTTGTTATCAACGTCACATGTAATCTAACGTTTTTCGAGTAATTAAAGTGTAAATTTTAATAAATAGCTCAAAATTATTTATAATAATTAAAAAAAAAATTCGATGTTCGAATTCGAATTCAAGTTTTTTTTGAATTTTTGCATTTTCTGAGAAGATTTACCATAGTAACATATATTTTTTTGTTCACCATCGGAAAGTAGAGATTTCAACGAACAGAAACCATACCAACTTTTTGAAAAAAGCTGATATTTTGACGGGTGAATTTTCGATTGAAAATTAGGGTGTTTTTTCGATATTAATTCAAAATAAGGTGAAAAAATAAATATTTTTAATCAAATAAATTACAGCGTATTTGGGACATAAAAAGGTAAGTTTTCACAAAATTTCGTGAAAAAAAAAATTTTTTTGTAAAAGATAAAAATAAAAAACCAAAATCTTGGTTTTTTGAATTTTTCACATAAATTTTGAGGTTATGTGAAAAAAGTGTAAATACAAAAGTTTTAGATCTTTTTATTATCTACAACTTTGCCATTTGACTTTTTTCGATAGGACTTTTAGTTTTGCCGGAAATCGAGAAAAACCGTTTTTTACCCTTAAAAACTCACCCCCATCCCCTTCCCGACCTCAGATCGCCCGTAAATTATTTTTCCTTTCATTTTTATAATATTTCCCTCCTTTTCTAATGGGTTTCATCCTACTATGATTTTTTTTGGTTTTAAAAATTATCGACCCTGGTCTACTAATGTATTATGCCTACATAATCACGTATAAGTAAGAATTTTGAAAAATTGGTATTAATAACTATATTACTTATTGTTACTCTTCCAGGAAGAGAATATGTTATGCTCTTGAAGGTAGGAAATAGATCTAAAAATCACAACCACTATGATAGTATGAATGTTTGTATCAATAACGGGATATTTACCACGAATTTCGTTTGTTTTGAGTTTCTCCGTGATCATGGTAAATTTTGTGCTTAAAATTCGGAAACTCAAAACCAATGAAATACATGATAATTATCCCGTTATTGATACCAACATTTATAGTGAAAGTGACCATGGTAGCTTAAAAACTTACACTATGATAGTATCCAGGCTTCAATCAGGATACAAAAGCTAGTAATCTTAACATTTTTGGAGCCTCCACTTGAAGAAACGCTGTGCCTAAACACGCCCTCTGTGTTTTGCCACTCAGGGCTACAAACTGTCAAAACGTCGTATACCAAATATCTCTCAGAAATGTAATTGAGACACAACATATATCATCTATGAGGAAACACAACTGTCACTCGCGAAAGAGCGTCAAATAAGTCATAGAAAACGCGTCAACGTTGTACTTTTAAAGTCTCTATACAAAGCAGGTTTAGAGCGTATGATTTTTATTATTAGTACTAAGCTACCTACCAGTTTATGAACTCAGCTTCAGCTAATAGTAATTTGATCAAAAGCGATAGTAAATTATTTACTCATAACAATAGTAAATAATGGTTTTATTTAGAACACCTTGGTGTTATTTTTAATGTTACGTGTAATGGCGTCACATACGTCACTGAAAGCTTTACAAAACGCGTCTTAGAACGTGACATAAACATGCCAGCCATCACAATTTCATTGCATAGACAGAAAGATGTTTTTTTGATCTAGTATGGCAAACGTTTCAACACTATCTTATCTGACGATAAGTGACGACAAGTTAGAGATGTATAGAAGAAACAGAAAAAAAGATACCTTTGCCAAGCAGTGGGTTACTTAAAAAAAGATGGGTGTTCGAGATACACAGAATATGTTATCAGCCTGGAATTCTTTTTCTAGGATAAATACATTTATGTACTAACCCTGGAAGAAACTAACGTTTAAATGCCGCGCTGCTAAAAATCGCCATGTGTAAGGCATTTACATGTAGCAGAGAGGTTTTATTTGGCATCGCGCCGACTCCTAACAAATGCTGTGTATGGTCCTGCTGTTAGCGGGCAGCTTCGTTAAGTGTAAAAATAAGAAGTAAGATTTAATGAATGCATTAATTTTCAATAATATGTCAAGTTTTTAGCAAGATAGATAACCGCTGGAGTAGAATCATACTTGAGTGGACGACCGTTGGCCAGGTTGAGCGAAGTCCGTCATAAACTGGTTGAGAGCCCAAAACCGGGCTCAGTATCGTACATTTGTTTAACAGAAAAAATATAGGCAGATGATTTTTCAATAGGCGAGTCTTGTTAAGGCTAGGTTTATGACTAGGTTTTTACGGTGTTCCGGCAGTTATCCTTGAGAGCCTGCGTATTCCAGGTCTAGTGTGTTTACCAGCTTCAATCACATCTTCACTTACCATCAGGTGAGATAGTGGAAAAAACACTAGCCTGTCACAAAAAAAAAAAAAGTACTAAGACTTCCCAGTGAGAGAGGCTCGAGCCGCAGCACGATGTTGACTGATGATGAATCGTTTGATTACTTCCTCATCTGCTGGTAATTGATGATTCGGTAAAGGTGATCATATTTGGGCTAGATCATTATTATAATCCTACCCTAATCTTAAAAGGCCTTCCATCCTGTCTGGACGGTATTTTGTAAGAAATTATCTAGTGCATCATTAATTTCAGTTTTGTATTCATGATAACAAGTTTTTCAGGTAAAATATAGAGTTAATTTTGTATGCTAGATAGGCATACATTTGAGAATGATCCGAGAAGCCTCATATATCTGTCGTTCTTGTCTTTGACGACCCAGTTGGCGCAGTGGACAGGTGTCCACCCTCTGCGTCGTGGGTCCTGGGTTCGATTCCCGGCAGGAGCAAAATTCCTTCCCAAGGGATATTTGTGCTTCTGGTTCTGGGTGTAATGTTTGTGTGATGTGAATGGTTCCGGCACCCCCGATACAAGTCTTTGAACTTAGTGTGGGGGCTGTGAGTGTGAAAGCGTGAAAGCGTTTCTGTTTTATTGTAAAATTTAATTATTATTTTAATGTGCGTGCAATAAAGTATTATTGTATTATATAGTAAATAATCCAGCGCTCGCTTACAGAACGACTCGACCCTTACCCATTCACATCGGCGCACTTACTTCATACATTGGCTTCACTTAGTTTTTATTGATACCAATGAATAGTAATGCTCGAAGCGATTTGTTTTTTTGCTTTATTATACTACGTTATTATTCTGCCCGATTGTATAGGAAGTTATAGTAATAGTGTTGTGATAGTGGGCTACCAAGGTCTGATCTGTTTCTTTTTATTATATATTTAACTGGTAGATCCCCGCGTTAAAATGTATATATAATATATAGTATATTATCGTTTATCATCCGTACTGCGAAGGAGTGGAACTCATTGCCCGCGTTGTTTTCCGAACGGTATAATCTGAGAGTCTTCGAGTCAAGAGTGAATAGGTATTTTCTAGGCAAGCATGCTACGTCTTCGACCGTTTTGTCGCTTGCTAGCAGGTGAGATAGGGGCCAAAAGCCTGCCTACTGAGCATAAAAAATACATATTTAATTTCATGCGTTTAATTGTTTTTTTTGGACGGAACCCTGATTCTTTTTCTAAAGTAAAAAGAGCCTACTTAAAGGATAGAGTAACATCAGCTATCTGCCAGTAAAAGTCCCGTTAAAATTGGTCCAGCCGTTTTAGAGATACATCGACCGCATTTAGCTAAAAGTTGATATTTTGATATAACAAACAGACTTTTCAATTTTATTTATTTATATATACGAGTAATGGCAACATTATTTAATTACATTTTGTGAGAGTTTTGCCGCGAACGTGAAAAAATGGCGTTGTTGATTTTGTATAATTTTCCAAAACCTGTGATTCTTCGAGTGTTAATGTGTAAAAATGGTGGATTATTAACCGTTAATACTTAGTAAACGTGCATAAGTGTAGGCAAGTCATACAAAGTTGAAAAACGTGATTTTCGCCTTCGCTCCAAAACTCCAATAGAAGTTCTAGTAAAGTTTCTACCACTATGCTAGGGCATGACTTGACTATGACTGACTACTTGACTTTGACTTTGACTGTGACTTGTGACTAAGACTTTTATTATCAAAAATATAAATTAATAATATTTGTTTAATATTTCGACTGAAGGACTATGCATCCATGGTCATGAAATAATAATAAAAAAAAAAACATTTTGTAACTCTATACCTTTTTACTACTACTATGTATGTAAAAGCGGAAACTAAGTTAATCTTCCAACCTTACAAACACAACTAGCCGTACCCCGCGGCTTTGCCCGCTATTATCAAGTTAGTAGTAGTAGCCTATGTATTAATCCTAGGTGGTATAATCTATGGCAAGTCCAAATGTCATCCAAATCCGTTCAGCCGTTAAAGCGTGAAGAGGGAACAAACATACTTACACACTTGCACACTTAAACACAAACTTTCGGATTTATAATATTAGTAGGAAGCATGTTCAAAATGTTCTGTGATCATCGTTAATTTCGAACTTTCACTAACATTCTCCGGTATATCTTAGGTTTTACTTCAGAATAGGTAAATGTTGAACAAATTGTGAAGTCTTGACGTGTCGGTGCATCCTACTAATATTAAAAATCCGAAAGTTTGTGTTTAAGTGTGTAAAAATGTTTGTTCCCTCTTCACGCTTTAACGGCTGAACGGATTTGGATGAAATTTGAAATGTACACAGATTATACCTAGGATTAACACATAGGCTAGTTTTTAACTTGATAATAGCGGGCGCAGCCGCGGGGCACGGCTAGTTTAAAATATACTGTGATAACTAATTAGAGTAATTAGTATATAGATAACTGGGGAAATTATATTATTTTTAAGTACATGTATGTAAGATTGAATAAAAAACGTATGTGCACTTAGAACAGCTGTATTGTTTTACTGGTACGTATTCTTCCCTACTTTATAACACAATCTTATATGGTTATAGGCATTCTTAAGATTTATTGATAAAGACGTTTCTATGAATATGTTAATATGAAAATGTAATATGTCGTAAAGAAATATTGTGTAATATGTCTGTACTTATTGGGAGCGTACTAGCAGTTGTTTGGTATTTCGATATTGATCATAACTTTGTCTACAAATAGGTACAATCGTTCTATCTAGCCCATATATTCTTTTTAATGCGTTCAATAACCGTAGATTGTGCGTTATAAAATATTGTATGTTATTATAGCACGGATATAGAGATAATAGTTATGCCTTTGGTATTTGAAGATATAAATCTTTTGGCGCGTTTGGGAAATGATGAGAGTGAATTGTTATAATGTGCGAGCACACTGACGCCTAAAAGCGACACCATGAAGTTGGTTGATAATTGTCTCTCAAGTTTAATTATAACTTTAATAAAGGTAATAATTTAAAGTCTTTTCAATCGACTTCGAAATAGGAGGTTCTCAATTCGACTGTATGTTTTTTTTTGTATGTACGTTACGCGATATCTCCGCCAATTATTAATCGATTTTGATGATTTTTCTTTATTTGGTCGAGTATTGTCCCATATATATTTTATCGAAATCGATCTAGCCAAAACCAAAATATAGGCGTTGAAGTCGGTTTTTAAACTTTGCTTGCGTTTTATTATTTCAAAAACAAAGAACACTGGCACACGGGATACAATTTTCAGTTATTTTTGTTTAGTTACGCTAAAGAAGTATAACTTCTTATATGCGTGCATAAGTACACACGCTTTTTTTTCTCTAAAGCCCCGAAAAATTGCGCGTTTCAATGTACACTGAAACGTGTATAGAACTATATAACGCACCGTACGCACGTATAGAATGCATCTGTGCTATGTATACGCATATCATAGATGCATTTCTATACGGGTGCTGTATTTTTTTCACAATAGATAAGTAAGTGTAAGAGTAAGTGACGTATATTTATCGATAGCGATGAAAAAAGTTAGAAGTAAAATAAACGCTTTTTTTTTTATTTGTGACAGGCTAGTGTTTGACCACAAACTCACCTGACGGTAAGTGACGATGTGATCGAAGCTGGTAAACACACTAGACCTGGAATATTATAATTGTTTTACTCTGACACAACACGCGTACGCGATGTGGACTGCAGCAAAACCGAATGCAAGGCGAAGCGTCCAATTTTATATTTTCGAATTTAATTTTGCGTTTTTGACGTGACGTGAAAACACAAAAGTTTGTCTATCTTGATATAAAAAAAAACTACCGTAGGTGTTTAAAACCTATTGAAGTGACTGTACTGTCAATATTGCAATTCTCTCGATGAATGTAGCTTTTCTGTAAAAATGTTTCTCTAAGTGCACTAACTGCTGCGCATTTAAATATTTTACGTTCAATTTCATTTCTTGCAGCGCCAAATACACAGTAAGGGCAATGTCACTATTTAACCCTTCAGTCTAATTTTTACCTCCGACTCACGAGACGAATTTTATAAGTTTGTAGCTTTTGTCTTTCAGTCTTTGTATATATCACCCTATCCGTATTCAGTTGCTTCTAAACGGATGGAGCGCTTTCGAAGCGGTTTGATCCGGTTAGTTTTTAGCAGAACTGGATGATAAACGATACAGATTTCAATTTTGCTACATAATACATGTAAAGTTTAACTGCCTCTTTATCAAAAAAGAAATAACCTTGATATTTTTTTTATAAACTTTCGCTATAATTATAATAATACTTGTTCTTCATATTTGCTGCGTTTTTGCATATTTTATCGATTTTTTAAATAGTACGTTGAATAATTTATTGTACTTGTCTGCAACATTAATTTACACATTTATTTATATTTTCTGACGAAATCTGTTCACACACATGTTTTTATTATTCAATTGCTAAGATAAAATCTCTTAAAATAAATTTAGGAATTATTTTTAAAGCTACTTAAAAAATTATAAATAAAACCTAATCATCATAATTTCAATATGTCTTCGCACTAGGTGGAGTCGGCATAACATGAATTTACTTGTAAATTCTTGTAGTAAAAAGATCTGAAAAGACTTTTTTTATGCATGACCTCATAATATTATAACAAAGAATAGAATCGTATGGTTAGGGAAACTAGTCACAGTACATTTAATTTTTTTTTCATAGGTACTATCTTAAAATTCTAGAATACACGTAGTTGTTTGATACTTATATAAAACATTTTTTTTTTATTAACAAATCAAAATCCGTTTTTCGACGCGCCCGCCTGCTACTCTGTAAATAAAATTCAACAAACTAAGTACCAGTCCGACAGTATAACAGTTAACAGAAATGCCCTTACTGTATTTACGTCGCTTCCAGCGCGATGCTCCAAGATAAGAATAAAAAATTCAATAAAAATCCAGATCTAGAATTTCTAGTAGCCATTTGTAGCTGAAAAGGGCAATTTCAACAGGAAAAATAACACAAAAACACTTAAGTTTCAGTACTAGTTTGAGAGATAACGGACCGTGAGTGGATTGAAATTGTTTTGGTTATTTTACCTATTATTAAACTTAAGATTTTTTGACGTGATAACGTCTTATAAATCGATGAACACCGGCTGCACGCACGGTAAAGTGTCACGTTCCGCCTGAGCGTGCAAGCGAGAGCGCGGAACAAGCGATAGAGAGGCAAGATTAGCCCAAGCGTTCGTCTTATGACGTTATCACGTAAAATTATCGTCTGCAAACCGACTTGACAGACAACCATATTATTTTTTATATTTATGTGCTAGTAATAATTTAAACACAAGCAAAGCTTCAAGAATCCGACTTCACCTTAGTATCTTCGGAGCCCTTCATCAGATATTGTCAATTTCTATATGGGACCAACTCGACACCATATCTTTACAAATAAAAAAGAATCATCAAAATCGGTTCATCTTGAAAAAAAAACTGAAGTAACACACATAAAAAATACAAAGGAATTGAGAACGGCCTCCTTATTTTGAAGTAGGTGAAAAAGGAGACAAACATGACTCTCGCATTATATGCAATGCTACACGGAACTTGGAATAACAAAACTCTTCGTGGGTCTTCAATGCGCTCCTCTCCTGTGATTTAAGGTGTTACGTCTCCTTAGCTCAATAATTACACTGGCTGCTTGGTCTGTCAGCTGGATCAAATCGAAGTCGGAATAGTGAAAAATGCTCCATATGCTCCTTTAGCCGTGAGTCCTGGCTTCGATTCCCGGCAGGACAAAAAAATCCTCCCTAGGGATATTTGCGCTTCTGGTTCTGGATGTAATGTGAATGTTTCCGGCACCCACGGTACAAGTATTTGAACTTAGTGTGGGGGCTGTGAGTGTGATAGTTTTTTTTTACCTTCGCTGGCGATAAGAATGTTACCGCTAGCGAAGTCACGTTGGTCGGTAATGGAGTGCTATCGCTTCAAAAGGACTCGCAAGAAGAAGTTCTCCTATAAACTACGGGTAAATTACTTAAATTTAGCTCGGTGAGATAGTTATAAAAAGGTTCAGGAGATTTTGACGTTTACATAATTGCTAAAAAAAAATCTAAAAATAATAATGTTTTGGTTTACATCACTATTTTCTCCGACTGTACTCTGAGTGAGTGGCCGAGTTGATTACTTAGGAGTTAATTAGGATTATGGTCAAACGTTTGTCTATATTGAATAAAATAACTAACCGCAAGCAAAGCCTAAAAAAACCGACTTCACCGCTTTATCTTCGGAACCTTGATCAGATTTAATGTATTAAACACGCATTATTGACTAAAACTCAAAAACTAGACATCAAACCTTGATCAAATTGCAATGGGACCACATGAAAAGCACCAGCTTTCAAATAAAAAAAGAATCATCAAAATCGGCTCACAACGAAAGAAGTTATGAGGTAACTTTTGAAGTCGGGTAAACGAGAACATCGTCAAAGTACGCAATATTCATCACAAAATAGACATTATTGACGATATTTCAAGAACTACTGATCAGATCTTGATCAAATTTAAATGGGACCAATTAAAAAGCAACATCTATCAAACTAAAAAAAATTCGAAATCGGCTCACGTGGAGAGAAGACATGAGGTAAAAACACACATTAAAAAAAAAAACGGTCGTCTTAAGTACCTCCTCCTTTTTTAGGAAGTCGGTAAAAAAAGAGCAGTGAATGACCCTTTCGGTCAAATACTAACCTACCAGAGATGGTTCTCAATCATAAATAAAAATAATATAAATCCGTAGTTTTGCTGATTGATGGACTCAATCAATGTCTTTCATCGTCAATGATTGAGTCCATCAATCAACAACACTACGGATTTTTATGTATAGATTTTATTTTCGGGACAATATTTCATACACACTCAAAATCAGATAAAATTCGATAGCAGTCCAATCGCGCCAATTTTGTTAAAATCCAATACAAAAGCAATTCAATCTCTGACAAACGATATTTTGCAAGTGATGAATCAGTTTGCAAACAAAACTAAAACGACAAAACGCCGTGGGACGAGTTCGCGTCCCGTCGCATGTTGCTCATCTGATATATTAGTTCAGGAGGCGACAGGTGTTACGGCAGTTATCCTTGAGAGCCTGCGTATTCCAGGTCTAGTGTGTTTACCAGCTTCGATCACATCGTCACTTACCATCAGGTGAGATAGTGGTCAAACACTAGCCTGTCACAAATAAAAAAAAAAAAAAAAAGGTAGAAATAAGTAAGGTGTTTGGACACTTGTTGGAACGAAAGTTCCTTATCGCGCGTTGCGAAAGGGGGGGAAAAAACCTAATTTATACCAGAATGATAATTAAACGCAAGCAAAGCTTAAAAAACCTTTCTTCATCGCTTTTATTTTGATCTTGGCTTGATCGATTTCTATTAAATTTTTGGAACGAAAGTTCCTCATCGCTTGTTGCGAAAGGGGGTTAGACAGATAAAATTGAGACCAAAAGTTGTAACGACACTTTTTGCTATAATTGTAAGCCATACCACGTTCTCGTCCGATCACCGAAGTTAAGCAACGTCGGGCGCGGTCAGTACTTGAATGGGTGACCGCCTGGGAACACCGTGTGATGTTGGTTTTTGCATGTTTCTTTTAATTTTGGAACGAAAGTTCCTTATCGCGCGTTGTGAAAGGGGGCTAGACGGAAATTGAACTTCGTTCCATCCGGGGTTCCATTCCGGGCACAATTAAGGCTTTTTCATCTATTGAAGTGATATTTATACTTATAGGACGGATTTGAAATTCTGATCCGCAACCTTTTTGTGTGTCGTAAACATTGTGATGAAAACTTTAAATGTATCCTTTTAATACAAAACTTTCACTTCTATCGTGTGTCTTTACGACACACTCTATTTAATTATTACATTTTAATTATTTCGGGATATGATTTTTACCATTGACGACTGACTTACCTGATGGTAAGTTTCCGAAGGGCTTAATTGTATAGAAACCTTCATTGATTAGACATTTTAATATTTACGTATATTCCTGGAATTAATTAATTATAATTAATTACATAAATTTTATTTTATATGACTAACACTGTTGGTGCGGTGGGAAAGTCTCAATTTTCCTTTCCAAAGGACAATAAGTGTTCTGAGCCTCAGCTATTTGATGGTTCGCCATCGACAGGCTAAGAAGAAGTAAGTGTTAAGATTTTATCATATAATAATAACAGTTGTTTGCGCCTCTAACAAATTTCTCACACGTTTGCCAATTATTGAGGTATACCAACGGCTTTATATAATGTATTGATCGGACAGGAGAGTAAATAGGATTTATATTTAACGTGAAAAATAATTGACAAAATGTATCCTTGAGAGTTGAGAGCAATACACATTTTAGGCACCAAGCCTAGAATTTTATTGACTCAAATTCTAAGCCACCACACTAACAGGTAATAAATTTGACGATATAAAAATTAATTAATTAATTTCAGTTTCACTAGACATATAAATGTGAACAGCATTAACAAACTTTAAAAACGTCTAGTGGAAACACATGTCCAGTTTCAGGTGTCCAGGTTGATATTAAGCCAGGAAAACATTCAATGTTTTTAGTTTTTTACCTTTTTACCTTACCCACGTCAAAGCAACTTATAAAGACGAGCCGCTGTCTCTCACCATCCGGATTTCAATTTCAAATTCCATGTTTTTCAAATGTTATTTCGAGTGAGTCGACAAAAATGATCCTTTACGCTCTTTCTGGCACCGAAATGAGGACCAGCAGGTGCGGAATAATATTGTTTGTGACCATTTTTGTATCTCTTTGCATTTATGAAATTATAATTTGGGACTTCACGAATATTGTATACCTACTAATATTTTTTTCAAGACCCTATTATATAAAAATATTGTTTATTTTTTTACCAGCTTAGCCATGCGGCTTTGCTTGCTTGGATAATGTCTATATATGATAATATATAATATAGTCTATATATTATGATAAATATATCTAGTTCCCCCATCCCCATTCTATCATCGGACAAGCAGACAAACTGAAAAGTGATACCGCTATATGGTAGACATTTCACAAATGCGCACGAAGCGTTTAGCCTCCACATTCATTGTGCAAACCGTAAAGGAATGGAACGCCTTACCTGAGTCGGTGTTTCCTAATGAGATATGGGAGTATTCAAGTCGCGAGTGAATAGGTATTTTCTAGGCAAGGTCTATCGTCCACCACATCGTTGTTTACCATCAGGTGAGATAGTAGTTAATATTTTGGCTAGCATGAAAAAAAAAGATAAATGAATCGCTATCCAATTGGGTGCTATGATGTCACAAATATATCTCACTATACCCTACCCAGCTTCGCCCAGGACAGTTTTACAGCTTTCTATGAAGGTACTTTGGTACATTTTTTTTATGCCAGCTAGGTGAGCATTTGGCTCATTTTCCCCCAACAAAAAAATAGGTTAGCATTTGGCCGCAATCTCACCTGTTGTAAAGTAAAGATGAGGCCAAAGACAGCATACTAGCCTAAAAGATAAATAAGTAACATTATAACAAACCTCATGGATCGCCGGTGGATATTGTAACCGCAAAATCCTATCCTGGTAGGGCCTTACCTTATAAAATACTCCAAGATAATGTATAACCAGTACCAAAACCACAATGAACTTATTAAACACACCTTATGGCTGCGGTGCCCAGACAATCCTGGTGCATAGAGATCGTAAAGATAACAAGTTACTGCTCACCATGCCGCCACATACAACGTTCCTGTATTTTAGCAAAACCAAGAATGTCAACACATTCAGCGATTTTTCGACGCGTTTTAAGGCTGGTTTTTAAACGCTTGAATGTACAAAACAATTTAATGTCAGTCGCATAATTTTAATAAATTCACATTCGGTATTTAGTCTATAAACAATTATAATAATAAATATAATAATATTCATTTATTTCAAGTTACAAAGACTCATAATTATACGACACAATATTTAACACACAAATTAATATTAAAAGGACAAGACAAATTAACAAAATTAAATTAAATTGAAATAAAATAATCGAAACATTAATATTATAGACACAATTAAATGAAATTAGGTAATAAAGAAAATAAAAATAATGATAACATTGTTTTAATTGAAGGACCATAAACATGTGGGACCTATCTTACCGAAATAAAACTTTTGATGCAAACTTTGGACTGTAATTTCTTTGGTACTTTGTGCTTGCTTCCAAGTACTCTTTGAAAGCGAGACAAATATATTGCTGAACTCTTTTACAGTGCCAGGAAAAATAGTGGCGATATCTCACTCAAATTTTGGTCTTCATTGTCCGCTACAAAAACGGTTAAGTTTAAGAAAGAATATGAGCAAGTCTTTCATGTAATGGCAAGTTTCACGCCTGCTCATATCTTGCAGGAAGGTATTACACTCCTTTCCTAACACTTGTATGTTTCATATGTCTATTATAAAATCTATTCTACTTCGATGTTCAAATTCAAATTCAATTTCTTTTGCTTTCTCTTAGTGTACGTAAGTGGCAAAATAAAATCAAACCAAATGAAAATCGTTTATTCACATGGGCCCCAAAGAGGAACTAATGAAAGTTAATGATTCTATTGCCAGATTCGCAAAATTACAGCCACCTCGAGAAGAACCTGGCAAGAAACTCGGCGGCGCATATTTTTTCATAATTTTTTTTTTTAACCTTTTTAATCTCCAGTACATAAATTTATTAACCTAGGTGTTATTATGGTAGTCGCTAGAAAGAGCTTGTGCAGTTTGCCTCCATTCATCCTTGTCATTAATATAGTCGATCGTTTTATAGTAAGCTTTCTTAATTAATGCCCGTTTTATTACAGATTTGAACTTTCCCTTCTCCCCTCTTCTCATCTAAGTTGCTGCGCCCGATGAGATTGTACCTACCTTTTGAAATGTAATACCTTGTACTGTATATATGGAGGCAATAAACAATCTGAATCTAAATCTGAATCAAGTTCTATGTTGGACGTTTGTACCAAAAACGGGCGTATAAAACGCCGAATGTGTAAAAGCTTATATTTCGCCAATTTTCTCTTGTTTCTGTCTACTTAATAAGCAAAGCGGTAGTCTCAAGGGGTCCACCTGACAAAGGTTCGGCCAATCAAGTGCCTTAATTGCATATACAGATTGAGCATTTGAGCACCCTTGGGGGGTAATATGAACCTTGTGAAGGGGGGATAAGGTGGTTTGTTGGTAGGGACGTGTAGATCCAATTTTAATCGATTTCGGAGACAAAAAAATTACAGAAATTATTCTGGAATACGAATAGCATCAAATATCAAAACATGAGGGACACAGCGCAAAAAACTTTTTTAACTAACTTCAAAAAAGGAGGAGGTTCTCAATTCGACTGTATTTTTCTTTTTATGTGTGGTACCACATAATTTTTTTGTATGTAAACCGATTTTGATGATACTTTTTTTTTTGATAGCTGGTTGTAAGTGGTCTAATTTTTTTATCAAGATCTAATAAAAAATATCGTATAAAGGTAACAGCAATATAAAATTAGTTTGTACTACCCTTATTTAATCTCACGGTATCAACTTACAATATCGATAAAATACGTGTTAACGCACATCCCTAAGCCACTAGGGAGGTGATCAACGTTATGTAGTGCTCGTTATTGTGCTAATTACGTTACGACAGAGGTTTTGCTTCGCAACATGTTTTAGTATAACCGGAAACGCTAATTCTTCTCCGGACATGTGCCCAACTTTACCCCTCGGAGGATAAAAGTTATAAAAGAGTGCTATAAATTATATTTGAACGAGGGTATGAGAGTTAAAACTAAAGGGCTGAAATAAATAATCTTTATACTGGGTAATTTGAATAGGTATCTTCTAGGTAAGCATGTTTCATCTACGGCCGAATCATCATTTTCCATCAGGTGAGATAACGGTCAAATACTTACCTATCATCATAAAAAAAACTTTGAAAATACCAGATTTTCAAACCCTGATTGTTGTTTTAACCCTATGCTCATTTAGTTCTACGACTTTTTTCTGAATGTTATCATCATCATCATCATCATCAGTATCAACCCACTGCAGGGCTTAAAAATAAATAAATAAAATCCATTTATTTCAGGTAAACTAAACTATAAAATTAACCCATAAAAAAAAAAAATAAAAAAACTACTAAATTACAAAATTACAATAGAACATTCGTTTAAGCCTCCTCACTAAATGCTTATAGCTCCGTATTAATTAAGACGGTGTATTCTACACAATCTGAAATTAATAGTTGTTAAAACTAAATTTTGCCGCGAAAAAAGCATCGCCTTTCCGGGCCTTGTAATATAAGTACACTCCAACGCCATTTGACACTTGACACTTTAGACTTAACTAAGAAGATAAACAATCAAATCGATTCAGTTCGTTTATTTTTCACGTTGGTACATGGTACACTTATGAGCGTCAAGAAATATTACATCAATTAATTAAAAAAAAAACGTTAAATTAAAACAAAAAAATATTAAATATTGCAAAATTACTTTTTTTTTTCAGAATCACATCACACTACATACTAACATTTTAAAGACAATGTTTGTGATTGTGATTGTTTGTTACTTCTTCGTGCTCAAACGGCTGAACCAATTTTGATGAAATTTGGTACGGAGGTAGCTGACATTTTGGGTTGACACATAGGCTACTTTTTATCCCGGAATTTCCGCGAATTCCGCGCTACAGGGCACAGCTAGAAAGTAATATACTGTAAAGTTAATTGAAAAAATCATCAAACAGGATTTACCATAGCTGTACCACAAAAGTCGTAGCTCTCAGTGGTTGGAATGATGTCCCAAGAGGTTTCTTATATTTAATAAATTACCCTGTATAAGCCAAAGCCTCCCAAATTGTCACCTCTCGAGTCATAAAATGTTCATGGCACATAAAGGTGATCTTCGTGTGAAAGAAATCGTCAACCTTCAAATTCAAGGTCAGAACAAGAGAACATAATATGGACAGTATGGACATGGAAAAACTTGTTATTTTTATTTTTTTTATTACGTTTGACCACAATTACACCTGATGGAAAATGACGATGTAGTCTAAGGTGAAGTACGCTTGCTTAGTAAATACCTATTCACTTTACTTTTGAACACACCCAAATTGTACCTTTCGGGAAACACAGACGACGGCAAAGCGTTACATTCTTTTAAACTAGTATAAAAAATTACAGCAGAAAATTTCGCCCCTGTTAAATTCGAGCTTTGTGTCGTTTACTAATTTTAGCCGTATGTAGATAAACGCGATAGTTTGATCTATCTTTGATATTAGATATAAAATTAATAGAACTAAAATGAAGTATACATCTTTAAACAAGACGTAATACTGTAATTAAAGACTGTATATTGTTACTGATTCGTTATTGCTAAGCTTATATTATTGTAGAGAACCTTGCATCTAGACTTACGAGGTTTACAGGTGCAAGATTTTGAATATTTTGTTAAACTTTCATATTGGTAACAAATAAAAAAAAAATACATAATAAGTTTTTTAAGGCAAGCTTTTAAATTTAGTAAATAAAAAATGTCTAAAAAGTTATGTAAACAAAGAAGTTTTTAAGACGAATCAAACTCGATGGGTTTATCTTGTTTAGTTCAGAAGTTCTTATGGCCATCTTCCATCGCCATCATCCAGAAGTGGGTCCAATTTAGCTTACAAGATTTGATTACAGACTAAGAGATAACGGTGAAACTAAATTGAAACATTTAAAATTTAGTAGTTAAGAAGTTAAGAAGGAACAGATGCACATACATACGTACACACATACCGGTCAAAAACCCTCCATTTTGCTTCGCCGCATTCGGATAATGAATATTCTTTCATCTTTGAAGACTATGAAATTAGCCGTTAAGTTTGTGTAAGTTTTCCTTCTATAGTAAAAAAAAAACAGTTCGCTCGAATCGTTTCGCTTCTACGTTTATCATCCGTACTGCGAAGGAGTGAAACTCATTGCCCTCGTCTTTGTTCCCCGAACGGTATAATCTGGAAGTCTTCAAGTCAAGAGTGAATAAGTACCTTCTAGGCAAGCATGCTACAGCTTCGGCCGCATCATCACTTTCCATCAGGTGAGATTGTGGTCAAATGTTTGCCAATCAGATATAAAAAAAAAAAAAAATACGTGTTGCCCTTCTGTCTACTGTCTGTCCAGTGATGTCCGAACGTAACAAACTGGACTAATAAAAGGGTATATTCCCTTTACAGCTTTGCGTAGCATTTTGATAGTCTGCCCGGGTAAAAAAGGTGGCGGAGTGTAATCCGGGCGTACGTTAACCACGTGGGATTATACCCTAATTTTGGGGCAGTTTGGGCCACGGAAATCGCGGATATTCAAAAAATTCTAAATTCAAAATCGTTTATTCACATCGGCTCCAAAGAGGCTCTCTTGGCGGTTAATGACTCTACTGCTAGATTCACAAAATTACAGTCATTTTGAGAAGAACCTAAAATAGCTACTAGGTATACTTAAAGATAAATATATGACAAGAATAGCTGTCAATCAAATATTTCAAAGGATAGACTGTCAAGTTAAGGTGACGTGGAGAAGCGTTCTGATTTCGAAAGATGTATTAGAAAGAAAGAAGGAAAGAAAATACATTTTAAACTGCTGCTTCACCCGCGTAATTCAATAATTAAACGCAAGCAAAGCTTAAAAAAACGGATTTCACCGCTTTATCATCGGAACATTGATTAGATTTAATGTATTAAACACGCATTATTGGCTATAACTCAAAAACTAGAAATCAGATCTTGATCAAATTTCAATGGAACCACGTGAAAAGCACCAGCTTTCAAATAAAAAAAGAATCATCAAAATCGGCTCACAACGAAAAAAGTTATAAGGTAGCTTTTGAAGTCGGGTAAACCAGAACTTCATCATTATTAACGATATTTCAAGAACTACTGAACAGATCTTGATCAAATTAAAATGGGACCAATTAGAAAGTAACATCTATCAAACTAAAAAATTTTTTTCGAAATCGGCTCGCATGGAGAGAAGTTATGACGTAACACATTAAAAAAAAAGTATAGTCGACTTGAGTACCTCCTCCTTTTTTGGGAAGTCGGTAAAAATACGTTATTTATCGGATTGAATTATGAATCTAAACTCTGATTCCACCTGAACACATAAAAAATCATCAAAAAGCCGTTTGTCATACTTCTATATGATACAAAACTCTTATCAACAGTTTTAACAACCTTAGGGACTTGACATACAAAGCTCCCGAGGCGCGCGTACAGGGCGCTTTGTATATTTTGTTACAATAGAGTCTATACAAAACGTCAGCAGAGCTAAGGAAACAGAGGGAAGCCGCGCGCCCTGGCCGCTGTGTATATCAAAGTCCTTAGGCGCCATACATTATATCTTCACAGAGCCCGGGGCGCGCGCCTTGTGCGCTTTGTATTTCAAGTCCTTTAGACTTAATCCTATCGCATGTTCAGTGGCCACAACTCCTATAAGATTTAACACTACCGAGTAATTGCGAATACCGCCCGTCTCATATGTAACTACATATACATACACGTATATATATTTACAATAACTTAGTCTTATTTGCGTAGTGCAGTCTAAGCCTGTTTAAGATGTTTGTCCTGGTTATATTTAGCATTGTTTGGTGTACATGTTTATACTAGAATGTTTTATTTATTTAGAACAGTAGGATTTAAGTTGTTGAGGAGTTAAATATATGCTTCCGCTTGACTGAGCTGCACTTCGATGCGAGGAAGACTGCAACCCCAGTCGATCGTATAGCTGTTTAATATAGCGGGTACATTAAATGAATTGTCAATGAAGGACAATCACTTAAATATTATAAATGGGAAATTGTGTTGATGTGTATTTGTGCATGTTTGTTTTCTCTCCACGCTGTAACGGCTAAAAGAATTCGGATTAAATTTGGAATGTACATAGCTAACACCTAGGATTAACATTGAATACTTTTTAATTTTACTAACGCGAGCGAAGTCGTGGTGCACAGCTAGTTATCCATATATGTTTAACTAGTCGTTGCCCGCGGCTTTGCCCGCGTTTATCAAGTTAAAAGTTAGCCTTATATATCGTTTTTGATTATCAAGTCAAAAAGTAAGTAATTGAGAAGCAAATACTAACTTTAAATATACACATCTTGGAGAAGAGAACATTCGAGACTCTGAGTATATAATTTACTTTGTATTTTTAGATCCCCGCCATGTAAATATTTAACGAAAATTTCAGATTTACATACAATTTCGTTTATACCCTAAATACGGCTCGAGCTATTTATCAATCGATTTTAAAAAAAGAAGGTTCTCAATTCGACTATATGTTTTTTTTGTATGTATGTTACGCGACAATTAAATTATAGATGCTACATTAGTCCTGATGATTATATAAAGTCTTGTGCGTACCATAAATTAACTACACTTGATAATAGAAGAGCTCTTTCTGACATGGCATTTTTACACGGCATATGCAACGGATATATTGATTGTTCGGAACTTCTCCACAAAATGATGCGTTTCTGCTGTCCTAAGACGCGCACACGACACACAAACTTGTTTGCCATCCCTCACAGTAGCACTAATTATGCCCAAAATTCTATCGTCTGTAGATTGCAAAAAACTTATAATAAAAAATTTTATAGAACAGTAGACCTATTTTGTAATAGTAAGTCAAAGTTTAAGTGTGAAATTCTTGAGATTCTGAATCAAAGCTAATATTTTGATTTTATTTTGTAATCCCACTTAACTATACCATTACTTTTATTTATTTATTTAATTATAAATCTAAAATTATGGTAAAATAAAAATTACACACACCCTTTACCCACGCACACACAAAATTCTCACCCACACACACACACACTCACACACACACACAAAACAATGCATTAATTATAATATTGTTTTATTAATTTATGTAGCTTTAAACTTCATTAATTTAAATATAATAAAAACATACATAGCAGTAAGAGTAATATGACTGTCTTATAATTAAGTAATATTAATAAAAATTTAATCCGTTATTGGCCTTAGGTATAAATTAAATTAATCAAACTCTGTTAATTAAGGACTGTGGATTTTGTAAATAAATAAAATAAAAAAAATAAAAAAATAAAATTCCGCCAATTATGAATCGATTTTGATGATTTTTTTGTTTGGTAGATTTTACTTCAGAGCTGATGCCATAAAAAAATTATTGAAGCAAAACCAAAAATAAGTTGGTTTTAACCGACTTCAAAAAAGGAGGAGGTTCTATGTTCGACAGTATGTAATTTTTTTTATGTTTGTTCACTGATTCCTCTCCCTTTTGTGGACCGATTCTCCAAATTATTTTTTTGTTTGGTAGATTTTACTTCAGAGATGGTCTCATATAAATTTTATCGAAATCGTTTAAGCCAAAACCAAAATATAAACGGTGAAGACGGTTTTAAGCTTAGCTTACGTTTAAATTATTTAAGCTTTGCTTGCGTTTAAATTATGTCTATCCTACACTGGAAAATAATGGAATTCCTTACCTGAGTCTGTGTTCCCTGATAAATACAATATGGGAGTCTTTAAGTCACTAGTGAATAGGCATCTTCTGGGCAAACATACTCCATCGTCGACCGCATCATCACATACCATCAGGTGAGATGGCGGTCATACGTTTGCCTATCGAAAATTAAATATATATATATATATATATATATATATTTGAAACACGAGATCTATCAGCACAATTATATCTCCTACGTACTGAACTCAAGTACAGAAGAAAGAAACCATTTTAATTAAAACCTAACATTTGACGAAGTAGAACTTTGAAATCCCCCGAGCATCGTTAAAACAGTCGTTGTCTCTAAAACTGTCACTTAAAAACTCGGCTCTCTAAAAACTTGAGCCCTAAAAACTTGGGATTTAAGACGATTTTTTAGAACTTCACATTTTAGGGTAAGTTTAAGAATTGTTTTAACACCATTTTTATTGGTTTGCGTAACTGTAATTCCAGAAGAACGTTGAATACCGAAGCCTTTTTTACTCGACTGCTAAGAAAGGTTTTATGTTTATCTTGTATGTATTGTCTTGTATATTTTTTATTTTTTATTACCTCGTATCTTCAAAAGATCTTGAGATCAGATGGGACCAACAGTTATGATCGGCAATTGAAAATCTGACACTATGATCCGTTGGGAAGTACCAAACGGCTGGATAGATTTCAAAAGTTCAGATATCGTTTTATTTGTCTTAAAAACCAAAGTGTCCTTAAATGTAAATCCTTAATGAAATCAAAACAAAACGGTGGTTTTAGTGGATGTAGTTAAAAAACCTAACCTCTCGAGTAGGGTATCAAACAGTCGAAAATTAAAAGGGAATTACTTAAAAAGTAGGGTTTTCGCAGTCGGGTATTTTTCTTTATCCAATGAAATACTTCAAAATACATGACGCATTGAATTGTATAATCTTTAAGAATAGTACATTTTTAATTTTAATTTAAGGTGGTTGTCATGGTTAATTAATTTTTTTCTCGCTGTTCTATCTACAGGCCAATTGCCTATATTTCTTAAAACTTAACTAAAATTATGTACATCTATACAACAAAGACGTAGTTACCTACAAGGCATAGATCTTATAGGTATTGTTTAGTTTCGTTTAGGTTTTAGATAACTCAAGAATGGTTCTTGTATGGTAATTGGTGCATGGATAATTGGTCGTGGTAATTTTGGTGTGTACAACCGCAGCACTGTTATATTTTTGCCTTCCTTCAAAATCATTATTATACAATCTTTGATCAAACAAAATTAAATTCAGCTACTTAATTAAAATTTATTTCACGACACCATTTCCACACTTTCGTTCCAATATTTTAATTCCTTTATAAGACTGCAGCAAAATAACTCAAACAAATGAAGTGCTCGTTAGACTCAAAATGGGGGTAGTCTATTAGACGTCGAAGTAGACGGTCTATTAGACATCAAATTAATAGAATCGATTAATTTTACCCCGAGAATAGGAGCGGCAATTAATTTGTTATCGTTAAAATTGGCAGGTTCGCTTCAGGTTGTTGGGAATGAAGGTTCAGAGCCACGTTACATTTTAATAGGTACTTATAATACTTTTATTAAGAGGGTTTTTTTGCTGAACAAATGTCCCAGCTAATTTCATTTACATGAGATAACAGACTTGGTAGTTAGGCCGTGGCTTTGGCGAACAGCGGACAGCAGGGCGACATCGGTGGCGAGAGCGGTGACTATACAGTATATTATTTATTCTACGACAATATCCGTAGTTGCTACCGCTTCCGCCCCGCTACCCGCTTTGGTAAAATACAACTCAAAATCGTTTATTCACATGGGCCCCAAAGAGGCACTCATGAAAGTTAATGACTCTACTGCCAGATTCACAAAATTACAGCCATCTCGAGAAGAACCTGGCAAGAAACTCGCGCAGATTATACCCGACTGCGCGATGCAAAGTAGGGTAATGTGTTTATTGGTCTATTTATGTATGTTTGTTCTTTGTGGCTCTCTAGAGGCGAAACGCGCGGGCCGATTTTGATTATTCTTACGTTAATCGATTGTCTACATTGTGCCAGAGTCACTGAAGATATGACAGTTAACAAAATGCTCATTTTTTTTTTTAATTATGTATCATTGAACGCAAGCAAAGCTTCACCGACTTCACCGCTTTATCTTCGTAACCTTGATCAGATTTAATGTATTAAACACGTGTTATTGACGATAAATAAAAAAATACTGATCAGATCTTAATTAAAATTAAATGGGACCAATGGGAAAGCAACAGCTTTTAAACAAAAGAAAAACAAAATCGGTTCACGTGGAAAGAAGTTATCAGTATACATAAAAAAAATACATTCGAATTAAAAACATCCTCATTTTTGTGACGTCGCGTAGAAATCCGTTTCTGTTTAATCAAATAAGCCCGGAAAACCCGCAATCATGGCAATCGGCCATATCCCGTTGTCTTGGCAACACGCAGCTCGGATTTTCCCAAATCTCTCCTTGAGTCAACATCGTTGCGTTCGTAAACAAACCATTTTGATATACGGAGTGACATATCTTTAGTGGCAGTAGGTCATGTTCACAAATACCTGGATAATAATAACTAACGTCATCTAACTAACATCTCTCTGCGATCACAAAAGTTCAAAGTGTATAAATACGGGATAAAACTGTTTTTTTTTATTTTTTTATTTTGTTTTATTTATTTCAATGAATAAATTTTAAAAGCAAAATTATTATGTTCATACATTACACTGACTTGCATTTGACAAGCCACAGAAACTTGTTGTCAACAACAAAGAGAAAACAAATGTAACAACTACAAGGTACCTTGAATAGGTACATTCTAGGCAAGCGTGCTACATCTTTGGCCGCATCATTGCTTTCCATCAAGTGAGATTGTGGTCAAACGCTTGCCTAACGTACATAAAAAGAAATACTACCAGAACTAGTCGTAACAGAAAAATCTGATAATACTTACCTAATTCTTTATATTTTAATGCGGATAGGCAAGCATTTGACCACTATCTCAGCTATTATATAGTTGTCACAAATAGCATAAGAATATTAGTTGCATCAACAAGAATTTTTGAAGTGAATACTTGTTTCAAAACAAAAAAACGCTTTCAAACGCTTTCACACTCACAGCCCCACACTAAGTTCAAAGACTTGTATCGTGGGTGCCGGAAACATTCACGTCACACACACACATTACACCCAGAACCAGAAGCACAAATATCCCTTGGAAAGGAATTTGTGCTCCTGCCGGGAATCGAACCCAGGACCCACGGCGCAGAGGGCGGACACCTGTCCACTGCGCTAACTGGGTCGTCTAGCGCGCTAGGCGCGTTGAGCACTTTTTGGGTGAACAAAAATCATGGAACTCGCGTCATCGTCACCGAACGCTTTCTAGCTCGACGATACAACTCACCAGTTATTTAGTTTTCATTCTATCAGCAGTCCCCAAATACTGCCCCGCATGACTTTATTTCAGTGAATAATGAGTTTTTCTATCTTCCCTTACTGCTTCTCAGTGTATGTCACACCGTGACGCGCGCATTCTCATTAGCTATTTGGTATTGTATGTCGCGAGGAGAAAGAAAATACGCGAAACTGGGTGACATACAATATAGCACAAACATACAATATGTGTTGATGCTTTCATTTTATAGCTGCTACACGCATTTGGTTCGAACGGGCGGCGCGCGGGCGTGGTCTCCCGTGGTACCCCGCACGTCGATCCGTTCGAACCAAATGCGTCCAATGTGGAGCAGCTATAATATTTTACATGCCGCGCTATACGAATATATAACTTGCCGTGCCCCGCGGCTTTACCCGCGTTTATCTAGTTAAAAAGTAGCTTATGTGTTTGTCCTAGGTATAAGCTTTGTACATATAAAATTTCATCCAAATCCGTGCAGCCGTTACAGAACGATGAGAAAACAAACACAGTTACACACAAACTTTCGGACTTATAATATTAATGTGATATTTTTTATTTTATTTTTTTATTTGTGACTGGCTAGTGTTTGACCACTATCTCACCTGATGGTAAGTGACGATGTGATCGAAGGTGGTAAACACACTAGACCTGGAATACGCAGGCTCTCAAGGATAACTGCCGGAACACCGTATTTGGCTTGGCGGCAGACTTTCAACTTGATGGTGGTAAACTACTTTGGTAGCAAGCCAGGCGAGCAACTCACAAAATGCTCTACCACCTCTCAAATGTCACCTGATTAGCACCACCCGGGGACCACGTGTAGGGAGTCAGACTTAAGGGGTATCCTCCTACGGACGTGGGTGACTCAGCCCCCAAAAATGATATGATGATATGATGTAATAAAAAATGTGTGTCCACCGGAAATCGAACCCGATACCCGCTGTTTAAAAACGTGCAACCAACCAGGTCAGCGGTCAAAATATTTTAGCTTTATATACCTTAACCTTTGTTTTATTCTGATTCTGATCGATGCTTGTGGTTTGAAAGTTAAAACTATCGCGACTAATATTTCAATGTGCTTGAAGACACCCCAAGATCAACAAAATTTAGTAATAGTTGTCTGGCCATGTGTGTACGAATTTATAATAAGGCACCTGAAGATATAAAAATACTTAATGAGAATTTATTCAAAAAGAAGTTATTTGTATATTTAAATGAAAATAATTTTTATGACAAGGAATTTTTAGACAAGAAGTTTTGACATAAATTATTTAAATCTTTAGATATTAATTATTGTATTATGACATGAATGCACCTAGATTTATAAGAATAATTGAATATGTTTTAATATATAATGAAAATACAATATAAATTCAATAGATAAATATATACCTATTTGCATGCTAGATATTAATTAGCTTAACATGTGGCTCATTTCAAATGTAACATCCTTATACCATGTTAAAAGCAAATAAATGATTATGATTATGATTATGAAAAAATGTTATATACGGCTTAAAACATGTAAAAAATTACGACTTACCTTGTTGTTGACTAGTTTCGGATAAATAAGTTGTCCGTCATCAGGATAAGTCAGACGCGCGATACGAAAGTCACGCGCCGAGGTCCCATTCGCTACCAACCGCGTATCGCGCGTCTGACTCATCCTAATGAAGGACAACTAATTTGTCCGAAACTAGTCGACAAAACAGTGAGTCGACATTTTTTACGTGTTTTAAGCCGTATGTAACATTGAAACATAAGATTTTTTTTTTTATTCAGTATAGACAAGCGTTTGACCACTATCTCACCTGATGGTAAGCGATGATGTGGTCGACGATGGAGCAAACTTGCCTAGAAGATACCTATTCACTCGCGACTTGAAGACTCTCATATTGTACTCATCAGGAAACACCGACTCAGGCAAAGTGTTCCACTCCTTTGCGGTTCGCATAATAAATGTAGAAGCAAAACGGAAGATGTTTGTAGTGTTTCAACCAATGCAATTACTACAGGTGAATATAGATAGAGATCCCGCCTCAAGCGATAATTTTTCCTTTCTAAATTTATCACTATAGTTCTGCCGAGCATGGCTAATGCTATATAAATAAAATCAATTGATTTGGGTAGACGTTATCAACACAACGTTGAGCTAACTGCAATGTTAGACTCGTTGGCCGTAGTAGTTTCTGTAAACTATTTCGGTAGATGACGTCACACGTCCCCGTAAGACGTTAATAATAAGGAGAGGTTAATTTCGTCGCTTCAGGCGGGACTTGAGTAGCTCAGCGGTTAGAGCAATAGGGCATGACACCCTATGGCCGCGGGTTCAAATCCCGCCTCAAGCGATAATTTTTCCTTTCTAAATTTATCACTATAGATAGATAGATAGATAAACACTTTATTCACCTTAACAAATACAAGACAAGGAATAATAATCTAGAACATTTGTGTAATCGGTCTTATCGCTAAGAGCGATCTCTTCCAGACAAACTTTGGATGGAGAGGAGTAAGAAATGAAATATAATTATTTAGTTAATATACGCATAAAAGGTTCGCTTGCAAAGCGAATATTAATGACGCAACATTAACAAGTGATGAATTCCCAAATTTTCCATCCAGTTTCAAAAACAATTTCGCGTTCATTCCGCCTCTATTAACATGTAAACACCACAGAGCAACAATGTACAGTGCATATTGTTACAAATATTAAAATTATTATTGATTTATTTACTTGTAACTATATATATATATATATATATATATATATATATATATATATATAAAGGATTTATTTAATTACATTATCATTGCCGCACCAACGATCACTTATTATAAACCTTTTTTTTTAACTGCCCAATGGTTTATTTGAGAGCGCGTTCGCCTTCTAAGCAGGGGGTATCGGGTTCGATTCCCGACTGTATCACAAGTTTTCTCTCCATGAAAAATGTGTGTTTCTGGTTCTGGTTGTGATTGTGTCTGTCATGTGAATGTTTTCGACACCCACGACGCAAGTCATCGAACTTATTGTGTGAGTGTGATGGTTTTTTTTTTTTTTTTGTGACAGGCTAGTGTTTGACCACTATCTCACCTGATGGTAAGTGACGATGTGATCGCAGCTGGTAAACACACTAGACCTGGAATACGCAGGCTCATGTTTCCTCTTAATTCTAAGGTTGTCTGGAATAGATCGCTGCTTAGCGATAAGGCCGCCGATTGCACTGCTGATATTATTACTTTCTTCTGTTATTAATAATTACTTTTCTTGGTGTGCAATAAAGAATATTTGTATTGTTACTCTGTGGCACTCCTTTACGTTGTTTCCTATTTTCCGCCGACTTTACAAAAAGGAGGAGGTACTCAATTCGACTTGTATTTTTTTATTTATTTATATGTTTGTTACCTCATAACTTCTTTCCACGTGAACCGATTTTGATTTTTTGATAGCTTTCCCATTGTTCCCATTTAAATTTGATTAAGATCTGATCAGTAGTTTTTGAGTTATCGTCAATAATGCGTGTTTAGTACATCTAATCTGATCAAGGTTCCGAAGATAAAGCGTTGAAGTTGGTTTTTTTAAGCTCTGCTTGCGTTTAATTATGTTGACATTGTCTTTGTTATTATTATACATGCTAAGCAGAACTACAGTGATAAATTTGGAAAGGAAAAAATATCGCTTTAGGCGGGAATTGGAACTCGCGGCCATAGGATGTCATGCTCTATTACTGTAACCGCTGAGCTACTCATAACCTGCCAGAAGAGACGATAATTCAATTATTTATATTATTATTAAATTATTATTTTTCTCTTATAAATATAACACTGTTATTTATGTACACTTTTGTCTTAGAATAGTGACTGTAGAAATACAGAAATATTTCACGAATTATTTAGTTCTAGCCGTGCCACGCGACTTCACCCGCGTTTTTAATTTAAAATATAGCATATGTACATTTCAAATTTCATCCAAATCAGTTTAGCCGTTACAGTGTGAAGAGAAAACAAACATACTTGCACACACTTTCGTATTCATAATATAAGTGTGATTCAGCGCTATTGTTGGCTGTTTCTATGTATGTTCGTATGCAATTTGTGACAAAACTCTGTCATTGGTGAAGTCATTATAATAATTATAGTCTGTTTTTAATTTCTATTTCATTGTTTTTAAACAAACGCTTTCACAACCACTACTAATAACTGGGACCGACAGATTAAAGTGCCCTCTGAAATCCGGAGGTTAGATAGTGATATGGAGGTAAAATGCACAATCGCTTTCTGGCGACTACGTAATATAGATAAACCTAGGTTAATATAATTCATGTATTAGTGTAAATAAAAAAAAAAAAAAATGTGCCGCCTCGTTTCTTGCTATGTCCTTTTTGAGATGGCTGTAATTTTGCGAATCTGGCAGTAGTCATTAATTTCTATGAGTGCCTCTTTGGGGCCCATGTGAATAAACTCTAATTTTGCGAATCTGGCTGTATTAACTTTCAAGTGTGCATATAGGGCATGGGCCCTAAAACGGCAAAAATCAAATCAAAATCGCGTGATTTTTTTGAAAACGATTTGAAATTTTGCACAGAAAATAACACAGTTATCATTTTCAACATTTCCACAATGGACCGTCGTAGAAAATCATGAAACAGGCGCAAATTTTTGATGTGAAGGTTTTTGGCACCCACGACACTAGTAATTGAACTTAGTGCGGGGCTATGAGTGTGAAAGCGTTTACAATTGTTTTATTATTTGATAGGATGTTCGCCATTATAACACATTCTGTGCAAAAGTCTTAGTTAACTAGGTTCAAAAGAGAGAACCCTTCAAGCTACAAATAGACGAAAGACAGATTGTTCGACAGACAGACGGCGTACGCTTAGTAACAATTAAAACTTACGTGAATTTATGAAGGTTTTTTTGTACGGTCATTAAACAAACGTGACGTATCTCGCCTTTCATTACAAAAATATCAACGAAACATGAGTTATTCTTCTGCTATAGAAGCTGATTTACTATGTCGTGTTTACGCTGTGGTGCGCATATGTACGAGGCGCGTATCCTTTGTTGCACGCGTAATTTTTCTCTCTAGAGTTACGTACGAATTTTAATGCAAAAGCACTCTTAGGGAACGAAGTAGTTGCGAATTTCGGGAGAACTTAGTTACAGGAAATCTGTCTTGTGAACAAGTAAAGTTTTCTTTAGCTGGATGCGTTTTTACCTTCTATGCCCCTGCATAGAAGGTAAAAACGCTACCCCTGTATCGGGCTCGATTTCCGGCGGGAACATAAGTTTTCTCCTCTAGGAAAATCTGTGTTCCTGGTTCTGGTTGTGATTGTGAGTTATGTTAATGTTTCATATTTGGCACCTACGACACAAGTCATTGAACTTATTGTAGGGTGAGTGTGAAAGTGTATAAATTAAAAAAAAGTTTTATCACTAGTAATTCGCTCTAAGCTGAGTCCTCAAGCCTAGATTTCGTGTATTAGGACAAACTTTGATGTTAATTGGCTTTAACTGTTTTCTCAATTTTCACTTTTTATTGTAATTGTTGTGCAAAACTGTAAGATAAAATAGCAATTTTTTTTTATAACTGATATCATACGTGTGTTTCACTTTAAATGTATAATGTAAGCTATCTCAAACAAAATCAATCTAAAAAAAGTATTTGTTTAATAAATTGTCAATAAAATTGTACATTATACACACAATCACACCCAAAACCAGAAACACCTTCCTTTGGGGAGAAACCTGGTGCAGAAATCAAACCCAGTACTGCTTATTCAACAGAAACGCAACCGATTACGCCAGCAGACTATTAATTACAGATTTAAATGAGTTAGCCTACAATTGTCACAATATTAAACAATTTACAAATAACAATCATATTTCAGACCCAAAACCTGAATCACCGCAAATAAAATCCACTAAATCCGTAAAGTAATTCAATCCTCCCAAATCCCCCGTTCTAAGCTTACAAAACGAAAGGGAATGACTAATGGTGAACGAACTGGGAACGAACGAATGACTGAATGAAAATAAATGCGCGAAAATTCCAACAGTAATTTTATTTGGCTAAACGCCTCTGGCGTATCAGCCTATTTTGTACGTATACTGAAATATGAGGTGCTGAAAAGAAATGATAAATCGTGGGAGTTGGAGTAAACAGAAAGTAGTCGGATACATTTGGCCGTTGGATTAGTTGGAAGGGCGATGGCCTCCTAAGAAGAGGGTATCGGGTTCGATTACCGGCGGGAACATCAATTTTCTCCCCAAGGAAGCTTTGTGTCCCTGGTTCTGGATGTGATTGTGTGTGATGTGAATTTCTCCAGCACCATCGACACAAGTCCTCGAATTTAGTATGGGGCAGTGATTGTGATAGCGATTATTTCTATATTTTATTTCGGAGAGTGTGCCAAGGAACTACACGATCTATTTCCCGCATCCCCGTTCTATCATCGGACAAGCAGACAAACTGAAAAGTGATACCGCTATACGGTAGACATTCCACAAATGCGGGCGAAGCGTTTTGCTTCCATATTTATTGTGCGAACCGCAAAGAGGAGAAGGATTAATTAGTAGGATTAATCTTTAAAACCAGCACTCACAATTCGACAATAACTCGTGAATGAGTGCTAGTTTTAGAAATTATTATTTTCTCTGGTTTTTTGATTTTTGAAACTTTTTGATGCTTTTTATTTTCAATTGGTAAAAGCTTGATTTTTTTACTTTTCAACTTGTTTATAACCTTTTACAAACAAACAAACCTTACCTATTTTTAACATTATTGTAGAATATAGATGTAGATAAAAACTTCTGTTATACATCCCCCACTTCCACATAAGAGTAACGTGCAGCATACGCAAAAGGTATAAAACAGTCCCGCCGTTCCGCCGTGTCTATCCGGAAAGTTTGGAATCAATTAACCGTATTTTGGTCCAGAAGTTTTAAGTACGGTTTGCGATAAGTGAGCTTTATTCGATTTGGAACGCTAAAAAGATATGTACTGATTGCGAGGCGTATCGTTTTTGATACGTGATGATTTTGTGTCATCTTTGTAGTGTTTTTTTGTTATTTTTGTTGAGTTTGTGTTTACTTTTATCAATATTATTTATTTTTATTTAGCAGCTTGAAAAAAATTTACATTGACCTCTACCGTTATGAGAATGATTAGACACGACTGCAAGGCACGTAAAGAACCAAGTCAAACGACTTCAAAAAAGGAGGTTCTTAATCCGATTGTATGTTTTTTTTTGTTTGGTAGAGTCTACTTCAGAGGTGGTCCCATATAAATTTTATCGAAATCAGTCGAGCCAAAATCGAAATATGAGCGAGGAAGTCGGTTTTTTTAAGCTTTGCTTACGTTTCAATTATTAGATATATTTATGAGCTTAGACATAGGCATAAAGAAAAATACAGGGTATGTCATAAAGACACGAAAAAGTTAAACTTTTGTATCACAGAGAAACATATTTACTATTTATCTCAGTGTTTACTCCCACCACTTTCCGTCTTACAAAAAATTTGCAGATCAGAATTTCAAAACCCTCCCATAAGGAGTTTCACTTAAAAAATACGGTGGAGTGACGACGCGTAAAACGCGCCTGATTCTATGTATATAAAAACAATAACGTTATTAAAACTAAAACATTTACATAAAATTATCATAAATAGTTATTTAATTAAAAATGTTTTCTTTCTTTTATTAAATTCTTCGCAATACTTGTGCCAGTGTTTCAAATAATATAAGATTTATTTTGTTAATTACTAATAAATTAAACAAAATCGAATATTTGTAAATAGAAAGTATTATAGTAATGTCTAAAACAATAATTACATAATCCCATACATAGTTTATTATATTAATAGTATAGGGTCATTTTCATTAAATATTTATCTATTCCAAGACCTAGTTTTACAATATAAATATTCAAGTTATAAAAAAAAAGGTTAAAGATAGTTTTGACGCTCTTTAATGGTCGGCAAAGTTCCCTAAATGCTTGCTGCATTACCACGCTGGATAGCAAATGTGTGATTAGACGGAATCTATAAACTATCGCGAGTGTCATTTATCCAAATATGTACTAACCAGTTGGAACACACAGCGGTTTTGTCGCATTTTCCGACTACTTTCAGGCATGTGTAATTCATTGGAAAATCCGACAAAAGTCCCTAAGTCTTCTAAAGTCCCAGCTGTTCAGTAAACAAATAAATCCAAATTCACAATTTTTTATTTGCAAAATTGATACGCAACAACAATACGCATTCAATGTGTCCGAGCCTTAACAGAATTTCATTTGGAGAACAAGCCACTTGTCGCCTACAGTGGGTACGTGGTTTTATTAAATTCCAGCCCTTCTCGAAGGTGGACATTAAAATAAGATCTATTATGATAAAGGTTTGGACCCTTTTTCAAATGTTCGTCGACATGTACCTAGATATAGATCATCAAATCTAAAACTGAACGCCTCTCCACCTATATCATCAAATTTGGCTGTTATTGAACTGCCCGTTGGATTAGCTAGGTGCACGTCCGCCATCTAAGCAGGGCTAACGGGTTCAATTCCCGATGGGAACTCAAGTTTTCTCCCCAAGGGAAATTTGTGTTTCTGGTTCTGGGTGTGATTTTGTGCGTGGTGTCAATGTTATCTTAGTGTAGGGCTGTGAGTTAGAACACGTATATCTAATATTTTTAAACGAGCAATTCTTATATATATATGTGTGTAATCAGGATCTCGGAAACGGCTCCAACGATTTTCATGAAAGTTACAGATTAAGGGTTTTTCGGCCCAAGGAATCGATTTATCAACGTTCCAGGTCCGAGAAATGCTCGATTCCCAAACTGCATTTGAAAAACCGGGTTGAGGAAACTATCAGTGCCATCTATTACGCTATGACCGATGTAAAAAATTGTTACTACTTGACACTAGATGGAGCTTTCTGAGGCTACATATTCAAATATATTCTACCAAAAACAATAAAACCGAGCAAAGCTTAGGTCATCCGGATATTGTTTATGTTTATACAAGGATTTTATATTAGGATAATCTCTAGTCTTGGTGAGTTTCAGATATACAAAAAACTGAATTCTGCGCCTGTATATTCCGAACTCTTCAGCTCTATGGGACCAATTATACATATATTTTTTTTTATTGCTGTTTCCAAATGGTACAGTTCATTAGAGATCCCTATTTACTATAGAATACCTACCCTCTGAAAAAAAAAAATCATCTAATTCTCAATCAATTTAGATGATTCCTCTTACATAACCACAACGAGATAAAAAAAATTACAACCATAACTAGAAACATAAAATTCTAAAAATATAAACGGTAGGTACTCCAAACACTGAGTAATACCATTCCAAAGAAATATTTGTTAGAAACTGGTTTCACTTACGACAAGTACATATATATAGCGTATGTAGATTCCAAAGAAATGCAAAAATATTAAGGGTATAATTTAGACGGCCACCAAAAATTCTAAACGGTTACCAAAATTGATAAATGGTCACCAAATTACGTTTCCTAAAATAAAATTTCCTGTGACAGAACCGAATCAAATAACAGTAGGTTACTGTTTTCTTTTTTTTTATAATTAATACAAAAATATTTATAATACGAAAAAATTTATTTATTTCTTAATATTATAGGAAACGTAATTTGGCGACCATTTATCCAACGTAATTTGGTGACCATTTATCCATTTTGGTAACCGTGTAGATTTTTCTTGGTAGTAAAATAGGTACTTTTTTGGGCGGTGTTTAAACACAAGCCAAATATTAATAACCCGGACCAGCAAAGAGGGATTAAAAACCTACATCATATTAATCCCCAATCACTTACCCCACAGTCTATTATCCCGTTTGACCTCGACTTAGTTCCCACTGACCCCACCCTAATCAAAAGGGTCCCCAAAAACACGCATTTTCATTCCCGTCAATCCATCAATATAAAAAACTCGGCCAGAATGGGGCTAAAAAGACATTTCTCGCTTGTCCATCTACCCCCGAAACTCGGACATAGATAAATTACCTACAAAGTAATGAAGGGCGGTTATTTTACTAAATTAATGAAGTCGCCCATGCCTAAGGCCGTGTTTTGGTAGGTAATTGATAGTTTTCCTCTACATTGTATCAGTACTTATAATAAACTAAAATGTGTAAATAATAAATAAAGATAATTAAACGCAAGCAAAGCTTAAAAAACCGACTTCACCGCTTTATTTTCAGAACCTTGATCAGATTTAATGTATTGCACACGCATTATTGACAATAACTCAAAAACTAGAGATCAGATCTTGATAAAATTTGCCAGACACCAGAATTTTTTTTTCTTATATTCTACAATATATATACCTATATACAAAGAATAAAAAAAAACAATTAAATTATACAGATAAATAAGATACAGTTACATAATTATAAAATAGTTACATACATAGTTATAGACACAAATAATATTGGTTGGCAATAGGAGTATGCTTAGTTCTTTTTTTGCTATAAAGCTCTATTATGATAATTGGAAACCACCTACTATCGAAAAGGTTGGTTAAAGCGGTTGGACATTTCATTAAAATCCCCGGCTGGTCAGATATCCATTTACTTGGTAAAATAACGTAACAGGTGATTTGTCTGCGTCACAACCTGGAGGGACGTCTGTGTAGTCGAGTTTTTGTATAGTAGGGCACAAATGTTTTCCGCTCCGGACGTACTAATTATCTTATTTCTTCATTGTGGGTATTTGTAACTGCCAAAATTGAGCCTCTCATTTTGACAGAATAGCGTATTTTTGGCAACTTCATAACATAGATATTTAGTTTTATTTATACGTATTGAATTAGTTTATTTCTAATTTATTCCATAAACGAATTAAATTAACCTCTGTAAAAAAACACAATGCAAAATATATTATTTTTTAAAACTGTGTTAGAAATGTACAAAATGATCATTGAGTAGCAACAGACTTGCGGACATACAATTAACAACATTATTTATATTTCTAAAACATAGGAATATGTTCTCGTTTTTAACCGACTTTAAAAATTACCTCATAACTTCTTTCGTTGTGAGCCGATTTTGATGATTATTTTTTTATTTGAAAGCTGGTGCTTTTCATGTGGTCCCATTGAACTTGATCAAGATCTGATCAGTAGTTCTTGAAATATCAGTAATGCGTGTTTAGTTTATCTAATCTGATCAAAGTTCCGAAGATTTGCTTGCGTTTAATTATTTATATTATAGTGCTGAATGTAGTAATATATTAGATGACACCGTGCCCCAGTCGATCGATTGTCATCAACCGTCGACACAGATCGATGTACTAATTAAGATCGCTCGATAACGCGTTATTGTGAAGCGACTGGCAGGCTATAATCGATTATCTATATCGAATCTATATTTAGCTAGAAAGTGCTCATGTTTTGTGGAAAACGGTGTAAACAAATTATTATAATAACACTAATATTATGAAGGTTAGTGAGTTTTTTTTTACTATTATAGGTCACGATAGTGTGTTCCCTATTTTTGTTACAATCTAGCCAAGATTAGGCTAATAAGTAACTTAAATTTAACGTATTCTGCTAGATTTTAAATATCCAAGAATGTGTCCATTAACACTTATCTTATTGTCTCTATTAAGGCGAAGACACTTGGTTCATGTGTTCTTTTTGAGCAGCACTTATAAAACACTACATTATACTAATACACTAACACTAAACAAGTTGAAACGGTTTTGTTCCTTTGAGTCGTTTGTGAGTGTGTTTGTATGTTTGTTACTTCTTCAGGCTCGAATGGCTGGACCAATTTTGATGAAATTTGGTATGGAGGTAGCTTACACCCTAAAATGGCTGGGTTATTTTTGATTAACACATATTAATAGGCATTTAATCCCGGAATTCCCGCGGACCCGGGACTTACGCGTGTAAAACCTTGGGGCGCAGCTAGTCATGGATCAGTATCCACTGGACACGCGAATCTGGACATACAACAAAACGAACAAACGCGTGAATGCGTTTCACTCACAGCCCCAGACAAAGTTCAAAGACTTGTATAGTGGGTGCCGGAAACATTCACATCACACACACATTACACCCAGAACCAGAAGCACAAATATCCCTTGGGAAGGAATTTGTGCTCCTGCCGGGAATCGGCCAGGGCCCACAGCCCAGAGGGCGGACATCTGTCCACTGCGCCAACTGGGTCGTCAAATCGAATCGAGTAATTAGTTAATAATATTTATGTGAGAAAACCGGGTCTTTTCGCGCTTTTATTTTCAAAATAGCATTATTTTGACTAACCTCGACGTTCAGTCTCTCGTGACCACGGCCGGTGCAACCCTGCCGAAACGTCGAGGTTAGTCAAAATAATGCTATTTTGAAAACAAAAGCGCAAAAAGACCCGGTTTTCTCACATAAACATGATTGAAGTTCGCGAAAGTTTAAAAAATTCTAGTTAATAATATTTTGCGAGTCTGGCAATAGAGCCATATATCTAATATATAAAATTCTCGTGTCACAGTTTTCGTTGCCATACTCCTCCGAAACGGCTTGACCGATTTTGATGAAATTTTTTGTGCTTATCCGGTATCTATGAGAATCGGCCAACATCTATTTTTCATCATCATCATCATCATCACTTTTCATCATTATCAACGCGGGTGAAACCGCGGGGCGCAGCTAGTATGTGTATATATGTTTAGCCCAGAAAAATACTTTTCTTACATAACAATTTGAATAAATAGCTGCATCTGTTTTGTTGACTTGTTGAGGCATTCAATATTCAATCCTTATCGAAATAAACTGTTTTATCATCTTACGTAGTTCGTGTCATTCAATGTTGCTTCATTTGCTTAGATTTAATTAATACTTTATATTTTATTCTGTACTTGCGGCCACTTTAGTTGTCATAAATTAGCTTATTTTATTAGTGCACTGTATGCGGGCCGTGATTTCACTAGAATGGTTCCTACAGAATACCAGCGTTCGGAGATAGATGGGTGACTACCTTCTTCGATATTATGCTGAGTTGGGACCATTTTGTGTGAGTGCACATTCATGATGAGGGTACTTTTAGGTCTTTTAATTTCATATTTATTACTCGTACTAGTTATTGATGTGACTTACACACAATAAATTTATAATCTATTCTATGTATACAATTTGCCTTTTACTGTACCTATATAATTTGGACAAATAGTCTAGGAGAAATTGTAAGATTTGTTTTGCTAACACTACGACGTGTCACAGTTGATAAGCAGTAATCGTTATGCATTTAAGATCGTCTACGTTTTGAACTGACTTACATAAGAAGGTGGATCTAAAGTCGACCTTTTTTATGCTGGTTATAACTTATTTTTGAACTTTGAACTGCCCGCTGGCGTATCTGGGCGCGCGTTCGCCTTCACACCACCCGCACCGGGTCCAATATGTGAGAACAGAAGTTTTATCCCTATGGGACATTTTTAGTTCTGGTTCTGGGTTTGATGTGAATATTGTGTGAGTGGTGTAAATGTTTACGGACCCACGAAACAACTGATTGAACTTAGTGTGGGGCTGTGAATGTGAAATTGATTGTGAATTTGAGGAATCAGTTGACGCAGTACGCAGGTGCCCGCCCTCTGCGCCTTGCGTCCTGGTTTCGATTCCCGGCAGGAGCACAAATTCCTTACCGAGGGATATTTGAGCTTCTGGTTCTGGGTGTAATGTGGATATTTCCGGCACCTACGATACAAGTCTTTGTGTGGATGCGTTTGTTTTTGTTTGTCGTTTGTTTTTATAATTTTCTACCTGGGCGTCACCGGGTGAGTCATATTTGAACTTTGAACTCCTCCCTAGCGTAGTTGGGTGCGCGGTCGCCTTCAAAGCAGCGGGTTCAACATCCGATGGAAACACAAGATTTTTCACCACGAGAAATTTGTGTTCTTGGTTATGGGTATAATGTGAATGTTGTGTGTGTGACTTGGAAGTTTACGGTACACAACACAATCAATTGAAGTTAGTTTGTGTGTGTTCGATGTCTTGTTTATTATATATTATTTTATTGACATTTAATATAATATAATTAATTTAATTTAATATTGTCATTATATTAATTTAACATGTAATTTCACATGCCAAAACATGGCAAAATAGAATGACGATTCAACCATGAAGATCAATATGTATACTCTATTTTGTGTGAAATATACTCATTACTCATTACTTTGTAGGTAACTTAGTTCTTTGCTGTCCATAGTTTTAGTTAAATTTTTGGAAATATAGGCAATTGGCCCGTAGTTTTAGAAGGACATATAGCAAAGTTTTAAAAAAAAATGTGTGGGGCTGTGAATGTTTATGTGTAGACTTTTTTATTTGGGCGACGCCGGGCGGGTCAGCTAGTAATTTGTAAAATTTACAAAAATACACTCTTCATGAGCTGCCCAGACTGTGCCTCTGTTGCCTTTGCATCTGTAAAGTGTTATATTGCACGTATAGAGGTCCCAATGACGTCAGCAAGACATATAAAGGTGATAATTGATACTGTTGAAGGATAATATTACTTTTCGGAATGTTATATTAAATTACACAGACGATTTCAAAGGCAAGTCTGTTTAGATGGAAGATCTCTGTCCAGACCGAGATTTTGTGAATAAACCTTGTTTTTAGAAATTAATTGTACATCTTTATTAAAGTTATGTAGACAAGTATAATATTTCAGTAGTTGTAAAGATCAAATTTAACTATAAAGCCTTCGGAGTAAGTACTGTGTATATTTATTTTCATAAAACTCTTTTCAATGCATAACTTTTGTTATAGATAGATAATGCGTTAATTGTCACACCTTACATAAATCACAATAATTGAAAAAAACTTAAATTAAAGTGTACAATTGACGGTTTTATAGCTAAAAGCGATCTGTACCAGACCACCTTTGGATGGAGAAGATTTTCAATAATTCGGTGAAACGGATGTGTAAATACAAGTTTATGAGAAAATAAAAATACCTATATAGTAAGAAATACATATACATGTTCATATCTAGACCAAATAAATTATATAAGGCAGTTATACATACATACATAAGCATAAACGCTTTCACACTCACAGCCCCACACTAAATTCGATGACTTGTGTTGTGAGTGCCGGAAACATTCACAATACACACACAATCACACCCAAAACCAGAAACACACAGTTTTCTGTAAGATAAATCTAGTGATCCCACCGAGAATCGAATCGCGCACCTAACTAAACCAACGGGCAGTTCTAACTAATTAATTATGAAAATTAACACAATAATAATCAGGCGACACAGCCACAGAAGTCATAATATCCGTACTCTACCAAAAGCACGAAAATTCATTACATCAAGCGAAATCCGTGCAGTTGTACATACATACAATATGTATGTATGTACCGGAAACAGATCGGGTGTCCTGGGGGACGTTAGGGCAAACGGGGCAATGAAGGGGCACTTTAACTAGGGCTGTCCGTTTCGTGACCTGTGACCTTTGAGTTGAAGATGTATTGACTTTTGGACAATTTCAGGGACTTTTGACATTTTAACTGCGCTATAAATGTAGTAGTACTAAATTGGTTTTTACTCGACTGTGCGACGTAAAAGAGTTGGAGTTTATCAGCTTATGTATGTTATGTATGTTTACTACTTTGTGGCTTTCTAGAGACCAAACGCGTGGAGTTTTGAATATTCTTACGTCAATCGATTTGCAAGTGTCACTGTAACACGACATTAATCAAATTGAATATAGCGACCACAAAATATATTGTGAAAAAGTAACAAATGAAGCTGAAGCTAAGCTTAAACAATTAAACGCTAGGAAAGCTTAAAATTACCGACTTCACCGCTTATATTTTGGTTTTGGCTTGATCGACTTCGATAAAATTGATATGGGACCACCTCTGAAATATAAGATACAAACAAAAAAACATCAAAATCGATTCATAATTAGCAGAGTTATCGCGTAAACAAACAAAGAAAGAAACATACAGTCAAATTGAGAACCTTCTTTTTTGAAGTCGGTTGAAAAAATTAAAGTCAGCGAACTGCGTCAAGTGGGATAGAAATCATTGAATTATATAGATGATATATTGGATCATTGAATAGGTATTTAAAAATCATCTCTAGTTTAGTTATCTTAGGTTTAGTTGCAGTAATAATTAAACGCAAGCAAAGCTTAAAAAAAACCGACTTCACCGCTTTATCTTCGGAACCTTGATCAGATTTAATGTATTAAACACGAATTATTGACTATAACTCAACAACTTGAGATTAGATCTTGATCGCATTTCAATGAGACCACATGAAAAGCACCAGCTTTCATATTAAAAAAAATATATATGAAAGAAGTTATGAAGTAACTTTTGAAGTCGGTTAAACGAGAACATTGTCAAAGTAGTTCACAAAATAGGCATTATTGACGATATTTCAAGAACTACTGATCAGATCTTGATTAAATTTGAATGGGACTAATTAGAAAGCAACATCTTTAAAACTAAAAAAAAATCGAAATCTGCTCACGTGGAGAGAAGTTATGAGGTAACAATGTCGGCTTGAGTACCTCCTCCTTTTTTGGAAGTCGGTAAAATGTTAGAAATACTACGTATTTAAAAAATATTTGGTATAGGTATGTAAAAAATATCTACTCAACTAAAAAACTACCAAGAATAGGGTAAAATAGTCCCAAATTATCACTCTTACCCGTCTTAAAGCTACCTCCGAGAAAGAATTGCTTAGGGGAAGTGAGGGCAAACTGGGCCAATCAATGACCATTCTAGTAAGGGCAGCTAAGTTTATGGTAGTCCCTTTTAGGAACTAGGAAGGGAGGTTTAAAATCAAGAATCGTATTTTTTGAAGAAAGATTGTCAAGACGAAGAAAAATTTCATTGTCTTTTTTTAATACTGGATAGGCAAGCATTTGACCAGGTTTTTCTCGAGATGGCTGTAATTTTGCGAATCTGGCAGTCTTTGTTCCCCGATCGGTATAATCTGGGAGTCTTCAAGTCTCGAGTGAATAGGTATCTTCTAAGCAAGCATGTCACATCTTTGGCCGCATCATCACTTTCAATCTGGAGAGATAGTGGTCTAATGCTTGCCTATTCTGCTTAAGAAATATAATTACAAATATATATATCTGAAAAATCTTTAATTTTTTTTTATAGTCTAAATTCTCAATGATTTCGAAATGGAAACCCTAGCAGCATATGGTTGGAATGAATACAGGATGATCTCATTCCGGGTTTCATTTTGAACGATAATTGGACACCCTGTAGTTCATAACCGGTTACCCTGATGGCTTTTGATTAGTTTTACTTTGACAAGTTCAGATTCAGTTTATGTTCGTATAATATTTAATTATTGGTTGTTAATGGGCCCTTAAGAAGCACTCATGAATGTTAAAGACTCTACTGCCAGAATCGCAAAATTACAGCCATCTGAGAAGAACCTGAAAAGAAACTCGGCAGAATACATTGGGGCTATCAATGGATGCATATAAAATATGTATGTTTAAAACACATAAGCGTAAATATATATATAAAAATATAAAAGCAAGCGACTAGATCATTAACATGAAAATAGAAAAAACAAAGAAAATATAAACAAGTCAATATTTATGCTAAATATTCAAAAAATACGATTGAATTTTTTTATCTAATTTTTTTTATTTTTTTTTTATTTAACTAGCCTAAGCGTTTCTACAATAAACCTATTCGTATTTGTGCCGTTTGGAGTAGAAACACTGGGTCCACGGGGTGCACTCGAAATTTATAAAGATTTGGCTGGCAGACTGAAAAAGTCGACACGTGACCAAAATGCTATATTGTATTTAGTTCAGCAAGTAAATCTCGCTTTAAATGGCTAATATAAAGCGTGTTCAGTGTGTTACTATATTTGTATACTGTAATTATATATTTATATGTATATACTGCATCCGTACAGCGAAGGAGTGGAACTCATCGCCTGCGTCGTTGTTCCCCGAACGGTATAATCTGGGAGTTTTCAAGTCTCGAGTGAATAGGTATCTTCTAGGCAAGCATGTCACATCTTCGGCGGCATCATCACTTTCCATCAGACACTAGATGCCTCTGATAAACGGACGGACGGACAAAGTCCTTCGCTCGATCAAATATCATGTTCTATATAAAGCTATTGCCTAAGTGATTGTACGATTATCGTTCCCAAAGCCGATTTTCAACCTTCCGTCAACAAATCAAGCAGCTACGCGAAAGGTCAGCATTTATACAACATTATTTCGATTTATTCAGCACTATCTTATCTTAATAGCCCCTTCCTCTTAATTAATGTTGATTATGTTAATCAAAGCCCAAACCTTCCATTCAAATATAGTTCTTATCTCTAAAGAAGCAGGGCAGATTTTCGTTGTACGACTCTAGCGTGTGACGTCAACAATTTCCAATCTACTACTGATTTTAATTTAATTTTATAGCGTAGATTATAGGACTGTCAGATTGTTTAATTAGTTTCTAAGAGATTTCTTTAATTAAATTTTTGAGGGAGTGTCGTCTATGCTTTATTTGAACCCGATGCTGTAGTCGTTGGGTTTTGTCGCATTTTTTATATAACTGAGAAACGAGACAAGCAATACGCTCGCCCGATGGTAAGGTTCACGCTTACCTATTATTAGTTCAGAGCCTTAATCATACTCATATTATAAATCCGTAAGTATGTGTGTAAGTAAATATGTAAGTGTGTAATTATGTTTGTTGATTCTACACGCTGTAACGGCTGAACGGATGAAGATCAAATTTGGAATCTACATAGCTTATACCTAGACTAACAATTAAGCTACTTTCTAACTTGATAAATGCGGGTAAAGCCGCGGGGCACACGCGGCTAATAAGAAAGAAAGAAATATATTTATTGCTACTATAAAAAACAAAAATACATCAAATTAAACTAAAAATCTTTACTATATACTTTTTATAGAGCAATCGGAGTAAATTCAGCTTGTACTGCGTGTTCATTTACATGAGCACACAGTGCTGGTTTTCAATTTACTTCGATCCTTGGCCTTAGATATATATACCGGAATAGAAAAAAAATTTGATATAGCGAGGTAAAACATTATGTTAATAAGGTAGATAATCTTGAAAAATTCAAAATTCATGGAAAATTCAATGTACTGCGCATTAGATGTTACAACAAATTTAGAAAGTATTTTTGTATGTATAATTTAAATGTTTATATACAAGTCTATATGTTCACGATCCAAGTCTATAAATAAAGTAAGGGGATGTGAGTATGAATCTATTTATTTATAAACTATTACAGCTACATTTTTAATCTACACCAAATGGAATAAATAAAAACTCATTTCCCCGCCAAAACAGATCTACCTTACCCTGATTTCGTCCAAAAAAGAAAAAATAAGCCAACATTTAAAAACAAGCCGGTTTCCGGGCCCGTTTTAACCCGATAACGAAACCAGGAGACTTCCGGTTGTGGAGAGATAAAAAAAATGAATTCTGTAAAGTTGGCAACACGTTTACAGAGAGGGGACTGTCTTTTGTGAGTGACGAAGAGTTATTACCGACTTCCCAAAAAAGGAGGAGGTACTCAAGTCGACTGTATTTTTATTTTATTTTTTATTTGTGTTACCTCATAACTTCTCTCCACGTGAGCCAATTTCGATGTTTTTTTTAGTTTGATAGATGTTGCTTTCTTATTGGTCCCATTTAATTTGATCAAGATCTGACCAGTAGTTCTTGAAATATCGTCAATAATGTCTATTATGTTAAGAATAATGCGTACTTTGACGATGTTCTCGTTAACCCGACTTCAAAAGTTACCTCATTACTTCTTTCGTTGTGAGCCGATTTTGATGATTCTTTTTTTATTTGAAAGCTGGTGCTTTTTATGTGGTTCCATTAAAATTTGATCAATGTCTGATTTCTAGTTTTTGAGTAATAGTCAATAAAGCGTATTTATACATTAAATCTGATCAAGGTTCCGAAGATAAAGCGGTGAAAGTCGGTTTTTTAAGCTTTGCTTGCGTTTAATTATTTAGTGTGGCAAAATTAAACGTTCAACTCCTCTTTAACTTTAAGCCCTTGTATCAAAATTCAAAATCGTTTATTCAAATAGACCCCAAAGAGGCACTCATAAAAGTTAGTAAATTTACTGCCAGATTCGCACAATTACAGCCTGAAACAATCAGTAAGTTGCCCGTGGTTTGAACCACTGCGTTGTCTTACTGGAAGTTGCATAAAAGACAATGAAAATTGCATGTGGTCCTACTAAAACATTAAAATTATTATTTATAATCATTAATAGGGTAATGACAGAAGTTGGAGATACTCACTCCTCTGGTTACCAGTCGCACGGAATGCTTCTCAAGTACAGAATTAATTAATGCAAGCAAAATTTCTAATTATATTTTATTGTATAGGTACTAACATATTTTAAAGTTTTGTGTTACTAACAAATGGATCATGTCCGAAATAAATATATTTCGATTTGATTTTGATTATGATTAATATTACTTCATGTTCCATCTTTGGCCGCATTGTCACTTTCCATCAGGTGAGACAGCGGTCAAAAGCTTGCCTATCTAGTATAAAAAATAAAATACAAAAAAACTTATTATATTATTGTGGCCAAATGTTTGCCTATCGAGCATAACAAAAAGAAAAAAAACCGGCCAAGTGCAAGTCGGACTCGCGCACGAAGGGTTCCGTACCATTATCTATAAAAAATCAAGTTTGTTTTATGGGAGCCCCCTTAAATATTTATTTTATTTTAAGTATTTGTTGTTATAGCGGCAATACAAATACATCATCTGTGAAAATTTCAACTGTCTAGCTATCACCGTTCTTGAGATACAGCCTGGTGACAGACGGACGGTCGGACAGACAGACGGACGGACGGACGAACGGACAGCGAAGTCTCAGTAATAGGGTCCCGTTTTTACCCGTTGGGTACTGAACCCTAAAAAAAGACTACGAGTATCACACTCATAAAGTTTTACTGCCCGTGGTAACACTGCAAATCCAGTAGGACAAAACGGGCTAAATATTTTTCTTGATAAACACAATTTGCATTTTCTATTTTGACGTTATCTTTATGATTTTGAGATACGTAGTCATTCACACTGAACTAAGACCTCGCGCCTGGATTTTGCGCCATGAACATTTTTAAGAATAACTGCTTATAACTTATGTTTTTTAGTAACGTGAACACGTTAAAAAAAAAATTGGTGTTTACTATATCACGCAAAAAATCCGCCATTTTGCTTCTTTTTTCAAACACCTATCTAAGGACATTTGAGTTTATAAGATGAATATTAATCATCGAAATGTATCCAGCCGTTTGGAAGATATATACATACATTTACATTGATAAATTTACAAAAAACCAAAATATACCGTCATTGGTAAGTAGAAAACAATCCTGCAGGAGGTGGTTAAGAATCGACAACTGAGCAAAATAAAAAAAAAATGTTTTTTTTTTCAACTCAAAATTTTTTTCCTTACTGGTAAGTAAATTGAGGCGCAGACAAATTAATAGTAACTGTCAAGTAAACTATGGCCATTCTGCAGAAAAATTAGGAAAAAACTTTATTGTAAACTCAATTTTTTTATTTTTAGTGTTGAAATTTTTTTAAGTACTTATGTATCTAACATTCTCGTAATTTATGAACAGCTGTGACCTCTCTTCACATCTTAGTTCAATAAATCAGTAGCACTTAGCACTTGTAGCAGTCATAAGCTATTTTAGCAGCAGTCTAAGAGTTGCCTTAGTTTAATTGACAGTTAAACATAAACATAAAACGCTTTCACACTCACAGCCACAACAGTTAAAACTAAACTGTGTGCACTACAATTTACTTACCAGTAAGGAAATGTTTATATATATTTTTATTTTTATTCTGCATAGTTGTCAATTCTTAATTACCCCCTACAGGATTGTGCACTACTTACCAATGACGGTATATATACATACAATATACGCGCGAATAACATAACCCAGGAAGGGTGACGGGTAATAAGAGTAAGAGAGATAAAAACAAAAAAATCACAAAATCCCACCACTTCGCGCGATTTCTCCACGTCTGCCAACTGTCAAACCGAAAGGGTGTCCCGAATCAGGATCACAAAAGAATGAATTAAGTCTTGTTTGGCCCTTATTGTGCCAGAAAAAAGAAAATAGTCATTCTAGCGGACACGGAAAACCTCTTAAGGATTTTCGGATAATTCACACTTATTTTAGGGATCCGCAGGTTTAGTAGAGGCAAACTGCACGAGCGCTTTCTGGCGACTACAGAATATAGATATACCTAGGTTAATATTATTCTGTATAAGTTATATAAGTGTTAAAAAAAAAGAATGAAAATTATTATTATTTTGAGAATCTGGCAGTAACGCATTAACTTTCATGAGTGCATCTTTGGGGCCCATGTGAATAAACGATTTTAAATTGTACTTGGAAGTAAGCGGTTAGGGTGTGTTAAGCAATTTGTTAAAGATTCAGTTTCAAGGAATCGACGTAGAGCGTGAAGAAAAAAGAACCATCGGGCTTTAAGTGTTCCGGCAGCTATTTAATCCTTGAGTACCAGTCATTCCAGGGCCGTGTCATGCTTATCACCGTCGACCATATCATCGTTTACTAAAAGAGTAGTCAAACGCTAGCCCATTATCATACCAAATTATAGTTGTATATGTAGGTATATATTATAAATATTATGTATATATTGTGTATATGTGTATTATGTATGTTTTTTTATGATATTAATTATATTAGTATAGAACGCCACACCAACCCAAATCATCCTGCACATTTTCTGCCCATCCAAAGGTTTTTGGCAGAAATCGCTTGAAGCGATAAGACCGCCCATTGTACTACCTCATATAACTGTATTATTTTAATTTCTACAATTTTACTTTAATTTGGTGTGCAATATATAATTATTGTATTGTATTGTATTGTATAGTTTTGTCATCCGAACTTTATATTTATATGCGAAATAGGCAAACACATAAACACTTACAAGGTTTCGTTTTGTATAATCTTATTTTAAACCACCAAAGATACATAAGTGCACCAAATTTAAGTCCAAATAGACATCGGGAAGTGGGTCTAATTTAGCTTGCAAGATTTGATTACAGACCGACAGACAGACAACGGGACAGGTGGAACTAAATAAAAGCTTGTAAAAAAAAGGCAAGGATAATGGAGCTACTCTGTGGGGCGTAATTAAAATCAAATAATTAAAAAAAAAAGACGTGTGGCACTCGGGGACTGCCGCGGTAAAGCTATTGCATATATACTTATTTATTTATTTTATTTATGCAGTATTTTTTTCCTGCCACCTAGAGGCGAGTTGCTGAACTAAAGAGACAAGCGTGATATTTCAAAAAAGTCATTAAACGTTATGCTATTCATCGATAGATGGCAAAACTAGAAAGTATCGCCGCTGTGTCAGTCGTAGTGGGGGGTGTTAGGTTATTTTCATTACGGAATTTCTGGATTCGGTCTCCACGCTCAAGGCCCGCTATAGAAGCTATGCAATAGCTAAAAAAAATACAAGGCGGAAAGTGGAGTGGTGGAAGTGACGCGGATTTAATTTTATTAAAAATTATCTGCGGAACCCTTCAAACGCGAACGCACTTGGCCAGTATCTTAATAAAATACGAGGGTGAATGTCTCGTGCAATGTTTTATGCGTTGACACTTTAGAAGAGTTATTGTGAATGTGGTTGTTTGTCGTTGTTTAGTTGTGGATTGTTTGCATAAAGGTATTTTTTGGCGCTTTTTTGTGAAAAAAATGAGATAATGCGATGGAAATGTGACGAATTTATCTGACTTGAACTTTATGATAGACTTTTGAAGTGAAACTTCCTATGGGATTGGTTATGAAATTTTGATCCGCAAGGTTTTTGTGTGACGGAAAGTGGTGGGGGAAACACTGTAATGATTAATTAAAAAGATTACCTGTAGTACAAAAGTTTCACCTTTTCCGTGTTTCTTTACGGCAATCCCAAATTTTAAATATTAATGTAAACGATTTCACACTCACAGCCTCGCACAAAGCAAGAATACTTGTATCGTGGGTGTAAGGAAATTTGCGTTTTCTCCCCACGGGACACTTGTTCCGGTTATACATGGTTGTGTGTGATGATGGAAATGTTACCGGCATCCACGATGCATTTTGAACTTAGTAAGAGCTGTGACTGTGAAAGCTTTATCATTTGTTGACATTGAATACGACTATTGAGGGCAGCAAAACATGTACAGCATCTTACATATCATGATTTGTTATTTTTTTATTCAGGATAGGCAAACTTTTGACCACTATCTCACCTGATGGTAAGCGACGATGTGGTCGACGATGGAACAAGCTGGCCTAGAAGATACCTATTAACTCGCAACTTGAAGACTCCCATATTGTACTCAATAGGAAACACCGACTCAGGTAAGGAGTTCCATTCCTTTGCTGTTCGCACAATGAATGTGGAGGCAAAACGCTTAGTGCGCATTTGTGGAATGTCCACCATATAGCGGTGTCGCTTAGCAGTAAGTCTGCTTGTCCGATGATAGAAAGGGGAAGGGGGAACTAGATCGACTAGACCCAAGCTCTGAAGCTTTGAATGTTATATTCTATGTTTGAATGCTTGGAATGTTATATGTAACGTTATGTTATATTCTATGTCAATCTCTAGATTAAGACAAAAAAGAGACCTAAATTATCTTTATTCATTAAGTCATTTATACGATACAACAGTGAAACATTAAAGCTTGACGACACAGTTGGCGCAGTAGGTATGTTTTTGCTTTCCGCGCCTCGTGCCCTGGGTTCGATGCGCTGCAGAAGTACTTTACTTGCTTCTGATTATGGGTGAGATTGTGTGTATTACATAAATGATTTCGGCAGCAACAATACATGTCTTTGTAATTAGAAGCTGTGATTGTGATTAGAAAAAAAAACTTAAACAATCCTTTTACAAGTAGGGTAAAAATGTAGCCTACATATAATAAGCTACCCGGCAGGTGAGCTCCTAGGGTAATATAGGGTAATATTCACTTACCCACTTTCCATGCAAGAACAGGTTAAATTAAATAAAAAGGCAAACGACCACTCTCCCCGGACCGCCGGGAAAACTCAATTTTCGCACAATTTTCTTTGTAGTTTCGGAAACTCATGGCGACACACAATGTCTGGATATTTTGCTGTCTTTATTTGTATATTTTGTATAAGGAAATTTCAGGAGCTGTAGCCATTTGAAGGCATTTTTGGTGATGTTGTAACATTGAAATGTTTGAAGCAATTTTAGCAACTGCTCTTCGCAATTAAGAGATTACACAATTGTATAGTTCACATTCATTAATAACTAGGCGTGCCCCGCGGCATCGCCTGCGTTTATTAAGTTAAATAGTAGGTATCGTATATTTTAATCCTAGTTATAAACTATATGCATTCCAAATTTCATAGAAAGCCAATAAGCCGTTACAGCGTACACTCTTACTTACACACATTTACACAGAAACTTCAAGAGTCATTGATCGAGCGAAGCGACATTTCTAAGTTGACTTGGGTCGTTCAGCACTCCGTCCGTCCGTTCGTCTGTCAGAGGCATCTAGCGTCTAAACTATATAAGCGAATGACTTCAAATTCTCATAGAATATGTAAAACTACGCCCCAAAGCCAGAAATGACATTTAAAATTATATAAATGAAAATATTAAGGGGGCTCTCCCATACATGTAAGTGGGGAGCATAATATATTAATTTTATCTATCTTTGTAGGATATTGTTGAAAAGGGCTTGACGAGTAATGTACGAAACCGGATAAAAAAAATCTATGTTGGAAAATAGCGATTTGGAAGGCCACCAAAGTTACTATTTCTAGACCTATTCTGTCCCGGGATCTATATATAATACGGCTTCACACTGAACACTGAAACTTACGTATAATATCTGTTATATTCTGTACTTGAGGTACTTGAACAACAAATACAGAAATTAAACAATTATTATATAGAAAAAAGTTATACATATAAAGTTATAGCAAGTAACCTCAAAAGAATTTATCTATGAGGCAAAATGTTATTTTTGGGGGCTGAGTCACCCACGTCCGTAGGAGGATACCCCTTAAGTCTGACTCCCTACACGTGGTCCCCGGGTGGTGCTAATCAGGTGACATTTGAGAGGTGGTAGAGCATTTTGTGAGTTACTCGCCTGGCTTGCTACAAAAGTAGCTTACCACCATCAAGTTGAAAGTCTGCCGCCAAGCCAAATACGGTGTTCCGGTAGTTATCCTTGAGAGCCTGCGTATTCCAGGTCTAGTGTGTTTACCAGCTTCGATCACATCGTCACTTACCATCAGGTGAGATAGTGGTCAAACACTAGCCTGTCACAAATAAAAAAAAAATAAAAAAAAATGTAAACAAGATATCAGTTCGGCGCGAACGACTAGTAATATTAGTGTTATAGTGTGATACATGGCGGCTTGAAATTCTGTTTCAAATTCAAAATCGTTTAACCTCATGGGCCCAAAGAGGCATTCATGAATGTTAATGCCTCTACTGCCAGATTCGCAAAATTACTGCCATCTCGAGAAGTACCTACAAACTCGGCTGCACATTTTCATTTTATTTTTAAATGTAAAGAAAAGGAATCTTAAACCTAGTTTAAGCTCCGTCACAACTTCCTGAAACACGGAATGGGGTTGGCGCCGCGGCAACGTCGGCAGAGCAGCGCAAATGGCGAAAATATGGAAACCTCGGTAGTGGTTACATATTTGAGCCGTTTGGTGTTGAGACACTGGTCCCGTGGGGACCGGGAGCTCATTATATTTACAAAAAAAACAGAATTTACTGCAATTCACACCCATCTGAGTATCTCAGTAACTAGTGTGTCGTTGCTACCAAACGGATAACCGATTCTGATTTCGTTTTTTTGTTTCAAAGGTGACTTGATCAGAAGTTCTCTTACTTATATTTGGTGAAAATTGGTGCAGCCGTTTTTAAGGTATAGTGTCTGGAGTTTTAGTCATTTTTTTTTTATTTTGCTACTTGTTATATATGACGCCAATATTTATACGAAAATAATAATAATAATGAATAACTACACAACAACAAAACATAAAGATATTAGACAGGAAATGTGTAAGTTAGTTTTAAAAAAATCCATTCGCGCGTAGCCGTGGCGACACGCTAGTCATAAACATAAACGCTTTCACACTCACAGCCCCACACTAAGTTCGATGACTTGTGTCGTGGGTGCCGGAAACACATCACACACACAATTACAACCAGAACCTGAAAAACAACATTTTCATTTATAAAATGTACGTCGTCTTGACTGAAAATACACATACCTATATTTTTTGTACAGAGTTCGAACCTGCGCTAGGCTCCGTATTGATCGGACTCACTCATCCAAAACGCCACGTTGCATTCTCGAAGCTTGACCCGTCCAGTTATGAACGTAGAGAAGCTTTTTAAAACTATTTTTTAGGGTTCCGCACGGGAAGATGCAAACGGAGCCTATTACTAAGCCGTATGTCGGTCTGTCTGTTTTAACCTTTAAAGGGATTTCTCTTTTAAGCTGTAATAAGCATACAGAATAATTTTTTTAATTTTTTTTTTTTTTATATACTATTATGACCTCTAAAGGTGTTATTTATAATATTGAGACCACTTCTTTCGTAGTAACGCTATTACAAATTCTGATTTACGATTTTTCTAATGAGGGAACAAATATACTAACACTTACAGACAAACTTTCGGATCTATACCATTAGTAGGATTCAAGTGCTCAAGCCCAAGGTGGGAAGCGTTCCCATCATGCTATCGGCATTGTCTATCTGAATTGCAATGCTATTACGTTGAGCCAAATAAGTAGATAGGTACCTTCTAGGCAAGCGTGCTACATCTTCGGCCGCATCATCGCTTTCCATCAGGTGAGATTGTGGTCAAAAGCTTGCCTATCGTACTTAAAAAAAAGTATATGTGTGTTACTTCATAACTTAGCTCCACGTGATCCGATTTATATTATTTTTTTATTTGACGACCCAGTTGGCGCATTGGACAGGTGTCCGCCCTCTGCGCCGTGGGTCCTGGGTTCGATTCCCGGCAGGAGCACAAATATCCTTTCCCAAGGGATATTTGTGCTTCTGGTTCTGGGTGTAATGTGTGTTTGATGTGAATGTTTCCGGCACCCACGATTCAAGTCTTTGAACTTAGTGTGGGGCTGTGAGTGTGAATGCGTTTGTTTGTTTGTTTTAGTTTCAAACATGTTGCTTTCCAATTGGTCCAATTTAAAGTTGGTCAAGATCTGATCAGTAGTTCTTGAAATATCGTCAAAAATGCGTATTTAGTACATCTAATCTGATCAAAGTTTCGAAGATAAAGCGGTGAAGACGTTTTTTTTTAAGCTTTGCTTGTTTGTTTTATGTTATGTATAAATAATAGGTACCTATTAACGATTCTACATCAATATTTTTTTTTTTTTTATTCAAGATACGCAAACTTTTGACCACCATCTCACCTGATGGTAAACGACGATGTGGTCGACGATGGAACAAGCTTGCCTAGAAGATACCTATTCACTCGTGAAATATAATACAAGTGTTTTCCCGTGGAACCCCTCCCCTTCTGTACAAATTACTTTCAAGCACGGAACTGAAAACAAAGCGAAAGTATCTACCATTATCGCTACACAATATAGTTCATTCGTTCCGTTCATTTCGTTCACTCATTCAGCGTTTATCGCGACGCTTTCTAATTAAACCTATTTCCTTTGAGGAACGTGAATTTGCTCGTGTTTTAGTTATTTGTTTTAGTGGAGGTAATAACATGATGAAGGTTTGGGATTTAGGATTGGAATGATTGGTTTTTCGATGGAAATGAAAACGATTTGATCGTTCATTCATTTCGGAATCGATTTAAATTTAAATTTGAAGTTTGAAACGGTTAGAATTAGCGAGGAAATGATATTGCCGAGTATCTGATCAAAATAATTGAAACGCAAGCTAAGCTTAAAATAACCGACATCATCGATTATATTTCGGTTTTGGCTCAACTGAATTCGATAAAAAAATATATGGGACCACTTCTGAAGTATACTCTACCAAACAATAAAAGAACCATCAAAATCGATTCATAATTTGCGGATTTTTTTTTGTTTTTTATCTGTGATAGGCAAATATTTGACCACTATCTCACGTGATGCTAAGTGGCGAGATATCGAGATATCGCGTAGCATACAATCGATTAGAGAACCTCCTATTTTGAAGTCGGTTGATAACAGATTAATATAAACGCAAGCCAAGTTAACAAAACCGACTTCACCGTTTTATCTCCGGAACCTTGATCAGATTAAGTGTATTAAAGACGCATTATTGACGATAACTCAAAAACTACTGATCAGATCTTGATCAAATTCTCAGAGGAGGTTCTCAAATCGACTGTATATTTTTATGTGTGTTACCTCAGAACTTTTTCTATGTGAACCAATTTTGATGATACTTTTTTTTATTTGATAGCTGGTGCCTGGTCCCAATTACATTTGATTAAGATCGGACCAATAGTTTTTGAGTTATCCTCAATAATGCGTATTAAGTCTGATCAAGAGTTCCGAAGATAAAGCGGTGAAGGCGTTCTTCAAACGCAAGCAAAGCTTAGGCTTTGCTTGCGTTTGAATTAGTACGAGTATCCCTGATCGGTTATCGTTTGATTATTATCTCACGCGTTTGATCTCTAGAACGCCACAAAGGAAAAGCCAACATACATAGGCTGATATACACACCACCCTCCTGTTCTTCGCACAGTCGGATGAAATATGTATAATTTACCTTTGGCTAGACTTATCTTGACGATACTATCCACATTTTTGGCTCAATTTTCCTCTACGACAGTGACGTCACAGAAACCGCTCCAAAATTGCCGCGTTTATAATTGGAGTTTGGTCATTTTGCATCTTAAAATATAGTAGGTATAGTATAGAGTGATATTAACATAATATACTAGCGATCCGCCCCGGCTTCGCTCGGGTGTGATAAATGAAGAACCGCTCGACCGATTTTGTGCAAACTTCACATAAACCATCTACTAAATAGTCCGAACAAAGCCTAAACAGTGAGCTCGTTCTTGAGTTATAAAATTGCAACGAAAAGTGGCATTGATTTTTACATATATATCAGATTACTTGCCCATTAATGATTGTACTAAAGTTTTTAAGATTACCTTTTTTTACACACTACCGTCGCAAAAGAGGGGTGTTATACGTTTCACCGTGTGTGTGGTTGTGTGTGTCTGTGGCACCGTAGCTCTTAAGCGGGTGAACCGATTTGGATGCGGTTTTATTTATTTGAAAGGTAACTTGATCGAGAGTGTTTTTATCAAAGTTTGAACAAAATCAGTGCAGCCGTTTTGCAGATAAAGCGTCGGAGCTATTTTTAAATGCCACTTGTCTAAAAGATTTTTATTCATATTTGTTTTATTCTCTTTCAGTTTAATTAGATAAATTCATTATTAATTAATGAAACATAAATTTATCTAATTGCACTGACAGATGACACGTCACAGCTCTGCACGTGCTAATTACTCACGCATAACGTGATTTTATTATAATTAAAAACTTTCAAACTTTTTACAGCAGAAATGTAATGTGCCCAAAACTTTGACAACCCTAAAGTTGACGCCAACTCATCAGGTGCTTTGTTTGGGACAGCCCTACTTTTTACGCATTTAAAAATGGCTGACTTCGAAAAGGGTTTTGAAATTTCTTGTATGATAAATAACATCTGTGCCTCACGGGTTTACCCGCGTTAATAACAGTTACAGAGTAAAAAAAAGCCACGATATTTGTTTCACAAATATTATAGAAAGAAAGAAACGAAATAGATTTATTTGGGACAACACACAACGTTACATTATTTACATAAAACAACAAGACAAAACAAATTACATAATTAAACGCAAGCAAAGCTTAAAAAAACCGACTTCACCGCTTTATCATCGGAACCTTGATCAGATTTAATGTATTAAACACGCATTACTGACTATAACTCAAAAACCAGTGATCAGATCATGACCAAATTGGGACCACATGGAAAGCACCAGCTTTCAAATAAAAAAACAATCATCAAAATCGGAGCTCAAAGAAAGAAGTTATGAGGTTACTTTTGAAGTCGGTTAAAAACGAGAAAATCATCAATGTAGTCCATAAAATACGCATTATTGAGGATGACTCTAAAACTACTGATCAGATCTTGATCAAATTTAAATGGGACCAATTAGAAAGCAACATCCTTCAAACTAAAAAAAAAATTCGAAATCGGCTCACGTGGAGAGATGGTAACACACATAAAAAAAAAATACATTCGACTTGAGTACCTCATCCTTTTTTGGGAAGTCGAAGTCGGTAAAAAACAATAGCACTTTATACGTATCCTACTAATATTATAAATCCCAAAGTTTGTGTGTAAGTGTGTAAGTATGTTTGTTCCCTCTTCACGCTTTAACGGCTGAACGGATTTGGATGAAATTTGGAATGTACATAGCTTATACCTAGGATTAACACATAGACTACTTTTTAACTTGATAATAGCGGGCGAAGCCGCGGGGCACGGCTAGTACAATTTAGATTATAAATACACGTATATATATTTTTTTTAAATTTAAATAATTGCACTAACATCATACATTAACATACATAGAGTAACCAATCAGTAGAATTTTAAACTAAGCCTTCAGCTATTCTACCCTAAGGACCAAAACATACAAGTAAGTAAGTTACTATGCAAGCTCCGTAACTTGGTAATGATTAATTAAGCAACTTGACCAAAGCTCGGTTATGTGGTTAATTGCTAAATGCCGGAGGACGGGTTATACCTATTCGCTCGTGATATGTTTTGGACAAGGAAATTATCTCGCTTGGCTTAATTTTAAGTTTATATAGCTTAACAGTAAGCCTTATATAAATAACCGACTTCAAATAAGGAGGAGATTCTCAATACGTCGGAATCTTGTTTTTTTATGTATGCTCACCGATTAGGTACTCGAAGAGCTGAACGGATTCAGAAAAATGTTTTTGTTTTAAAACGTATATTTCCATGTTCCAATTTAAATTGGATCAAGATCTGACCATCATTTTTTGAGTTATCCTCAATAATGCGTATTTCATTAATTTCTGATCAAGGGTTCTGAAGATAAAGCGGTGAAGTAGGTTTTTTAAGCTTTGCTTACGTTAAAATCCTAATCCGAAAGTTTGTGTATAAGTGTGTAAGTATTTTTGTTTCGGATTTGGATGAAATTTGGAATGTGCATAGATTATACCTAGGATTAACACATAGGCTACTTTTTAACTTGATAATAGCGGGCAAAGCCGCGGGGCACGTTTAGTTATTTATATGTAGTTATTAGAACCAAAAGACTTTACTTAGACTAATTCTTATTACAAAGAGAATACAAGTGACTTGGACAACTAGAATGGGCCTTAAAAAACAAGTTATATTTCTAATCACGACACAAGTCGTGGAACTTAGTGTGGGGCTGTGAATGTGAAAGAGTTTATGTGTATGTTTTTTATCCGGGCGACGCCGGGCGCGTCACTTTTGAACTTAGAATTGCCTGCTGGCGTAGTTTGGTACGCTTACGCCTTCAAAGCAGTGGGTTCGATTCTAACCGGTGGGAACACAAGTTTTCTCCCTACGGGAAATTTGTGTATTTGCTTCTGGGTGTGATGTGAACTTAATATGTGTGGAGTTAATCTTGTGTGTGGGCTGCGAGTGTGAAAGAGTTTGTGTATGTTTTATACGCAGGCGACGCCAGGCGGTTCAGTCAGTAGTAAAATTTAAAGCACATATATAACTAGAAGTCCCCGCGGATGCGCCCTCTATTATCAAGTTCATAACCTATGAGTTATCCTAGGTATAAGCTATGTATATTCTAAATTTCATCCAAATCCGTTCAGCCGTTAAAGCGTGAAGAGGGAACAAACATACTTACACACAAGCTTTCGGATTTATAATATTAAGTCGGATTGAGCAATTTCTTTTTCATGCTCGATAGGCCAGCATTTGACCACTATCTCACCTGATCTAAAGTGAAGATGCGGCCGAAGATGTAGAGATAGATAAGATATAAGTCAAAATCAAAATCGTTTATTCACATGGGCCCCAAAGAGACACTCATGAAAGTTAATGATTCTACTGCCAGATTCGCAAAGATAAGATGTATTATAAAACATGAACAACATTTGCCTAATAACATTAAACTGCTGTTGTTTTTAACGAAGCAAATAAAGCAAAAAAGCGAAACTTATTAACGTAACTGCAGCAAGCTCCTTTCAAAGAATCTCAAAGAACATTGTTAAGAGTTTTAAAGTTTACTTCTGGAAAAAGTGCTGAACTTTTTTAGACATTAATGCAAGGAAGCAGAGAATTCTCGGAGGTAAATATTTAATAAAATGCGAAAAATTACGGTGTTTATTTGAAAATTTGCATAATATATATGGATAATAATTCATCGAGCGAAACGAAATGTCAAGTTGACTGGATCAGTACTTTGTCCGTCCGTCCGTCGTTTAGAAGCATTTAGCTTCTAAACCATACAAGCAAATGACTTCAAATTCTCAGACAATATGTAAAATTGTAGCTCGACGCCAAAACTGGCAATTAAAATATAAATGAAAATATTAAGGGGCACCACCCGCACAAGTCAGGAGCACATTTTTTTTTTCCAATGCTGCCAGCGTTATGGGAACGTTACCCACTTCTAGTGGGCTTGAACACTTGAGTTACCCATAATTAAATTAAAAAAAAACATAAAATAATTGCTGTATAGTATATAATTTCAATTTAGTTTTAGGAAATATAAGCAACTGGCCCGTAGGTAGATTTCACAAAAAAAAAACAAACAATTATAGCATATGACCATGGCAGTTTAAACGTAGCTACCATTTGTCTTTGATTACATTTAAAAATGTAAACATACATGAAAGATTTACATTTTCATTCATTCTACATTATCCGTCTAAGACTAATTGCAGCTTGTCGCAAAAAACGTGTAGTCATAACATATCAGGAGTATAAACATTTCGTACTCAGGTAGGTTATTTTAGTTCGTAATCCGTTACAAAAAACCTAATTTATACCAGAAAGATAATTATCCGCAAGCAAAGCTTAAAAAACCTTTCTTCATCGCTTTTATTTTGATCTTGGCTTGATCGATTTCTATTAAATTTTTGGAACGAAAGTTCCTTATCGCGTGTTGCGAAGCGGGGGTTAGACGGAAAAAATTAAGACCAAAAGTTGTAACGATACTTTTTGCTATAGTTGTAAGCCATACCACGTTCTCGTCCGATCACCGAAGTTAAGCAACGTCGGGCGCGGTCAGTACTTGAATGGGTGACCGCCTGGGAACACCGCGTGATGTTGGTTTTTGCATGTTTCTTTTAATTTTGGAACGAAAGTTCCTTATCGCGCGTTGCGAAAGGGAGCTAGACGGAAATTGAACTTCGTTCCATCCGGGTGACCCTTGACACCTCTCAAGTTTTTTGTTTTTTTATTTTTTTTATTACAGACTCAGCAAACGTTTGACCACAATCACACCTGATATATAGGACCACCTCTGAAGTATAATCTACCATGCAAAAAAAAACATCAAAATCGATTCACAATAATTGGCGGAGCTATCGCGTAAAAAAAAGTGATAGAGTTTCTTCTCGAGATGACTGTTATTTTGCTAATCTAGCAGTAGAGGCACTAACTGTCATGAGTACCTCTTTGGGACCCATGTGAATCAAAGATAATAATAAAACTGGCCAAGTGCGAGTTGAATTGCGCAAGTAAAATGCATTTGCTTTGTTTATTAGGTTGAGACATTCGTAAAATTGTACGTGTCCTTATAACTTCTTTCCACATGAACCGATTTCGAAAATGTTATTTTTGTTTGAAAGATGTTGCTTTCCAATTGGTCCCATTTAAAATTTGATCAAGATCTGACTAGTGGTTTTTGAGTTATCCTTAATAATGTGTATTCTATGGACTACATTGACGATGTTCTCGTTTTTAATCGACTTCAAAAGTTACCTCATAACTTCTTTCGTTGTGAGCCGATTTTGATGATTATTTTCTTATTTGAAAGCTGGTGATTTTCATGTGGTCCCATTAAAATTTTATCAAGATCTCATCTCTAGTTTTGGGGTTATCGTCAATAACGCGTGTACATTAAATCTGATCAAAGTTTCAGGTTTCGGTGAAGTCGGTTTTTTTAAGCTATGCTTGCGTTTTATTATTACTTGAAATATCCAACTCGTTTGATAAAGTCATTAAAACAATTGCCGTTTAGAGACCCGTAGTTACGTCGACAAATAAACAAGTTCGTAAATTAAAGTTTATGGCTCTTGCAGCTGATGGTAATGAATCTAGTGTGAATTACAGTGATTATTGCCGGCATCGATCACGATTCTTTTCAGCTTTATTATCGCTGCAAAACAAAACAACTGGCTGTCAATGTCAGTAGGTTTAAATTGATCATAAAATTATATATACGTCTTTAAAGAGATTAATAAATTTTGTTTTTACCGACTTCCCAAAAAAGGAGGAGGTACTCAAGTCGACTGTATTTTTTTTTTATGTGTGTTAACTTCTCTCCACGTGAGCCGATTTCGAAATTTTTTTTTTTAGTTTGAAAGATGTTGCTTTCTAATTGGTTCCATTTAAGTTTGATCAAGATCTGATCAGTAGTTCTTGAAATATCGTCAATAATGTCTATTTTGTGACAAATAATGCGTACTTTGACGATGTTCTGGTTTACTCGACTTCAAAAGTTACCTCATAACTTCTTTCGTTGTGAGTCAATTTTGATGATTCTTTTTTTATTTGAAAGCTGGTGCTTTTTATGTGGTCCCATTAAAATTTGATCAAGGTCTGATCTCTAGTTTTTGAGTTATAGTCAATAATGCGTGTTTATACATTTAATCTGATCAAGGTTCCGATGATAAAGCGGTGAAGTCGGTTTTTTTAAGCTTTGCTTGCGTTTAATTATCAAAAATAATCCTTCTTATAGTATCAATGAACAACCAACAAGTACCTGTTGGTTTAGATGGTTGAGTGTTCGCCATCTCAACAGTAATATAGAGACTTTACTAGAACTTCTGTTTTTTTTTGGCAGTACAGTGACGTCTCTTCTTTACTGGCCCGGATAATCCGCCCGTTATAGTGATAACTTATTTCACACATTCTCCCAGCTCTTCGGTGGCTGCTACACAGGACATATTTGGTTCGAACGAACTGCGTGCGGAGACGCGGGCGCGGGCACTGCTGCTCCGGCATTCGTTCGAGCAAAGTGCGTACAGTGAATACCAGTTATTACTAATAGTATGATGTAGATATTTCAACTCCATTCATTGTATATTTACAATGCGCTCTAAATAGGTCAAATAATACACAATGACGAAGCAACGAGGATTTATTGAGTTCATAAATGACTGACAAGTGGGATTTGTTAATGCTAAGATGTGTCCGGACACCGTCTGTCCGGGAGTTTGATCGACATTCTAATTATATTTAATCGACTTTAATAAAGGAGTTTCTCAATTCACCGCAATCTTTTTCTAACGACTTCACAAAAAAGGAGGAGGTACTCAAGTCGATTGTATTATTTTTTTTTATTTGTTTTACCTCATAACTTCTTTCCACGTAAACCGATTTTGAAAAATATTTTTGGTTGCTTTTTAATTGGTCCCATTCAAATTTGATAAAAATTTGATCAGTAGTTCTTGAAATATGGTCAATAATGCGTGTTTAGCACATCTAATCTGATCAAAGTTCCGAAAAAAAAAGCAGAGAAGTCGTTTTTTTTTAGATTTGCTTGCGTTTAATTGTTTTATGTATGTTCACCGATTACTCAAACGCCTAAACCGATTTGAAAGATTATTTTTGTTTCTTCCCATGTGGTCCTATTTAAATTTGATCAAGATCTGACCAGTAGTTTTTGAGTTACCCTCAATAATGTGTACTAAGAATCAAGGGTTCCTAAGATACAAACTCTTATTTAACTAGCAACTAGTTGTTCCCCGCGGTTTCTCCCGCGTTCAGTTTCAAAATATCATCAAAACCCCTAAAAAAAGTGACGTTTCTAAAAATTATCCTATGCCCGTCTCCTGGTTCAAAGCTATCTCCTCACCAATTTTCAGCCAAATCGGTTCAGCCGTTCGTGAGCTATAAATAGTGTAACTAACACGACTTTCTTTTATATTATATAGATTATTGTTTGAGTCAAATCTTCCAAGCTGAATCAGAAACACTTTCTACTAAGTTGAAGTTTTACGTGTTAGTTCAGTTCGATTCCCTTTGGGAATACTGTCCAATCTCCAAAAAACAATTGTTCAAAGGTTATCTGGAAGAGATCGCTTAAACTGCCCATTGTATTTTTGCCTTGATTTCTTTTAGGTTCGTATACAATAAAGCGTTTTTTATTTTATTGTATTTCATAATTATTTTACCCTCTCTCTCTCTCTCTTGACAATTTGATAAAAAAAAATAACTTATGCAATTGTTGGACCACCATCTCACACGGTAAAGATGTGGTCGATAATGGAGCACGTTTGCCTAGAAGATACTTGTTTACTCGTGACTTGAACACTCCCAGATTGTATACACATCGGGAATCAGACTCAGGCAAGAAGTACCTTCACCCTTCGGAGCGAGCTGGAGGCATGTCAACCATAAATGGATGTCGTTTGATTTTTTCTTGTTGTTAGATGGTATTTTTAAAAAGAGGTTTAATTATTGGTTCATGCGTAAAGAATCGCTTATCTTCAATTTCTATTAAAGACTGTACATTTGTTTTAAGATTTAGACATACTATACATTGCATAGCTTCAAAAACCTCTAAGGCTCGTAGAATTCAGGCTCCAAACCAATCCTCTAGTAATTATTCTTAATCCTTCCTCATAAACACTCGGAGGGATACCCAGGGGTTGTTATAAATTAGGGTAGTTTTAGAATTGAACCCCTTTGTGGTCCTGGTCTCTAGTTCAGACTCGTTTCAAAATGTTTCACATCGAGCGTGTATTACACGCGGTAAATGTTCTAGAACTTTTGTTTACTTGGTAAATATCCCGTTTTTGACCCAAATATGTATGCTCAAATACCTAGTCAATTTTCATTTTATTATTTTTTACAATCGACATATTAAATTTCGATTACTGTCATATCTTTAGTGACAATCGCGAGATTAAGACAAAACGATTGAAGTAAGTACGACGTACACTCTGCGTCGTCGGTATAAATAAATTAAGTAACATTACACGGCCGAGATGGGTCAGCTGTACTAATATTACCTGCAATAAGATCACGCAAATACTAACACTACAGTTTTTTTACAGACTTCAAAAAGGAGGAGGTGATCAATTTGACTGTATTTTTGTTGATTTAGTTCCGGTTGTGCTCACGTTATTTTTTATTTAATCGAGAAACTCGACCGGTGTTCGAGCGATATTGACGCTCATCCTCGGGAGCATGCGCTGTAGTAACATCACTTGACTCAAGTGATGTTTGTGACCAAAACAGTGTCAGTGATAATGCACGCGGACCACAGACTGACCGGCTGCCTTCCCCGATCGCGACCCCGCCTCCGCCACCTGTATCGCAGCGGGCATTACGCGCGTTGGAACGCAGTACGCGCCAGGCTCTCGTTGCCGCTACAGCGCATGCTCCCGAGGATGAGCGTCAATATCGCTCGAACACCGGTCGAGTTTCTCGATTAAATAAAAAATAACGTGAGTACAACCGGAACTAAATCAACATGAATACGACTCACGATAGTTTTAATAATAATATTGACTGTATTTTGTTTATGATTATTATTTCTCTCTGGGTGAACCGATTTTGATGATTATTTTTATTTAAAAGCTGGTGCTTCCAATGTCCCATCTAAATTTGATCTTGATCTGACCAGTAGTTATAGAGTTATCCTCAATAATGCGTATTTATTTCAGTTAATCTGATCTGGTTCCGAAGATAAAGCGGCGGAGTCGGATTTTTTTAAAGCTTTGCTTGCTTTTAAATTATTCCAATGTATCTTGTCTTGTCGCTGGTAAAACCTGCTCCGTGTAAAGGATTTCAATAGCATTGGAAAATTTAAACTATTCGTAAAGTCGAAGTGACGACAGCTCCACGTTATGAGGCTGGATTTAGGGTCCAGCTACAGATGAACAATTGAAGTATTCGGATATTGATCCCGAATTTCTATTGGTTGATTTGGAGATGTAGGTACATCTAATATATAAAATTCTCGTGTCACAGTTTTCGTTGCCATACTCCTCCGAAACGGCTTGACCGATTTTGATGAAATTTTTTGTGCTTATCCGGTATCTATGAGAATCGGCCAACATCTATTTTTCATCATCATCATCACTTTTTATCATTATCAACGCGGGTGAAACCGCAGGGCGCAGCTAGTCTAATATATAAAATTCTCGTGTCACAGTTTTCGTTGCCATACTCCTCCGAAACGGCTTGACCGATTTTTATGAAATTTTTTGTGCTTATCCGGTATCTATGAGAATCGGCTAACATCTATTATTCATCATCATCATCATCATCACTTTTCATCATTATCAACGCGGGTGAAACCGCGGGGCGCAGCTAGTAGATATATATTATTATGCTTGTTTGCTCATCGAAAGAGAGTACTTATAAAGAAAATTATAAAGAAAACTTAAACCTAACAACTATGTTAGGTGTTACTACTAAGAAAATGTTATTTCTTCGATATAAAAAATTTTCAAACAAGATCTATGGTGTGTTGAGGAACACCATCCAACCATTTATGCTACAGTTGAATGTATGGGTCTTTTGTTGGTCCAACTGCTATGGTCAAATGGTTGCACCACGGGGAAAAAACTGTTTCATTGAATGGAATCTTCTTTGTCTTTTTACACGCTTTTTATTAGTTTCACTTGTATGTTTGTAACCGATTACCTTGGGCGCGATTTTGACCCACTTTAACGGTCAGATTTCATTCAAACTTTGTATTGTAACTGATTTATCGAGGACAGACAGTACACTAATTTGATAAGATTATTCCATTATAAAATTTGCAAAAAAAGGTAGAAAATAAATAATAGTATAAAAAACGTAAAAACACGCTTTATATAGAAAACCAAACTAAAAAGTAGAAAATATTTTTTAATAAATTTGAATTAAGAAAAGCGTAATTTTTTGATAGGTAAATAAGAAAAAAATATTTTATTTTATAAAAAAAGCGTGCGGTGCATGGTATCAATAAATATTTCATTGACAGATATGAGAAGAAGGATTATCATTTCGATAATATCTTACAAAGCACCCCACGCTTTTTTTTAAATATAATATTTTTTCTTATTTACACTATTATTATTCTAATGTGAAACTAAAGATACATATGGTTCACCAAACTCCGGTTAAGAACTTTAAGGTCGCTTAACCTGAGATTTCGAAGCCAAAATTATATTTAAAAAACTTGAGAGGTGTCAAGGGACACCCGGATGGAACGAAGTTCAATTTCCGTCTAGCCCCCTTTCGCAACGCGCAATAAGGATCTTTCGTTCCAAAATTAAAAGAAACATGCAAAAACCAACATCACGCGGTGTTCCCAGGCGGTCACCCATCCAAGTACTGACCGCGCCCGACGTTGCTTAACTTCGGTGATCGGACGAGAACGTGGTATGGCTTACAACTATAGCAAAAAGTGTCGCTACAACTTTTGGTCTTAATTTTTTCCCTCTAGCCCCCTTTCGCAACGCGCGACAAGGAACTTTCGTTCCAAAAAATGCCTTAACAGGAGAATTAAAAAAATATTAATTAGCTTGATAAACTCGAGTCTAAGTATCCCGAGTATTTTCAACAGTCCGAACGAAGTCGCATGCAAAATCTAGTAGTAATAAACAAACAGATAACAAATCTAGCATGTCAACTTCAAATTTGTCTATCCAGCGCTTCAGGAGCATTAATACGAATGACCTATTTACGAAGGGTTCCATACAAATTGAAGCGCTTTCGGGCGCTTTCAGGCGCTTTCGGCTCTTTTTAGCTTCCACGGACACATTGGGATCCTCGGCTTATTCTGCTTATCCTCCCCCGATGGTGATTTATAGGCGAAATCAATCTAATTTAGAGGGGTTTAAATATTTTTTTCTTTGGTCAACGTTGAAGTGTTTATTTAAGAGTTCATTAACAAATGAGAGACAAGCAGCTGTTATCTTGAATTGTATGTAGGATTATTACTTTGTGATCATGGAGCTAACAAACAAACAACAAACAAACGCATTCACACTCACAGCCCCACACGAAGTTGAAAGACTGGTATCGTGGGTGCCGGAAACGTTCACATCACACGCACATTACACCCAGAACCAGAAGCACAAATAACCCTTGGGAAGGAATAAGTGCTCCTGCCGGGAATAGAACCCAGGACCCACGGCGCAGAGAGCGGACACCTGTCCACTGCGCCAACAGGGTCGTCAAAGCTGGCAAAAGGGACCGCGGTTCCTTTTTGTGGTGGTCCTATTCCCCCGACTACTCCAGTACATAGTGCTGAAATTTGGCAAACGAATAATTGACCTCTTTTTATGTTGTTTAATATAAGGTGACTTCTTTTTATTCTACTTGAAAAAAAGGAAGAGGTACTCAAATCGATTGCATTTTTTTTGTGTTATCTCAGATTTTTTTTTAGGTGAACCGATTTTGATGTTTTTTTTAAGCTGGTGCTTTCCTTTTTATCCCATTTAAATAATTTGGTTAAGATCCGACCAGTAATTTTTGAGTTATCCTCAAGAATGCGTATTTAATTAAATGTATTTTCATTCTTTCTTTTATTTCTAATTAAATCTAAACTTAACAACTGAACACTGCATATTATCTAGTTTGCTTCACATTTACGAAAGGATAGTCTATTATTACCACATAACAGTCGTTAACACTTTAACCAAAACTCCTCTGAGCGTAAAATCAATCACTTACAAATGCAGTTCCTTTGACTATAATGTTTTTCTACTCTCACTTCTCACACATAATAGTTTATCACAACCGAGGGCAACCGCACGCGCTGCCAGCTGTTACGCAACTGGAGCATCACTATTGTTTGCCAGCTTTATGCGATTTACACCTTTTAAACTACCTATTCCACATTACTCGTACCTACGACGAGCCCGGTGCTTACCTACAGGGGTGCCTGTTGTTTATCTGTTGTCAATGCTAAAAACTATACAAAAAAAAGGCCTTAAATACACAGGGATTCCTGTGTTTTACATCCTAGTATATTAAAATGGTAATGAATAGCACAGACTTAATTAAAAGCATTGACGACACATCATTGATGGACAACTTTAGAGTGGATACCGCTGAGGAATGTAAGAATAAATTAGGTAGTAATATTACGAATCAGACCACAATACTCACACAAAATATTAGAAGTGTTAGAAAAAACTTTGACCAATTTTCAATTTATTTAAATCGCTTAAATTTTCTACCAAGTGTTATATTGATGACAGAATGCTGGATTGATAGTAACTACCAAAAAATCTGTTTACCTAACTACAACTGTCACACATCCACGCTATTTAAAAACCAAAATGACGGCCTAATAATATATTATAAAGATGACATAAAAGTCGAAATAATAGAACCACAATTCAATGACGCGAATTGCCTCATATTAAAATTAGGTTCCGACCTTACCATTGTTGCATTATACCGCTCACCGTCAGTAAGAGACCTAACGTGCTTCTTAAAATCTCTAGAAGAAATTTTAGCCAGTATTTCTACCGACTGTGTTGTTATTGGTGACGTTAACTTGGACATCAAGCCTGATAATACTGACCCCAGGTCCCTTGAATATCTGGACCTCATTTCTTACTACGGCTTTACTCCTGGTCACGTTTTGCCTACACGAGGGCCAAATTGTCTGGACCACGCTTTGATAAGGACTAAAAAAATTGGTAGGGTTGTAGTGTGCGACTCTGACATCACAGACCACGACACTGTTATTGTTGGCATCGATAACTCTTTCCCTAGACTTCCTCCTAAATCAAAATATATTACAAAAATTAACTTCCCAGGTGCGATAGTTCAACTGAAAAACCACGATTGGACCAGTTTTTATCATGAAACAGATGTGAATGCTGCTTCCCATATCCTTGTAAACCTGATTGCTAACGCAGTTACAGATAATACTACCCATAAAAAACTTCGTAGCTCTGATGTCATTACGAAGCCCTGGATGACAACGAAGCTGGTCAACTGTATTAGACGAAGAGATTCAATGCACTTAGAGCTAAAAAGAAAAACAAATAACAACCGTCTTAAATTAAAATACATAAAATACCGCAATCTTTGCCATATGCTTATCCAAAACCAAAAAGATAAGTATGAATCGGAACGTATAGCAACTAACAAAAATAATAGTAAGCAACTTTGGAAGACAGTCAAGGATATTTGCAATATAAATCCGGCAAAATCAAATACATGCGATCTGATCACAGAAAATTCCGCTCCAGAAAATTCTTTAAATTCTGCGAATAATTTTTTTTCTACTATAGGCTACAATTTAGCAAATAATATTCTCACCCAACTACAAATGTCGGAGTCAGACTTGGCGAATTCGGTTTGTATAGAAAATTCGCCAGTAGGCTCACTCTTTCTGACTCCGACGGATGGATTCGAAATTGGTAAAATTATTTGTAGTTTAAAATCAGCGTCCGCTCCAGGATCTGATCAGATAAGTAACGCATTTCTTAAACATGCCCGCCATATCTTAGCCTTTCCTATTGCTCACTTGTGCAACCTCAGCATGCTTGAGGGTGTTGTGCCACACTGTTTCAAAGAAGCCGATATTTGCCCCATATTTAAATCTGGTAGCACTTCAGAAATCTCAAACTACCGTCCCATATCCTTGCTACCATCTCTTTCCAAAATACTCGAAAAGGTAATAAACAAACGGCTTTTAGGCTTTTTGGAAACCAACAACATTTTATCCCCCAACCAGTTTGGTTTCAGAACTAAGAAATCAACTGAAGATGCTGTTGTGGCTCTAGTAGACATGGTTTCTGGGAAACTAGACTCTGGTAAAAAATGTATTGGAGTGTTTCTAGACTTGGCCAAGGCATTTGATACAGTGTCTTGGCCAATCCTGCTTCATAAGCTCGAGTGCCTGGGTGTTCGAGGTCCATCGCAAAAATGGTTTCACTCATACTTGTGCGACCGAAAACAAAGAGTCCGCATCTCTAATCAATACAGTGACTACGCAAATGTTACATATGGCATACCACAAGGGAGTGTGCTCGGGCCAACCCTCTTTCTGGCATACATCAATGACTTGTGCCAACTTAAAATGAATAAAACAAATGTATTCACATTTGCCGACGACACGGCCTTAATTTTCTACGGAGATAGTTGGAACGAAGTCATTGATGTGGCTCATCAGGGACTGTCACGTGTGGCACAGTGGCTACAAAATAATCTGCTCACTCTCAACGCTGCCAAAACAAAGTACTTAACTTTTCACATTTCGCAGAAAACACAACCAACCTCCTTTGACCTAAAGCTCCACACATGTACCTCTACTCTAAATTGTGGATGCCCAACGTTACAGTGTGTCAATCAAATAAGGTATCTGGGAGTTACAATTGATTGCAGGTTGACTTGGGAGCCCCAGATTGTTACATTGTGCGGCCGTCTACGGAAAATGATGTTTGTTTTTAAAAGATTGGGGTCAGTATCTGATCCCAGTACTTTAAAGATAGTTTACCAATCACTATGTGAGTCGGTTTTGAACTATTGCATAGTGTGCTGGGGCTCTGCGACTAAAACACTCTTTTTAAAAATTGAGAGAGCACAGAGGGCTCTTTTGAAAGTAGCCTACAAGAAACCTTTCAGATATTCAACTGACCAGCTTTATAATGACACCAAATATTTGAGAGTTCGGCAACTATACATTGCTGCGACTGCACTCCGATTTCACAAAACAGCGAAAAAAACCATTTCCAAGAGCTCACGATCTGCTCGCCGCACTGCCTGGGCTGCACCACACGTTAAAACCCAATTAGGTCAACGCGCTTACGCATACAGAGGTCCTTACCTATACCAGCGCCTGGACAGGTCTCTCAATTTATTAAACGCAACGCGATACACCTGCAAACGTAATATTGAATCCTTGCTGTCCACGACGGGCTACAGTGACTCGGAGAACTTCATCAAACAAATAACATAACATTACGGGGCCTGCCCCCCACCGTCCGTCTGACGGTTGGGGAACCAGGCCCCTTTATACAGCGGCTTCACTCGCTTCATGAAAATATAACAATTAATAAAACATTTTATATCATTCTAGGTTACTATCTATCTATGCTCAAAATTTCAACTAAATCGGTTCAGTAACAAATAAAGAGACGGGTGGGATAGGCTATTATTACTAACTTTACCATACTTTTGCCTTATTACCGCCAGACTTGTATTAAGTGTAGGATATATACTTGGGATATTTAGAACAGTAATTAGAATAGTTATTATAAGGCTTCTTTTTTGTTATTTTAAGTCTACCCGATCATCAAAAGTCAAACCCTTGGAAGAGTAACTGAATCCCACGACACAGGTCGTCCTAGTGTGGGATTCAGGGATCCTTAATTAACACATATGCACTAATGTTATTTAATTATATTTATTTTTAAAGTGTTAACATATTTTGTAACCAAAAATAAAGTTTATTATTATTATTATTAATTCATGTAATCTGACCAAGGGTTCCGAAGATAAAGCGGTGAAGGCTTTTTTAATCGTTACCTCACCTGATGGTGAGTGTTTTTTTAAATAAGATTGAGAGACGACGCGAGAATGTCGCTCGATTCGCTTGTACCTGAGTGAAGTCCACCATGCCCTTTTTACCATCTAACAACCTGACAAACTATTAAACGTCATCCATGTATAGTTGACCTACCTCCAGTTTGCTCAAATCGATTTACTTCTACGTTCATCATCCGTACAGCGAAGGAGTGGTACTCATTGCCTGTGTCATGTTTTCCGAGGGGTAAAATCTGGGAGTCTTTAAATCAAGAGTGAAAAGGTATCTTTTAGGCAAGCATGTCACATCACATTCCATTAGGTGAGATATAGTCAAATGATTGCTTATTTAGACTTAAAAAAATGGTTGTCTGTAAAGTCGGTTTACGGACAATAATTTTACGTGATAGCGTCATAAGACAACGCTTAGTTCGATCGTGCCTCTCTATCGCTTGTTCCGCGCTCTTGCTTGCACGCTCAGGCTCAGGCGGAACGTGACACTTTTTCGTACGTGCAGCCGGTGTTCATCGATTTATAAGACGTTATCACGTCAAAAAATAAAAGTAATAATAGCATGACTAGTTATGTAGTATAAAAAAAGAAATTATTTGTATATAGGTAAATTACTACAACTACCGTAATTACACTAGCTGCATATACTTATATGTCAGTAATAATATGAAGATGACCAGAGAGGGTCGCTGTAACCCAACAATAGAGGCTCTACCGAGACCTAGTGTCAGGGACAGAGGTTCATGAAGGTACTTTATGTCCTAGATTTAAGTACTATTTATTTATAAAATAATAACTATGTACCCCCACAATTTTTTAAGAATAATAAAAATAGTTTGTATTTGTATCCTACTAATATTATAAATCCGAAAGTTTGTGTGTAAGTGTGTAAGTGTGTAAGTATGTTTGTTCCCTCTTCACGCTTTAATGGCTGAACGGATTTGGATGAAATTTGGAATGTACATAGATTATACCTAGGATTAACACATAGGCTACTTTTTAACTTGATAATAGCGGGCGAAGCCGCGGGGCACGGCTAGTTTGTAATAAGTCTTTAAATCCCAGCAAATCTAAAATTGTAACACTCACATGTAAGATCTTGGCTCACAGAAGGCATTTCAAAACTAGAAGGATATCCCGAAATGGAAGGATTAAGGACTCGGGGCAGGATTAAGGCTGCACCACAGTGTAATTGCTGGCAGAAGGAGGTCTTGCATACTAATTGGAGAGAGGTCGAAGGTGGAATATCAATTACAACAATATTAGAGGAATTTAGTGAGGATTAGTTTCACTCAAGGAAGAGTCGAAGATCGAGCTTACGGGATTTTGGTGTGGGACTGGCGTTTTGCTTACATATTCGCTTATTTTAAGCTTGAGGAGATAAAAGGAATAAATTTAGAAAGGAAATAATATCGCTTTAGGCTGGGATTGAACCTGCAGCCATATGTATTATTAGAGCAATAGGTACCATACCCTATTGCTCTAACCGCAGAGCTTCTCAAGCCATTTATCTACTCCTAGTCACACTACCTCTTCCTTTCCTTTCCAGGGGTGAAAGAAGGGGTATGTTGGGATCGAAACCACTAATAAAGTGAGCATTTCCTCGCCTAGGTGGTGCACGATAGGGTTGCGCTAGCAGTCACTGTCATGCCCTATTGCTCTAACCGCTGAACTACTCAAGCCCTGCCTGAAGCAACGAAATTATTATTTTCTTATTATCAACGTCTTACGGGGACGTGTATGAGTTGTAACGAGATTGTTACAATACCTACTCCCTCTAGATTTGAAGATACCATTAGGGAACAAAGACGCAGGTGAGGGTTTTGCCGCGAAAGTGAAAAAATGGCGTAGTTGATTTTGTATATTTTTCAAAATCAGTGATTCTTGTAGTGTTAATGTGTAATAACGGTGGATTATTAAACATTAATACTTAGTAAACGTGCGTAAGTGTAGGCAAATCATAAGAAGTTGAAAAACGCGATTTTCTACCACTTTACTCTTTTACTTGACTTTGACTGTGACTTGTGACTGGGACTTTTAATTTAAAATTCACTTTAAATATATTTTACTTGACACTGATTAAATGCACAAGATTGCGAAGCCAAATTAAAAAAAATGTAATGAAATTAAATGACCACCAAAAAAAAATCGCAGCCTCAATAAATACAAATAAATGAAACCTGTACCAAAATCTTTCGGGCTATTTAAGTCATGCCTGCACTACAAAAAGTTTTCATAACCCAAAAAGGCCACGCGTGCACCAAATTTTAACTTGGGGTATAATTAAGATGGCCACCAAAAATTAAAATAAAATTTCCTGTGACAGAACCGAATCGAATCAGATAACAGTAGGTTAAGGTTTTTTTTTTTTAATTAATACAAATAATATTCATACTACGAAAAAATTTATTTATGGTAACATATTTGGATGAAATTTTTTAATAATATGCGAGTACATATTTGGTGCATGCGTGGCCTTTTTGGGTAGCTCAGCGATTATTCTGAAGATACTTTCCTTTTTTAGGTTAGCAGACTTTACGTTTATTGGTGATAATTTCATATTAAAATTAGGATTAAATTCTGGTAAGTACTTACGATTTTTTGGACGTTATATTTCATTATATCTGGTGATTGTTTAAACCTAAGCCAAAAAAAAGACGCAGGCAATGACTTCGTAGTCCTTTGCAGTACGGATGACAAACGTAGAAGCCAATCGCTTATAGATATTATTTTTTCTGTAGGTACTACAAAAATAGTATTATCTTTCGATACATGTGTCAAGGTTAGAAATTACATTAATAACCAAAGGAAATCGTCAAACTGTAAAAACAATCGCCATATGTAATTACCATTTGACCATTACCTTTTCTTCTTCCAGATGAGAGAAGGCCTCACCTTCTCCGTAGATTTTCTTAATGATATGGCTGGCTTATATAATACTAGCCGTGCCCCGTGGCTTCGCCCGCTATTATCAAGTTAAAAGTAGCCTATGTGTTAATCCTAGGTATAATATATGTACATTCCAAATTTCATCTAAATCCGTTCAGCCGTTAAAGCGTGAAGAGGGAACAAACATACTTACACACTTACACACAAACTTTCGGATTTATAATATTAGTAGGATTAACTATACGTCTGAGTACATTTTTCACAATATGGCGTATATACTGCGCTCCCTAAGACGACGATAACATGTATTACATATTAGTCTATCCTTTATCTTATCAAGTATATTTATGACTACTTATAATCCAAATGATATTATGTTGCGATAGTCACCATCTTTAGATAATTGATTAAACACAGTATAATATATCATTATTTTTAATCTATATTGCGGGAATTAGCAAGCAGAAAGACAATAACAATATATTGAATTTAATGATAATAGTTTAAAGGACTACCATGACTTTATTTTCGAGTAACACCTGAGATCGATGGGATATGCTGAAAACCAGCCCTGCACAAACCTTTAGTTTGTGCAGTCTTAGCGCTGAACATATTCCAATTGCCAAATATTTCTTGCATGTATTTTTTTTTCTTTTGTGTACCATAATGTGATTGTTTAAATATTTAGCAATAAATGATTTTCTATTCTATTCTAAATTTATTAACAAAAACGTGAAAATATATAAAACTGCTGTCATGAGGAAAAAAGACGTATTGACATTTTTGACAAAATTGAGTTACATTAGAAATGTTATTACTATTAAGTTATATGTTATGACTTGCAGCAGATGCGTCTAAATAAAATGTAAGATTTAGTAGGATTCGTTTGAATATTTAATAAAATAAGATGCGTCTATTTTTCCTGATTTCAATGATGTTTAACTATAATTAAATTTTGACAAAAAAGCAGATACGTCTTTTTTCCTTATGACGGCAGAATAAATTACAGACGCGTGATCAAAATGCTGGTTCTAATTTGTGTCATCGTATTAGCATTGTAATTCAGAGAGGCAATGCCGCTGATGATGGGACCGCTACGCACTGAGAGAGAACTTGAGCACTCGATTTACCTATAAGCTCGATGTCTTGCAGGTGTGTAGGTAACTTAGGTATTTTCTGTATAGAAGTGTAATGTAAGCAAAATGTATATTTTATAACAGTACTAGCCGTGCCCCGCGGCTTCGCCCGCTATTATGAAGTTAAAAAGTAGCCTATGTGTTAATCCTAGGTATAATCTATGTACATTCCAAATTTCATCCAAATCCGTTCAGCCGTTAAAGCGTGAAGAGGGAACAAACATACTTACACACAAACTTTCGGATTTATAATATTAGTAGGAAGGATGGAATGTTTCTAGGCACAATTCCCCTCATCTAGTGGTAGACATATTTTTAGTTGTTTTTAACTTTTACGTTAAATATGTGAAATGATTATCATCTGTATTTTTTTTCGTTAAATATAATTATTACAATGGCAGTTTAAATTAATAATCTTATAGTGAAATATTCACATGCATGTTTGTTTTTGGCTTCGCTATCGTTTTGTATTTTGCCAGTGTAAAGTAATAATGCTTACGTATACGTCTTTAAAAAAAAAACATACAACGTATATATTCATGTATTCAAGTCCTAGTTTTACAATATAAATATTTAAGTTATAAAAAGGTTAAAGATGATTTAGACGATCTTTAATGTTCGGCAAAGTTTACAAAATGCTTGCTGCATTACCACACTGTATAGCAAACTACATACAACTATAGTCACAGTCAAAGTCAACTAATAAGTCATGGTCCGTTCATAGTCAAGTCATCCCCAGTAAAGCTTTAATTTCTAATTTTGGAGCGAAAGCAATAATCACGTTTTACAACTTTATATGATTTGCCGACACTCATGCACGTTCACGAACAATTAACGATTAACAACCCATCATTGCTATAACCCAGGGGTCGGCAGCCTGCGGCTCGCGAGCCACATGCGGCTCTTTGGATGTGAAGCTGCGGCTCTTTAGTTCCATACGCAAATATTATATATTAGAAATAAACGTTCTGAATCGATTAACGAGGATTACGCACCATTTCTATCGAGCCATTAACAAGCCTCCAAAGGTAGCCAAAAAGTATATTTATACAGTTGAAACAAGTGATTGGTAGGTGTAACGCGTGCATAGCGTTTTCTTTACGATACTCATAGTACAGTAGGTATTATTGTTGGCAAGAAAAAAAATTAGACTCTATAAAACTTTGTAATTTTGTAAATTGTAATTTTTAACTCTTCTGACTCAAAAGGTTGCCGACCCCTGCTATAACCCATTGGATTGACAATAACTGTGACTTATGCGATTAAAAACTTAGAGAATTGCATTGTATCTTTGATGATTTATAAAATATCAGGATTTTATATTATATCATGATTAATTGTTATTATTAATATTAATTATAATTAAGATTTATTAAAACAAACAACATCATTTCTTAAATTCTGAAACTGAACAGAATGAGATTATTTTTTACAATATTTACTTTGACTTTGACTTAATCTAAATGAACTTCATCTACCGCCTGCACTCCCCTAGCTCCTCCTAGCGTGCCTTCTAATCTTAGTTGAGACTCTGTTGCCACCATTAGGTATCTCTGAGGTCAATTACGTTAGGGTTTACCTAACGTTTCTAGTTCAATGATCTGACTAGTTGTAGAGGTCAAAAGCAAGAAGGATTTGTGTAAAGCTAGTTGAAGATGAATAGCGTAGAGTTATTAATTGGTCTCATTGCAGTTGCTATAGGCAAGTCAAGTTAAAAAAAAGACGTGTGGCATTCGGCGACTGCCGCGGTAAAGCTATTGCATAGCATTTTTTATCAACTTATGCAATTATAATTATTTATTTATTTTATTTATGCAGTATTTTTTTTCCTGCCACCTATAGGCGAGTTGCTGAACTAAAGAGACAAGCGTGATATTTCAAAAAAGTCATTAAAAGTTCTGCTATTCATCGATAAACGGCAAAACTAAAAAGTATCACCGCTGTGCCGGTCGGAGTGTTAGGTAATTTTCGTTACGGAATTTTTGGATTCGGTTTCCACGCTCAAGGCCCGCGATAGAAGCTATGCAATAGCTTAAAAACAAACGCATTCACACTAAGAGTGATAATTCAAAATCGTTTATTCACATGGGCCCCAAAGAGGCACTCATGAAAGTTAATGACTCTATTGCCAGATTCGCAAAATCCGCCAGCCATCTCGAGAAGAACCTGGCAGGAAACTCGGCGTCGAATTTTTTCATTGTTATTTCTTTCAAACATTCTTAGAAAAAGTGCTTTTAGAGCGATGTCCACTATTTCGTCGAGCGTAGTGGCATAACCCAACTGACTAATCCAGGAATTATCTTAACCTAGGTATATTTATATTATGTACTCCTTACATCTTTGTCATTGTATATTAATATTATTATGTAATCATTCGTATAATAAACCCTCTTAATTAATGACCGTATGAACCGAATGAATGTATTTCTGATTTAAACTTTTCCAGTAGTAATTCAGTTATAAATTTAGGAATTTTATCGTAAAATCTTACCCCATTTGCCATAAAAGCACTGTAATTTTATGCTTATATCTAGTATTAAGATCGTGCACGTCGCTTTTTAATTTATATTCATCAATATTTTATCGAACATGCAATATATTTTTAAAGATGTAAAGCGAAGGCGTGGTAAGCTTCTCGGTGTTATTGTGTGTACGATGTGAATGTTTCCGGCCCCCACGACACAAGTCATCGAGCTTAGTGTAGGGCTGCGGCCTGTGAGTCTGAAAAAAATTACTTATTTGGCACACTATCTATTTAAAAGGATATGTGTGCACAGTTTTACGTCACATATACGCTTACCAGATATACGTCAGGATTAGTGGTTTACCGAGAATGTCGTTTTCCTTGAATATAAATAAATCAAGTGTTTCGGGAGAGGTCCCTCACATTTTCCTAGAATCTACCCCCTGCGTGACATATTGATTTGTTTATTATACGGGATTACTTTGTTATTTATGTTTAGTTAGTTTTGTGAACAAAACAATTAGGTTAGTATTGACGCAGCTTTTTGGTTCCACATACTCGAAAATGTGCAAACAAGATCTTTTTAAGCCCTTACGAAAAAGAGGGGATGAACGTAGGTTTGTAGTAAGTATGTATCTGGTATTTGTTGTGGCATGGTAGCTCCCAAACGGCTGTACCGATTTTGATTTAGCTTTTTTACTTGAAAGATGACTTGTTCAAGTCTATTCTTAGCTATGTACTATCTAATCTAAGCTAAGTACAATCTTGGAGTCTTCAAGTCAAGAGTGAATAGGTATTTTCTAGGCAAGCGTGCTCCATCGTCGACCGCATCGTCACTTAACATCAGGTGAAATAGTGGTCAAATGTTTGCCTATAACAGTTTAAAAAAAAAAATGTTCGATAAATCTGTGCAGACGTCTTCCAGAGCTCGTCGAGCTATTTTCAACATTTTGATTTTGCCTTTTATGTCTGATCAGATGCAGCTTGATCACTATCTCAGTTGAAGTAAGTAATTATATGTTCGAGGATGGTATACCTAGGCCTAGAATGACTGGGTTTGAAGAACGGCCGGAACTTCTTTTTTAATGATTTTGACGACAGATTTATCGACTCCAGCGTGGTTAATTACGACTTTCTTTTTTCAGCTTGAAAAATTCTATTCATCATGATGTTGCCATCGGTAGCTCAAGCCCATCGTAGGATTCGAAACCACGACTTCTGATCAGGAGGCGAGCTTTTCTTGGTGGGTGTAAATATATACCTTTTCACAAACGTGACGTAGACACGTATTTCACATTGACCGTTAGGTCAAAGTAAAGTAAAGTATACATTGTTTATTTTATAAATTATTGTACATTTTACAAATTGCGGCCCTTGTTACCAAACTGGGTGTGAGTAACACCCGTATCTTGGTAATTAGTTCCTTCCTAAGGTGAACATTTAATTCAGTATTTCTTATCTAAGTCGTTAAAACATTAAATGAAAAATTTGATTAGCAAATAAGACAAAATAAAATTTAAATCAAGCGTTATTTTGAAATTTTGAAATCCGTTGTCAGATCAGTTATTTAGATTGATCTGACCACGGACACTGCTTAGTGTCCCTGGTCAGATTTTATTCATCTAACCAGGGACACCACAGGCAAAAGGTATCCGTTGTAAGATCGCTTGATTAACGACTAACGAACTGACCACGGCCACTTTTTAAGTGTCCTTGGTTAGATTAATAAATATAATTTAGTCTAGTTAGACTAGGGGCCAGGAAAAAGTTACGCTTAAGAGGTAAGAATGCACTTATAATAAGTATGTGTACAATTATGTTTGGACCTCTTTGATGAAATGATTAGTAAAAATATAATAATTTGAAAAACGAATGTGCCAAATGTGTCTGCCCTCTGTGCCGTGGGTCCTGGGTTCGATTCCCGGCAGGAGCACAAATTCCTTCCCAAGGGATATTTGTGCTTCTGGTTCTGGGTGTAATGTGTGTGTGATGTGAATGTTTCCGGCACCCACGATACAAGTCTTTGAACTTAGTGTCCCCACACTAACTGTGTATTTTTTGTTCATTAGGATAACATTAGTCTAGATTTGTGAATTATTGTAAAAGAAAAAACAAATAAGTTCAAAATCTGTTAGGTATACCTAATGTGTAATTAAAACATAATTATCAAACTAGGATATACCCTAGGTTAATAATTATGTTTTAATTTTAAGTATGAAATAAAATTAATATAAATTCTCAGACAGTTGATTGTTTTATATATTTTTTAGCTAAAAAAAATGCGTAGGTTTTTTTGTAAGTGAAAGTGGCTTTTCGCGTGTAAAATACAATTTTAGTTCTCATAAACATTATTTATTTATTTCGACATTGACAAAATACTTTATAACAGGTTTATCACATTCTACTTTTTTTTTAATTCGGCTAGTTTAACTTTCTACTATATCTTGAAAATGTTCAGAAAGTAAAGAACTCGAAGTTTAGAGACCCGTTATTTGAATAGCGCCGCCGTTTCATGAATTTTGTAATAGGAATACGGACTAAAAGCTTTCCCCGCGAAGTGTCCTTAGAACATTAAAGATTTAGGGTTCCGCATAGAAAATAACTAAGAAAACTTTTAAGCAATTGCACCAAGGACGTCTAAACAAAAAAAAAACACTTAAGCATTTCTTTCTAAACCATTATATATTTTTTTAATATTTTTTTAAAAATAGTCAAATTTTTTGTTAAATAATCGGGTGTCGAGTTGATGAAATCGCTCACCTGAAGGTAAGCGTCGCGCTTTTCGTATTAATTTGTTACAAGGTTTTTATATATTTTTATATCTTTTTAATCGATCCCTAATAAAGGAGCAGGTTCTCAATTCGTCTGAATCTTTGTTATATGTATGTTCCCTGATTACTCGAAGACGCTTAGTCCAATTCGAGAATTACTATTTTTTTGTTTAAAAGGGTATACTTCCCAGGTGGTTATATTATAATTTGATCAAAATCTGATAGTTTCGGAAATGTTTGCAATTGAAGTCGGTTATTCGTGTTTATATCTAATCTTATATCTCTAAACGAGCAATTCTTGTATATATATGTGTGTGTGTAATCAGGATCTCGGAAACGGCTCCAACGATTTTCATGAAAGTTACAGATTAGAGGTTTTTCGGCCCAATGAATCGATTTATCAACGTTCCAGGTCCGAGAAATGCTCCGTTCCCAAACTGCATTTAAAAAACCGGGCTTAAGAAACTATCAGCGCCGTCTATCACGCCATGACCGATGTAAAAAACTGTTTCTACTCGACACTAGAACGAGCTTTCAGAGGCTACAAATTCAAAAACATTCTACCAAAAACAAAAAACCGAGCAAAGCTCGGTCATCCGGATATTGTGTATATTATTATGGATAAGAAGTTTAGACACTTTACTACGGAACCCTAAGTAAATAAGTTGTCAAACACTTGACCGGTTCTATTTGCGTGTTCTTATTTAACCAGCCCTATTTGCCGGTCCTTTAGGCAGCCCGTTTACAAGTCAAAAGCATGTAAATACATGTCTAAGTGAGTTAGACTTAAATTGAAATTCTAAAAAAAAACTGTCCCTAAGTCAGCTAAGTTCTTCTGTGGCTTTAGGAGACCTAAGTTCTTTATCCTTAATTTAAATTTAGACATCAATATTACAACATTTCTAATAATATATAACATTAAACTAAAAAAAACTATAACTAGATATAAAAAGTTATTAGTTAAAGTTATTTAAGTTTGTTTTAAACTGTCTTTGTTAAACGTACTTTTTCACTTTTAACATTGATGTTATTAAAGTGGGAAGATACGGTAAGCTCTAACATCTAAACTTTACACAAACGAAAATAAGTCAAAAGGTAACGAGTCGTAAGCAAACCTTAACTTTCATGAGTGCCTCTTTTGGGCCCATGTGAATAAATTATTTTGATTTTGAACTGAATTGATGATGATTTGAGCTGCCCGTTGACTTTGTTGGGTGAGCGTCGCCTTCTAAGCAGAGATATTGGTATCGATTCGGGACACAAATTTTCTCAAGGAAAATTTGTTTCTGGTTCTGGATATAAGGTCGAAATTAGTGTGGGGCTGTTAGTTTGAAATCATTTATTTACTATTAACTAGCCGTGCCCCGCGGCTTCGCCCGTTATAATCAAGTTAAAAAGTAGCCTATCTGTTAATCCTAGGTATAATCTATATATATTCCAAATTTCATCCAAATCCGTTCAGCCGTTAAAGCGTGAAGAGGGAACATACATACTTACACACTTACACACAAACTTTCGGATTTATAATATTATATTAGTAGGATAATAAAACTTTTAGTTTAAAATAATTAAGAATTCGGCTATTAGCAAAGTAGTATCCTATTTTCCGGCTTCACTCTCATCTTCCATGCGTTATATCTATATTTTTTAATAGATCGTTGTACCTAAGATTGGCCTGTTTTTGCCATGCCTCTAATACACAAACAAACGCTTCAGGAATTAGCCCCAACCCCTATGTAAAGTTAATAGTGTATGTCACTGGGGGTTAAAAACCGTATAAATGTGTGAAGTGCACTTAAGGGTGGGCCTAATGGATTGAAAAAAGAACTTTTAGCTTTTTTACATAAATGGGAATGACAGGTTCATTATGATTTTAATGATAATGATTATGATGATATTAACGCGCCCCAAAAAATAAAACAAATGAAGAAATCATTTGTCTAGTAAATATACGCTTATGATATAACTTTCACAATGTTTTTATATAAAATGGCGGAACGAAATGGTTACCAAAATACAATCGATATTATTGGCACCATTCATATATACCGCAATGGGTAATAGTGCACAATACTGCAGGGGGTGATTTGGGATCGATAACAGAGCAAATTTAAAAAAAAAAAAAAAATTTTTTTTCAATTTTTAATCGTCTGTCCTGCAGGCAGTTCAGTAGTAATTGTCAAGTAAAGTATGGCCCTCCGTAGACAGCCGCTACAACAATAGCTTCCAGAGTAGATGAGTGCTACGAGTGCTACGGGGTCATTGAACTAACATGTGACGAGAGGTCACATCTCAGTGTGACCTCTCGGCGGTTCAGGAATTAATTACCTCATAATAACTAGGACTCCGACTAAATAAATAACGATTATCATAAATGAAACGGAAGCTTTTTTATGCTAAATAATAATAATTTGAAATGAAATGAAATGAAATACATTTATTTGGCACTAAGGATAAGATAAACAAACAACAAAAACATGAAATAGACAATAAAAACAGCTTATAAAGGTAATTAGGCATAAGTAAAAAAAAAGTGCCAAAAGGGTCGTGACTCAGCATTATTGCCAATAGGCGCTGATTTTCAGTCACAACCCAGAGGTGGCGGATCTAAAACAGTAAAAATATAAATATATATATATATATATACATACAAATTTGCCTTTCTCTTAACAAGTTGGTTGGTTCTCGTAATTCCTGAACCGCATTTCAGTGTGACCTCTCGTCACATGCTAGTTCAATGACCCCGTAGCACTCGTAGCACTCACCTACTGTGGAAGCTATTGTTGTAGCGGCTGTCTACGGAGGGCCATACTTTACTTGACAATTACTACTGAATTGCCTGCAGCTCAGTCGATTAAAAGTTGAAAAAAAAAAAAAAAAATTTTTTTAATTTGCTCAGTTGTCGATTCCATACCACCCCCTGCAGTATTGTGCACTACTTACCCATGACGGTATATATAAATACATATATTAATATTTCATACAAATTTCGATGGATATTTTTGTTTATCTGGTTTTATTATGAATGCCGAGTAAAACGGTTAGAAAAACACGCGTTTTAGGAGACATTTTGGTATCACCCACTTAATTGTTACGCTCTAAGATCGAGCTTATAACTTTATGAGCCCTGGTTCGAATCCCGCCCAGCCCCGCACCAATAACTTTCTAAGATACGAATATATTCGGAATTAGAAACGCTGGGTCCATGGGGACCAGGTGCACTTGAAATTTATAAAGATTTGGCTGGGAGACAGAAAAGTTGACACGTGACCAAAATGTCAGTTTGTATTTTGCACAGCAATTAAGTCTCACTGTACAACGAGGTAACGCAGCCAGCATTTTGGGCACACTGCCGACCAATGACTTTTTGTATTAGGTAAGTAGTTTAGCTAAATCTGTATTTTTAATAATCATGAATGTATTAATTTAATAGAAATCTTTTTGTGCTATACATATGTGTATATAAAAAAATATCGGATTTTGCACTAACTCTAATAACGGTAAAAAATTTCTTGAGGAAACCAGCATATCAATAATTTAAACGCAAGCAAAGCTAAAACAATTTAAACGTAAGCAAAGCTTAAAAAAGCCGAATCCATCGCTTATATTTTGGTTTTGGCTTGATCGATTTTAATAAAATTTATATGGGACCACCTCTGATCTACTAAATAAATAAATAATTTTGAGAATCGGTCCAGAAATGGGAGAGAAATCGATGAACATAAATAAAAAAAATCATACAGTCGAACATAGAACATACAGATTGGTACGTAATAAGAGAAGAGTGAATGTATCATCAATTCTAACATGGTACATCTTCGGCCGCATCACTGCTTACCATCAGATAACATAGTGGTCAAACGGTAGCCTATCAGAGAGTAATAAAGATAGTCAATAAGAGGTATTTTCATAAAAAAAAACCATAAAGTCTCTTGTCAATATTTTTTAAAACTAAATTAATATTATACAGCACTAGCTTTTTCCCGCGGCTTCGCTCGCGTTAAGAAGTATTATTTTAAAATTGACAAACTTTCATCCCCTATTTTATCCCCTTGGGGTAGAATTAATCAAAATCCTTTCTTAGCGGATGCCTACGTCATAACATCTACCTGTATGCCAAATTTCAGCCCGATCCGTCCAGTGGTTTGGGCTGTGCGTTGATAGATCACTATGTCAGTCAGTCAGTCAGTCACCTTTGAGTTATATATATTTATATATATATATATATATATATATATATATATATATATATATATATATATATATATATAGATGTAACTGATTTCTAGCAAACATGCTTATCCATATAACAGCATTGCCCTGAATAGCAATGCAGACGATCTTTAATAAATATCCCACATGGTGGTGGGCTCAACCTTCCTACTAGTTACTTTCCACTTCGCTCTATCCTGGACGTCCGTTTCGGATAGCTCACATTCCCTCATGTCCTTCTGCACTACTTCTTTCCATGTTGTTTTTGGTCTGCCCAGTTCCGTTAAGTAATAAGTGTTATCAATAACTAGCAGTACAAAAAGCTTTTATAAAATAAAAGCGCATCCTTTGACCGGTACCGTGAAAGGTACCTAAAATTGGTAGTCTGTGGTCGGTCATTCGTTTCACACATGAATTGTATACTCTTTGGTTAATGTAATTCTCTATGGTTTTGGCGGGACAAAAAATGAGAGGAAGTTGAAAAAATATAAAAATATAATTGTTGTAATATTGTAATTAATAGTTTTATTCGAAGTTTTATCCAAAGAGAGGCACCTAACGACGGATTCAGCGTTCAATTATCAGCACACTGCTCCTAGTTGTTGTTGGAAGGAAGACGAGTTAAGACGACTATAATATAAGACATCAGTCGTTAAGACATGACATACACATGGAAGGCATCCACCTTAACGCTTACAAATCCTAGCACCAGCTGCTTTCTTAAAGAAAGCAATGGGAAGAATTTCCGCCTGATATAAAGCATTTAACACATAAATTAAATAACCCATATTAAATTAACAACTAACTGTTTTATTCGATCGTTATCGTATTTCTAACACACATACCTACTCGCTATATTAACGCATTCCATCATCACTGTACTAATGTATGTCTGTTTATAATTGAAGTACTTATGTTTCTTAAAATACAAGCATCGTATTGAACAATATTTATTTAAGAGTAACCACTTAAAATATCAACGCAGAGTGAAAAATAAAGTAAGTGAGTATGTAATAATCAATTATAAGCTACTAGCAGTGCCCCGCGGCTTCATCCGCTATTATCAAGTTAAATAGTAGCCTATGTGTTAATTCTAGGTATAAGCTATGTATATACGTTCCAAATTTCATCCGAATCCGTTCAGCCGTTAAAGCGTGAAGGGGGAACAAACATACTTATACAGTTACATTATCGCGAAGTGACTTGTGACTAGGACTTTTTATATGAAATACACTTGAAATATATTATAATTTGACACTAGCCAAATGCACAAGATTGTGAAGCCAAAATTTAAAAAAAGTATGGATTTTTATTGTAATTTTGCAAAAGTCAGCGTCATAAAAATCTGTTATTTAAAAGTGTTTTTGACTATTATCCACTTAATTAAAGACCATTCCACGCCCTCGCATCGCTTATACATACATTATCTTCTCATCGAACTTAGTGTGGGACTTCGAGTGTGAAAGCATTTATGTTTATGTTTTACATTACTCTCATCTACGCCGCGCAGTCGAGTAAAGGACACAATACTTTTAAAGTGAAAACTTCTTTAGTCGCGTTGAGCACTTTTTGGTTAAACAAAAATCATGGAACTCGCGTCATCGTAACCGAACGGCCAATATTTGTTGAGCTCTACGCGCCATACATATTTTTTACGATCGGGGATCAACTTACAATGGTTATTTTATGTTTACTCGATACCTCACAATTCTATATAATAAACAAGTTCTTATTTAAGCGCGTTGAGCACTTTCTGGGTGAATAAAAATCATGGAACTCGCGTCAACGTCACCGCACGCTTCCCATGAGCTATATTTATACTATATATATACATTATATTACATATAGTTTTCACCTCTGGAACTGTTTGCCTCGAACGGGCATAGGTACATGATACCGTTTTACCGGTTCTCGAATTCATATTGCAGCCTTTCGCGGCCACGAATTATCCACAATAGCATATTCCTCAATAGCTCATTGCTTCAACAATAGGGGTAGAAATAGAACGGCTCTAACCCCCAGTCACCGTCTTTCTGTGTAGACACGGACTCCCCACTTCTCACTTCTATCGGCAGTCTCTAAAGACCGCCCCGCATATTTTTTTTTCTAAATTCATCTTCACAAATGCGGGAACGTAGCAGGTCATAGCTAGTATATCCTACTAATATTATAAATCCGCAAGTTTGTGTGTAAGTGTGTAAGTATGTTTGTTCCCTCTTCACGCTTTAACGGCTGAACGGATTTGGATGAAATTTAGAATGTACAGAGATTATACCTAGGATTAACACATAGGCTACTTTTTAACTTGATAATAGCGGGCGAAGCCGCGGGGCACGGCTAGTTCATAAATAAAGCATCTATGATAATTTTGGTTCGTTAACTAAATGGAGTACCAGCCCTACGACTAACTAACCAATCAAGGCTGTCAATCTCTGGTTTATTTAATTACCCGTTTATCTCAATACTGAGCAAGTGAATTAAATATGTCCTGAACTAGCTGTGAACCCCGGATTTGCCCGCATTTATTTTATTTTATTCGGAAAACAAACAGTGATACATATCTATAGATTTAAGCTTAGCGTTAAGACCGCGTATTGAATCTAAAAATACAGCTTACTCTTTATAATATTGTGTATAACGTACAGGTATGTATTCATGTTGTGTAATAAAACATTGGAATTAGAAAAACACTTATCTATACAGAACAGCGCAGAATCAAAAGTAGAAAAGTAGACTACTCAAAACTAAGTTATAATATATCTAGTTCGGGTAAGTCATGAAGTTTATTTATGAAGGTTCGCATTACGAAAAAATAAGTTTTTTACCGACTTCCCAAAAAAGGAGGAGGTACTCAAGTCGACTGTATTTTTTTTTAATGTGTTACCTCATAACTTCTTTCCTCGGGAACCGATTTCGAAAAATTTATTTAGTTTGAAAGATGTTGCTTTCGAATTGGTCATTGCAATTTGATCAAGATATGATCTCTAGTTTTTGAGTTATCGTCAATAATGCGTGTGCAATACATTAAATCTGATCAAGTTTCCGAAGATACAGTGGAGATGTCGGTATATTTAAGCTTTGCTTGCGTTTAATTATCCTATAGTTAGTACAACTATGAGGAACATACATATAAGGTGATTGGTAGCCTCACAATTCTTGTGGGCACCTTTAGGCAAATTTTAGAAAGCAGATGTGCAATGTCAATTGTACATTGTGCTATCTTAGTTAACAAACAAATATTCGCTATTCTACGTCTTTCCAAAAGAGGTAACATATGCTGCCTCTTGCATCTTGATTCATAATCTTTGTCATGTATCCTACACTTTTATTGAAGAGGTTTTAAAAATATATTGAAAATGTCTTTATAAGCTAGCCCATTAGGGTCAAATATATTGTGCTTGCGACATATCTCAAAACTCAAGCTAAAAAATATCGAGGTCATAGTGATTTGATTGATGAAACTATAATATTATCGTAATTTATATTACTATATCGCAAATACTATTACTATCGTATTTGCGATACGCAATGTGGGATTTAAAATACGCATATTAGTACGGTATGTAGTACGGTACGCATATGAAGAACATTCTTTATCGGATGTCGAGGACACTTTTTTAGTAACTGGCTGAATCAGATCGTTGCAAATATATACAACACACAGATTTATTATATCGGCCATCTTTTTTTTATACAGAATAGGCTAGCATTTGACCACCTGATGGAAAGTGATGATGCGACCAAAGATGGGACATGGTTACCTAGAAAATATCTATTTACTCGGGACTTGAAGACTCCCAGATTATACCGTTCGAGGAATAAAGACGCAGGCAATGAGTACCACTCCTGCGGCCCGCGCGCCTGGTTTGAGGGCCCGGATTCGTGATCAGCACCCCCGAATGCCCCCAGATATCGTAGTTTAGCTAAATCTGTATTTTGATTATTCCTGAATACCTATATGTTTGTTTATCTTGTTCGTAATGCCAAATAAATTTATTTGATCTAATTTTATTTAATTTCATCTCATTTCATCTCATTTCATCTCATTTCATCTCATTTCATCTCATTTCATCTCATTTCATTTAATTTTATTTCACATAAAAACGTTCTTATTTGAACATTATTCTCCAGGAAGCGCTCTTAGAATTTACTTGTCTAATAGCTTGAGAATAACAATATCATACCACACTCGGGCGGATCAATTTACTCGCATTCCATCCGGGTTGATAGATATTTCGCGTGCTATTCTCCGGGAAAATACTTCACCTTATTTGCTAAGCATTTCCAGAAAGAGAAGTTAAGAGCTATTTTAAAATTGTGATATTTTGCAATGAATCGATCACAGTATTCCCTATCAATGTGTAACTTTATCAGACTTTTAACTGGACTGCCAAGGGAAGGGTTATGTTTTTGCGTGTATCTTGTATCTATATATATTTGTCGTATTTATATATTTTGTTTTATTTGTATTTTTCTTGATTACCTCGTATCTTCCAACGGCTTTGTATCTTCTTACGGATTTCCACAGATATGGTGACAATATATTCGACTTAAAAACCAAATTGTTCTTAGATAGGTGTTTGAAATAAAGAAAATGGCGGATTTTTGGGGTGAAATAGTAATCCCACTAATATTATAAGTCCGAAAGTTTGTGAGTAAATGTGTATGTCAGTACGTTTGTTCCCTCTTCACGCTATAACAGCTGAAAGGATTTGGATGAAATTTGGAATGTACATAGATTATACCTAAGATTAACACATAGGCTACTTTTTAACTTGATAATAACGGGCGAAGCCTTGGGGCACGGCTAGTACGTTAATAAAACAATTGAAACGCAAACAAAGCTTAAAAAACCGACTTCACCGCTTATATTGTTTATGGCTTGATCGATTTGGATAACATTTAAATAGGACCACCTCTGAAGTATAATCTACCAAACAAAAAAAACATCAAAATCGATGCATAGGTAATTGGTGTAATACCAGTCAAATTGAGTTTTCAACCGACTTCAAATCACTTTTTTGAAGTCGGTTGAAAATAACCAAACCTATGGAGTTGGGTATCAAAATGAAGGAAAATAAAAAAATAAGTAGGTTCACATTTTATCTCCCATTTAGCTAGGTTCACGATTGAACGAGTTTAAATCGACAGATTTTTTCTAAAATTAACGGTTTTATAGAAAATTATGCCTTTTTGAGTTTATTTTGGATTTTTCGTTGAATTGTGTTAATAATAAATGATAACTGCTAGAAAACATAGTTTTGTATTTCTTCTTAAATAATACTTTTTTATTTAAAAACTCTTATTGTAGGTACATGTATATTTTACTAGATATGCCACAAAGGCTGAATTCTCTAATTGGCAAATTCTACAAAGGTCTAATTGTCAAAATAGCAAATTCTAAAAAGGAATAATTCTCAAAATGGAAAATTCTACAAAGGACTTATTCTTAAAATGGAAAATTCTACAAAGGACTTATTTTCAAAATGGCCAATTCTACAAAGACCGAATTCTCAAAATAGACAGTTCAAAATTCGAAGTTATTATCAAACATAAATAAAACTGATCGAAACCGGGCGAACCTGACAATTGGTCCTGTAACTAAAAAGAACTAGAGCCTAACGAAAACAAAATTTGTTAATTCGGTCAGATAGGTATAACATTCTATTTTATTTACCTACTTGACAAAAAAGGAGGAAGTACTTAAGTCGACTGTTTTATTTATTTACTCATAACTTTCCACGAGAACCGATTTTGATGTTTTTTTTTGTTTGAAAGCTGTTTCTTTCCCATTGGTCTCATTTAAATTTGTTCAAGATCTGATCAGTAGTTTCTCGTCAATAATGCGTGTTTAATACATTAAATATGATCAAGGTTCCGAAAATAAAGCGGGGAAGTCGGATTTTTAACCTTTGCTTGCGTTTTATTATCTATTTGTAGCGAGTGACGAACAAAATACAGTTTGTTTTATTATTGGTTTGTTGTCGGTATATTTATTTAACTTTAGTGAAAAATTTACGCGTAGAAAGAAATACGTGTTGTTAATTTTAGATTGTTTTTATCGATTCGTAGATTGTGGTCGTTCATATTGCAAGAAGAATTAGATTATTTATTTAACGTCGCCGTCGTCGACTCTGCTTTGGAGACTGGTGACTGGAGGGCTGGTTCATTCTTTGCTCAAATAATATGTTAAAACACCACGCTATTTAAAAAAAAAAAAAAAATTTCTTATTTACATTATTATTAATTTATATTTTTTTTTTTTTACACTATTCTTAATACAAATTTATTTTCTATTTTTTAGTTTGGTTTTCTATATAAAGCGTGTTTTTTAGTTTTTGTAAACTATTATTTATTTACTTTATTATTGATAGACATATTTGTACAGTTTTAACAGATAAATGAAATCTCAAACTATGTTACCTCGATGTACAGCGAGACATAACAGCTGAGAAAAAACCTACACCAGCATCATCCAGCATTTTGGCCAATTGTCGACACTTTCAGTCTCTCAGCCAAATCTGTAAAATGTAAATTGTTATTTACTGTTATTTTTACCGTTTGATTACGAAATTTTTTTTTTAGTTTGAACGATGTTGCTTTCTAATTGGTCCCATTTAAATTTGATCAAGATCTGATCTAGTTCTTGAAATATCGTCAATAATGTCTATATTGTAACGAATAATGCGTAATTTGACGATGTTCTCGTTTACCCGACCTCAAAAGATACCTCATAACTTCTTTCGTTGTGAGCCGATTTTGACGATTCTTTTTTCCTAGTCCCATTAAAATTTGATCAAGATCTGATCTCTTGTTTTTGAGTTATAGTCAATAATGCGTGTTAATACATTAAATCTGATCAAGGTTCCGATGATAAAGCGGTGAAGTAGGATTTTTTAAGCTTTGCTTGCGTTAATTTTATTTTAGTAAGTTTATAAATATATTTATGAACTACATAATATTGAAAATCAAATTGTCTATATTTTCCTTAATAATAAAACCTTGTAGGCCGTCACGTCCTAATTATAGATAGGTATACTTATTGCCATTGGTAGGTCACGAAGTGTTCCGCAAACACAAAAATCATGATTGTACGCCTGTATGTATTAGTGAGTAAGTGTTGTAGACTTTTTGTTACGCTGCTAACAAGTATCATATTTCCAAATAACTATATTTATTTAGATACTTATCATCAAACCGATAACACATGCCGATAACACGATCAGAAGTAAAGAAAAACATGTATATGTATAATATTATTTTGATGACCCAGTTGGCGCAGTGGACAGGTGTCCCCCCTCTGCGCCGTGGGTCCCGGGTTCGATTCCCGGCAGGAGCACACATTCCTTCCCAAGGGATATTTGTGCTTCTGGTTCTGGGTGTAATGTTTGTGTGATGTGAGTGTTTCCGGCACCCACGATACAAGTCTTTGAACTTAGTGTGGGGCTGTGAGTGTGAATGCGTTTGTTTGTTTATTATATAATTATACTATCTACGGGCCAATTGCCTATATTTCCTAAAACTATATACAGCAAAGAACCTACAAGACATCGAGCCTATAGGTAACTCAAGTGCTCAAGCCCACTACCAGTGGGTAACGTTCCCATCATGCTGGCGGCATTTCCTCTCTGAATTGCAATGTTAATACGTTGAGCTAAATAAGTACCAGCATTTTGATCACGCGTCGCCTCAACCAGGCGCTCTGATAGATTTTTGAAAATAGAATGAGCTCCCGGTCCCCACGGGCCCAGTGTCTCGACACCAAACGGCTCAAATGTGTAACCACTTTCATATTTTCGCCGTTTGCGCTGCTCTGCCGAAGTAGTAGGTCAGAAGTGAACAGCTATCTTCTAGGCAATCATGCTCCATCGTCACTTACCATCAGTTGTGATAGTGGTAATTTTTTTTTTCAATAATGCCGCCATTATGTTGGAAACTCTACCCACTGGTGTGGGCTTGAGCACTTGAGTTACCTATAAGCTCGATGTCTTGTAGGTAACTTAGTTCTATGCTGTATATAGTTTTAGTTTAGTTTAAGGAAATATAAGCAATTGACCCGTAGATAGTATATATATTATTATACATATGCATGTTTTTTTTTCAGTTCTATACTGTGCGAGGTGGGACGCGACGGCGAGCGCTCCGCACTCATCCTGAAGAAGGCTTCCGAATGAAGCCGAAACAATTGTCGATTTATACATCGACAACGCGTAAGTCACGCTAATTCCCGTTTTAATTTTAATTTAAAAGTTCAAAATGTGCGTGAGTTTTTATCAAGTTCCATACTGAAAAAAAAAATGTTTGGCTAACCTGAATTTAAAAAAATAAAGTATCTAATCGACGAATTCTTCAACTAGATTAATATATGCAGGGTAATGTGAAAATACAAGAAGCCTCTTGGGACGTTATTTCAACCAATGGTACTAACTTTTTTTGTAGTGCGGCTTATGCAAATTATGTTTTATGATTTTCCAACAAAATTTTTAAATACATTAATTATCTTCTCTGTTAACTCTAAGTGCGCCGTTGGCGTGCATATTATAAGTTGCGGTGCGGTGTAGCGAAGCCCTTCTTTAAGGGACAGTGTAGTTTGAACTATTAATTAGAAATAAACTCTTACACACTCACAGACCTACACTAAGATCGATGACTTGTATCATGGGTGCCGGAAACATTCACATATCACATACACAATCAGAACCAGAAACACAAATTTTCCTCGGGGAGAAAACTTGTGTTAACGTACCCGCCGGGAATCGAACCCGATAACCCCTGCTCAGAAGGCGAACGCCACCCGACTAAGTCAACGAAAAGTTCGAAATTATAGATCGCACAAATTTTATAAATAGAAGGTTTGTGTGTAAATGTGTAAGTACGAGTAAGTTTGTTTTCTCTTCACGCTGTAACGGCTAAACGGATTTAGATGAAATTTGGAATGTACTTAGCTTATACCTAGGATTAAAACAGGCTACTTTTTAATTTGATAACGTGGGCGAAGCCACGGGCCACAGCTAGTTAAAAATATAGCATTCAGAAAAAGGTCGTAGAACTATATGACCTAAAGGTTAGGATAGGACTCAGGGTCTGAGATCGTTCTTGTATTTTTTTTTATTCTTTGGAGCACTTTTTCCTAGAAGATGCCTATTTACTCGCGACTTAAATTTTACAAATAACCCTGTGCTTATCAATAATTTCTTATATTTTTTACCCACTTCACAAAAATGGAGGAGGTACTCAAGTCGACTGAATTTTATGATTTTTTTTTGTGTGCTAGTTACGTCATATCTTCTTTCCACGTGAACCGATTTCGAATTATTTTTTTTGTTTGAAAGATGTTGCTTTCCAATTGTTCCCATAATTTGAACAAGATCTGATCAATAGTTCTTGAAATATGGTCAATAATGCGTATTCTTTGGACTACATTGACGATGTTCTCGTTTAACCGACTTCAAAAGTTACCTCATAACATCTTTCGTTGTGAGCCTATTTTGATGATTTTTTTTTATACTAGATAGGCAAGCATTTGACCGCTATCTCACCTGATGGAAAGTGACGATGCGGCCAAAGATGGAACATGCTTGCCTAGAAGGTACCTATTCACTCTAGACTTGAAGACACCCAGATTATACCGTTCAGGAAACAAAGACGCAGGCAACGAGTTCCACTCCTTCGCTGTACGGATGATGAACGTAGAAGCAAAACGTTTCGGGCGAACTGGAGGTATGTCAACCATAAATGGATGACGTTTGACAGTTTGTCTTGTTGTTTGAGGGTAAAAAGGGCATGGAGGAATTATATCATGTAATTCCTGAGCACACTCTCCAAAATGTAAGCGATAGAATACCGCTAGGCTTGCTACCTTACGTCGGTGACCAAGACTTTGCAGTTTTGACTCTACTAGCTTACTATCGCCAATGAATCTTATGGCTCGCCGGTCAATAGACTGGTGCTTTTTATATGGTCCCATTGAAATTTGATCAAGATCTGATCTCTAGTTTTTTAATTATCGTCAATAATGCGTGTTTAATACATTAAAACTGATCAAGGTTCCAAAGATAAAGCGGTAAAGTCGGTTTTTTAAGCTTTACTTGCGTTTAATTCACATAATTAATATAACAAATGATGAATGATGAAGAGATCGTTAAATTGGAACATTCCATGCAGTTTTCACCTCACGTAGAAGATTTTTTTTTTGTTCAAGATAGGCAAACTTTTGAGCCACAATCTCACCTGATGGTAAGCGACGCTGTGTGTGAAATTATTCCCCGTCTAAAATTAAATTGAATTGAATAACTCGCTGAGAACGAACTCTGTTTACGCAGCTGCTATTTATAACGCAATGTTTTATTACAGTAGGTATCAGTTACGTTACAACTATACTAGAAAATAGGTAAACAAAGTAAGTTATGTCTGCCTGTTTACAACATCGGCGGTATGTAGAGAACAGTTAAGAGAATTATTTAACATACATAAAGTAATATTACGAATTGAACACTTACATTTCCATTTGTTAAAAAATGAAATATTTAAATAATATGTACTAAAACTTTAATAAGTATTTTAAATATAAATCAACAATGCTACAATATAATAATAATAATACCTAGTAAATTTTGTCATAGCAGAAATAAATCTTTACATATTAATTAGTCCAAAATTATGTTGATAAATTTAGAAAGGAAAAATAATCGCTTGAGGCGGGATTTGAACCCGCGGCCGTAGGGTGAAAATTGTAATCGAATATTAGGCAATCATTTTTTTTTTTTTTTTATTTGTGACAGGCTAATGTTTGACCTCTATCTCACCTGATGGTAAGTGACGATGTGATCGAAGCTGGTAAACACACTAGACCTGGAATACGCAGGCTCATCAATCATTAAAACTGTTCATTAATGAACATAAGTTTTAGGATATATTATGTGCACAATATGATATAAAGTGTATATATTTATTATGTATTTATATATTTATGATATGAGGCCGTAGATGTAGGCCTCTAACCTTCTCTCGCAAGACTTTTACCGTCAAAAAATATAAAAAATCGCGTATTTTAATCTTAAGATAATACATATATATAATATACAATTAACACACATTATTTTGTACCACTTCAGTGTTAGTAATACTCCAATCTTTTTATACATAAAAATGAATTGCTGTTCGTTAGTCTCGCTAAAACTCGAGAATGGCTGGACCGATTTGGCAAATTTTGATCTTGAAATATTTGTGGAAGTTCAGGGAAGGTTTAAAAGGTGATAAAATATAAAGAAATTGCAATAAAATGAGTAAAAAGTAGTATTTTATTTTCCCATACAAACTGTTCGTACCTGTCTAACAGGAGATGTTTCTGAATATTTGACCACAGACAATTGGCGGTATGAAGTTCGCCGGGTCAACTAGTCATTAATAAATATTGTTCGTGTTCGTATAATACAATGATAGAAATTAAGAAATTTTATAGAATATTATAAATGCTAGGTACATATTATTATTAGTATTTAAAAAAGTGTATATGTTAGTTTTATTCATTAATAAGTAGGTACCTACTTATTAATGAATAAAACTAACATATATATTTTTTTTTATACTTAAGATATTATTACATCTTATATCCATATATAGGTTTCAATGTTAAATTTCAATGTTATATTCGGCTTAAAACACGAAAATTTCGACTTACTTTGTAGTCAACTAGTTTCGAACATAATAACCATATATAAGTGTTTGTTGTAAGTATAATTGATTTTATTTTTAGTTTAGTTTTAGGGAATAAAGACAATTGGCCCGTATATATATATTATCAATATTGCTTCCAAGTCCTATAAAAAGGTCATCAAAAAGGCTCGCTTCAATCACATTAGCCGGATTGGGGCCAAACTTGCCTTGCAACCAGCCGGTAGCAAAGCGTTCTGGTCCCTGGCAAAGTCGGTTGAAGCTAACTTTTGCCGCCCATCACTGCCTCCACTTCTAAAACCAGATGGTTCACTGGCTCACTCCGCGGAAGAGAAGGCAAACCTTTTTGCTTCCTTATTTGCGGAGTCTTCACGCCTTGACGTTGCGGGTGATGTACCTCCTAGTCTACTTGGATGCGACGTGGTCATGCCAGAAATTCGTATCCGTCAGACGGAGGTACGCAAAACGCTTTGTAGTCTTGATGTGAATAAAGCCGGTGGTCCAGATGGAATTCCGGCTATTGTCCTTAAGACCTGCGCACCCGAACTTACTCCTGTACTGACACGCCTATTTCGCCTCTCTTTTGTGACTGGTCAAGTACCAAAATGCTGGAAGACTGCCAACGTGCAACCTGTGCCCAAGAAGGGTAGTCGTGCCGACCCCAATAACTACAGGCCCATTTCTATCACGTCCTTGCTCTGTAAAAGTATGGAACGTGTTATTAACAAGAGGCTGTTGGCATACCTAGAAACCAATGATCTTTTCAGTGACCGACAATACGGTTTTCGCCAAAACCGGTCCACTGGTGATCTTCTAGCGTATGCCACGCATATCTGGAGTGAGGCAATTGAGAAGAACGGAGAAGCACTTGCTGTTTCTTTGGACGTATCGAAGGCCTTTGATAGGGTTTGGCACGATGGCCTTATTGGCAAGCTTCCTGCATACGGTTTACCCCTCAGCTTATGTGATTGGATATCAGACTTTCTGAGGAACAGATCGATACAAGTGGTTCTTGACGGCCGCTCATCAGATCGGATGGCAATTAATGCTGGTGTTCCTCAGGGGTCCGTTCTTTCCGCAACACTCTTCCTGCTGCACATAAATGACCTGTTGAAACCCGGTATCTTTGGGTACGCAGATGACAGCACTGTTGTTGAGAGATACTTATCTGATTCACGAGCTGGTGGCGCACAGATTCAGTCACAAAGAGAGGCAATGGTTGAACGCCTAAATTTGAACCTGCAGGCTGTTTCCGATTGGGGCGATGCCAATCTGGTCAAATTTAATGCATCGAAGACCCAGGCGTGTCTGTTCTCAACCAAAAAGAGCCCTTTTGAGCTTGCTCCATCTTTCCGGAATGTGTCGTTACCGGTCACGAATCACCTTGAGCTTTTGGGTGTAACTTTAACGTCCAACCTAAACTTTGGCTCTTATATTGAATCCAAGGCTAAACTGGCTGCAAAGAAATTGGGAATCCTCAGCAAGGTGAAGCGGTATTTCACTCCTGGACAGCTTCTCAATCTCTACCAAGCTCAAGTCCGATCTTGTATGGAATACTGCAGTCACCTCTGGGACGGCTCAGCCAAGTACCAGCTTCAGGCTTTGGATTCAATTGAAAAGCGAGCTAAAAAGCTGATTGGCCATACTGAACTAGTTGAGAAAAGACTTCAGAGCCTCGAACATCGGCGCAAGGTAGCTAGCTTATGCGTGTTTTACAAGATACATTTCGGAGAGTGTGCGATGGAACTGCATGATTTGATTCCTCCAGCTCCCTTCCATCATAGGACAACAAGGCGTACTAAAACAAGACATCCTTTTATGGTGGATATTCCTCAGATTAGAACCAAGCGTTTTGCCTCTACTTTTATAATGCGAACTGCAAAGGAGTGGAATACTCTGCCTTCGTTCTTGTTTCCCGATAAGTATAACTTAGGCCTCTTCAAGTCAAGAGTGAATAGGTACCTTCTAGGCAAGCATGTCCCACCGTCGACCGCATCGTCGCTTTCCATCAGGTGAGATAGCGGTCAAATGCTAGCCTATTTGTCATAAAAAAAAAAAAAAAAAAAAAATTATATTATGTGGCACAACATAATATATCCAGTTAAATAAATATAATATATCAGTCTAAGAGAGGAGTTGTCTTTGAGGATAAAGCGTAGTAATGCAGCAAGTATTTTGGGAACTTTGCCGAACATTAAAGATCGTCTAAAATATCTTTAACCTTTTTTATAACTTTAATATTTATATTGTAAAACTAGGTTTTGGAGTAAATAAATATTTAATAAACATATAATAGCAATGCGATATGAAATACCTTATAACTCCTATAGTTCTTCAACTGTATATATGGATGCCCATAAGCAATAACATGTCAACCCACAAAATTATAAAATGTGAGTTATTGATGCAGAACGTTTCATAGATGTCAAAGGCACATTTTCAATAAGGTGTCATGGTACTTGGAGTATTTTAAATGGTAGATATTTAAAAAAAAATATTGACACGATTTCGCTAAGCGACATTCAATTATTATCTATAATATTTTAAGTTCCTTGATTCAAACTTGTAACTACATATAGCGCCATCTGTTAGTGTAATAATGTGCCATGATGGTTAACACGTTATTGCAAAATTATCGACAGCTCTCATTCGGCGCACACAAACAAAACAAGTGAGGTTTTATGGATTTTAACAGTGATTATATATGCTTAAAAGTGCTAAACGCCCTTAAGCTCTACTTATAAACTCCATCGAAGGCCGCGTTCGTTAAAGGTATGTAAAAATATCATTGTTTTACAACTTTTCTGCCAAATGTAGTTTCTAGGTTATTTTGCCGGTATAATTCTTATTACAAGTCATGATTTACGGCATAGTACCCCGACAATTGAAACAAGACAACCTTTAAACTCAATTTAAAGCATTTTTTTAAGTCATATTGGTCTAAAAATACTCAATTAAACGTTGATATAGGTTGACACGTTATTACAAAAATGTATATGTGGTATAGGCGCGTACGTGTTACAAACTCAAGTCAGATAGCACCTTATTGCAAAACACTAAATTTGTTTTGAAGTACAGTATTGTTTTTTCATTATCGATTTATGTGACTTAACTCATTTTTACCAAATAATAATAGCAGGATAGATTTTTTTTGCGGGATTTACTTACATCGGCAATTTTTGATGAAATTTTGAGCAGTTTGCTGATTTAGCGGGAAGAATAAAAAGTAGGCAGTCTTAAAAATAAAAGATCGGGTGCGCTATGTAATCTTTCTTATACATAACTTCGTTTGATTTTTTTTATAGGATGCCGCCACCGAAGTCTAGAGGTCAAATGCTTGTGGATCTTATAAAAACTGCAGAAAATCATTGTGAAAGTAATTCTTTACATGATGATTCAGAAAAAGACGTAAATAAAGAAGTAGAAAATTTAGTTTCTGCATCAACTATTACAGCAATTCAAGACAGTGTTCCAACTACACTTCTGGATTCACTATCAAAACCATCTGCGTCTGCGATTATAAGTGAGAAAGATTTTCACGATGATAACGACGAATTATTTACTAGCATTGATGAAAATAAAACCTCAAACGACTGTTTAGTTGAGTTTGTTGACCATATAGAAAACGTTATTTCAGAATCCAATGATCTTTTGGATATTTCTTTTCCTGTTTTCACATGCGGTGAAGATATTTCAATGATAACCTCTGAAGAAGCAGCGCTTGACATCCACGAAGAAAACGTTGCCGACAATAATAATATTTCAGACACAATTTTAAATGGAAATATTCCATTACTTGAAGAAGGACAGAGCAACAATAATTACGAAGATCCTGATTTTATACCACACAATACGAGTACTGATAGCGAAGGAAATGAAAAAGATGAAAATCTAGGCCGCCCTATTAAAGGCCGCAAACGTAAATATCCAAATCAAAACCGACACATCCGGAAGAAAAAAGCTAACAATAATGAGGATTACATAAGTGCAAAAGGAAAATTGATTAAATCCAGACAATTTCAAGGTGAAAATTTTGACTGTAAATGCCCAAAAAAATGTACGGAGAAGGTTACAATAGAACAGCGCAAAATTGAATTCAAAAAATTTTGGAGTGCTGCTTCATTCGAAGCTAGATGTGCCATTTTGCAAGGTTCCGTTAAAGAATCAGAGAAGAAACGGTCTTATTCACTTGAGTCCAAAAGATCTTTTACCCGTGAATATTATTTAAACGGTCAAACAGTTTGTAAGAAAATATTTCTGAATACTTTCAGCATCAGCCAATCCAGAATTGACTCTGCTTTACAGAAACACCGATCTCAAGATTTATTAACAGATAAACGAGGCGTCAACTCAGGAGGAAAAAACAAAATTTTGGCAGAAAAATTGTCACAAATAAAAGAAGTAATTAAAAACTTGCCCGTGTACACATCTCACTATTGCCGAAAGGATACAACAGCAAACTTTTTGGCCCCTACCCTAAATCTACAGATGGTTTATGATATTTATAAAGAAAAATATGAAGATCATGTGAGTTTTTCAAAATTTCGCCAAATCTTCTACAAAGATTTTAATCTCCGATTTAAAAAGCCTCAAAAAGACACTTGTTTCCGCTGTGACGGTTTTAAAGCGAGTAAATCCGGAGCCACTGGTGAACAGTTACAATCTCTTGAAGAATCTCACAAAGCTCACATAGAACATGCTTATAATTTAAGAGCACGCATGAAGAAAGATCTAGCTCAAGCTAAAGACGACCCATTAGTTGAAACCCTTACATTCGACCTCCAAAAAACCCAATGTTTACCACGAATGCCAACAAGTATTGTTTATTATAAACGGCAATTAAATTTGCATAACCTGGGCATTCACTGTGGAAGTGATAATCGCGGATATTTTAATATTTGGTTGGAGCACGAGGCAGGTCGCGGTACTCAAGAAGTAGGATCCTGCATAAAAAAATTTGTAGACAATCACCTAAAATCTACAGCTACTGAATTGATACTGTGGTCCGATTCATGCGGAGGGCAAAATCGTAGCATTAAAATGGTGTCGATGCTGCTGTATATTTTGCAAAACAATGAGAGACTGGAGAAAATATCTCTAAGATTTTTACAACCAGGACACACCTACCTTCCGAATGATTCAGAGTTTGGAGACGTTGAATGCGCCCTAAAATCTAACACCCGGCTGTACACAGCAGAAGATTACATCAAAGTGATGGAAACGTGTCGTCGCAAACACAAATTCACTGTTACAAGGCTACATAAAGAAGATTTCAAATCAGTAGCGCCTATTCTAGAACGCATCACTAACAGAAAAGTGGATGTTGAAAAACAAAAGATTTCTTGGCTGTCTACATTTGAAATCGAACTAAGAAGGTCTCAACCAACAAAAATGTTCATGAAATCTAAGATAGACGAGGAATTCCAGGAAGTCGACATCTCAAAGGGCGGGAAAAACCGCAAATGTGCCACAAATTTTGATATGGATTTGCCGATCCTATTTCCCAATGGTCGGGAACTGTCTGAGGCCAAAGTCAAAGATCTAAAGGAAATGTTAAAGCTGGTTCCAACCGATGCAAGACCCTTTTACAATTTCTTAAAGAATGTCAATTCGAACGATTTTATTGATGACATTGAAGGTTTTGGCAATTCAATTGATTTTGATGTTGATGAATATGAAGAAGATAGCTAAGAAATACATACATTATAACTAGAAAAGAATATTACTACTATTGCAATTACTAAAAAGGATCTCAAATGTAACAAAATGTGATTTAATTTAACATTGTCTTAATGATAACGCAACACATTTATTTTTACAGATAATAATTATTTTCTATGTTGTACTGATATTATAATTTAAGACTGAAAAAATACTTAGTAATATAGTTGTAATTTACTCATAATGCAAGTGTTCATAGAAACCAAACAAATAATGATAAGTGTTTGAAAGAAGAGTTCATCATTAGTGATTTTGACTATACAACCAGACAAATTCACCAAAAATGAACTATTCTTTTACCAAACAAATTATGTTAAGTGTTTGAAAGAAAAGTTCATTTTTTGTGATTATGACTGCCTGTACTACCTTTACCTATTTTCTGTGATTGATTGAATAGAATTAATAAAAAAATATAATTTTGTATAACATGGTTTTATTTGTTAAACTATTTTACATAAACAGAATAAACCGAATAGATTTTTTTTCAATATGACACTATGTTACTCGACTTATAGAACTTTTAATTTTAATCAACCTTCTGCAATTAAGCAAAAGTGTGTTATGTCTCTTAAAACGTTATGTCAGTATAAAAGTGTGATAGCGCGTTTCATTAAATCTTAAAAAGCGCTTTTTTGGGATATCATTAAGTTTTTCACAGTTTTTGTATCGTAAATACATTTTTAGGACAAAATTGCCTCAAAAAGTCATACACACCAACTAGGTATCTTAGAACTTTCAGAACAAACATTCCAAAAATCCGTAAAAATTTTTAACAGCGATTTTCTCAAAATGGCTCTCGTGTGGGTTGACATGTTATTGCTTATGGGTATCCATATATGATACGTTAATTTGTATTATCCTTTTTTGTACTTACTATGAATATAATTACTTTAATGTACAAATTATGATGACATAATTTATATATAAAAGTAAATCTATTTACATGAGTAGAGCTGTTGGATTAACGAATTAAGCAAAAAAAAACTATTTGTTTTTTTTATGAGAATTAACAAAATATGTTTAGTTATAATTTATAACAGCATTTTGATAAAATTCATTGGATACAAATATATATAATAATGAGACATGCTCTCTTACGAGAGATGTAACATTAGTCTATTAAAATAAAAAAATGTTACTTAATATAAAATACTAATATATTTATAATATTGACCGAATCATATTTATAAATTATCTAAATGAAAAAAGAAAAAAAATAAATTATTAATGAATGAAACATAAAGTCAGCTAATGTTATTATATTCACGATACATTAAAAAAAATGTTTTTCACAGTGAATAAAAATACTATACTTAATGCATGTTGAATTTAAACTACAAATTATAAACTAGTCACTTATAGATTTCCATAAGAATTAAATAATTGTTTAATTTAATCGTGCTTAATGAATTTAAATTTTAAATGAAAAATAAATCACAATAATTATTTTCAGTCAGAGCTCATTTTAGCATTGATTGGTACCTATAGATACATAACGTTAGAAATATTAATTTGTTTTATTAAGTGCTCGTGCACCTAACAAACTGCCTTTCAAGTAGGTAAACTTATACATGTTTAATTAAGTATTGTCTCACCCCTACAGAAATATAAGACCCGGTGCAATAACGACCATTATTTTATTTTATTTATGTTTTATTTTGGTAATTAATAATGACTAATGTGTCCCTTGTCAACTTTGTAGTGATAGTTCGAATTAGGTCTTCACGACACAGGCTTGCCTAGTTTGAAGACCACAGTTTTAAGAGTGCATATTATGAAACTTTCAGCCCAAGACACCAAAATAACAAAAAACCTTTATATAATAAATGACTAATATTTGGAGTGTTTTTCAGCTGTAAATAAAGTTATTTTCATTTTCATTTAATAAAGCTACATCTGCAGATTCCAACCCTTCTCGCCCTAGATGTTATTTACAGCTAACATAGAAAGTCACCCCTAGATTCAACCCTTAAAAAAATCTCAAGCGTTAACTACGGTACTTACTGAGGTTCACACGTAAACACACAGAAATACACTAGCACTAACACAAGACACTACAAGGACACATTAAAAATAAAAAATTTTTTTTTTTTTTGGTTAGGACACGATGTGTGGCGCGGGTAGGGCGGCTGCGACGACCGACCGCGACGATGGCGCCAAACCGACTGACCAAGAGAGATGACTGGGTTGCTAGGTTAGTGGGACAGCTTCCAGATTCCAGTGGGGGTAATTTGGGAGTTGAGGGATGGGTTTTTGGGTGATTTTTATGGAAAATGCATGGAAAATGTGGTCAATATTTTTTTATATGTGTTACGCTGTAGCTGTGAATACCCTGGTAATAAATATAATAGTATTTTGCTAAAAAATATATTTCAGGAATATTACGTATTTTGTAAACTATTAGGTAGGTTAAAAATTATGAACTACCAGCTGGAGTCCGACCAAACTGACACATATCTGTACCTATCTCGTTTTATTTTTATATTTGTCAATTGCAATGATCAATTGATAAATTAAAAGTACTAAAATTTATTTTTATTAATAAAAATTTGAACTTAATAAATGTTTTCTCACACTAGCGGTTTTCTCCGGCCTGTTACACGTGGTTAAACAATCAATAAAAAAAATTGCCAAGATGTTAATTTTGGTAACAGCTATCTCCATTCTAAATTTCATCCAAATCTGTCCAGCCGTTTTAGCATCAAAGAGTAACAAACATACTAACACACACACACAGACTTGCAAACTTTCGCATATATAATATTATTGTGATATTCGTATCAGCAACTGTATAAAAGGCGTTTTTTTTTAAATTACCTATTTGATTTGATATATGTCACAATTTTGTCTTAATTTGATATATAAATAAATGATGAATAAAAATCTAAATAAATATCTACATTTGCACAGATAAACTTTACTTATAAATCAACAAGATTAAAGTATTAATACATTAAAATCCATTTTAATAAATGCTTACCACAACTAAACTAACTTTTAGCGCATCAAAATTCATTCAAAATCTTCTTAAAATTTACCCATAGGTATCCAAAATCTCCCAGACTTTTCCGTGTACCTAATTTTTCCCCGCATTTTCCCAACTCCCCTGTCCTGGCATCCCGAATCTCCCGAGAGCGGGAGCCGGCGCGTGCGTGAACCACGCGCCACAAAACTTCGGAATCGAAGTGACGAAATAGGCCTCCACATCTCTACTGGCCGAGCCGACATGTGGACGCGGAAAACTAAAAAATATAATTGGTACCTACTGCCCGTTGGTTAGTTGGGTGCGCGTTCGCCTTCTAAGCAGGGGTATCGGGTTCGATTCCCGAAACATAAGTTTTTTTTTTTTTTTTTATGATAGTTAGGCAAGCATTTGACCATTATCTCACCTGATGGGAAGTGAAGATGCGGCCGAAGATGTGACATGCTTGCCTAGAAGATACCTATTCACTCGAGACTTGAAGACACCCAGAAGTTTTAAGAAAATTTGTGTTTTTATTTCTGGTTGCGTTCGTAAATGTTTCCGGCACCCACGATACAACTCATTGATCTTAGCGTGGAGCTGTGGGTGTAAAAGCGTTTATGTTTATGTTAATAATCAAAATAAAACTGGTACGTCCAAATCTGACACTGAAAATCGCGTGAATAGGTATTTAAGCGTGCTCCGTCGTTGATCGCATCGTCGCTTAGCATCGGGTGAGATAGCCGGCGTCACTGTAATCTCTTTCGTATACCCACACAAACATGTACATAACGTTGAAAATACCTCCACTTCGCTCGAAACGTTTCGCTTCTACGTATATCATTCGTACAGCAAAGTAGTGGAAGTCATTGCCTGCGTGTTTGTTCCGTGAACGCAAAGACTATGATGGTTATATTATCTTTGCCCGAACGGTACAATCTGGGTGTCTTCAAGTCTAGAGTGAATAGGTACCTTCTAGGTAAGCATGTCCCATATTCGGCCGCATCGTCACTTTCCATCAGGTGAGACGGTGGTCAAATGCTTGCCTATCTAGCATAAAAAAAAACAGTCGGTACCTTAGAAGTTGTTCCATCTTCGACCGGATCGTCGCTTTCCATGAGGTGAGATAGTGGTCAAACGCTTGCCAGCCCAGCATTAAAATACATATAGTACGTACACATGTTACATTTAGAGTTACATAAACCTGATCATCTGATGTTTATCTTATAGACTACAGAGCGGAAGTTTCCAAACGTTTCGGTTTGAGCGATTTATAAATATGTACCGCCCACTACTCAGAGCAAACTGTAGTCCACAATCACATACAAGCAACGTACATCAGACTACCAAGGTATCTATATACCTATATAGGTACCTATCCTACTTCCTACTATCCTATTTATATAATACTATAATCGCGAAAGTTTGTAAGAGTGTATGGATGTATGTTTGTTACTCTTTCAAGCAAAAACTACTGAATGGATTTTGATGAAACTTTACAATAATTTAGCTTATACATCAAAATAACACATAGGCTATAATTTATAAAGATATAGTGTGAATTATCCTAAATATAACGATAAGTGTGAAGTAAGCAGGAAAATATTCTGCCATCTGCGAGCTATTCTGGCGTGCGCCGCAAAAACCGTTGGATTTATCTATTATTTATCTAAATATATATAACTCAAAGGTGACTGACTGACTGACATAGTGATCTATCAACGCACAGCCCAAACCACTGGACGGATCGGGCTGAAATTTGGCATGCAGGTAGATGTTATGACGTAGGCATCCGCTAAGAAAGGATTTTGATTAATTCTACCCCAAGGGGATAAAATAGGGGATGAAAGGTTGTATGAATCTTTGTCAATTTTAAATTAATACTTCTTAACGCGAGCGAAGCCGCGGGCAAAAGCTAGTTTTATATATATAGTTCTAAAAAAAGCCCGCGACAGCATATACCTTCTTTTATGTGTAAGCCTAAAATAGTGAACCATAAATACAATAATTTCATGATTTTAATTTGTTGGATTTGTCTACGTCGCGAGTAGCAGAAAAAGTTAAGAAAAAATAAAATACTTTATATCATCATTATCACAATTTTCCATCACCACGCGGGTGAAACCGCGGGGCGCAAGTATATTATAGTTACGATTTGAAGCCGTGATGACGCCGGGATTTTTAACAAAGAAAAGTATCATTTTTGAGCTAAATGTTAGATATATGCTGTCGCGGACATTTTTGTAAATATAAACGCGAACATTTTTGCCATATTACATTGTATTCACCTATGTCTAATTGTATAGTCAGCGTACGCCGATAAAGCGGCCAGTTAGCAATTTTTCTCCAAGTTAGCCTACAAATATTATTATTTCGAACTGATAACTAACTTTTATTCCAATAAAATATATTCTATAACAATAGGGTTGCTATCTATTAGTGAAAGAATTTTCAGAATTGGATTAGTAGTTTCAGAGATTACCTTTTACAAACAAACTTTACATCTTTATAATATTAGTATAGATAGTTATGTATTATGTTTATGTATTATATAACATAATTTAGGTAAGTACCTATATTATTGTTTACGTATTTTTATTGTATTATCTAAATTATATATTATTTAATTAATAATAATGTATATACACCTATCTTAATCTTTAAACTTTCTAAAATTCTTATATACAAAACACCGACGTCCAATTGCATTGCTTTACTCGTCATTCAAAGGTTGTCTAGAAAGATCACTCTTAACGTTAAGACCGCCTGTTGTTACACCTATTTTCTAGATTTTATTAAATTTTGTTTTTTTGTTGGTTTATCTAGCTATATGCTGATGAACACAACCCTCCTTTGCGTTGCGCAGTCGAGTAAAAAGGAGAGGATTCGTTTTCTTTATTTCTTTCATCCCTTTTTAACCACCTAGGTACCTCCACATCTCCGGCGTTCTAAGCCGGCACACGTGAAGCGATTTGCATGATTGATTTATTTGTTGTTCACTGAACTCTGTAGATTTGTATGGAAAATGACGTCATTATACAGTAACACGTTTATCCTTTGTTCTGATAAATACGTTCCAAGTTTCACATCGATTCGTTCGTCATTTCAATATTTTTTTCTGTGTTTTTGGCTCCGCAATCTAGTGCATTTAGCCAAATAAATAACACAATATTTCATATTAGATGCTCTAGTCGCAGTCAAAGTCAAGTGAAAGAGTCATGGTTGTAGTTAAGTCATACCCTCGTAAAGTGGTAGACACTTTATTAGAACTCCTATTGGAGTGAAGGCGAAAATTTAATCAATCAATTAATTTACTGCTTTAAAAAAGAATTCAATCTATGACATTGACCCAATGCTTCAAGACAAGTTTAGTGTCACAATGACTAAAACTGAAGATTTATTCGTAAAATTACGAAAAATGCTACTCATCGTAAACAGCTTTTAATTATGTTTTTGTACTAAAGAGATCCTTGTTTAGAGGACGCATGAAATATTTGATGTAAATATACATACGCTTTCATAGTAAATTGATACTCGCATCCCATAATCATTTATACATAGAAATACACGTGAGAACGTTAAGTCTTTTTGCTTCTACGTACATCATCCGTACAGCGAAGGAGTGGAATGATTATGATTAATAAAGCATGTCGTCCTCCTCTGCTCTTAATTGTCGTGCCCAACAGGGTCTCTGATGTACTGTCATTTATTTCTACCACCTACCTACATTTAGAGAATGCAATAAAGATTTGAATTTGAATTTGGAACCCATTGCCTGCGTCATTGTTTCGCGAACGGTTTAATCTGAGAGTGTTCAAGTCTCGAGTTAATAGGTTGGGGGCTGAGTCACCCACGTCCGTCGGAGGATACCCCTTAAGTCTGACTCCCTACACGTAGTCCCCGGGTGGTGCTAATCAGGTGACATTTAAGAGGTGGTAGAGCATTTTGTGAGTTGCTCGCCTGGCTTGCTACCAAAGTAGCTTACAACCATCAAGTTGAAAGTCTGCCGCCAAGCCAAATACGGTGTTCCGGCAGTTATCCTTGAGAGCCTGCGTATTCCAGGTCCAGTGTGTTTACCAGCTTCGATCACATCGTCACTTACCATCACGTGAGATAGTGGTCAAACACTAGCCTGTCACAAATAAAAAAAAATAAAAAAAGTTATCTTCTAGGCAAGCATGTCACATCTTCGGCTGCATCATTACTTTCCATCAGGTGAGATAGTGGTCAAGTGCTTGCGTATTATATAAAAAAAATATATGTATATACACTTTCACAGTAAATTGATATTCGCATCCCAAATTCATTTATATATAGAAATAAACGTGAGTTTAAGTACTGACCCGTAGCAATTATATTTATATTGAACGACCATCTTTTATTATACGTTAAATCACCATGTTGCTGTTAGAAGCTGTTATTAAATATTAACAGAAACTAAAAAATATAATTTAAAACTGTTTTTTTTGGCCCTTGTCCTGACACAAGCTGTATAAAAGCCGCATAATTTTTAAACTTTCATATTATAAACATTGCATACGTTAGAATCTTCGCATTGATTCTTTATCGACACGTTTATTCACATGGGCCCCAAAGGGACACTCATTAAATTTAATGACTCTTAATTACCAGATTCGCAGTATTACAGCCATCTCGGTAACTAACGCCGGACATATAATGATTACTTACATATATAATTATGAAACATGAAAAAACTAAATTCCGAACCGATTTTCATGAAACTTCTATAATCTGATCATTATTATTCTTTCTAATAAAAAAAGTGTTATTAAAATCATATCATAATTGATAGAGAACTGGGATAAAAACATAAAAAAGTCGAATTGAGAACCTTCTCCTTTTTTTGAAGTCAGTTTAAAATACACTAGACTGCTTTACGTTTTACGTTAGCTTACTTGTTTTCGCCTTCTGAGAAGGGATATCGGGGTCAATTCCCGCCGAGAACACAAGTTTTGACCCCAAGGAAAAATCGTGTTTCTGGTTCTGGTTGTAATTGGGTATGTGGTTTGAATGTTTCCGGCACCCACGACACAAGTCATCGAACTTAGTGTGGGGCAGTGAGTGTGAAAGCGTTTGTTTGCATACAAAAAAGGGAGTAAGTAGATGCTCAGTAAATGCAAACTGACTCACCGAAACCCCTGGGAATCCTCGCGCAGTTCACTATAATACTGATTCACTTGCGATTGTTTTTCATAGAAGTTTAAGTTCACAATTTACAACGTAACAATAACTTCTATATCGAGATGATGGAGGGCTATATCAACCTCTTCGAACCGCGGTAGATTGCAGACTGTAGCGCGGGCGAACAGCAAGTAACACACCTTGCAAACTACCCGCAATTTGGACAGAAATATTAAATGTTATATTAAGGAATACACATTAGATTTAAATATAGATATTTTTTTTTTATCTTTATAGCTATATAATTATACCTACCTATTATATTATTTTCTTATTAAAAGCTTTTTAATTTGGCATTTTAAGTAAAAAAGGTGATAAAAATGCATGGGAAATTCAAAATAACAAAACGCACTCTATTGGGTTACGTCTGTTTTCAGATTGTTATGTCAATGATTGGTCAACTTTCCCTTACGGCAGTCATGATTGGATCGTAGACGTCACAAAAAGAACGTCAAAATGGCCGCGTTTAAAATTGCCAATTGTGAAAAAAGTATTTAGGTTTTTGTTTCATTTTATTCGTGAAATTTTGAGTCACCCATGTACGTAGGAGGATACCCCTTAAGTCTGACTCCCTACACGTGGTGCTACCACCCGGGGACCACGTGTAGGGAGTCAGATTACATTTGAGATATCAGGTGACATTTGAGAGGTGGTAGAGCATTTTGTGAGTTGCTCGCCTGGCTTGCTACCAAAGTAGCTTACCACCATCAAGTTGAAAGTCTGCCGCCAAGCCAAATACGGTGTTCCGGCAGTTATCTTTGAGAGCCTGCGTATTCCAGGTCTAGTGTGTTTACCAGCTTCGATCACATCGTCACTTACCATCAAGTGAGATAGTGGTCAAACACTAGAATGTCACAAATAAAAAAAAAAAAAAAAAAAAAACGATTAAAAACATAAAAAATTATGCATATTCCCAATTATCAAAAAAAAAAATTATGAGCATAGAAAAAACAAATAAAGCATTCTTATATCCATACTAATTTTTTTTTACTCTGGCTTTGAAACGTTCGAAAACTATATGCAGATTAAACCTGTGTTGCCAAGCCATAAAAACAGTAATTTCACCACACATTTACATAAGTTGGCAATAAACCTCTTTTAGTATATTAAATGTATTAAACAGACACATAACGTGCGAGGGGTGCTCATTATACCCTCCCTTGTAAAGGGTTTTCACGGTCAGTAGTTTTCCACCTTGTTAATGTTTCGGACAATCCTTTGCAAGATGAAAAGGATTAGTATATTTTTACTCTGTTATAGGTAACTTTGCTCAGCAGTATTGCCCATATTAATTAGGATAAAAAAATATCTGGCTTCTTACCTTTTAGGGTACCCGTACCTCAAAAGGAAAAAAACGGAACCCTTATAGGATTACTTTGTTGTCCGTCTGTCTGTCTATCAAGACCCTTTTTCTCAGGAACGCGTGGAGGTATCAAGCTGAAATTCATATCAAATACTCAAGTCTACTGTCCCTTGGAGCTGTGAAAAAATCAAACTTCTAAACCAACGCAATCAAAAGATAAAGCTATTTATGCTGCAAATTTTCGACACTCGCAAGGGAATCAAAACCTACAGGTTACTTCCCGTGAATTCAGAATCTTGAAATTTGGTACGAAGCAACGTCTTATAGCACAGATAAAGGAAATATTGCGAAACGCATACATTTTTAGTTACATCATATAATAATTTCATTTAGCAATAAAAATACCATAACTTTTACTTATAAACCTACAGGTTTGTACGGAACCCTCGGTGCGCGAGTCCGACTCGCATTTGATCACTTGCTCACATGTAACATGCTTCCCTAGAAGATATCTGTAACTGTAGCACGCGCTCGGTCACCAATTTTTTTTTTTATGAATTATAGACAAACATTTGACCACTATCTCACCTGATGGAAAGTGATGACGCGGCCGAAGATGTGACATGTTTATCTAGAAGATACCTGTTCACTCTTGACTTGAAGACTCCCAAATTATACCCCTCGGGGAACAAAGACACAGGTAATGAATTCCACTCCTTCGAAAAAAAAAATGAACAATTTCACGTACCCTCTCTGGACTGAATGCTGGACTTAAACCATGAATGTGATATTTTAACGGATGAAAGGAAGGTCATTCTGGGGTGGTGTTTGGATTACTGTGAGAAAACTGTGTGTAATTTTAATGTATTTTATCCTATTAATTCATTACTACCTACTTACCTAGTTATATGCTGAGTCGGGACCTCATTCTTGACATCACGCGGCGTTATATTGTTTGTTTTTTGTATTTTTTTTATGTGTTTTCTTGTTGTTTTATGTACAAAATGTAACGTCGCGTGTTGTCCCGAATAAATCTTTTTTCTTTCTTTCTTTCTTTCTTTCATTATTAATGTTCTATGTATTATTTTAAGTACCTGGACGACGGAGCTTTGCTGATTAAAACGCGACGTTTTCTAAAAATGAAACTTACCAAGATCAATTTATCGCCCCCGCAACCCCCTGCATACAAAATTTCATGAAAATCGTTGGTGCCGTTTCCGAGATTCAGGTTATATATATGTATATACAAGAATTGCTCGTTTAAAGGTATTAGATCATTCATGCGTAAATATCTTTTAGGTCTCTAACATCCTACTAATATTATAAATCCGAAAGTTTGTGTGTAAGTATGTTTGTTCCCTTTTCACGCTTTAACGGCTGAACGGATTTGTATGAAATTTGGAACGTACATACATAGATTATACCTAGGATTAACACATAGGTTACTTTTTAACTTGATAATAGCGGGCGAAGCCGCGGGGCACGGCTAGTTGGTTATAAGTTAATATGCTTAATTATTGTAAATGGTTTGTACTGTGCTAATTAAATAAATAAATTCCTATTCACTTTTTTTTATGTAAAACTAGCGATCCGCCCCGGCTTCGCCCGGGTGCATTTGTATGGGAAAAAGAAAAGGGCTATTTTTAGGGTTTTTCCAGCAATAATTCTAATTTTTCTCGCCGTAAAAACCATCCTTGAACTTCAACGAACATTTTAAAAAAAGATTTGGCCAAATTGGTCCAGGCGTTGTTGAGTTATGCGCTTACCAACACATTTTGCGATTCATTTTTATATTATAGATAGGTAAGCATTTCTCTATATAGACTTGAAGACTCCTAGATTGTACCGTTCGGGGAACACAGAAGACACAGGCATGGTTAAACATAAACAACATAAACGTAAAGGAGTTAGTTTTTAGTTATTTTATCAATAAGTTATTTTTTTTATTTTTGGCTTCGCAATCTTGTGCATTTAGACAGTGTCAAGTATTAATATATTTCAAGTGTGTTTCATATTAAAAGTCCTAGTCACAAGTCACAGTCAAAGTTAACTAAAACAGTCAAGGTCCAGTCATAGTCAAGTCATGCCCTAGTAAAGTGGTAGAAACTTTATTAGAACTTCTATTAGTGTTTTGGAGCGAAGGTGAAAATCACGTTTTTCAAGTTTGATTTGCCTACACTTTTGCACGTTCACTAAGTATTAACAATTAATAATCCACCACTATTACATATCAACACTCGAAGTATCACAGGTTTTGGAAAATTATACAAAATCAACAACGCCATTTTTTCACTTTCGCGGCAAGACCTTTCAAAAGTTTTTAAAGTACTAGGCAACCATAAACGTGTAAGAGGTAGAGCCGTACCAAGAAAGACGTAGTTCTCTATGGTTGAAATGATGACCCAAGAGGTTTCTGGTATTTCATAAACTGAAGATCCAGTAATCCTTACTAATATTATAAATGCGAAAGTAAATCTGTCTGTCTGTCTATTACGCTTTCACGCTAAAACTACTGAACCGATTTAAACGAAATTTGGTACACAGATAGTCTAGAGCCTGAGAAAGGACATAGGCTACTTTTTAACCCCGAATTCTGGCTGGTCCGGGACTTACGCGGGCATAGCTGCGGGGCGCAGCTAGTTAACAATAAAACCCCCGACAACACAGACGGTAAAGCGTCAGAACACCGATGTGAGCAAACTGAAGTGCATCAACAGCACTGCGATGTTGCTAATTGTTCGAAAACAGTTGCTCTGTAGTTTTATTTGGCAGCTAGGAAGGTTGGTGTACTGTGAAACTCCTTCATTTTTTACACAGTTTAATAAAGCACGTTATAACGATAGGGAATTAAAAAACAATACAAATAGATTGACATGTCCGCGTCTTTTTTCTCCGAACAGTATGACTTGGGAGACTTCAAGCCTCGAGTGGATTGGTACCGTCTAGGTAAGCAAGCTACATCTTCGGCCGCATCTTCAGTTTTCATCAGTTAAGATAGCAGCCAAATATTTACCTATCTATCAATAATCCACCGGAAATTTTATCCGCGCGACGCGGCTGAGCTGACCGCTCTTATGGCATAAAAAAACATAATCTGATACAAAATTATGGCTTAGGTTTAAGCTATCACCGGATATAATTAAATACAACGTACAAAAAAAGGCAAGTATCTTCAGAATAATCGCTGAGCTACCCAAAATGCGTGGCCTACGCATGCATCAAATATGTACTCGCATTTTATTTAAAAATTTCATCCAAATATGTTACTATAAATAAATGTTTTCGTATTATAAATATTTTTGTATTAATTATAAAAAAAAATAACCTTAACCTACTGTTATCCGATTCGGTTCTGTCACAGGAAATTTTATTTTATTTTTGTTATCCGTTTAAATTATACCCCAAGTTAAAATTTGGTGCACGCGTGGCCTTTTTGGGTTATGAAAAGTTTTTCTAGTGCAGGCATGACTTAAATAGCCCGAAAGATTTTGGTACAGGTTTCATTTATTTGTATATATTATATTTTTTTTGGATGAGTATGTTTAGGGCAACGATTGTTTTTTTGATGGTCATTAAATTTAATCCCCAAAATTATTACCATGAATCCATAGGCTCCCAGACTAATCTTAATCTGTATTTCCATCGTTTTCCGTAATTTACGTAGATACAATTTGCCCTTTACTAAATAAAATTTGCACCTATAGTCTAGGAGAAATAGTGATATTTTTTCAGGTCCCAGCTTCTCTCATCAGAGTTGATCAATTAAATTATGTTAAAACAACTCGTTATCTAAACAGTAAGACTTCCTAAAAAAACGGGCAAAATTCTTGGAGACCTGATTTCCATGATGCACATAAGATACACATAATTATGTCTACATACAAGTTTTATTGACTGAGCAAGTGCGAAGCATGAGCAAAATTGCTTTTGTATGTCCGGATTTCCGGTTGTTCTCCTCTACACGTCGCATTTCTCAACTGATTCTTCTGAAATTTTGTGATCAGGTTCGATAATTATAAATATTTATTGTCAACTAGCTTTTGCCCGCGGTTTCGCTAGCGTTAAGAAGTATTATTTTAAAATTGAAAGTTTCATACAAACTTTCATCCCCTATTTTATCCCCTTGGGGGTAGAATTAATCAAAATCCTTTCTTAGCGGATACCTACGTCATAACATCTACCTGCATGCCAAATTTCAGTACGATCCGTCCATTGGTTTGGGCTGTGCGTTGATAGATCACTATGTCAGTCAGTCACCATTGAGTTATATATATTTAGATTCAGATTTTGGATTTTTTTCAAACTGGCGGAATATATAGGGATTGAACACGTTAAAATACATATTTCGAAAATTACGCGAGGTCGTCACAGAGCCAATAGTTTAGTAATTCGTTCATTGTTTTAAGTTAATCATGTTTCAGAGTAGGACTCCGCGCTTGATTGGAAGAGCGGGGGCAGCTCTTTCGGAAGCGCCCATTACGTGCGAATTAAAGTGCAGCGTCTTGGTGTTTGTGCTAGTTAGCGTCGCGACGCTATCAATGAGGACCGAGTTATAGAACACGCGATGACTCTATCTCACACACAATCACTTAGAATAGCATCGACTTGAGATCAGATGGGAATAACAGTTATGATCGGTTAATGTGAAAATCTGATACTATGATCCGTTGGGAAGTACCCCAACTGTTTACGCTATCCTATCTTACTAATATTTTAAATCCAAAAGTTTGTGTGTGTGTAAGTACGTTTGTTCCCTCTTCACGCTTTAACGGCTGAACGGATTTGGATGAAATTTGGAATGCACGTAGATTATACCTAGGATTAACACTTAGGCTACTTTTTAACTTGATAATAGCGGGCGAAGCCGCAGGGTATGACTAGTTATTAATAATTGCGAAAAAAAAAATTCAATTCATAACAAAAATTCGTATTTAAATAAATATGTGAAATTGATGAGGCTTGCCTTTTAATTTCCCCTTTTCTAAGTATATTATCGGCCATACCATGAGAAGACTGAAAACATATCTCTGATTCATAAACAAATACGCTTACACACTCACAGCCCCACACTTAGTTCGACGACTTGTGTCGTGGGTGCCGGAAACATTCACATCACACACTCAATCACAACCAGAACCAGAAACACTAATTTTCCTTGGGGAGAAAACTTGTGTTCCCGCCGGGAGTCGACCCCTGCTTAGCAGGCAAACGTTCACCCAATAACCCAACGGGAAGTTCCATCCCGTGCCAACCGCGGTTTGTAGAAAAAAGAAATTTTCTGAGAGGTGGTAGAGCATTTTGTGAGTTGCTCGCCTGGCTTGCTACCAAAGTAGCTTACCACCATCAAGTTGAAAGTCTGTCGCCAAGCCATATACGGTGTTCCGGCAGCTATCCTTGAGAGCCTGCGTATTCCAGGTCTAGTGTGTTTACCAGCTTTGATCACATCGTCACTTACCATCAGGTGAGATAGTGGTCAAACACTAGCCTGTCACAAATAAAAAAAAAAAAAAAAAAAAAGCTCGTCCAAGCTGAAATGACGCGCCCCACTACTTAATTACTTTATTTAGATGTGTGAGTGCAAATATTAATGACGACACTTCATCTGTATGGGAGCGTCGATTGTTCAGTGAACAATGGATCTGCTCGTGTACAAGTCGGTCGACTAGTCGGGTGATAAATCAGACCACGCTTGTGTGCGTAAATGCGAAGGTGGGGCGCGTCATTTCAGCTTAGACAATGTCTACCTATCAGAGAGGGCTTTGTGAGACCTCACGCAGATCGAATCGAAGAGCTCCTCTTTGGGGCCCATGTGAATAAACGATTTTGATCTTGATATTTAACTGCAAAGACTAAATGGTTATATTATCTTTGTTGAACGGTCATCCCGCAAAGCGATGTCAGTATCGAGTGCAACATTATTAACATTACTACGTACCAACTATGGATAGAAACAATGTCCACTATTTACCGAGATCTGCTCGTTACTTAACATATTGCTGTAACTGAACTATCTTACAAAGTAGCGACTAACACGTGAATCACTTAGCTGTCTAGATCCATGTAAGCTTGGAGACAAACAACCTAAGTTTCTGATGCTGCAGAAAACTAGAAGTAAGTTACATATACATTGTATACTATTATTTTGCTACCGAGTTCACAAAAAAGGAGGAGGTACTCAAGTCGACAATTTTTTTTTTATGTGTGTTACCTCATAACTTCTTTTCACGTAAACTGATTTCGTTTTTTTTTGTTTGAAAGATGTTGCTTTCCAATAGTTCTGATGACAGTAGTTCTTGAAATATCGTCAATAATGCGTGTTTAGTACATCTAATCTGATCAAAGTTCTGAAAATAAAGCGGTGAAGTCGGTTTTTTTTAAGCTTTGCTTGCGTTTAATTATTTAATACAATTTCGTTATAATTATCTAGGGGCCAATTCAAATCGATTGATAATTGGTGGAGATATCGCGTAACATACATACAAAAAAAACATACAATCGAATTGAGAACCTCCTTTTTGAAGTCGGTTGAAAATGCGAGTTGGACTCTCGCATTATGAAATCACTTTCACACTCACAACTCCACTCCAAGTTCGATGATTTGCGTCTTAGGTGGAAACATTCATAATACAACACAGCCAAAACTAGAAACACAAATTTCCCTTGCGGAGAAAACTTGTGTTTCGGAACCTCGAAGTTTAGGTCAAGTTGCGTTGGCCATGGTTTTCAAGAAGACTCAGTCTTCTGTGCAGCCAATGCAGCCAAGGCCGATACAATGTGGCCGAAACGTCGAGATAAATAAAAAGTTAAAAAAAACCTACTTCACCGCTTTACCTTCGGAACCTTGATCAGCTTAAATGTATTAAACACGCATTATTGACCATAACTCTAAAACTACCGATCATCTTGATCAAATTTAAATGGGACTAAAAGGAAAGCACCAGCTTTCAAATAAAAAAATCATCAAAATTTGTTCACCCAGAAAGAAGTTACGTGAACCGATTTTGAGGTTTTTTTTTGTTTGAATAAGTTTCCAATAATGCATATTTGATTCATTGAGCCTGGTCATGGGACCGAAGATAAAGCTGTGAATTCGGTTTTTTTTTAAGCTTAGCTTGCATTTGCCCAGGGAGAAGTTATGAGGTAACACACATTAAAAAATTACAGTCAAATTGAGAACCTCTTCCTTTTTGTGAAGTTGGTTAAAAATCTTTTGCACCGTTTGTTATAAAGAAGGTTCTAGCAACACAAAACTCGACACCTGGTAGATCACTATTTAGATAAATTTTCTTTTCCAAATTCTCTTGAAATATCAGTGTAGTGGTTTCTTCACCCTCGTACTCAGTCGTATTTCTTGTTATATTAGATAGAGGCTCCATCTAGTAGTGTAATTCAGATTTATCGCGACGCAGCCGTGAGTAATCGGGACCTTTTTTTGGTTTTAGTATTGATGGCTATTTTAAAAGTATATATACGAGAAAATACTCTAAAATTACTCCTTTTTTTTAACTGTTATAGGCAAACATTTGACCACTATCTCACCTGATGTTAAGTGACGATGCGGTCGACGATGGTCGCTTGCCTAGAAAATACCTATTCACTCTCGACTTGAAGACTCCAAGATTGTACTTATCTGGGAACACAGACTTTGGCAAGGAGTTCCACTCCTTTGCAGTGCGCATAATGAACGTGGAAGCAAAATGCTTCGTGCGCATTTGAGGAATATCCACCATTATAATATTATTGAATTACGGCTATCACTCACGTCATTTAATCGATATTGTCGCGCGAATTCGCCGCGAGATCGTGACGAATTCGTCGCGATCTCGCGGCGTAAACTCATCCCGAAGAATGTAATATTAGGTAATCTATTAATGTATTATCCGTAATGTACATGTAATAGTAGCCGTGCCTTGCGGCTTCGCCCGCTATTATCAAGTTAATAATTAAACGCAAGCAAGAGAGAAGTTATGAGGTAACACACACAAAAAAAGAAAAAAAAAGTTAATCCTATGTATAATCTATGTACATTCCAAATTTCATCCAAATCCGGTCAGCCGTTAAAGCGTGAAGAGAGAACAAACATACTTACACACTTACACACACAAACTTTCGGATTTATAATATTAGTAGTATTAGTAGGATTGTGTCAATAAACTGGTTTGATTGATTGATTTGATGGAATCACACCTAGAAACAGAAACACTAAATTTGCATCGAAGAAAGATTGTGTTTCTACTGGGAATCGAACCCAGTACCCGCTGCTTAAAAGGTAGACGCGCAACCAACTGCAACCAGCAAACAATTCAAGATCAAAAGCAAAATCGTTAATTCACATGGGCCCCAAAGAGGCACTCATGAAAGTTAATGATTCTATTGCCATTTGCCAGAAGAGCGCCTAAACTCGATTTGCGGTCGAAGCCACGGAGTGCACCACTCATTCAAATCCAAGCATAGAGCTTAAAAGAACAGACACGTCAAACGAGGTGTCAAAACTGTCCATTCTATACGTTAGTACAGTGTCGCAGACATGTGCCGTGAATTCTAAAAATCCCGGGATCCAGGATTTTGATATTCGATATTCGTGATATTCCCGCTTCAATTTCACGGAGTCTAGTGCATTTTCCAGTTTTGGATATAAGCTTGACTTTTGAGATTGTCAGCTTATTTAGGACCAGAATGTCTACTGAAAACCTACTTCTTAACCGTTTTATCCTTGTTTTATCCGGCATTCATTAGAACAATGTATGAATGTGTCTGTATCTAATCTAAAAACAGTGACTTTAGTGAGATACCATATTGTTATTTTCTAACATAGTTTTTTTAAACCGGCTTCCTACTCTACTTGCAAAGTTCTTTTTAAAAATACCCGACAAGGGTAGATAAAAAAATAAAAAATATTTTGCTACACACTTACGTGTATGGGTGCCCCCTTAATATTTTAATTTATCTAATCAAATGAAAATCGTTTATACACATGGGCCCCAAGGAGTAAGAGGGTATATATAATTTTAATTACCATTTTTGGCTTAGAGCCATAGCTGTAAAGCCCGCCGCTCGGCCACGCGCCTCGGGCGCTTAGTATATCATGTCCCTTACTTTATTCCCTTATTGTCTGTTTCTATAAAAATAAAGACTAATATTTTTACTTAAATTATCTCTGAAAACTCTTAAAATCAAACCACGGCCGAGAATAAAATCTATTTAGTATAAATATCTAAAATGTATAAATATATATGTATAATATACTAAAATAATTTTCTTGGAATAAATAAATATTATAAAAAAAAACAAAAATCTATCAGAGCGCCTGGTTGAAGCGACGTGTGATCAAAATGCTGGCACTTATTTGGCTCAACGTATTAGCATTGCAATTCAGAGAGGCAATGCCGCCAGCATGATGGGAACGCTACAAACTGGTAGTGGGCACTTGAGTTACCTATGGGCTCGATGTCTTGTAGGTAACTTGGTTCTTTGCTGTATATAATTTTAGTTTAGTTTAAGGAAATATAGGCAATTGGCCCGTATGTAGAAGATTTTAAAAAAAATTATATATAATAATATATTTTTATTAATAGAAATTATCATTTTAAAAAGAAACTAGCGAGCCGCCCCAACTTCGCACGGGTGTAATTTCTTACATTATTGATCGGATAGAATTGTAAATATAAACCATTCTTAAATCCACACAAAAATAAACATCAAAATCTATCCAGCCGTTTATGAGGAGTTCAGCCACATATACACGTACAGAAAAATATAAATAAGAGAGAGGGAAAATTAGGAATAAAACGTACCTGAGAAGTAAAATTTTTAGGTAAAAATTCTTCAGCGGCGTTGTGCACTTTTTTGGGATGGGTAAAAAATGTTAAAAACGCGTCAGGACACGTGACCTGATCGAAAATTCGTAAGACGGAAAATTCTTAAGACGAAGGGAGAGTAGACCGCCAGCGTGGCGTATGAGAGGAAGTAATATCCCCCTCTCTTTCTACCGCGTTTCTATGTTAACGATATTGTTATTTCAAAAATGCACAACGTTAATGTTCAAGTTTTCACTTCTGCCGGCACTCCCGGAGCGCAAACAAATTTGTTAAAACATTGCTAAAACTGTAATGTAAGTTATTTATAAGTTTATTGCAGCTCGGAGTGCCTATCACGACATCACTACTAAATTCAAGTGCACTGCACATCAAACCGAGTGCGCTACATTTGTTTGACAATCCAATTTGGCCGCGTTCGTGCCCTCTTCACAGTTCGGGCACCGCCGTGAATATTGATGCATTACTTGTTTCTGAACTTTGATTATATACCTGTCTAGATAGAGAGTTCGAGCGTCTAAACGCCAAAAAAAATATCAGCCAACTGTTGGCTCATAAGCAATTCCCGCCTGCTCAGTAGCGACACTGTCATTCTACGGTAAACACGCGTTTTGTGGCATATAAAAATGACGATTTGCGCAATAAAAGTGTGCAGGAATTACAACGGGCGATTGAAAACAAAAAAACAAGTCGGTAAGCAAACTTTAAATTGCTATATAAGTTAAAGAAACAATTAAATTAATAAATTTTAAAGTTGTCCTAATGTACGACGCCATGTTTACAGGGTTGCCAGTTCTTGAATTTAAAATTTCTCGTGTGAATGTTAGCTAATTTTTTAATATACTTAATCATGATTATAAAAGTATATTTCGAGATTTCGCCGCCGTCATTTCACTGCAGGGTTGCCTGTTTATCCCTAATAAAGATGTCTATAGCTGAATAGAATATTTTTTTTATTGGCCTCATAAATATTTGTATTACACTAGAATACACTTTATAATTATGCTTAAATATATAAAAAATTAGCTAACATTCACACGAGAAATTTTAAATTCAAGAACTGGCAACCCTGTAAACATGGCGTCGTCGTACATTAGGACAACTTTAAACTTTATCAATTTAATTGTTTCTTTAACTAATATAGCAATTTAATAAATTTACTTACCGATGATAAGTAACTCGTTTTGTTGTTTTCAATCGCCCTTTGTAATTCCTGCACACTTTCATATGCCACAAAACGCGTGTTTACCGTATAATGACAGTGTCGCTACTGAGCGGGCGGGCAGAGCTTATGAGCCAACATGTGACTGATATTTTTATAACAGATATGTTTTACCTAGTAATCATATTAATAAATTAATTATAATTTAAAACAAATTATAGATATAGTATAATATAAATATTAATAAATTAATTAAAATGTAAAACAAATTATAGATGTTTCAAAACATATTTTTTCCGTACAATTATGGGAAATGTTCAAGAGCTGGCATCACTCAGCACGGCTACACGTGACATACTTGTGTGCGTAATTCGCACACAAGTGCTTCAAACCTGGCCTGTTGTTTTTGTTGCGATTGCAGCGCAACACTCTATCTAGGCAGGTATATAATCAAAGTTCCTGAAACTCTAACTCTCAAACGTTTATTTGCTAGAATAATGTCAAAAAGATACCTATTATAATAGAAAAAAATATGCACAATATATTCAGCCTATGTTTAAGTCACGAGTGAACAGGTATCTTCTAGGCAAACATGCTTTTTTATGATAGATAGGCAAGCATTTGACCACTATCTCACCTGATGGAAAGTGAAGATGCGGCCGAAGATGTGACATGCTTGCCTAGAAGATACCTATTCACTCTAGACTTGAAGACACCCAGATTGTACTGTTCGGGAAATAAAGACGCAGGCAATGAGTTCCACTCCCTCGCTGTACGGATAATAAACGTAGAAGCAAAACGCTGCGAGCGAACCGGAAGTACGTCAACCATATAAGGATGACGTTTGACAGTCTGTCATGTTGTTAGGTGGTAAAAAGGGCAAGGGGGAATTAAATCATGTAATTTCTGCGCACACTCTCCAAAATGCAAACGGTAGAATACCGATAAGCTTGCGACCTTACGTCGCTGACCGAGACTCTGCAACTGCTCCATCGTCGATTGCGTCTTCACTTACCATCAGGTGAGACATTGGTCAAATGTTTGCCTATCTTGAACAAACAAAATCCTGAATGTAGACGTGCAAACATTAAAAAATATTATTGTCCTTAAATTTTATTAATTCCTTAATAGCATATTAATTAAACTCAAACAAAGCTTGAAAATACTTCACCGCTTTATCTTTGAAACCCTTGAGCATACATGTGGGCCGAATGTGGATTTTTTTTATGTGGGACAAACATTTAGGGACGAATATGGATCAAATCCAAAAACTACTAGTCAGATCTTAATCAAATTTAGATGCGACCACATGGAAAGCAAAAGAAATTGACCTTATCGTACAGAATTAATTTTTAAGTTAATTTCTGTTTTTATAGTTGTCTGTGGCCAGCACAATTTTACTAATGCCACGTTCTCGCCGTTAAAGGCGTAAAATTAATCTATTTTAACCAACTTAAAAAAAGGAAAAGGTTCTGAATTCGACTGTATGTTTTATGTTACGCGATCGCGTTTTATGTGTAAGGCATTTTCTTATGCTGAAATCCTTTGCCAAAGAAAACAAATACGTAAAAGCGATCTAACTTTATATAACAAACTAGCCGTGCCCCGCGGCTTCATCCGCGTTAATTAAATTAAAAAGCCTATTTGTTATTCTGGAACCTAAACTATCTACATTCTAAATTTCATCAAAATCGGTTTATTCGTTACGGAGATACGTGGTAACAAACATTCACTCACACTCACACAAACTTTTGCATTTATAATATTAGTAGGATAACAGTGAATTAGCTACATAGGGATACGACTTGTGTTATTTGTTTCATGTATTTTTTTTTATTTTGGCCTCGCAATCTTTTATTATTCATCATTATATCATTCTTTGCATTTAGCCAGTGTCAAGTAATAATATATTTTAAATGTATTTCATATTAAAAGTCCTAGTCACAAGTCACAGTCAAAGTCAAATAAAAGAGTCAAGGTCTATTCATAGTCAAGTCATGCCCTAGTAAAGTGGTAGAAACTTTACTAGAACTTCGAGTTTTGGAGAGAAGACGAAAATCACGTTTTTAAACTTAGTATCATTTACTAAGTATTAACGGTTAATAAACCACCATTATTACAAATTAACACTCGAAGAATCACAGGTTTTAGAAAATTATACAAAATCAACAACGCCATTTTTTCACTTTCGCGGCAAAACTCCTTGTTACATGTTTTGATAATCTACTGCATTTTTATCTTTCTCGTTTCGTGCATGTTTTGACAACCCTTTAAATCATTTAACCGTGTCGATGGTAAACCTTGAACTTTGAACTTTGAACCCTTGAAATAGGAACTTAAATTAAACATCAGTGCACATCAAATTGTGTGTACTACATTTGTTTGACAATCCAATCTACCCGCTCGGGCGACACATTGGCGCCCTCTGGTGACGCGGTGAATATTGATGCACCGAGGTTTCTTTATATTACTACTGTACTATAAATTGAATTGTAGAGCTTTGTTAGTTGAACAAAGCTTTGTAGTAAAGACTTGGGTTCAATTTTATAGTTTTTTTTTTTTTTTTTTATTTGTGTCAGGCTAGTGTTTGACCACTATGTCACCTGATGGTAAGTGACGATGTGATCGAAGCTGGTAAACACACTAGACCTGGAATACGCAGGCTCTCAAGGATAACTGCCGGAACACCGTATTTGGCTTTGCGGCAGACTTTCAACTTGATGGTGGTAAGCTACTTTGGTAGCAAGCCAGGCGAGCAACTCACAAAATGCTCTACCACCTCTCAAAAAAGATTGGGTACCTATTTGTGTAAGGCCAAGTGTCCCAATGTGTGTAAAGTTAGTGGTTGTCATAACTAGTCCTTCGCGCTGAACTGAGATCTCGCGCCTGCATTTTACCTCATAGAGAAACACTTTTGAGGTTACTTGCTTATAACTTTTTTTATATTTATTAATTGTTTGATTTCTGTATTTGTTGTTCAAGTACAGGATATAACGGATATTATACGTAAAATTCAGTGGTCAGTGGGAAGCCGTTTTTGAGATAGACCCCGGGACAAAATAGGTCTTTGGTGGCCTAACGAATTGTTATAGTGAAAATTTTAAGGGGGCACCCATACACGTAAGCGGGGAGAAAATTAGCTTTAGATTTTGTTATCTACCCTTGTGGGGTATCGTTGAAAAGAGCTATACAAGAAGAGTACGAAACCGTTTTAAAAAAAATCTACGTTGGAAAATACCAATTTGGCAGGCCACCCAAGTTTTTAGGCTTCAATATTTAACCTCTTTTTTTTAATGTTTTTTTTTTATTTCACACTAAGCAAACGTTTGACCACAATCACACCTGGTGGAAGTGACGATGTAGTCTAAGGTGGAGCACGCTTGCATAGTAAATACCTATTTACTTTACTTTTGAACACACCCAAATTATACCTTTCGGGAAACACAGACTACAGAATTATCTACCACTTCCCATGGAAGTGGTCAACATCAAACCCTCAGAGAATTGTAAAATAACTATATAAGTACCTAAAAACAAACTCTGGGATGTTCTACATTAAACTGTTCCAATATAAAAGGCTTTTTAACAAAAACCAATCCAATCTAAATTAAAACAAACATTGTTGACCTACAAGATCACAAGAGACACAAAGTAAATAAGTACAAACTAAGTTTTCTGCGACTTTCAGTGAATGATAGGTAAGTAAAAGCACCCGATTGCTAGAACTACTCCCTCCTGAGACGAACAGCACAAGAGACCACGGGAGCTAGAGGCGAAATAACGAGCAATAAATTCGTCTGCACTTCAGTGAAAAATACGCTAAAAACTATATAGGCACAATCTGAAATGCCCGTTGAACTGGTTAGGTGCGCCTTCGCCTTCTAAGCAGGAGTTCGATTCTCGGCGGGAACACACGCTTTCTCCTCAAAGATAACTTGTGCTTCTAGTTCTGGTTGTGATTTTCTATGTAATGTGAATTTCCGGAATTCACGCCACAAGTCATCGAACATAGTAGGGGGCTGCGAGTGTAAAAAAATTTAAGTGGAACTAAACAACATATTATTGTTGTGTTAGTGAAAATCAGAGAATCATATCGTATCGAAAAACCGAATAAACAACACTAGCAGGCATACATTTTCGCCGCGCGGTGGAAAGAGAGGGATATTACTTCCTCTCCTACGCCGGCGATCTACTCACCCTCCGTCTTACGAATTTTCGATCAGGTCACGTGACACGAGTTTAACATTTTTTAACCATCCCAAAAAGTGCACAACGCCGCTAAAGAAGTTTTCACTTCAAAAACACCTTTGTTGGGGTTTTTTTGCTTACTAACGGATAGTTCAACATTAATTTCGCTTCTACAGAGTAATGCTATCGATGATTAGTAATAAAAAAGTTAGAGCTCCGCCAACGTTTTGATGAATGAGTGTACGGTAGGCAATAAATTAGTTTTCCCTCAAATTTTCTTCCAAGTATCGGGAACTATTAGTTTTATGTTGTCAGCTCGGGGGTAACTGCGTTTTCAGGGTGATAGGTATTTTTTGTTGAAGGGAATAAGGAGCAATAAAATTTGTTTCCTTGTACTTAACTAGCCGTGCCCCGCGGCTTCGTCTGCTATTATCAATTTAAAAAGTAACCTATGTGTTAATTCTAGGTATAACCTATGTGCATTCCAAATTTCATCCAAATCCGTTCAGCCGTTAAAGCATGAAAAGGGAATAAACATACTTACACACTTTCACACTTTGAATCTTTGTAAAATATGCTATAATTTTTTCATATAATCGTTTTAGGCGCAATGATTTTGTAAATTGTGAAAAACAGATTTAAGATCAGAGCACCTTCTGTCTCCGTTAAGACAAACATTAGTTAATAGACAATAGAATAGACGTTGCCATTCCTTTTTCAGATGACAAATATAAAAGTAAGTGATCTATACAAATTAGAAAGGACATTACAAAATCTATCTATACATATTATAAAAATGAATTGACTTTTGTTAGTCTCACAAAAACTCGAAAAAGGCTCGACCAATTTGATTGATTCTTTTTTTGTTCTGTTCGTAATTGTCAAGGCAAGGTTTATAATTTCTTTTTGTGGATTTTTAACCGTTAATACTTAGTAAACGTGCATAAGTGTAGGCAAATCATACAAAGTTGAAAAATGAGATATTCGCTCTCGCTAAAAAACTTCAATAGAAGTTATAGTAAAGCTCCAACTCAGCATATGCTGGCTTCTACCAGCGCTGAAGCCCTTTGGTGAAATGACGGCACAGGGTTGCAATACACACACAAAGGAATTAAGAAAAAAATCAAAACAATGAGGAAAATAATTTATTAATGTAGTCGCTGTCAGAATAGTGCGTAAAAGTTATAGTTAAACATTAATTAATACAGAAATGTTTTAATTAAAATTAAAACGGGAATTAGCGTGACTTACGCGTTTTATATTATATATTATGGCGTTTTAATTTAAATTTAAAAGTTCAAAATGTGCGTGAGTTTTTATCAAATTAATACAGAAATTACTTATATTTTCATTGGATTAATATTTATTAATCAAGCACATACTTTACTACATCGGGAACCAGAGGCTTCAGAATCTTTATTGTATCATCTAAATTTATGTCAATAAATATTTGATTGATTGATTTGATTTGATTTACCTCAAGCGTCAACTAAATTCTGACAGTACTGTATCAACTACTTAAGTCAGAGAAATTGTCGTATAATCGACTTGTATTATAAAACAACCGGCCAAGTGCGAGTCGGACTCGCGCACGAAGGGTTCCGTACCATTATCTATAAAAAATCAAGTTTATTGTATGGGAGCCCCTCTTAAATATTTATTTTATTTTATTTTTAGTATTTTTTATAGCGGCAATAGAAATACCTCATCTGTGAAAATTTCAACTGTCTAGCTATCACCGTCCTTGAGATACAGCCTGGTGACAGACGGACGGACGGACGGACAGTGAAGTCTCAGTAATAGGGTCCCGTTTTTACCCTTTGGTTACGGAATCCTAAATACAAAGAGTTTCCTCTCCTCTACTAACTATAACTTTAAGAAATTGGACGTTAAGTTTGACGTCTAGGGATTCAAACAAATTGGATTTAGATGTGGTTCAACAGACCTTTTGATGTCAGTGGACGTCAGCTAGCGGTTTTGTATTCTACCACAGGCTTAAGCCTTCGATGAAGTAAATTAAACAAGTTAATGTACTAAAAATTCTAAAAACCTAACTGTGCATAATGATAAACAACTTTTTATGTCATTTTATGTTTTCTGATTCGAATTTTTTAACTAAGGGGGCGTCCATAAATTACGTGAGATGTTTTTTTTTAATTTCTGTAAATGGTGAGATGTCGTGAGATTTTATTCTACCCCCTCCCCCATCCCCTAATCTCACGTGAGATTTTTAAAATGTGGGTTTCTTACGTAAACGCGTTGGATTGTTATTGTAAAAAGAAGAAAAAAAATTTGCTTCGTGCTTTTATTTACAACTAGTTAAGACTAGTAATCGATATTGCTGAGAGTTTAATTATAAGTGTAATAAAAATTTAACAATAGAATACTTAAATCGTTAAACTACTGTGATTAAAAAATGAATATCTACTCTAATTCAGTCCATGGAGAATCATGCGCGGCTACACTGTACCGATAATTCAGATTAAATTGAGCTATTTGGTATAAAACAAATATTGTTTGACAGTCAGTAGATGTATAACGTCGAAGTATGAATAAATTACTTTCTTTCGAACGAATTAGTCAATGATCTTGAAGCGTAATCGTAATACGATTAAGATCATTACTAACTTACTTAATCGTATTACAATTACGCTTAAGATTAAATCTTAAGCATGTACAATCTGGATTAAATGGACCAAAATAGTATAATTTTTTTTGTTTCAATCAGAAAAAAAATTGCGTGATATTTGCAGAGCCCCCCCCCCCTCTCTCCAACGTGAGACCCCCTCCCCCTCTTAAACACCTCACGTAATTTATGGACGGCCCCCTAATGTATCACTATTATACACGCCAAAAATCTGACATTTTGTTTCTTTTCTAACACCTACCTAAGGACAATTGGGTTTTTAAGACAAAGAATAAAATGACACCTTAACTGTCGAAATCCACCCAACCGTATTGAAGATACGAGGTGATAAAGAAATGTACAAATATACATACATATAAGATACGCGCGAAAAACATAACCCTCAGTCGGATAAAGAAGGTAACACAACCCTTGTATCAGGACATTGAGAACTGCCTGGCTTCGACCATCTATCTACAAAACAACAGTACCTATAACACGGGTACCTTTATAGACATCCCCTTCACAACCATAAGGATCAGCAAATTAGACTCCAAAGCCGTAAGAGTTTCCTGTCCCATATCACAGCTCTCAATAATTCTACCCCCAGCGAAGAGAGATTGAAGATATGGCAAGCTAAGCGACCCGTACCTTCTAACTATATACCACATGCTGAGACTCTACCACCAGGCCATGAGCTGCAGTGGCAAATATGGAAATCCCTAAACCGCTTGAGAACTCAGGTTGGCCGCTGTAAACACAACTTGGCTAAGTGGGGGTACATAGACCATTCCCGCAATAGGTGCATCTGTGGAGCGCAGGACCAGACAATGTCCCATCTATTGTCCTGTCCTTCATGTCCAAACACATGCACAGCTGAAGACTTAACAAATGCCTCCAGCAAAGCTGTAACACTGGCGACGCATTTAGCAAAAATTATTTAGTTTATATATTTTTATTTATTTTTTGTTTGACCAATTGACTCGATAAGAAAAAAAACCTTCACCACAAAATATATTATTTTCAAAAACTAAAGACATCATTTCCCAGAGTCGAGAGGTTTACTTATAGCCATTGAAGCGTCCAGCTTTTGACGTCCAGTTTTCATCATTAGACCCTTGTTAAAAAGTGTTGTGTATTGGACTCTAACTAAAAAATTACTACGACTAAAATAAACTATAATTTTTAAAACAGTACCTTATAGCAAGTTACATTCCGAAAACTAAACCGAATGAATGAAGCACTTTTGCTATATTGTTATATTCTATGTGTAGAAATAATTACGAGATTTGAAATAAGCAAATGGCCCTGCCGGAGAACGTCCATGAATGCTTCTATAAATATATTGTATATTATATATAACATAAAGTGTCGACATCTAAAAACACAATAAGAAAGATATCCAGACGTAAGCATTTCCAATGATAAATGAAGCATGTGAATGTCCGTGTGTACATGCATTTCGCTGCAAAGTCACAGACAACAACAACAAAAACTTGAGAGGTGTCAAGGGACACCCGGATGGAACGAAGTTCAATTTCCGTCTAGCCCCCTTTCGCAACGCGCGATAAGGAACTTTCGTTCCAAAATTAAAAGAAACATGCATAAACCAACATCATGCGGTGTTCCCAGGCGGTCACCCATCCAAGTACTGACCGCGCCCGACGTTGCTTAACTTCGGTGATCGGACGAGAACGTGGTATGGTTTACAACTACAGCAAAAAGTATCGTTACAACTTTTGGTCTTAATTTTTTCCGTCTAGCCCCCTTTCGCAACGCGCGATAAGGAACTTTCGTTCCAAAAAGTAACTGGGTGTATTAGCGCTGATTGTCGGACCTTTGGCGTATTTGTGTGCGCGTAGTGAAATTCGTAGGACCTAGGGTTACGGAAAATTTGTTTTTTTTTTGTTAATTTTGCGGCATTACGTCCTTAAATGTCGTTTGACATAAATTAAACTCAGTTGATATTATGGCGTTGCGTCCTAGTATTTTCAAACGAGACAATATAAAACTATTAATTCCAAGCTCCGAAGCACTTGCCGCACTCTTATTTAGTAAACTGTGGTAAATGTCATTAGTAACATATTTATTAATTTTATAGATAACTATTAATCTAAAATTTACTGTATTATGCCAATATTTATTAATCCAAACAATTAAAATAAAATTGTTAAAACTTTGATTTAAAAGACAAACCCAGCAACTGAAAACTATTTATTATTACCATAGACAACGCACAAACTAGATCGAATACTTGTATGCCATGTCTTCCTACTGGTTATATCTGTTGGCAAGGAGTCGACGGCTGGCCGTGGCGCGGCAGTCCACGAGCGCGTGGACGCGGTCGCTCCGCACGTACGCCGGGTCGCAGGTGAGAGAGTGGATCGCGTCCAGAACTTGCGGCCGATCGAACGGAAGCTCTAGTTCTACTGTTTCTGATACGCGGGAGAGCCAGCGGGTTTCTATACACCTGAATATAAATAGAAATATAAAGAAGTAGAAGAAGGAAGAGTGTAAGATGGATGGATTAATGTAATGTATGACATGAACGAGTGTGGAGATGTTGAATAACAGATGAGAGTGGAAGAAGAAACTAAGTATCATGCGTATTGCGAAGGACTGAAACTCATTGCTATGTTCCCCGAACGGTATAAACAGTTCGGGGAACATAGAGGTATATTATTCTGGGGGTCTTCAAGTCAAGAGTGAGTAGGTATCTTCTAGGCAAGCATGCTACATCTTCGGCTTGATATTCGCTTTTTAGGTGATATTGTGGTCTAATGCTTGCCTGACGAGCATAAAAAAAGGAAAATAAACGTATTTTGTTTTTGTGTTATTTCTGATGAACTAACTTAAATTTCTTACTATTTCAAGACTCAAAAAAATCCAAACGAGGAGATTACGGATAAATGCGTCCACACTCACAGCCTCACACTAAGTTCGAAGACTTGTGTCGTAATACCATACCAAATCATGGCACTTAGCTCCGTCATCAGGTCAGCTCGACAATGGTATCAATTTATTCTATTGTAATGAGAATTGAAATAAATTTGCAGAAAAAATTAAGTCATGCTTGCGTACTAGTTCATCCTACTAATATTATAAATCTGAAAGTTTGTGTGTAAGTGTGTAACTATGTTTGTTCCCTCTTCACGTTTTAACGGCTGAACGGATTTGGATGAAATTTGGAATGTACATAGATTATACCTAGGATTAACACATGCCGCGGGGCACGGCTAGTTGAACATACAAGTGAATTCGGTATGAAGCGTGTAAAAATAATAGTACAATTAAAATTATTGACACATTATTGTTAAATTCTTCAGTTCTTAATCAAAGTCGTATGTAAAAAAACTATATCAATTATAAAGTCAAACTAATGATATATATCATTATGCTACGATAATAATTAAACGCAAGATAAGCTTAAAAAAACCGACTTTACCGCTTTATCTTTGGAACCTTGATCAGATTTAATGTATTGCACACGCATTATTGACGATAACTCAAAAACTAGATATTAGATCTTGATCAAATTTCAATGGAACCACACGAAAAGCACCAGCTTTCACATAAAAAAATAATCATCAAAATCGGTTCATAACGAAAGAAGTTATGAGGTAACTTTTGAAGTCGGTCAAAAAACGAGAACATCGTCAATGTGGACTACATTGACGAATACGCATTATTGACGATATTTCAAGAACTACTGATTAGATCTTGACTAAGTTTAAATGGGACCGCAACGGAATCGGAAAGCAACATCGTTCAAACTAAAAAAGAAATTTCGAAATAGGTTCAAGTGGAAAGAAAATATGAGGTAACACACATAAAAAAAAAATAGAGTCGACTTGAGTACCTCCTCCTTTTTTGGGAAGTTGGTAAAAAAGTAATTAAGAAACGTACGAAGGACAAGGATCCGCAGGCACCAACAAGCTAAGAGGCACAGGGGTGCACGGCGCCTTAGGTTCGACGCGAACTGTGAACTTCTTCAACCGGGAGGACGTGGTCTTCCCCACCGGCTCCTTACGTTTCAGGACTTTCTCCTAAAGCAAAACAAAGTAATGGCAAACGAGTACTTGGACTCTTTTTGAGAGTCCGCCTGGGGTGGTGCCATACCTTTGGCAGACATTCAACGGGCAAGCAGTAGTGCCAAATATTTATGTATTTCGGATTGAAACAATGTTTCCAGTATAATTACAGAGCTTAAAGAACATCTTATATCTCAGGGTGATCCCCACACGTCTGAGGGATGGCCTTGGTGAGTAAGGTCACTCCATGCAGTGGCCCGGAGGAGTTTGCATCCCGTTTTACCATCTAACAATAATACAAACATTCAAACGTCATCCATTCATGTTGGACAAAGCTCGCTCGCTCGCTTCTACGTTTATCATCCGTACTGCGAGGGAGTGGAACTCATTGCCTGCGTCTTTGTTTCCTGAGCGTTATAATCTGGCAGTCTTCAAGTCAAGAGTGAATAGGTATCTTCCAGGCAGGCATGCTACATCTTCGGCCGCATCATCGCTTTCCATTAGGTGAGATAGTGGTCAAATGCTTGCCTTTCAAACATAAAAAAAGGTATCACTATTTAATAGTGTAGTGGTTAGTCGTACTTACGCAGTAGTAAACAGTCTCGATATACTCTTTGATCTTCTCAGTGATGAGGAGCATCGTCAGATTAAAAGTGTACATCGTAGGCTGCTTGTCGCCTAGAAGGTTCTGGAAAGGCTCTAGGCTGCAACCGAGCATTCTATAACAAAAAAAATTTTCTCTCATTAATGTAGAGCTATGGCGACCTCTGCTACATACAGCGCCATCTGCCCCCCCGTGGGAGAACTGCTAACGCAGTACCTAGCACAGCTCAAACCTGCATCGCGCAAGCGATTATTATTATTATTCAAAGCCCCACACTAATTTCAATGACCGTCGTGGGTCCCTAAACATTCACATCACACACACATCATTCACACCAAACCCAGAACCAGAATCACAAATTTTCCGTGGGGAGAAAACTTGTGCTCCCACCTGGAATCGAACCCGGTGCTTTATAGACAAACGCGCACCTAACTACGCCAGCGGGCAGTCCAAAGTTCAAAAATAAGTTATTACCGGCAAAACAAAAAAAAGGAGTCGAATTTATGTCCTCTTTCTTATATAAGTCAGTTCAAAACGTAGAAGTATGCCAGATTACGTAGTAACTGTTACTCATTCTGTGACCCACCGCTTTTATTCTCAAATAAATTTAACGATTTCTCCTAAACTATTTATCCAAATGATATGCAGTAAAAGGCAAATTGTATCTACATGAACTACGTAAGACGATGAAATAGTTTATTTTGATAAGGATTAATATTAAATGCCTAAAAAAGTCAACAAAACAGAAGCCGCTATATTTTCAGATTTTTTAAACAAAGATTTTTTTTCTGATAAACATGTTAGATGTATGCTGTCGCGGACTTTTTTGTAGAACTTATTAAGGCCAACACTTTTGCCATACACGGTATTCACATATATCTAACTGTTTAGTCAGCGTACGCCGATAAAGTGGCCAGTTAGCAAATTTTTCTCCAACTTGTCCCACATATATTATTATTTCGAACTGTTAACTAACTTTTATCCAAATAAAGCAAAGCCTATGACAGACAACTATAGTTTAGCCATCGATTAGTGAAAGAATTTTTAGATTCAGATCAGTAGTTTCAGAGATTACCTTTTACAAACAAACTTTACCTCTTTATAATATTAGTATAGATTAGTATTAGTATATTAGTATATTGTTTATAAGTTAATATGTTTAAATGTGGGTTTTACCGTGCTAATTAATCATATAAATAAATAAATTGCAAAATTGAGTAAACTTGTCTGATTCAGTAACGTATTGCTAATATAGACGTAATTGCAAAATGTGGTAACATCATCTTATTCAACGACGTATGCCTAACAAACAAACATCTCAAGATAGAGGAATAGAATTATGTCTAAAGTGGAATCTATTATGCATATCTGTTACTAATCAGATATCGTAATTGATTCAGCATTGCGTATCAATTGCCGAACAATGGTGATATAATCCAGTTTAATTGGAATCTGCGTGTGTCTGGATATCGATACTGTAATGAATGATCACTTGAGTATTGTCCATCTCTTTGAGACGTGAATTCTAAAGAAAATAAATACTCTACCTGAACAATATACTACTTTTGGGGCCGAGGAGTCTGTGAAACGAGTCTTTAGGCTTTCTCTGTTTAACTGGCAAACTGTACCCATGCTTGATACGATAGCACTACCGACCTTACACAATTTGTTAGAAGTTATGATAGCTGCCGTTATACCAAAAAATATTAATGAAAATGTAATGCTTAGCCATTGTTTTTTGCATTAATAGTACCTTGAAATGATAATCTATGTTCCTGTTGTAATGACAAAAGAAATCTGATAGTTTTTAATTCAAAACGAATAAGTTAAAGATGCGACATTACATCGTAATAATGTGTGAAAATCAATTGGTTTATATTTTGTTTTAGGTAATTATTTTGGATTAAAAACTATTCAGGAACCTAGATTAATATGGTTTTAATCTAAATATGGTGTATGGTGGTAATATGCTTGAATTATAAATCATTTCAGTATGGTGGTTGTTACGGAGCACCATGATGCCCCATTAGTAAAAGCCATAGTTATTATGTTTCATAGAATAATGTGCAGACTGTAAACGCTGTCTTAGTATTTGTAAAGATAATTGGTAAACTTTGTATAGAAACGCCGATTTGTATGAGCACACGTGTTTTATGGCACGATTGAAATGAAAATAGCCATAGTAATTTTAAAGGCAACAAGGATAAGAATAGTCTTGCAAAATTGGAAAGTTGGCCTTGCAGAGATAGAGCTTTGCTTGCAATCTAAAACTCCAACATAGGTAAGTTCTAGTAAAAATTCTACCACAATACAATACAATGGTGCCGATTCTGTTGTCCAGAATTAGACTAAACTAGCCTAAAATTAGTTTTAGTCCTGCTTTAGTCCAAAACCTATTCAGAAAATGCAAGATTAGACTAAAATTAAGTTTGACAGGACTTAGTTAGTTTATTTACTCAATTTAGTACTAAAAAAACATGTATATCAGAATAAGAATTTGGTCATTTTCGACCAAATTCTTATTCTGATATAAATCTTTTTTTAGTCCTGTCATTTCAACTTTTAAATTAAGTTCAACGTAAAATCAGAATAGCGTTTAGGTATTCCTTGACTAAAATTAGTTTATTTTAGTTTAGGTTAGTTCGGTGTCAACAGAATTAGCACCAATAACTCTTTATTGACATCAAAATATAAATACAGCTTACATACTTGCTCACTTCAAATCATGATGGCTTTACTTTACTTCAAATTTATTGCACCGTTTACATTTTGGAGAGTGTGCGCGAATTACATGCAGGAGTTAATTTCACCATGCCCGTTTTATCTAACAACAACACAAACTGTCAAACTTCATCCATATACAGCTGACATACCTCCAGTTCGCTCAAAGCGTTTCATTATTTTTTTATTTTTTTTTTATTCTAGATAGGCAAACGTTTGACCGCCATCTCACCTGATGGTAAGTGACGATGCGGTCGATGATGGAGCACGTTTGCCTAGAAGATGCCTATTCACTCGTGACTTAAAGACTCCCATATTGTATTTATCAGGAAACACAGACTCAGGCAAGGAATTCCACTCCTTTGCAGTCCGCATAATGAATGTGGAGGCAAAACGCTTCGTCCGCATTTGTGGAATATCTACCATATAGCGGTGTCGCTTAAGAGACTGTCTCGATGTCCGATAATAGAATGGGGATGGGGGAATTAGATTGTGTAATTCTGTTGCACACTCTCCGAAATGTATCCGATAAAATACCGAGAGACTTGCCACCATGCGACGATGCCCCAAGCTCTGAAGTTTTGCATCAGTCAACTGGTCGCTGTTAATAAGTCTCTTGGCTCTTCGCTCAATGATTTCAAGAGTCTCAAGTTGGTATTTAGCTGAACCGTCCCAAAGATGAGAACAATACTCCATACATGAACGCACCTGCGCTTGGTACAAGTCGAGCAATTGTTCCGGAGTGAAGTACCGTCTCACCTTTGCAAGGATTCCCAGCTTTTTGGCGGCTAGTTGGGCTTTTGTCTCAATGTAAGACCCAAAATTGAGTTTTGAGCTTAACGACATTCCAAGTAACTCAAGATGGTCAGTTACTGGTAAGGATACATCTCGAAAAGTTGGAGTCTGATCGAAAAGACTCCTTTTAGCGGAGAATAAACACGCCTGTGTTTTGGATGCGTTAAACTTTACCAGGTTAGCATCGCCCCAATCGGAGACTGCTTGTAAGGACAAGTTTAGACGCTCAACCATTGCCTCCCTTTGTGATTGGATTTGTGCACCACTAGCACGTGCGTTGGATATATAACTCTCAACAACAGTGCTGTCATCTGCATACCCAAATATTCCGGGTTTAAGCAGGTCATTAATGTGCAGCAGGAAGAGCGTTGCAGAGAGAACCGACCCCTGAGGGACCCCGGCATTGATAGCCAATTGGTCAGACGAGCAGCCATCAATGACTACTCGAATTGACCGGTCCCTCAAGAAATCTGATATCCACACACAAAGACTAGTGGGCAGGCCGTATGACGGAAGCTTACCTATAAGGCTATCATGCCAAACCCTGTCGAAGGCTTTCGAGATGTCGAGAGAAACGGCGAGCGCTTCTCCGTGTTTCTCGATGGCCTCACTCCAGATGTGTGTGGCATACGCTAGAAGATCGCCAGTTGACCGGTTTTGACGAAAACCGTATTGTCGGTCACTGAGAAGGTCGTTAGCTTCTAGGTATGCCAGGAGCCTGTTGTTCAGAACACGTTCCATAGTCTTGCAGAGTATGGACGTGACTGAGATTGGCCTGTAGTTGGCAGGGTCGGCACGACTACCTTTTTTTGGTACGGGCTGTACGTTAGCAAGCTTCCATGATTTCGGCACATTTCCAGTTTTTAGAGAGAGTCGAAACAGGCGTGTTAAAACAGGAGCAAGCTCAGGCCCACATGTTTTCAGTACTATGGCTGGAATCCCATCAGGACCACTGGCACTGGCAGTTCCTTGAAAGGTATCAGGATATATATCAGGATTTCTACGTTTAACATCCGTACTCTTTCGGAAGTGGATCTAATTTAGCTTGCAACAATGGATTACAGACCGACAGACAGACAACGAGACAGGTGACAATAAATAAAAGCTTGTAAAAATAAAGAAATCTAAGTGCATTTTGCTATCGGTACCCTCTCCAACGTGCTACTTCTAGAACTTTATGCCTCACGTATTAAATAAAATCGCAACAGTTAGCAATCCATTTAGTTACCTTTCAAGGAACTGCTTTCAAAATTGATCACAGTATCGGTCTACAGTACGTTGCATGGAAAATGGGTCAATTAAAAGCATCAGTTCTCTTTTTCATCATCATCTCAGACACAAGAAGTCCACTGATAAATATAGGCCTAAAAAAAATCTCTTTTTATTCTTTTAATATACTATTTCAGAGGTGGTCGCGTACAAATTTTATCGAAATCGGTCAAGCCAAAACCGAAATATAAGCGATAAAGTCGTTTTTTTTAAGCTTTGCTTGCGTTTCAATTCTTATTTTATTGAGAGAGGGGACGATCAAGACGCTCGCCTGATGCGAGCCTTGTCTTATTGTATATATTTCTTGTCTTCGTCTTATTGATAATTTTAATTTATCATCGTACTATCTTTTGTCTCCCTCCCTATACAATTTTGATGCACCCCTCTACCCATCTAGGCAAGCATTTGACCACTATTTCACCTGATGGAAAGTGACGATGCGACCGAAGATGTAATATGCTTGCCTAGAAGATACCTATTCACTCTTGACTTGAAGACTCCCAGATTATACCCCTCGGGGAACAATGACACAGGCAATGAATTCCACTCCTTCCCTGTACGGATGATGAACGTAGAAGCAAAACGCTTCGAGCGAACTGGAGGTATGTCAACCATAAATGGATGACGTTTGACAGTTCGTCTGGTTGTTAGATGGTAAAATGGGCATGGTGGAATTAACTCATGTAATTCCTGCGCACACTCTCCAAAATGCAAACGATAGAATACCGATAGACTTGCGACCATACGTCTGTGACCGAGGCTCTGCAATCTGTATCTCAACTAGCTTATTATCGCCAATGAGTCTTTTAGCTCGTACCTATATATCGCCCGTATCTACCATGTGTGTTTGACCAGTACTTTTAAGTATAAAATATATACACATTTAATTCTTTATTGCACAAAAAGTATTTTGTGCAATAAAGAATTAAATGTGTCCTTTAATTTGGCAAGTTTTGTACGTCCGCTCACTACTAGTTCAGAGTTCTAGAACGGTTAGAACGAATGGGTCTGATAGTTGATTTATAGCTTAAAACGAACTACCCTGTACTGTAGTTTTAAATTAATGCATCTAAGTTATAGTGGTTGAAATGTAACGATTTATTTTGATCAGCAGTAGAAAAATATAACAAAATACTCGAATATTTAAAAGCAGAAACCTTATATTTGAAAATAAGTTAGCCTCCCTACTAACAAATAAATACTATTATGATTTAGACGATTTTTTTTAATAATTCCATAATTTGTAATGAAAATAATTATCAATAAATATAATTTATATACTTAACATAAAATATATCGATCCAGCTACTACCCGTATTGCTTATACATATAATAAGACAAAGCAAGATGGTGACTTTTAAGAACTATGTAACATAGGCACATAACCAAATGCTGGGTTGTATTTAGGGCAGAGGATGCCTAGCTATGCTTGGTAATGCAGCAAGCATTTGGCAACTTTGCCGAACATTAAAGATCGTCTTAACCATCTTTAACCTTTTTTTATATAACTTGAATATTTATATTGTAAAACTAGGTCTTGGAATAAATAAATGTACTTTTGTAACATAGGTATATGATGCAATAAACGATTGAATATGAATACGAATATGATCTGGGTCTCTTCAAGCCTAGAGTGAATAGGTATCTCCTAGGCAAGTATGTTACAGCTTCAGTCGCATCTTCACTTTCATCAGGTGAGATAGTGGTGGCTTGCCAATCTTTGTATAATAAAACAACGTTTAACCTATTTACTAGTGATAAGCGATAATATGGTCGAAGAAGGTGAATATGCTAGAATAAATCTAATACCTTTAAACGAGCAATTCTTGTATAAGTATATATATATATATGTGTAATCTGGATCTCGGAAACGGCTCCAACGATTTTCATGAAAGTTACAGATTAGGGGTTTTTCGGCCCAAGGAATCGATTTATCAACGTTCCAGGTCCGAGAAATGCTCGGTTCCCAAACTGCATTTGAAAAACCGGGTTTAAGAAACTATCAGCGCTATCTATTACGACATGACCGATGTAAAAAACTGTTTCTACTCGACACTAGATGGAGCTTTCTGAGGCTATAAATTCAAACACATTCTACCATAAACAAAAAACCGAGCGAAGCTCGGTCATCCGGATATTGTTAAATACAATACACACAAATGAAATGATACTTTTGTGTTACAGGGAAACATTTTTATTATTCATCACAATGGTAAACATTGTGATGAATAACACAACTTTTCGTCAGAATTTCAAAGCCCTCCCATAAAAAAAAACACATCAAAAAGATAGTATATTATAAGTGTAATTCTATAGCAAAAAAGATTTAAAAAAAAAGCTTAACTTGTACTTAAATCTCTTGCATATACCCTATTGATTTAGTAATTTTGCGAGTCTGGTAGCAGAGTCATTAACTTTCATGAGTGCCTCTTTGGGGTCCATGTGAATAAACGATTTAGATTTTGAGTTTCGGTTGTACTCACGCTAAGTTTAATTTATTCGAGCAACTCGACCGGTGTTCGAGCGATATAGATTTGTCGATTAAATAAAGTAATATCCGGATGTTTTTTGTTTTTGGTAGAATGTGTTTGAATTTGTAGCCTCAGAAAGCTCCATCTAGTGTTGAGTAGAACCAGTTTTTTAAATCGGTCATGGCGTAATAGATGGCGCTGATAGTTTCTTAAACCCGGTTTTTCAAATGCAGTTTGGGAACCGAGCATTTCTCGGACCTGGAACGTTGATAAATCGATTCTTTGGGCCGAAAAATCCCTAATCTGTAACTTTCATGAAAATCTTTGGAGCCGTTTTCGAGATCCTGATTACACACACATATATATACAATAATTGCTCGTTTAAAGATATTAGATATGTATTATACTGATATACGGGCCAATTGCCTATATTTCCTAAAACTAAACTAAAGCTATATACAGTAAAGAACTAAGTTACCTACAAGAAATCGACCTTATAGGTAACTCAAGTGCTCAAGCCCACTACCAAAGGGTAGCGTAAATTAAATTAAGCATAACGTGAGTTCAACCAGAACTAAATCAATATGAATACTTCACGATAGTTTTAATAAAAATATTGATTGAAATTATTGATGATTTTATTACCCGACTGCCAAGGATATATTTTTCGCGCGTATCTTGTATGTATGTATTATTATTATTAAGATACGCGCGAAAAACATAATCCTTATAATACGTTATTGCATATTTGTGCAGGTGTTTAAAAAAAACAAAATGGCGGATACTTGGCCAGTACCTAACAGCAATACGTTAGTTAAAAAACTACCAAACCTACCGAATAGGGTAACAAAATGAAGGAAATTAAAAGAGTATTACATAATAAGCAGTAGTTTCACATTTTTCTTTTTTTTTAGTACATTTCCTTATATAGAATTTGTTTGTTTTGATGAATGCTTATTTCACCAAAAGCTCTAGACCGTCGCATTGTTTGCGGGTACCCAATCGAGAGACAGGTCTAATGCGTCGGCGCGGCGCCATCATTTGAAGTGAACTATTAGAAACTTCTTCAGTACTTGTTGCCTGGAATTTCTTGCTTACTCATCATAACTATATACAACAATCATCACGGATCATTTGCATCAAACGATCGTTAGTCGATCGTGACGTGCGTCCGCGTCACGCCAGCTGACGGTGACGCGCATTAATTACAGGACACGTCGGCGTGACAGGGTTAACTAGTTTATTATTATAACTAATTAACTTGTGTTACGGGGGTTGTATTCGGTAGGAATTTTGGGGGATGCTGAAAATATTAACACAAAGACATATTTTTTAAACAAAGCAACAATCGCATTCACACTCACAGCCCCACACTAAGTTCAAAGACTTGTATCGTGGGTACCGGACACATTCACATCACACACACATTACACCCAGAACCAGAAGCACAAGTCACTATGTTTGTTCGGGTGAAATCTTGCAACTCAATTTTGAAGCAGATATCTTCAACCGATTGAGCTGAAATTTTGTATTCATGTTTAGTTTGGATGACAATACATGGTTAGGTGACGACATTCTAAATCCAACAAGGCGGAACACACAAAATGGCGCACAAGTTATTTATAATGTTCTCCTACAATATGAGTCTCAATACAAATGAAGGGGCTTGCTGAGAATAACTCGAAAAATAAAGTGACGTCTATCTAAATCCAATGTTAAAGTTATTAGACTAATGAAATTGTGAAATAAATGTAAGTGTTATATAAATGTGTTTTTTCTTATCTCAATAAACTAACTAATTTAATATAACTGTGTAACTCACTGAAACATCTGATTAATTTTGTCCACAGTCCTGTCAATGAGTTGGTCCTGTTCTTCCAGCTGGCGTTTCACTTCTTCAGTCCTCGATTTTGAATTTTCGAGCTCATTTTGGAGTTCCACAATTTTTTTTTCTCGATGTGACGTTTTCATCTCGTTCCATTCACGACGGTCTACTGCGGAAAGGGAGGAAACTAGGTACTGCTCGTTGGCATTGTTGGGTGCGCCTTCTAAGCAGCGGGTATCGGGTTCGATTCCCTGTTTCCCACAACTTTTCTATAATGTATCATTGGATAAGTGCGGATCTGATTCACCGACGGTTCTATACAAACTTGTATTTATATTTTACCCGACTGACAAGGAAGGGTTATGTTTTTCGCGTGTTGTAAGCATATATATTTGTTAATTTCTTTATTACCTCGTATTTGTCTTAAAAGCCCAAGTTAGGTGTTTCAAAAAAACCAAATGGCGGATTTTTGGTGCGAAATAATAATACTTTAATAAAAAAATTAAGGGTCCCATCGAGGAGGGTATCAAAATGAAGGAAATTACATAAAATCATTTTTCACAGACAGGTATTTTTAATTTATAGTACATTGAGATGTTAAGAAGAATTTTTTTAAAGAGTTGGATATGAATCCATACCTACCAAGATCGCGACGAATGACGTCTAATTCTTTTCCCAGCACCACGTTCTCAGCGCAGCACGCTGCGACAAGCTTGTAAGTGGAAAAGTTACGGCATTCCAGTTTAACGAACCTGTCTATTATTTTTGTGTAGTTGTACTCTTGCGTGTACTCCTGAAAATGTCAAAAGGGTCATTTCCTTGACTGCTTGAGTTACACTCGCAGCGCTATCCACTTGGTTAATCGTAACTGATTGACAAGGTGAAGCAATGTTCAGTCAGGCTAGCGAGAAATCGTGGTATGCGGAGGTCTTCTGCGAAACGGTGATGGTGCAGAAGGAGATCCGCCGAAGATGGTTCACCTGTTCCTCTCTTCTTTTCAGTAGAGGGGTCACTGTTGGAGAGTCAGAGGGCTCTCCACCTGCTAGCACGGCCCCACATGTCTGGGGGGTAGCCTTTGTGAGCAAGGTCATCCCTCCATAGGCCCGCTTTGTATCCGGGCTTACCGCCGGGGCAAGGTAGTGACTGCTAACGCGATTCTATATTTCCCCACCTCAGCGAGGGACTGCTCAAGGGGGGTTACGAGTGGGCTGGACCACTGGTGAAGGTAAGGATGTGGAATTTTTCCCACACCAAAAAAAACGCCAGTGCTTGGCTGGGTGACCGTTTAGTGACTTTTATAACTCCTTCGTTTGGACGTGCACTACATTAAGTAGTCATCAGCAACAGTCGCCATGTCGGAAAGTCATCAGGCGGTCTGTAAAATCCTGATACACCCAATAGTCCATATGATAAACAAAAACAAAACAAACGCATCCACACTCACAGCCCCACACTAAGTTCAAAGACTTGTATCGTGGGTGCCGGAAACACTCACATCACACACACATTACAACCAGAACCAGAAGCACAAATATCCCTTGGGAAAGAATTTGTGCTCCTGCCGGGAATCGAACCCAGGACCCACGGCGCAGAAGGCGGACACCTGTCCACTGCGCCAACTGGGTCGTGATAAGCGAACATGAGGTAGAATACTGCCTATTCTATACAGAATTTGTGAAAAAAGTTTTTCACACGGAGATACTTGTATACGTATACAGTACCTGAATGACCGAGCTTTGCTCGTTCCTTTTTTTGGTAAATCGTGTTTTTTGGAATTTCTATTTAGATTTTCCACCTGAGCTATTATAACCTTGTACATTGTGGCGAAATTTACCTTCGTATTCTAATGATATTGTAGCAGTTTTTCAGTGCCTAAAAACACGGATAAAACGACGTTTTCTAATAATGAAACTAGCTAGATCAATTTATCGCCCACGAAACCCCCTGCGTACTAAATTTCATGAAGTTTTTGGAGCCGATTCCTAGATTCAGATTATATATGTACAATTATACATATATACATGAATAGCTCATTTAAAGGTGTTAGATAGATAAATTATACTATACTAGCGATCCGCCCCGGCTTCGCCCGGGTGTGATAAATGAAGAACCGCTCGACCGATTTTGTGCAAATTTCACATAAACCATCTACTTAATAGCCCGAACAAAGCCTAAACATTTGGTTTAGATAGGTGAGCCCGTTCTTGAGTTATAAAATAACAACGAAAAGCGGCATTGATTTTTATATATATAGATAAATAAAATAATTATGTATTATTATTAGCTACCATATTGTAATTTATAGTTTTTTTTTTTATTTTGGTTACATTAAATTAAGTTGTTTATTTCAGTCTTATTATTTACTAATAAGTAATCATTTGAAATAAATTCAGAATAATTGATCCTACTATCCTTCCTTTTACTATTATATTTCCGAAAGTTTGTGAGTAAGTGTAAGTATGTTTGTTCGCTCTTCACGAATTAACGGCTAGTCGGATTTGGATAAAATTTGGAATGTACCTAGCTCATACCTAGGATAAAAACATAGGCTATTTTTTTACTTGATAAAAGCGGGCGCAGCCGCGTGGCACGGCTAGTTATTAATAAGAATTAAAAGCTTTTGAAAGATTATGTGGTATCACACAGAACGCCTTGGCACTATCATTAGATACTGTACTCTAACTTACATTTATTTCCGTTAATATATTAAGATGCACTTCAAGTTTCTTTTCTAAAGCCTCCTCTATAGCTATTTTATCTTCTTCTTCTCGTCTCTCTTGCCTCTTGTTGATTCTCTTCACACCTTTCTTGGCGAGAAAATTGTAGATTTTCATCTCGTGGTCGTAAGCTTTTTTGAGATCACGCATTTCCTATAAGTAGGTAAAAAATTGGTATTTAAGAGGAATTTTTTATACTATTTTTTACACTCACAGCCCCACACTAAGTTTGATGACTTGTATTGGTGCCGGAAACAATCACATCACACTGCATCCTGTATGAAGCATAACAGCCTTATCGATATTAACACTAAATATAATAAACTTTGTGGTTATGGATTTCCGAAAAGTGAAACCTAATTAAATTAATTTACATCACACACACACAATCATACCCAGAACCAGAAACTCAAATTTTTCTTGGTAGAAAACTTGCGTTCCCGCCAGGAATCGAACCCGATACCCCTGATTAAAAGGCGATCGCTCACCCAACTAGTTGTAAGCTAAATCACTATCTATACCTCCAGCCTAGTATTTGTTTATTGAAATACAAATTCCAAATCGTTTATTCACATGGGCCCCAAAGAGGCACTCATGGAAGTTAATGACTCTACTGCCAGAATCGCAATACAGCCATCTATATGAATAAATGAATTTTCTTTCTTTCTTTCTTCCATCTCAAGAAGAACCTGGCAAGAAACTCAGCGGCGAAATACTTTCATACTCACAGCGCCATTCTTAGTTTGATGACTTGTAACGCGCCTAAATAAGCTAAGGGGGCATCCATTAATTACCTGAGATGATTTCGGAAATTTTTAGACCCTCTCTCTCCCCTTGGTGAGATTTCGTGAGATTTTCCTCGACCCCCTCCCTCCCCTAAACTCAAGTGAGATTTTTCAAAATGCGTATATTTAATATAGTGATAAATTTAGAAAGGAAAAAATTATATGAATGAAATGAATGAAATAAATAAATAAATGAAATACATTTATTTGGCACTAAGGATAAGATAAACAAACAACAAAAACATGAAATAGACAATAAAAAACAGCTTATAAAGGTAATTAGGCATAAGTAAAAAAAAAGGCTTTAAAAAACGCTTAAGGCGGGATTTGAACCCGCGGCCATAGGGTCTCATGCCCTATTGATAATTTTTCCTTTCTAAATTTATCACTATAGTTCTGCTTAGCAATGCTATATAAATAAAATCGTATATTTAATGTTAAAAAGTTAATGTGTGCTTGATTGCGTTACATTTATTTAAAACAAATTTTGTTTTACTAACCCCTATTAACTATGATTTTGCTATATTTCAGTAGTATTTTTTACTTCATTAAACCCAGATTTCTCGCAATTTTACACTGTATCTGTATTGTGATATTTGCTGAGACACCCCCCTCTCCCCCACGTGAGATAGGGTGAGGTTCGGCTCGAGCCCTGCCCCGGAACGCCTTGGACGCCCCCTAACGGAAAGTTCGTATGAAGAGTCTTCAGGGTTACAGCGATGGTCCACACCTGTACTTGCAGCATCTGATCCAGCTTTGCCTTCTCGGTGACGGAGTGCAGCTTGTAGCACCATTCGTCGCGCTGGTCGTACGCCAGGGTCGAGGACTCGAACAGGTCCGAGAGGAACTTCTTGCCGGTACCCAGGGCCACGAGCATCTTGTCCCACGACTGTTTGAACAGGAACCTGTGAGTTTTTATATTTTTAGCCGACTTCACAAAAAAGGGGAGGTTCTCTATTCGATTTTATTTTTTTATGTTTGTTACCTCATAACTTCTTTCCGATTTTAATTTTTTTTTTTTGTTTGAAGGTTGATACTTTACATATTGTCCCAATTAAATTTGTTCAATATATGACGAGGAGTTTTTGAGCTATCCTCAATAATGAGTATTTAATTAATTTATTTTTATCAAGCGTTCCGAAAATAAAGCGGTGACGTCGGTTTTTTTTAAGCTTTGCTTGCGTTTAAATTATTTTTCATCCGATGTAAAGTGATGATGCGGCCTTATATATCGACTGTAATGTACCAATAAGGAATCTAGCAGATGTTTTAAGGAAGATGAATTCCTGCATAACTTATCACCATTCACTAACACCATAAACATAAACGCTTATACACTCTCAGCCCCACGCTAAGTACGATGACTTGTGTCGTGAGCCGGAAACATTCACATCACACACACAATCACAACTAGAACCAGAAACACTTGGGCAGAAAACTTGTATTGTGATGGGAATCGAACCCTATACACCTGCTTAGAAGGCTTAGAGGTGTGTTTTCGACGTCAATTTTTCCAGCGTCCAGTGTGGGGCTGTGAGTGTGAAAGCGTTTAGCTTTATTTAAAAACAATTAAAGGAGTAATTCCTCACCTGTCTTTGAGCATATGTTCGATCTCCTCTCGTATTTTTCTGTTCTCGCACTGGATGGTGTTGAACCTTAACATGGCGGCTTCCAGCTTGTTCTCCGAAGACATCAGGCGGTGCTCGCTTTGACAGCGACGAAAGTCCACCTGTAGTATAATAATAATACTAATAATCCACAGTATAATCTGGGAGTCTTCAAGTCAAGAGTGAATAGGTGCCTTCTAGGCAAGCATGCTACATCTTCGGTCGCATCGTCACTTTCCATCAGGTGAGATTGTGGTTAATCGCTTGCCTATAGTACATAAAAAAAATGATTTAATGTACTAGGGTTTTCCCCTTGAAGTCCCCTTGAAGTCATCCCCTTGATCATGCAGGGAAAGATTCGAGGCTGCAGAAAACCCGGAAAAAGTCTAGTTCCCCCATCCCCGTTCTATCATCGGAAAAGCAGACAAACTGCTAAGCGACACCGCTATATGGTGGACATTCCACAAATGCGCAAGAAGCGTTTTGCCTCCACATTCATTGTGCGAACCGCAAAGGAATGGAACTCCTTACCTGAGTCGGTGTTTCCTGATGAGTACAATATGGGAGTCTTTAAGTTGCGAGTGAATAGGTATCTTCTAGGCGAGCTTGTCTGAGCTCCAACGTCGACCACATCGTCGCTTACCATCAGGTGAGATGGTGGTCTAAAGTTTGCCTATCTTGAAGTAATAAAAAAAAAGAAGTTTCTTGTAGCTGAAAAATCTTCGAACATGGTTCAATCTAAGCACCAGATCCTTTTTGCAAGCGGCTGTTTCTAAAATATATAATAACCAGAGCACCTGATCTTTGTTTCATGTAAGTGATAGAATACTGATAGGCCTGCTAGTGGGTGACCGAGACTTTGCATGTTGTACTCAACTAGTATACTATCGCCAATGAGGCTTTTGGCTCATGATTATAATAATTATTATTTATTGTAATTTTTAAACTTTCGCGAAATCGCGGAAAGGGTTAAGGAGCAAGCACATCGCAGCTGTGAAGAACTGCCAGGTGACTAAATCTGCAATCGCTGAACACTTACTTGAGTCGGGACCTAACCACTGGATTGAGCTCCACGCCCCTAAAATCCTTTCCACTGAACGTCATTACTACTCAAGGATTGTACGTGAAGCGGTTGAAATTAAACAACATCGTGATTTCAACCGGGAAGATGATTTTAGGCTGGCTGCCGCGTGGAATCCAGTCTTAAGTAAGTGTTCGCGTCGCGATTTATCCCGCGATAAATCTGCTGATATCGTAAGTGTTGTGTATCGTGATAATTATTTCTCACAAGACAAGTGCGGGTAGTTGGAGACAATACTCGCCCTTTCCCACGCTGACACCCGAATTATCCAGTCTTCTCGAGACCATGGCCAATGCAACTTGGCCGAAACGTCGAGGTAAATAAAAAAAATTTTTTAGCGCGATTGAGTCCCGAGATATTACCTAAACTATGTACAAAATAATAATTTAGTCGTACCTCTCCCTGGTTCGCGGTGGCCAGCTTCCTCAGCCGACATACTTCCTTGGTGTTGATCTGCAGAATTCCGTTCAGTTGCTCCATCAACGAATATCCTCCTGTAAGAAATTCAGTGTGGTACAAACCGGCTAGTAATTCAGAACCTTGTTTTATTTGAAGTCAGCTAAAAAGTAAAATGAAACTGTAAGGTATACCTTACAGATATACCTTTCATTTTACTTTTAAGATATACCTTTATTTATTATATACCTTTAAGATATACCTTTCATTTTACTTTTTAAAATTAAGTAAAATGTTAACGCTTAAGTAAAATGAAACTGTAAGTATACAAACATACATACAAACCTTACAGTTTCATTTTACTTTTTAGGTGACTACCTATCATTGGAACTATTATAAACTCCACTGAGATTTAAAATCCAAACTACTGAACCTATTTTGATGAAATTTTAATGGGAATAATCTGAAAGTATATGCTTTAAAAAGCATACTGATTTGTGCTCCCACCGGGAATCAAATCCGATTCTCACTACTTAGAAGTTAAACGCGTAACTACGCCAGCGTATGTCGTTCTGCGTAGTTTATCTGATACCCTCAATGTTAAAGAATTCTAATATAATATACAAAATAATTAATACCTACTGTTCCGTAAACTATAACAAAAGATTTTTTATTATTGATAGGCAAGCATTTGACCGCTATCTCGCCTAACAAAAAGCGATAATGCGGCCAAAAACGTAGCATGCTTGCCTAGAAGATACCTATTCACTCTTGAAACCGCTCGGAAACAAAGACGCGGGCAAAAGTAACATGTAAACATAAACATACACGCTTTCACATTCAATGCCCCACGCTAAGTTCGTGTGTGCCGGAAACATTCAAATCACACACAAAATCACAACCAGAACCAGAAACACAAATATTTCTTGGGGAGAAAACTGTGTTCCCGCCCGGAATCGAACCCAATACCCCTGCTTAGTAGACAAACGGTCACCCTACTAAGCCAAGGCGCAATTCAAACTTGAGTAGGACACATTGCCCTCGTCTTTGTTCCCCGAACTTATAATCTGGGAATCTTCAAGTCTAGAGTGAATAGGTATCTTCTAGGTAAGCATGTTACATCTTTGGCTGCATCGTCGCTTTCCATCAGCTGAGATTGTGTTCAAATGCCTGCCTAACGCGTTAAAAAATTACCAAATGAAATTAATTAAGACATGAATTTATTGTTTTTCTATTCAAATATTTGTTTGTTTGGTTTTTTTTTTTTAATTGTGACAGGCTAGTTTTTGACCACTATCTCACCTGATGGTAAGTGACGATGTGATCGAAGCTGGTAAACACACTAGACCTGGAATACGCAGGCTCTCAAGGATAACTGCCGGAACACCGTATTTGGCTTGGCGGCAGACTTTCAACTTGATGGTGGTAAGCTACTTTGGTAGCAAGCCAGGCGAGCAACTCACAAAATGCTCTACCACCTCTCAAATGTCACCTGATTAGCACCACCCGGGGACCACGTGTAGGGAGTCAGACTTAAGGGGTATCCTCCTACGGACGTGGGTGACTCAGCCCCCTCTTGTGTTTCTAGATAAATTCTGTATTAACTTGACCTGCAATCTTTCGATATTTTTTTTATTCATGATAGGCTAACTTTTCACCACCATCTCACCTGATGGTAAGCGACGATGTGGTCGACGATGTTTTAAAATTCTGACATTAATTTAATTGTTATTTGAAATACTTTGTATTATTCAATTTAATTCTGTTCTAATTCGATTTGATACTGATGTAACACGTATTTTTTATACTCATACTCATTTATTCAAAACATATATTGTCTAGTTACAATATATATGTTTTGAATAAATAATTAAAAGCATAGTAGTTTATGCTTCTGTTTATTTTATTTATGATTTTGTATATTGAATATGATCGGGTATGGTCAAAATAAATTATTTTATACAATAAGGACAAGCTAAGCAAGTATCTTGACTTGGCCTTCGAAGTAACCGCCATGTGGGATGATCCCCAAGAAGATTCGACGATCATTGTCCCGATAGTAGTTTCGACGATTGGGCTAATAGCGAAATGCCTCGATCAGCACCTCAAGAGACTTTCGCTAAATGGTTGGATCAAGGGTCAGATTCAGAAGGCAGTACTCCTGGACACGGCACGTATTGTCAGGAGGTTCCTCACTCTGCAGCACTGACCTATCGGTAGCTTGGGCCCTGCCCCGCTACTGGTGGCATACGAGGTTTAGTTTTTTTTGCCCTTATAGCATATTTAGCATTATTACCATAGCATTCTAATTCACAATGAACCCTGTGTATGAGCGTCCGTTGCAAATCACTCTTCATCTTTTTGTCGTTTTTCTTGTGACGGCCCGATCTCGCTATCTGCAACAATAGCACAAATGTATATCTTTACACTAATATTATAAAGGTGAAACTATGTGAGTTTCTTCACGCTCAAACGGCTGGTCCAATTTTGATGAAATTTGGTATGGAACATATAGGTTACTTTATTACATTTTATTGCGGAATTTCCGTGAGTCAAGTTACACGGGTAAAACCGCGGGGCACAGTTGTATATATTTTTTTTTTTTTTTTGAATAATTGTTTTTGTAACTTAAATGAAAATTTTCAATTTAAATAAATGCTTAGAAAATAATATTATTAGAACTTGAACTAAAATGAAAGATAACTTAAATGTTTATTGTAATAATTGGATAAAATTGACACGTTTTTATTTTAATAATGATTTATCTAATATCTTTAAACGAGCAATTCTTGTATATATATGTGTAATCAGGATCTCGGAAACGGCTCCAACGATTTTCATGAAAGTTACAGATTAGGGGTTTCTCGGCCCAAGAAATCGATTTATCAACGTTCCAGGTCCTAGAAATGCTCGGTTCCCAAACTGCATTTGAAAAACCGGGTTTAAGATACTATCAGCGCCATCTATTACGCCATGACCGATGTAAAAAACTGTTTCTACTCGACACTAGATGGAGCTTTCTGAGGCTACAAATTCAAACACTTTCTACCAAAAACAAAAAACCGAATATTAATAATTGAAATGACATGATAATATTTTTTACTCAAATGGCATTGTAAACTTAGTTATACTTAAAATTAAATAGCAGAATCTTATGACGTTGCACACGCATGTATAAAGGGTAGATTGTATGTAAATTATTATTAATTTAACAGCTTGTACTATCAACCTACATTCTATGCAATAAATCAATTATGATTATGATACTATGGTTTTGCCTAGTAGTAGCATTTTCTCATGGTCACCTGGTGGAGACAAATGTGACACATAAATCACAAAAAAATACCTGCAGCTATCCTCGAGAACCTGTCATTCATAACGTACCACCCTTACCAACATGGGAGAATGGTCAAAGAATAGCCTATCAAGTCTAGACAGTATTCCTTGGTTGTACGTCTTGTATGACAAGATGAGCAAATGATAACAAACCGTACCTTCAAGTCTTTTACCAAATTAATGTACTCTTTCTTCAAGGTCCTCATGAGCTGGTCCTGGTTCCTGAATTGAGGGTGTACTCCCATCGTCCGATGCTGACGATCTGTTTGTATCGTTCTGAACTATAAATAAGAAATTAGATACCTACGTGTATAGTTTATATAAGACTATAGTTTATTACATTAGTTTATATTTTAGATTACTAGGCGTGCCCGCGGCTTCGCCCGCTATTATCAAGCTAAAAAGTAGCCTATGTGTTAATCCTAGGTATAATCTATGTACATTCCAAATTTCATCCAAATCCGTTCAGCCGTTAAAATGTGATGAGGGAACAAACATATTTACACACTTACACACTAACTTTCTGATTTATAATATTAGTTATATATATATAGATTTAGAATAATAATTTTAATATAGCACTTGAGTTACCTATAAGCTCAATGTCTTGTAGGTGACTTAGTACTTTGCTGTATATAGTTTTAGGAAATACAGTCTGGAAAAAAAAAGATAATGTAAATAAAATATTTTAGTTTTTTTTTTGAAATCATAAAACAGACTTTACACTTTATAAGCCGTAACACGAGGGACGTTGGTCACAATGGTTGGAATGATGTCCCCAGAGGATATAATTATGACATTCAATCGTTTGAGAACAATACAATAGCCGTGAAGCGCAGTAGCATAACCCAAAAAAATATCCTGTATAAATCTCGTGCAAATTCCTAATTGTCAACCCAGAAGCTGAGGCTGGAAAATTTGTACAGGATATAAAAACAGAACTGCTATACATTTTATTCATATTTTAATTAATTCAGCTTTAAAGAATTATTTATTTTATAATTATAGCCTATTGTTTCTCTGTATGAAAGTCTGGAAATATAATTGTCTTTAATTACTGCACTTGAATATTATCAATATGTTTAATCAAATTAAAGAGGAAACTGGAAAATATTCGTGGATGCTTATTCTCATTTACCTTAATGTAAAAAATAACAATGATATGTATGTTTATTATAATTTATGTGTTTTAAATTGAATTCTATTGTTCGGGTGTTTTTCATTATCATTGTTGTAGGACATAGAACGGTGTACTCTATATTTTTATTATTTTTGTTAAATGAATTAAATTTTTTTTTTTTATTTTAGCATCGCAGACTTAGCCAGTGTCTAGTTATAAATATTTTTCAAGTTAATTCACGAGTTTCACAGCGAAAGTGAAAAAAGGACTTTGTGTCGAATTTGTGGATATTATTTGCCAAAACTTATGACTCTTCGAGTGTTAATGTATCTAATATTTTGTACATCTTTTAGCGAAAAAGAAAATCTAGTAAAAAGTAATAAGTAAATTGAAATATACAGTTCATTCGCAATTAAAGTCAAGTAAAAGAGTTTAAAATAAAAACGAAATGACTTGTTCGCCCGTGCTGAGGCAAGTAAGTATTTTAAATTTTTAATGTATTATTTATTTTTATCGAGATATGGAGACAAACCTAAGATTAGCTGCAAAATTCCAACTAAAATAAATCAATAATTAAATGCAAGCAAATCTTAAGGGACAGATATACGTCAATCCGAACAACTTTTTTAACCACAGCCAATTATCCCCCTTACACGTTTGCACATAAAGGTGCATATTGCGTAAATTATATAGTGGCGGTTACGCAATTACGCGCGGCAATCTCTGATTTTTTATAGTTTTATTAAAATTTCGTGAAACCGTGCCTCAAAAAAATAAAACAAGCTGAAGAAATCATTAGAATCAGATACGTAATATGAATTAACTTTCACATTGTTCTGATTTAATATGGCGGAACAAAATGGTTACAAAAATACAAATTGATGTTTGCATGAGATTTAATATTGATTCCCTTTTAATTTTAGAACGTCATTAATATTCTAAGAACAAAACATCATTTATAATATCACAGAGATTCTGATATTTTACTGGTTTTATTATGAATGCCGAGTAAAACGGTTACAAGTCACGCGGTTTAGGAGACATTTTGGTATCACCCCCATAAAAAACCGACCTCACCGCTTTATCTTTGAAACCTTGATCAGGTTAAATGCATTAAATACGCATTGTTGACGATAACTCAAACACTACTGATCACATCTTGATCATATTTAAATGGAATCAATGGGAAAGCAACAGCTTTTGGGGGCTGAGTCACCCACGTCCGTAGGAGGATACCACTTAAGTCTGACTCCCTACACGTGGTCCCCGGGTGGTGCTAATCAGGTGACATTTGAGCATTTTGTGAGTTGCTCGCCTGGCTTGCTACCAAAGTAGCTTACCACCATCAAGTTGAAAGTCTGCCGCCAAGTCAAATACGATGTTCCGGCAGTTATCCTTGAGAGCCTGCGTATTCCAGGTCTAGTGTGTTTACCAGCTTCGATCACATCGTCACTTACCATCAGGTGAGATAGTGGTCAAACACTAGCCTGTCACAAATAAAAAAAAAAAAAAAAACTTTCAAACAAAAATTAATCTAAATCAGTTCACGTGGAAATAGATTATGAGGTAACACACACAAAAGACAGTTGAATTGAGTACTTCCACCTTTTTTGTGAAGTCGGTAGAAAAAGGAGTGTATCAATTCCGTGTTATTTTAATGTTGTTTTTAAGTACATTCTAATTGTAAATATAACTGTAATAGAGGATTCTTATCTTAGCACCGTATGTATTTATGTTTTAATCTGTCATTATTATAATTCTCTTAATTTTTTTCTTAAGCTAAGGTTTTTTTTACAATATTTTTATAAATTAATAAACAATACAATATTACAAAATAAAGAAAACTGTAAATAAAACCTAAAGCTAGTATGCCACCAGCAGCGAGGCAGTGACCAAGCTACCGGTAGGTCAGTGCTGCAGAGTGAGGAACCTCCTGACAATACGTGCCGTGTCCAAGAGTACTGCCTTCTGAATCTGACCCTTGATTTTTTATTTTTTTTTATTACGGACCAAGCAAACGTTTGACCACAATCACACCTGATGGAAAGTGACGATGTAGTCTAAGGTGGAGCACGCTTGCTTAGTAAATACCTATTCACTTTACTTTTGAACACACCCAAATTGTACCTTTCGGGAAACACAGACGACGGCAAAGCGTTCCATTCTTTTGCTGTTCTATAAATGAACGAAGACGCGAAACGTTTCGTCCGAATGAACGGTATCTCAACCATAAATGGGTGACGCGACGCCGTTCTTCTAGATGAAAGGTGGAAAAAAGGTGAAGCGGGAACAAGGTTGTGTAGTTCCTGAGCACATTCACCGTAATGTATTTTATAGAATACCGATAGGCTTGCAACTTTACGCCGATGTTCAAGACTTTGCAATCTGGCTTCAACTAAAGCGTCATTGTTAATTAGCCTCTTTGCGCGTCTCTCTATCAATTGATCCAACAATTTAGCGAAAGCCTCTTGAGGTGTTGATCGAGACTTTTCGCTATTAGCCCATTCGCTGAGACATCTATCGGGACAATGATCGTTATTATTATTATTTGAATTGGAACTTAATATTTGTGTATTTAATTTGTCATTTGTTTTTTTATATATATTTTATTTGTTCTCTGTATGGGTCTTAACCTGAAGTAAATGATATTTATATAATTTACTTCCTCAATCTGACATAACATTTTTCAGTGTATGGTGATGCTGTCACCGCAGCTGGCAGCGTTTTGTTGGTGGTGCTATCACAATCCCCACTTTGTTAATGGAACAATTTAGATCCAATGACACTTCGATACAAATGGATGTGCATTCAGCGTCTTGGATAGGTGAGATACAACGAAGAAAATTGTATAATTATACTATCATTTCACTTATTTATATAAAAAAGTGCGTTCAATACTTAGATGTGCGAAATCCTACTTAATATTACAAATCCGAATGTTTGTGTGAGTTGCATGTATGTTTGTTCCCTCTTCATGCTTTAACGGCTGAACGGATTTAGATGAAATTTGGAGTGTACATAGTTATACCTAGGCAACATTCACATCAAAACATAACCACAACCAGAAACACAAATCCCTTGCAAAAAAAAACTTTATACACCAACTTTCGGATTTACAAAAAGTTTGCAAGAAAGTTTGTAAGAGAAATTTGTGTTTCTTGTTCTGGTTGTGTATTGTTCACACGAATATCGTGTAGTTAGTGTAATGTATACATTTCTTCCAATAACATATTTGATCGCTTGGTACCATGTTTTTTAATCTTTATGGATTTATTTAGTTCGTTCTCAAGATTAGCATTGGTTTTCAATAAAGAGTATTGTAGAGAATTGTATTGTATAGCATTTTTTTCTTTTTTCTTTTTTTTAAACGCATTCACACCCACAGTCCATTAAAAATCGGACTTCACCTCACCGCTTATATTTTAGTTTTGGCTTGATCGATTTAAATAAAATTTATAATCAACCACCACTGAATTATAATCTAACAAAAAAAAAGAATGTTGAGAATCAACAAATAGGGGAAAAATCGGTGAACATATACATACGATGTATATGTATATATACGATGCTAAAATCACAACCCTCTTTTTTGCTTCGCCCTAGTCGGGTAAAAACTGACTGGCTTGCTATTTTTTATTGAATCTATCAACATCGGTTCACGAGTAAATGAAGACATTCCTGACTTTTACTCTTTCTCCAGGAAGATTACAATTTGCTGACTGCACAATCAAATACAGAGATGATTATCACCTGTCTTTGGAGACGCAAATGCTCATCCTCCATCTTCTTCACCACCTCAATTTCCTGGCTTTCAAAGGACTCGTCCATTTTAAATATTTTTTTGTAATGCGAAGTAAAAATAAAGTAATAGAAAATTGTGATAAGTCGGAACCAACTAGATCCGAGAGAGATTATTTGCACTTTTTGAAAGATTGAAATTCAAGAAAATATCTAACGGTAGAAATGAAATAAAACCATAATTTGATAGGCGTTTTGATTGAAATGAAACTTCGTTTAGGACGGTGTGGAATGATGATGAAATGGACTATTATGAAACGAAAAAGTGTAACGAAAAACAGACAACTATAAATATTTGTCTCTTTTACTTATAGCTCGTTAGAATTGAAGCTTATAATAAGTTACTTGTTAAAAACATTTTTAAAGACAAGCTTTTAGAAGTCCGCCATATTGGATTGAAGTGACGTCATTTTACTTTTCGAGTTATTCACAAACAAGCCCTTTCATTTGATACCCATATTGTAGGAGTGCATTAAAAATTACTTGTTGGACTTAGAATGTCGTCACACAGCTAGCCATGCATTGTCATCCAAACTAAACGTGAATACAAAATTTCAGCTCAATCAGTTGAAGATATCTGCTTCAAAATTGAGTTGCAAGATTCCACCCGACAAACGTACATACATTGCAAGTTAAATAATAGCTTGTAAAATAGTCTACTATTTCAAATAGTTGTCTTTTTTATGTGTGAAGTTTAACTTTGTATATCTCGGTAGAAGTGGCAACTATTTTTAAAATAGTTGTCTCTTTTATAAGTTTAAGTATAACTTATTAAGGAGACAACTAATTTAAATAGTTGTCTCGCAGTAGAAGTGACTGCGCGTGAACTCATACTCTTTCTTTTTCTATTTTGATATATATTTAAAGAAAAAAAAATTTTTTTCTAAAATGTATTTAAAGACTACATTTTAGAAACAAATAAACGTATTCACACTCACAGAACCTCACTAAGTTATGTGAACAGGACTATAAACAGGTGTTCAACTTCTCTTCGCGTCATTCACCCCTTCTAAGTCCCGTCCACTTTTATCTAAACTTCTAGGGGCTTTTATGTCGTTACTCGAAGGGGATGAAAAACAATTAAAGTTTTCAAACTCCTTTATTGATTCGAACCTCACGATCCTTTGGCGAAATTTCAGGAATTTTAGTGGAGCTGCGTTTTAACTGAGCGAGTTAGTGGACTGTTTTAGCTGTATCCACAACAGAACAGTAAATATATTTTAGTCTAGAAATGGCGTCTGTTTTATTTTATCCCTAATAACGCTTGGGTAAAACAAAAATCGAATTAGTTCGTCAGTAAGATCATCAAAAGATATTAAACAATATTTTTTTATTTAACAAATAAATAGAATTTGACAAAGATAAAGAACATCGAAATTCGGGAGTGGGGACTCGTGACTATACTCACTATATCTTTCCCTTTTTTTATTTAATTGACAAAAGAAAAAATACGTGTCCAATATTTTTTATACCTAATGTAAATTACGGACTAAATACAATTTTTCAGAGATCTAGCCTTTTGACTTTGGTAAAATATTGCTGAGAAATAATATAGGTACAGATACCAGACTTTGTGTACCAATTTTTTTAGTATCTTATATCCATGCCCTTAAAGGAATGCCCGTTGGGAAGCAGAATTCCCCAGATCAGGTGGGAAATAAAATCATTTAATTAAATTTTTCGGATCACGAAGGAGAGAAGAAATTACTAACTAGGTATAGCAGTACCTACCACCCTTATGCTAAACAGCCTAATAAAAGAAAGAAAGAAAGAAAGAAATATATTTATTGCTACTATAAAAAACAAAAATACATCAAATTAAACTAAAATTCTTAACTATATACTTTTTATAGAGCAATCGGAGTAAATTCAGCTTTGTACTGCGTGTTCATTTACATGAGCACACAGTGCTGGTTTTCAATTTACCCCGATCCTCGGCCTTAGATATTTACCGGAATAGAAAAAAAAATTGTTATATAGCGAGGTAAAATTAACAAAATTTACAAAATAATGTTAACTAATCAATTAGATTGACAGAATTATAATATTAATCGGTGTAGTACATTATTAGATAAACAATTTAAAATTATATATAAGTAAGTAGGTCACGGGTTTCAGGTTAAGTTAAAAGTGTGTGAGTGTGTGTGGTGAGTGTGTGTGTGTGTGTGTGTGTGTGTTGGTGTGTGTGGGTAATAGTAGGACTGTGCCAGCAAAACTGAAAGATAAAATTGCCAACATGAAAATTTCTCAAAATTTTTATATGCGTATCTATATAGCCATTGTATCAAAATTTTCGCATAAATTCGCATCTATTTCGTAAACACGAAATTCAAATGCCGTACCTCTAATTATAATTACTGCAGAGCGGATGTATAAAAGACATTGCTATCAGTGTTTTTAGATAGCACTGCAATGTGGTCCTCTCCGTGAGACTTAAGCGTAACGTTACCATCAATCGGGCCTTTTGCTAGTCTACTTTTTTACTAGCAAAAGTATGGTAAATTAATCAACATTTGGGGCTCTTTTCGTGAACAAGCCCACAATGAAGCAAGTCAACACTGTTCTAATGGTTTTATAACTATTATGCGATAAAGGAAGGAGTGGAACTCATCGTCTTTGATCTCCGAACGATATAATCAAGTCTCGAGTGAATCGGTATCTTCTAGGCAAGCATGTCCCATCTATGACCGCATCATCACTTTCCATCAGGTGAGATATTGGTCAAATGGTTGCCTATTCTGTATAATAAAAAAAATACTTTTTTTTTTATGATTTATAGATAAACATTTGACCACTATTTCACCTGACGGAAAGTGATGATGCGGCCGAAGATGTGACATGTTTATCTAGAACATACCTGTTCACTCTTGACTTGAAGACTCCCAAATTATACCCCTCGGGAAACAAAGACACAATGAGTTCCACTCCTTCGCCGTACGGATGATGTATGTAGAAGCGAAACGCTTCGAGCAAACTGGAACTGGAACGAAAAGGGGACTGGGGGTTTTGCGCTGGTTCGAGGGTCCTTTATCACCAAGGTATTTCGCGGAACTTCTTAGAATTTCATTGCTATGGTAGCTTTACGTGATAGTTGTCTGCGTCAATTATTACTTAGCTGATGACAGCCAGCTGGGAGTCTTCGAATGGTGAAAATCACAAAATGCGGTGGCGGCGGAGCATTCCTTCGAGTGCGCGGAAAGGTTTGAACAGGGAATGGAGAGAATGAGTGTGTAAATAAATACAGAAAAACAACAACAACATATAAATTATAAATAGTGTAATCCGCTTCCACATAAATACATCGGCTATCATCTTTGTCCGATATAAGGGGTAGATTGTAAATCAGCGCTGTGAGCACATGAAAATGTACGCACAGCATATGCTGAATCTACCCCTATTGCCCTATTTTTGAATATGATCCCATATATGTATGCACATGAATTTTGAAAATGTTTTCTTCTTTTTTTTTAGTTTTGTACTTATGGGCAGTAAATATATTTTTGATTTGATTTGATTTGATTTTTGATTTCATTGATAAATAGAGAATCATTAATTTTTTCGCACCACCATCCTTACATAGTCTTTTCGTTTATATTTCCATCCAAAGGTTGTCTGGAAGATATCGCTCTTAGTGATTAGACCGCCCATTGCACCTATCTTTATAAGTTTCTCTGTAACTTGTACTCAATAAAGAGTTTTTGTATTGTATTATATTGTATACAGATAAGTAATAATTGACGCAGACAACTAGAACGACAACTCACGCCATGTAAAGCTAGCATAGCAATGAAATTCTAAGGAGATTGTATTTGTGATACCTTGTTTTTGGAGTTCTGACGCAGTAAATTCAGCTGACCTGTCTGTTTGTCTGGTTGTAAATCTATCGGACTAAAATATGAATTGAATTTCATAACTTACAGGGAAAGTTGAGGAATTTCTGAAGGTTGGTGTGATACCAGCAAATATTTTTACGCCTCCAGTTTATCTACGACGATACCTTAACATTTGTTGCAATCGGTTTAGTCTTATTTTCATGCTATGTTCCGGCTCTCTATGAGAAACGGAAAGCGATGATGCGGTCGAAGATGGAGCACGCTTGCTCAGTAAATACCTCTTCTTGAACAACCCCGTATTATAATTTTCGAGAAACACAGTAGACGGCAGGGCGTTCCACTCCTAACGTTTTTTTAGATATGCGAGCTGAATAACGTTAACTAAATTAAGTTTTTATAGATATGCCAGCTTAACACTTGACCAGATCACTTTAAGTTAATTTCACTTTGAGTTAACGAATAAAAAAGCTGTAAGCGCATAAATAAAAAATATATATATATCATGGCAACCCTTCCTTTGACACCCGATGTCGTTTAAAAAGAAAATAAACTGGTCTCTTCAAGGACCGCCATTACTTGCCCTCGGAACGCCAAAGTTCTTATAAACAATTCAGAATATACCTACTTACTTTTACAATGTACTTGGTGCCTTTACACACTTGGCAAAGTTGGCATTTTGTTTATTACTATTCAGGGCAAAGATTTTGATACAAAATCAAAACAAACAATAAACCAAACTGGCTTCTGCCAGTATCAACCAATACCCATCATAAAAATGTATTTGATTCCTGACGTATCCGGGATGTATATGTTTCCGGCACCCGCGGCACATATGCATGCAATCATCATGCGATATTTTTATATGTTTAAGGGTTTCGTAATTCAAAAAATAATGAAACCATTATGATATAAAATTGAATAAAATAATAGAAATATTTATTTTATAACATACTTCATCAGTCGAGTACGCATGTAGACCATCCGTCGCGACGGCGGCGTGTAATAAACTGATGCAAGAGCACCGACTGTTCCGAAACTAGGCTCGTAACAATGCGACAAAACAATCGTGAGTGGAATCGTAACATTCTTAACATGAGCAATACTGACGTATATTTCATTCAAACAATAAAACTGTTCTATTTAATAAAACTATTAACACGGGCACGGGTTGCTACAAAAGGGATACAACTCAGCATAAATGTACTACCGATGCAGTGTGCAACTAGCACACGTCAGTTGCCTACTGGTAGCAGTACCCCTTTTCGTATGGAATAACTTTTTTCCTCCTCTGTATGTTTTCCATGGCCCTTTCTCGTAAAGCGTGGAGGTATCAAGTTATAATTAACTAGCTGACCCGCCCGGCGTTGCCCGGGTAAACAAAAGCTTACATATAAACGCTTTCTCACTCACAGCCCCTCTGTAAAAGTACTATAAGTTGTGTCGTGGGGCCGTAAACAATTAACACCACACACACAACATTCACGTCATACCCAGAACCAGAAACATAAAAATTTCCCCGTGGGGAAAAAACTTTTGTTATTGTGTTCCCACCGAGATTCGAACCCGCTGCTTTAAAGACGAACGCGCACTCATCTACGCCAGTGGGTAGTTCAAAGTTCAAAGATTCCCTACCCTGCGTCGCCCGGTTAAAAAATCTACACATAAACACTTCCACATTCAAAGCCCCACACTAAGTTCAGTGACTTGTAGCGTGGGGCCGTAAACATCCAAGATTCACAACATATTAAAAACCAGGAACACAAATTTCCCGTAGTGACAAAACTTCTGTTACCACCGCGAATCGATCCCGCTGCTTTGAAGGCAAACGGGTACCCATTTACGCGAGTAGATAGTTCAAAAGATGACCCGCCCGGCGTCGCCCGGTTAAAAAATATACAAATAAATACTTCCACATTCACAGCCCCACACTAAGTTCAATGACTTGTATCGGGGGGCCGTAAACATCCAAGATTCACAAAGTATTCACAACATACTCAAAACCAGGAACACAAATTTCTCGTGGAGAGAAATTTTCTAGGTAAATGACCACCGGTAATCGAACTCGCTGCTTTGAAGGCGAACGCGCACCCATCTACGCCAGCGAGCAATTCAAAGTTCAGGAACGACCCGCCCGGCGTCGGCCGGGTAGTAAATATTAAAAAAACATACCCATAAACGCTTTCACATTCACAACCCCACACTAAGTTCAATGACTTGTATAAAGGGGCTGTAAACATCCAAGATTCACACAACATTCACAACATACTCAAAACCAGAAACACAAATTCCCGTGGGAAAACACCTGTGTTCCCACCGGGCATCAAACCCGGTGCTTTAAAGGCAAACGCCCACCTAACGACGCTAGCGGGCAGTTCAAAGTTCAATGATAAGTTATAACCGACTAAACAAAAAAAAACAGTCGAATTTATATCCCCCTTCTTATGTTAGTCGGTTCAAAACATAGACGTATGCCGGATTACGCAGTAACTGTTCCATTATGTGATCCACCGTTTTCACCCTCAAATAAACTTAACGATTTCTCCTAGACTATAAAAATTATGTGCAGTAAAGAGCAAATTGCATCTACCTGAACTAAGTAAGTCGATTAAATAGGTTTTTTTTGATAAAGATTAATATTAAATACTTTAAAAAGCCAACGAAATAGAAGCCGCTATTTTTTAATGTGCAGGAATTCGTAGTACGTTTCTGTACATTTCTGACCCGTCCCGTTCACGGGCGGGCTCCCGTGAAACTAATTTCACGATTTCTCATAGACTATTTATCCAAATCATATGCAGTAAAAAGCAAAATGTATCTACATGAACTACGTAAGACGATGAAATAGTTTATTTTGATAAGGATTAATACTGAATGTCTCAAAAAGCCAACTAAACAGAGGCCGCTTTTTTTTTCAGATTTTTAACAAAGAAAAGTATTTTTTCTGAGCTATACATACATGTTAGATATATGCTGTCGCGGACTTTTTTGTAAAACTCATGAAGGCCAACATTTTTGCCATACATTGTATTCAACTATGTCTTACCGTTTAGTCAGCGTACGCCGATAAAGCGGAAAGTTAGCAAATTTTTCTCCGACTTGTCTTACGAATATTATTATTTCGAACTGGTAACTAACTTCTATCCCGACAAAACATAGCCTATGACACTCAGTGATAGTGTAGCTATCTATTGGTGAAAGAATTTTCAGAATCGGATCAGTAGTTTCAGAGATTACCTTTTACATACAAACAAACAAACAAACAAACAAACAAACAAACAAACAAACAAACTTTACCTCTTTATAATATTATATAGTATATATAGTATATAGTATATATAGTAATATAGTATATAGTATATAGTATTATAGTATAGATATCGAATACTTAGACCTACGGATCCTTAAAGCTGTAAAGAGAATTATTGTTGACCAGAAAAAAATTATAAATCTTTACGAAGTCTTAAGGATTAAAATATGAATATGATATCATAACTAGAAAACTTAACTAGGATTATTAATAACAACAATGCAATGTTTTTCGTTAGCTCACGATCCTCCGGTCGTTTATAATCACAATGGTCCGGTGACATAGATACCGACTACCGGTTTGTCAGATATTACTGGGCTGATTTTCATAATAGTTTACATATACAGTCTATACAACCTGTAACAAAAAGGTGTAGTAATACTTGGTGGTGTGTATGTGTATCGTGCCAGGAATAGTCTGCCAGAGAAAGAAAGTCGAAATCGGACATAATTTCTTCCGTACAAAAATTTAAAAATGTATTTTTCAAATACTTTTGACAACCCTACAGTCACATGTGCGGCAATTGGAGAAATTTGTTCCGCACAAAAATTAAAAAATATTTTTTTGCCAACCCTACGATTACATCTGTGGCGCGTGACCTTGACCTTTGTTATGCCCACCACTGTCAGACGTCTAGGTCTAAAGGCAATGTGGTGTAGAACGGTAGCTGATGAAATAGGGTTACAAATGACATAATTTTTTGAAACTTTAATTCATCCTAACTCAATATTCATGGTGCTGCCGCGAATGCAGAAGTTCCTGTTAGACTTCATACATTTAGCTAGATGTGTGACTTGAGTATTACTACACCTTTCTGTTACACATTCCCATCCGGAGCACAATCAATGTGCCTAGGGAAGAAAATCTAGGTTCTGGTGTTTCTGGTTCTAGATGTGATTGTGTGTGATGTTAATGTTTCCGGCACCAACAATACAAATCTTTAAAAATAATTTGTGGCTGTCGATGTCAAAAGTTTTGTTGTTGTTAGAAATGTTTTCCCTCCTTAACTGACTTAGTTAATGCAACTTTGCCATCGTGTAAAGGAAGTCGCTTTACACCCATTACGGATGTAAATTCACGAGAGAAAAGTTACGTCTACGAGTTTAAAGTCAATTAGGGAATTCTATAGCGAAGAACGGAACGTATGTGGCAAGTTAAATATGAGACGAGACGAGAACGTGGCGGGTAATGATCCATTAACACTCGAAGTAACAGTTGAATTGGTAACTACGAAACGTGTAGCACCGTGACTTTACTAGTAGGAATTTTACATCGTGGACTCAAGTCAAGTCCGATCGTGTTTGGAGTACTGCGGCCATCTTAAGGATGGGTCCGCAAAGTACCAGCTTGAAGCTCTTGAATCTATTGACCGACTAGCGACTGACGAGCGAAAATACCAATAGGCGATAAAAAGTAAGTGAAATCCAAAATACAATCTCTCAAAGTCTCGCTCTCAAGCCTATCGGTATAAAATACCGACATCCTTGACATCATAGAGAGTGTGCGCTTGAAATACAAGATTTAAATCTCCCATCCCCTTTTTACCATCTAACAACAAGACAAACCCTCAATCGTCATCAATTTATTGATGACGGGAGATGTCTCCAGTTCGCGTAAAGCGTTTCGCTTCTACGTTTATCATCCGTACGACGGAGTGGAACTCATTGCCCACGTCTTTGTTTCCTGAACGGTATAATCTGGGAGTCTTCAATTCCTCAGCTGTGTAGTTACTGAATATCTTGTTTTTTATGCCAGATAAGTAAGCATGTGGCCGCTATCTCTCCTGTTTAGTCACTGACCTGTACACGTACGGCCACTGTCTCACCTGATAATGCGGCCAAAGATGTAGTATGCTTGCCTAGAAGATACCTATTCACTCTTAATTTGAAGGCACCCAGATTATACCGTTGGGGAAACAAAGACGAGGGTAATAAGTTCCACTCCTTCGTAGTACGGTATTTAAGCGTGGTTAAAGGTAATGAGCATACATTTTGCTCCTATCTGTTTTGTTTTTACCCCGACTTCCCAAAAAAGGAGGAGGTACTCAAGTTGACAGTATATTTTTTAATTTATTTTTTTCTATGTGTTTTACCTCATAACTTCTCTCCACGGGAGCCGATTTCGATTTTTTTTTTAGTTTGAAAGATGTTACTTTGTAATTGGTCCCATTTAAATGAGATCAAGATCTGATCAGTTCTTGAAATATCGTCCATAATGCCCATTTTGTGACGAATAATGCGTACTTTGACGATGTTCTCGTTTACCCAACCGAGTGAGACAATTTAGACGATTCTTTTTTTATTTGAAAGCTAGTGCTTTTTATGTAGTCCCATTGAAATTTGATCAAGGGTCTGATCTCTAGTTTTTGAGTTATAGTGCGTGTTTATAATAAATCTGATCAAGGTTCCGATGATAAAGCGGTGAAGTCGGTTTTATTAAGCTTAGCTTGCGTTTAATTATTGTGTTACCAATAAAATCTACCTGCTGCGACTCTATGCGAAAAAACTAGTGACGTTTTAATTTTTAAGCATGCTTGCGTAGACGATGTAGCATGCTTGCCTAGAAGATACCTATTCAAACGCGACTTGAAGATTATCTGATAAGATTGTACTTAACAGACACCAGTAAGGAGTTACACTCTTTTATGGTACGTATATAATAAATGTGGAAGACTTAAGCTTCTGTGCAGATATGTATAATATTTATTATGTAACTGTGTCAGTATTTATCTGCTTCAAAATTGTGTTGCAAGATTCCACCCGAACAAACATAGTTATAGATAAAGTATGAGTTGAAGTAAACGCTTGTAAAAAACAAACTGTTTTGAATATTCTACCGATGTATTCAAATATTCATTTAACAAATTCGAAACAGCTCGAATAACATAAACGAATTCCCGTTACTTATTCTATTGATAAATGTTTCTTATTCGTCTACTCAGGAATTCTGTTTCTTCGTTTATCCATAAATATTACCTCTAAATCAGCTCATCCCATCCTAACGTATTTCTTGGTCCTAGGGTACACGGGGCCCCTGAGCCATGGAGCCCCTGAGAGAATTCTAGGAGCTGTTCAATTACTTCTACTACATCTGTAAATAATTTAAAAGCAAGCAAAGCGACTCACCGCTTTATCTTCGGAACCTTTGATTAAATTAATTATATACGCTTTATGAGGATAACTATAAAAATACTGGCCAGATCTTGATCAAATTTAAATGGGACAACATGGAAAAAACCAGCTTTCAAATTAGGATCATCAAAATCGGTTCACCTAGAAAAAAATTCTTAGGTAGCACGGGTAAAAAAATACAGTCTAATTGAGAACCTCGTCATTTTTTGAAATCGGTTAAAAATACATATGTCGGAAAAAAAATTGGCAGTACAGCAAAGTTTTCAGGCCTATTTTGTCCCAAGGTCTATCTCAAAAACAGCTACACACTTAAATCTGAAACCTACGTGTAATATTCTTTATATGCTGTACTTGAATAACAAATGCAAAAATCAAACAATTATTATTAAGAAAACAATTTAAAGTAATTAAACGCAAGCAAAGCTTAAAAAAACCGACTTTGCCTATCTCTCTTTGGAACCTTGATCAGATCCAACGTATTAAACACGCATTATTGACAATAAGTCAAAAAGTAGTGATCAGATCTTGACTAAATTTAAATGGGTCCACATGGAAAGCACCAGCAAATAAAAAAATAACCATCAAAATCGGCGCACAAAGAAAGAAGTTATGAGGTAACTTTTGAAGTCGGTTAAAAACGAGAACATCGTCAATGTAGTCCACAGAATACGCATTATTGAGGATAACTCAAAAAGTACTAGTCAGATCTTGATAAAATTTTAATGGGACCAATTGGAAAGCAACATCTATAAAAAAAAAGATTAATTTATTCCACTCTTTCGCCATGGGTCTAACCGCGAGTTTCGCCCGAAAAATTTATCCTTTAAGTTGCCCCCTTGCAAATAACTCTCAATACGTATCTGCCCCGTAATAATGTCAGATAAAGTTCCCGGCCCAGTAATGATATTTAAAGTTTTCAGCGATTCCCTTCATTTAGTTAATTTGTTGAATTTCTACGCTTTAAGAGCTAATAACGGAATTTGAAGAATATTTAAGATAATTATATAGATTGTTATTAACTACTGAGGCTACGCTCTTAGATGAAGACCCAGTTGGCAAAGTGTGCAGGCACTCTAGATAGATCCTGGGTTAGATTCTCAGCAGGAGCACAGTTTTCCTCCCCAAGGGACATATTATGTGATTCTGATTCTGTGTGCGATTGTGTGTGTCGCAAATGTTACATCTAGGTCTGTGAGTGTGAATGCGTTTGTTTATCATACTGTTTTTAATTAAATTGATAATTAAATATTACAAATGTAAAGGGAAAGTATTTGAGAGTGAGTGTGTGTGATGTGTGTATTTAAGTTAAGATAACTTATGAACGAGTTTCTTGCCAGGTTCTTCTCGGTATGGCTATTAGAGATCTATCTGGCAATTAGAGATAATTTAAAAGATATTTTTATATTATTGCCGCTAGCGTGATGGGAACGCTACCCACTGGTAGTGGGCTTGAGCACTTCAGCTACCTATAAGCTCGATGCCTTGCTAGTAGAAAACTTGGGTCTTTGCTGTATAGATGTGTATAGTTTTAGGAAATATAGGCAATTGGTCCGTAGATAGTTATAATGCATGTTTTATCAGAGATACGCAATGATATTATCAAAATTGGAAACATTATTGTATGTAGACCAATATTTATTCCGATTACACGACACGGGGAAATCCGCGAGGCACATCTTGTCTTTTATTGTATCGTAGGCAACTCTTAAGAAACATATTATTGTAAGATAAAGATTGTTCAGTACATCCAGACAGAGCTACGAAAGCCAATTCCCCGCCAACTTGATAAAATATTAAATTACCAAACCTCATTCAAAGAAAGTTTTCGTTCAAAAATCCACAAAAACTTAAAAATAACCCTTTCGGGGATTCGACGGGAGCCGGGCGAAATGGCGGGAGCGTATTTTTTTACTTTTTACAAATTGGCTAGTAGCATCTCGCAAACTTTCAAGTTTTCCATTTTAAATTAAATGAGAAGGCTCCTTACAGTTGGCTACGAGTTAACTATATTTCTCGGAGACACTGGGAAAGTAATTTAATACTTTGTAAATGCTTTGCAAGCGGTTTTTTATTAATATCTCTCAACTCTGTTTTACCGACTTTTTTTTTAAGTGTGTTACCTCATAACTTCTTTCTACGTGAACCGATTTCGAAATTTTTTTTTAGTTTGAAAGATGTTGCTTTCCAATTGGTCCCATTTAAATTTGATCAAGATCTGATCTGTAGTTCTTGAAATATCGTCAATAATGCGTATTCTGTGGACTACATTGACGAAGTTCTCGTAACTTTTGTACCTCATAACTTCTTTTTTTGTGAGCCGATTTTGATGATTATTTTTTTATTTGAAAGCTGGTGCTTTTCATGTGGTTCCATTAAAATTTGATCAAGATCTGATCAGTTGTTCTTGAAATATCGTCAATAATGCGTGTTTAGTACTTTTAATCTGATCAAAGTTCCGAAGATAAAGCGGTGAAGTCGGGTTTTTTAAGCTTTGCTTGCGTTTAATTAATATGAGTAAATACGTGTAAGTACCTACTCTCTCTGGTAAGGAAGTATTTACATGTATTTACTTATAAAAACAAGGAAAACTAAAGCACAAACTTTGTATAGGTAAGTCTTTTTAGACTTTCGCAAACTTCAATCATGTTTGCATGAGAAAAAAAAAGAGCCTGGTAGAGATCGCTATTAGTGATAAGGCCGCCTGTTGTGATACTTTACGTATAAGCTTGTTTGTTACCTTTGTTTTATCTCATCTTATAAAGTGGATCAATAAAGTATTATCTATCTATTTGTGAGAAAACCGTGTCAGTCTTTCATGACCACGACCGGTGCAACCCTGCCGAAACGTCGAGGTTAGTCAAAATAATGCTATTTTGAAAATAAAAGCGCGAAAAGACCCGGTATTTTTCAATACGGTGTTCCGGCAGTTATCCTTGAGAGCCTGCGTATTCCAGGTCTAGTGTGTTTACCAGCTTCGATCACATCGTCACTTACCATCAGGTGAGATAGTGGTCAAACACTAGACTGTCACAAATAAAAAAAAAAAAAAAATATATAAACATGTGTAATAAGTCGCCCAGACGTGTAAAATCCCATACAAGTACATAAAGAGTTATAATAATTCACATTGATTTGAAAAATAATTACACTAACTAAATATTGAAGGTATATTTGTTTAAAATAGTACATTTAGAAAGGAGCAATCTAAATTTAGAAAATACCCCCGACGCTTTGTTTTATTCACATGGGCCCCAAAGAGGCACTCATGAAAGTTAATGACTCTACTGACAGATTCGCAAAATTACAGCCATCTCGAAAAGGACGTGACAAGAAATTAGGCGGCGCATTTTTTTTCCATTTATTTTTTTTAATCATTCATGAAGACTAATATCTCGATCATGTCAAGGTGATTTGATCGAGCGTGTTCGTTAAACAAAAAATATTAAATCAGCCTCATCAGTCGGGGGTTCGAAATATCGCTTGGAACGGGACTTGAACCCACAGCCATATAGTGTCATTCCCTACCGCTCTAACCACTTAGCTGTCACTTACCATCAGTTGAGATGAGATAGAGATGGTCAAACACTAGCCAGTCACAAATAAAAAAAAAAGCTGTCAATGCCACACGAGTCATTGCTTAAAAAAAACATTTTCTCATACATTTTACTGTTTTTTCTTACTCGGGCAAAGCGTGGAACTACTAGTTAAGAATAAAATTGGTAGTTAGTTTGTTAGTTACACTAATATAGAGCCAGTTAAGGTACTGCGTGTCGTCCAGTGACGAATGCCTCGTTAACCTTAACCTAAGTAAACGGAATTAACCTTCAACAGCCCTCGGCCGTTGTGCTGGTATTACCAACCGTTCATCACTGTCCCTAGGGGATAAAACCTTGGCCTTGTGAAGAAAAAGTGTTAAAACGAGGTACATCGCAATGTTTCTCTCCTGATTGGTTTTGCTTTTGACCACTATGTCAACTTATTTTACTGCGCGATGCAAAAGAGGGTATTGTGTTTATCAGCCTATGTATAATCAATGCTTTCTCGCTTGAACAGATGTTTCTGTGCGTCTGTTAGTGGCATCCTAGCACCCAAACAGCTAGACCGATTTTGATATGTTTTTTTTTTGTTTGAAAAAAAGACTGCAGCTGTTATCCAGATTGAGCGTCGTCGGCGATATTTTCAAAATTTTGATTTTCCCACTTATTTTACAAGCTACCACAAATCAAAACGTCCACATTTGTTAGAACTAAAAGAGAGGGTACAAAAATCGAAACACCAAACGCCTAAAAGAAAACCAATCCTGGTCGCACACAATATATACTGATTAGAGCAAATTGTAACAAAAAAGCGTTTAGCGAGCGCAGAGAAATCAATGTTGTACTGCAGTTCAAAAGGAAAGCAAAAACACCGGGGATTTTGTGAAAGGAGACCGCTTCGACTGTTATCTAACACCGTAAGGTATCGTGGACCTATTTATTATTCCCGCTGTGGTGAGATTCTGTTGCCAATATTATTATTATTATTTTGTATTATGTGTGTTACTTTATATATTCTCTCCACCTGAGCCGATTTCGAAATTTTTTTTTTGTTTGAATGATGTTTCTTTTTAATAGGTCCCATTTAAATTTGATCAATATCTGATCAGCAGTTCTTGAAATATCGTCAATAATGCCTATTTTAAGGACTACTTTGACGATGTTCTCGTTTACCCGACTTCAAAAGTTTCCTCGTAACTTCTCTCGTTGTGAGCCGATTTTGATGATTATTTTTTTATTTGAAAGCTGGTGCGGTGAAGTCGGTTTTTTAAAGTTTTGCTTGCGTTTTATTATTTATAATAAGGCCATAACAAAATATGTACAAAGGCGAGCTTAACCCTTCACAGGGTTTTCTTCCAGCAAACCAAGTAGGATATAATTTATAAGAACGCGTCGGTTGTTGTACAGAAATATGATAATATGTTAAAAATATACGTTTAAATTTGTAAATATTTATTGACATCATATGTTATATAAACAAAATCAAAAATCAAAATCAAAATCGTTTATTCACATGGGCCCCAAAGAGGCACTCATAAAAGTTAATGAATCTATTGCCAGATTCGCAAAATTACAGCTATCTCGAGAAGAACCTGGCAAGAAACTCGGCGGCGCATATTTTTTCAATCATTTTTTTTTTAAACATTCTTAATCTCTAATACATAAGTTTCTTAACCTAGGTGTTATTATGGTAGTCGCTAGAAAGAGCCTGTGCAGTTTGCCTCCATGCATCCTTGTCATTAATATAGTCTGTGGTTTTATAGTAGGCTTTCTTAATTAATGCCCGTTTTATTACAGATTTGAACTTTCCCAGTGGTAATTCAGTTACGATTTTAGGAATTCTATTGTAAAATCTAACACCATTTGCCATAAAAGATTTATTCGTTTTGCTTAATCTAAATGCGCGCACAGTAATTTTATGCTTATATCTAGTATTAAGATTGTGTGCGTCGCTTCTTAATTTATATTTACTAATATTTTTGCGAACATGCATTATATTTTCAAAGATGTAAAGCGAAGGCATGGTAAGTATGCCTGTTTCTTTAAAGAATTCCCTGAGCGATTCGCGTGGACCCATATCATATATTGCACGAACCGCTCTCTTTTGTAGAATAAAAATAGTTTCAACATCGGCAGCAGATCCCCATAGCAAGATTCCGTAACTCATCAAACTATGAAAATATGCAAAGTAAACCAGCCTTGCCGTCGCTACATCAGTCAGCTGTCTAATTTTACGGACCGCAAAAGCAGCGGAACTCAAGCGACCTGCAAGCACATCAATATGAGGACCCCACTGCAGTTTTGAGTCCATAGTCAGACCTAAGAAAACAGTTTTCTTTACAAGATCTAATTTGTTGTTTTCAAGTGTAACATTTGCATCTACCAAAGGAACATTAGGAAGGGAAAACTTGATACATTTGGTTTTGCTAGCATTTAACAATAAGTTATTAGCAGCAAACCATTTCGATACTAGATCTAATTCATAATTTACTTCATTTAATTCTACGTCTTTCCTATTTGTTTTAAAAATAAGTGACGTGTCATCAGCAAACAAGACAATATCTAATGCTAGCGAAGTTGTCATATAAGGTAAATCATTAATATACACTAAAAATAGGAAGGGTCCCAATATTGAACCTTGAGGCACGCCAATTTTAACTGTAGACCCGTCAGATGTCACACCATTAACGCCTACTTTTTGTTGCCTACCCGATAAATATGAATCTAACAAATCAAGAGCAGTCCCACGTATACCGTAATGGTTTAATTTGCTAATAAGCGTTTTATGGTCCACGCAGTCGAACGCTTTGGAGAGGTCACAAAATACCCCAATTGCATCCTGCGATCCCTCCCAAGCCCCGAGAATGTGTGACACTAACTTAGCACCGGCATCTATTGTAGATCGACATTTAGTAAATCCGAATTGGTGATCATGTAATATTTTATGTTCATTAAAGTGGGAGAGTAGCTGTTCTAGGATAATTTTTTCAAAAATTTTACTGAGGGCAGGTAATACAGAAACTGGTCTATAGTTAGAGGGAGTATGTTTACAACCCGATTTGAAAATTGGAGTAATTTTGCTGTGTTTCATGAGATCAGGAAATACTCCTTGATCGACCGAGAGATTGAATACAACGACAAGGTAAGGCGTAATAGTATCTAGTATGGAACCAATAACTTTAACTGAAATACCCCACAAATCTTCAGTGTTTTTTATAGTTATCCTTTTGAATGCCTTTTTTATGGTATTGGCAGTTATGTGACGGAAACAAAAATTTGGAATTTCTTGTGAGAAGTTTTGTTGCAACAGTTTTGCAGCTAATTCGGGAGATGAGTCTAGGGATTTTGTTGCTTCAAGGGGAATTTTTGTAAAAAAAGTATTAAATTCATTGGCTACGTCAGTTTTGTTAGAAATTAATCTATTTCCAATTTTTAGACTGTAATCACAATCTCTATTTTTATTTTTACCAGTTTCTGTGTTAATAATATTCCAGACCGTTTTTATTTTATTATTGGATTTTGAGACTTTATCACTTATGAATTTGGATTTGGCCTGGATGCAAACGCGTTTAAAAATTTTCGAATAATTAGTAACATACTTGTGAAAATGTTCATTAGATGTAAGAGTTTTTTTATAGTAAAGCTCGTACATGAAATCTCTACTTTTCCGTATACCATTAGTGGCCCAATCATTAAATTGTAATTTAGTGTTCACTTTTATTAATTGTTTGGGGCATATTTTATTGAATTCATTACAAATGATCGAGTTCAGCATTTGGTGGACATTATTTGGGTCATCAAGTGGAAAACTGGTAAGGGATAGTTTTAAATCGACATTTTCGTTAAGTTTACTCAACTTGTTCTCAGTAAGTGGTCGTATTTCTATATTAGAGTCAAAAGATTGTTTTTTTCTTGATATTGTTACCTTTTGTCCCATGTGGTCTGATCGTATACCACTGATTTGACATTTATTTTTAATTTCAAAATTTACAATAATATTATCGATGCAGGTTGCTGAAGAGTTGGTTATTCTAGTCGGTTCCTTAAATAAAAAAAATAAATTAAAAGATGCAAATAGCGACACAAGTTTTTGTTGATCTGCCGAGTCCTCTAAAATATTTACATTAAGGTCAGCACACACTACTATGCGTTTATTACATTTAAATAGTTTTCTTAAAATTTCTTCCATGACTACAAGAAATTGGGATAAATTGGAAGCAGGTGGCCTATAAATACACAAAATTATATAACCAGCGATTTCTGCACAAGCTACTTCACAGACCCGCTCCACAGAGCAAGTAGCCACGTCATTTCTTTCTTTAAATTTAAGATTGTTTTTAACAAATATTATTGTACCACCGCCTTCAGCAGACACTCTGTTGAACGTACTAGCGACCACATAATTGTTAACATTGAATGACATTTTATGAGGCTTTAGCCACGTTTCAGAAAAACATAGAACATCTAGGTGATACTTATCTGTAAGCAACTCTACATCTAAAATTTTGCCAGAGAAGCGATTAATATTTTGATGATAAATACATAATTCATTACTTCTAATTTTACAAGTCTTATTCATTGATTTCGTAGCGGTAGTAGACATTGTATTATTTTTTAGACATATATTTATAGCACTGCTGGAAGAACTCTGTATATTTTGATGGAAGGCAGAGAGCTCAACCATTGTCGGTGAAGTCAGTTTAAACTAATGTTTGCTGACTGATGCAGATTCATCTTATTAGTAATACTACTAACCTGAGAGTCGTCATGTGACTGTGTTATATTATCTATAACGGGGTCATATATATTATATGCTAATAATTTAGCAAGTGTAGTCTTACCTCTATTGGACAGGTACAAAGTATCCTGAGTCAGTATAAACTTACTAATAAATATATTAGTGTCAAAATAAAGTATGTCTTTATGACGACATGTCAAATTGTATATTTGCATATTTAAATTATATATGTCATTAAACAATTTAATAAAGTAAGAATAAATACCAATATCATGATTTCCAGGTCAGACCAAAATCAAGACGGTCCGATACCATCAAAGGTAGCGAGCGATAATGTTTCAATCATAATGTTTCACGTTACAATACCGTGTAACGGCAGGCAGGGTATTGCACTCGAATCCGTAATAAGACCCTGAAATAGTGTGAATAGGTACACGGGTGCCTTCTCAGCAGTGAAAGGAAGGATTTAGAAACCTCGCACAAGAACTTTGCTTTTATCTTCTTACAATGTATATCTTATTATTTATAATTCATGTTATAATTTATTATTCAAGCTAGTCGAGTCCAGCTAAGCTAGCCTTTCGGTATTATATCGCTTACATTTCGGACAGTGTGCACTCGAATTACGCCAGTTGATTCCCCCATACCCGGATAAACGGACCACAAGATGAACTGACAAACATAAATTTTTGGTTGATCTACCGGATTAAATTAAATAAAATTTGTTTATTGAGACAAAAACGAATTGCTACACTCACATTTATCTCACATAGATCATAATTAGATTAATATTAAAGAAACTCAGAAAAAATAATAAAATATACACTGTTCAAATCATAGCCTAAATTAAATAACAAATGTCACAATATACTAAATCTAAATTAATGTCAATAGAACTTTGACGCTTTTTGCACCTATCCCATTGATCTGAATATTATTATGATATTTTTATATCCGGATATTATTATGAATTCGCTCGAAGCGTTTTACTTCTACATTTATCATCCGGTATCATACAGTGAGACGACCGACAAGGAGCATCAGACAATAGACCAACTTTACCACATGCTGCAGCAATATAGATAATGGTTGCAACTCTGCCGAAACGTAGAGGTTAATCAAAATAATGGTATTTTGAAAAATTTTACGCGAAAATGCCCAGTTAAGAGTATAGTTCGTTCTTTTCACCACAGTTTCGCTAAGGGACTGGATTTATTCGGTTTTAGCTCAGACAACAGACATGTATCTCTCTACAACAGTGCTGTCGTCTGCGCACCTGACTTAAGCAGATTGCAACAAGAACAATGTTGCTGAAAAACCGAGCCCTGTGGTATCCCGGCATAGATTATCAGCTCGGACGAACAGCCATCCACTGTTACTCGACTGGACGTTCCCACAGGAAGTCAGATATCCATGTCCATAAACGGGTAGTAAGACCATAAGCTGAAAGTTTACCAATAAGGCTATCATGCCATACTCTATCAAAGGCCTTAGAAATTTCCAGTGAGACATATTTATATTTCACCTTGTTTTTCTAAGGTCTCACTTCATGCGTGACATCACTTCATCCGTCGACCGCATCGTCGTTTTCCATCAGGTGAGATGGCGGTCAAATTCTAGCCTAATTGTCATAAAAAAAAAACGTATGCGAGGCCTCGATAGGATTCAAATCCGCGACCTCCCAACGGAGACCGCCTTCGCAACCTCTGAGCTGTAACAGCTTTACATTGTAGAAGCGAAATGGTTGACTACCTCCTCGTTATTCTAGTCACACCTAAGTTATCAAGACCTAAAGTAAACACATAACCTAAGATACATCTAATGTACTTATCCACATTACGACGAACGAGCGACGGGTGCAGCTAGTAACGTGAAATGAACCTTGTCTACTTAAACAATAGGTGTAGAATGCAGCGAATGGATAAACGCCGTATCGACAGAGGATGTACAAACGTCAGATAACACGTGCTTTGTAACTTTCGTGCTTTTGCTATAAACATAAGGTTCAATATCAATTTGAGCTCGCCGCGCTCGTCTGTGTTCCTTAAGTTGTAATGTGAATAGACCTTTACAGTGTACAGGGTTTTACGACACCAAGTGTAGATAAAGGTATGTCCACACTGTTACAACGCGATTAGTTGTAGTTGATCATTGACTTACTTGAATAGTATGTATCGTGTTTTTGAAAGAGGTTCTCAAACTTTTATTTCCTGTTGCCCAGGCTTAAACAGTTTTCGTAGTGATCATGATGATAGTATGCTTTGATCCTATGTTTTGTTCCGAAAGCTATGTCCGCCTTCTAGCAGTGGGTATTAGGTTCGATTCCCGGAGAACACAAGTTGTTTCCCCAAGGGAAATTTGTGTTTCCGGTTCTGGGTGTGATTATGTGTGTGTTCATGCTTATTTCAAATGTCATATAAATCCCTTCATCATTTGAAGGAAAGACAAACACATTAAATGTCGTACACTCACATACTTTCAGACATAAGGTATGTTATGTAACATGCCGTGTTGTTATATTGTATAGAATATCGGAAAGTAGAAACAAAAAAAAAGCTTCTTATACTTTATGCAAGAAACTGTAAAACCAAACCACCAGTAAAGTCACCATCTTAATAAAAACAAAATGGCTGCGTCACATGTAGATGAGGTATTCACCAGAGTTTCTCAAAGCTGTCTCCAAAAAATGTTCCTAAAATTTGTGATATAGAACATAAACGCTTTCACACTCACAGCCCTTCTGTGACTTGTGTCGTGGGTGACAGAAACAATTACATCACACACACAATCACAACCAGAACCAGCAATACAAATTTTCTTTGGGGAAAAAACTTGTGTTTCGGTAGGAATCGAACCCGATACTTAGAGGGCAGATCAGACCAAAATGGACGGTATGTTCTAGTAAACACGACCACATGGTATGCTTTAAAAGGGTTCCATTTAAGCATTGTATAAACTTAAAAACTTCGGATATGGTGGCTGATTACATTATATGAAAGCAAAAAAAAATATATTATGCCAATACCATGGAGCCAACAAGTACACAAGTAAGTGTTAAGAATATTTAAATTTTAGTACCTTAGTCGAAAGATAACAAATCGAAGATAACAAGCATCGAGATAGAAAACAAACCTATGACAATGAAAAGAAGCAAAATGACAGCTCTTACTTTGCTTCTCTAAAAGCGTGATTTACGCAATAAATTAATATTTTTGGTAAATTAAAACGTTAATTGCTTGACATTTTTCAAATGCAACACCAGTTACTTATACCAACCAATATAGATAGAAATGGGAATTGGTTCTGGAAGGAATTGGTATTAGAGTCATTAACTTTCAGGAGTGCCTCAATGGGGCCCATGTGAATAAACGAATATTGGAAGACCTCTCTCAACACCATTTGGCGCTAAGCGACAGATTTTCTTGACGAAATTTCTTTCTGTTTCATAACTATAAGTGGAGAATGGAATTCACTCTTTGTTGTATATTTAAATAGCTAAATTGCTGTTATGTTACGATAGTTGTTAGTCTTCCTACAAATTAAAAAAATATGAAGTAACTGCCCGTTAGCTAGGTGACCGTTCGCCTTCTACGCAGGGGTATCGGGTTCGATTCCCAGCGCGAACACCAATTTTCTCCCCTAGGAACATTTGTGTTACTGTTCATCACAACCAGAAGTGATGTTAATGTTTCCGGCACCCACGACACATGTCATCTCAGTAAGTGTTGGGCTGTGAGTGTGAAAACGTTTATGTTGATGTGTATTTTAAAGGGGTCTTACGAAAAAGTTGAGGAACCTCTGTTTCACCTGTCATTCGTTTTACAGCTTGGTTTACACCGCACTTAAAAATAGGGCTCCCGAAGACCGAGGATAATGACAGACGCGGTATTAAATTGTTACTATGTTGCTTATTTCTCTTTAGATGTCTTTATGTCCTCTCAGAGGTACTGATATATACGTTTTACTCGGGGCTGTGAGTGTGAATGCGTTTATGTGTTATCTTTGGTTTATGTAATGAAAGAAAGAAAGAAAATACATTTATTCGAGACAACACGCGACGTTACATTATTTACATAAAACAACAAGACAAAGCACATAACAAATATAAACAATATAACGCCGCGTGATGTCACGAATGAGGTTTCGACTCAGCATATTATAACTAAGTAAGTAGGTGGGCAGGACCCTTCTACCTACCCAGTAACTGGTTTTCAGGCGGAACTCAAGCATGACATCACGCGCGTCAGGACAGCGTTAAATAGACACGAAACTTAAAAAAAACACTTTATACATATACACTATTATATGGATTATAAATAAAAAAAATGGCAGTAACATAATAATATATATATTATGTACACAAAAATATACTAAACACGTAATTTGTAAAATAATACAAAAATTATAAATGACTCAATAAAAATATACAGTACACGGTGGCGGAGCGAACAAGTGTAAAGTTTATTTTAATTTTTTTAAATTGTCTTTATGTTTTTAGTAAATGTTACTGGGTTATTACTCGTAGTGTAGGTGAAGAGTAACATCTTTGTTCAATGAGGATACCATTCTTTATTGCAAAAATATGCTGTACAAAGATGTCAAAAATATAAAAAGCCGACATACTTACTATTAATGGCAAGCAACATAAATACAAAAGGCGAATAGACTATCTTTACCAATATATTGAACTGACTAACAAAACCGAATAATATTTAGTATTTTTCTTTTATATACGGGTTTGACAATGGGTTTTACCGCGAAAGTGAAAAAATGGCGTTGTTAATTTTGCATAATTTTTCAAAACCTGTAATTTTTCGAATGTTAATGTGTAATAATGGTGGATAATGTTTAATAAATTCACTATGACTGGACCTTGACTTGCTTTAATATAAAATACTCTTAAAATATATTATTACTTAACACTGGCTAAATGCACAAGATTGCGAAGTCAAAATTAAAAGAAAAAAATGCCGACATTTTTCACTTTCGCGGCAAAAACCATTCAACAAAAAAAACTTTTTAAATTACCGCCAATTTTAAAATTCAAATAAAATTGCCAATTTATCTCAAGAGGTTACACCCGAGAGTCCTAAATTCAAAATAATAATAATTACAAGCTTTTATTTAGTTCCACCTGTCCCGTTGTCTGTCTGTCGGTCTGTAATCAAATCTTGCAAGCTAAATTAGACCCACTTCCTGATGTCCGATTGAACTCAAATTTGGTGTTCTTATGTATCTTCAGTGACAATACAATGAAAAGTACCGTGAAGCTGATGATGGAGACGGAAGATGGCCATAGCAACTTCTAAACTTAACAAGAAAATACAATTTAATTTGGGCTCGTTTGATTCGTCTTGACAAATTATCTGGTCATATAATTATAACTTTTTAGTCCCTTTTACTCACAAGTGGTAAAACTTAAAAAAAAAGTATTACCTACTTGTGTTTTTTCATAGGCAATATTTCTAACTGGTTCTTGAAATTGTCAGTGAGTTCATAAATAGTGAGTCATCTTCTAGGTAAGTTGTTACACACTTACCTACTCATTTTCTCCCACATAATTACTTAAGTTACAGGATAACTCATATATTTAGGATTTGGAGCCCGGATATCTAAGGTTTGTCGCCCAGCATCAGTTTACAACACCATTTTTTTTCTTTTAATTTTGGCTTCGCAATCTTGTGCATTTTGCCAATGTCAAGTAATAATATATTTCAAGTGTATTTTGTATTGAAAGTCCTAGTCACAAGTCACAGTCAAAGTCAAGTCATGCCCTAGTAAAGTGGTAGAAACTTTACTAGAACTTCTATTTGAGTTTTGGAGCGATGACGAAAATCAAGTTTTTCAACTTTGTATGATTTACCTACACTTATGCACATTTGCGGTAAAAAATCCACCATTACTACACATTGACACTCGAAGTCACAAGTTTTGGAAATTTATACAAAATTATTGATTTTGCCGCCACGCCATGTTTTCACTTTCGCGGCAAAACTCCCAACTAAACTACTTCAACTTCTTCTTTAAATGGCGACTATAACATCACCAGTTATGAGGTGAGAATGTCATCATGACATTAGGGCACGCGCACACTGCACCGCATAGCATACGCGGCCGCGCGAGCATTCTACGAAGTTTAGACGGGGGCCACTCGACTAGTGGGAGTAAAGCTAAAGATTTTATTATTCTGTAAAAGATGTACTTTATTTAATTATATACTTAATAACTTTAAGTTATCTTAACGCAATCATACATTCTAGCACGCACAGGCTTTCAAAGGTTTGTAGGATGTTGGACGAGAAAAAAAATTTACGAAGTAAAGCATGCAGCATATAGATTTGTTCTATAAACGAAGTATTTATAATTTAATATATATATCGTCGTGATTTTTGCATTTCGAGAAACCTGTGCTGCAAACAACTGCACAATTATTATTTCTGCAGTTGTTTAAAACATTGTTTCTTGAAACCTGTATCAGATACCTAAACGTAGTTTTGTCTTACGCCGCGCCACCGTTACATCTATGTGTTCGAATCCAATTCCAAATTTAAACTAGTTACTAAAACGGTAGCATCTAAAACAGTATTTCTAAACGTATAAATATATGCAGAGCTACTCTAGTGGCACCTCGTTTTGATTAAATGAGGATAGCAACGAATCTATCCATCTCACCACACATCCTCTTCACAAAGGTTGTCTGAAAGAGATCGCTTTAAGCGATAAGACCGCCATTGTACTATCTGAAGTTAATTTCAAGGTATTTTAATGTACTTTCCTTTAATTATGGTGTACAATAAAGAGTTATCTATCTATCGCTCCTACTGCAACACAATCCCTAACTGCATTGAAATTTCAGTAACGCCCGTCACAGAGGCATGCCTGAATTTGGGGCACATGTCTACACTTCAGACACTACACTCGACTGTCTACCTTAACTACCTAGATTTATAGCCTGTATTGCCTAAATACAGGAATATACGTGTTTCTGAACTGCGTCTGTGATAATAATATGTTTGAAACTGAATATCTAGATACTCTGTGGCTGGTTTACTCGTCTTGAGGTATTTTAGTTTATGGAGTCAAGTAGAGTCAATTTAATCGTAACCTAAATCAAAGAAGGTATCTCGATCAAAGTAAAATCCTACTAATATTATAAATCCGATAGTTTGTGTGTAAGTATGTTTGTTCCTCTTCACGCTTTAACGGCTGAACGGATTTGGATGAAATTTGGCATAAAACATAAACACTTTCACACTCACTAATTTCGATGACTTGTGTTGTGGGTGCCGGAAACATTCACATCACAAACACAATCACAACCAGAACCAGAAACAAATTTTCCATGTGGAGAAAACTTGTGTTCCAGCCGGGAATCGAACCCGATACCCCTGCTTAGAAGGCGAACGCCACCCAACTAAACCAACGGACAGTTCAATTTATTTATTTATTTATTTATTTATTCAAACAAAATCCACAGCTCTTAAAATTAATACTTTAAAACATATGGTAAAACTAATAGCCAATAACGGATTTACATTTTGTAGATTATTCATTTGCAAAATAAATACGACAATCACTAATAACAAAGTAAAAAGTTATACTTATGTACTATAATACTTAATATACAAGTTTTAGTTTTAAGTACAACTGCTGAATTTGTCACTATTTTTATCATCATTAAGCATTTTGATAACATCCCGCTTAAGACTAGTTTTACTGGTATGGAAAATATCAATGCCACTGAATGCTCTATTGTAAGTCCTATGCAACCGACTAACAAGTGAATTCTGGGCATAATTAGTTGTAGAGTCTGAGACAGCAAATAGGTTTGTATGTCTAGTTCGCTTTCTTGGCACACTAAAACGTAGGACCCTTGACACTAGCTCCGGACAATCTATGTAACTATTACACAAACCATGTAGAAACGACATATCAGCCAATTTACGCCGTTTTTCAAGACTGGTAATACAATGATAATTACATGAATTTTGATAATCACCGTCAACATGAGCCCGATAACACCGATAGTTTAAGTGTTTTATAAACTTAGTTTGAATGCTCTCTAAGCTGTTAATATATGTAAGATACTGCGGATTCCACACCGAGCTGCAATACTCTAAAGTGCTTCGCACGTAGGAGAAGTACAACACCTTCAGACAACCAATATCAGAGAAAGGTCGACTAATTCTCAATATGAAGCCCAGGCTTTTATAAGCCTTACATACTATTGAATCTACGTGTTTGGAAAAAGAAAGCTTAGTATCTATACTGACTCCAAGGTCCTTCATAGATTCCACTTTGTTTATTTTAATACCATTGATTTGGTATTCAAACTTCGTCGGATTTTTTTTTTTACGCGTAAACGATGCATATGAACATTTACTTATATTAATACCTAAGCGGTTCTTGGAATAATATATGGCCAATCTGTCTAGATCTTCTTGTAGCTTCAGACAATCTGACTGATTTTGTACTTTTGTGTAGATTTTTGTGTCATCAGCGTACATAAGAAATCTTGCGTGTTTTAAACTCAGGTTAATATCATATAGATATGAAGCATATAACAGAGGCCCCAAAATAGAACCTTGTGGCACTCCAGAGGGAATTTCAATAAAGTCCGAACAGAAGCCACCCACAACTACCGCTTGAGAGCGGTTGCGTAAGTAGGATTCTACCCACCTTAACAAATTGCCTCGAATACCGAGTTCATTAAGCTTAAGCATGAGAATGACATGGTCAACACGATCAAAAGCTTTTTCGAAATCCGTGTAAACCACGTCTACCTGGAAACCCCCATCCATGCCACTAGTAACATGATCAATAAAAACTCCTAAGTTTGTGGCTGTTGAACGCCCTTTCATGAAGCCATGCTGTTCTATAGGAATTGATGAAGAAATGACGGGGTATATTCGAGCGTGAACCACCCTTTCAAATAATTTACTTAATACGTTAAGGATTGAAATAGGACGATAATTTTCAATTGCTGTTTTGGGTCCTTTTTTATGAATTGGGACTATATGAGCTTGTTTCCAGATAATAGGAAAATATCCATCTTTAAGGCATCGGTTAAATATTAATGAAATAGGAACACACAGCGAAACAGCACACTTCACAAAAAATAATGGCGGGATATTATCGCTTCCTGCTCCTTTTGCAACATTTAAATTTTTAATGAGTTTCAATACTTCATCATAATTAACTTCTATTTTATGGATCATGTCACGACTACAGTCAGGCGATTGATTACAAACGTAGTTATCAGCTGGTTTATTAAAGTTTTTCTCAAAAAATTGATTGAACGCGGAACATATATTTGTCTGTGTGTCTAGTGTCACGTTTTCATAGGACATCCGTTGAGGGTAATTAGATATATTTTTCCTTTTAGACTTAACATATGACCAAAAAAATTTTGGATGAGATTTAATTTTTTGTTGAGATAGATTAACATATGCCTTGTAGCACTCATCTTGTAGAATTTTTTGCCTTTGTCTTAGCTCAGAAAAGAATGCATAATCATTGGGATTTTTATAGCGCTTCCAGTCTCTGTGGACTTTAAATTTTTCTTTAATTAGTTGTTTTAGGGCTCGACTATACCAGATAGGATAGATGTAAGTACCAGAGCAACGTACTTGTGGCACAAATTCAAATATTAAATTTCGTAAAATAGAATAAAAATGTTCTATAATATCCTCAATACAATTACCATCTACAATAAACGACCAGTCAGTATTTTTTAATGATTCATTTATACTATAAAAATCACCACGATTAAATTGTGTACATAACTTATACATAGGATTAACACATAGACTACTTTTTAACTTGTTAATAGCGGGCGAAGCTGCGGGGCACGGCTAATATACATATAGTCACGCCTCTTTGGGGTAGGCAGACAAAGAACACATATCTCCACCCAGTGATGGATTTACCAGCAGGCTGAGTAGGCTGGAGCCTAGGGCGGCAGATTTTAGGGGCGGCAAATTTGGGACCAATTTTTTTTGACTAGTTTGCATTCATACTAATTACGGGCAAAAGATGGTGTAATATACACTATCATCCTATTACACTAACCTTTTATTGAAATTGCAACATTATGATTTGGGAATCATAATATTTCATTGACGAAAACATTGCAATTAATATGATTGTGAACTAAGTAATTGAATTGTAGAGGTTGGTAAGAGCGGCAAAATGATATACCCTACTGGCGGCAATTGTGTAAATCCGCCACTGTCTCCACCTGCTACGGTTCTGAGTAGTTCTGACACACACCTAATGCTTCTCCTACATTCATTACAGTCTTTTCACACATGCTCGTTGGTTTGAGAGGTGGTAGAGCATTTTGTGAGTTGCTCGCCTGGCTTGCTACCAAAGTAGCTTACCACCATCAAGTTGAAAGTCTGCCGCCAAGCCAAATACGGTGTTCCGGCAGTTATCATTGAGAGCCTGCGTATTCCAGGTTTTTTTTTTTTTTTTATTTGTGACAGGCTAGTGTTTGACCACTATCTCACCTGATGGTAAGTGACGATGTGATCGAAGCTGGTAAACACACTAGACCTGGAATACGCAGGCTCTCAAGGATAACTGCCGGAACACCGTATTTGGCTTGGCGGCAGACTTTCAACTTGATGGTGGTAAGCTACTTTGGTAGCAAGCCACGCGAGCAACTCACAAAATGCTCTACCACCTCTCAAATGTCACCTGATTAGCACCACCCGGGGACCACGTGTAGGGAGTTAGACTTAAGGGGTATCCTCCTACGGACGTGGGTGACTCAGCCCCCAAAAAAAAGCCCAGGTCTTGTGTTTACCAGCTTCGATCACATCGTCACTTACCATCAGGTGAGATAGTGGTCAAACACTAGCCTGTCACAAATAAAAAAAAAAATTTTTTTCCTTTCTTTAAAACATTTTTGACCTGGTCGGAGTAAATCACACAAACAAAATTGTAATATATTAGTGTGACGAGAGCAGTGCATTTCCGCACAGGAAAGAACTTTGAAATCAACGATCTAGTAAAAAATACAGATTCAACGCACGGGACATGAGAGTGAAGCCGAAAAAGGTTCCACTCCACTAATAGCCTATTGCAAATAAAAATAATGGTTTTGCGAACCATCCGTCACTTTATGACAACCTTCATACAAAATATGACAATAATATAACTTACGAGTTTAAAAACGAATAGCTGACTTCAATCGCAAATATCTCCAAAACTCTTCATTGGATCTTAATCATATAATGGGACCAACTAGGACCTTTACCTTATCCTTAGAACAAAATAATAAAACAATATTATTTTGTTCTTTTTTTTATGTACCCTCAGAACTCCATCATTTATCAACTGATTTGGAACACCAAATCAGTTGATAAATGATGGAGTTCTAAAGTTACATAAAATAAAGATTCCTAAGAATTGAGAACCTCTTCCATTTTTTGAAGTTGGTTACAAATTAAAGGGTTCTAAGCAAAAACCACTCGTGTTTTAATGAGATAACCGGATATATTTGTACTTTTATCTTCATTAATATTTCTTTATTTTGACTAACCTCGACATTTCGGCTTTATTTTGACTAACCTCGACAGTCTCTCGAGAGTCCCGACCGATATCACTTTTCCGAAACGTCAAGGTTAGTCAAAATCATGATATTTTGAAGATAAAAACTCTATTTTCGTTTTGATGAAAAATACTTGGGAACTTTAAAACCTGAGACATGAAATTTTGCCATCGTTCTTTATCGAATCTAGAAGATCTTTAAGCGATAGCACTTCACGTAAGCCCTCTGGAGGTGTGACTATATTCTTCTGTCGAACAGCCGAATATCAGCACAGCCTGAACAGCTGCTAAAAATACGAGTTTCCAGAGTAATGAGAGGGTCTTTGAGACGAGAGATTAGCGCATTGCAGTACCTACTAGTGCCAAGTACCTACCATAACAGTTTCGAGTCATGCGTGACTGATAATCATGCGAATGACTTATTTGTTGCGCGTTGTGTCTCAATAATCGATCTACTAAACATACAGATACAACGCACAGAACATTGAAGCCAAAATCAACATAGTGAAGCCAAAAAAGCGTATACCACTCCTATAACAGTAAAATGAATGGTATCGCTCATCATCTGTCACTTTTTGATTAGTCACAAAATATGTCAATATAGACATATGCAAAACCAATCGTTTACCTTAATTAAGCTGTTAGTGGTAGGCACAGAAGAGAGAAAATTTGTGCGTAGAATATTTTTCTCTTTCTTTCTCTCTGTTCTATGGCGAAGCCCGCGTCAATAAAGAAAAGACCTGAAAATGACAGCTGATACTCCATATCACTCCCACAAGCGATTGTAATATTAAATTCAAATTCAAGCCATTTATTCAAGTCGTCCATATTATGATTAATTTAAGACATTACAAATAAAATTATATTACACACAGATAAAGATAAAATTAAATAATAGTCAAAATAAATACACAACAAAAAATAAATATTAATAATGTAACTACCGATAAAAATTGTAAATCACGCAAAAATATTATAATTTAATAAGTTCCACTTAAATTAAATATATTTTAATTAAAGTAAGACTGCGAAGTTTTGCCGCGAAAGTGAAAATAAAGGCGTTGTTGATTTTGTATTTTATTGCAAAACTTAAGATATTTCGAGTATTATGTGTTATAACGATATTAAACGTAAATAGTTTGTAAACGTGCAAATCATACCAAGTTCAAAAACGTGATTTTCGTTTTCTCTTCAAAACTCCAAAGAAGTTTGTTCTAGTAAAGTTTCTACCACTATACTTGACATGACTTAACTATGACGGGACTTTGACTCTCTTGACTTTGATTGTGACTTGTGACAAAGACTTCTTTTAAGAAATATGTAATACTTACTTGAAACATTTATCACGACATTGGCTAAATGCACAAACAATGCGAATCCAAAATAAAAAAAGTAAGACTGCTCTAAAACGTTGTAATAGACCCTAGATGAAGCGGTTAAAAAAAATATCTGTACAAATATCCATCACCTTTATCGTCACGTCCCTGTCGTATCTTTATTTTCTCTAGATCGATGACAGCATTCGCAGCGATTCTATTTGAAACATTCCAAATCTGCCTAAATTGGGCGACAAACGGAAGAAGTGGTTGGTTTAACGTGCTTTAACTACACCAGCGTTAATTAACACGAAACTAATCAATGGCGCCGCATCGAATTCGGCGGCGGACGTGGCAAACGCTCGCCGTTTGTCCGTGTAAATTACCGCGAATTAGGACGCACGTGTTAGTTTGGGACTGTGGATTGACCGAAATGAGACCTATTGTTAGTTAATTAGCTTTATATTTAAACTCACATTGGCTAGTGTTTGTTTAACGGTAAATAATCCACCACTATTACACATCGATTTTAATCAAAACCAACAACGCCAATTGTTCACTTTTGCGGTAAAACTCCTAAAAATGATATTTAGACAGTTATCCTTGAGAACCAAATCTTCTAGGCTTACGTGTTAACATCACATTACCACTTACCATCAGGTGAGAGTGGTCGAACGCTAGCATATCAGAAATTAAATAATTAAACGCAAGCAAAGCTTAAAAACCGACTTCACCGCTTTATCTTCGGAACCTGGATCAGATTTAATGTATTAAATACGCATTATTGACGATAACTCAAAAAATAGATATCAGATCTCGATCAAATTGGAAAGCAACATCTTTCAAACTAAAAAAAAAATGTCGAAATCGATTCACGTGGAAAGAAGGTATGAGGTACCTAACATACATAAAAATAAAAACTACAGTCCACTTGAGTATCTCCTCCTTTTTGTGAAGTCGGTAAAAAATAACGAGGGCTGTTCAGATAGTATGTTTATTATAACAGATACAATCTTGGATCATCTTCATATTCTCCATTCAGCATACCTTCTAAACGTTAATTTGTAAAACAAAAAACCTCTTGGGACATCATTTTAATCATAGAGACCTTCTTGATACGACTATTGCAAAAAATATTTTTTTATATTAAATTAAAAAAAAATATAGGTTTATTATTTATCTTCTCTGTTACGTCTAAGTGTCAACAGGCGTAATATGCATATTATAATTATTACGAGGCGGAGTTTTGCCGCGAAAGTGAAAAAATTACAATGTTGATTTTGTATTATTTTTGAAACTTTTATTTTAATGTTAATGTGTAACAGTAGCGGGTTATTAACCGTTAATACTTAGTGAACGTGCATAAGTGTAGGCAAATCATACAAAGTTAAAAAACGTGATTTTCGACTTCGCACCAAAACTCAAATAGAAGTTCTAGTAAAGTTTTTAACACTTTACTAGGGCATGACTTGATTATACTGGACCGTGACTCTTTTACTTGACTTTGACTGTGACTTGTGACTAGGACTTTTAATATGAAATACACTTGAAATATTATATTATTACTTGACACTGGCTAAATGCACAAGACTGCGAAGCCAAAATGAAGAAAAAACAAATATTACGAGGCGCGGCGCGGCGATGCGATGCCGATCTATGCGGGACAGTGTAGTTTAAACAACTATGAATTATAGATTGTATAGGGAGAAAAAAAAATTCACGAGCAAGTGTTAGAAAAAGGATCAGGGTCTTCTAGCATTCTAGTATATAACAATAACCCTGATGTATAACTTTTTCAATTTCCCATTAGGTACATAGGTACCTACTTGAAAAATAGCTTAGACTTCGGCAAACGGCGCGGCGCTTTGTTGAAATGACAAATGTTAGCTAAGTAACAAAGGGTTAATTCGGAGGTCCAAAAACTTGACCTTCGTCAGGGGCTGTAGCGCTGCCATTTCTCTTTTGTGTTACCATTGGTTTACGAAGTCGACTCGCATATTGATTTACGAGTCAATATTTTGTTTAGTTTTAGACCTTTTAATGCATGTCTTGCAAGTTGTGAAGAAATATGATTATAGCCTCGTTTAATACTATAGGTATATTTAGGTCTATCTCTTACCCAAATATCGCTGTTTTGGCTTTAATCTCGAAAATATTCGGCATATTATTTAGCCCTCAGCCATCTACGGATTTCGATCATATTTTAATGGAGGAATTATAATTATTACTTGTATTATAGAACTACGTTTTTATGTAACCTTAATTTGCAAAAACCCCATTTTTTAATATTAAATTATAATTAGAACGGGAATTATCGTGACTTACGCGTTGCCTATGTCATGATCGACAATCGTTTCGGCTCCATTATAAACCTTTCTTCAGAGCGCTCGCAGTCGCGTCCCACCTGGCATAAAGTTTACTTCAAGAGTATCATTTTCATTTAGCTCCACTACTTTATTTGGTATTTGTGGTATTATTGGGTTATTTAGTTATTGCGCTGCTTGATTACATGAGATATATACCTAACTTATTTTTAAGTACCTAATAATAGTTTTATAATAGTGTAAATTATTATTTTAGTTTGTTCCTAATAATAATATAAATTTTATTTTAGTTTGTTGTGCGTCTTGGCATTGCTGTAAGCGCAACAAGCACCTGTTTATAAATAAATAAATGCTTTACTAGCACTTATAAGTATTAGAGTTTTGGATTGAAAACGAAAATCACGTTTTTCAACTTCATATGGTTTGCCAACACATGAGTGTTGGCAAACCATATAAACGAGCACGTTCAATAACTATTAAACATTGAAACTAAGAATCTCAAGTGCTGGAAAATAATACAAAATCAACATCAATTTTTTTTTACTTTCGCGCCAAAAATCCACTCTCCCTTTTCTAAATAGACCATGTTATTTATAGTATTTGCGTATATTTGTTGCAAATTAATGTTTATTTTCTCTTTCTATAATGGTTACTAAATCTATGACCTAATATATAATTTACTGGAGTCCCAACGGATTTAAGATCAGTTGGGAAGAATAAAATATAATTTATTTTTGAGAGGTGGTAGAGCATTTTGTGAGTTGCTCGCCTGGCTTGCTACCAAAGTAGCTTACCACCATCAAGTTGAAAGTCTGCCGCCAAGCCAAATACGGTGTTCCGGCAGTTATCCTTGGGAGCCTGCGTATTCCAGGTCTAGTGTGTTTACCAGCTTCGATCACATCGTCACTTACCATCAGGTGAGATAGTGGTCAAACACTAGCCTGTCACAAATTAAAAAAAAAAAAATTTTAGTTGCAACTGATCTTATGATCAGATGGGAACAACTTTTATGATCGGTTAATGTGAAAATCCGATCCTATGATCCGTTGGGAAGTACCCATTTCTAGTGTATGAACGGTCCAGTAGTAGGGGCAGGTTAAGCAATAAATCAAGCTGACGAATCTATCTGCGAGCCAGCCTACACTAAACCGATCCGACGTCGACTTGTGGATGTTTTACGGCAATAGATTACTGCTGACAGATGACTCGAATAACTCCGGAGTACGGTTGTAACTTACCCGAGAAGAATAATAACTTAGTACTTAGGTATTTAGCTAAGTAATCATTGCATTAGTACCTATGTTTATTTATCAACTTCATGCACAAAATGTTGTGTTCCTATACAGAAGGACTTAACCTGGTTTAAGAGGGTTTATTCCTATTTTCTTCTCTCTCGCCCGCACAGTTCGATATTTTTAATAAATACAATTATGTACTTTTTTTTGAAAATGTTTTCAACTAACTATATGGACATTAATACAAGGATGTTTCAAACTTCTAATAACACAGTTCCCAAATTTCAATGTGATTTTCACACTTTCTTCGTTTATCTTAAAGATATGAAAAACGAAAGGTAGATCAAAACATTCATTGTATTAATGTCCATATAGTTGATTGAAAACATATTCAAAAACACACGTAGCTAATTGTGTTTATTAAAAATAACGAAATGTGCGAGCGAGAGAGAAGACAAAAGGAATAATCCCTCTTAATATGTTTCATTTCTCTCAGAAAGAATAACATTCACTTAGATAAGAAAATAAGGGTAAATAAACAGTATTTTGGCGCCGTGTATGTGCATTAAAAACGTGATTTATACAATCTTACCAAATGAGGACTCACTGAGACTTGATTAAACAAAAATAACATGTCCCTTCGGCCGTCTACGAAACTTCGGCCATCTATGAAATGGGGAAAAGGCCAATACCAAAGATAGTATTGGCAAATTTAAAAAAAATAGGTCTGTTAACTAATTTTAATATTTTATTTCTGTATGAAGATCTGAGCAATAGCAATGAATGGAAGATAAAACGATCTAGTTTTTGCATACAGGCGTTAGCCTTATAGTACCTAGTCTTCATTATCTACCATCCTGCTATTTCAGGAAGTATGTATCGGCTGCACTCTTTCTTTTTTTATGTAATGTCGCACGCCCGATGGTAAGCGTCATGCGTATCCATTTCAGTTCAGTGCTACTCAGAGTTTGGAACTTAAATAGTTCTAATCAGAACATCTTGCGCGCCGACCACCGACTGTTGCCCCTTCACTGGAGCTGAGCGAGTAAGCGGAGCAGAGCGAGTGAGTAATGCGGTGCGGAGTGACGAACGATGTTTTTTTTTCTATTAATTTTGGCTTCGCAATCTTGTGCATTTAGCCAGTGTCAAGTAATAAAAAGATATACTTTATTGTCATAAACATTAGGCATATAAATTGAACAATTTATTACAATTACATTAGTCAAATAGGCCGCCCCTGATAGTTCCAGGAGCAAAGGTGCCCAATATGCTAGCAGCATTGCCGCGCTGGATTGCAATAGCTATCCTTTGCACCAAGAACGATCCGGAGCGGGGGTCACCAACCTAATAGTTTTAAAATAATATATTTCATGTGTATTTCATATTCAAAGTCCTAGTCACAAGTCGCAGTCAAAGTCAAAAGAGTCAAGGTCCAGTCATAGTCAAGTCATGCCCTAGTAAAGTGGTAGAAACTTTACTATAACTTCTATTGGAGTTTTGGAGCGAAGGCGAAAATCACGTTTTTAAACTTTGTATGATTTGCCTACACTTATAAGCTCGTCAACTAAGTATTAACGGTTAATAGTCCACCATTTTTACATACACTAGAACAAAAGTCCACCATTTTTACATACACTAGTACAATACTACTAGAAAAAATTAAATTTCGTGTGCCATCCCGATATCCTCGACACAAAATAACTCCTTTAGTACCTCCTTTTAGACGAACAGTTCTTGGCGTTAATTCACGTGTACCCCGCTTGTGCAAAGTTTACAATTTTTATAAGAAAATCGACCTGCATCATGACAGTCTTCCCAAGATCCGTCAGATGCTAATGGGTTTTAGTGGGTCTACTGATTAGTTCTTACACCATAAATTATTCTTTTTAATAAGTTCAACTTGGGCTTAGTTTAGTTTAATGTAATTTCAATATATTCATCAATATGTACAATTTTAATTCACATAAACTTTTAGGTATCGTTAACTATATAAACAATCTCCGTCTGTGTTATTATTGTTATTTGTATAGTTTAAAGTAGTGCATGCTGTGTTTACCTATAATTGGTTGTACACATAGATATAATTGTTTTAGTTTAAAAATTATTAAAGTATTTGTGTATCTACTGTTGGTAAACCAAATAAATAAATAAATACACTCGAAGTGAATCTTTTTTTCACTTTTCAGCAAAACTCCGACGAACGATGTTTGTCCATTGACGTAGAGCGGAGTGAGGGAGTATGCGGAGCGGGGTAGGATACTGTGCAGAGCTAGGCTACGCACTGGCGAGTGGCGACAAGCCCCGCTACCTCGCTCCATTTCTCTGCCCTCTCGGTTCTTTAGCTCTGTCACTCGGTTTCCCCGCTCCGGGTAATTTTTTTTTTTTTAATTTAAGTCTCCATTCATAACATACTAAAACACGGCCACGTCTTTCCGCATTGTTACTGTGCTTTGTCGTATGATAAATCGCAAACATCCTCGTATTGAAGTAGGGTAAAAAAAATGACACAGAAAAATTTCCGAACAAACATAATATTTATTGATACATCCAATAATAAACCCTATTCGAAAAACAATACTGGTTCGACCAGTCAATGTCGAAAATCGCCGGTAAAAGTAAAATGCTACGACAGAAGCGTATCTAAACGTTCTCAATAAAATCCATACAAATACAATTAAACAGTCACTAATTACATATTACACGTTCAATATTCCTTTCAATCTTATTCAAGTGATTAAATATTTAAAAAAATTGACACAGTCAATATTATTGATCATGTTTATTCAATTCAGTTGCTGCATTAAAATTGAAAGGTCAATATTTAACTAGGTTTTAATGACATTAACCAAGCACAATTTTAGATTACCTAATAGTTGGTATCACGCCTAGTATCATAATTACAAGTCTTAGAGCGGGGTTGTGAGTGTGAGAGCGTTTGTTTGAAATTGAATTTGGCCTATCAATGGGGAAATTAGCAAAAGAGCAAAAGTTACGGGTTCTGTGTCACTTGTCAGAAATAATTGACGTTAACTTCAACTTCTTCTTTAAATGCCGACTATAGGGCTGTCGCTCTATAATTCCGCCAATATCAGTTGTAGATAGGAGAGCAGTTTAAAACAATCGAAACATTTAACAATAAATATGCCCGGTTTTCAAGTTGTTATTACAACTTCTAGTAAAAGTTAGCTAATACTTTTTTACCATTACCCAAATTGTACAATAGAGCAAAACATACGCATTCACACTCACATCCCCACACTAAGTTCAAATACTTGTATCACGATACAAGTCGGAAAAATTTACATCAGTTACACAACCAGAACCAGAAACACAAACGTCCTTAGGGATGGAAAAATTGTGCTCCTGCCGGGGCTCGAACCCAGAACCCATGGCGCAGAGGGCAGAGACCTGCCCACCGTGCCAACTGAGTCTTCTATTGTACAGTATCTCTCTATTGTATAATCTATTGTACAATACAATTCGACATAGATACGCTCTGCTTAACACTTTGGTAGCAATACTTTAGATAAATGCAAAAGGAATGAACTTAAAAATTTAATTGTGCTTTTTTTCTTACATTATTGCGTATGTTGTGATTTTTTTAAAATATTTTAACTGTATATATAATGTTATACAACCTTTTAAGTAGCTTTACATATATAAATATGTACTATAAACTACGTAAGAGCATAAAAGAATTGCGGGATTTTTATACACTAATAGTAGAATAAATGTGATTTTCTCTTATATTAAAATTACGACAAAAAATCGCGCGACTTTTTTATTTATTTAATTTTATTCCTTAAACATAAGAACAAGTTATTACATAAAATGCACCTTAAAGCCTTAGATCGATTTTTCCAGACCTTTTCTTTCTTCTTTTTTTTATTCGGTTTTTCTTCTACCAATATTGCGTCACTTCACGTTCAATAATCATTCTCTTATTTGTTCCTATACTAATGAAGTCCATGAGTGAGTATTTCAAGCATTTACTAATAATACTTGTTGCTCACTTCGACAGACAATTTTGAATAAGCAACCAGATTGCTCATTTTCGTTGTTACAATAATGGAGAATTTGTCGCGCGATTTTTTGTCGCACGATTTTTTGTCGCGCGATTTTTTGTCGCTCGTGTTTTTACCATCGATATATATAATCATAAAATTGCGATCAGCTCCTACACTATGTGAAGTTACAAATATGTATCTAATACTAACTACAGTGATTATTTTGTTCTTATAATAAAATTTAAGGCTTGATTATTCTCCCAGGATCTGAAATATAATAATATTTATTATTAGAATAAATCATCATAACAAATTGTACATATTATTAATAGCATAATTTATTTAATCGTATATATTTATGTATTCACGTCCTAGTTTTTACCGACTTCAAAAAAGGAGGAGGTACTATGTTCGACTGTATGTATTTTTTTTCCGATTTCTCTCCCATTTGTGGCCAGATTCTCAAAACTATTTTTTTGTGATCCCATATAAATGTTATAGAAATCGATCTAGCCAAAAGCAAAATATAAGCTGTGATGTCGGTTTTTTATGCTTTGCTTACGTATAAATTATACAACATAAATATTTAAATTATAGAAAGGTTTAGACGATCTTTGATGTTCGGCAAAGTTCCCAAAGTTTAAATAAATTGTTGTTATTAATAACCTAATTCTATGTTATTATTATTGTAAATACTTAGTACACTATGGTCACACAAAGTCAATAAACATAAACGCTTTCACACTCACAGCACCACACTAAGTTCGATGACTTGTGTCGTGGGTGCCGGAAACATTCACATCACAAACACAATCACAACCAGATCCAGAAACACTATTTTTCCATGGGGAGAAAACTAGTGTTCCAGCCGGGAATCAAACCCGATACCCCTGCTTAGAAGGCGAACGCCACCCAACTAAGCCAACGGGCAGTTTAATTCTTAATGTAATAATTCAAATATTTTATGTTTCGTACTTATACGTACGTACCCTATTAAATTTTTTTTTAATATAACTAGGTGTCCCGGCGACCTTCGTTCCGTCTAACAGTCAATGAATGTGCATATTTAGGAAGCCATACCCGGCATGCGTTACAAGGCCACGTGACTATATTATTACCTCCTTCATGTTTATGTTCGCCTAGTACTTTACCAAATCCCATTGACGTATGAGACAATGATTTGTACACAACAATAAAAAAAAATGTGACGTTTCTAAAAATCCTATGTCCGTCTCCTGGTTCTAAGCTACCTCTCCACCAATTTTCAACCAAATCGGTTCAGCCGTTCTTGAGTTATAAATAGTGTAACTAACACGACTTTATTTTATATAATACTAGCCGTGACCCGCAGCTTCGCCCGCTATTATCAAGTTAAAAAGTAGCCTATGTGTTAATCCTAGGTATAATCTATGTACATTCCAAATTTCATCCAAATCCGTTCAGCCGTTAAAGCGTGAAGACGGAATAAACATACTTACACACTTACAAACTTTCGGATTTATAATATTAGTAGGAAGTAGGACTAGCGATCCGCCCCGGCTTTGCCCAGGTGTGATAAATGAAGGACCGCTCGACCGATTTAGTGCAAACTTCACATAAACCATCTACTAAATAGTCCGAACAAAGCCTAAACATTTGGTTTGGATAGGTGAGCCCGTTCTTGAGTTATAAAATTACAACGAAAAGTGGCATTGATTTTTATATATACAACCTGTAACAAAAATGTGTAGTAATACTTGGTGGTGTGTATGTGTATCGTGCCAGGAATCGTCTGCCAGAGAAAAAAAATTCGAAATTGGACAAATTTTTTTCCGTTCAAAAATTTAAAATTATATTTTTCAAATAATTTTGACATCCCTACAGTTACATGTGCGGCGATCGGAGATATTTGTTCCGCACAAAAATGTAAAAATTATTTTTTTGCCAACCCTATGATTACATCTATGGCGCGTGACCTTGACCTTTGTTATGGCCACAACTGTCAGATGTCTAAGTCCAAAGGCTATGTGGTGTAGAACGGTAACTGATGAAATAGGGTTGCAAATGACATAATTTTTTTTGAACTTTAATTCATCATAACTCAATATTAATGGTGCTACCGCGAATGTAGAAGTTCCTGTTAGACTCCATACACTTAGCTAGATGTGTGACTTGAGTATTACTACACCTTTATGTTACACATTGTATAGATATAGATTTACAACTGTAGTAAGCGCTTCCTAGTGATATATTGTATCCATATTAAAATACAATTAGACGTGTTTTGGAATATAGTTTACTTCAGTACCTACTAGGCATTAATTTCAAAATATTGTGATTATATTCCGTTTTGTTTGCTAATAAATAAATAAAAGTTGTAAGCAAGCTACATCTCCGCATCATCACTTTCCATCAGGTGAGATAGCGGCCAAATGCTTACCAATTTTGAATAAATAATTAAACGCAAGCAAAGCTTAAAAAACCGACTTCACCGCTTTATCTTCGGAACCTTGATCAGATTTAATGTATTGCACAGGCATTATTAACGATAACTCAAAAACTAAAGATCAGATCTTGATCAAATTTCAATGGGACCACATGAAAAGCACCAGCTTTCAAATAAAAAAAATATCATCAAAATCGGTTCACAACGAAAGAAGTTATGAGGTAACTTTTGAAGTTGGTCAAAAACGAGAACATCGTCAATTTAGTCCACAGAATACGCATTATTGACGATATTTCAAGAACTACTGATTAGATCTTGATAAAATTTTAATGGGACCAATTGGAAAGCAACATCTTTCAAACTAAAAAAAATTTCGAAATCGGTTCAGGTTATGAAGATAAAAAAAATACAGTCGACTTGAGTACCTCCTCCTTTTTTAGGAAGTCGGTAAAAAAAACAAAATTTCTATTTCTGAAGACCTGTCAAACGGACAGAAGGTCAAAAGGACAAAGAGAAAAGGTCAAAAACCAGTACATACCGTTCACTTTCCCTTGTCGTCGTCCTTGATCTCGGTGATCCTAGCCTGGCTGGGGTTGTTCTGCCAGATCCAGTAGTTTAAGGTGGAGGCGAACCCGAGCCACGCCAAGTACGGCACCAGCAAGTAGCCGGCCGTGCGGTGCACGCTAGCGAAAGAAACGGCCGTGGCGGTCGCGGCGGCTGATAACACGGTGATCTCGATGAACGCCTGATGGATGATCAAAATCGTTTATTCACATGAGCCCCAAAGAGGCAGGATTGTTCCCACTAGCCCCCTCTAGCCCTGTCCCCCGGGGTGACAGCTGGGAATTGTCTTCCCAGCTGTCACCCCCTAGAGGGGACTACTACGCTACTACTACGGTAATTGTCACCCCGGGGGACAGGGCTAGAGGGGACTAGTGGGAACAATCCAAGAGGCAATCATGAAAGGTATTGACTCTACTGCCAGATTCGGAAAATTACAGCCATCTCGAGAAGAACCTGGCAAGAAACTCGGCGGCGCATATTTTTTAATTTTTTTTTTTGAATCATTCTTAAACACTAATACATAATTATATTAACCTAGGTATATCTATATTATGTAGTCGCTAGAAAGCGCTTGTGCAGTTTGCCTCCACATGCATCACAAAATAAAACTATATATATATATATTTACATTTATTTTGTGATGCATGTTAATTTGGGATGATAACAGACACAAAATAAAACTAAGGGCTATTTCTTCAATCCTATTTTTTATGTTAGATAGCTAAATGCCCGTCAGCTGGATAGAAAGAAGAAAATTAAAAAAGAAAATCAATCAAATCAAAACCAACTACCAAACATTACTAGAAGACTAAGTTAAGACTAAGTTCAAAACTCTGAACTATAATGTGCAATGTGTGACGCTGACCATCAGGCGAGCGACTTGCTGGTCTACTCTCTGAATTACCATAAAAAAATATATTTATAAATACTCATGTGTTGTTTATTGTGCATATCTACAAAGACAAATTGTAGATAGATATATTGTATAGATAGATACAAAGATAAATTATTTATTTGCACACCAAAAAATAAAACTTACAAAGAAATCTTAAATATAACATAGGAGCACAAAGGGCGGTCTTATCGCTCAAAGCTATTTCTTCCAGACAACCAAAATGATGCAATTGTACTAGTCTAAGTTTTGTTTAATTTTTTCACGCCGTCCTTTTTGTTTGTTAATGGTGTACAATACAGAGTTCATCTACCCATCTATCTAAAGACGATACAAGTCTTGGAACTTAGTGTGGGGCTGTGAGTATATTCACACTCACAGCCCCAAACAAACATACAAACGCATTCGCGTTTATACAATATATGTATGTTTGTTTGTTTTAAAGATTTTTTCAAGAGGCAAGTACATATTTTTTTGTGTGTGTGTGTTTATTTTTTTATTATGAAACTATCTCGATTGCTATTCATTATTATGTTATTGTTTTAAAGATTTTTTCAAGATGCAAGTACATATTTTTGTGTGTGTGTGTGTGTGTTTATTTTTTTACTATGAAAACTATCGCGATTGCTATTTCTTATAATGATACTAGCCAACTATTAATCGCGTTTTATTGTGTCGAAATGAAGAGCGTCGAATACGCTCGGAACTGATCGGAGTATTTTTTTTTTTATTCTAAATAGGCAAGCATTTGACCACTATCTCACCTGATGGAAAGTGATAATGCGGTTGAAGATGTGACATGCTTGCCTAGAAGATACCTATGCACTCTTGATTTGAAGACTCCCAGATTATACCCCTCAGGGAACAATGAAGCAGGCAATGAGTTCCACTCCTTCGCTGTACGGATGATGAACGTAGAAGCAAACTGCTTCGAGCGAACTGGAGGTATATCAACCATAAATGGATTACGTTTGACAATTCCGGTTAGTACCAAAATAATGTGTGTGTTAAGTTATAATTGTTTTTATAAATACGTACCAGTTTGAAGTCCCTAAGGCCAAAGAAGATCGGCGTCCAGCCCCAATTGAGGGCCAATTGCGTGCCGTAAAGGGTTAGGGGCACCACAGACGATTCTGGTAACAATTGATATCTAGATTACTGTTTACTGTATCAACTAAGCTACATCCATAAAACAATGCCTAGAAACGTGCTAGATGATGCATGATATTGGTAGTGGTTAGTTAGAAAGAAGGATAATTAAACGCAAGCAAAGCTTAAAAAAAACGATTTTACCGCTTTATCTTCGGAACTTTGATCAGATTAGATGTACTAAACACGCATTATTGACGATATTTCAAGAACTACTGATCAGATCTTGATCAAATTTAAATGGGACCAATTGGAAAGCAACATCTTAAAAACAAAAAAATATTTCAAAATCGGTTCACGTGGAAAGAAGTTATGAGGTAACACAAATTAAAAAAAAATACAGTCGACTTGAGTACCTCCTCCTTTTTTGTGAAGTCGGTAGAGGAAAGTAGCATCGTACTATACATCGTGCTATTGTATTATCAACAGATATGAATGATCTACAAGATCGTAAGATATCTAGTATCATGTAATAAATACTCGATGTAATCTTACATAACTTCAAAGGAACCGAGAACATTTTAAACAGTTTTTACTAAGTCATTAGTTTACTATTCCCGGCATGCGTTGCAACGCCACCGAAAGAAAGCATTATACCTCTTTCACGTTTATGGTTGCCTAGTACTTTAATACCTTACTTAAAACTTATTTACTAAGCTATTATCTCCTTCGTGTTTATATTTGCCTAATCCTATACTAAATCCAAGGGAATTATTAGAAAAATAAATCATTTTTATTTTTTTAATTTTCGACGTTTTAATATTTTTTCTTTTACAAAATTAATCCTTTTTTTAGTATGTTTCTAAGTTTATAAACTAATGTCTGGTCTGGTATATTCATATTCATCAAAGCCGCGAAGTAAAAATGGTCGTTAAGTTCTCTAAAATTTTGAAATTTTCTGCGCAATTCTCTTATTTTTCTTCCCGTAAAAACCTTCTACACAGTATAAGAAAACTTAAATAATTTAATTTAAACGTAAGCAAAGCTTAAAAAAATCGACTTCACCGCTGATATTATGGTTATAGCTTGATCGATTTCGATAACATTTATATGGGACCACCTCTGAAGTATAATCTACCAAACAAAAAAATAATTTTGAGAATCGGTCCACAAATGCGGAGAAATAGGTGAACATACATAGAAAAAAAATACATACATTACCATCAGTTGAGATGGTGGTCAAAAGTTTGCCTATATAGAATAAAAAAAAACATTAGAAAGAGATGAACCTAATTATCAGAGCCACGTCTCAATATTTCGGTTAAGCGATAAATCATAAAAACTCGCATAGCGTGAGAACTATATAACATGAAAATGGTTTCTATTTATTTGGGTACTGCAATATTATCTAAATAATTTACAAATATTTTGTTACATTATTATGTTCAATGAACGCTTTCGGAGAAACGTTTGGTACTTGGCAACGGATTTATTATAAGAGGAATTCCCCAAGGGAGTGTGCAGTACCCTACTCTTGACATTGATCACAAACTTACCATTGAATCCCCCGCATTCTTCCCAGACGAGGTAGGAGGCGTATCCCATGCCGGAGTAGAGTACGGTCCACGCTGGCCCGAACACCCACTTGGGAGGGTTCCATGATGGCTTCTTCAGATCGTCATACCACGACTTCTCGCCGGGCTGTAAATATATCACAAATATAATATATTCTGATACCTTGTAGTTCCTTTTCATGCATATATTCATATACTATCATGCGAAACTGCCCGTTGGCTCAGTTGGATGAGCATTCACCTTCTAAGCAGGAATATCGGGTTAGATTCCCGGCGGAATCACAAAATTTCTCCCCAAGGAAAATTTGTGTTTCTGGTTCTGGTCATGATTGTGTGTGTGATGTGAATGTTTCCGGCTCCCACGACTCAAGTCATCGAACTTAGTGTGGGGCTGTGAGTGTGAAAGCGTTTATGTTATCCAAGTACCAGTAAGTAAGATGTGATGGGTGAGTTTTTCGGTTTTGTGGAATGTTGCTCTTTTTTTTTATTGCAAAATAGGCAAGCATTTGCTTACTATCTCAGCTGATGGAAAGTGACGATGCGGCTGAAGATGTGACATGCTCGCCTAGAAGATACCTATTCAATCTTGACTTGAAGACTCCCAGATTATACTCCTCGGGGAACAATGACGCAGGCAATGAATTCCACTCCTTCGCTGTACAAATGTGGCTGCTCTGAGTTCTTCAGTGACAGCGCAGGGGGCTATTACATGTTCTACAGTTTCGTTGTCCTCCATGCATCCCTGGACAGAGGGGATCAGTCTATCTTGTCTATTTGATAATTGAGGTTACAGTGATAATAAGGTCTACCTCTCAAGGTTTTGACCGGGTTTATCCTTATAGATAAGCTTATGATCTAGCTCTAAAGTTTTGTGCATCCAGCAAGCGCAGTAGAACAAAGTAGTGGAATTTATTGCTCGAACTCTGTTACCCAATCGATAGAGTAAGAGTCAATTGGTATGGTCAATGCTAGCCAAAAAAAAAAGAAAATAATTTAAACGAAAGCATAGCCTAAAAATACCAACTTCACCGCTTGTATTTGGCTTGATCGATTTCGATAAAATTTAAATAGGACCACCATATAATCTACAAAACAAAAAAAAACATCAAAATCGATTCATAATTGGCGGAATTATCGTGTAACATACATACAAATAAAACAGTAGAATTGAGAACCTCCTTTTTTGAAGTCGGTTTAAAAAAAATTACTTCTACGTTTATAATTATAATGTGTGATAGATACATACCGCTTTCCTAATGGTCCCAGCGAAGTAGAACCCGCTGATCCAGCCCCCAACATTGGGCAGAACTATGGAACCGAGAGCAGGCCAGTTTGCCATCAGGAATTCGCTGAAAAACGCCATAATCCACGTGAGCAGTCAAAAGCAACAGTCCAAACAAACAGCCCAACTTTCTCTTTAAGGTTTGGAAGAAATCTTAGTTCGTTATGATCTGTACAACTGAACATAAACTGATTAATTTTTATTTATTTAATCAATCAATTGCATATAATTATCACTTTCTAACTAACGATGTCTTTCAAAATGTAAAAAATAAATAGGGCGATCAATTTCGTATTGATAATTTGGTATACAAGAGCAATTTTTTAAAATCTTGATCAATTTAGTTTATATGTTCTGTTTCAACACTGCACATTCGTTTATAGTATTAAATTTCGCTTTTTAATAAATAAAAAAATTCAGATTAAATTCGGTAGATGTAGATTAAGTGGAAGAATCTAGATGACTGAGGCTTTTACATTCCTAATAGCCTTATCGTATTAGGTTTATTGCTATCGTTGTTAGGTATTAACTTCGAAATGTAATCTGATAAAAGGCTACTCATAGATGGGTTTGGCGGTTCAGTTGCTTAGTCGATTTTATTACTTTTTTCCGTTATTTTTCACTATATGTAGGTCAGTGAGATGTGGTATAAACCCAGATCGTGTAGTAGCAAGTACTCTGCCACAGGAGTCGTAATTCCCGGCAGGAGCGCCATTTCCATCCCAGAGTCCCAATCAATAATAAAACGGGCATTAATAAAGAAAGCATATTATAAAACGATTGACTACATTAATGACAAGGATGCATGGAGGCAAACAAAAACATTAAGAATGATTAAAAAAAAATGAATGAAAATAAAATGCGCCGCCAAGTTTGTTGCCCGGTTCTTCTCGAGATGGCTGTAATTCTGCGAATCTGGCAGTAGAGTCATTAACTTTCATGAGTGCCTCTTTGGGGCCCATGTGAATAAACGATTTTGATTTGATTTGAATGCACATAACCAATAATAATTGTTGCTCAGGTCTTAGTTCTGCATTATATTTATTTTATAAACAATATACTTGTATTTGAACGAACTTAAGGTCTTTAACTTTAAACAAACTCAGAATTACAAATAAAATATTAATGCTCACTTATCGAAACAATTAATACGATGGAAAATTGTGATTTTCGTTTTTGCTCCGTTATAGTAAAGTATCTACCACTTTACTATGGTATGGCTGGACCACGACTCCTTTACTTGACTTTGACCAGTGACAAGAACTCTTTCCCCAACAATACGACTGAAAATTATTTTTTACTTGACACTAAATGCAAATAGTTTGAGGAGCCTATTTTTTTTTTATGTATACTAATGGCCTACAGTGGATATGATTCATGCAAAATTGCAAGCATTCCCTAGCATATATCTTCATGTCTATATAATAGACCTCTTGCACGAGTGTATGCTTCAAATCACACCTCGTTTTCATATAGGTGGTATATGGATGGACTTCAGAAACATGATTTAGCTTACAACACATGTGACCTTAATTGCTATTTCAACCACTTTGACATTCAAACAGCATAGTAAATGATAAACTGAAAAAAAAAAAACTCATCAATGCCATCATTACAACTGTGGGACATTTGCAGTTTCGTGACTAATGACATCACTCACCGTTTCACACTACTATAGCTATCGACAGCAGTCGTTCCAACCCCATGATGGAAATCATGGATAGAAGCATCAACACCTTTTTTCAAGTCTGCCATCCAAGGGTAACATGCCGCATGAGTGAACAACGAAAACTCAAACATTTTAATTGTCTGAATAGTATGAACCAGCCAAAAGTATATAGAAAACTGAGTGAATATGTTCAATTTGACAGTTGACCTGTGATAACGTGTCTGCTCAACTGTTAACCTTCCGCTGATTATGTGATTTTTTAACGTCTAATACTGATAAGGGGTATTTAAGAGCGGGAGACAAAAATTTGTACACAAAATTGCGAGTATTGTAGAGGCAACAGGTGAAACTCTACATATAATCTATTAAATTGGCATAGGACAGTCAAATGAGACTTATTACTTGGTGATACAATGATCATGATCCTCATCAGTGCGGCACAAACAGAAAAGAGAAGAACACCTTCATTGGTGACCAATTCAGTGCTTCCTCCATTACAATTATTGAAACGCAAGCAGAGCTTAAAAAACTGACTTCATCACATATATTTCGGTTTTGGCTGGACCGATACAATGTTGTGGACACCTCATAACAAGTTGGATATGGATAGAGGTAATTCTGATAGTACAGTGTATATAGTTTTACAGTAAAATATCCTTACAGTTACAGGATATTACTAATCTAAAACAAAATAAGGAAATAAGGGGCTGGGAAACTCCTGAATTCAAAAATTTACAACATGATTTATTAAAATATATTTTATAGTATCTACCAAATCACTGACATTCTACATAATATAATTACTGTAAAAGCATAATGTGAGTTGTAAATTGTACAAAATAACTATTTTATTTCATATTTTACTGCTCAATAACAATGAATCAAAGAAAGACTTAACATCAGAAGCATTCTCTACCAGTCATCCAGTAGTGTACACGAATGCCACTCAATTTTTCATACATAAACAATTTTATGGAAACATTCACATATAGAATGGGTGTTATTTACAAGTGCTATCCAAGAACACCTTTTTTATGCTGCTGGCTCCAGCAGCATCAAATCAGCATCAAATGCTTGCATAGGCAAGCATTTGATGCTATCTCTCTTGATTGCTATCTCACCTAATGGAAAGTGCAGATGCAGCCAAAGATGTAACATATGCTTACCTAAAAAATACCTATTTACTCTAGATTTAAGATACCAAGATACCTGAACAAAGTGTGTTATTACACTTAATACATTCACTTTGTTAGAGAACAGAAAGTGTTAATAGACAGATATTCGAGAAAAGATTGATAATTTATTTTACTTTTATAAGTTGAGTGCATATGGTTCAAATTGGAATGGTTGATTGGTCAAAAGTACCTGCTACCATCAAACATGTAAAAATTACTCATGAATGTAGGAGTAGCGATAGCTATCTGTCAAGATCAAAGTATATGGGGAGATGTGATATCTGCCTACCCTAAATACATATATTTATTCTGACACGTTAGAAACAATACCATTCTATAACCGTGCCCCTTGACAATGAAGAGATAATTAGGAAAATTTATCTCCATTGTATGAATTACTATCTGGTAAATTTTCATCAAGACGGAGTAGAAATTAAAATTCCGAACTCACATGGACCCCAAAACTCATGAAAGTTAATAACTGCCAGATTCACAGCGTTACCAAATAACCATGAAAAGGTCCAATCAATTTAGTATTTAAAGTAATTTAGGTACCTACTTGACATTTTCTAGTAAATCCATTATAAAAGAATTTGGAACAAAACCACTTGTAGCAAAAAGTTTTTATATGTAGCACAATTAGATACTGGATGTGTTTTGGCAGTAACACTTGCTTATCAAAATATTAATAGATAGGAACTTATAATGAAGAATATGAAGTACTATAGGTAGAAGAGATAAGTAAAATTAGATAGCAATTATTTACAAAAATAAATTACTAACTTACCAACAGATTTATCGCGCAAATCTATAATTGATGATGTAATGAATAAGATAAGCTTATAATAAATAGCGGTGACTCAGGAATTTTAACACATTCAAAAATTAGCGTCTCACGTACCTACATTACGCAATGTTTACTTTTACGCCGGTAACAAGGCAAATCTTAAAAGTACAGGTACTTACATATATATCGCTGGCTTCTAGAAAACACTAAGGTAGAAAGTTAGATAATGCCGGCGAATTGAAAATCTTCGTGAGAAAATTTCTTTATGATAATGTTATTTCACAAGTGCAAAATTTCCACCATTGAAACCGACCTATTCTAGAATACCCGAAACCTAAAGAAAGTATGGGAATTTTGGAACGTTTTGCAGGCATTGTAATTTGGTTGCATTACAATGACGTCACTATGACGTTGACAACTGATAAAGTGTCAGATGACTTTATCGGTCCTTTGCATGCAGATGTTATTTACTGGCAATGAAAACATCTTTATAATAATAAAATTGGATAAATGTATGTATGTGATATTCGCGTTTGGGCGGTTTTTACGTGCCCAGTATGTAAATACTGCTACACCACAACCCAATTTCTCTGCCAAGGTGAACGGTTAGGTTAGTCAGCTTGTCTCTGGTCTGCTAGCTACCGGACCGGACAGAAACAGCAAAACCTCATTGAACGCATCTTAGCAGATTGCCGCGCAGATTCAATCCTTGATGAAGATTATAATAACAAAACAACCATCGCACAAAGCGTTTCATTATACGAACTGCAAAAGAATGGAACGCCTTGCATACCGGTATTTCTGGAAAAGTATGATAGTATAATAGTAGAATATTTCTACTATGATAGTATGGTAAGTACATGCATAATACAATAGTAAATAATACGTTATTACGTTATATTATTATAGGATTATTCAAGAAGAGAATGAATAGGCCTTCGACCAGATCTTCACATTCCGTTGGAGTGAGATTGTCGTCAAAGGCTAGCTTTTATCAAGATATGGCTATATCTAAAGATAATAATAACAGATATTGGAAAAAAAGGTAGGTTATCTATCTACTAATGTTACGTCAAGTTTACTCTAATGAAGATAGATAGGTTAGGCAGATCTCGGTAAGTACTTATCTATGTGAATAGGTGATTCTCACCAAAGATCGCCTACAACAATAACCGGGTGGTCGCTTGCCACCCGTTATGTAGGTGTTTTTTACCTCCGACGTAATAGTTAGTTACAGTACTTAGTATTTGTTCACCATTCAAATATAATAATCGGTCGCCGAGCTAAAATTCCCGGCATTTCCGCAGCTGTTCTTGAGAGCCAGAAAGCAGTCATTCTAGGCCTAGATTATTTTCTACTTTTATCTTCACTTACCATCAGATGTTCAAACGCTAGCCTAAAAGTACAATAAATACAATACAAATACTTTTGATTGCACTCCAAGAAAAATAATAAAAAGACGTGTGGCACTCGGGGACTGCCGCGGTAAAGCTATTTTGCACAGCATTTTTTATTTTTCAGTTTCATTTTTCTTCACAAAAAGTTTTTGGTCACGTTGAGATGCGAACTCCGTACCGATGCATACTATTCAGTATCTAGTACCAATCGGCTACCGAGTCTTCTAACTATAATTTCGAAATAAGCATATAGATCTTGACGTTTACTTTAAAAACGTAAACGTCAAAACCTATAGGCTTATTTCGATGTCATAGTTAGAAGACTCAGTAGCCGATTGGTATTGGATACTGAATCGAATGCATCTGTACGGAGTTCGCAACTCAACGTAACCGAAAACTTTTTGTGAAGTCGTGGGGGGCGTTAGGTTTTTTCGTTACGGAATTTCTGGATTAGGTCTCCATGCTCAAGGCCCGCGATAGAAGCTATGCAATAGCTTAATAACAACAGAAAAATAACAATAAAGCAGTACAATCGGCGGCCTTATCGCTAAGCAGCGATAACGCCGCCGATTGTAGACAACCTTAGGATGGAGAGGATAAAAAAGTTTAGTAAAAAGTGATCGGTGGTGCGGAAATGTAATACATTTAAACACACAACAAATTTCATCATCGGTCCAGCCGTTTAGGACGAGGTCAGTCACATACACAGGTACAGAATAATTATATAAATACAAATAACTAGGTGTCCCGGCGACCTTCATTCCGCCTAACAGTCAATGAATGTGCATGTTTAGGAAGCCATACCCGGCATGCGTTACAATGCCACGTGACTATATTATTACCTCCTTCTTGTTTACGTTTGCCTAGTACTTTACCAAATCCGGGTGACGTATAAGAAAATGATGTTTTACACCAAAAAATTAAAAAAAATGTGACGTTCTTAAAAAGTATCCTATGTCCGTCTCCTGGTTCTAAGCTACCTCCCCACCAATTTTCAGCTTAATCGGTTCAGCCGTTCTTGAGTTATAAATGGTGTAACTAACACGACTTTCTTTTATATATATAGATTGTCTAAATATAACAAGTGTATAAGTAACTTTGTCAACAAAACTGTAAACATTCATTAACGAGGCGTGTATTTTTTTTTAAACTTCATCTGTACTTAATTGTGTTGTCCTTGAAAGATACAAAAATACAACTTGTTGTTGTTTACAAAAAAGTTGCCATATGGCTAATTACGATTACCGTTAATAATGTGATTAAGTTGCATATTATTAGTAGATATAATAAATATACGGGGTGATAATAAGTTTCGACGATTCTAACGGCAGCAGGATGATTAATCCTATTAATATTATAAATCCGAAAGTTTGTGTGTAAATGTGTAAGTATGTTTGTTCCCGCGTGACTACTCAACAGCTTTGGATGAAATTTGGAATGTAAATAGAGTATACCTAGGATTATCACATAGGCTATTTTAAACTTGATAATAGCGGGCGAAGCCGCGCGAGGCACGGCTAGTTATACGCTTTTATTTATAAAAACATATAAAATATGTAGTCGGGTGCGTTAGCCTTAAGCAGAGGGTACCGGGTTCGATTCTTGGTGGAAACAAATTTTCTACATAAAGGAAATTTGTGTTTCTTGTTCTGGGTGCGATTGAGTGTGATGTGATTGTTTCCGGCACCCACGACACAAGTCCTCGAACTTAGTGCGGGGCTGAGAGTGTGAAAGCGTTTATTGATCGAGCGACGATAGATCTCTAAGTAAATCTATGCAACAACATTCTCCCCGAGTTCCAATCAGGTTTCAGAAAGTCCAGAAGCACAGCGACAGCTTTGTTAGATGTCACTGATCAAATTTTAGCGGCGCAAGATGATGGTTTGTGCACTATATTAGTATTATTAGATTTTTCTCGCGCGTTTGATGCCATAAATATACCTTTACTCCTATCTAAACTAAGTTTCTACGGGTTTGATTCAGCAGCACTCAATTGGTTTCACAGCTACTTAAGTAACAGACAACAATACGTTGAATTGCGTCAAACTTCTACTAGTGTTCCTACTTTTTCAGAAAAGACCGAGGTGGCTAGGGGCGTTCCGCAAGGTTCAATTTTGGGTCCCATTATTTTTATCTTGTATAGCGCTGATATAATCAAATGCATTAAACTGTCTAAATATCATATCTACACTGATGATCTTCAAGTATACATACATTTTGACCCTAAGGACCTCAGCAGTGCAATTAATGATATTACTGAAGATCTAAACAGAATCACGAGTTGGTCTGATTTGAACTGTCTCCTTTTAAACCCCTCCAAGTCAAAATTCATGATTCTTGGGACTAAGCAAAAGCTTTTGAAATTACCAACATCTGTGATTGTAACCGTAAAAGGGGTGCCAGTCGAACGAGTATTTGAAGCACGAAATTTAGGTTTGCTTGTGGACGCTGAGCTGAGATTTGAGAAACATGTAGCCAATTCTGTACAAAATTGCTTCTGCAAACTTAAAACATTGTATAAATTGAGACCTTTTCTAAGCGAAGAATTACGAATTCAACTAATTGAGTCTCTTGTTTTATCAAAGCTAAATTACGCAAACAGTTTACGGCCTACGTCTTTTATCTCGGACTCAACGTTTGATTCAGCGCGTCCAAAATGCTTATGCAAGGTTTTGCTTTTAATACCTCCAAGAAATCACGTGACGCCATTTTTAAACAAAAGTTACGCCTTAAAAATGAAATCGCGTCGCAATTATCATCTGGCGTGCTTAATTTTTGGAGTGGTAAAAAATGGAGTCCCTTCCTATCTCCAAGATAAGCTTAGGATTTTCTCTGAAACATTGTTCCAGCAGATTGGACTTCTAGCAACTTTCGATTCCGACATCGCACTTCAAATTTCTATACGCGGCATCGAAATGCTGGAATAACATTCCACCTCCCATAAGAAAAGTAAATACTTTAAATGTATTCAGAACCAAACTTAAAACTTATCTCATTAACGAACAGAGGATCCATGGAATCATAAACGTCGACAAGTCCTTTATTAAATTTTATATTTTTTCTATGATCACTTACCAACAATTGAGATAATAATCAAAATTTTATTATTTTTTTACTATTTATTATAATTATGTTTTGAATGTATATATGTATTTTTGTTATTTTTGTATAAAAATATGTATTACTAATATATACGTATATTATAATATATTATATCGTAGCGTATATTATTGAAATAATTTTGATTTACCTTTTATATTGTTAATAAAGTTTTGTACTACCCGCAAGGTTTAACTAAAAACCAGCGTCGAGTTCTAACTCGACATAATTGCTGAGTTAAACCTTTTTGGCATAGTACATTATTGTTTATATTTTTGTTTTTAATATTAAGTTACTTTTGTCAAATAAGTGTATTTTCTTTCTTTCTTTCTCTAAGTTGACTTGGGTGGTTCAGCACTTTGTCTGTCCGTCCATCCGTACATTCGTCCGTCCGTCTGTCAGAGGCATCTAGCGTCCAAAACTTGTATGTTTTGGACGCTTGATGCCTCTGACATAGATGATGCGAATAAATTTAAATTCTCATAAAATATCTATGGCCCAAAGCAAAAAAAAATCGCAATTAAAATTATATACGATAAATGAATATTTTAAGGCGGCAGAGCAAAATTTTTTCATGCCTACAGCCTTCGTATTTCAACCATGAGTGGTTGACTGGTAGAAAATGCTTTAAGCGTTAAGTCCACCCTTTGTACCTTTTTGGGCAATAAAGAGTTCAATAAATAAATAAATATTACGTTGTATACAAACGTAGGTAAAGGATAGCTTATTGACTTACCTTGTACGACTGCAATCAGCCTGTACATGCAACAAACAATATCATAATTCTTACATACTTCAATAAAAACAACATACTTTATGCAAGCTGTTCAGTTCACTAAGAACTTAGTAAAAGATACTTCTTCCCAAACTAAAGTAACTTATAACAAAGTTAAGTACATAAAAAAACTGTCAGTGTCAAGGTACGTATTATCGACATGTTTTTTTGCAGTGAAAACTTCTTTAGCGGCGTTGTGCACTATTTTGGGATGGGTAAAAACTGTTAAACTCGCGTCAGGACTCAGAACACGTCTGATCGAAAATTCGTAAGACGGAAAATTCGTAAATGAAGGAGAGGAAGTAATATTTCCCTCTCTTTCTGCCGCGCGGCGAGTTTTCACTACTGCCTGGACTCCCGGAGTGCAACCCGTTGTTTTTTTTTCACTCTCACGGCCCCGCACTAAGTTCTATACTTGTATCGTGGGTTCATTCACATCACACACACAATTACAACCAGAACCAGAATCACGAATATAAGGTGAGTTTTATACATTGTTTATTTCTATATATGCTATAATATTATTCTCATTTCCTAATACACCCTAATAGTAGGATGTATGTAGATCCAGAAGTTGTTTTATAGAGATCGCTGTTACCAATAAGACCGCCGATTGTAACATAATATAATATAATTATTTGAAGGGTGAAATGTAAGATCAATCAATCAATCAATCAAATATTTATTGACATAAATTTAGATGATACAATATAGATTCTGAAGCCTCTGGATCCCGATGTAGTTTACACAAGATGTTACTATAAAGAGTTATCTGTTATGTATATCCGGTATAAGCTGAAGATAGGGGTAAGTTGAAAACCAACACTGTGTGCACATGCAAATGAACACGGCTGAATTTACTTCGATTGTTTTATAAAAAGTAGTATTAGTTAAAAGTGATATATCTAAGCTAAATGGGACCAATAATTGGAAAGCAACAACTATCAAACAAGAAAAAATCAAAATCGGTTCACGTGGAACGAAGTTACGAGGTAACACACATAAAAAAAAATACTGTCGACTTGAGTACCTCCTCCTTTTTTGTGAAGTCGGTAAAAATTTATATATCCGCGTCCCCCAATCTGGTAAACGGCTGCACCGATTTTCACAAAACATATCTAAGAACTCTAGATCAGTCACCTTTCAAACATAAAAAACTAAATTAAAATCGGTTCACCCGTTTGGGAGCCACGATACTTCAGACAAACACACATATACACACGTTATACTTATAACGTCCATCTTTTTGCATCGTCATCAATGGTAATATACCTCCAGTTCGGCCGAAGCGTTTCACTTCTACGTTTATCAGCCGCACTGCAAAGCTAGTGGAACTCGTTGCCGCGTCTTTGTTCCTCGAACGGTATAATCTAGAACCTTTCGGCCGTCTACGAAACCGTAGTTTAGTAACTGGTTTCGGTGGAGGAATTATTCTTCCTTGTACGTAACTAGTTTCGATGGAAAAACTTTTCTTCTTTTTACGAAACTATCGCTATGTATTATGGTTACGTACAAAGAAATCATTGTTAAGGTTTCGACGAAAGAAATAAGTCTTCAAGTCACAAGCATGCCAAGGCAAGCATGCTACATCTTCAGTCGCATTATCACTTTCCATCAGGCAAGAAGGTAGTCAAAAGCAATTGAATGTAAAAAAAAGTCGGAGGTTAGCATGTATCATGTACATGTATGAAATCTTATCCACATTTTATTTACCTTTCTTTTTCAGATGTCTAATCCCCTTCCTTTCACATTCGCGTTGCTCCTCCCAATAATCGGCGGCTGGTCTTCGAGTTTAGTAATGTCCGGAAAAGTCCGACGGCCAGGGGGCAAGGCCTGGTACCAGGTGATAAGGAAGCCATCGTGGCCGCCCAGGAACGAAGTGTTCGCGCCCGTTTGGGTGGTGCTTTACAGTACTATGGGGGTGGCTAGCTACGTTGTGTATAATGGATGTGGTGGTTTGGGTAAGTTTCTAGAGAATGTAATAACTAAACGCAAGCAAAGCTTAAAAAACCGACTTCACCGCTTTATCTTCGGAACCTTGATTTAATGTATTGCACACGCATTATATGACGATAACTCAAAAACTAGAGATCAGATCTTGAGAAAATTTCAATGGGACTACATGAAATGCACCAGCTATCAAATGAAACAATAATAATCAAAATCGGTTCACAACTAAAGAAGTTATGAGGTAACTTTTGAAGTCGGTCGAAAACGAGAACATCGTCAATGTAGTCCACAGAATACGCATTATTGACGATATTTCAAGAACTACTGATCAGATCTTGATCAAATTTAAATGGGACCAATTGGAAAGCAACAACGATCAAACAAACAAAAATTCAAAATCGGTTCACGTGGAACGAGGTTACGAGGTAACACACAAGAAAAAAAACAGTCGACTTGAGTACCTCCTCCTTTTTGTGAAGTCGATAAAAATATTTATATCCACGTCCCCCAATCTGGTAAACGGCTGCACCGATTTTCACAAAACAAAACTAAGAACGGATTTATCGCCCCCGAAACCCTCTGCTTTCTAAATTTAATGAAAATCGTTGAAGCCGTTTCCGAGATCCTGATTATATATTATTATATATATATATACAAGAATTGCTCGTGGTATTAGATTAGTATATTGAATATAGACATATTATATTATTGTAACTTTTTGTTTCAGATAAGGCGCAATGGCCTCTAGCGTTGTACGCAGGTCAATTAATACTGAACTTCATGTGGACGCCCATTTTCTTTGGTCTTCATAGACTCAAACTGGTAAATAACCTTCGATCAAACGCATTCCAACTCACAGCCACTCGCTAACATTTATATCACACGCACAATCGCAGTCAAAACCAGCACAAATATTCCTTGGGAAAGAAAATACTCCTCTTTGAAATAAAAAATAAATAGTAAAAAAAAAGTAATTTTAGGCTTAGCGAGTTTACCATCCTCAACCACATAATCACTTACCATCAGGCGAGATAGTGATCAAACGATAGTCTATCAGAGATACAAAATACAGGATGTGTCGTAAAGACAAACGATAAGTGAAACTTTCGTATTATATGGAAACATTTTAATTATGCATCACAGTGTTTTCCTTCACCAGCTCTCGTCACACAAAAGGGTTGCGGATCAGAATCTCAACGCTCTCCCATAAGAAGTTTCACTTCACACAGAAAAACTGAATATCTCTACTCTCCCAGAGTTATACTTCGACTGGTTCTTTTTATGTGTGTTACCTCGTAATTTATTTCTAGGCGAACCGATTTGGATCTTTTTTTTTATTTGAAAGCTGGTGCTTCCCATGTCCCATTTGATCCAGATTAAAAAAAAATATACAAACGCTTTCACACTCACATCCCCACACTAAGTTCGATGACTTGTGTCGTGTGTGCCGGAAACATTCACATCACAATCACAAACAGAACCAGAAACACAAATTTTCCTTTTGAGAAAACTTGTGCTCCCCCCGGGAATCGAACCCGATACCCCTGCTTAGAAGGCGAACGCCAGCCAACTAAGCCAACGAGCAGTTCAAAAGATTTGTCCAGTAGTTTTTAAGTTGCCCTCAACAATGCGTATTTAATTAATTAAATCTGATTAAGGGTTCTGTAGATAAAGCGGTGGAGGCAGTTGTTTTAAGCTTTGCTTGCGTTTAAAATATTTTTTTTAAATATTTTAAGAGGTTGGGATGTACTGCAATCAACTGGTAAATCTATAAATATCGAATATTTGTTCCAGGCATTCTTCGAGATGGTGCTCCTCGACCTGGCAACACTGGCGTGCACGTACTCTTTCTACCAAATTAGTTGGCACGCCGCGATACTAATGGCGCCTTACATCGGTTGGTTACCGTTCGCGAGCTGTCTCAACTACGCCTTGTGGAGGATGAATGAAGCGAGACAGAAGATCTAGGATACCCTAAATTTTATCTAAAAGTGCGAATCGGAGTTTTGCCGCGAAAGTGAAAAAATGGCGTTGTTGATTATTATAATTTTTCAAAACCTGTAATTCTTCGAGGGTTAATGTGTAATAATGATTATTAACCGTAAATTCTTAGTAAACGTGCATAAGTGTAGGCAAATCATGCAAAGTTGAAAAACGTGACTTTCGCCTTCGCTCCAAAACTCCAATAGAATTTCTAGTGTAATTTCTACCGCGGCATGACTTGACTATGACTGGGCCTTGATTCTTTTACTTGACTTTAACCATAGTAGAAATATATCAGTAAGATGACTCGAGGCCCGTAGGAGATTCAAATGCCTACTCTAGCCGAATACGCAGGGTTGTCACTATCTCCGACTTTTAAAGGTACCTATATGTAAAATGAATATTTTAACAAACCAACAAGTTATGTATATATGTTATGTATATTTTAACAAACCATCTTAGTGGCAGTGTTTGTAATAAAAAGCAGTGTACCGTACAAAACGTATATTTATATGTACAGGTATCATTTCATACGTTTGAGCTTATTTAATTCTCCCTGCTGTATCGAAGCGTCCTTGTAAATCTCCTTCACCTTCTGTTTCCTCACGTTGTCGCTGGAAAAATAAAACATAGTTAAAATGCATCGGATTTAAATATCGGTCAATTATTTTTATTTTAATCTTTATAGCTATATAATAATGGTAGAGATCGCTATTAGTGATAAGGCCGCCTGTTGTGATACTTTACGTATAAGCTTGTTTGTTATCTATCTATCTATCTTAACACCTATAACATTATTTTCTTATTGAAATGCTTATTAATTAGGCATTTTAATAAATGAATGCATGTGGAGTCCTCAAGTCACGAGTGAATAGGTATTATATCGGCAAACTTGCTCCATAGTCGACCACATCGTCGCATACCATCAGGTGAGATGGTGGTCAAAAGTTTGCCTATCTAAAATATATGAAAAAAATGTTGAAATCAAAATAGCAACAAGCACGCTATTGGCTAGACTGATTCTTGACGTCAGTTTCCACATGGAACGATGAATGGAGGCAAACTGCACAAGCGCTTTCTAGCGACTACCATAATAACACCTAGGTTAATAAAATTATGTATTAGAGATTAAGAATGTTTTTTAAAAAAATGAATGAAAAAATGTTTCTTGCCAGGTTCTCCTCGAGATGGCTGTAATTTTGCGAATCTGGCAATAATTAACTTTCATGAGTGCCTCTTAGGGGCCCATGTGAATAAACGATTTTGATTTTGCTTTCGTTTAAATTAGTAGTAGTTTAGCCATGTCAGATGGCTTCAGACGGCCTGAAACAAACACCAGGTCTACCCGCTAGTCTAGGTCAAGTGAATAGTGACTAACCTGTGTATCTTCTGCCGTATCTTGACGGAGGCTACGTAGGCGCGGTCTCGTCGTATTTCCCGAAGCGCACCCTTCATTTCCTTCTTATACTTGGTCTTGAGTCGCGCGCTGTCCGCTTGTTCGCGGGAGAGTTTGGAACTCTTGCTGCCGGTGAATCTGATCGAAAACAATTTATCATTATATAACAAGAAATACTTGAAAAAGATTTTAAAAATTTAGCTTTTATCCACCTTGAGACTACATCGTCAATTTCCGATGTTATTGTGGTCTAACGTTTACTTAGTCAGTTATATTGAAAAAGATCAAAAAAATACTTAAAAGTTAGGGGCCGTTCAAGTATTACGTAAGCAGATTTATTACATTTATTTACCCTCCCATCCCCCTTGTCAGCAAAAGTAAGCAAAGCTTGGCGGCATTGCCTCTGAATGGCATTGCAATTCAGAGGCAATGCCGCCAGTATCATGGGAACGCTACCCACTGGCAGTGGGCTTCAGCACTAAATGCTTGATGCCTTGTAGGTAATTTAGATCTTAGCTGTGTAGATGTTTATAGTTCTAGGAAATTGGCCTGAAGATAGATATAACCTGGGTGTTTTCAAGTGAAGAGTGAATGGCTATCTTCTAGGCAAGCATGCATCTACGGCCGCATCTTCACTTTCCATCGGGTGATAGTGTTCAAATGCTTTCCAATCGAGCATAAAAAAAAAGATATCTGTATATTAAAAAAATACGAGAAAGTAACCTGTATTAGAAATAAATAAATACTCACACTTCTTGAACGTCTGGTTCATACAGTCTCAAGGCTTTGGGCTTCTTCTTTTCTCTACTAAGCGGAGTATACGTCTTCACTTCCAAACTATCTTTCATATCCTTCAATACACCCGAAACCAGGCTTCGTACCTTCTTTGGATAATTCTCCAAATCTATCCTCATTAGCAACCTTATATGCGGCTCAAATATACATTCCTGTGCTTCTATATCATTCGCATTATCGAAAAACTCTTTCAACAATCTCGTACATGTCAAAACACATCTAATTTTAAAGCTATTGTCGATTTCTTGTGCAACTAGATCGTTAGACGCCATTTTGTTTTCGACGGCCATTTTGGAACAATCCTCTTCGAGATTTAAAATCTTCGCGCCTTTGTGTAGTTTGAAAGGAGGTATGACTTTTATGGGGTTCAAAATGCTAGTGTTAGCTGATAGAAATAAAATTCCCCATAGAAAATTAATAGCGGAAGGAACTAATCTTTTAGAAAGCGAAGTGTATTCCAATATCATCGTTGTTAGAAGTAATCCTCGAGATATAGAATACGCGTCATTGAATTCTGACGACGTCAAAATTTCTGACATAAAAATCAAAGATGGCGTCGTGACTGGATGCCTAAAGTCAGAAGTGGGATATATCAACGACACAAGCTTGAAGAATATTAGAGTATCTAAATCGGGCATTCTTTTCGGTTTTTTTAAGTATAAATCTCGTTTTTCTTTGAGTAGTTCGATTAGATATTTCTTTGTGGATACTTTATTAGTTTTTACTAGATCGTAGAAGTGTGGAACAAGTCTGTCGAATGTTAGAAATGCCTTTATAAGATTTCCTTCGTTGTTTACGTTACTGAACATGTCATTCGTGTGTTGTAGCATATGTGCGAATAATCTACTGAGGAGGTCTTTGTTGTTTTCTGCTAATCCTGGGTCGTAGCTTTTTATTAGATTATTTAGAGCAATGGTTATTTGAGCAGGAGTTTTATCTGATAGTAGTTCCTGAAAAAGTAATTGAAATAAGATTTCAGAATGTTAATAATGTATGTTCATAATAATATTAGTTTACGCAAAAAAGATCTCAGCACACCCCTATTGCCAAACCACTTCTTTGTATTATCTATGTAACTATGTATGTTACTATTTCATATGTAACTGTATATAATTTATTATCAAAGCAGCGGATTCGAATCTCGGTGGGAACACAATAACACAAGTTTTTTTCCCCGCGGGAAGTTTATGTTTCTGGTTCTGGGTATGACGTGAATGTTGTGTGTGTGGTGTTAATTGTTTACGGCCCCACGACACAACTTATAGTACTTTTAGAGTGGGGCTGTGAGTGTAAAAGCGTTGATGTGTAAGCTTTTGTTTACCCGGGCGACGCCGGGCGGGTCAGCTAGTATCCATATAATTTAATTGTAATTTTACACGTTATATTGTAGTGTAAACTTTGATAAAGAAATGTACCTACCTTTTTTAAATGTATTTGACAATAATTTATATTAATGGTTCACTTGGTCACAACATCTTCACTTAACAACAAGTTATAGTCAAATTCTAGCCTAATCTAGTGAAAATATACAAATCCTACTAATATTATAAATCCAAAAGTTTGTGAGTAAGTATGTTTGTTCCCTCTTCACGCTTTAACAGCTGAAAGGATTTGGATGAAATTTGAAATGTACATAGATTATACCTAAGATTAACACATAGGCTACTTTTTAACTTGTTAATAGCTGTCGAAGCCGCTGGTCACGACTTGTATATTTTCTATATAATTATATAGTATACATAAACTTTTGTAGTTATATTTTCAACTAACAAAAATTTACGACACGATCGATTGACGACCCGGTTGGCGCAGTGGACAGGTGTCCGCCCTCTGCGCCGTGGGTCTTGGGTTCGATTCCCGGCAGGAGCACAAATTCCTTCCCAAGTGATATTTGTGCTTCTGGCTCTGGGTGTAATGTGTGTGTGATGTGAATGTTTCCGGCACCCACGATACAAGTCTTTGAACTTAGTGTGGGGCTGTGACTGTGAATGCGTTTTAATCTTACCTTCAAATTATTCCCTTCCAAAGATTTCTGATTAAAGAAAGAACCAATTTTCGCATTATCCTCTTCGAGTAGATCAGTTTCATTTTCACTTTCTTCGTCGGAAGCCTTTAAATCACTAAAATCATCTGTTTTCACGACTTTGTCATAGTTTACATCACTTTCTTCACTGTCACTACTTTGGTCGCCATTATCATCACTTTTTTCATCATCATTATCACTCTTATGGTCACCCTCGTCACTTTCAACCCCTTTGTTACGTTTATCATCATTAGTAGTTTTCTCATCTTCATCCTCTTTATCACTATCATCATCATCTTCACTTTCATCACCAGATTCATCATCTTCAATGACTTTAGCTGGTTTTTTGAACAAAATAGTTTCATTTTCATCATCGATAACGCTGTCATTTGTTATTTTCTGTTTCGATTGTTTAATTTCCTCATTTGTTTCATTTTCCTCGACATCGCTTTCATCGTCATCGTCTTCATCATCATCAGATGATGTATCTGATATACCGTCTTCGTACTTTGGTTTGGCGTTTGGAACTGAAAGAAAACAAAATGATTTTTGTATGACCGAAAATCTTATGTATTTAGGTACTTAAGTGTTTAAGCTTCAAGCCATACAGAACTTCCATTTTATGTTATAATATTCTGATATTATTATTGTTATGTATTGTTTATGTAGTTTAAACAATGTAATTATATTATTTGGCTCAATTTGGAGGAGGCCTTTACCTGCAGAGGGGTTCTTACAGAATAAGTTCGGAAATAGCAAATAATATTTAAACTCTAACCAAACCTTTTTCTTTTAACACTAACAAAACTTTGTAAATAGTATTTCTGTAAGAAATAAATGGCTTTTTATTTTTATTTTATTTTCTTATTATTTATATTATTTGAAATTTTATTTCATTCATTTTATCGCACCACCATCCCTACATTGTCTTTTCGTTTACATTTCCATCCAAAGGTTGTCTGGAAGAAATCGCTCTTAGCGATAAGGCGCCCATTGTACCTATCTTTATAAGTTTCTCTGTATCTTGTATTTATCTTTTGGTGTCAATAAAGAGTTTTTGTATTGTATTGTAAATGAAAAAAATGAAAAGCTAGTGTTTTTTAAACTCTTACTAGGCTAGCTTTTGACCACTATCTCACCTGAAAGTAAGTGACGATGTGGTCGAGGATGGTAAACATGCGAGGCCTATTTTAAAAGAATTAGACTGTCTTTAGAGCCAGTAATTCTGAACATTAATTTTAATGTTTTAAAGGCAGTTTTTTTTCACTTCAAAAATTAAAATGGCCGACGATTTTAAAGCCTGACAACGTGTAAGTAGTAACATGTTTTTTTAGAGTAAATGAATACCTGAGAAGTCTTTGAGGACACTTTCAGGCACCAACGGTTTGCCGTCCTTGTCGTACGCCAACATGAACTCCTTCTCGTCTTCTAACTCGAAATTGTCGTCGAGATCCTCTGCTGAACTGAAAATCGCATACATTTTGGAGTGTGCGCAGGAATTATACGAGTTAATTCCACCCTATCCATTTTACCATCTAACAAAAAGATAAACTGTCAAACGTCATCCATATATAGTTGACATACCTCCAGTTCGCTCGAAGCGTTTCGCTTCTACATTTATTATCCGTACTGCGAAGGAGTGGAACTCATTGTCCTCGTCTTTGTTCCCCGAGCGGTATAATCTGGGAGTCTTCAATTCAAGAGTGAATATGTACCTTCTAGGCAAGCGTGCTACATCTTCGGCCGCATCATCACTTTCCATCAGGTGAAATTGTGGTCAAATGCTTGCCTATCAAGCATAAAAAAAACAATTACAATAAAGCTATGTGATTAGATTTATTTTATCAATAAAAGTATATATATAGTTTGTATGAACTGCTTGTTTGTTTAGTTGGTTGCGCGTCTGCCTTCTAAGCACGGTATAATTTTCCAAAACTTGTGATTTTTCGAGTGTTCATGTGTAATAATGGTGGATTATAGACCGTTAATACTTAGCAAACGTGCATAAACAAACAAAACAAACAAACGCATTCACTCACAGCCCCACACTAAGTTCAAAGACTTGTATCGTGGGTGCCGGAAACATTCACAACACACACATTACACCCAGAACCAGAAACACAAATATCCCTTGGGAAGGAATTTGTGCTCCAGCCGGGAATCGAACCCAGGACCCACGGCGCAGAGGGCGGACACCTGTCCACTGCGCCAACTGGGTCGTCAAAGTAAGTGTAGGCAAATCATTAAAAGTTGAAAAGCGTGATATTCGCCTTCGCTCCGAAACTCCAATAGAAGTTCTAGTAAAGTTACTACCACTTTACTAGGGCATGACTTGACTATAACTGGACCTTGACTCTTTTACTTGACTTTGACTGTGACTCGTGTCTAGGACTTTTAATATAAAAAAACACTTGAAATATATTATTACTTGACACTGGCTAAATGCACAAGATTGCGAAGCCAACATTAAAAGAATGAAAAAAACGTTGTTGTAGAATGCCGCGAGATCTTCTCCCATCATCATCTCCACTCTCTTCCACGACCCTGAGATGTTCTTCTCTTACTTATTTCTCTCTACTCACCGATGTTTCCTAGCCGGCGTTTGCTTCGGCGCTGATTCTTCTCCCGCCATCCTTTCGGCTCTCTCTTTCTCCCACTGAGCTAGTTTCTCCCTTTCTTCTCTCGCTTGTTTCTCGTCGCTTTTGAGGCCGTCCGAAGGCTGAAAGAGTGTGAAAATGTAAAAAATATCCTTTTCAACCATCTAAAGAGAGAAAAGGAAGCTCGCTCGAAGCGATTCGCTTCTACATTTATCATCCGTACTGCGAGGGAGTGGAACTCATTGCCCGCGTCTTTGTTTCCTGAGCGGTATAATCTGGGAGTCTTCAAGTCAAGAGTGAATAGGTATCTTCTAGTCAAGAGTGAATAGGTATCTTCTAGGCAAGTATGCTACGTGTTCGGCCGTATGATCGCTTTACAAGAGGTGAGATAGTGGTCAAATGCTTGCATAAATAATTAAACCCAAGCAAAGCTTAAAAAACCGACTTCACCGCTTTAACTTCGGAACCTTGATCAGATTTAATGTATTAAACATGCATTATTGACTATAACTCAAAAACTACAACATAAGAAGTTGTGAGGTAACTTTTGAAGTCGGATAAACGAGAACATCGTCAAAGTAGTCCCCAATATAGGCATTATTGATATTTCAAGAACTACTGATCAGATCTTGATCAAATTTTAATTGGACCAATTAGAAAGCAACATCTTTCAAACTAAAAAAAAATTCAAAATCGGCTCACGTGGAGAGAAGTTATGAGGTAAAACACATTTAAAAAAATACAGTCGCCTTGAGTACCTCCTCCTTTTTTGGGAAGCCGGTAAAAAAAAAAACAATTTGGCACAAAACGAGTTAGAGCATTAGAAAATTCTCTACCGACATGGATTTCAATCAAAATCAAAATTGTTTATTCACATGGCAACGTAAAGAGGCACTCATGAAAGTTAATGAATCTATTCGATTTCATCGCTGTTTCACTAGTTAGTAAAGTCATGGGTTTCGAAACCGCCACCAACCGACCGTCCGATCGGAAGCTGACTACATTGCGACAGAGCTATCACCGCTTCCAACTTGAATCCGCATCTAGACTGTCAATGGCAACCGACGTATAAACGTCTTCACACTCACAGACCCACACCAAATACAAGACTTGTGTCGTGGGTGCCGGTAACATCACACACAGAACCTGAAACACATGGTGAGAAAACTTGTGTCCCCACCAGTAATGGAATCTGATACCCGCTGCCTAAAAGGTAGACGCGCATCCAACTATATGTATATCTACATATTTACTTCTTTACGCACATAATATTACACATTAAAATGTCACTAAAAATAAAATAATATTAGTCAAATAAAAATCCAGATGAAAACATAGTTGTTTTCATCTGGATTTTTGATCCCAATGCATATTTTATACAAACTGATAATCACAATAATATTATAAAATATACTAGCTGCGCCCCGCGGTTTCACCCGCGTTGATAATGATGAAAAGTGATGATGATGATGATGAAAAATAGATGTTGGCCGATTCTCATAGATACCGGATAAGCACAAAAAATTTCATCAAAATCGGTCAAGCCGTTTCGGAGGAGTATGGCAACGAAAACTGTGACACGAGAATTTTATATATTAGACTAGCTGACCCGGCAAACGTTGTATTGCCATATTATATTAGAAAATTAAAATGGCTATTAAAAAATAAGGGTTGATCGTAGAAGGGTGAAAATTGAGGATTGTATGTATTTTTGTATGTTGTATCATAAAAAAATAGAAATAAAAAATTTTGTCTAAAAAATAAATAAAAAAATTTAGGGGTGGACTACCCCTAACATTTAGGGGGATGAAAAATAGATGTTGGCCGATTCTCATAGATACCGGATAAGCACAAAAAATTTCATCAAAATCGGTCAAGCCATTTCGGAGGAGTATAGCAACGAAAACTGTGACACGAGAATTTTATATATTAGATAGTGTTACAATAAAGTAGTAGAAACTTACAGTTCCTCGTTTCTCAAACTTGAGCTCCCTCATCATCTTGTCGTAATCCTCCCCCTTTTTCTCAGCGGTGCTCAAAACTTTGTCTATTGTGGACTCATTCTCGATGCGTGCACGTTTGAACACCACTGGTTGTAAGTCCTGAAAGGGGTGACAGTCAAATTATATATACAAATATAAACGCTTTCACACACAGCCCCACACTAAGTTCGATGGCTTGTGTCGTGGGTGCCGGAAACATTCACATCACACACACAATCACAACCAAAACCAGAAACACAAATTTTACTTGGGGAGAAAACTTGTGATTCCGCCGGGAATCGAACCCGATACCCCTGCTTGTAAGGCGAACGCCAGCCAACTAAGCCAAAGAGCAACTCAACATTATTTAAGCTGTGAAGTAATAAAGTGTATGTTTCTCTCTTTCTGTAGAAAGAGACAAACATACACATATATCAGAGCCACGTCGCATTGTCTCAAATAACTGATAAAATCATAATCGTTTATTCACATGGGCCCCAAAAAGGCACTCATAAAAGTTAATGGCTCTACTGCCAGATTCGCAAAATTACAGCCATCTCGAGAAGAAATTGGCTAAGAAACTCGTCGATGCACTTTTTTTTTTTTTTTTTAAACATTCTTAAATTACTAAAACAGGAATTATATTATTATTAACGTAGGTATATCTATATTATACTAGCGATACGCCCCGGCTTCGCCCGGGTGCAATATCCGGTGGGAAAAAATGTGATAAATGAAGAACCGCTCGATCGATTTTATGCAATCTTCACATAAAGCATCTACTAAATAGTTCAAACAAAACCTAAACATTTGGTTTGGATAGGTGAGCCCGTTCTTGAGTAAAAAATTACAACGAAATGTGGCATTGAATTTTATCTATATTATATAGTCGCCAGAAAGCGCTTGTGCAGTCTGCCTCCATGCATCCTTGTCATTAATGTAGTAAAAGATAAATAAAAAAAACTTATAATGCATGAGACAAAGAAATTTACAATCACAGCCCCACGCTAAGTTCAAAGAATGCGGGTGCCAAAAAGACAGTGAATATGTCACTTAAAATCACATATTCACAGTCAAACCCAGAACTAGAAGCACAATTTCGGATGAAAACCTGTGCTCCTGCCGGGAATCGATCCCAGTGCCCATAGAGTGGAACACAATGACTTGCTGCGCCATAAGGGTTGTCAAACTCAATAATCATATTCTGCTATTATCTGAGTGGGACCTATAAGTCCTGCATTGATGTTCCACTCTAGGGTACACTGTGCATTTACCCCTGCCAGCTCTCACCCGAGCCATCCCAACTCAGTTACATATCGGAGTATTATCCTGGGATTCTGACATAGTTTACTCAATAACAATAAAATGTATAAAAAAAACTGATTTAATTAAGGAGCATTCGGCTTTAGATTAGACAATCTCTATTCTAACTGAACGTGAAATACCTTCCACTCGGAGTCAAGTTTCTCGGTGAGATCCAGGGTCTGTTCTTTCTCCTTCTGTTTCTCTGCCTTGCGCTTCTTGGACTCGGCTATCAGCTGCTCTATCAGGTCCTTATGGGATTTGGCTCCATCATGAGACTCAGTTTTGGACAGCATACCGCCACCAAAGTGGCCTTCTGATACGAAATCGTCTGAAACAGGTATAATATGTTGGTTTACATCTGTCTATACGATATATGTTGGTTTTTAGGGTTCTGTAACTAAAGGGTGCAAATACATTAACAAAAAAAAAACTATAATTATCTGAACTGCTCGTAGGCTTAGTTGGGTGCGGGCCTTCGTATCGGGTTCGATTCCCAGCGGGAACTTCAAGTTTTCTCGAATTGGAATTAGTGACTTTGCTCTCCTATCAAATTAATATTTTCATACATAAATGAAAGGATGTACAGACAGATGGATGTACAAGTGCCAAAATACAAGGCAATGGTTCATAAAAAAACAAAGATCAAATCATAAAAAGACTTACCTCCCAAACCACCAAACCCTTTTCCGTCATCATCTTCCTCATCAGATCTTGGATCATCAAACTTCTCTATTTGTTCCAATGTCTGCCCTCTGCAAATAAAATACAATTTCTTTGGCTATAGGCAAATTTATGCTTGTAAATAAAATAAAATATTGAACAAAATTGAACTGCCTGATGGCGTAGTTTGACAACAGCGGGTATAGGGTTTGATTACCAATAGGAACACAGTTTTCTCCTCGAAGTAACAAACAAAACAAACGCATTTACACTCACAGCCCCACACTCAATTCAAAGACTTGTATCGTGGGTGCCAGAAACGTTTACATCACACACACATTACACCCAGAACCAGAAGCACAAATATCCCTTGGGAAGGAATTTGTGCTCCTGCCGGGAATCGAACCCAGGACCCACGGCGCAGAGGGCAGACACACGTCCACTGCGCCAACTGGGTCGTCAAATCAGTCAGGTGGTAAATTTGTGTTTCTGGATCTAGGTTTGATTGTGTGTTTAATGTGAATTATTGTGAATGTTTCTGGCACCCACAGTCACGACAAAGTCTTCAAAGTTAGTGTAGCAGTGAATATGAAATGATTTGTTTAATATAAGTCCAAATACATATATCTGAAAACAACATACCTGTGGGTCAAAACCTCATCATCAGCAAGATTATAAATATTCTTTCTCGTGTGTTGCTTAGCTCTTTCTGCAGCGAACCTAGCTATCATACGGTCCTCGGCCGATAGCTGGCCATCCTTCTCACCAATTCGGCGATCGATGAATGTATTCGTCTTATTCATTAACTTCATTTCAGTTCCTAGTGTCTCTTTTCTCTGAAATAGTTTCATTTCATTAACTAGCTGTGCTACAACTTCATGCGCTTCGTTTTTTTTTATGCAAATTAGGCAACCATTTGACTACTATCTCACCTGATGGAAAGTGACGATGGGATCGAAGCTGGTAAACACACTAGACCTGGAATATGCAGGCTCTCAAGGGTATATTAGTTATATATTATTATTAATATATTAGTTATATTTAATTTAAATTCATGATTGTGAATAAAACTATCTGCAATAAAGCCGTATAGCGATCTACTCCAGACATACTATGACACAGGGAATAAAAGAATATAGATATTGGTAAAAAAATTGCCTATGTAGAATAAATAATATGAATAAATATTAATTCTCAGGAACATCATACAACAGTTCTCATGTTCTTGTTTCTAAATAGAATAGGATATGGTTTATTGTATAACTGTGTACATTTTTAGGTGTTATTATTATAAATACGTCATACAGTTTATCCCTTTCGAACATACAATATTTACAATACAGAAGTATATGTCTTGTTTCTTACCTTCTGGATCGCCTTAGCCCTTGCTACTCCAGGCAAACCCTTGTCATGTTTAGATTTCTTGCCCAAGACCTTCATCTTTTCCCTATTGATGTGCACTTCGAACGGATTCAACTTTTTCTTATTCGCCTCGGTTTTCTTTTTACTGTGCACCTTGTCCGCGAGCCCTGAATTACGCTTGTTCTTCGCTTTTGCCATTTTTGTTTAAACGTCTTTTGTTTGTTTAATAAAATAATGATACGTATACGTGTTAAAATTTATATATCTTAGAGACAATTCAGATTCTTTTTGAGGTTATGCTGAGTAGCAGAGTAGAGGTTATGTTTTGACTTTTCTCTTGACATTGACAAATAAAAACCATGCCGCGATTTAACTTTTTGAAGTGATTTGGATTTAGTTGTTAGCCATAACCTATTGCTGTTTTTTATACTAGCTGCGCCCCGCGGTTTTACCCGCACTAATTCTGGGATAAAACTTTCATTCTTAAGAACCTTCTCCCCTACAATAATTAACACAACAAAAAAAGAATTAGCGAATTTGTTCCATCCGTTCACGCGTATTGCGATGACTAAGGGAAAAATATATTAATTTATACATATAACTAGCCGCTAACAAACATCCATATATTTATACATACAAATATTCGCGTTTATAATATAAAGTAATGATATACTTATGGCACTACTAGCCGTGCCCCGCGGCTTCGCCCGCTATCATCAAGTCATAAAGTAGCCTATGTGTTAATCCTAGGTATAATCTGTGTACATTCCAAATTTCATTTCAATCCGTTCAGCCGTTAAAGCGTGAAGACAAACAATCATACCTACACACAATTCAATAAACAGACAAACATACTTACACACACTCAAACTTTCGGATTTATAATATTAGTAGGATTAGTAGCAAGTAGGATTCTATTCTAACCAATTGGGTCGCCAATAAAAAACTGGGTCAAATATGCTGCCTTACTTAATACTTAGTGCTTTACATAGGTGTGTAATACATTCTAATATTTCTTTTTTTTTTTATCCAGTCGTTTTTGAAAAGAAATCCTTTCACATTATTGCTTGTTTACTGGTTCAATGCACTTGTTGTGCGAAGCCGATCCAATAATTTCCTAAAATATTTGAACAATTTAATAACGTATCGTATTTCTTACATCTCAAAGCTTAATTTCTTGTGCCAATGTCATTGAAGTCAATGTCCAATGGAGAAATAGCGCGCTCTCCGAAGCGATCATCGGCTAAATTCGGAATGACGCCGTGTAGCACCTCGCGCGTAGGTTTATTTTTCTGTGGCTATAGTTCTTGTTTCGGTTTGGTTGTTGTTGGAGTGCATTTTGGGAGAAAGAAATCTACTTGTTCAAAGTTGAAAAGATGGCCACTGTTAGCGAAAGTAAACTCAAGAAAGAAATAGAAGGTATGTGACTATTTCTCCACATTTTTTGCTGTAGGAGTACATGACATAAATACATGAACTGCGATATTTTTACCCGCGTTACCTACTCGCCCCGGTTTCTGAAAATGGCTTCCACTAAAACGTTCAAGAGAAGTTGTACTTTTCGTAGACTTAAATTGAAATATCTCTGATACTACGATGATTAGAAGAAAATGTTTTTAATAAAAGTTGTTCAGCAAAGAAGTGCGGATCAAATTCTATGCATTCCACGTTTCGTCGCTATTTGGTTATGTCGGGTTACTGATGGTTTATTTTTGTATAGCGCGTAATTCTTCCACGTATAAAGCGCAGAAGTGACTGCAAATAACATTAAGTGATGGTTGTGAATGGAACCGCAATATGTTAGGAAAATAATTTCACCTACATGCTAACCTCCAATAGCGTGTTATTTTAATATAAATTAGTAAACATTCTTGGTTATTATTGTGTTGTCAAGATGCAAGAGTCCGGCCATTTTTTACGTTCCGTTTCAAGACTTTCAAGCATCAATAGACCGCGCAGTATACATGGCGGCCGTTTTTGGCGCTCACTTCAAAATATTTTCACCGTACTTATGTGTATATCAGAAGTAAATTATAATGTCAACTTAAAGGCACTATTTAAATGATTGAATTAGTCACAAAATATTAAATATATAGTAATATTTAAATTAAATGCAAAATGTAAAGAAATTATGTACAGTCACAGGTAGCCACGGTCAAAAAACAGTACATGCCCTGGTGTAGCCTAATTCTCAACTGTATAGAAAAATGTAGGTAAAAAAAAGGATAATGTTATATTGGAGTTTAAGACGTTATAGGTGAGCGTTATTCAACTATCAGGCAAATAATCTTGTCAAGTTTCATAATAGAACAGAAAAAATCCTGCTATGTCTTAATGTAAGAAGTGATTTAGTTTATTGGGTTAGGGTGTCGTAAAGGGGGCACTGAGGAAAAAGGACTTAGAAAAATTTCGCTTATAATTTAGGCTAGGGCAGTCATCAATAGGTACGACGACAAGCGAAGTGAGGAGGAGTGGTTAGGTTTCTTGTGATCACAGCGCGCGAACCGAGCGAGCGAAGCGAGCGTGCCGCGGCAGCGGCCGGCGAAGCGCCAGAAAAACTTTCTGTATTTTGTATATTGCGGGGCTGTGAGTGTTTTAAATTATATGTGGTTCTAACTAAAGAAGATTGTCTTGGATAGTTCTATCGAATCCCGAAATAAAAACATATGCTTAATAGGGAGTCAACATGGTCTGAAATTTTTCCAAGTGTCTGCCCCCTTCTCGACACCTGCTACAGTTTTTGGGACTTAGAAAAATTTTGAAATTTTTTGTGCCAAAATGACCCTGTAATTTTTTGATGCCATCATGTAGGACTACCTTTCTGGATACATGTTTGTGTAAAACGTTTTTACCTCAAACCTACCCCTACTATGTTATGGTCAAAATCAGTTAAGGTCAAGGTCAATGACCTCGATATGAAGGTTACTGACTCCAAGCATCATTAAATATAGCAATTATAAAAAGAAAAAAAAAAAAACTGTTCTGCCCCCTTTACGACACTGACCGTTTATTGTAACTTACTTACCTCTTTTAACATTGATTATTTTGATTCCAGAGATCCTCAAAGATGCAGACCTGGCTAAAACAACAACTAAAAAGGTGATTCAGGAACTGGAGAAGACATTCGGGCCTGAAATTCGCAAGCGTAAGAGTGAGATTGATAAAATGGTGCTGGATTATGTGAACAGCATGGACAGCGATAAGGAAGAGGAGGAGGAAGAAGAAGAAGAAGCTCAGAAGTCAGTGGAAGAAAAATCTTCAGATGAGGAGAAGCCGAAGGTATCCCACATAACATACAATGCAATGCCTAACTCTTTTATAAATAATTTAAACGTAAGCAAAACATAAAAAAAACAACTTCACTGCTTATATTTTGGTTTTGGATTGATTGAATTTGATAAAATTTATATGGAACTATCTCTGAAGTATAATACTTATACCACACAAAAAAAGGATCTTGAGAATCTGTCCACAAATGGGGGAGAAATCGGTGAACATACATAAAAAAATATACATATCATTGAACATAGGACCTCCTCCTTTTTTTAAGTCAAAAAATATATAATGTGCTTATTATAATTATAATTATTGCCCAATAATTTATAGCTTAACAGGACTAAATCACACAAAAAAATTTATGATAAAAAGATTTTGGTGGAATAACTGTAATACCGTAAATTATGTGTTCAAATCGCCAAAATTTAAAAATTACAATAAAAACTTATTATAATTTCAGCCAAAACGGGGAGCAGCGACACGAAACAAACGTGGGATAACAAAAGAAAAAGCCCCGGCTAAGAAAGGGGGCGGAGGCAAGGGCAAAGGGACAGGGTTTACCCGCTCCTACAAACTGTCCCCAGCGTTATCAGCGCTCATGGGTGCCGAGGAAATGCCTCGACATGCGGTTGTCAAACGTATCTGGGCTATAGTCAAGGAAAACAACCTATACGATCCCAATAACAAACAGTTCGCTATCTGCGATGATGCTCTTTACAAAGTCATTGGCAAACAGAGGTTCAGAGTATTCGGAATGATGAAATATCTTAAGACACATTTCTTGTTGGATTAAATCAATAAACTGACATTATTTTTTATAGTACACTAGCTATATAGGCATGCGTTGCAATGCTACGTAAAGAAAAAAAGCATTTTAACTCTTCACGTTTATGGTTGCCTAGTACTTTAAATACTGACTAAATTATTACCTCTTTGATGTTTATGTTTATGTTTGCCTACTACTCTACCAAATCAGAGTAATAGTGACATATTCCTGTCCATGAGCAAATTTTTTTTTATGGATTATTTTTTTATTCTGTAGAATCTAAACCATTTTTGAATCCACCTGAACTCAAAAAAATTATGAAAATTGGTCCATCCGTTTTAGAGGAATTCAATACAGAAGAATTATATTATATGTAAAGATAATCAGATCTTGCAGGATATCTTCTGCGTTATTTGAGTTTTTGAATTGTGTGATTTTTGTATACAGTTTTCAAGATGTCAGATATACATATATGTAAACTCATTGAGTATCTAATTCTGCAGCTGCTCTAATTTTTTTTATTTGCACTGCCTAATTAAAGTGAGATGGGCAATAATGGCAGCTGGTGAATAGTTAAAAAACATTCTGATATGTTTGACTTTACTGCCACGATAAATTGATTGAATGTAAATCGTTGCAAATTTTCCCGTGCCTGGTAGAGGAACTTTGTAAAATATATATCCTGATCTATTATACTAAGAAAAGGAAAAAATCCCCCATTACTAATTACATTATTTCCTAGATTTTTTTATTTAGTGAAACGCTAAAAATCTTTTTTAGTAATGCTCCTATTATTGTAATATTTGTTTTATACTTTTTTAACATTATGTTCTCATCTATTTTTATACATATTAGAAGTTTAAAAATTTATTTCAAGTTGTACTATGTATATGACATAGAAGGTATGTACTTGTGTTGACTAAGATTAAATACACTTATATATAAGTACTTATAAAATTAACTATATACTAGCTAGACTGATAGGAAGAACTATGGTCTAGAATTCTAGATTTTGAATAAGCATACTTAGTATCGAAATAAAGATTTTAAGATTATACCCAAGTGTTTTTTTTTTTTTACACTCACAGCCCCACTCTATGTTCAAAGACTAGTAACGTGGGTGCCGGAAACATTCACATCACACGCACACATTACACCCAGAACCAGAAGCACAAATATCCATTGGGAAGGAATTTGAGCTCCTGCCGGGAATCGAACCTATGACCTACGGCGCAGAGGGTGGACACCTGTCCACTGCGCCAACTGGGTCTGCCAAAGTCATTATATCAACATTCTTTAGATAAACTGAAAATTTAATTAGCCCGCAATTTCCTCCGCGTTGGAATTCCTTTCTAGTGCTTCCCTTACACTACCTAAAGAAGCTACCTTATAAATGTCACCTCTGGATGAGGGTCTGCGTACATTGTTGATGAGTCAATCGGTGACAAAGGTTTTATAAACGCTTTCACACTCAAAGCTCCACACTAAGTTCATTGACTTGTATCGTGGGTGTCGGAAACATTCACATCACACACAATTACATCCAGAAACAAATTCTCCTTGGGGAGAAAGCTTCTGTTCCTACCGGGAATCGAACCCGATACCCCTACTTAGAAGGCGGCTGCGCACCTAAGTCATAAGGCAGTTCGTTTTTTAACAGACTTCAAAAAAGAAGGAGGTTCTCAATTCGGGTTAGTGTCAAAATCCCCATTAGGTATCCCCTTTTCGACGTTGTGAGGCAACACAAAAAAAATACAGTGGAATTGATTACCTCCTCCTTTTTTGTCAAGACATGCACCCTGTAATGTAGGTTATAAAAAGTATATTGCCTAATTGGATAAGGATAGGAAGAATGTGGTATTAACATAAATGGCGAGAACATCTCACACTTGATATTTGCGGTCGACAAAGTTATTATGGCGGAAGCGTTGCAAGCCCATAACAAATGCTTAATGGCCAAGCTGACTCTTCGTAACGCATCGGTCTTGGGATGAATTTGGACATAACAAAAATTATGTTCAATGAACATATCAAACCGGGACCGATTGGTATCAACGGAATTGCTCTCGAAGTTGTTCAAGAAACTGTTTACCTTGGCCAACATTGCAATTAGGTAGAAACAACTTCGAGAGAGGCCCGCAGGAGAAATCAGCTGGGCTGGGCGGCATTTGGAAAACTTGGTCGAATCTTCTTGTCGCCAATACCACATAGCCTAAAGACAAAAGTCTAACCAGTGCGTCTTGCCAGTAATGACGTACGGAGCCGAAACTTGGACACTCACGGTCAAGACTAATCCACCAGTTTAAAGAGCTATGGAGAGGCTATGCTCGGAGTTTCTTTGAAGGATCGAATAGTTGTCATCCGACAAAGAACTAAAGTTATCGACATAGCCCACAGGATTAGCAAGCTGAAGTGGCAGGGGGCTGGTCACATTTGCCGTAGAACTGATAACCGACGGGGTAGACGTGTTCTAGAGGGGAGACCGCGTCTCGGCAAACGTTTGCGAGGACGCCCTCTGGCTAGGTGTAGCGACGACATACGTAAAGTGGCTGGCAGGCAGGCAGCGGTTGGAAAAAAAGAGCTGAAGATCGAGCTCAGTGGCGTGCATTGGGAGAGGACTATGTCCAGCAGTGGACGGATACAGGCTGATGATGATGATTGTCTAATAATTTCAGTTTCTACGTAGTTACCAAGTTTAGTTGTGTTATCTGTTAAACAAAACTAGTAGGTGCAATTATCTAGATCTCCATAGCAACATCGACATATTTCTTACATACCTTATCAACAATATTAGATAGAAATAATTTGAACACCAGAAGGTACATTATATAATATGATATAAAATGGCGTGCAACGAAAATGTGATCAAAAACATTTCAAGAGATGTAACCAGGAACTGCCAGGCGAAAAACGTCCTTGTCGACACAAACTTTGTGATTTATTTAATAAACCTTTTGCTGCTGAACCCAAGACATGCAAAACTGTTCTCCAAGACTATGGTTATGGACAACTCCAGGCAATTTATGGAAGAATGTGTCGGTATACTAGTACGTAAGTACCTCGAAGACTTTCTTCCCATCCATACCACCCGAAATACTTTAGAATGTAAAGTTCCATCTGTCTCCATCTCCATGGATAAAAAATTTAACAACATAAACGCTTTCACCACCGACAGCCCTACGCTAAGTTCGATGACTTGTGTCGTGCGTGTCGGATACATTCACATCATACACACAACCAGAAACACGTTTTTTTCCTTGGGAAGAAAACTTGAGTCCCTATATTGTACGACCAATAATGCACGGCCTGATAATTTACGGCCAATAATTCACATCCAGTATTCTGTGATATGGCTTCCAATTATCAGGTTGTGCAATAATTTGTACAGGCAATAATTGGCGACCCGAGTAGGCACGGCCCGATATTTCGTATCCATATACATTAATTATCAGTGTGTGCATTATTGGCTGTACAAAATCGGGCTGTGAAATACGGGTCCTACAATATTGTCTCCCGAAAACTTGTGTTCCTGCCGGGAATCGAACCCGTTATCCCTGCTTTTTGATAACGGGTTCGATGGCCCTTTGCCTTAGTTGAGTGAGCAAACGCGCCCTCAACTAAGGCAACGGGAAATTCCGCATTTTACCGTTAGAAAACAGTAACAATAATATGATCTGGATAAAATTTGGAATATACATTATTGTACTTAGCTTATACCTAGAATTAACACATAAGCTTCTTTTTAAGATAAACGCGGACACGGCTAGTAGGTGATACAGTAGTCATATGCTTGCCCTATCATGCATAATAAAGTCTATTATTACCTATGTATATATGACGCATATAACGTTCATTTACAGGCGATGACACCTCTCTAAGTGTACTCAAAATGCAGTTCATCATTCAAACGAACTACGACAAGATCCAAAACCTGATCGACAGACACATGGATTCAATAGCCAGTTGCTTGCAGCCGTTGGTCAACGAGATTTTAGACACAGACCCTAATAGTAGCGACGATTCTGGGTTTAAAAAACTGTTTCGAAAGATTTCTATTTACATTATTCTCGCCAGTGGGCTTGGTAATCCAGGTATTATCCAGGTGAGTATTTTTACTTTTAGAATAAGAGTACAACTATATTAAATGTGGAGGCCTCACCGACGCGACGTAAGGTCGCAAGTCGCAATTCTAGTCTATCGGTATTATTAAGATGGTCCAGAAAAAAATGAGCCTAGTAAAAGTCTCATGCACAGTTTTCAAGATAATTGACATTTTTAGAAATTGTGTTAAACTACAAATAATACAAAATTTTATTTCTTTAGTTGAAATTAAACTCCCAACAAGTTATATTTTAATCAAAGAAAAAAGCAAAGATTTAATAAAAACATTAAATTATATATATCTTTAAAGGTACACAGTCACAGCCCCACACTAAGTTCGATGATTTGTGTCGTGGGTGCTGGAAACATTCACATCACACACAATCACAACTAAACCAATTGTGTTTCCGCCGGAAATCGTACCGATACCGCACCTATCTTGGCTAACGAGCAGTTCTACTCACAAATATTGTATACTAGCTGTGCCCCGCAGCTTCACCCGCGATTATCAAGTTTAAAAGTAGCCTCTGGGTTAATCCTAGCTATAGATAAGCTATGAACATACCAAATTTCATCCAAGTACGTTCAGCCGTTACAATGCATGTGAATTAAAACAAACAACTTAAACTAACACATTTACACACACAGAATCTTTCGGATTTATAATATTAGTGTGATTTTTATCTCGTTGCATACAGACACTCAAAGAAGGGATGGCGGCTCTAGAAAGTGTTTTCTCCCTCGACGAGCTGAAGATGTTCATTGCGCTTCCTCGGACGGAAAAGGTAAATATTACGTACCTACAATCGGTGTACCAATTGAAGGCATTGTTTAGCGAGACTCGATCAGCCATATTTCGATTTATGATTTTATGGCCTGCAAATGCCAGAAGTGACGAATCTCAATAAGTTTGATCATGACTGAGTAAACAGTGAAACAACTACCTAATACTTCTAAAAGTGATTTTAAATCAATTTCTAATAAGTTGTAAATAAAAAAGGTAACCAGAGAACTTGTCAAGACGAATCAAACGAGCCCAAACTAGATAGGTTAATAGTTTTATCTTTTTATCATGTTTATCCGATCCGATATTTCACGGCCCGATTTTGTACAGCCAATAATGCACACCCTGATATTTCATGTACATGGATACGATTGCCTGTACAAAATCAGTCCGTATCGATCATGTACGGCCAATAATGTACAGCCAATAATGTATTCATGAATATGGCTACAAAATATCAGGGTGTTCAATTCTGTTCGTGCAATACTGGCTGCGTAAAATCACTCGATATTGTACGGCCAGTATTGCAGAGCCAATAATTGGAAGCCAACCATAGACAAACAAACTCTCTATGCGATGCCTCGATTGTTTAGACGAGTCGCTAGTAGTACTTCCTTAGTCCTTGCCCTCTTGAAATTACTGGATCATCCAAACGAGGCTCTGACACTGACATTTGTTTGTACACGAATTATCGGCCGTGCATTATTGGCTGTACATTATTAGGCCGTGCATTATTGGCTGTACATTATCAGGCCGTGCATTATTGGTCGTACAATATAGGAACTCCAATCGGACGTCAGATTCGGTCTAATGTAGCTTGCAAGATTTGATTACAAACCGACAGATAAAGGGACAGGCGAAACTCAATAAAAGCTTGTAATAAGAGCTAATGTCATTGTAGTTTAAAGATTAAAAAAATATATAAATCATTATTTCTACTTTCATACTGTCATTCTCAACCTTAACAACATGACTGGATGCAGGGCGCTAACAACCGTTCTTATTGGAGATCTTTTGGGGAGGCCTATACCTCCCACAAAGATCTCTACGAAGAAACACCCACGCAAGAAGTCCACTCCTGGATATAGATTCAGGAGTGGACTTCTTGCGCTGATTGTATATAACTTTGCAACTAAATATAAACTGAACTAATGACTATTATTACTGGATATCATCTCGACAGATGGATCAGCTCAACGACCTGGTGGAAGTGGTATCGGGAGTCAGACTCTTCAATCGGGACTGCGAAAAAGGTGGCGAAGGGATCCCAGATTGTAAGTTCCATATTTTGAAGACCCTAAAGGCCGAAGTTTATTTTATTTTATTTTATTTTATTTATTTATTTTAGGGAAACTTACAGCTAGTTACAGAGTATAGGTACATTTATACATATTAAATGCCATTTAAAAATTTCCACTTATAGTGATAAAAAAGTAATGAAGAAACTCGTAGGACTAATTAATTAATTTAAAATACATATATAAGGAAGTCTAGTGTTCGTACGTTACATTTCAATAGATTAAAGATTAGTTTAGTTTAGGAGAAGCAGAAAAATGATCATTAAGAGAGTTCAGGTCAAGATTAATTTTAGAGTCAATCGCTTTTGGCTTGCCAAATCCAAGTGAACGTAAAAATTTCCAAAGACCAGCAGGGCTAGATAATTCTATCTGCTCTGCAATATAGCGACGTTTAGCATTTCGCACTAATTTATTACAAATGTTTCGTAGCTTCTTGTAAGAAGACCAATTATCGTCAGTTCTATCATTTTTGAATTTCCGAAAAGCTCGATCTCTTCTAGCCATTGCCCTACGTATTGTACTGTTAAACCACGGTGAAGGTGGGTGCTTAACCTTAACTGGGTGAATGGGTGCGTGCTTGTCAAAAAGTTTTATGATGTTGGAATTGAAAAGACAAACTTTTTCATCAATAGAATCAGTAAGTTCAACAAAAGACCAGTTTACGGATACAGCATCCTCAGTTAGTTTATCCAGATCCATCCGAGAAAAATTACGCTGGTGTAGAACGACAGGCTTAAGCTTAGGAATCTTAATTTTGAGAGAGGAAAAAATAATATCGTGATGCGAAAAAGCCGGCGCAGCTAGTTGGCCGTGACTGGTAACTAAATCAGCATGAGACGTAACGATAAGATCAAGCCATGAGTCGGATATGCCAGTGTGGTGAGTCGGAAGCAAATTCATGATATTTAAATTTAAAGATTCAATTATATTACGCAGCTTTACATTACGTGAGTTAGGTTTAAGCAAGCATGTGTATATATAAACAATATGAATGTCTGTATTATATAGTCGCCAGAAAGCGCTTGTGCAGTTTGCCTCCATGCATACAAGTTAAAAAACTTTTAAAAGATCTTTGTAAAAGCTTAATCAATGGAAGCTTTTGAAATGTGGGCATACAGAAGAATATTAAAGATACCGTTGACGGATAGAGTGTCCAATTAAAGAGTGTTACAGGTTATCAACAAAAAAGTCGAGATCACAAATACAATTGAAGTTCGGACATCGCAGTACTTCGGTCATACCATGCGAAACGAGAAATACGAACTCCTTCAATTGATCATGCAGAGAAAGATCCAAGGCTGCAGAAAACCCGAAAAAAGACTTACCTGACCTGACCTGACCTAACCCGAAAAAAGACTTACTGAAAAACCTTCAAACATGGTTAAATTAAAGCACAATATCCCTATTTCGCGCTGTATCAAAGATCCGCATAGCCTTAATGATAGCCAACCTCCGGTAGGACATGGCACCAGAAGAAGAAGAATCAATGGAAGCCTAAATGCCCAACGATTAGCAACTGTCTGCTTATTATAATCGTGTCACGTGTGGATGTAATTTTGTGAATCTAGTAATAGATACATCTTTCATGAGTGTGATAGATTATTTTAAAATTTGACTTGCTATTTATTGAAACATTTGGTAATTTTACATTATTTGCTATTTAATGGTTAATTATTATAGTGGTTTACTTTAAGAACTTATTGTTACGTCAAACAAATTTAAATGTTGAGTACGGAAATAACTTTTACGTCTGTTTGTAATACTAACATTGAATAATGTTAGGATAGTTTTATAACAATAGTAACATGAGATTTGCCTGGCTTCTTCAATGCCATTTGTAAGTTCCTAATTTTTAATCATGCTCACAAGAGATTACTTTCAGCGACATATTTTCATTTGATTTAAAGTACTGAATGGGTCAACTACGTTAATTGTCAAATGAATCATTATAATTACATTAAGGTTATAATATTCGTTATTTAGTGAAACTTTTATCTGAATAATATTTAGAAGTAATGTGACTGATTATATGTTTGAAAAGGTTATTTATTATAGTTTGTATAACATGCCTTATTTATATTTGGTAATTGGTTTAAGAATGTATTATCCGAATTCCAACACAATTTAACTATTCTATAGTTAAATTGTGATTTGAAAGAATCACAAGCGATATAATTACTCTTTATTTAGTGATACTTTTATCATAATAATATTTATAAGTAGTGTGACTGATTATGTTTGAAAAGTTACTTATTTATAATAGTGTGTATAATATGCTTTAATTTCATTTGTTAATTGGTTAAAGAATTTATCTTACAAATTCCAACACAATTAATCGATGTAATCGTTTAATTGTAATTTAAAGAAGCACATGGTAATTCCGCCATCTTGCATTTTGTCGTCGGCTCGTCATTGACAAGAGCTGCCATTTTGGGTGGCGAGACTCACTTGATCGCCAACCACTGTGCCGAGCGGACCTCTTGAAGCGTTGAAATATAAGTTATTAATGACGAAGTGCCGTCCGATCAAGATTTGGTTAAGTTAAGTATTCCTGTTTATAACTTTACATCCATAAATTACAGAATTAGCTTTGTTAAGAAAGATAATGGAATAAATGTAATTAACAAGCTATAATGCTCAAAGTTTAGTTATTTGGATTATTCTTATTCAATATTAAGTAGTGAAATCACTGTTAGCATATTTTCAAAAACTATGTTAAACTATGTTTTTGAAAATATAGGATTTACTAAATAAAAACTTCTTGTTATTTCAATTCTTAGTTATTATTTCTAATTGTTATTGTTGCCAATTAATGATTTGTTTTAAAATGTTAAATTATAATGATATAACAAATATTATGGGATGAATCAATTATTATTTAATAAATCCTGAGTCCATATTCTCGTTTTCATATTTATATTTTATAAATTACTTGATGAAGTAATAATTATTAAATAAATCCTGAGTCGACCTTCTTGTTTATTACTTTTATATTTTTAAATCACCACATTAAGATTAATTTATTATCAGAAGTGGGATTCGAACGACCCTTTAACGTGTACTGATTCTTGCTTTAAACATTTTCAGCACGTGTGGACGTGGCTTCTCTTGGACTCCCCATCATGGACAGCCTACTAAAGGCTAACCGTGACGCAGTGGTCAGCGCACAGCTTGGTGATGTGGCGCTGGGCCCCGATCTTTTCAAAGAAAAACTGAGGTGCCGATAGTTGGTGCTATTGCAGCGGATTTCGGCTGGAACACTTTTACAAAAGCAGGTAGCTCTCAAAGACTTTATTATGGTTTGAAACTTGGGTGCCTGACAACGATGGAATAAATTGGGACTAGTTCAAAATCATTATTAAGGTACTTATTGACAGTTCTATTTATTAGCATAATTTTACATGTCATGGAGTTATTCTGCATATATATTATTTCATGGTTTTTCGTGTACGGCCGCTGTGCAGGGGAATAAATGGGTTGATTGTGGCGCGAGGGGGCTGGGGCTATAAGGGTTGAGGCTGGCGGTACTGTGCGGGTCAATAGGGAACCTTTTTATTAACACTGAAACTTAATTTATTTTGTTGTAGTGTAATCAAAAAGTCGATAGCAAAACGGATAAGATGCAATTTAATGCCTAATTTGAGAGCTTCATATATTTGAGAAAATCAGTCCTTAGTATGTTAGAAAGTATTTGCGTTAAGGTAATCTGAAAAAAAAAAAAAACTTTTGAATATGTTGCTTCATTCTTTTACAATACATTTACAGAGGAAGGTAAAAAAAAAAACAACAAGAACCATTCTATGCTAATCTCGACCTAGAATATTAACCAAATGTTGTTATTAGCCGAAAATAACACCTCTTATTATTCGTTAGTGTAACGCCAATCCACCAAATGGTATTTTATTTTTAATTAATTTTGTATATTAAGAAATTCTATCTAAAGCCAGTATACCTACTAATCGCTTCGTTACATAGACTGAGAAAAATAAACATAATTTTTTTACACTTCTATGAAGCTTACCCCAATTTGACTACGCTCTGACGCAATTGGCAAAAATATAATCAAATAAATATAGAAATATATTATGAAAGGTTTGCAGGATTCTTATTGTTTTATACAACTAGAAGAGAAAACGCATACAATACAAACTATGTCGTTATCATGATTGCCTACACACTAATTGTTTTAATTTTTTAATATTTGGGGCTACTATCTTTACGAAATACTCTGTTCTGGAGAATAAAATAAGGTGGATTTTATATCATATAAAGAATATTAAAAAAAATATACATATATTGGTGGATCATGATACTAAAAAAAAAAAAGGTGTTATTTTGGCTTATTTAATGAAATAATATAGTTGGTCATAATTTGGTTGGATTCCTCTACTAAAATATCACATATGAGAAACGATACACAAAAAAAAAAAAATCTCCTTGTTATGAGTATATGTGATTTCGCCATAGAAAGTCTCGCTCATTTATAATTTCTCTGGGCTATTTGGTGAAACCCGTATGGTTGATGATCAGGTAAAGAACATGTAAAAATAACTCATTCTATTTGTTTGCTGGCCCTGTCTAGTGTTTAATTTCATTCATAATTGGGCCAGAAGAATAATATGCAGCAATGTCTAGGATTCTTTAGATAAATTTAGCAGCCAATTGCCTATATTTCCTAGAACTAAATTAAATCTATTTAGATCTAAGGCCTCGGTTGCTTAATTGAATCTCTCCTTGATCAGTCTAATTTTGATTTTAAAAGCTCTCAGTAATACAATATAGAAATGAAATGTTAACAAATGTAATTTTACTGTAAGGTTTGCAAATTTATGAGATAAGCTGGTATTTTTTTTTAAGTGAATTCTAGAACTTGATTCTCCTAGATAGCCTCCTTATAGTCGTAGCCTCATTCCACCTTTGACAAATAAACTCTCGTAACCAATGTTGATTTACATTAGGCAAAATAGATACTATTCATATACGTGACTATATATTACCTACTGCATTACTAAAGCGAGCCAATAATTGATAATATATGTGTAGAAGCTTCAATTATCAGGAAATTATATAATTCAGTAATATGTAATTACCGATACAAACCTTTCTGCCAAGTTTAGTCGTTGTTTTAAGATATATATATATATATATATACTGGTAATCCTCGTAATAATGTTATTATGTAACGTCAGTTTAGGTGTGGTTTCAATAGCAAATGTATTCAAGTAGAGTTCAAATTATGTTAGTACGGTTAATCATGAAAATGTATGATAACTTGTTAAACAAAACAAACTCTATAGTTAGGATATCCTGAGTAGTGGGTAACTAGTCTCTTCCTTAATCACGAGCTTACGGTTTATCAAAAAAAAAATATATATATACGTTAATTATTTGATGTTATGCAGACTCTTTGCAGTTTCTAAAACAAAATACGGCTTCTCGTAAGGTTTAGTTTTGGATACTCCAGAGGGGTGGCAAAACTATCAAATCAGCGCACAGGTAGCAATTTTGTCCACATTAGTCGATCATTAATAAGAAGCACATCAAATACACATATTGAAAGATTTTAAGGGAGGTAGCCAAATATATATATGTCATAGCTTACCAGCTATGACATATACTGGTGCTACCACACCAGTATATGCTTATGTAGCAGCCATTACAGATACATATAATTGTTTAATAGCAATAAATAAAATTTGTATAAATATTTATATATATATTCAACTACTTTCCGGTGACAGTTAAGATGTGTGTGTGTAATGCGTTTGTGTGCGAGTTTTTAGCAAATATGTTAACTTCTATATAAATTCATCAGAATGGCCAAACGGTGTATGATAGATCCAGCGAATCTGGATTGTTCAATAACTACAATTTTATATAAATATTTTATGTATTATATACTAATATATTACTTGTTTATGTATTTTCATACTGTATTTATGCCATAGTATAAGACATGGTATTTATTAAGTTAATAAGGTGTTCCATACACCCATTTATTATACCACGTCTATTACATTCTATAGTTCTCTCCATCCAAAGGTTGCCTAGTAGATATCGCTTTTAGTGTTAAGGCAGCCTGTTGTGAAACTTTACGTATAAGCTTGTTTGTTACCTTTGTTTTATCTCATCTTATAAAGTGGATCAATAAGTATTATCTATCTATCTACAAATCCACATTTTAAATATTATTAATAGATACATTCAATGGAAGGAAATGGATGGTACCACCCATACAAGCTTGGCTGTCCCTAATACAACGAGATTAATCAGTAGAATCTGAAATGAATGTACCTGTCCGTAAGGAATTAAAATATATCTGTGAAGAACTAATGAAATGTAAGTGAAATGGTAAATATAGACAATAAGTTTGACTCCTAGATGCTTAAGGCTCTTATGAAATATTAATTAAGAATTATATTTTTCCTTATGTCTACAACAATTTAAATATATTATTATATAAATATATATATATTGAAAAAATAGACAATTGGTCTAGTGAATGGCAAGATAAAAAAAAAAGAATGTAATGGAAAAAAATACGTTATACGTTAATAGACCGTGATAGATTATGTGCATGATAGTTATTCTAGTGATTAAAAAACAAACTGTTATTAAATAGGATCATTGTAAATGACTTCGTTTACAATGATGTAATGATTGTTTGTAAAATTTATCTTTTCATGTGAAAATTATTAAGTAAATTAATTTTAAAATAAAAACATTTATTTGTGGTATATATAACGCGAAATGTTTCAATATTCAGTAAATTCAAAGTTATAAAAAGTGGGTAGTGCGCTGGTCTGCCCAGTCACTGCCCTGCTATTAGTCTGGAATTCAATGGCAGCGTGTGATAAGACTAACATGTCCTAGCACACGCTAGGCCGTCAAGGCCAGAGGCAAATAGAAAAAAAAAAATGGTTAGAACTGCTGGTCGGTCACTGCCCTGATACTCTACTGGAAGTCATGTGCAGCAGGTGATAGGTTGAGTATGTCAAGGCCAGAGGCTATTAAGAATAAATAATGTGTAGAACTGCTGGTCGGTCACTGCCCTGATACTCTACTGGAAGTCATGTGCAGCAGGTGATAGGTTGAGTATGTCAAGGCCAGAGGCTATAAAAAAAAAAAATTGATAAAGGGAGTAATAAAGCAAAATTGTGATTGTACTTCGAGAGCGAAGTACTGGTCAGTATGGCCGTGATAGATTATTTTAAAATTTGACTTGCTATTTATTGAAACATTTGGTAATTTTACATTATTTGCTATTTAATGGTTAATTATTATAGTGGTTTACTTTAAGAACTTATTGTTACGTCAAACAAATTTAAATGTTGAGTACGGAAATAACTTTTACGTCTGTTTGTAATACTAACATTGAATAATGTTAGGATAGTTTTATAACAATAGTAACATGAGATTTGCCTGGCTTCTTCAATGCCATTTGTAAGTTCCTAATTTTTAATCATGCTCACAAGAGATTACTTTCAGCGACATATTTTCATTTGATTTAAAGTACTGAATGGGTCAACTACGTTAATTGTCAAATGAATCATTATAATTACATTAAGGTTATAATATTCGTTATTTAGTGAAACTTTTATCTGAATAATATTTAGAAGTAATGTGACTGATTATATGTTTGAAAAGGTTATTTATTATAGTTTGTATAACATGCCTTATTTATATTTGGTAATTGGTTTAAGAATGTATTATCCGAATTCCAACACAATTTAACTATTCTATAGTTAAATTGTGATTTGAAAGAATCACAAGCGATATAATTACTCTTTATTTAGTGATACTTTTATCATAATAATATTTATAAGTAGTGTGACTGATTATGTTTGAAAAGTTACTTATTTATAATAGTGTGTATAATATGCTTTAATTTCATTTGTTAATTGGTTAAAGAATTTATCTTACAAATTCCAACACAATTAATCGATGTAATCGTTTAATTGTAATTTAAAGAAGCACATGGTAATTCCGCCATCTTGCATTTTGTCGTCGGCTCGTCATTGACAAGAGCTGCCATTTTGGGTGGCGAGACTCACTTGATCGCCAACCACTGTGCCGAGCGGACCTCTTGAAGCGTTGAAATATAAGTTATTAATGACGAAGTGCCGTCCGATCAAGATTTGGTTAAGTTAAGTATTCCTGTTTATAACTTTACATCCATAAATTACAGAATTAGCTTTGTTAAGAAAGATAATGGAATAAATGTAATTAACAAGCTATAATGCTCAAAGTTTAGTTATTTGGATTATTCTTATTCAATATTAAGTAGTGAAATCACTGTTAGCATATTTTCAAAAACTATGTTAAACTATGTTTTTGAAAATATAGGATTTACTAAATAAAAACTTCTTGTTATTTCAATTCTTAGTTATTATTTCTAATTGTTATTGTTGCCAATTAATGATTTGTTTTAAAATGTTAAATTATAATGATATAACAAATATTATGGGATGAATCAATTATTATTTAATAAATCCTGAGTCCATATTCTCGTTTTCATATTTATATTTTATAAATTACTTGATGAAGTAATAATTATTAAATAAATCCTGAGTCGACCTTCTTGTTTACTTTTATATTTTTAAATCACCACATTAAGATTAATTTATTAAGTGCCTCATTGGGGCCTATGTGAATAAACGATTTTGATGAACTGGCCGCTGGCGTAGTTCGGTTCGTCTTTTAGCAGCGGTTATCGGGTTTGATTCCCGGTCGGTTCACAAGTTGTCACCCTGAGATAAATTTGCGTTTCTCGTTCATATACCATATACCATCAAAGGTATGTTGCAGACTTCTACATTTAACATTTTCAAGTCTGATAGTGATCCTGTTTATTTTTTAAATGTGAATGTTTTAGGCATCCGCTATACAGATATTTAAAATTAATATAAGCGTCCCATAGTAGTTATATATGTTTTAATTTTAGTGCCATTTAATCTTGTGGATGCTGGCAAGGCCTGCCTGACGTCTCTGTCCAACTCGCTGATATCTGTGATGCAGCGAGTCAACACGCTCACTACTGCAATAGAAGATGCCATAGTGATGGAGGACGAGACTGGCAATGTGGTGATCGAACCATGCAGCTCTGATCTTAATTTGTAAGTAATAATATAGGTTTTTGGTATGTAAGAAAGTCACACCACTTGCAAGACGCTAGATGTAGTTTTTATATGTAGTTCTAATGAGAATTTCTAATAATGATAAAACCGACCAGTTTATTTTCGGCTGTCTGTTTTTCTATTTCAGGCTCTTTTTCGCGAAATAGCCTTGAGGCATTAATTAGATAGGTAGTGAACATATTTGGCTTTCTGCGAATTATGTATTCTAATCAGACTGACCACGGAATAATCATTTAATTGCAATTCCATACGTTTTACTGCTTGCTCATTCTACTATATACAGTTTTTAATACTAAAGTGCTAAATTGGCTATGTTTGCGTGTTCCGCTTTTATATCATTTACATTCTAACTGAATAAGCTAGATGCTTCAAAAAGATAGATTATCAAAAAATACTGGAGACGTATATTTTCATTTGTCAATAAAAAAAAAAACTAAGATATAGTGCGTTGAAATTCCGCCTTAGTACACTTTTTACTGAGACCTGACGTCACGAGCCCTCACTTCCGAACTTTGCCGCTTGTTTGTATTTTCAACCGACTTTTTTTTTGTATGTTTGTTACGCGATATCTCCGCCAATTATAAATCGGTTTTGTTTTTTTTTTGTTTGGTAGAGTATACTTCAGAGGTGGACCCTTATAAATTTTATCGAAATCGGTCAAGCCAAAACCGAAATATAAGCGATGAAGTAGGTTTTTTAAATCTTTGCTTGCGTTTCAATTATTTTGTTAACTGACGAACCGATTCGGTTTTTTTTTACCCAGGTATCATCCCTATTGTTTTTTGGTAGTAATGATACGCCCATCAAGTCTCATCTTCGTCATTCTTCGTCAAGTCAAGTACCATCCACTAGAACTCATTGGCGTGGTGGGTGTAGGCCTTAATGTACCTAGATACCCTGCTTTCATATCTTGTCTTTCGACGAAAAGATCATTCTGATATTCATAGAGACCTATTTCCATAACCTTTCCAGAGACCACTACATACAGATATTTGCCCTGCTCGCATTGAACCGTCAGTATGAGGTGTTCATCCGCAAACTTCTATCAGACGTGGAGCGCACCGTGCACAAGGGCGCCCTGGCGGTAGAGAGGTGCCGGGTGGTGTTGGAAGAGACGCATCAAGTCGTCAAGTACAAGGCGGCTGTTCCGGTCGTCACAGTCTTTGTAACTTTACTTGATCTAATACTATATTAGTATCTTTAACCTGACATACTGATTCACTGAATGACTGACTTAATAACGCACAGCCTAAACCGCTGGTCGTCGAGTCTTGAAATTTGGAGGGTACATTGCATTTTGAATTAGCGAATTCGTAAGTTACAGTGGCAATGGGCGGGCGCATATTAGCCGGAGAACCGATAACTGTTACTTGAGGCAAACGTGTTCTTGTGAACGCGATTGTCCACCTAACTAAGTCAACGGGCAGTTCCTAGTACATGGAGCTAGGATGACACACACCTCTGTGAATATCTATTTATATCTAAACATGGAATATTCTAGTATCTTCGGCATCCATAACGCATTAATTTTTCTTTTAATTTTGGCTTCGCAATCTTGTACATTTAGCCAGTGTCAAGTAGTAATATATTCCAAGTGTATTTCATATTTAAATACCTATAGTCACATGACATGAGTCAAGGTCCAGTCTTAGTCAAGTCATGCCCTAGTAAAGTGGTAGAAACTTTACTAGAACTTCTATTCGAGTTGGAGCGAAAGAGAAAATCACGATTTAAATTTTGTATGATTTGCCTTTGAATACCTTACACAGAACTTTGCACCGCGACGCGTGTCGCATTACCTAACTAATTAAATATCGACTATTTTGGATTTAGTGCACTTTTGGCTACCGCGGCACACGGATGCATTCAACATAACATTAACAATAACATATTATAACATAAGAACATAGTTTAAGAACATTTAATACAAACAATAAATAGTACTAGTTATAAACAATTAACATCTTTAATTCACACTGCAACCTCGCTACCGTACCCAACAGTAGGAACGGTTATAGAAAATAATTCAAAATCAACAACGCCATTTTTCACTTTCGCGCCAAAACTCCCTATGGCGCCTTTTAGATGAAGTGATTTAGATGAATGTGTCCAGCCGCTGTTCGCGAAGCTGTGGGGCGTGTGGCGCGCCATGCAGCACGTGATGTACGTGGTGTCGCGCGTGTCGCGCCTCATGTCGGCGCTGGCCGCCACGCACGAGCGCGCGCCCGCGCCGCCCGCGCGCCTGCTCGACGCCGCGCTGCGCGGCAGGCCGGTCTGCACGGACCAGGTGACACTATACTGGCATGTAGCTGTTGTAGTGTCAGTGAAAATTATATTTTATTTGACTGCTAAAGAAGGGTTATCTTTTTGAGTCCCTATATTGTACAACCAATAATGCACGGCCTGATAATGTATGGCCAATAATTCGCAACCAGTATTCCGTAACATGCCTTCCAATTATCAGGCTATGCAATACGGGCCAAAGTAACTCCTCCTACGGAGATACGACGAAATATAATATATTGTTTAATGTAAATTTTTTTTTCTTTTAATAACTTAGTTTTGAGTGCTTTGTTTTGTCGTAGTTCGAACCTAACCTAACCTAGACTTTGACGACCCAGTTGGCGCAGTGGACATGTGTTGCCCTCTGCGCCGTGGATTCTGGGTTCGATTCCCGGCAGGAGCACAAATTCCTTCCCAAGGGATATTTGTGCTTCTGGTTCTGGGTGTGATGTGAATGTTTCCGGCACCCACGATACAAGTCTTTGTATTTAGTGTGGGGCTGTGAGTGTGAATGCGAATGCGTTTCTTGCAGCCACTTTTATTAAGACCATAGAGAAGCAAATGTTTTTATCGTTCTTAGGTTAGAACTTTTTAATAGTCTGTACCAACTCTTCCTAGCGACTCGCCTAAACAAACGAGGCATCTCGCATAGAGAATATATGATTGTCTATGGATAGCTTCCAATTATTGGCTGTGCAATACTGGCTGTACAATATCGACTCGGAGTGATTTTACGCAGCCAGTATTGCATGCACAGTATTGCACACCCTGATATTTGGAAGTAATATACATGAATTATTGGCTGTCCATTATTGGCCGTACATTATCGATACGGACTGATTTTGTACAGGCAATAATTGGCGACCCAGGAATGCACGACCTGATAATTCGAACATGAATTATCAGGGTGTGCATTATTGGTTGTACAACATTGAGCCGTGAATTATCGGGTCGTACATTATGGTCTCCCATCTTTTTCGCGCGTATCTTGTATGTGTATTTGTAATATTTGTATATACCTATGTATATTTGTAAATTTCTTTATTACCTGGTATCTTGCGCGCAGCTGGATGGATTTCGATTTCGACATCCTACTAATATTATAAATACGAAAATTTGTGTGTAAGTGTGTAAGAATGTAAGTATGGCTGTTCCCTCACGCTGTAATGGCTAAACGGATTTGGATGCAATTTGGAATGTGCATAGATTATACCTTTTTTTTGTGCTGCGGAAAATGCCTTGCACTTCTCTTCCTGTCCTCGCTGACGTTTTGCTTTTAACCAGTGTCGAGTAATAATAAATATTTCGATTTTTTAAGATGTAGGTATGGTTATATTATCTTTGTAAAATGTGGAGGTCTCAGTTTCGAATGAATTAATTTCGTTAATTACTATTCCTATGTACTTAAAGGTTCACGTAAAATCACATAAATTTATAAAATATTTTGATTTGTAGGAACGAATGAACTGTAAAGTGAGCATGGAAGACCGACTGGTACTCGGCACTATCAAGAACTACATTCCTAGCTCAGACAACTTATATGTGGGCTCAAAGGACAGGAGCTTGTCTGTAAGTGAACCGTTTTATTGACAGCTTAGGCAAAAATTCTTTCGTATAGGACTTCCGGCTGTTCTACTCAATAGGTCGCATTTCTCAGCTGATTATCGTTTATTTTGAAAAATAAACTCCTTTATTAATTTGTAAAGAAGCTTTTGTGACACTACCTCGGCGAACAACTAAACCGAGAACAGGGGTAGATTGAAAAACAGCGCTGCGAGTGCATGCACCTGTAATTACTCATAGCATATATGCTGAATCTACTCCTATTGCCCTAAACTACTCTGATAGATGCGACTGTTTAGTCTTGGCTTTGGTATAATTAGTTTATACATTTTCACAATAGACTAATAGGCCTTGTCCCTCAGACTGAAGCGGTCTATCTATCACAAAATGTATCACTAGTTAATTTTTATATAATGTATTTATTTTTTATAATTTGTAGGCAACTTTTTTGGTGCAATAAATTATTTTATTTTATTTCTTTATTGTTTTACAGTTCCTGGGCTTCTGCGCAATGTGTCTCACAGTGGGAGCTTTGGTGCCGAGCAACATGAGGGTAACTATATTTTAAAGGTTGCGAAGAACCTACTTACATATTATACCACAAAATTCTAACCTAGTTGTATCCTAGACATGAGTCTCGACTTGCAACTTTCGCATCTATGATATTAAAATAAATAAGTAAGCCAATTATTTCCCAACTTTAAAAAAAATAATTCTATAAGTTAATGTAAATTAAATATAAGTCTTTATCATGATTTGGTGAGATAGCAGCCAAATGCTAACCTATCGGTCATAAAAAAAACGTTAGTTAAAATTGTAAAATTAGCATGCCTGTTGGGATGTCAATTTTAGGACATAGGCCTCCTCCATCTTGTTCCAGTGAACAAGATGGAGGAGGCACTCTGTCCGGTGCGAGTCTCGTCCAGGTGCCTCCGGACGGTATCTATAATTTTATTCCCATAGAAAATATTTTTTTCAGCTAGGGAGTATCAAAGTGAACTCGCATCACTATGGGTTTTGCAGCGTGAAAATGGCTGTTAGGTTTGGCAGAAATCCACAGAGGTAAGATATCTCTAACATTATAATTAAACAAATAATACTTTAAAAATTATAATAAATATTTAAGTTTTTTTAAATCTAGCTTTTCAAAGAACTTGTCAAGACGAATTAAGCGAACCAGTATATTTTATTTGAGGATAGAATCGGTGGGTCACATAATGAGGAACAGTTACTATATTATCTTACCCTTCTGACGACCCAGTCGGCGTTGACGACCCAGTTGGCGCAGTGGACAGGTGTCCGCCCTCTGCGCCGTGGGTCTTGGGTTCGATTCCCGGCAGGAGCACAAATTCCTTCCCAATTGATATTAGTGCTTCTGGCTCTGGGTGTAATGTCAAATCAAATCAAATCAAAAATGAGTTTATTTCTCTCCACAAAGGTACAAATAGTAAAACTAGGCATTTTTAAGTTGTGCAAGAAATTGGTACTACTTTGTGAGAGCTGGTGCCTGATGTAGGTTTCGTTAGAAACCTGTATTACAGGTCACCAGGACCCTCCCGCAGCAGGAACGATTTACAATGTCTTAAATGTAACCGAGCATCTTAAGTCGTACTAAATCAGTATTGATGTACAGAGATTAATTTAAACTAAACTAGGGTGTTAACTAATTAATTAATAAAATTTGATAAAAACTATTCCTATAGAAAACACAGTAATGATGTTAAATAAAAAAAAAAAAAAAAAAAAAAGGAAACAAGCAAGCAAGTGTGTTTGTGTATGGGCGAGATTGTGTGTATGTATTTTAAGATTTTGTATGTTTTGTTGTATAGTGAGTGTTTGTGTATATATGTAATATGAAAGCGGCCGCGTGAGCTAGAGCTGAGGGAAATACGTCAGGTTAGGTCATTTTAATGTTTTAAGGATATTTTCAGTTTCTTGGTAATCTAGAGTTTTTAGGTATTTGATAATTGTTTGTTTGCAGGTAAATTTCGGTTGTGGGTATATATTGAGTTTGGTGTTTAATTTGTTATAGAGGAATTGGCCAAGGAAGGCATAAAATTTATGAGATAACTTCAGGCGGAAGGATTGTGTTGGACAAACTGTGCCCTTTCTGCGTTTATGTAGGTTGAGTTTAGGATTGTACTGTAACTGAGAATGTTTTTTACAAATTGTGTGCAGTATAAATGACTGCCTGACAGTCAGAAGATCCCAGATACGGTATACATCAGCAGTTGGATGGCGAAAGGGAAGACCAGCTCCTACTTTTAGTATCGCGCGCTGTGCTCTTTCTGCTTCAATTAGATGGGACTTGGAAGTGCCGCCCCATGATGTAATACAATAATCAACAAGTGACTGGCAGAGCGAAAAGTATACCATTTTGATGGTTTTGCGATTGGCTACGTGTCGCAGTGTCTTAAATATATATATGAGCTTGCGGAGTCTTGTCACAAGTATTTCTATATGGGGATGAAATGATAATAGCTGGTCAATTATAACTCCTAGGTATTTGATTTTATCGGTTCTTTCCAGTGTAGGACAGTTGCAGATGGTGAGGCTTGGATCACATACATGTGCTGTGATAGATAACGAGCTTAGAGGGAGCAAGTTAGTTTTTAGGGCGAACGTTAAATATTTCGTTTTACTGACATTCAATGTCAGCACATTTCGATTCAACCACTTGCAAACCTCCATGAATCCGTGTTGAGCCGTATTAAATACCTCGTCCCAAGAATTGTCACTGAAAAAGAGAGCAGTGTCGTCGGCATAGGTAAGGATACGGCCTCCATGGAGTTTAAGTTGACAAAGTTCATTGATATATATCAAAAATAGGGTCGGTCCGACAATGCTGCCCTGAGGAACTCCAAACTCCACGGTCAGTTCGTCACTTACCCACCGATCAACCTTGACTCTCTGTTTCCTTTCACTGAGGTAGTCTTTAAATAGCTGGAGGGGAAGACCTCTTACTCCTATTTTTTCCAGCTTAATTAGAAGGTGTGGGATTGAGACCGTGTCAAAAGCTTTAGCCAAGTCAAGAAATATCGTCAGACATTTTTTTCTTCCATCGAGATTGGTCACTAATGAATTTACGAGCTCGTGAACAGCGTCGTTGGTTGACAAGCAATGTGTGTGTAATGTGAATGTTTTCGGCACCCACGATACAAGTCTTTGAACTTAGTGTGGGGCTGTGAGTGTGAATGCGTTTGTTGTTGTTTGTTGTATCTACGTTTTGAACCGACTTACATAAGAAGGAGGACATAAATTCGTCTGTATTTTTTGTTTTGCCGATTCTAACTTATCTTTAAACTTTGAACTACCCGCTGGCGTAGATTAGTACCTACTACTACCATTAGTACCCGGTGATAAAAACGCGAACGCGCTCCTAAACCAGGAGCGCGTTCGCGTTTTTATCACCGGGTTCCATTCCCGGTGGGAAAACATATTTTCTCCCCACGGGTAATTAGTGTTTCTAGTTCTAGGTTTGGTGTGAATGTTTACGGACCCACGACACAAGTCATTTAACTTAGTGTGGGGCTTTAAATGTGAAATCGTTTATGTGTATGTTTTTTGTTAAATTCTACGCAACGCCGGCCGGGTCATTTTTGAACTTTGAACTGCTCGCTGGCGTGGGTGCGCCTTTGCCTTCAAAGCAGCAGGTTCGAATCCCGGTGGTAACATAAGTTTTCTCCCCACGGAAAATTTGTGTTCCTGGTTCTAAGTATGATGTGAATGTGTGTAACTTGGATGTTTTACGGCTCCGCGACATAAATCATTGAACTTTGTGTGAGGCTATGAATGTGAAAGTGTTTATGGGTATATTTTTAACCAGACTACGCCGGGCGGGTCGCCTTCTTCTTCAAAGCAACGCGTTCGAATCCCGGTGGGAACACAAGTTTTCTCCTCGCGGGAAGTTTGTTCTGGTTTTTATGATGTGAATGTTGTGTATGTGTGGTGTTAATGTTTACGGCCCAAAGACACAAGTCATAGTACTTTCAGTGTGGGGCTGTGACTGTGAAAGCAATTATGTGTATTTTTTACCCTGGCGACGCCGGGCGGTTCAGCTAGCTGTTAAATAAATTTGCTAGTTCTACTAATGACGTTAGGGTCGTAACTCTTGGTAGATGGAACAATTCGCATATTCCAACCGCCTATATTATAATATCGAACTGCCCGTTAGCTTAGTGAACTGCTCCTTGGAATAGGTGGCGTTCGCCTTCTAATAAATAGTTTTTTTTATCAAATACGCTATGTCTCAAATACCTAGTAAATACCCTGGCAGTTTCATCTTTCGGTCAGAACTGTCTCAGCTAGCACAGTCCAGCTGCTATTCAGCTCTTTGGTTAAGAGGCAATACCCCAGGCGCCTGCCCAACTCACAGCTTTGTGATCCGCGGGATTTTATCTCCCTCTACCCTGGGCAGTTTTATCTCCCAACAGCTATCCCCTAACTGCAGACGCGGCTTGTACGGAATCGGACTACTCGGCGCCAAGTAATTCGGCAGTGTCAATGTTTCATTACAGATACATAAACGAGGTGCTAAACTATGCTCGAAATAACCTCCATCTAGTAAATCTACTGAACATAGCAGAGGATGTGTACCACGTGAGGCATGTCGACAGCCTCGTCAATACATACAGCGCGAAGAGTGAGTATTTTAGTAACGTTTTCAAGTCTTAATGAGCAAAACGCTCTGTGGCGAAATAGCAATAAATTCATAACCAGACATTTTTTTATATTTATAGTTATTTACTTATGTTTGTAATGTGTAAGTAAAGGAATCCGACTAAAATAAAACCGAGAACAAAGTAAAAATAATGTATAGCAGTTAAACTTTCTATAATTTTTGAAGTTAAAACTTGTTTAGCGGCGTTGTGGTGCACTTTTTTGGGGATGGGTAAAAATTTTTAAACTCGCGTCAGGACACTGGAAAATGCCTAAAACAATTTCTATTTGCAGTAAAAGTATCTGACAAGGACTGTCAAACAGACACACACATTATTCAAGAGCACATCGAAGGGAACTACACCTGGGACCTCTGGGAATGGAAACGACGAGCCTGCCAGTGGGTACGTTGGCAACCAGAAAACTGTCTATCTTGTATGAAAGAGATCGCTTAAAGCGAGTAGTCCGCCCTTTGTACTAGCTTAAGTAATGTTACATTTTTTCACATTTATTATACGTACTGCTAAAGAGTGGAACTCCTTGCCCGATCGAGTATGTTTACAGATAAGTACAAAGTACAAGTACGTCATCCATTTATGGTTGACATACCTCCTGTACCTGTCGAAGAATTTCGCTTCTACGTTTCTTATCCGTACTGCGAAGAAGTGGAACTCATTGCCTCTGTCTTTGTTCTCCGGTATAATCTGGGAGTCTTCAAGTCAGTATGAATAGGTAGTTATCTTCTAGGCAAGCGTGAAACATCTTCGATCAAATCATCACTTCCCTTCAGATGAAATAGTCAAAGTTTTGCCCGTTAAAGTAGGTACCTATAGGTATGCTATAATCAATTAAATATATATAAAGCACTAAGTATTACATATTCCCTACTGTAAGTAGTGTGTAAGTGAGTAAGCATATCAAAGATAATATAACCATGAACATATCTACTCTCTCTTTCAGGCGTCTATAATAAAATGCCAGACTCACTCCACACAAACCCAGAACAGCTACCATCGGTCAGAAATCCCGTGTCAGACGTACGAGAAGAGAGATAAAGGACAGCAGACAGAACAGGAAGTAGGGGTCAACACATCGCCCAACAAAATGTTCATTTGGGGGTTGAGGGAGCTAGGGGAAGGTAAACATCATGCGGTGGAGTTGGATGCTAGCGGTGACGTGAAGGGTAAGAAAAACTTCAGATATGGTCGACATACCTCCAGTTCTCTCGAAGCGTTTCGCTTTTATATCCATCATCCGTACAGAAAAGGATTGGAGACTTCAAGTTTAGAGTGAAGAGTCACTTTTCTTCAGGTGAGATGGTGGTCAGTGCTTGCCAGGCATAAAAAAAAAATATTTTGTGATATTCACCTAGGTCGCAGTCAAAATCTGTCGACAAGCATTAAACAGAGTTTCCGGTAGCGCTATCAAGATAGCTGTCCTTTAATTTTTTTTATTAAATCTAACTAAGCCATAGTTTGATTACAATCGATCGGATGAGAAAGCAATTTCATTTCAATGAAATATGTCTGCATACAAGATAATTTTTCAAGAGAGCGCGGGCTTTCACTATCTACCGACTGGTGTAGTAATTAATACACGGTATTTTTTGTAAAATAAAAAGGGACGATTCAATAAACATAATAATGCATATTTTTATGTATATTAGTGTGATTGGTTGAGGCCGTGCTAATTTTCATTAAATAAATAAATCAAAAGTCTTATCTTGACTATCAGTCACGATAAGTTACACAATGGATACGGGTAGATCGGTATATTCTTTTCTATGGTAAGGTAAGGATCGATAAATTCTGGGAGACAATAATGTCGACCCGATATTTCACGGCCGGATTTTGTACAACCGATAATTCGTGTACATGGATAAGAAATATCAGGCCGTGCATTTACGGGTCGCCAATTAGTGCATGTACAAAATCGTTCCGTATCGGTAATGTACGGCCAATAATGTACAGCCAATAATTCATATACATGGTTCCAAATATCAGGGTAAGCAATACTGTGCGAGCAATATTTACTGCGTTAAATTACTCCGTGTCGATATTGTACGGCCAGTATTTCACTGCCAATAATTGGAAGCCAACCATAGAAAAACATATACTCTATAGAGAGTATATGTTTTTCTATGGTTGGCTAAACAAACGAGGCATCGCATAGGCGATGCCTCGTTTGTTTAGGCGAGTTGCTGGGAAGAGTTGGCACAGACTATTAAAATTTCTAACCTAAAAACATATGCTTCTCTATGGTCTTTATAAAAGTGGTTGCAAGTGTAGGTTAGGTTAGGTTTGAACAGCGACAAAACAAAGCGCGAGACGCCGGCGTAGGCTCAAAACAAAGTTTTTTAAAGAAAAAAATATGAAATAAAAATGAACAAAAAATTCTTACGCTTTTCTTTCGTATATAAACAGTTTGTATGAAAACTTTAAACAGTCATATCTTTCCCTCTTGAAATTACTGGATCGTCCAAACAAAGCTAAGTTTTGTCATTTGAATGTACTTTATCGGCCGGAGCGTTATTGGCTGTACATTATCAGCTCGTGCTATTATTTTCCGACCTGTATTGTACGGCCAATTTGCACGACCTGTTACATCGTGTACATTGAATTCAAATAATGGTTGCGTTTTCCTAGCTGCGTATTATCGGCTGTACAAAAATGGTCCGTGTTGTTATTTCGCATCCAATAAAGTACGGCCCGTATTGCACAACCTAATAGTTGGAATCCATGGCACGGAATACTGGTTGCGAATTATTGGCTGTACATTTACTCTTAATTTGGATAACATCTTTTGTAACCTAAATTCTTAGAGATAAATTATTGAATTTAAGCATTTTACGCTCTTCCTCGTAGTTTCGACTTTGTAAATTACTTAAAGAATTCACCTTTGAAAGAGTCCATAATAACGAATTTGTTTTCCAGATCACGTGATGTCGGCCTGCTCATGGCCTAGCATCGGATCGAAAGAGCGAGCAAGTGACGATGGTAATGATCAAACAATTCATACTTCTAAATAAAACACAATTGCGAGATTAAAGTTTGTTTTATTAAAGTTAATATGACGATATTGATGATTAAACAATTTACAAAAAAACATTCACTTAATCATAGAGATTTCGTTCCATAAACCGTCTGTAGCACTTTATTGTACTTTTTTATGCTCGATAGGCGAGCATTTGACCACTATCTCACTAGATGAAAAAGATGATGCGGCCGAATACTTTCACTCCATGTCCCGTTTGTTTTGCTCCCGTTGGCTCTCGCAGCTTGCCCCTTACGGCGCTGGCGAGCGCTACGTCGGCACGGCGACGTCGCTAGAGTGGCGAGTTGACAACATATGTCTATCTCCGTAGCTCTCGCAGCTTGTCCCTCGCGGCGCTGGCGAGCGCTACGTCGGCACGGCGACGTCGCTAGAGTGGCGAGTTGACAACATATGTCTATCTCCGTAGCTCTCGCAGCTTGTCCCTCGCGGCGCTGGCGAGCGCTACGTCGGCACGGCGACGTCGCTAGAGTGGCGAGTAGACAACATGTGCTCTATCTCCGTATCTCTCGCAGCTTGTCCTTCGCGGCGCTGGCGAGCGCTACGTCGGCACGGCGACGTCGCTAGAGTGGCGAGTTGACAACATATGTCTATCTCCGTAGCTCTCGCAGCTTGTCCCTCGCGGCGCTGGCGAGCGCTACGTCGGCACGGCGACGTCGCTAGAGTGGCGAGTTGACAACATATGTCTATCTCCGTAGCTCTCGCAGCTTGTCCCTCGCGGCGCTGGCGAGCGCTACGTCGGCACGGCGACGTCGCTAGAGTGGCGAGTAGACAACATGTGCTCTATCTCCGTATCTCTCGCAGCTTGTCCTTCGCGGCGCTGGCGAGCGCTACGTCGGCACGGCGACGTCGCTAGAGTGGCGAGTTGACAACATATGTCTATCTCCGTAGCTCTCGCAGCTTGTCCCTCGCGGCGCTGGCGAGCGCTACGTCGGCACGGCGACGTCGCTAGAGTGGCGAGTTGACAACATATGTCTATCTCCGTAGCTCTCGCAGCTTGTCCCTCGCGGCGCTGGCGAGCGCTACGTCGGCACGGCGACGTCGCTAGAGTGGCGAGTAGACAACATGTGCTCTATCTCCGTATCTCTCGCAGCTTGTTCTTCGCGGCGCTGGCGAGCGCTACATCGGCACGGCGACGTCGCTAGAGTGGCGAGTTGACAACATATGTCTATCTCCGTAGCTCTCGCAGCTTGTCCCTCGCGGCGCTGGCGAGCGCTACGTCGGCACGGCGACGTCGCTAGAGTGGCGAGTAGACAACATGTGCTCTATCTCCGTATCTCTCGCAGCTTGTCCTTCGCGGCGCTGGCGAGCGCTACATCGGCACGGCGACGTCGCTAGAGTGGCGAGTTGACAACATATGTCTATCTCCGTAGCTCTCGCAGCTTGTCCCTCGCGGCGCTGGCGAGTGCTATGTCGTCTGCGCGGCGCCCCAGCTCGGCAGCCCGCTCGGACAATTTCGCCAGCGACGTCGCTAGAGTGGCGAGTGAATTGGGTGTTAAGTGCTCGGGGACTGAAAGCTCGTTGTATTTAGTCTAGAAAGAAACGATACGAATTAGTCTCTGTATTCGATTGAATTTCAAATGAATTCAAGAAACAGCCTATTGACGTAATTATTTAATTTAAAGATGAAAATGATGCACAGTCACAAAATATAGATTTGAACTAAATACACACAAGAATATACCTTCCTTTTGCGCTGTGTCCCAAATATTGATATAAAAATATCTATATCGGATATAAAATGGTGGAACGAAATGGTTACAATTAAAATACAAATTGATGTTATTTGCATGAGATTTGATAATTGTTTTCCCTTTTATTTATGAACTTTATAAATATTCTAAGAAGAAGGCATAATTTAATTCGTATCACACAGAATACGACGAATATTTTTTTATGTGGTTTTATTATGAATACCGAGTAAAACTGTTACAAACGCGTTTTATATGAAATTCGAGTATCGCCACCTTAAGCCCCTTGATTCATTAAGTTACACGTTTTTGTTAACTATTTTAGTAAGAAAACAAGCAAGATATTCTCATGGTAAGCGCAACACCCTAAGTTGCACTGGAACACGCTTCTCCCCCTGAGACTTCTTTGAATGATGCTTACCATAGCTTTCTCGCAGCTCTGTTCGTACAAAGCCACCTTCTGCTTAATTTGCCGACTGTACTCCTGAATGTTGTCAGGGTTCGGAGACTGCTTCGCGAGCCTCTCCCTGGATGCTGCCAGGTCTACCCTTAGCTGATGGAGGAATCTGTCATTGCGATCGATCTGGCCTTGGAGCTTTTCATTTTGTTGTCTATAGCATAAAATACGAGAATAATAATCAGAAAAATAATATTTAGTTTCACTTTTTTTTCGAGATAGGCCAACCTTGCAGAAATTCACAATACTTCCCAGATTATTATTAAATAGATTCTTAGTGGGCCATTTTTTTATATTGGACTGGAAAACTTTGACCACCATCTCACCTGATGGTAACCGACGATGTGGTCGACGATGGAGCAAGGTTTACATTGTAGTTTAAACAACTATAAAATATAGATTGTATACATCATTGATCTAGTTATGAGAAGAGCACTGTATGCTGAAACACCGTCGATGAGCCTAGTTCGGCAGCAGATACTCTACAACGATATTGCTAACTTAGACTTTAAGTAGACTATCGTGATATATTGTACATTCTTTGGAAATAAAGATTAATTTATTACATATTTTTTTACGGAAAATATAGCATAAGTAATAGAACTAAATGAGCTAAGGGGACCAAGAATCTGAGAGTTTTCTAGTGTTTTACAAATAATCCTGTATATGTTGATGACAGAGAATCAGCAGTTAGGAGTCAGCTAGCTTACTCATTCTCTTACCCAATAATTAAACGCAAGCAAAGCTTTAAAAAACCGACTTAACCTCGTTATCTTCGAAACTTTGATCAGATTAGACGCATTTCAAGAACTACTGATCAGATCTTTAACTAATTTAAATGGGACCAATTGGAAAGCAACATCTCTCAAACAAAAAAAATATTCAAAATCGGTTCACATTCAAAATCGTTATGAGGTAACAAAAGTCCTGACTTTTCCGGAGCATTGCCAGACATTCAACCGCCAGGCAGTAGTGTGCTAATGTAATGCAGAAGCATTACTATATTCCGGATTGAAGGGCAATGTTTCCACTGTAATTACTTGCCTTAAGAACCCGTATACATTTTTATGTCTGTCTCGCTCGCACAATTCATTCATTTTGAGAAATAAAAATTATTGAGCGAGTTATGGAAAATGTTGTCAATAACTTTACTAAATAATTATGTAACGGATACTTTAAATTAATTTTCGTTTAAATACCTATTAAATAGACGAAGAAAGAGTGAAAAAAATACAAAATCAATTTGACATCGATTTTCTCCGCCAATCCAAAAGCTAAGAAAACGAATATCAGTTTATAAGATCCGCGATATTATTATTTAGGGATTATATTGACAACATTTACAATAACACACACCGTCTGTTTTATATCACAAAATCAGTGAATCGTGCGAGCGAGAAAGACATAAAAATGTATACGGGTTCTTAAAGAGATTGAACATTTAATTCACAGGGTGACGAGTGGAATGGAGAATTTTGACCTACTTTATAAGTACAAAACTTTGGGAGGCACTCAACTATAATGGGCAAGCGTGACACTTACCATCAGGTAAGATTCTTGCTCGTCTCGTCTCTCAATTACATAAAAAAAAAAGAAAAAGTAGATACTGAGTGTGTGCAGGAATTATACGAGTTAATTACCCCTTGCCCGTTTTACTATCTAACAACAAGATATTGTTGATTCAAAGTTATTGTCATAAAAACAACGAGACAAACTATAAAACGTCATCCATATATGGTTGAAATAGCTCCAGTTCGCTCGAAGCGTTTCGCTTCAACGTTTATCATCCGTACAGTGAAGGAGTGCAACTCATTGCCCTCGACTTTGTTCCCCGAACGGTATAATCTGGGAGGCTTTAAGTCAAGGGTAAATGTGAGGAAAACATGCTACATCTTCGGCTACATCATCGCTTTCCATCAGGTGAGATTGTAGTCAATTGCCTATCGAGCATAAAAAAAATACTAGTTAAGTGTCGTATAGCGATACTTGACTAGATCTACTATCGACCACTTCGAAATTCGAATATCTCCAGTATAGCGATACTTGACTAGATCTACTATGAACCACTTCGAAATTCGAATACCATCAGTATTTATTTTTTTGGACCTGGTGGAAAGTTGAGATGCTGCCGAAAGTGTAGAAGACACCTATGCACACTTGACTTGGAGTCTCCCAGATTATTCCGTTAATTTACGTACCTTAATTTTAGTATTTCATATTCCTCATTGATCTTCTCAGAGATTTCTCTCGACCGATACAGAGAGATGGTGACAGGATCGAGCTGAGCCAATTCTGATGAGGTTTGTGCCTTAGCCGCCTTGTGAAGGCTCTGTTGGCACTTCTGCGGAAGATGCTCAAAGGATATGTTCAATTTTGACAGGATTTCCGAGGTTATCGATGCTGTAATGAAAAATAAATGTTTCATAATAATATGGCTTGGCAAAGCCTGTATTTAATTAATTTATTTTATTTACATCATGGTAGCGGACAATCTTTTTTACCCGACTGCCAAAGATTGGTTATGTTTCTCGCGCATATTTTGTATGTACGTATTGCAATTTTTTGTATTATTTCGTATCTTCTAAATGGCGGGATAGACTTCGACAGTTAAGGTAAAAATTAAACCTAGCTAGATCGATATATCGCCCCCTAAACCATAGTAGAAATATAATTCTACTATGCCTAAACCCCCTGATTCAGATTATATATATATATATTTATATATATATATACAAGAATTGCTCGTTTAAAGGTATTAGATAAAGAGTAGGTTCACATTCTTCACAGCGGGTTTTTTTTTATTTTTAGTACATTGACTTGTTATTTAAAGGTAGGAATTCGAACTGCATGTTAGCTTAGTTGGCTGGCATTCGCCTTCTAAGTATCGGGTATCGGCTTTGATTCCCAGCTGAATGCAGAAACTGTGATTGTGTGTGATGTTTTCCGTCACCCACGACACAAGTCATCGAACTTAGCGGGGGGCTGTGAGTGTGAAAGCGTTGAGGTTTATGGCCACATCAACAGATGTTAAGTGAAGATGTGGCGACTCGCGACTCACGATTGCACTTATCCTATTAAATACAATAATGTATATGTGTGTATATGTATGTAATTGTTTAAGTAGGTATACAATATAATATGTATAACAATAATGTATTATATTTATGTATCTGTTACATATTTGGTATTTACAACGCAGCCACTCATTCTAGACCTAGTGTGCTTACCACCTCAACCACTACATAACTAACCTTATCAAGTGAGACTATTAGTCAAAAGTTGGGCTATGAGATTAGAAGAAAAATTGAAACATAAATAAGTATTTATTTTTAAATTTATAATTGTTTGAGGAATTATTTATGCTTTACTTATAATTAAACGCAAGCAAAGCTTAAAAAAAAACTGACTTCACCACATTCTCTTCGGAACTTTGGTTAGATTAGATGAACTAGCAGTTATGAGGTAAATTTTGAAGTCGGTTAAACGAGAATGTCGCCAAAGTAGTCTACAAAATAGGCATTATTGAAGATATTTCAAGATTTCTGATAAAGCAGTGAAGTCGGTTTTTTTAAGCTTTGCTTGCGTTTAATTATTCTTCTTGTTTGTGATAGTTTGTGTATAATAGTTCTTGACAAGGCCATTAAGTGCAGATATAATACAATGCTAGCTAATCACACTAATGTTATATATCTGAAAGTGTGTGTAAATGTGTAGACCACATGTTTGTTTTCTCTTTACGCTATATTGGCTGAACGGATTTCGATGAAATTTGGTATAGCTATATATATATTGGTAAGCTAAGTAGCTTACCTAGGATTAATATATAGGCTACTTTTTAACATGATAAACTCGGCGGATCGATGCCTCGGGGCACGTCTAGTACTTCAATATTCCTGTTTTCTACCATTTAATATTACATAATATTTTTAAGTAGTAGGAAAGGAAGTACAGATCATCTAACTCACCTAAATGGTGAATTAGATGATAATCCAACTAATTAAAAAAGGTATAATTTGGTAATATGTAATAATGTATACAATGAATGATTGAAGTATTTTTAATTTAATATTTATAATATGGGTTCATTTACCTGAAATAAAAGTAGTTTATTTATTTTTTAATTAGTTTAAATAAAATAATACTACACAGAACTTAAGCTCGGAAACTTAACAAGACTTTCAATTTTTCTAGCGACATTTAAAAGTAAATCCTCAGAGAGACACGGCCCCATCAGCTGAAGAGACAGAGGTAGATTTCTGTCTGATAACGATACAGGTATAGATACGGCAGGTATACCAGCCATATTGGCAGGCTGTGTGCAGTAATCTTGTAACGCACATTGGTCCCTATTATGTTTTGATGAAAATTCACTATACGTTGGAGCATCCGTCAAAGTTGTTGGTGTCAACAGTAAATCAACTTTATGTTCTCCGTTGAAAACATTGTTAAAATCATCAGCTATTAACCTCCTTAGTTTCAATGCCTTTATGAAGTATTTTTCATAATTACGTGTTAATAAGAAATAATTTCCAGCTAATATTCTTGATCGGACAACTTTGTTGAAGCCTTTTAGCCTAGATGAAGCATATAACTCTTCAGTGGAGTATGTATCGTCAGTTCTCAGACCGAATTCTATTCCATCGTATCGTGCCATGTTGCTCGCTACTTCACATTGGTTTAGTATTGAATATACTGCTATAGAAACCGACGTATGTGGTAAAGATACGGACTTGACGACAGCCTTTTCATTCTCAAGAATAGCAGCGACATATTTCCAAGAATCTATAACTTCTTGGCTCATTCCTTCACAGTGATATTCTTTAGGTATTCCAATTGTTAATCGAGACAGATCTATGTCCTTTAACTGTAATTGAGAATAGTCCTCTTTTAAAGTTGTTGAATCTAATACATCAGGACCGGCAACACAATTTAGAATGTTTACTGTGTCTACGACAGTTCTCGCTAAGATGCCTGGCACATCCATCGAGTTGACAAGGGGTATCAGGCCATATCGCGATACAAGACCATAGGTCGGTTTAAGGCCAACAACACCACATAAGGCAGCAGGATTTCGGGTGGATCCACCTGTATCTGACCCGATAGCGGCAACACATGCTCCCGATGAGACAGCCACTGCACTGCCGCCAGAGCTACCCCCTGAAATCCTCCAGTTTTCACTATCATACTCCCAAGGATTGCGGCACGGGCCAAATATGGAGTCAATAGTACCAGAACCCATCGCAAACTCATCCAAATTACATTTACCGATGAGGCAAGCCCCTGCAGCTTTTAATCTCGCGTACACAGTGGCATCGTAAGTCGGCACGAAGTTTTTCAACATTTGAGATGCGCATGTAGTCGCTATGTTACTTGTACAGAAGTTATCCTTTATACCGACGGTGATACCGTCCAGGGGCAATGTTTTCCTGTCGATATAAAACCTCTTTTCACTCTCTATCGCATGATTCTCGGCGATTTCTTCGGTAACTGTTACGAAAGCGTTCAATTCACTCGTCTGTCTTGTGCGTTGTAAACATAAGTCTACGAAACTTGTAGGCGTTAGAAGTTTGTCTCTATAGGCCTTGTGAATTTCTTTGATTGTATATGAAGTCAATTTATTCATTTTAAAATATTTTTCTTAATAATAACGAGAGGTTAACAATCAGCTGGAGCAAAAAATACGACTAAATTAGGTAGTACCCAGTTTGACAAGTTTACTGACACACTGTCGATTATATTATTTGGAAGGGTTATCCAACGGTCGCGGTCGTTTATAAAATTAGGTACATAAACTTACCAACAGCAAGTTCCTCCAGTTCCCTTAGAATTAGGGACTTCTGTATCTTTTCATTATCGTCATTTAAACTGTCTTGAATAGAATACATTTTGATCAGGCTTTTTGTTTCAGCGTTTCCAGAAACTTCACAATTATTATTTTATACATGCGACAAAAACAAACAGTTTTTAAATTGCACCAAAGATAAATGTAATCACCACAGACCACAGAGAGTACTTGCACCTTACCACAGATCATCAATAGGAATATTGGTCTTTGGAATTAATGAGTATTGTGTCATTTGTCATTGTAATATACAACTAGGGCACGTCTAGGGCGTGAACATGCAGGTACTTTTTATACCGGGAATGAACCTACTATATACCATAAAAAAGAATATACTCTACCCGAGCTATATACCACCGAGATAGGAAACAAACCTAAGGTTTGTAAACCTACTACTTTGGGTATTAGGCATCATATTCATATTCATTTAATAAAATACAAGTTGTTTTATATTGCCTGTAAGCCTAGCTTAAGTAAAATTAGGTGCAAAATCCTTGGTAGTAGATAATTGTAATCACAAAGTAATCACCACGATTTAGATAGATTTTTTCGGATATCTCTTACGAACGGATGTATAATGTTCAAACAATGTTCCGCCCTCCGTTAGCCCAAGGACAAGGATCATTTGAGTGTGCCAGACGTTTACAAGATTCCTTGTGACTGTGGCAAGAGCTACGAGGCCCGAGGGAGAGACTCAACGCAATATTGCTACTAGACTGTCCGAACATATTAGAAGCATTAAGAACATAGACTGCTCTAAATCTGCCCTTGCAGAACATGCCCATCTCTCGGGTACTAATCATTTCATCCGCTTTGATAAAGCCTCCGTCCGTGCTGGTGAGGGAGAAGTTCCTCGTGCCCCGAAAAGTACGTGAGGCTTTGTGGAAACCGGGGAATCCAGTCGTGGAAGCACCCTGATGTTTCTCTCTAACGCTTTGCTTCAACAGTATGATGGGTGAGGGGAACGTGCTGAAGGAAACGTCCGGAGTACAATTATAGACACGTTATATTCGTGGAAGACCGTTAATAATAATCACATATTACTTAGCTTACATACAAATCGCAATAATCAATAATAATTAATAATCCATAGTAATAATCTGTCGCTTTTTGTAGGGAGTAATAGTATTCTGTGATCTCGCGGATTAGTGATGGGTGAACTTTAGTGTTGGGACACCACAGATAGTGGCCACAAGGCTATCGAGATAGAACCCAACTAGAATTTCGATAGAGATCAAGGATGGACATTGCCGACATCATGGAAACCCATCCTTAATGCTTCTTTGTGGCCGAGGTTTTCGGACAGACTAGAGAGTGACACGGTCGGCACAGTGTGTCATAGAACTTTTGGTGGTAGTGACGATGATAATGACATTCTACTAAGCTCGTAGTTGTCCCCACTGACGCAGGCGCCGCGACGCTCGCAGAGAGAGAAACGAGTCCACGCCCGCACGATCTCGCGGCGTTAACTCATCCCGGAGAAGAGCATCGTACATGCTCGAAACCTAGAATAACGTGAGTGATAGCCGTATCTTAATAATATTGTATGTAGCAACGTTGGTTGAGAGGATACAGCGATCACTCATGTCATTTAGCGGAACGTATCTTTAAGAAGTTTGTCTAGACAAATTTCATTCAGTAAACAGAGTGTTTATACTCTGTCTAGATTTTTTAGTGATGTAATACTTTTTATCGACAAAATTGTATGAATAAAATGATATTATGTTTATTTATAGGAATATTGTGCAGTACAGGCTGTACAGGTCTTCTTAAATATAATAATAGTTCAAAATATTCTACCTTTTTCAGTGTAGAAACATTATTAAATAAGGTTACAACAAATAAATCTCGAAATGAAATCTTTGCAGCACTAAAAAGAAATATGTCCATAGATGTTCAATACAGTATTTTTTTAATACAGAACAGGCAAAAATTTGAGTATCTCACCTGATGGAAAGTGACGATATAATAATGTCATATATTCCATTTATTTTCAATAATTTCCTTGAAAGAAAGTAAATTTTTTGTCGACACTTTTTCGTTTTCATTTAATTCCATCGTCCATCTCTAATTTAAGTAAATGCTAAATGGTACATCGACTGTGTTTTACAAATTTTTCAATTTAAAGTAATTTTGGACTGAAATTAAAGATACATTGTCTGAAATAATAATTAATACCATTTTATTGCATTAATTGTTAAATGCGCGAATAAGCCGAAATCATGGCGCATTTGCAGTATATGCCGGGGGATCCTCGTTTGGTAGATCAACTAGTTTACGAGCTGAAATCCAAAGGAATATTCGATCAGGTAAGCTCTATTAACATCTCTCTATTAGGGATTAATCTTTTTTAGCTCCAGACAAATTTTTGATGCCAACTCATGCAAATATGATTGATTTTATTCGACATTTCTTCACCTTGATTGTAGAACGCAGAAGTACCTAGACATACCTAGACTAAGTAATTGCCTCTACATAGATTTAACAGCATAGATATTTAATTTAATGAGGTTATTCCTCCTATCTGAGCCAGAACAACTTGGGTTTGTTAACAAATTCACTTACATATTAGTAACTCATCATGGTTATGCTTCAAATTTGTCAAATCAGTTGTGAAGACAGATTGAGTATCTTCCTATTGTAATGAATTTATTTTTAGAGATTTCGATTATTTTTGGAACTCATTGATGTAATTATGGTTTCCAGGTGTAGATTTTCTGAATATAACTAGATTACTGTATGATCCATGCACTAAAAGAAATGATAAGCAATGATAATTTTAGGATTGATGTTGTCAGTAGGATTTAGCCTAGAATTGACCTACTTATATATAAAAAAAAATAAAACAAACATGTTCACACTCACAGCCCCACACTAAGTTCGATGACTTGTGTCGTGGGTGCCGGAAACACTCACATCACACACTCAATCAAAATCAGAACCAGAAACACAAATTTTTCCTTGAGGAGAAAACTTGTGTTTCAGTCGGTAATCGTACCCGATACCCCTGCTTAGAAGGTGAACACCACCCAACTAAGCCAATGAGCAGTTCAATATTTTTTTGTTTTGAGTCAATTTCATATTTAGAAGTTCTAACCATTCATATTTTACATTATTTTTACCATTAAGTAGTACATTAAGTAAGTATCTTTCAAAACTAATGATTGTGGCAATGGAGTAAATGGAAAAAGAAGCCTTTTGAGTGCATTTTTGATTCAGCACTTTTATATCTCTCTCAGAAAAGTGATGGCTTAGTAGCATTCTACATAACTGTGAAATAAAAGTTACTTAAGAACCTCCGTTAAAACATTTGAAATTTTAATAACAAATTTAAATAGCTATGGCCTACAGTTATAAATAGATTAAATATGGATTGTGAGTAGAACATAAAAGTAATTAAGGTCTTTGCTGTACATAGTTTTAGTTTACTTTTAGAAATATAGGCAATTGGCCCGTAGATATTCTTACACTATAATAAATAGACTCTAGAAAAAAAAAAGGTTTATCGGATAAAAAGTCACTTACACTAAATAATGATAGGAATTAGCGTTACTTATGTTTTGTCTATGTCTAGATTGAGTATTGTTTCGGCTTCACTTAAAAGCCTTTTTTAGGATGAGTGCAGGGCGCTCGCCATCATGTCCCACCTCATCTGATTGTCGAACTAGACATCGACAACATCAAGTAAGTCACACTAATTGCTGTCATAATTTTAATTAAGTATGTTCATACATTGTCTCTGTGTGTACATGGTCTAAGTGTGTGTTTTTAACATTATTTCCATCTAGCTTCATATCTTTGTTTTGCGTGGGGTTCTGGTGCTTTTTCGTATGTTCAAGGCTCACATTTTACCACGATCTCATCTGATGTGGTTGAAGTGAACAAGCTAGGCTTAGAATTTAGCTGGTTCTCAAGGATAGCTGCTAGAACACTATGTAGTGTTTGGTGAAAGATATTTCTTTTTTAAGGAGTAACCCATCTGTAGGATCTTGTATTAAGATTGTGTGTGTCTTTTCCTAAATTATATATAACCATATCTTTGCAAACTTGGAATATAAATAAAAAAATGCATTATATCTTCAAAACGACATGGTAAATATGCCTGTTTCTTTGAATAAGTCTTTTAGAGAGACCATATCTTAGATGACACCAATCACTCTCTGTTAAAGGAGACAGAGTTTCAACATCGGCAGCAGAACCCCTCAAAGATTCCACAACTCATCAGACTATGAAAATACACAAAGTATACCAGCCCTGTCTTCGCTATATCAGTCAATAGTCTAATATTACGGATTGCAAACACAGTGAAATTCGATACAGCAACCACCTGATTAAAACCTTCACCATAACAATATATATGGTTCAACATTGAAGCAACTCAAACTACTACCAAATAAACATTGTTTATATCTTTTTCGACTTTCAATATGTACCATATGGGCTGTTTCAGCATTCAGCGTCTTCATCCATTGGAAATGTTGCTATTTTGAGTATCTTTGTATTTGTTAATTTACTTATTTGTGTGTGTGTAGGTTTTTAACTTTCATTTAGTACTTTACTTTAGTTTGATCTTGAGAGTTGTTGCAAATGCTTATTTCTTTAAAGATACTAATAATAGGAACATTTAATTTTGAGCATTACAACATAGACCTCTCCTGTAAACTCTTTCAGTGGACACAAACAAGGTACTGACAGGACATTCCAGGAAACTGATCAAGCATGCAAGTGCAAGCTATCCCCAAAAATCTCTAATGTACTGTCATTTATTTCTACCACCTATCTACATTTAGAGAATGCAATAAAGATTTGAATTTGAATTTGAAAACACTTCAAGCTAAACCACACAATTAGAGTGTGAAATATGTTACCAGAGACAGTGATAAGTGCTCCTTCAGTAACCTCATTTAAAAATGGTCTCGACAAACATTTGAAAGAAAAAATTGCACAAGAGTGATTTACACGTATCAGCTTAATAAGCTGCTCAGAGTATCAACAATAATAATGATAACTAAGCAATTTTCTATAATATTTGAAAGGAGATGTTTCAAAATTGAAGGAGCCTGGGCCAGCACCATGTACCATATACATACATATAGCTATACAATATAGTAACCGTTTGTGAATGTTTATTTTCTTTACTTTTATTTCGTTTTAATGTACACTTAAAACATCTTGGTACATTGATAGCAACACAACACAGTTACAAATTCTAATATATTTGCATTTTGTTATAATTATTATAGGACTATAGAACATTTTACTCGATTAAAACTCAGAACAGAGTGACATTCAGTATCTTCTTGTCATGACTGCCCCAAAAATAGGGTTATATAAAAACAATAATTTGAGGGTACAGCTTTAATCTTCTGTAGATTAATTTATTAGTATTTTTAAGAAAATGGCAATATTTTTTCCCTAAATTTGTATGTATGGTACATAGTGCTGGCCCAAAATGAAACATCTCCTTTAAAGGTACATTTGCTGATAATACATTTTTTTTTTCATTTGAATTGGTGTCATTAGACAAATTTAGTGAAGATATATATTTTAAGAATTGATGATATTTGACCATTTGATTATTTTACAGTTTCGCAAAGAATGCATAGCTGATGTAGACACACGGCCAGCTTACCAGAACCTTAGGCAGAGAGTCGAGAACTCCGTGTCCTCGTTCCTATCCCGGCAGACTTGGAAGCCAGATCTGAACAAAAACCAGTTGAGGGAGAAGCTTAGGAAGCATATTTTGGAGTAAGTTTTATAAAACCGAAAGTATATGTTTAATAATTGAGCCCCTGGACATGGACACCTCACTAAAAGTCAATTATTAACATTGCCAAGATTAAAATTTATGACCATCTCGAAATAAAACGAGTCCAGAAACTATGCCACCCTTCTATATTTATTTAAAATATTGAAAATGTCTATTAATCTTATAGACAAGAGTAATTTTTCATCCGTTGGTAAGTGATGATGTGGTCAAGAAAGATAGGCATCCTAGAAGGCTCAAGCTTTTTTATATGCTTGATAGGCAATAATTTCAACACTCCCACCTTATGGAAAGTGACAAAGAAGCCAAAAATTTTACATGGTTGCCATGAAAATATATATTCACTCTAGACTTGAAGACTTCCAGATTATACACAGTTTTAAGCTTCCGGAACAATTGCTTCATCGCTGATAGGCAAGTGTTAGACTGCTTTCTCATTTGTTGTGGGATATAGTTGATAGTGGTAACATAGAGTGATAATAGATCTTTTTATCTTGGTGAAGCTGTGAATCACAGCAAGTGTGTAACCGTTTTAATGTACAATTATATCATTGGGTATGATATAAATGTATAAAAGACTTCTTTTTATGCTCTGTAATAATGACTTCAACAAGCTACACACAATTATTAGTAAACAAGGATTATATTTCAGTGTTTAACGAGTTTGTTATGATCCATGGCGCTTGTGCATCATGTTGTTGTGTATTGAACGGTTGTCATGTGTTTTACTAAAATATGTATTTTGCAGTGGCAACTACCTAGAGCAAGGTGTTGAAAGAATAGTCGACCAAGTAGTCCACCCCAAAGTACCGTCAGTCTTCATACCTCAAGTAGAAGACCTTGTGTACAACTACCTCGGCCTACCAAGGAAGAAGGCGCCGGGGCCAGAAACGAGCGAGAAGAAACCGGAAGACCTACTTCCCACTGACCTTGAAGCTGTGAGTCCAGGATCAGTCAATGATGACAAAAATGAAGCAGATGAGAAAACAGAAAAAATGGATGTCGATCATGATGAAAAGCCAGAAAAAATTGAAATCAAAGAAGATATAGATGCTGAGAAAATAGAAAAAGATGATATTCAAATGAATGAAGTGACATTGACGCCGAATGACAATGGAAGCTTAGATAAGAGTTCTATACCATTACCAGTTGATGAAATTAACTTAGAGAGTATACCGGCGCCAGTAAATAGTCCTCCTAAAGCTGCTAAAGTAGAATTGGAAAGTATTGCTCTACCGCATGAACCAAATGTCTCTACTGATATTCCTTTGCCTGCAGAGGCGCCTAAAGAAGACGGCAATGCCTATTTCAAACCGATCCAACTAAACAGTGAGGAGTCTAACTCTAGCTCTGATTCTTCATTGAGGAGAAATATGTCTCCTCTAACTCCTATCAGGAACTTCAATAATGAAAACTCATGTGACGCTCAACAAGGTTTTGATGACAATTCTAACAGTAAATGTGAAGAAAAAGCAACTCCAAGCAGTTTTCGTTTCACTATAGAAACAAATGATGAAAAAATAGAAGAATCTGAAATTAAAATAGATAAAAAAGAGATCGAAAATGCTGAAATTAAAGTAGATAAGAAGGATATCGATCAACAGACTGTTTTGTCGTACCAGTTTAATAATCAAGTGAATATAAACACCTTTAACACGCCTATGTATGATGACAGTTCCAACAGTAACAATCTTCACATTGACTATGAAAGTGATGTGAACAGCAAGACTAATACAGAAATTAAGCCTGAAATTGAGAACTCCCTAGATTCTAAGAAGGAGAAAAAGAGCGATGACAGAAAGAGCAGTCACAAAAGCTCTCATAGGTCCAGAGACTCGAGCAGGCATTCTAGCAGTAAAGATAAAAGATCTGACTCTAAGCATTCTACGTCTCGTGACAGTAGTAGACATGACAAAAAATCCTCGTCATCAAAAGATGATAAACACAAATCCAGCAAAGAAAGGGACAGATCTAAAGACAGAAGCGAGAAAAAAGATAGTAGAGATTCGTCTAAGCAAAGAAGCTCACACAAGAGCTCAAGCAAAGATAAGGACTACAAATCGCACAGAAGTTCCAGTTCGAGCCACAGGCATTCAAGCAAAAGTTCAGATGATAAGAAGTCTTCCTCGAGCAAAGAATCCTCCAAAGAAAAGATTTCGGAAAGCTCCAGAGATAAAAGTTCTAAAGAAAAAGAGTCGAGGTCGAAAGATTCTAAATCGAGTTCACATCGTTCAGATAAAGATAGAAAGAGCAGTAGCAGCACTAAGAAATCTGACGACAAAGACAAGAAGAGAGATAAAAAGGATGTAGATGATCATTACAGTTCGTCTGGTCGAGGGAATCACAGTAGAAGATCTACTGACCGCGATTCCAATGACGGCAGCTCTTCTTCCAAAGGATCTCATAATCAAAATGGTGCCAAATCATCAGGCACTAAAAAAGAAAGTAAAAGTAGCAGCTCTAAATCTGAAAACACTTCAACTAGCGGTGATTCAGCCAGTCCCAGCGATAAAGACAAAATTGTTCAAGACAACGCTAAAATGTCTCAAAGCAAACCTATAGTCAGAGTCGATAATCATCTCGAAACGCCAATTGTTAATCCTCCTAGACTGCCGTTCGTTCCAGACGTAACATTAAAGAAGCCGAGATTTGCAGCTAATTTACAAGAAGCCAAGAAGCTGATGAAGATGAGAAAGTTCTTGGATGAAGAACAGAAGAGAATGAACCAAGAAGCAGCGCTTCTTCTAGAATTTCAAGCTAATGTTAGACCGAGTTTAAGTCAGGTTTACTCGAGTATACCAGGTCCTGAATTAGAATTCGCATGCGTAACGAATCTGCCAAAAGATTCAGTTCCTTATGAAGTTATTAATGTTCAAACAGTTGAAAATGAACAAACAGTCAAAGACGAAAGCCCTACTGAAGAAAAGCATATTCCTGAAGCTGTCAAAGTTATTGAAAAAGACGATATTAAATATCCAGTTGAAGAAGCAAATATTCCCAATGAATTGACTGTAAATGAAATTAAAGAAGAATGCGTACAAGAAATTATAAAACATGATAACCCAGACTCGCCTGAAGATCTTGACGAAAATAACGATAGTTATGAAGAAAACAAATCATTTTCAGAACTCATGGATGAAATAACGGAATATAGCAAAGCTTCAGAAAGCAAAGTTAGCATAGACAACGAAGAGTCGAAAGAAGCAGAAAATTCTGAAGACATCGATACAGAAAATTACATAGAAAAAGAACCTAAAAAAGATGTTGATTCTAAAGACGTTATAGAAATTAAAGCTACTACAGAAAGTGAGAACATTGAAAACAAATATTTCGAAGTTACAATAATAACGGAGGAGTTATCTGAATCGGAAGAAATAGAGACAGAAGAAACAGAACCAAAACAGAAAGAGAAAATAGAAATAAAACCTATAGAATCAGTTGTAGAAGAAACGGAAGAAATAAAACTAGAAACTGACAACACGGACACACTAATACCACCAGAACATGAACTGTTATACTTCGCGGAACACGAAAAGTACAACGCCGAATTAAAAAGACACGAATTCAGTAACTTCCTCAAAGATTACTTAGAAAACGTGTGCATAAGTACTAAAATGCATTTAATAAATTGCGACACATATGAAGAAAATATAGTTAAAGAAATGGCCGCCACTTTCGGAGACTTCGAAGTGATAAATTATTACAAGAACGGGCATATGAAACTTCCCAACACATCTAAAAACATCGTCAAGGATGTTAAATTAGCTACAGAAATAACTTTACCTTTAGAACCTTATGAAGATAAATCTCCTCTGTTCAGTCCTATCAAATCGGAATGTTCATTTGAGCTATCGAGTGATTACGATACTAAATTGGATGACATCAATAAGAAATCTAGACAAGAAGTTATGGAAATAATTTTAGGGAGTATATTAGATGCTTCACCGGGAAAAATGCCTAAGATTGGCTACTTTACTGAATGTACCGAACTTGAGGCAGATTTGACAACTGACGTGAGCGAGACGGAGAGTAACTTTAATATTGTTGAGAGCGGGATGGAGAATCCATTAAATGTTGAGAGAACAGAACATTGTTTGAAGAGAAGGATAGATGAGGTGGAGAGTTCTATCAATAACAACATATCTGTTTTGACTCCCAATAAAATAAGGAAACTTAGTGATTCTGACTTAATATCGTCTACTACTCAAGGTGAGTTCAATTTTTTTTTAATGCTAGATAGGCAAGCCTTTGACTTTGACATTATCTCATCTGATGGAAAGTGAAGATGCGTCCGAAGATATAACATGTTTGCCTATAAGATACCTATTTGCTTGCTTTATAGCCCGCCCGGCGTCGCACAGATTTAAAACACATGAAATACATACACATAAGCGCGAACGCGCTCTCAACTACGCTAGGGGTAGTTCAAAGATTAAAGATAATAATATAATCGGCTAATAAATAATTTGAACGCAAGCAAAGCTTAAAAAAAACTGACTTCACCGCTTCAGCTCTTGATCAGATTAAATGAATTAAATACACATTACATATTGAGAATAACCTAAAAACTACTGTTTAGATCTAGATTAAATTTAAATGGGACCACAAGGTTATTGTACATAGCTTATACCTAGGATTAACACATAGGCTACTTTTCAACCTGATAAACGCGGGCGAAGGCGCGGGGAAAGGCTAGTTACTATTTTTCGTGCATTTTTCAGAAACCGAAGAAGTGACAAACAATAACAAAATTGTGAACAGCGCGCGCTCCAAATACCTAGGGAGGGCGAGACGGATCGGCCTGCCGAGACCTAAACGGTGTAGTGAGTAATTACATAAATTAACATCCGGATGACCGAGCTTTGCTCGGTTATTTGTTTTTGGTAGAATGTGTTTGAATTTGTAGCCTCAGAAAGCTCCATCTAGTGTCGAGTAGAAACAGTTTTTTACATCGGTCATGGCGTATTAGATGGCGCTGATAGTTTCTTAAACCCGGTTTTTCAAATGCAGTTTGGGAACCGAGCATTTCTCGGACCTGGAACGTTGATAAATCGATTCCTTGGGCCGAAAAACCCCTAATCTGTAACTTTCATGAAAATCTTTGGAACCGTTTCCGAGATCCTGATTACACACACATATATCTATATAAAAGATTTGCTCGTTTAAAGATATTAGATAGATGTATTTTAAAAGCAAAAAGAGGGGTGTTATGACCGCTATGTGTGTGTGTCTGTCTGTAGTACCGTTGCTATTAATATTTAAATATTATTATATTCACACTCATAGCTCCACACTAAGTCCTAAAACTTGTATCGTGGTTGCTGGTAACATTTACAACACACAAACATCACACCCAGAAAGGATAGCATAAATGTTCTTAAGGAAGAAAAAATGCTCTTCCCGGGTCCCACAGCGCAAGCAAAGATAAAGAGAAAAATATAATCAAAAGAAACTGAATAAAAAATCACTAAACCTAATTTATTTCTTTACAGATCTAGCAAACAGTCCATCTAGCGACAAATCAGTAGAAAACTACGCTCAAAACACCCCCACAACCACCCCTAACGGCAAGATCAAACCTACCCCCCGGGCCAAAGTCCAGAGGTACGACACATCGGACTTGTATAAACCAAAACTTCACTTTCTGTCTAGGAGGAATAACGTAAGCTAGGTATTTTAGGAATGCTGTAGTTTAAGACAAATGTCATTATGATATTTGACAGATAGTACCTAATAATAAGCCAGGGAGGTAATGTGTTGTGTCTGTTCGGATCTGAACTGCATAGAATGAGATTAATGTTATTATCTCTGGGTTGGGCGCGTACACGGCCATCCTTGATACGCGCCCATCCTCGCACCAAATTTCTATAATCGCTACTTCTGTACAGTAAACAACTTTGAACTGACATCGTCACTTACAATAGCATTATTTTAAGAAACAGTATATTAACCATAATATCGTATCCTCTTAGAAAAATTCGAAATTACATTGTAAATATTTCATGTGTAATTTAATTTAAATAATTAAAAATGAAACCTAGCGCTGGTTTCGTCCCATCCGTCGCAGTACCGCCTTTCCGCTTACAACTACTCAGAAACTGCAAAATTTAGCAAGTAATTTATGGCATATAATAATATTTATATATGTGTATACAAGAAGCACTTATACTTATCGACTACTGCCAATGAAAGTGGGACGATTAGTGACTAGCTTAGGTCGCGGACCGAATAAATTATGTGCAACGTACACAATTCGCCTTAATCGCAATCGGACTGGCGGAGTGTCGCACGTCCCGCTTTCAATAGTATTATAAACTAATCATGTTTAGGTAATATTATAATAAGCAACAGTGATTGTTGATAAAATTATTGTGTTATTTTTCAGAACCAATAATTGTTATCATGATCATTGTTATGTAATTTATTTATATGTATTGACAATTATAACTGTAAATAGTTGTACTTACAAAGCTTAATTTTCCTTACAATTTGAAGTAATTACAATGAAATAATCAATTAGAAAAAAGCATTGTTATTCTTTATTCTTGCAAAATGCCGTTTAACTTGACTCATTTTAATCGATTTTTATTTTGTATTTATGTGAGCTTTTGTAAGTACATACGTATTTTACTAGGTTAATGCTCACGTGCTATCTCCTTCTAATTGTATAGGTGTGAGAGTGACAAAACTTCATATACATCTGTGTTTTTACTATGTAACTTAAGCTGTAATTATGCAAAATTGTTTCTTAAGAGGGTTTATTCCTTTTGTCTTCCCTCTCGCTCGCACATTTCGATATTTTTAATAAATACAATTAGCTACGTGTGTTTTTGAAAATGTTTTCAACCAACAATATTGACATTAATACAATGAATGTTTTAATCTACCTTTCGTTTTTCATATCTTTAAGTTAAACGAAGAAAGCGTGAAAATCACATTGAAATTTGGGAACTGTGTTATTTCTCATCTTATTGAAGGATATGATAGCGAAAAGAAGTTTGAAACATCCTTGTATTAATGTCCATATAGTTAGTTGAAAACATTTTTAAAAACACACTACATTATTGTATTTATTAAAAATATCGAATTGTGCGAGCGAGAGAGAAGAGAAAAGGAATAAACCCTCTTTTTTTTTTTTTTATGTTTGATAGGCTGGCATTTGACCACTATCTCACCTGATGGAAAGCGATGATGTGGCCGAAGATGAAGCATGCCTGCCTAGAAGATACCTATTCACTCTTGACTTGAAGACTGCCAGATTATACCGCTCAGGAAACAAAGACGCGGGCAATGAGTTCCACTCCCTCGCAGTACGAATGATAAACGTAGAAGCGTAACGCTTCGAGCGAGCTGGAGGTATGTCAACCATGAATGGATGACGTTTGACTGTTTGTCTTGTTGTTAGATGGTAAAATGGGCTTGGGGGAATTAACTCGTATAATTCCTGCGCACACTCTCCGAAATGCAAACGATAGAAAACCGATAGGCTCGCTACCTTACGCCGATGACTGAGACTCAACAGTTTAGTCGCAACCAGCTTATCATCACCAATAAGTCTTTTGGCTCGGCGGTCAATGGATTCCAGAGCTTCAAGCTGGTACTTGGCAGAGCCATCCCAAAGGTGGCCACAATACTCCATACATGATCGGACTTGTGCTTGGTACAGATTTAAAAGCTGCCCCGGTGAAAAGTACTGCCTGACCTTAGCGAGGATGCCAAGTTTTTTGGATGCCAGTTGGGCTCTGGATTCGATGTAGGTACCGAAATTGAGGTTAGACGTTAAAGTGACGCCGAGGAGATCAAGGTGGTTAGCTATTGGAATCGGTACATTGCTGAAAGTCGGAGATAGCTGAAAGGGTCTCCGTTTGGCGGAGAAAAGACACGCCTGAGTTTTGGACGCGTTAAATCGAACCAAGTTGGCATCGCCCCATTCGGACACGGCCAACAAGCTCGAGTTCAGTCGCGCGACCATTGCCTCTCTTTGGGACTGGACTTGTACCTCACTAATACGTGCATTGGATATATATCTTTCAACAACTGTGCTATCGTCTGCATACCCAAAAATACCGGGCTTGAGCAGATCGTTTATATGAAGCAAGAAGAGCGTTGCTGAAAGAACCGACCCTTGAGGTACCCCGGCATTGATAGCCATTAGATCAGATGAGCAGCCGTCAACAACCACCATCTTAACGGCTTTTAATGTACTCAGTTATAATATTTATCAGTTTTTCGTTCTGTTAATCTTGGGAACAATGTTTTTACAAGCTATTATTTAGTCCCGGTGTTTGTCTGTACGACGACCCAGTTGGCGCAGTGGACAGGTGTCTGCCCTCTGCGCCGTGGGTCCTCAGTTCGATTCCCGGCAGGAGCACAAATTCCTTCCCAAAGGATATTTCTTCTTCTGGTGTGTGATGTGAATGTTTCCGGCACCCACGATACAAGTCTTTGAACTTAGTGAGGGGCTGTGAGTGTGAATGCGTTTCTTTGTTTGTTTGTTTTGTTTGTACTCTGTAATCAAATCTTTCAAGTTAATTTGATCCACTTCCCGGGTTCCGATTGAGCTGAAATTTTGCTTGCATGTGTAAATCGGTTGACAATACAATAATATTTTGACATGGATCTGATGATGGAGCCGGAAGGTGGCCATGGGAATAAAAACGACGCAACCCTATCGAGATTGGGCCCGTTTGATTCGTCTTGACAAGTTCTCCGGTTATATACCGTCCGGGGTTAGTAGTGCACAATACTGCAGGGGGTGGTTTGGAATCGATAAAGGAACAAATTTGAAAAAAAAAAAAAATTTTTTTTTTTTATTCGACTGGCCTGCTGGCAGTTCTGTAGTAATTGTCAAGTAAAGTATGGCCCTCCGTAGACAGCCGCTACAACAATAGCTTCCAGAGTAGGTGAGTGCTACGAGTGCTACGGGGTCATTGAACTAACATGTGACGAGAGGTCACATGTTAGTTCAATGTTCAAAGTTCAAAGTATAATACTTAAGTTGTAAAATCAACGAATTCTGTTAATTCAATACCTACCAGGTAGTAGGTACCTACCTAATTACTTACTGAAGACAAGTATTTAGAATTAGATAGGTGTGGTTTGCTTCACGTGAAACATTGGTTCTCGTAATTCCTGAACCGCCTTTCAGTGTGACCTCTCGTCACATGTTAGTTCAATGACCCCGTAGCACTCGTAGCACTCACCTTCTCTAGAAGCTATTGTTGTAGCGGCTGTCTACGGAGGGCCATACTTTACTTGACAATTACTACAGAACTGCCAGCAGGCAAGTCGAATAAAAAAAAAAAAATTTTTTTTTTTTTTTAAATTTGCTCCTTTATCGATTCCAAACCACCCCCTGCAGTATTGTGCACTACTTACCCCGGACGGTATATACAATTTTAGTTCTTTTTTATGACCAACTAATAAAAGCTTGTTTCAAAAAACTTTTTTAAGTATTTTTAAGCTATTGCATAGCTTCTATCGCGGGCCTTGAGGGAGACCGAATTCAGAAATTCCGTAACGAAAATAACCTAACACCCCCTACTTCGACCGACACAGCGGTGATACTTTCTAATTTTGCCATCTATCGATGAATAGCAGAACTTTTAATGAATTTTTTGAAATATCACGATTGTCTCTTTAGTTCAGCAACTCGCCTCTAGGTGGCAGGAAAAAAAATACTCCATAAATAAAATAAATAAATAATTATAATTGCATAAGTTGATAAAAAAATGCTATGCAATAGCTTTACCGCGGCAGTCCCCGAGTGCCACACGTCTTTTTTTAAATTGTTAATTTCAACGTTTCCACACTTAAAGCCCCACACTAAGTTCGCTGACTTGTGTTATGGGTGCGGGTAACATTTATACCATAGACAATCACACAATTTACTCAGTTACTCTCGTATATAATATATAGAATCATTAACTTTCATGAGTGCCTCTTTGGGGGCCATGTGAATAAACGATTTTGATTTTGATTGTATACAAAGATTTTTAATGTCTTATAAGACCCTGGTTGGGAAAGTTGAGAGGTCTAGAATGGATCTAGGTGTCTAAGATAGCTGCCGGAATATTATTTTGCTCGGCGACAGATTTTTCTACTTGAGAATGGTAACACTAGTACTTCATTTAGGTTAAAAGAAAATGTATTTTAAAACCTTTGTATTTTGACCAGATGCGGATCAGGGGACGGTAACCCTCAAAAATCTTAAATCCAGTCAACATGAATAAATAATTGTTATTATAATAATTTATTAACAATAGTTTTATTATTCTTCAGTTTTATTGTTAGCTTAACTAGTTATTACAATTTAATCTTGTAATTTATATTAGAAATAATAGATATCAAGAAATTATTAGTTTTAAGGCATTTTTGTATATATTTGTCTCTCTATGTCTGTTATTGTATTAGCATAGTTTAACTTTGTTATTATAATGTCCTATAAATAAAGATAATATGATGTAGCTTAAACAAGACTTTTAATTTCATCTCAAAAAGTGGATGCTTTTTTTAAATCCTGGATATCACTATCTCACTTGATGGAAATCGAAGATGCAGCCAAATATGTAATAATTCCTAAAAGTTATGATATTTCTCATTGATACCCTGAGAATATAAGCACATCATATCAATTTTATCGCTAAAATACGATTTACTGAATTTTTTAACCAATTTAAGTAGGAGGTGGTTCCCAATTCGTTATATTTGTTACCTCAGAACTCCGTTGTTTCCGTCCACGATTTTGCTATTTGCGACTAGAAATTATCAAGCTGAAATGGCAGCGGGCTGGCCACGTCTCTAGTAGGGCGGATAACCGCTGGAGTAGACGAATACTTTAGTGGAGACCGCGACTCGGCAAACGTAGCACAGGACGCCCGTCGGCCAGGTGGAGAGACGACCTGCGAAAGGAGGCCGGCAGAAACTGGATGAGAAGAGCTGAAGACCGAGCTCAGTGGCGTTCATTAGGAGATGCCTATTTCCAGCAGTGGACAAAAATAGACTGATGATGATGATGAAATGCAAAAGTACTACAGTATACGCGCTAAAATTGGCTGCAGTCACAAACGTCCACGCATCAAAGATCCCCTAATTCTGTAAGTCAGGGCTATGGAGCGTCACGCTCATAGACTGGTCTTGAAGTCTTGTGCAAAGAGTTCCACTATGATTGGTATAACCAATGATTTTGTAGCTTTTATATCTCGATGGGTATAACTTCCATAATTCCATACAATAATGTAGGATACAGTGTATTAAAGCATAAACATGTCGATGCTGACCTCATTCGATACCACTTGAACTTGAGTAGGTACATACAAAAAATATTCCGCTCCTGATAGAGTGATAGGCGGTGCTCTTATTATCACACTTTTGTATGCGTTGCACAAGGTGAAACTTTTTTAACCGACTTCAAAAGAAGGAGGTGGTTCTCAATTCGACTGTATTTTTTTTTTGTGTGTTACCTCATAACTTTTTTCTAGGTGAACCGATTCTGATGATTATTTTATTTGAAAGCTGATGCGTCGCATCTGGTCCCATTATTTGGTCAAGATTTGACCAGTAGTTTTTGAGTGGTCCTCAATAATGCGTTTTTAATTCATGTAGGTACTCTGATCAAGGGTTCCGAAGATAAAGAGGTGAAATCGGTTTTTTCAAACTTTGCTTGCGTTTACATAATTTTACAAGCTGTACCCTCTTTATTGATAATGATTCAGAATAAAAGGACGTACCAAATTTCCTCGTCTCTTACCTATAATATTTTATTATTTTGTTTGTTACCAATATATGTAAACTAGTAGTTTGGATAGCTCAGTGGCAAAGTAGCGGTAAGTCAGTCTCAAAAAATAAGCTGTCATCAATAGCGGCCCATTGCGTTCCCACTATTGGGATTCGGGAACTTTTCTCACAGTTAGAGAGTACCTATCGAGTGCAGAACAGCAATTATTCAGCTGTTTTTGTTGTCCTTTACCTTTATATTTTCCTTCACGGTTATTTGAACGAATGCAATTTTATTCTATTAAACAAGCGCGTTTACACTCACAGCCCCACACTAAGTTCAAATACTTGTATCGTAGGTGAAGGAATCATACACATGACGCACACAATCATCACACCCAGAACCAGAAGCACAAATGTTCCTTGAGAAGGATTACGCTTCTGCCGGGAATCGAGCCCATGGCGCAGAAGACAGAGACCTGCCCACTGCCGTCATTGCCATATTTTCCGCCAAAAGTTTACACAAAACTTAAGGTTATTGGTACGGGGCTGGATTCGAACAAGGGTGCGTAGAATATAAAGTACCTCGTGCTTCTTTTCTTCTTCTTTTTCTTCTTATTACTTTATATACTACTCCTTGGGCCTTGCAGGATTGTGCACTACTTACCAATGCCGGTATTATATAGTGAGTGCGCTTGCAGCGTGTAGAAACTACATAGTATCATGCGTCGCAAACAGTAGTCGGTACCTTAACGGTAATTATTACATCTACCGTCACATGACACCAAAGATTTTGCAGCTAAAGTATACAGCGACAACGATCTCTTGGCAGTCGGAACTATGTATGTTTGTTTCCTATCTCGACGCATGACACACCCTCTCCCACAGAATAATTACTAGTCTCTGCAATCTCGTTGCTGCCAAAAAGCCCAATTATCATGCTAATGACGTCACGCTCATGTGATAAACGAAGGACGTCTGTCCAATTAAGTAACAATTATCGTATATTATGGGGGTCTTGCACATCTTATTTTTATGCGATTTATATTCAAACTTACCTACTTAGTGGCGTTTGATGACCTACAAGATAGGCAGGACATTTCTGTAATTTATTTATTATTGATATGCTATTAGAGATTTGAATTATAATGCTATTAGATGGAAAATACCTTCCGCGAAAAAGGAGAAGTTCGTCTTCAAACGAGACTTTAGGACTCCTTTTTTGTTTTAATCAGACAGATCAACATTTTTTGGGGGGCTTGAGTCTCTTAGTCCGCCACTGAGTACCATCCCTGTGTTGAATAGGACTGGACAGCTTGTATACACTTTGCTGGACAGGCTTTCGAAATAGCTTTTTAGTCGCACCGCAAACAGGGAAGTTCATAGCGCATAGCATTGCAGCACTGTTTTTGTAGTACTGCCAGTGCTACAAAAGTCACGTGACGGGACTACTAATCTCACTTAAAGTATTGTAAATTTGTGTTTCTGGTTCTGAGTGTGATGTGAATGTCTCCGGCACCCACCACACAAGTCATCGAACTTAGTGTGGGGTTGTGAGTGTGAAAGCGTTTATTTATTTGTCTGTGATGATGTGGTTAAGGGTAGTATACTACGACTACCTAACCAGAGGAGCATGAAAGAACGAAAATATACCATTGTTGGTAGATACATTTCATTTGTTTGTCTGGCAAAAAAAATAAATATAATGACTATATTTTATTCATTTTTTATGCTCGTTAAGCAAGCATAATATGTAACCATAATTTCACCTGATGGAAAGCAATGATGCGGCTTAAGATGTACCTAGTATGTTTGCCTAGAAGATACCAATTCACTCTTGACTAGAAGACTCCCAGATTCTACTGTTCAGGGAACAAATATGAGGGAGTTCCACTCCTTTACATTATGCATGATAAATAAGTTTTTTTTAATTTGTCTGTAATACACAACCTTACGTAGATATGTAACAAAAGTAAGCTTGATAAGCTAGTACGATAATCAAGAACAGGTCAAATTGAGTGACCTGCTAACGACTCCATTAAAAGATAGGTAATTATGACTTGTGTATTATATGTTGTGAAATACCTAATCACAGTATTTGATGAGCTGGTCACCGCGATTACATCCGATACCACGATGACTAGTTCTACAACTCAGTGAGAACATGTCAAAAGTAAAATTCCTAGTATCTATTGAAACATGTGTTTTTTCAGATTTCGGAACCTTCAATGACTAATCTTAGTATGGGGCTGTGAGTGTGAAAACGTAAAAAAATTAATGATCCAAATAAATGGCAATTTTAAACTAATAGTAACGCAGCTCTACCATCAAAATAGTCTATTATATTTTTACAATCTCTTTTTCACTCCCAGCCCCACACTAAGTTCGAAGACCACAGCAGTGCCCGCTGCTTTTGAACCGCCTGATGGCTTAAGTAAAGTACGCTTTTGCCTTCTAAGCAGGGGTACCGGGTTTTTTTTTAACGTAGACACGCGTCCTACTACACTAGCCACATCCGTAGGAGGATACCCCTTAAGTCTGACTCCCTACACGTGGTCCCCGGGTGGTGCTAATCAGGTGACATTTGAGAGGTGGTAGAGCATTTTGTGAGTTGCTCGCCTGGCTTGCTACCAAAGTAGCTTACCACCATCAAGTTGAAAGTCTGCCGCCAAGCCAAATACGGTGTTCCGGCAGTTATCCTTGAGAGCCTGCGTATTCTAGGCTTAGTGTGTTTACCAGCTTCGATCACATCGTCACTTACCATCAGGTGAGATAGTGCTCAAACACTAGCCTGTCACAAATAAAATAAATAAATACTAGCTAGAAATTAAATCTTAGAACTTTGATCTATAAAAATATATTAGACTTAGTTTTCAGACAAAAGGAAACATATAATTAAAACAAAATGTGTGGAAAACAAATAAAAAAATAATAATTTCATATATTCACCTTTAATTAACAACAGTACATGCTTAATACCTTTCAAAAATGAAATGAGAAATAAATACATCAAGTCAATAATTTATTAAAATAAAATGAAAATACTTCTATCAAATAATACTTCAAAAATGTCACACGTTAATATCAATAGCAATATCTGGTATATTATTTAGAATATTTTTATTGATTTTTTTATAAAAGACAGACATGAACATTTTAGTCAAAAGAACTGTATTAAATGAAAAAAATATCTGTTTTTTACATACTTTAAAAGCCTAATTCGTGAAATAGTTGTTTTTGTTTTGTTTATAAAACTAAAAATAATATTATTATTAAATTTGTATCTCATTATGTTTCATGAATAAATATGTAATGTTATTAAACGTGGGAATAGCTTGTGTTTTGTACTTGAGATATTCATAAATTTTCTAATAACACAAGCATAATGTATGATACAAATGCTTGTCCATTTGTGACTGAGGCAAATTGTGTGTTTTGCACCTAATTTATGCAGTCCAAATTCTATAGCTATATCTCCCACTTTCAATAACATCATTGGTATAGTTTTGAGTGTACTCCGATACTAAATGACAAATATACAAAAATAAAAATATAAGCAAATTTATACACACAAGTTATTATGTCTGTCAGTTTATGTACTCCAAATACTACAAACATGATATTTATATATTTGTATTTTTCATGATTCCGTTTAGAAGATTATATCACTAATCTCACTTGAATCTTAAGTACCAATTACAACTTTATTGTAACCTTTTGTATTATATTATTATGAAATAATCAACATTTTCTACAAATAAAATCTAATGTCTCAAATCTCCGTCACATCTATTGGTTTTTTAAAGTGATTTAGTCATATTTATCCTATTGGCACTATTTTCAAAACGGATTATAAAACTTTAATACTATTTTTTATGGCGATAGGTTTATCAAGATGTAATTGTCACAGAAATTAGAGACGTCTATTAACTATCTTAGTTGCTTGCAGCAGATTTCTCGAGGCCAGCAGGGTCCATGATTGGTGCCTGTTTCTTAACAATACCAGAAAGCAGGGTCTTGATTTGTGCGATAGCCCGTCCAGGGTTCAAGCCTTTAGGACAAGTCCTGGTGCAGTTCATGATAGTGTGGCAACGGTAGACGGAGTAGATGTCTTTCAAGTTTGACAAGCGTTTTTGAGTTGCATCGTCACGAGAGTCAATGATCCATCTATATGCCTGCATTAGAACAGCGGGCCCGAGATACTTATCTCCATTCCACCAGTATGACGGACAAGATGTCGAACAGCAAGCACATAAAACGCATTCGTATAAGCCGTCAAGCTTAGCACGGTCCTCAACGTCTTGAAGGAGCTGAGTCTCCTTACCCTTAACGGCTTCCTTGTCACGCTGCAGCCAAGGCTCAATAGACTGGTACTGGCGGTAGAAGTTAGTCAGATCAGGAACAAGATCTTTTACTACATACATGTGAGGTAGAGGATAGATCTTCGACGGTGTCGAGACGTTCGTATCAATATGGCTGATACAAGCGAGAGTGTTCACTCCGTCGATGTTCATTGCGCAAGATCCGCATACTCCTTCACGGCACGAACGCCTGAAGGTGAGCGTTGGGTCGATTTCGTTTTTAATCTTCAACAGGGCGTCGAGAACCATCGGCGCGCAGTCATCGAGGTCTACTTCGAAGTTCTGCGTGAAAGGCTTCTTGTCGGGCTCGTCTGGATTCCATCGGTACACCGCGAAGGTCTTCACTCGCTTTCCCAACGCAGCTGACGTTGCGAAAGTGCGTAGCTGCCCGAAAGTACCAGTAGTTAGTCTCAGCAGCGGCATTATGTAATGTTTTTATTTACTACCGCGGAATTACACTTTGATAGCACAGGTGACCCGATATCCTTAACACGATCGGAGCTCGATAATCTGGGTTTGTTATTTGCGTTCGAGTTAATTATTTTTATGTAACAATCGATTCAAAAATACCACGACACTGGTGGAAGATTTTTGAATGAACACGTTTGACAAAGAGAATATAACTAGTAGTTAAAGAACGGCAAGGTAACAGAAGTAACGAATGACAGACGACAGCAGAGAATTTGACTTTTGATTTCATGGGATAAAGGAATTTCTCTCCCCAAAACAGATTATCTAAATATAGATTATTAGATTTTAGATTCGAAAATTGAATTTCGATAAAGGCAAATGCACGGTCGTCTAGACCGCGCATGGAACTTTATAATGTTACTATAGGAACAAAATTGTTCTATTGAATGTATTATTGTACGTGCGAAATGGGCATTTACTGTTGACACTTTTTATGACAAAATTTGTTAACACATTTATATGCAATATATTTATTTCTGATTCTGAACCTTTTAATAATTTGCTAGGAAGTGTATAGTAAGTGTAAGCAATTTGTACCTTTGCAACTCGGTTTTACTAAAATCATTGCCTCCGTGACCGTTATGATTATTGAGGACGAATGTTGGAACGTAGCCAGAATATCTCATTCTATGATTCAAATCGTTCTTATTCATTCAATCAACATTCAGTGGCGGGAACTAAAGTCAGCAAAGTCAACAAAAATGTATTGACAAGTAAACATTATAAAAGTGCATTGATTTTGTGTTTATGAACATGAAGAACGTATCAGCGCTCAAATCATCAATTAAAGATTCCCCAAAAACTCCCGGTGGCATCAGCAAGTCGCTACTTACTCCATGCCGAAGGGTTGGCCTTTCACGCAACTTCAGAAAAAGTGGGGCTGCTCCCTTTCAGTCTCCGCTATCTTCGAACATCGATGTGAAACAGGAAATACTAGAATCGAGGAAAAGAAAAGAATCCTTGGAAGAAACTAGTCAAACTCCGGATAATTATGTGCTTTCGCCTTCAAAAACGATTGAGACTCCTATAAGGAACGTCGAAATGCCGCGGCGAAAGAAATCTAAAACTTTGTTAGCTTCTTTAATCAAAGCTGAAGATAACGAGCTGCCAACAACAACTGAAGTTAATATTAGTTTAAACTTGAAAAACGAAACTATGCCTGGTGTTCCTTGCAAAAAAGATGATGACAGCATTCAAAAAGAAATTAACATGGAAGTTATATCAACTCCAGTGCGGTTGAAGTCTAAAAGTAGAAGTAAAAAGAAAATTTCGCCATCTAAATCTATTACCAAAGAAAGTCCTACAATACAGATAGATTTAGAAAAGGAGAATGTCAGAAATAACCCATCAGAAGTATCCAATTGTAAAACAGAAGTCAGTGATAAGAAACCAAAAGAAAAAAGTCCAAATAATCTCACAAAAGAATGCATCGTTGTTATCCAAAAGAAAATATTCAAGAAAGAAATTAAAGACAAACTTAAAACTCCGAAATCTAAAGAGAAACAAAACAAACCAAAGGATAGTTCCCAAGCATTATTTGATTCTGATACGGATGATGTGCCTTTAAACCGTCTCAACAGCAAAGATAATACAGTCCTGCCTTTGGAACCAAAAACCATTAATGAGGATGATGAGTTCACTACTAAACCTGGTAAAAAAACCACAAAATTTAGTTCAAAATCACCCATTAATAAAAATATTAAGAGTTCACGAGTTACTAACGAATCCAAGCTTCCTATAGTTGTTAACGTAGATATCCATAAGCCTTCTAACTCTCAAAGCTCTGTCGAAGAGGATGATGATTTTTTTGAGAAGAAAAAAACTATTTTAATTCGAAAGTCCTATGATAAAGTATTGAAGCCTCAAAAAGCGAAGTCCACAGGCTCTATTACCCACAAAGACATTGACGAATTAAAGGCTAAAATTGAAATTAAAAAGAAGCTGCTTCTAGCTCGAGGTATGACAGAAGACACTAAAGAGTTGAGAGATTTGATAAAGAAGTGGCAGAAAGGTTGCCAAGATGCCCTTATGGAGCTCATGGATCTGATGAAGAGTAAGGTTCCTGATAAACAAAATATGGATTATTCTCACATGCTCCAAACGTTGAAGATACCAGCTTCTCTAGTTGGTTACGATTCTGATAATGACTGTTTCCTGACTCCGGAAGATAAAAACATTATTTTGGGCAATTTAAAAGAATAAGTGTTGATTAATTTAATGAAGTAAAGTTTAATTTGTTATTTACACAATGTTTTTTTATTAGTCTAGAAGAGTTATTTTAGAATGTAACAAGACATTTAAAGTTCGCCAACTCCTAGTTTAGTAGAAACACCTATTTTATGCTAGGCAAGCATTTTTAGACCACTATCCAGTGGCGGATTTACCAGCAGGCTGAGTAGGCTGGAGCCTAGAGCGGCAGATTTTAAGGGCGGCAATTCATGCTAATTACGGGAAATAGGGGGTGTAATATAGTGCCCACACTATCGTCCTAGTTGCACCAACTTTTTAAATAAAATTGTAACTTTATGATACAGGAGTCATAATATTTCATTGACAATTGTTTTTTATTTAATGTGATTTTGCACCAAATATTCGAATTGTAGAGGTTGATAAGGGCGGCAAAACTTGAATAGAACAGCCTACTGGCGGCAAATGTGTAAATCCGCCACTGCCACTATCTCACCTGATGGAAAGTTAGGATGTGGCCGAAAATGACTCGAGACTTTAAGACACCCAGATTGTACCATTAGGGGGAAAATGAGTTTCCCTACGATCTAGTTAGATGCATGCAATGAGTTCCACACCTTCATTGTATGGACTATACAGACTATAACTACCTAAATACTAGGAAAAATAAGTAGCTTAGGTATGTGGTATTTAAATAATATAATGCTTAGGAATTAAATGATAATATAATTGTCCCATGCCCTTTTTGACTATCTAACGACAAGACAAATTACTGTCAAATGTCATCCATTTATGGTTCACAACTCCAGTTTACTTAAACGTTTTATTTTTATGTTTATCATCTGTACAGGAAGGAATGGAACTCATTGCCTGCATCTTTGTTCCCTGAACGGTACATTCTGGATGTCTTCAAGTCAAGAGTGAATAGGTACCTTCTAGGCAAGCATCACTTTCCATCAGGTGAGATCGCTATCTCATATATGTTTGCTAGTTAATCATAAAAAAAAATGCAGTTACTGATTTTGAATCTAATGTGCACATGAAGATTTGCCTAAAACAGGTTCCTGCTTCTAATAATATGTGGTGGGGAAGTAGCGGTAATATGCTTATATGCTACAGCATGCACTTTACAACCCTCTGGCTGTTTTTACTCGACGGTGTGACATAAAAGAAAGTAATATGTGTATTTATCAGTCAATGTTAGTTCCATTGTGGCGCTCTCTGCCTTTCTCTGATATTGATGATTCTTATGTAAATCGATTTGTCTTAAGGTTGTGACTGCAATTGTTACTAAATACATAATAATAAAAAAATATATATCAGTCGACAACCAGACTATATAATATATAAATGGATGATCTGTAATAAGCATGTAACACTTAGTTTGCAAATAAACGTATGAGTATGAGTATGAGTATGAGTAAGCTAATAAGTCAGGTAACATTGAAAAAATATTGAAAATCAATTTCTTTTACCATTTTTCATTTCAAATGATCATTTGAATCTCACTTTAATTTGAGATAAAGTTCTTACTAACAAAAAAAAAATATATGTTATAAAAAAAAAATTGTTTTCTTATATTTAGTATATTGATGTATGTTTTTTTTTTTTTTTTTTTTATTTGTGACAGTCTAGTGTTTGACCATAATTTCGTTTCTCATAATTTCTTTCTCTGTATGTATGTAACTGTACTCAAGACAAAAAAGCATGCTCTTCTTTCTACTAAAATGTTTATGTCCTATCCAACGGAATAAAAATGGATTAACGAATAAAACCAAATAGTATCACTAATTTATTGCTAACTGTTAAACTTTGGGCAACATGAATGTAACAATGTATCTAGAATCTATGTGACCGGAGAGGATTTTCAGGATCAAACAGTCTTGGGTCCTTCAAGAACTGTTTATCCTTATAATAGTATGGCATGTACGCACAATTCTGCGCTTTAGTAATCTCTTGTTCGACAAGCTTCTGCTTCTCTAAGCAGAGCCCTGTGATGTGACGACCGTAGATTCTTCCTGTATAAGGACTTTGAAACTGTGAGAGTAGTCTGTGGTTCTTGTAATCTGGGGTTATGTTCAATTTACACAGTATGCATAGCTTTTTTTCTTTTTTGTATGGGTTCTCGATTTCAACGGGCTCGTCGTTTTGGACGGACGCTGCTCCTGTGCTTGATAGTCTTGACGATATGACTCGATGTGTGTTTGTAACTACGAAAAGAGAAACTTATTGAGTTGCAATAGACTTTGGTAAGCCAAAAAAGTAAGAAAAAAGGTAGAGTGCTCTTACATATCTGGCGAAGGAATAATGTTTTTAACAGCGCCATGTTGTAATGTCTCCGTTTCAAAGATTCAGCGCAATTTTATTTGATTTGGGAATATTATAAACATAACCTTTAAACAGCGAGATTTAACATATTCTGGCATTGACAAGCTTTGGCAGAGATTGTTAGTTGACATTGACATTTTTGATATTTTCTTTTTTTCTTGTCTAGGCCCTGTCCGTTTTTATTCAATTATTGTTATTTAAATGGCTAGAAATATTGAAATAATTATTTAATTACTTGTACCCATAAAAATAACAAAAATAAAATTTTAAAGAGCTTAACAGCAAAATAATTAATAAGTAAGTATACGTGCCAGCCAGCGCAGCTATAAAGCCGAAAAAGTCTTTGGATTGCTTTCAAACAACGATTTTGTAGCTATATTTTTGGATGCTTACAAAAAATCGCGTTTAGCGCCAGCAATTGTTGTGCCAGCCAGAACCCCATACTGTTAAGTATGGGGTAGAAAAATAAAAATAGCCTTCTGCTGGGAACCAACCCACGACGTCGAAAGCAGATTTGCGCTAACAGTGACAATGCTATGTTTGGAAAATGGTATGAATAGTGTTATTACCACTGCAAAAATATACATACGTATTATAGTAGTCTTTATTAATCTAACTACACGTTTACTCTTCAATCGACATGAAAGACCTCGACAATGCATTTGTAAGCCGAACACGCGATCTTCAATGAAACTGACGACCTACAGTGCGAGTCGGTACATTTCCATACACATTAACGACAGAATTATATCGCTTCAACGTGCGATTAGCAAGCCGATTACACAGAATACAGGTCTGATCTTTGCTCGCAGAGTCATGGCACAATATAATTGACTAAACAGTATGGAGTTAACCACGATTATTTTTACTCTCGAACAAAATATATTTACAGTGAGTTTGCTTCGATCGAAGTACGTTGTTTATAATTTTCATTAAAACTATTTATTTCGATATTAAGTGTAAGTTCTACATCATAAATATTTAAGTTATAAAAGAAAACAAAAAGAGACTATAGATGGTTTAGACGATCTTTAATATTCGGCATAGTGCCCAAAATGCTTGCTGCATAACCACGCTTATTTAGCACCTTTATTTATATTTAATTCAATAAGTCGACGTATATCATGAAGTTATTATTCAATTTTACTACTACGATAGCTCCTTTCCCTCTTCTGGAGCTATTATTATTTGATGCAGAAACAGAATTAAATAACAAAATAAAAATAACATAAGTATATTTTATATAATTATAAGAGTATGTTTATATAATGGTCATTTTGTTCTAGTAAAATGAAAAAAAATACTGATGACTCGATATGTACATAAATGAATATTCTAATAATGCTTGCCTGTCGACCAATTACTCCACCGTAGTATATCCTCAATTAAGTACCTGCATTATTTATTGAGAAATTCTTTTGATGTGCAGACCACTTTTACACTTCAAAGACGTTGTTTACGCAATATATTTAATTCTAACACTTAGATACAGGAATATACGTTCTTAAAATTTGCAATTTAGTAAAAAACAACCCTGAAGATATGATAAAGTATTTTTACAATTTAAATGAGTTTTTTGATAGTGAATAAGGTTTTTATAAATAGTTAGTTACTATGTTTTAATTTGTAGGTATCTTTAGTAGGTACTATTTAAATTTTATGTTAATTTAGCATTTAGATCAGTGTTAAATCTTACTAATATTATAAATCCGAAAGTTTGTGTGTAAGTGTGTAAGTGTGTAAGTATGTTTGTTACCTCTTCACGCTTTAACCTTATTGCCTTTAATTTTATTGGATATTTTCAGCTTACAGCCCTTACACTAGGAAATTTCAGGGAATGTCCATACTGCAGTAAACTGTATAGTTGCGGTCTTGCAATAATATTACGGCGAGTGTTTGCATTGCAACAGACAACCGGACGGTTGCACCACGGCCCACCACTAATGTGCTAGTGATGTGATTGCGAACGAATGGGTGGGACAAACGGTGACACGTACTCACTACTGAGGCCCGCGACTCGCCGGCGTTTTTCATGTTAAAAAGTAGCCTATGTGTTAATTCTAGGTATAAGCTATGTCTATTCCAAATTTTATCCAAATCCGTTCAGCTTTTACAGCGGCGGCGGCGGGAAGAGAAAACAATATTACACATTTACACACTTACACAAACTTATATTTTTTATATACATGATCGGCAAGCATTTGACCACGATCTCACCCGATGGAAAGTGATGAAGCGGCCGAAGATGTAAAACGCTTGCCAAAAAGATAGATATTACCTATTCACTCGAGACTGAAGAGTCCCAGATTATACCATTCGGGGAGCAAAGACGCAGGCATTGAGTTCCACTCCCTCGCTGTACGGATGATGAACGTAGAAGCGAAACGCTTTGAGCGAACTGGAGGTATATCGACCATAAATGGATGACGTTTGATAGTCTTGTTATATGGTAAAAATAATATAAGTTTGATTAAGGAATCTTTGCGGCGGCGACACACATGATCTATATTTAATTGGGTCAGTTAAGAGAAAAGGTTTTGAAATCAACAAACAAAAGCGTTTACACTCACAGCCCCACACTAAGTTTAAAGATCGTGGGTGCCGGAAACATTGCCTGCGTCTTTGTTCCTCGATCTGGGTGTCTTCAGAGTGAATAGGTATCTTCTAGGCAGCATATGTTACATCTTTGGCCGCATCTTCACTCCATCAGGTGCGTAGTGTTCAAATGCTTGCTTATCTAGCATAAAAATAAAAATCACACACACAATCACACCCAGACCTAAAAGCACAAATGTCCCTAGGGAAGGAAAGTTTTGCTCTTGACGCTTAAATGTACGCCTCATCTTCGATCGCATCGTCTCTTTCCATCGCGTATGATTGTCGTCAAACGACTTAGTCACAAATAAGAAAAAAGTTAAAGGTAAATTGTATCTACATAAATACGTAAGATATTAAAATATTTTATTTTGATAAATATTGAAATTGAATGCATAAGCCAATAAACGACTGTTTTGTTAGATTTTTAACTAAAAAAAGTATTTTATAGACTAAATATACATTTTATAGGTACCTATAAAGATTTTAATATAATGTATTAAAATCAACCTCATTCAAACTTTTTAGTCAAAATACAATAAGTATATTTTATATGCCGGTGAGGCGTCCAAATAACTTATTTTTCTCCGACTTGCCTTCTGACTTGAATTCTGTAATTTCGTGCTGAAATCGGAATCGGATCAGTAGTTAAGATCGGAAAGATAAGAGGCCTGCGGAGGTTGATTTGCCCATACAATCGTAATACCGAAATTATTTATAATTCAAGCATATTACCACCATACTGTGCTGTTATTCAGATTTAAAACGTATTAATCTAGGTTCCTGAATAGTTTTTATTACAAAATAATTACCTAAAACGAAATATAAACCAATTGATTTTCACACATTATTACGACGTAAATGTCGCATCTTTAACTTATTCGTTTTGTATTAAAAACTAGCACATTTCTTTTTGCATTAAAACAGGAACATAGATTAGGGTCGTATGTATTTTTTAGCGCTGAATCATAAAAAAATAACAACAAAAAAGTTTGTCCAATAATTAAAAAAAAAATGTTAAGGGTGAACAACCCTTATCACTTAGGGGTATGAAAAATAAATAGTAGCCGATTCTCAGACCTACTGACTATGCATATAAAATATGGTAAAAATCAGTAAAGCCGTTTCGGAGGAGTAAGGTAACTAACATTGTGACACGAGAATTTTATATATTAGATTTTATGTTAGATTGATACATGATTTAATTCAATATAATTCGAAGATACATAATAAATACACGGCTGGTCGTATGCAATAATCGACTGTATATAATAAGAAGAGGACAAGATCACACTAATATTATAAACTAGCCGTGCCCCGGGGCTTCGCCCGCTATTATCAAGTTAAAAAGTAGCCTATGTGTTAATCCTAGGTACAAGCTATGTACATTCCAAATTTCATCCAAATCCGTTCAGCCGTTAAAGCGTGAAGAGGGGACAAACATATTTACAAACTTACACACTTACACACAAACTTTCGGATTTATAATATTAGTAGGATGCGAAAGTTGGTAAGTGTGAAAATGTGTATGTTTTTTTCTCTCCACGCCGCCGTAACGAAGTATGAATGAAATTTTAAATGTGCATAGCTTCTACCCAGGATTAACACATAGGCTTTAAATTACGCGGGCGAAGCCGCGGGGCACAGCTTTGTTTATATTTTTGTGAACTCTTCAAGTTTGGATAAGAGGAAATGACAGGGCTAAGAAGTATAGCTGGAGTGACTCTGATGGACAAAGTGAGGAACATTGTGATAAGAGAAGATTGCGGCGTGGTAGAGGATGTAGTGACAAAGACAAAAATGTTTTTAGACAGGCTCGTGAGATATTTCCCAGAAATACGAGAGATTCTAATAGGATTGTTTTGCCAAAGGTGCCTAAAACTACTTTGTATAAAAAGAACTGCTACGCTAGATGTGATCAAATCTATAACGCATTACCCATCAGTATCAAAGACTTACCGTTTAGCAAATTTATAAATAAACTCAAAGAATAGCTGCTAGAAAATACCTACTACACTGTAAATGACTTTCTTGACAATTGTAAACATCATTAAAATTATACTTATATTCAATCGTGGGACTGTAATAACTTATGACATAATTATATTTTAGTAACATTTTTATCTTTGACATTAATATTCTGAATTGTGACATCTCTTGACATTATAACTTTAATGATGATTTTTCCATTTCTACTTATTGTAATTGGGCCACATTATAGAATATATTAACAATAACCAAAATAATTATTATGTCGTTATAAAGATATCTAACTACGTAGCCCTCAAATCAATATTTGCATGTCACTATTATGACTAAGTGTGTGAACTATATTGATACACTTAACCTTACATCTGTTTATACCTACACTTGAAGCAAATAAATGCATTTTATTTCATTTCAAAGATTGAGAAAGGGATGCTTAGACGGTTTGGACAAGTAGAGAGGATGGACGAAAATAGATTGACAAAGCAGATTTATAAGGCGATTGTAAACGGGCAAGTTGGTAAGGGTCTAGGCGAACGTATCATAACCAGGTCGAAAACGTTTTAAAGAAAAGCCAGGTCAAAAGTACCCTCAACCAACGAGCATGTATGAAAAGACTCATGAATGTAGGAGAAGCGAAAGATGTGTGTCAGAATCGTAGCAGGTTGAGATGTGTGCCTACCCCAATGGGAAAGAGGCGTGACTATATGTAATATATGTATGTTAGGTTGGATATAGATCAAAACTCACATACTCGTACTGGTCCAGTTAAAATTTATTTTACAAGCCCTAAAAATTTACTTTGGTTTGTTTATAATTAAGCATTACATAAAGTAAGCAATAATATAGTAAGTAATAAATGCATTACTTACTTTTCGAACTTTTTAACTACTTTGAACTGCCCGTTGGTTAGTTGGATGCACGTTCGCCTTCTAAGCATATTGGGTTCGATTCCCGGTGGGACCTCAAGTTGTCTTCCCGGAACATTGTGTTTCTGGTTCTGGTTGTGATTGTGTGTGTAATGTGAATGTTTCCGGCACCCACGACGCAAGTCATTTAACTTAGTGTGCGTGTGAGAGCGTTTATGGTTTTTTTGAATCCTTTTAAATTAATTAACATTGAGTTTTTTTTTTTTGTCGATATTGTCATAACTGGGTCATACGTTCCACGGAGGATTTACTATAGTAACCTAACATTTCTATATGACGATGGGCATTCTCACCAATTAGAAATTACTTAATTTGCAAAAAAATAATGTTTTTTTTTTCAAATGTGCAGTGTAACCTGTTTCAATGTTATATGATCACTAAGCTATACAGTGCATGCAGTGCAAAGACACTTAAGGAAAAAAAGAATTTTACCTCTCTCACTTATATGATTACCTAGTATCTTATGAATGCCGAGTATTCATTTCCATGATAAAATGATTTTTAATGATTTTTTTTTGTGACTGGGCCAAGTCAACAACAGTGTGGGCCTTACAGAACCGAACTCGGCGTCGCGGCAGACCAAGGAGGAGATGGCGGGATGACCTTGACGCTTACCTTGAAGATTGGTCATCCTTAGCACAAGATCGCGATAAGTGGCGAGAGGGTAGGGAGGCCTTTGCCCTGCAGTGGGACACTGAAGGCTAATATTAATAATAATATTTATTCTGCTTGAATGTAAACCATTCTCGAATGCACCTGAACACACACGAACAATTTTAACAACATCGGTCCAGCCGTTTAAGAGTAGTTCAGTCACATATTCACGCACAGAAGAATTATGTATGTAAAAAAGATATTGTATTTATTAATTTCGGATATAACTAAACGCAAGCAAAGCTTAAAAAAACCGACTTCACCGCTTTATCTTCGGAACTTTGATCAGATACATGTACTAAACACGCATTATTGAAGATATTTCAAGAACTACTGATCAGATCTTGATCAAATTTAATTGGGACCAATTGGAAAGCAAAGTCTATAAAACAAAAAAAAATTTCAAAATCGGTTCATGTAGAACGAGAAAAAAAAAGAAAAGAGAAAAATGAGGTAAAAAAAAATACAGTCGACTTGAGTACCTCCTCCTTTTTTGTGAAGTCCGTAAAAAAATAGGCAACTGGGCTGCTTTATCAACGTGTCCTTTGTCTTATTACCTTATTAGGTACTAAGTAGTCAACTCATGAATATGAAAATAATAAATTAAGCTAGGTCAGGTATTACTCGTATATATAATAATAATTGGTAAAATGCTAAACTATGCTTGTAGTAATAACACACCGCCACTAATTGTAGTATTTAACTAATTTAATAACTCGCTTTCTCCTCAAGTTTTCCTGGCATTTGCCTCAGTCTCCCCAAAACCAAGACTGGTTTTCAACTCTAATAAATGATTGGTTAACTCGGATAGCTGGATATTATCCTGCTATATCGAAGTGTACCCCAGAATGCGGAAATGGATTTCCATCGAACAACTTTTACCTGCGATCGGCTATTCGCGCTTCTCTGGATGTTTAAAGTGTAAACAAGAAAACGACGGACTCAGCACAACCGGCGTAGCCACTGTCCGCTCACAACGTGGCAACAGACTCGTCTTAAAAAAAGAAAACATTTTTTCTCAAAGAAGGTTTTAGTGTTGGTGGGAGGCGCAACTTCGCGCCCTTTTATCGAGTGCCAGTGACATTAAGAAATCAAATTAAAAAGTGTGTGACTGTGACTTTTTATTTGACGTTTATCATCGGATATTAAAACTACTTGGTGAGTTTACGATTTATACAAGTTTGTAGGTAATCGAAGGAAATGAATGAATCGAACAGACAAACATTATGCAAGTTTCCGTGAGCAGTAAAATTTTATGTAAGCGTTATGAAATATTTAAGGAAAAGGCGAACTGAAAGCGCATTTCTTCGTATGGTGGAAAGTAAAAGTTTTTAGTCATTGAAATGACGAAAATGTCGTCGTTTTAACGTTCTAGTGTTAACGTACGCGGTAAGAAATCAAGGTTGTAAGGAGAAAGTGACCCAGCTGTGGCTGTCTGTGTGCGATGCGATGACTTCGTGGGTTCTTTACAGTGTGCGTCGGAGTTCCGGATATAGATACTATTGGATAGGTACCTACCTACTATTGGATACTTCGCCCTACCACGCCGTTCATTGTTTGAATTTAGAAAAATATTTTTTCTTTTATTAATAGCAACACACGTTCATTCACACATTATTTTTGTAGATTTTCGAATAAGTTTGAATCGGCTAGCAACATCTTTTTGTTAATTACTTGAGGTAAGTATTTATATTTCGTCACACGTACCATAAATAAAAATATTTATCGCATATTTAATGCAAGGGAAGTTTGTGTTTCTGGTTCGGCCCACGACACAAGTCATCAAACGTAGTGTGGGGCTGTGAGTGTGAAAGCGTTGATGCTTATAGGTTTATAGAGTAAACGAACGTGTATAAAAATGTATGTAATAAAATAAAATAAATACATTCCATAGTAAAGATGCTATGGAATAAAACTTAAAATTATTCTGTAATTATGCATGTAATTAAACCATAAATGGGCAGTAAAATCATTTACTTTGTAAGACAAAAACATAAGTGTATATATATATAACTAGGTATGTCTTTAAATACCGTTTGTTTTTTCTGCTGCTATAGAAACTACTAAATGTATTCGTACATTGGATACCTACTAATAAACAAAAGTGGAAAGTTATCTGTTTTGTTTGTTCTTTTTTCAATATCTACAAAATGGCCGAACTAATTAACATAGTAATTAGAATGTTTATTATACTAATGTAACAGTGAAGGCTACTTTATATTATAAACGCAGGCAAATCCGTAGGGCACAGTTGTCGTATTTAACTGCCCACCTGCCAAAAACCGTAATCCGTTGAGCCACTTCGACGTGATTTTTTTTGGCTCCGCAATTTTATTTTTTTATGATTTGCCTACATTCATGCCCGATCACTAAGTGTTAACGGTTAATAATCCATCATTATTACACATTAACAACGAATAATCACAAGCTTTGGAAAAAAACACAAAATTGTCAACGCCATTTTTTCACTTTCGCGGCAAAACCCATTTTCCAACTACTTTTATTGACCAACTAACTGTCACCTTTATTTCACTCAAAATCAAAATCGTTCATTCACATGGGCCCCAAATAGGCACTCATGAAAGTTAATGATTCTACTGCCAGATTCGCACAATTACAGCCACTATACATTAGCATTCACACAGATACTATATGTTTTGTATGTTATGTATACTCTATGGAGACCTTTAGCTACAATAACGGTGATTTTGTTATAAGCGACCGACGCGACGCGTCATCGAAATGCTGGTACATACCTACTTATTTGGCTTAACCATCGAGATAGGAAACAAACCTACGCGACGGTTTGTAAAAGCTACAAATTCCTTGGGCTCAACGTATTAAGCATTGCGATTCGGAGGCAATGCCGTTAGCATGACAGGCACGCTTCCCACAGGTAGTTGGCGGCGAGGGACTGCTCACGGGGGAGGTTTTTAGTGGGTTCGAGCCCCACATACCCCCTTTCCTTCACCCCTGGGAAGGAAGGGTAATGCCTAGTAGTGGGCACTGTGGCTTGGAGTGATTTCTTTTCCTTCAACTATAGATATAGGCATCCGACTTAGCTTAACTATTGTTGTCGTACGACTAACAACCGGGACCGGCAGCTTAACGTGCCCTCCGAAGCACGGTGACACTCAGTTGAAAATCAAAATGGGGCTCATATGATTTTGCCATCTCTGATTGGCTAGCTTTATTTGTATTTTTAGTTTTATTTCTATTTTTTTTTATTCCGTTATTAGATTGTGTAGAGTTATTAGATGTTACTAGTAATAAAAAAAACTTTGTGCTTTTTAAATGTGTAACGAACTATGTGATAAAAAAAACTATAAGCGTGGCTATGCTTAACTGCTTTATGACGTTCGTATTTTTTTTCTACTATATTATCTTTATACATTCTTCCCGCCAACTTGGTGCTTAAAGTCGAGTGACAATTTTTTCCATTAAATATTTTTATTAAGAATAAACAAACGCACAGATGACATAAGACATAATTCTCTGCGATCAGCTAATAAGCTGTTCAAATATTTGCACTTCACTTACCAACTATAAAAATCCTTGTATTACTAAACGTTGTAATTTGAGCTCTATGTGTGTGTTAGTACATGATGGAGGGCAGAAGTCACGTGTATATTATATATACCCATATAATACTAAAATTCTAGCGGAAATGTTGTCTTTGTGCTTTAACGTCTTTACAACGTACATAGTGGTATAAGATACAAGTCATTGGTGCTAATTCTGTTGAGCACCGAACTAAACTAAACTAAAAATAAACTAATTTTAGTCAAAGAATACCTAAACGCTATTCTGATTTTACGTTGAACTTAAATTAAAAGTTGAAATGACAGAAATAAAATTGATTTTGACAGCAACCAAAATGAATTGTATTCACAAGAGCCGCAATCACATATTCCTTCATTAATTGCACGTGTTATTCTTTCAAGTATAAGATCACATTAAAAATAATCCAAACCTTTTTCATACAGACTAATTTGAGTTTAAAATTTATATTTTTAGTCTTAAATTGACGTAAAACATGTACATCAGAATAATAATTTGGTCATTTTCACTAAATAGAGTAACTAAACTAACTTAGTCCTGTCAAACTTAATTTTAGTCTAATCTTGCATTTTCTGAATAGATTTTGGACTAAAGCAGGAATAAAACTAATTTTAGGCTAGTTTAGTCTAATTCTGGACAACAGAATCGGCACCATTATGCTAAAATATTAACAACAAAAAATCTACCAAACAAAAAAAATAATTTTGAAGTTGGTTTGAGAATCGGCCCACAAATTGGTGAACATACATAAAAAAAAATACATACAGTCGAACATAGTACCTCCTTTTTTGAAGTCGGTAAAAAAGTAAAAAGTGATCCTACTTTTTTACTTGGTCGAATCTTACACTATTAAAACCTATAAATTCAAACATTTGCATTGATTGCCAATTTATTACTACTTGTTAAACTTAAATATAATATGACTTATACACATTTTTGTTATCCTTTAATTTCCTTAATTTTGATACCCTACTCGATAGGTTTGTTTTATTTTTTATTAACGTATTACTATTTTGCTCCAAAAAATCCGCCATTTTATTTACAAATATTTTTCTAAGGACTCTTGGGTGTAGACGAATATAACTACCTTAACTGTCGAAATCCATCCAGCCGTTTCGAAGATACGATAATAAAGAAATTTACAAATATACATACACTAGCTTTTGCCCGCGGCTTCGCTCGCGTTAAGAAGTATTATTTTAAAATTGACAAAGTTTCATACAAACATTCATCCCCTATTTTATCTCCTTGGGGGTAGAATTAATCAAAATCCTTTCTTAGCGGATGCCTACGTCATAACATCTACCTGCATGCCAAATTTCAGCCCGTTCCGTCCAGTGGTTTGGGCTGTGCGTTGATAGATCACTATGTCAGCCAGTCAGTCACTTTTGAGTTATATATATTTAGATACAAGATACGCGCGAACAACATAACCCTTCGTTGGCAGTCGTGTAAAGATCGAAAACAATTTAAAGGTTAATTTCCGTCATCATTGGCTTTTCTTACTAAATACGTTGCAGTAAATTCGTCCGTTCATGACATTTCCTCCATCACAGTCGGCTGCAAGAATATGTATACATTTTATAATTTTCTGTTTACATTTTTATACACAAGGTGTGCACATTTTATTGATGACCCAGTTGGCGCAGGTGACAGGTGCGCCCGCCCTCTGCGCCTTGGATCCTGGGTTCGATTCCCTGCACAAATTCCTTCCCAAGGGATATTTGTGCTTCTGGTTCTGGGTGTAATGTGTGTGTGATGTGAATGTGTCCAGCACCCACGATACAAGTTTTTGAACTTAGCGTGGGGCTGTGAGTGTGAATGCGATTGTTTTGTTTGTTTTATTGACACTTTATCTTGCCCACATATTTTTTTTTAAATGAGTTGATAATTAACACGCAAGGAAAGGTTATAAACGTCATATTATTATTTATAAAGATTTAGTTGTATACTTGACAGACCGAAGGATGGACAGACGGACAGACAAAGTGCTGAACGACCCAAGTGAACTTAGAGATCTTGCTTCGCTCTATCAATAACGGTATGAAGTGTTTTTCTTATTTCATCTGCTTCTTCACAGACTAGCTTTTGAACACTCACTTACATGTTTGTAAGTTATCGAGGTGCGTAAACAAGCTAACTACCTAACTTTAGCGAGGATACCCAGTTTCTTAGCGGCCTGGTTCTTTATAGGTACACCAATTCGATGTGCCAAAGTTAAGATGTGCTGAAGGTCGGTATTGGCACATTTATTAATAACTTAGCTATATTTTTTTAGGATAACAATTCAAGTAAATTCCTAACACAGTGCGATTACTTAAAAGTATCGTAGGCCACGACCCACTGAAGAAATTGGCAATACATGAAATGCCGGTGCGCGGGATACAGGCCGGAACAACGCTCGCCGTTTACGCAACAACACTAACTAAATTACTTAGATATTGGTAAATACAAATACAACATAAAAATTTTGTTGAAATCGAATTAATTAAATAAATAAAGCGCTTTCACAGCCCCATGCTAATTTGATGATTTGTGCCGTAGGTAACGTTCTCATCACAGCTGAAACAGACACAACAAACTTTTAAAGAAAACTTATGTTCCGGCCCGGAATCAAGTCCGATTTATTAGAAGGCGATAATTTGCACACACTAAATAACGCCCACGAACTATTAACAATTAATAATTATTCTATAATTACACATTGGCACTTGAAGAATCAGAAGTTTTTCCAAGTAATACAAAATCAACAACGTCTTTTTTTCACTTTCGCGGCAAAACCTGGAGATCAGACCCCCTATTACCAATCTCTGTTGCAAACAGTTTCTATTAGAAACAAGCTAAAATAAACCTTATTTTATGGTAGTTTTATCGTTTCCGAATTGAAACCGATCGCAACAGAGATACGTAATAGGGGGTCTGTTCGTAAAGCAGACTCTAGGTTCAAGTTACCAACCGACGCGTGATCAAAATGCTGGTACTTATTTGGCTCAACGTATTAGCATTGCATTTCAGAAAGACAATGCCGGCCGCCAGCATAATAGGAACGCTATCCACTGGTAGTGGTCTTGAGCACTTGAGTAAACTATAATCTCGAAGCCTTGTAAGTAACGTAGGTCTTTGCTGTATAGATGTATATAGTTTTAGTTTAGATTTAGGAAATATAGGCAGAAGTCCCGTAGATATCCCTTTATTAAAAAAAATACCAACTCAGACAAACTGCTGAGCGACACCGCTATATGGTAGACATTCCACAAATGCGCACGAAGCGTTTTGCTTCCACATTCATTGCGCGAACTGCAAAGGAATGGAACTCCTTGCCTGAGTCATTGTTTCCTGATGAGTACAATACGGGAGTCTTCAAGTCGCGAGTGAATAGGTACCTTCTAGGCAAGCTTGCTGCATCGTTAACCGCATCGTCGCTTACCATCAGGATTGTGGTTAAAAGTTTGCCTATCTTGAATTAAAAAAAACACCTAATACTAAATATTATAAGCCGTTTGATTTCAGGCGTTATTATTTGTACATCATCTTATTAAAAAAGACATCAACGAACGCCCCTCGAAGGGATGGGTCTCGTTGAACTCTTTTGGACTGGTTTGATTATTTGTTTACTCATAAAATATATTGGTCTTGTAATAAGCTACGGGTCAATTGCCTATATTTCCTTTTTTTTTTTTTATTTGTGACAGGCTAGTGTTTGACCACTATCTCACCTGATGGTAAGTGACGATGTGATCGAAGCTGGTAAACACACTAGGCCTGGAATACGCAGGCTCTCAAGGATAACTGCCGGAACACCGTATTTGGCTTGGCGGCAGACTTTCAACTTGATGGTGGTAAGCTACTTTGGTAGCAAGCCAGGCGAGCAGTTCACAAAATGCTCTACCACCTCTCAAATGTCACCTGATTAGCACCACCCGGGGACCACGTGTAGGGAGTCAGACTTAAGGGGTATCCTCCTACGGACGTGGGTGACTCAGCCCCCTACTAGCCGTACCCCGCGACTTCGCCCGCTATTATCAGGTTAAAAAGTTGCCTATGTGTTAATCCTAGGTATAATCTATGTACATTCCAAATTTCATCTAAATCCGTTCAGCCGTTAAAGCGTGAAGAGGGAACAAACATACTTACAAACTTACATACAAACTTTCGGATTTATAATATTAGTAGGATTAGTAGGATATCTATCAGCAAAGATCTTAGTAACCTATAAGGCACCGAGCTTATAGGTAACTCAAGTGCTTAAGCCCACCTATGGGTAGCGTAAGTGTATCTAAATACGCTTAAACTGTAGTGGACTCCTTTTGATTGCTTTTATCAAAACAAAAGAACTACTGTTTCGGATTGAAGGGCAATGTTTCCAATGAAATTACAGGGTTTAAAGAGGTTTAACATCTAATATAGGATGTAGAGTATAGAGTAATAATATAGGGTGACAAGCGCAGTGCTTTGCCGCGCTGGAATTTGACCTATACAATGTGTAACAGAAAGGTAAAGTAGTGTAATCTAGGTCTAGCTACATGTATGGAGTCTAACATCAACTTCTAAATTCGAGGCCGCAGCATAAATATTGAAAGAAAGAAAATACATTTAATCGGGACAACACGCGACGTTACATTATTTATATAAAAAAACAAGACAAAGCGCAAAACAAAATACAAGAAATAAACAATATAACGCCGCGCGATGTCACGAATGAGGTCCCGACTCAGCATATAACTAGGTAAGTAGGTTGAGTTATTATGAATTAAAGCTTCTAAAAATTACGTCATTTGCAACCCTATTTCATCAGCTACCGTTCTACACCACATAATCTTTGAACCTAGACCTGTGACAGTGGTGGCCATTCTACCCGAAGTGGTGGCCATTACAAAGGTCAAGGTCACGCGTCACAGATGTAACCGCAGGAATGTCAGAAATATTTGCAAAATATATTTGTATGGAAAAAAATAACCTCCGATTTCGACTTTCGTTTTCTGGCAGACGATTCCTGGCACGATACACGTACACACCACCAAGTATTACTACACCTTTTTGTTACACGTTGTATAAGTTCAAAAATCTGTGGGAGACACTGATCTGTAATGGGCCATAGTGAAGCTTAAGCGAGCGACATTGCTCGTCTATCAATTATATTAAAAATAATTAAACGCAAGCAAAGCTTAAAAAACCGACTTCACCGCTTTATCTTCGGAACTTTGAGCAGATTAGATGTACTAAACGCGCATTATTGACGATATTTCTGGGGTCAAATCTTGATCAAATTTAAATGGAACCAATAGGAAAGCAACATCTTTAAAAAAAAATATTGGTTTACATGGAAAGAAGTTATGAGGTAACACACATAAAAAAAACAACGGGTTGCACTCCGGGAGTGCCCGCAGAAGTGAAAACTTGAACATTTTTTGCCGCGCGGTAGAAAGAGAGGGGGATATTTCTTCCTCTCCTTCGTCTTACGAATTTTCGATCAGGTCACGTGTCCTGACGCGATTTTAGCATTTTTTTTCCATCCCAAAAAAGTGAACAAAGCCGCTAAAGAAATTTTCACTTAAAAAAAATATATACAGTCGCCTTGAGTACCTCCTCCCTTTTTGTGAAGTCGGTAGAAAATCGACTCGTCGAAATCGTTCGGATAAGAATATAAATATTTAGTTAGTACATACCTTTTACTCGTCTGTTGGTAGAACCTGAATGTGAAGGGAATACTCAGAGTTAAAAACGCGGTTACCCCTTCATGTTGGCCTCGCCAGAACAGGTATTTTTGGATACTATTCAAAGGAGCTCTTTTGAAAAATCACATGCAAAATATCTGACGTAATTTGTTTTTGATTTTTCTGTAGTCTTTAATTAGCCGTGGGTTATTTACACTGCAATAATAATAATTGTTGCTTTTTATGGCTAAATATTATTATTTCATAACTAGGTTTATGTATAACAACAAAGTATATGTAGATGGAAATCTTACACGAGTCCTTCAATAAATAATGAGGATAGGAAGGTACATAATTTCCTACTCTTTATTTGTAGTTCTAGTTGTTCCACGCTTAAATTTAAAAAAAAATCCGTTCTAGATTTTTTTTTAATTTTGGCTACGCTATCTTGTGCATTTAGCCAGTGTCAAGTTATACAATATTTCATGTGTATTTCATAATAAAAGTCCTTGTCACAAGTCACATTCAAAGTCAAGTAAAAGAGTCAAGGTCCAGTCATAGTCAAGTCATGCCCTAGTAGAGTAGAAACTTTACTAGAATTTCTATTAGAGTTGAGAAAAGGCGAAAATCACGTTTTTCAACTTTGTTAGATTTGCCTACACTTATGCACATTCACTAAGTGTTAAAGGTTAATAATCCACCATTACTACACATTAACACTCGAAGAAACACAAGTTTCAGAAAATAACCTAAAATCAACAACGCCATTTTTTCACCTTCGCGGCAAAACCTCCTCTACAGAAATATTATCTATAAACCCGATGAATAAATGTAGGGATGAGATTTTTTTTTTTTCTCAAACATTTCTTCGGTTATTATCGGGGCGGATACAAATCCAACAAATCAAAGATAATTAAAATCAGATCAGCCGTTCTTGAGTTTAAATTGTGTCACTTACTCGACTTTGTTTCATTTATATAGATTTACAGACAAAATATATAATATTGAAAACAATAAGTAAGTATACCTGCTTCGTTATCCTGTGTTTCGGAGTTTATAGTTGTAATTTTTTTTAAATATCTTCTATAGTCACATTACAATAAAGATCGTAATGAGTGAAATGTAGTGTTTATAAGTGCTGCTCAAAAAGAACACATGAACCAAGAATCTTCGCCTTAATAGAGACAATAAGAAAAGTGTTAATGTACACATTCTTGGATATTTGAAATCTAGCAGAATACGTTAAATTTAAGTTACTTATTAGCCTAATCTTGGCTAGATTGTAACAAAAATATGGAACATACTATCGTGACCTATAATAGTAAAAAAAAAAAACTTTCGTATTAGTTCTTTAAGGAAACCTACAGCTAGTTACTAAGTATAGGTACATTTATACATATTGAACGCCATTTAAAAATTTCCACTTATAGTTACCAAGTTTTGTAACATATCACTCCTATAACTCTACAAGGATTGCAATGACCGTGGCATGTAAAAGGATATATAATATTCTCTATGCACGCCACGTTCATTTGAATGACATGTCAACAAACAATCATAAGTGTCTGTAGTGCAACTCCTAACCGGCCTACCAAGCACAGAATAAAAAGGACCAGAGATAAGTGAAAGGAGGTATGCTTGCCGGCTCTCTGTAGATAGTTATTATGGACATTACATAACCACTGGTATTGGCAACCGGCGAACCTGTTCCAATGTGGGACAAGTGGGTATGACTAATCTAAAAAGCTAAAAAGTGGGAAATTTCTTCGTGTTGAAATATCCTGTTGACCGTTCCCGCCAATTAGCTGTGTCAAGTGGGTTTGTTTATAGTCTTGTTTCTAAAGCAATTTAAGTGTTGTTACTTTTAATGTATAATGTAGGTGTCATAAACATCTATAAAAAAGTATACATTATATTCGAAGAATTTTTATTTTTTATTTTTTTAAGGCTGTTAAGTGATTGAAATACAACCTGTATGTTATTTGGTACAGTGGTTTATTGACGCCATCCGATGACGCTGCAGAGGCTACACAAAGCCAGCTCGTGCAGCTATAGTCTGTTCGAAAAAAAATTTTGATATAACGTGCTTACTTATAAAGTTATTATACTTGGATTAACATTATTTTAATGAAAAAAAATGGAATTCCAAACACTAATATTTAAAAAAAATACTATTACGATAGTTACACAGTCAAGTCTAGATACAATTTTGATTTTTGGTGAGTGTGCACTCGAATTACATCAGTTGATTCCCCCATGCCCTTTCTATAATCGGACCACAAGACGAACTGACCAACGTCATCCATTTATGGTTGACATGCCTGATGTCCCCTCGAAGCGTTTTGCTTCGACATTTATCATCCGTTCAGCGAAGGAGTGGAACTCGCTGCCCGCGTCTTTGTTTCCTGAACAGTATAATCTGGGAGTCTTCATGTCTAGAGTGAATATGTATCTTCTAGGTAAGCATGCTTCATCTTCAGCCGCATCATCACTTTCCATCAGGTGAGATAGAGGTCAAATACTTAACTATATAGCATTAAAAAAATTTCAACAAATTTTATTAGACATAAAGCTTCGCAACAACCAAAAACCGGAATACAGTCTCTACACACATCCTGTACTGCAAAGAAAATCATGAAAATGTATCGTTATGCCTACGTGCCCATCGAGTTATAATCTGGCACGAAAAAACTATAATCATTAACGGATAATCGACTCTACATAATATGAAATAAGGTGGAATATGTGTTGTTTTGATGTTAATATTTTTGTATGATTCAGAGTTTACTAATGTATTGATTCGGTTGAGGAACTATACCAGTTTTGTAATACCGAATACCTGTATTGTACGATTTGTTATTCTGTGGTGTGCTCCTATTTACTAAATATCAAAGAGTATGTATTATGAACAGTTTTTTTTGTTTTGGCTCCGTAACCTGTGTGCATTTAGCCAGTGACAAGTGATAAATGTTTTGAAGTAAAACTTTTTACTGGAAGGTTTTTATCTATTTACACGTTATCGTTATATATTACACGATAATAAATCGTTTTTTTTTTAAATTTTGTCTTCGCAATCTTGAGCATTTAGTCAGTGTCAAGTAATAATATATTTCAAGTGTATTTCATGTTAAAAGTCTTAGTCGCAAGTCATAGTCAAAGTCCAGTAAAAGAGTCGAGTTCCAGTCATAGTCAAGTCATGCCCTAGTAAAGTGGTAGAAACTTTACTAGAACATCTCTTGGAGTATTGGAGCGAAGATGAAAATCTCGTTTTTCACTTTGTATGATGCACGTTTACTAAGTATTAATGGTTAATAGTCCACCATTATTACACATTAACACTCGAAGAATCACAGATTTTGGAAAATTATACAAAATCAACAACGCCATTTTTCACTTTCGCAAAAAACTCATACACAATCACGGTACACAATATTACGAACGAAAAATTGACTCTGTTTGCCTGTAAAGGCAAACAAGGGACGCACCTAACTCGAACGCAAAGCGTGCGTGCGGTTACAGCGGTGCCCACAGTCGCGTCCCCGCACGCCGCGCCGCCGCCGATCTGCTCAAACTAAAAGCGTCCTGCGTGTAGCAGTAATTACCGTTAGATTACTGATCCATTTGATGCAATCCACCAAGACATCTATCACATAAATCGTAGAACGTTATAATACTGGAATGTAAAAATGCTAGCGGAGCGATAAACGACTAAAAACCTTATACAATACGAATAAATCATGATTTATAATTATTAAATGAGCGCTGTTATATCACAAACGAGTTAAATTTATTTAGTTTTTAGTTTAGATGTATATTATATTATAACTGCAAGATGCAAAGTTAAAAAAACGTGATTTTAACTTTAGCTCCAAAACTCCAATAGAAGTTCTAGTAAAGTTTCTACTACTTTACTAGGGTATGACTGGACCATGACTCTCTTACTTGAATTTGACTATCACTGGTGACTAGGACTGGTTTTATGAAATACCTAGATAAATTGAAAAATAGTTATTACTGACTTGACATTAGCCAAAAGGACATAGATTGCGCAGCCAAAAAAAAAAGTGTATAGGCCTTTGCACACGAGCGTATCCGAAAACAGGTGTACAGTTTTGTGTTTTATAAAGGAAAATAGATGATAATAACATGATATCTCGTCTTTCTTCACGTTTAGATAATTTTTTCGCTTTTATATACACAACAACTGTCGCATTGCTGCAAATAATAATTTTAAATTGTTTGATTAAACCATTATAATAATAAATCGGATTTTTTATAAATAGCTAAACTGCGACCGCCATTATAAGTGGCGCCTTATTTATGCTAAGCTACCATTTGTTTATTTCACCTGATGGAATGTGATGATGCGGCCAAAGATGAAGCATGCTTGCCTAAAAGATTATTTATCCTAAACATTATTCACTCTAGACTTGAAGACTCCTACTCGTAAATGATACCGTTCAAGAAACAAAGACGCAGGAGATTAGTTACACTTCTTCGCCGAATGGATGATTATTGTCATATCAACAAAATTATAAAAACCTACTGGAATAACAAGAACTACCTGTTAAACACTGAGCACTTAAAATTAATAATAAATAAGAAAATGTTAATTAGGTATGAACATACTCGTCTTTCGGAAGCGTTCCATCGAAATGAAAAGGCGAGGTTTTACCATGACCTTTTGCCATATAGAGGAAATATCCTTCTGTATATAGGTATTGTATCTTGCCGATTTTGACCTCTGTCATCTGTATGACTTGCATATAATAATATAGGCAAATCATACAATCACATTGTATGATTTTTTTGACGTTTTTCAACAAAAACGTGATTTTAACAAAACTCCAATAGTAGTTTCTACAACTTTACTAGAACATGACTTCACTATAGATGGACCTAAATTTACTCTTTTACTTGACTTTGACTAGAACTTTTAATATGAAATACACTTGAAAATATATATTATTACTTGATATTGGCTATATGCAAAGGACACAGAAACTTTTGGAAAATAATAAAAAATCGTAATTTTTTTCACTTAAAGAGTTTTTGTACATAAGGTGGAGGTGGTTAATGCGGATTTTCAGTTTGTATCTTTCCATTGCTGCTTGTTGTCTCGCTTACTTGTTTATTCTATGGGCGACGCGAATATCGCGCGTGGTGATCGTTAATGATGATCGTGGTTCTGTTATAGCGTTGATAGAAGACGAACCGCCTTTGCCGCATCACTGAGTGTGCAAATGTCCTAATAAAACCGTGATATGATAATAATAATAATAATAATCCGTGATTTATCATAGGACCGTAGTTAGTAAAACAATTATTCATTTATTTTATCAATACAGTTATGTAAGTTGAATCTGATAATTTCACATTTTAACTCGTTACTTGTCAGTTTTAACATTTAACTATTAGACATTTTGAAAAGTGGCCGAATGTTACCCATTAGGTATATTAAATTAATGTTTTCTATTGACAAAACTTGTGTATCGAACTCATCCAAGAATCGAACTCGATACCCGCTGCTTAGAAGGCGGATGCGCAACTAACTTCGCCAGCGAATAGTTATTTATAATGGAGGTACATTTGTAGTAACTATTTAACGTTCCTAATCCAGCTCCTTGAGTCCTATTTATCAGTGTAGCATATATATTTTTTTTATGTCTGATATGCATTCATTTGACCACAATCTCACCTGATGGAAAGTAAAGTGGGCTTGAGCACTTGAGTTACCTATAAGCTCAATGACTTGACTCAAAAGTAACCTTACCTTGCTGTATATAGTTTTAGGAAATATAGGGAATTAGCCTGTAGGTAATTACAGAGTAAAAAAAATGCCTAATTAATACAAAATGAAACAAGCAAGGTATTTCAGCACACCACTACGTTGTACCATGGTTTTACTGTTGTGTCTACTTGTCACTTTTGACACGATTTGAATGTCACTCATTACCATGGAACCAACAAGTAGCAGAAAGTATTGGTACGTTCCATGCTTGTTATATATCACAAGAGATTATAGATACATGGAAGTAACCTGTCATTAATCTGTCATCAACCTGCCATGAGAACAATAATTCCCTTCGGCCGCCTACGAAACCGGAGTTACGTAACTAGTTACTAACTAAACATAATTCGTCCTTGTACGATACCAGTTACGTAGGAATAGGTTTTTTTCTTTATACGACACTTGGTTACGTAGCAGGAAACTTGAAGTTAGTTACGGGACGGGACTTTTTAATTCTTTAGAGGAAAACTCTATAGACCACTTATGAATAATCCTTCATGGAGTAGGTATTTGTAATTACTACCTTCTAGTTCTACAAGGATTTATTTGAACATGGCTGCAGAGATATTGAGGATTTTTGTCGCAAAAGTGTAAAATTAGTTGTTGATTTTGTATTGTTTGCCCAAATTTTGTATTTTGAGGGTAAATGTGTATTAAAGGTGGATTATTAACTATTGATAGTGACGTGCTTGCGTTTAGGCAAATCATACAAAGAAGAAAAACGTGATTTTCGCTCTTGCATGACTTGAGTATAACTGGACCTTAATCATTTTACTTGACTTTGATTGTGACTAAGACTTTTAATATGAAATACACTTCAAATGTATTATAACTTGACACTGGCTAAATACAGAAGATTGCGAAGTTAAAATTTAAAAAAAAGTAACATGTTATTAATCTGTCATCTATACCTGTCATGAGAACAATAATGACAGGAGTTTTGCCGCGAAAGTGAAAAAATGGCGATTTTGTAAAATTTTCCAAAACCTGTGATTCTTCGAGTGTTAATGTGTAATAATGGTGGATTATTAACCGTTAATACTTAGTGAACGTGGATAAGTGTAGGCAAATCATACAAAGTTGAAAAACGTGATTTTCACCTTCGCTCCAAAACTCCAATAGAAGTTCTTGTAAAGTTTCTACCAGTATGACTAGGGTACTAGGGCATGACTTGACTACGACTGGACCTTGACTCTTTTACTTGACTTTGACTGTGACTTGTAACTAGGACCTATAATATGAAATACACTTGAAATATATTATCACTTGACACTGGCTAAATGCATAAGACTGCGAAGCCAAAACTAAGGAAAAAAAAAACAATAATGACAACCGTGCTACAAGGATCTCTTGGCAGCATAGAGATAGGATACAAACCTACGGTTAACTTCTTGTATTGTCACAAAGAAAGATTTCATTAGCTGGCGACCCTTAAGTAACAACCTCTTTATATAGAGAAACAACCTGAACCTTGCCCAAGTTGAACCTTTAGATAAGTAAGACACAGGGCATAGTTTAGATACAACGCCTGTGCAAGTGGTAACCTGCGGTATAACCGCGCGATCTATAATTATAGGTATTTTCCACCAATTAGCCGGGTCTTGGCGGAGTCACTCATTGCAGCACCTTTGACACGCGATAACAGACTATAGCCTGTCATGTCAATGTCACAGAGTTACACCCTTGTCGCACCACAGCTATATGTAACTATAAACTGTACCCGGCATACGTAGAAAAAGTGTTTTTGCTTTTTCACGTTTAAGGTCACCTAGTACTTATATATACCATAATAAAAACTTTTTGGATATTGTTCATACAAAAATACTAAAATCACGATTTAAAAAATTAGGGTTGGTAGGAGGGTGAAATCAAATTTTACGACCTATTCTCATACCTACCAAATATTTTAAAAATATACCTTAAAATCGGTCGAGCCGTTTTAGAGGAGTTCGACCACAAACACCGTGACACGAGATTTATATATATATATTTGAAAGAAGATATTATGGGAAATTAAGGGGGTGATTCCACATTTTCTCCTAAAATGCGAATTTGTAACCGTACCCGGCTCATATAATCATAACAAAATCTGAATAAAAATATTTGTCGGTATCTGTATGATATGATAAATGATTCCTTCTTCTCATAATTTTCATAAAATTTGGTAGGTTAGGATGTATGTAAGAGAAAAAATATCAAATCACATCAAATTTTCTTATTGAAACCGTTTTATTCCGTCAATTTATATCAGAACACTGTGAAATTTATATCATATACGTATATTTACCAGACGGATAATTTTTTCAGTTTTTTTTTGATGCGCATTTTCACGAAATTCGAATAAAAAGTTGATTACGCGTGACAGCCATAATAGTTATATTATGGCTGTCACGCGTAATCAACTTTTTATTGCATGGTGCGTATGGTGCATGTTAATGCACCTTTATTTGCAAAATTTTAAGGAAGAAAATAGGCTGAGGTGAAAAAAAAAATAGATTGATAGATATACTCTTTATTGAACACCTTAAATAATAAATAACACAAATAGTAAAATTTTAACAGTACATTTTTAGAATAGTGTAACAATAGGCGGTCTTATCGCTGAAAGTGATCTTTTCCAGATTCAAAAGGTGCTCGCATTAATGTATACCTTCCGCTTAAGTAATTAGTAGAACCTTCAAACTGCTGATCTCGCGACGACTTTTTGATCCTACGTCCTATAAATAATGCTTGTCATATGGGGTCCTCGTGGACTGGCCTGGTGTTAGTATTCTCAGGCTGTCTGAAGGCATCAGATGGCTTAACGACTGTTATCTTACGACCAGCAACCGGGGCTCAGCTTAACGGCGTAACAATCAATTGAAAATCTCACTAAATGTTCACCCATCCAAGCACTGGCCTTTATTTGTGGAGGGGGGAATAACTGGCACTTCCCTTCTTTCCCAGGGATGAAGAGGTTCTTTACGCTGAATGAACAGACCTAGACGACTCTTCTCTTCACCTGACCTTAAAGAAAGAAACAAAGAAAGAAATGCATTTATTTATGACACACACAACATTACACTAAAAAACAAACAGCAAAATAAATAAAAACACAAAAATATAAGTACATATATATAAATGAAGGAATATATAACAAGTAAAGTAAAAAGAAGTATGATGTTGTGAGTGTCATGAATATAGGTCACGACTATAGTTAGAGAGGTCTAACCATAGTCACTGATTTTCAGTCGTAACCCATAGTCACATTAAGCTGTTTGGAGAGTAAAGACACGACGCTGGCTGTATCGCTTTCGATGAATGTCGAAGCAAAGTGCTTTTAGTCAATTAGAAGGTAGTGATCGTCTACTCCAAAAATATACGCCTTCCACCATTGTCAAACGATTGAGCTTCAAAAAAACATTTGGTGGAAGGCTCAGTTTTTGTGTACACGAACTCTACATCTTAATGTTGTTCAATAACACCATGATATTATTATAATGGATCGAAATATATAGACTGAACAATATTATGACGTATTCGTTTGAGCAACGGTACGATAAAGCGATGGGTGTCAAATATCCCACGCATGCGCGTCCTTGCCTCTACGCTTGCCTTGGCCACTCGCACAGGGCTGCACTGAATACAAATTTAGAAACTGAATTGACAATTTTAGCTCCATCTCTTGACCATACACTAAAAGGGTTCTCTCTCGCTTTTCTGATTTAATCAACTGCACAAGCGCTACATAATGATAAATACCTGCCGTTCTCAACGGAAGACCAGCGCTGGTTTTTTAAACCAGCATTATGCTGAGTTGAGGACGGTTTGTGGTAAAAAAGTAAAAACTTTTGTTAATTGTTTTTTTTTGCCACAAATAAATATATGTCTTTATAATGTAAATGTACTACTAACTTAGTAGATATACTACTAACTACTACTAGGTTCATATAATTCCTGTATTAGTCATTTAGGAATATTTAAAAAAAATAATGATAATATGTGACGCTGAGTTTCTTGCCAGGTTCTTCTCGAAATGGCTGTAATTTTGCGAATCTGGCAACATGTCATTAATTTCATGAATGCCTCTTTGGGACCCATGTGAATAAACGAATTTGAATTTTGAACTACTACTAGACTTATAAATAATTCACAGTCTGTCTACTTCAGAGCCAACAATCGTGATGTAAATGTATTAGCATAGTCATATTTGCCGTTGGCACATCTGTTTGATCTGTTGGTATTCTTTTGCGTAATGGCACGCGGAATGTCAAATTAATTTATAATTTGTATTCATATTCATTTGTATTCTTAAACATCCGAGATAAGGCATGTGAGGCGAGTTCCGGTCCAGCTTATTAACAACTCGAGCATGGTGTAAACAAGTCAATAAGTATCATAAAAACAACCGATTTTACATCTTTATCTTCGGAACCTTTGATCAGATTAAATTAATTAAATACACATAATTGAGGATAACTCAAAAACTACTGGTCATAACTACTATGGTTATATTATCTTTGGAACTACTGGACCACATGGAAAGCACCAGCTTTGAAATAAAAAAATAATCATCAAAATCGGTACATCTAGAAAAGGTGACACATAAAATACAGTCGAATGGAGAACCTCCTCCTTCTTTTTGAAGGCACTCTGATAGTAATTTGATCGAAATTTTTGACCTAGGTTTCGAGATGATGCTCTTCTTCGGGATGAGTTGACCCCGCGTGAACAGTCTTCGTCGCGATCTCGCGGCGTAAAGTTATCCCGAAGAAGGTCGACAATTTCAATTCAATGACGCCAATTTCAATTCGCTCGAAGCGTTTTGCTTCTACATTTGTCATCCGTATCTGCGAAGGAGTGGATTTCATTGCCCGCGTCTTTGTTCCCCGAACGGTATAATCTGGAAGTCTTCAAGTCAACAGTGAATAGGTATCTTCTAGGCAAGCTGTCACATCTTCGGCCGCATCGTCACTTTCCATCAGGTGAGACGGAGGTCAAATGCTTACCTATTTTGCATTAAAAAAAACATGTTTCGCAGACGGGTTTTTAAATTTTTATTACATAGTAATAGGTAAATAGTTATCGATTGTCTGTCACATTGCCCGTCAGGTATAAAAATAAATGTGCGCACACAAAGCGCGATATTTGTTTACTAAACGGCCTTCTTACATCTCCAACCTCCTCACAACACGTGTTTAGTTTCAATAAACACGTGCCTTTTGATATTAATGGTGGGTTATATAGCTTATTCGAGTACTTACATTTGGTACTAGATAATTGACTTATAAGGCTATAACAAAGTAAATTACAAGCAATTTGGCGCTATTTATAGCATCTATTCATTATTTAGCTTAGTTTAAAACTTGGTAATAAACAAGACTAAAGTTTAAAACCTAATCCTGACTACTATTTTACTAAACTAGCCGAAGACAAAGCGGTGAAGTCGGTTTTTTTAAGTTTTGCTTGCGTTTAATTATCTACAACCAAAAATTGATGGTGAGCTTTACTCTTGAGTTTAGTGTAGTTTTCAGAGTTCAGTGCTACCCAGAAGTGATTAATACCACAATAGGAGGGCCAATTGCCAATATTTCCTAAAACTAAACCAAAATTATATATCTATACAGCAAAGACCTAAGTTACCTACAAGTCATCGAACTTAAAGGTAACTCAAGGGATCAAGCCCACTACCAGCGGGTAGCGTTCCCACCATGCTGGCGGCCTAAGCTGGCGGCATTGCCTCTCTGAATTGCAATGCTAAAAAGTTGAGCCAAATAAGTACCATCATTTTGATCGCGCGACGCCTCAACCAGGCGCTCAGGTAATTTATAATTTTTAGAAAATAGAATGAGCTTCCCACGACACAAATCATCGAACTTAGTGTGGGGCTGTGAGTGTGAAAGCGTTTGTTATGTTTAGTCTTAAATTACACGAAATCTAACCACATATTGGTATATATTGGTTCTATTTGTACTCCAAGCCATTTCAATCGGTCTGATATAATTGTGTTCACCAATCCATAGCTAATAATAGCTTGCGTAACGAGGATGCGCGTTAACTATATCCAATTTAGGAAGCGGAGGAAATTAACGAACATTTTGCAACGGGATATGGGAAATAGGCGATGTGCACACTGATTGGGGAGATATTTCAGTGTGGACACAGCCTTACAGCGTAATAAAAATAACTGATACAGTGTGGAAACTTATTTTGTAAATGTAAACACTTTCATAAAAACAGGCTGTCATATTGTCATAACAACACTAAGGCTGATGACTTATGTTGTGGAAGCCGAAAACATTTACATCAACCAGGAACATATCTTCCTTGGGGAGAAAACATGTGTTCCCATCGGGAATCAAATCCGACACCCACTGCTTAGGAGGTGAATGCGCAACCAGCTATGCCAGCGGGCTGTTCAATAATCAAATAAGTACAACAAGCTTCGATTCGCTATCATAGAATATTAAAATATACTCCTAACGTAAAACTGGTTCTAACTTCTTTCTCTTAGGTACTCTAATTGCTATTATATTTTAGGTCGTATTTACCAAATACACACTCATTAGACGAATGAGCGACCAGCTTCAATTATCTATCTAATTCCACTATAATCTGTGATTTACCAGTTTAAAAAAAATAAACCTTACCTAAAACTGATTCTAATTCCATACTCTCCGCCATTTTTAATTTTACGCGGCAAAACCGTAGTCTAAGGTTCTTGTTGTCCAAAATTGATTGTTTTCAACAATATTATAATTAAAACCTAGTCTACGGGCTAATTGCCAATTTATTTATTAACTTATCTATAATTAGTAGATACTTATCCTTATATATTCCTTTCTAAATTTATCACTATAGTTCTGCCTAGCATGGCTAATCCTACTTATAAATCCGAAAGTTTGTGTGTAAGTGTGTAAGTATGTTTGTTCCCTCTTCACGCTTTAACGGCTTAACGGATTTGGATGAAATTTGGAATGTACATAGATTATACCTAGGATTAACACATAGGCTACTTTTAACTTGATAATAGCGGGCGAAGCCGCGGGGCACGGCTAGTGCTATATAAATAAAATCAATTTACTTATCCTTCTTCAGTAGATCTATATAATTTAAATAAACATTTACTCCCGGACAGCCATAATCTTTACCAAGCTCAAGTCCGATTATGTATGGAATATTGCAGTCACCTCTGGGACGGCTCAGCCAAGTACCTGCTTCAGGATTTGGACTCCATTGAAAAGATAGCTAAAAAGCTGATTGGCCGTACTGAACTAGTAGAGAAAAGACTTCGGAGCGTCGAATATCGGCGTAAGGTTGCTAGCTTATGCGTGTTTTACAAGATACTTTGCGTAGAATGACAGAAGTACATCTCCAGTTCTTTTCCATCATCGGACAACTAGTCTCATGGTGAACGTTCCTTTGATTCGAATCAAGCGTTTCGTTTTTATTATGCGAACTGCAAAGGAATGGAACACCCTGCATTCGTTCTTGTTTCCCGATAAGTATAAATTAAGGCCTCTTCTTTTCAGGAGTACTTTCTAGGCAGGCATGTGACATGCCTGCATGTCCCACCGCCGACCTCATCGTCGCTCTCCAACAGGTGTGATCGCGGTCAAACGTTTGCCTATTGATCATACACACATACATAATTATAATATGTTTGATTGTAGTTTTCATTTGTTGCAGACAATATGTCGAACCCGACAGAGCTACGTTCGGAGAGAGTGAAACGGATGTTCAGTTGGACTACGGGGTGAGTACATACAAATATACACGAAAAAAATATTTTAGTTGTGTCAAACATGTAAAAAACACATAACCGTCATAAAACAGTTATGTTGTGAAAATTGCGTTTTCTGGCTGTGATTGTGTGTGATTTGAATGTTTCCGGCACCCACGACATAAGTCATTAAACTTTGTGTAGAGCTGTGAGTGTGAAAACGTTTATTATGTATATTAATAAATACATACGTCGCTCTGTATCAACATAAATGCTTTCAAACACCGATAATCGAATCCGATACCCACTGTTTAGAAGACGAATGTCCAACCAGCTACGCCAGCGGGCCTTTCAAAGATCAAATTCAACAACAAGCTGCGATTTTCTAGCATATAAGTTTAAAGAGAATGTGGAGAGTGTGAACATTACATGAGTTGATTCCAACAAGCCCTTTTTACCAACTAACAACAAGACAAAACCATCAAACTTCATCAATTTATGGTCGACATACCTCCAGTTCGCTCGAAACGTTTCGCTTCTGCGTTCATCATCCGTACAGCGAAGGAGTGGAACTCATTGCCTGCGTCTTTGTTCCCCGAACGTTATAATCTGGGAGTCTTCAAGTCAAGAGTGAATAGGTATCTTCTAGGCAAGCATGTCCCATCTTTGGCCGTATTTCCATCAGGTGAGATAGTAGTCAAATGCTTGCCTATTCTGCATTATTAAAAAAAAACAAAATAAACTCACTCCTAACGTGAAATTGATTCTTAATTCATACCTACACTTATTCTTATTGTTATTAGCATTTAGGTATAATATACCTACCTATATCACACTATCGAACAAATATTTGAAACCAGATAGTTTGTGTGTAAGTGTGTTTGTTTTCTCTTCACGCTGTAACGACAGAACCGATTTGCATAAAGTTTGGAATAGCTCATACCTAGGATTAACACACAGGCTACTTTTTAACTTTAAAAACGCGGGCGAAACCGCGGGGCACGGCTACTGTTTCATATATTTTCAAACAAACGCCAACTTTAGCTCAGCTTACCTGCTTTGTTGTCTAAAACTAAGTAAGACCTATTTTCTTGCCTGCAAAAAGGTTATTAAATATTATTCCACATCTGCAACACATTCTGTGCGTATTGGAGACAGCAGATAGTCCAACATCCAATGATGCAACGATTATGAGATGGCGACCAGTTCGTGACGTAACAGCTACTTTCGCATGGAGCCGAGAGGTCGATGCTCAAGCCCAGTAACCTAAATGCCACATAAATTACCCAGAATTACTGACCTTAACTACTAAAAGAAGTTTCATTGACGAATTAGAAGAGTAAAAGTGGATGTGTTATTTGGTAGGCCAGTCTATTAGCAAGCAGTTGCTTTTTGAAGTGAAAATTTAATGGCAGGTCTTTGAAATTCTGGTTCGCAATCTTTTTTGCGTGACAAAATGTGGTGGGGGAAAACACTGTCATGAATAATTAAAATGTAGAACCTGTACTATAAAAGATTCACTTCTATCGTGTGTCTTTACGACACACCCTGTTTTTTTTTTAATACCGTTGCGTTACTAAACCATAGTGGTATTTTATTAATTTATGAGGTAATGTACGAAGTAATTACGTTTCAAAGCTATGTTTAGATGACATCTGTGTGTGAAGGTTATAACTAATCATTATGTAATGAAGCGCCATCTCTGTATTGTAGCTCGAACTACTTAATAGTGGAGTGTCATCATTCGTGCCGTGTTTGTACACTGACGCGATAGCTGGCGGTAAAGGCGTTTTTACCGATCTGAGAGATTTTACTGATTTTGTGGAAAGAATTTGACATTATTGAATTCAGTAAGAGGTTCTTTGTCGATTTTATGTTGTTTTTTTTTTCTATATATTTTCGGATAGTAATATTATATGTTGTATCGATGCGTTAATCGATTAATACGATTGTGGTAATAATTAGGTCTAGCATATTATTATGTAAAGAGGTTGACATTCCTTAAACTTGGGATGACATGAGCTTACCATTATTGATATCTACAGTAATTAGACTATGAGTAAACCAATTTGATCTTTACAATATCTAAATTGATGAAAATCGTTTCTTTTTTATCTATGACAGTCTATCGTTGGACTTCTTAATATCAACTTTAGTTTTTTACATTTTGTTATAAATTAATACGAAGAAAATGCAATATACTTTATTCAAACTAAATAAAAACAGACAATATTTTTTTCTATGATTACAAAATATATTTAACATAATATATTCATAGTCTAATCTAATTAAAACTTATTGATTTCATCAAGATCTGAGTTACCAATCACGCCAATAAATGAAAAAGTAACTTGCTCCAAAACGAGAATGTTGTTAGCCTTTGATGCCGTTGTATGACAATTTTGAGACATTTTGGCAACTGTGAAAAAGTCGCAAATATGACGTTGTTTTTCTTTTTTTAATCGACTTCAAAGGTAGAGGTTCCCCTCAAAATCACATTTAAAGGGCTTTTATGAAGGTAAATTAGTTCTTTGCTGTACTTATTTTTAGTTTAGTTTTAGGAAATATAGGCAATTGGCCCTTAGATAAAAAATAATGTAAAAATACTTCTTTATGAAGGGGATTTTGTCACTAACCCATCATTTTGACGGTTTTTTTATGTGAATTACCTCATAACTTCTTTAGGGGTGAACCGATTTTGATGATTATTTTTTTATTTGAAATCTAGTGCTTTCCATGTACTCCTATTTATCAACATCTGGGTAGTAGTTTTTGAATTATCCTCAATAATGCGTATTTAATTAATTTAATCTGATCATGGGTTCTGTAGATAAAGCGGTATAGTCGGTAAGCTTTACTTGCGTTTAAATATGCTTCTGTGTTTATTATTCTGAAGTATAAAATAAAGCTACCACTAGTATTGTTTCAAACACTGTCATGTCAATATATATTCCAGAAATTGTTACATTGAGTAATACCATTTAGCAATGAATAATTGAAATAGTCTATCCTTAAATTTTGTACATAGTTCGATAAATGGATGATTTAAATATTATATATTATGCATTATTTCTAGGAAATATTTTTTTAGTTCAATAAAAAAATAGGGTTTGATCGTAGAAAGGTGAAAATTTAGAGTTGTATATATTTTTCAATGCTGAATCATAAAAAAATAAAATAGAAAAAAATTGCAAGAAATTAAAAAAATAATTGGGTTTGCCCACCCTTAACATATAGGGGTATGAAAAAAAGATAGTGTATGCTGAGTGGTATGCTGTAAAAACAAAATCAAATAAATAAATCTGATTCCTATTCTGTATGAAAAAAATAAACTACGCACAATTCGTACTTACTATTTATTACTCAGCAACGAGGAAGATCATCGATACAAAACACGTAGACGACGCGACGTACCTATACATAGGTACCTATGTACCTATTTATAGGTACTTCCTTGTGAAAAACGATATTACGGTGTTAGCCTCTGCACTTAGGTACCGTATTTATGTACAAGCATGTGTTTACTATGTTTTTTTTCATTTAATATTGGCTTCGCAATCTTGTGCATTTAGCCTGTGTCAAGTAATTATGTGTTTCAAGAATAGTTTATATTAATATTCTTAATCACAAGTCACAGTCAAGGTCCAGTAATAAGTCAAGTCATGACCTAGTGAAGTGGTAGAAACTTTACTAGAACTTCTATTGGAGTTTTGGAGTGAAGGCGAAAATCACGTTTTTCAACTTTGTATGATTTGCCTACACTTTAAATAACAAAAACAACAACAAAACGTGTCTTTAAACTTCAGTTCATAGACTTGTATCGTGGGTGCCGGAAACATTCACATCACACACACACACACACATTACACCCAGAACCAGTAGCACAAATATCCCCAGGGTAGGAATTTTTGCTCCTGCCGGGAATCGAATCCAGGACCCACGGTGTAGAGGGCGGGACAGTCCACTGCGCCAACTTGGTCGTCTTATGCACGTTCACTAAGTATTAACAGTTAATAATCCACCATAATTACACTTTAACACTCGAAGAATCACAGGTTTTGGAAAATTATACAAAATCAACGACGCCATTTTTTCACTTTCGCGGCAAATAAAACTCCTTTATTAATTTGATCGGATTTATATTTCGATTTTTATCGGATTTATCGCCGGGAATCGAACCCGATACCTTTGTTTAGAAGGCGAACGCTCACCCAACTTCAACGGGCAGTTCACTAAATAATCATAATCAAAACAACACTGGCTATAAATGTACCTCTTTCTCGCCACGGTGCGGTGTGGTCCTCTGTAACGAGTGCGGGTTCAGTGCCTGGGAATCGGATTGCGGATGTTTTGATATCGTCTGTTAATCCTCCGGAAAATTAATAATTCCGACGTCAATAAATTTTATACATACGTTTGTATTCTTTATCCGGAGGATGCCAAAACAAAACACAAACATTTACTAGCTGCGCCACATGGTTACCCGCGGTTATTGAGGCATATAGCGATTTGCTTCCACCTTTATTATGCGCACCGCTAAGAATTGGAATTTCTTACTCAGGTCTGTGTTTCCCGATAAGTAAGTATATACCGGGAGACTATGTCACGAGTGAAGTGAATAAGTATCTTACAAACGAGCTTCATCGTAAACGGCATCGTCAGTTTCCATCAAGTGATACCTACCATGATTTTTTAACATAAACGCACTCAATGCGCCGTACTAAGTTCAAAGACTTGTATCGTGGGAGTTGGAAATATTTAAATTACATTTATAACAGAGCTTGAACCAGGTGCTCCTGTCGGGAATCGAACCTAGGATCTATAGTGTAGTAGAAGAATGCGTGCAGTGTGCCGGAGCTGTTAAATATTTCCTTCTTTAGTTTTATTATTAATGTGATACCGGGCGCGTTAAAAGAGTAAAGTCCGACGGAACTGGTTTCCAAGGGCGGAGACTTTATTTTAAACCGAAATTATGCATAAATATCGATATACAGTCGCGCGGACAAGTATTGTGCCGACCACGGTGAAGAAAAACGAGGGATATGAATTTAACAACGTATAGATTAAATTAAAACTGGAGATTATATTAACAATACTACGTTTATATTTATGTAGATGAAGGCTATTTTAAACCGACTTAAAAAGAGGAGGTTCTCAATTCCACTGTATTTTTTTTGTATGTATGTTACGCGATATCTACGCCTATTATGAATCGATTTTGATGTTTTTTTTTTGTTTGGTGGGTTATTTATATTATTATACTTCAGAGGTGGTCCCATATACATTTTACCGAAATCTATCCAGCCAAAAGATTTTTTTAAGCTTTGCTTGCGTTTAATTATAATTCTAGGTGGAGGCAGTAAGGCCTTCAATGTCGACCCACTAAGGGAGTTTTTTTTTTTTTTTTTTTTATTCTGGATAGGCAAGCATTTGACCGCTATCTCACCTGATGGAAAGTGACGATGCGGCCAAAGATGGAACATGCTTGCCTAGAAGGTACCTATTCACTCTAGACTTGAAGACACCCAGATTATACTGTTCAGGGAACAAAGACGCAGGCAATGAGTTCCACTCCTTCGCTGTACGGATGATGTGATGTGTTTATTAAACAAGACACTGAGTTTCACTAATGATCTGTGGTTACACTCTCTCTCTGTACGATGATGGTCGTAGCAGCGAAACGTTTTGAGCGAACTTGAAGATTGTCAACAGTAAAAGATGATCTTTGTCAGTTCGCCTTATGGTTAGATAGTAATAACTCGTGTAAATTTCTGCGTGAACTCTTCCAAATGTATACGACGTAACACTGATAGACTAGCGACTAACTAACTAGCACTGATAGATAACAGAGAACTTAAACGGCACCCTATCTTGACAATTTTATATGGGACCAACTAGACACTTCACCTTTTCAAACAAAATTGGTCTACAATTGACGGTCAAATCGGTAATCATACATAAATATACATACAATCGAACCTCCTTCTTTTTTCATTAGGTAAAAAAAAAATATACATCCGTGTGCACTATATTGTGGAAGCATTTGTGCGGCCGACTGTCCCCCACACATGGAAGTTAGCCATGGGACGAGGCTGTTCTCTCAATGCTGAGGTCTCTGAGTTACAGACAAATTGCTTTGAGGTCGACTGGAAACGAAAAAGAGGGGTGTTCTAATTTGACTGTATTTTTTGTGTAATTTTTGAAGTGAAACTCCTTATGGCTTTGAAATTCTGATCCGCAAACTTTTTGTGTGACGAAAAGTGGTGGGTAAACACTGTGATGAATAATTAAAAGGTTTCCCTGTAATACAAAAGTTTCCTTTTTATCGTGTGTCTTTACGACGCAACTCTGTTTTTTTTGTGTCATCGAATGTAATTTTGATGTTGTTTTAAATGAATCATAATACGGGTGTCATTTTATTTTTTATTTGAAATGGGACTGATCGAGAGTGTTCTTTTCTACCGACTTCACATAAAAAAAGGAAGTACTCAATACGACTGTATTTCTTATTTTATTTGTGTTACCTAATAGCTTCTTTCCACGTGAACCGATTTTGATATTTTTGATTGTTTTAAAGCTGTTGCTTTCCCATTGGTCCCATTTAAATTTGATCAAGATTTGATCACCAGTTTTTGAGTTATATCAATAATGCGTGTTTAATACATTAAATCTGATCAGGTTCCGAAGATAAAGCAGTGAAGTCGGTTTTTTAAGCTTTTCTTATTAATTATTTAAAATTTGATTTGTACCGTAGATTTGAACACAATTAAAAAATTTACTAGTTATACTAATCAATAAGGAGACAAGCAAGACGTGGCAGTGATAGCTGCGTCGTAGAGCTCACCATCCAATCGGGAGGTCGCGGTATCGAATCCTACCATGGGATGAACGTCGTGATGAAGTGGTGGTAGGCTAATTTCGCGGGCTTGCCTGGCTAGCTTACTGGCTACCCTTTATTGAAAATATAGTGGTAGCTTCAAGTAGAAAAATGAGTCGAGCCATATTATATAATTGTGTTCCGGCAGCTATCCATAAGAGGAAAGTGAGGATGCGGTAGATAAGCACGTTCGGCTTCGACTAGCTCACAATGATATGTACCAAAAATAATTGAAACGCAAGCAAAGTTAAAAAAACCCGACTTCATCGCTTATATTTCGGTTTTGGCTTGACCGATTTCGATAAAATTTATATGGGACATCTGAAGCAAAAGTATACTCTACCAAACAAAAACATATATCAAAATCGATTCATAATTGGCGTGGATACGTAACAGACATACAAAAAAAAACACAATCGAATTGAGAACCTCCTTTGAAGTCGGTTGAAAGGAGAATTATAGCACTTACAAAGCAAATTAACAAGAGAATTATAGCTCTACAGTAAGGGGCTGTCTCCCCGAACGAGTAAATCGTCCACTGTCTTAGAGCGTGTCTACACACGGCAATGTTATCGCGGCGAGAGTGTACGTAACTTGTGTAAAAACGTGGCACACCAATAATATAGCCGCGAGAATTCGCTCGTGGAGACGGCCCCTTAGATTTAGATACCTAGTGTAGATAGTGTAGAAAATTAAAAAAGAATATTTATATAAATACTGCTTATTCAAGTTCAGGCTTTGTTCTCAAGGGAGGTCAAAACAAACTTCTAGAGGAAGAATTAAAAGTATTTACTTACAACAGCTCGTGCGTCATCGTGTCGTAAAAAATATATAAAAATTTGATGAATATGAATAATGAAAACAGGTTTAGATTATATACAATCAATGTTATTACAGTCTTAATATTAATTTAGTACTCAGTAGTAGAATAAGTATGCTTAGACAAAAGAATCGCCTCACTAATGGATTGAGAGACAATAAAGAGATTTTATTATTTTTATGTATATTATTGACTGACAGAAGCGAGGTCTCTAAGCTAACTCTGGTATTGAACTGCCCGTTGGGTTAGTTGGATGCGCGATCGTAAGCAGGGGTAACGGGTTCGATGCCCGGGGGGAACACAAAGATTTTTCATACGATAAAGAAAAATAATATAAAGAATATCTTCCATAACTTAGCTTTCCGTACTAATATGGAAATATAAAATCGTTTCGCAAATGATAATAACAGTTTCAACTATGAAATCATTGAATTTGATATATTTACCGACTTCCCAAAAAGGGAAGAGGTACTCAAGTCGACTGTTTTTTTTATGTGCATTTCCTCGTGACTTCTTTCCACGTGAACCGATTTCGAAATTTTTCACAGCTTTCTACTGTTTACAATTATTCACATCTATCTACAATCTCACTGCTGTGACAGTGCTATTTTATATAAATATTTTGTTATTCATTTATTTATATATAGATTTTAATAGTACAACATGTGTTCTGGTGGATTCAAAAATGGTTTACATTCAAGCAGAATAATCAGTAAATGAACGAAAAAATATATCCAAAAAAACATTTTCTCATTCATAAGAAATACGTCATTCGGATTTGGTAGAGTACTAGGCACCTATAAACGTGAAAGAGGTAAAATACTTTTTTCTTTACGTGGCATTGCAACGCATGCCGGGTACAGCTAGTAAAATAAAAATATAGAGAGTATAAGACTGAATCGCGTCTAGTGCGACTTATCTACTGTCTCTACATCTCCACACAGACATGTAGAGGCACGACCATAGTGCATGAAGAAATAATGCGACATCTTGACGCTTAGTTAAATCACGTAACGATCTCGCTCTGCATATTCTAGTGTTGCTAAGTTATGTGGAGCAAACAACATGACATTTTGCAATGTATAACTGCATGTGGGGTCAAAGATCAAGCCTGGTTGTTAGATGCACGGGGAACAACATTTGGTATAACTACATTCAAAAAAGGAGGAATTCCTCAATTCACTGTATGTTTTTTATATGTATGTTACGCGATCATTCCCCCAATTATTAATAGATTTTGACGATTCTTTTATTTTTTGGTAGATCATAATTAAGAGGTGGTCCCATATACATTTTATCGAAATGAGAAAATTAACAAATAACTAAATATAAGCGATAAAGTCGTTTTTTTACCAACTTCCCAAAAAAGGAGGAGGTACTCAAGTCGACTGTATTTTTTTTATTTAATTGGTCCCATTGAAATTTGATCAAGATCTGATCTCTAGTTTTTGAGTTATAGTCAATAATGCGTGTTTAATACATTAAATCTGATCAAGTTTCCGAAGATAAAGCGGTGAAGTCGGTTTTGGAACGAAAGTTCCTTATCGCGCGTTGCGAAAGGGGGCTAGACGGAAAAAATTAAGACCTAAAGTTGTAACGACACTTTTTGCTATAGTTGTAAGCCATACCACGTTCTCGTCCGATCACCGAAGTTAAGCAACGTCGGGCGCGGTCAGTACTTGGATGGGTGACCGCCTGGGACACCGTGTGACGTTGGTTTTGCATGTTTCTTTTAACTTTGGAACGAAAGTTCCTTATCGCGCGTTGCAAAAGGGGGCTAGACGGAAATTGAACTTCGTTCCATCTGGGTGTCCCTTGACACCACTCAAGTTTTTTTTAAAGCTTTGCTTGCGTTTAAGTTATAACAAAATAAGCAGGTAATTACCAAATAATTATAGTTGTCACATATAGCACTAGAATGTAAACAACAGCAACGAGACATTTGTATCAGTGTGCTTGCTTGCTTACCAGATTACATGTTAGCAAGCAACGGCTCGTGACGTGGCTACCCACGTCACGATTTTCAGGTCGTCTAAAGGCTTTCTAAGCTGCGGGATCGGTTTGTATTCAATTCAATTGAAAAAAACAAGTTTTCTCCCCAAGGGAAATATGTGTTACTGGTTCTGGATGTAATTGTGTGTGTAAAGTGAATGTTTTCAGCACCAGCTAGTCATCGACTGTAATTAAACGCAAGCAAAGCTTATAAAAAACCGACTTTACCGCTTGTACATTGGTTTTGGTTTGATCGATTTCAATAAAATTTACATGAGACCACCTCTTCAGTATAATATACTAAACAGAAAAAAAAACTTGAAATCGATTTACAGTCCTCCTTTTTGAAGTCGGTTGAAAAATATATCATCGATGAAAAAGAATATATATTCGTAGCTCGACGGTGCAACAGAAGAAACAGTCAAGTCAGTGGTACTGAAAATTAACAAAAACCCGACAGCAAAAAATGTGAACCAACTTTTAATTTCTTTCATTTCGATACTATTCTCCATAGATTTGTTAATTTTTATTTACTAACATTTTACTATTTCGCGCCAAAAATCGGCAATTTTTTTAAAACACCTGTGTAATGTAAGGACACTAGGGGTTTTAAGACGAATATAACGACACCTTAACTGTCGAAATGCATCAAGCCGTTTGGAAGATAAGAGGTAATAAAGAAATTTACAAATATACATACATACTAGATACGCACGAAAAACAACCCTTCCTTGGCAGTCATTTACAACGAACCACCTAATAAAATTATCACCAGGCAATAAACGCAAAACGAACCTCTTTACAACAATTTTAAATTAATTTCCACCGCATGTGTGCGCGATTGAGGCAATGAAAAAAAAACCCAACGAGTTGCCGAAACAACTTGCGTCACTACGTCTTGACACACTGGACTGGCCAGTAAGAATTGTCTATGGTTCGAAAAAAGAAAAAAGAATACGCCGAGAATGCTGCCAGTCTGTTAGTTTGCTATCGAACGCGGGTCGAGGCGCACGTTCGCCCACGAATTTGATTACAATACGCGAGTCTGATTAGAAAGTTACGAAATTAATACGGGTACGTGTGTGAGTTATTAAATATTAAAATTTAATTATTCTGCAGTGTTTTCTGTGTTGTGTTGAGGAGTTAAGTGCATGTTAGGAAGCTGACGAAGAACATTGAAATGCTCATAACGTAAGTAATAATGATGTGATTAGAATTACAATTAATAAATTATAATTGGCGTTGTTTAATGGTGCATGCCGAAACTGGACGGTGGATATCGGACAAAGGTTACGAAACAAGTTAATAGCAAACTTGACTGTCTGGTTATGGCAACCTTGTTTCTAATGTTTCCTAGATACCTGCGCTGAACTAGATCGACCGCGTCGTCGCTTCATATCACAAATTTTAAAGGAAGTTGAGGTTCAATATGGCAATATTAGCCAAAAGTTATAAAAAGACAAATAAAAAAAAATGACGAGTTAAAAAATCATACTGAAATATTTAAAAAAAACTTATTTATTCTGGTCTATGATAAAAATCTTTGACTATAAAGTTGAGGTTGAGATCCAACACTATGCAATAATAGCAAATAATATAAATTATTTTTATGAAAAAATCATACTGGCAAAAAGAAAAGAAATGCTTATTTTCTTGTCTATGATAAAAAACCTAAACCATAAACTATAAAATCTCGGTAGACTGTTTGAAATCCACATTCTCAGCTGCAAAATAACAATCGATTTTAAGTCAACAATCGATTGTCACAAGTCAGAAATCTAAAGGAGTGTTAAGAATAATTTAAACTCAAGCAAAGCTTAAAAACATCCTTCGCTTATATTTTGGTTTTGGCTAGAGCGATTTTGGTAAAAATTATACAGGAATACTAAACAAAAAAAACATCAAAATCGATTCATAATTGGCGGAATTATCGCGTAAAATTATACAAAAAATAACATACAGTGGAATTGAACCTACTTTTTTGAAGTCGGATGGAAAGATACAAATCTTTACTATGTACAAATATTATGAACAAGAAACTTTACGAGTGTGTGAAATGTTTGTTAGAAACTGATTCGACCGCGTAATTTAAAAAAAATATTTTATCGAATTGTGAATCTAAACCATTCTTGAATCTACTTCAACACACACAAAACGATCATCAAAATCGGTTCAGCCGTTTAGGAGGAGTTCAGTGACATACACGTGTACAGAAGAATTATATATATAAAGATTTATGTACGGATTCTTAAAAGAGCACTTATTTTTCGGCCCCTTACTAGATAGCACCAAAACATTTAAACGCTTTCACACTCACAGCCCCACAATAAGTACGATGACTTGTGCCGTGGGTGCCGAAAACATTCACATCACAAACACAATCATAACTAGACACGCAAAATTTCCTAGGGGAGAAAATGTGTGTTCCCGCCGGGAATCAAACCCGATACACTTGCTTGGAAGGCGAACGCCACCCAACTAAACCAACGGACAGTTCGATATTATGTAGAGTATGATAATATGTATATAATATGTATTATATTCTATTGTTCTTCGTAATCCTCAGTTAACAATGTTTTATTATTATAAAGTGTGTGTGCCTTAGTAGTAGCAAAACTGACACCATGGTTCCAATTACGCTGGATAGTCGAATTCGCACTCATTTTTACCGACTTCACAAAAAGGAGGAGGTACTCAAGTCTACTGTATTTTTTTTATGTGTTCGCTCAATGCGATACGCTTCTACGTTTATCATCCGTACCGCGAAGGAGTGGTATTCATTGCCCGTGTCTTTGTTTCCTGAACGGTATAATCTGGGAGTCTTCTGGAGTGAATAGGTATTTTCAATGTAAACATGCTACATCTTCGGTCACATCTTCACTCTCTATCAAGTGAGATGGTAGTCAAATGCTTGTCTATATATACAAAAAACCGTCTTCACCGCTTATATTTTGGTTTTGGCTTGTTCGATTTCGATAAATTTTATATGGGACCACCTCTGAAGTATAATCTATCAAACAAGAAAATAATTTTGTAAAACGGTCCACAAATGGGGAGAAATCGGTGAAAATACATAAAAAATAAAATACATAATACCAAATAGTCGAACATAAAACCTCCTCCTTTTTAGATGTCGGTTAAAAAACAGAGATATACGTTTTGTTGGATTTGTTATTTAAATTTTTACAGTTTTCCGCTATCCACAGCTTAAATATAATCAAAATCTAAATCGTTTATTCACATGGGCCCCAAAGAGGCACTCATGAAAGTTAATGATTCTATTGCGTTCATTCTATATAGTAATGTTATATGTAATATAGAGATTCTATGTGACCAACTAACATTTATTACCATACTTGCCATGCACGACTGCAAGGTATAGCCCATATAATATATATTCTCTCTTTTAGTATCAATATTTGACGACCCAGTTGGCGCAGTCATGGGTTCGATTCCCGACTAGAACACAATTTTCCTCCCCAAGGGACATTATTGTTAAATACATAAATTATTGTTTTCATTAAATGGTCTATACACAGGACGTACCTGGCTCGATCAGTTCGGCAGCGGAGCCTGCATCCCTACCCCTAGACGATCCGTTCGAACAGAGCGCGTCCTGTGTATCCACCCAACAATGTAGTTCAAAAAACATCCGTGGAGTCTGTGAAACGAGTCTATGGCTGTATCTGTTTAACTGGCAAACTGTGCCCATGCTTGAAGCGATAGCACTACCGATCGAACAAATTATGATAGGTGCCGTAATACCAAAAATTAAGAATGAAAATGTAATGTTTAGCCATTGTTTTTTGCATTAATAGTACCTTGAAATAATAATCTATGTTCCTGTTGTAATGACAAAAGAAATGTGTTAGTTTTTAATACAAAACGAATAAGTTAAAGATGCGACATTTTCGTCGTAATAATGTGTGAAAATCTATTGGTTTATATTTCGTTTTAGGTAATTATTTTGAAATAAAAACTATCCAGGAACCTAGATTAATACGTTTTTAATCTGAATAACAGCACAGTATTATGTAATATGCTTGAATTATAAATAATTTCAGTATTACGAGTGTATGGGCAAATCAACCTCCGCAGGCCCCTTAAGGCTCTCAAATGCGCTGGAAATATGCGATATCGCGAAATTTTAAGTAGTCTATGTTTGGCAACAATTTTACATAAGTAGAATTATGCGCAGAAGTGGGCGCGTTGCGAAAACTGTTGAGGTCAATTCACAAACCCGTCGAGTGCCTATACTAATACTACTATACCACTATTGTCTTGAACGGTTTCAATACTAGCTGATGCCCGCGACTTTGTCTGCGCAGGATTAGTACTAATAGCTCATTTTCAAAATCGTTTATTCACATGGGCCTCAAAGAGGCACTCATGAAATTTAATGATTCTACTGCCAGATTCGCAAAATTACAGCCATCTCGAGAAGAACCTAGAAAGAAACTCGGCGGCGCATTTTTTTTTCATTCAATTTTTTTAATCGTTTCTTAATATTAATACATAATTATATTAACCTAGGTATATCTATATTATGTAGTCGCTAGAAAGCGCTTGTGCAGTTTGCCTCCATGCATCCTTTTCATTATTTTTTTCTTCTCCAAGGTCCTATCTATCTTTATAACTATCTATATTTACCCATATTTTTAATATATATCTATCTATTAAAAATATATGGGTAAAGCCCGCGACAGCATATGCTGTCGCGGGCTTTTTGTAGCACTATTTAAGATAAACATTTCCATGATACATTATATACGTGCAACTCTAACGGTTATTGCAGCGTACACCAGAATAGCTCGCAGATGGCAGATTTTTTTCCTGCTTACTTGACACTTATCGTTATATTTTGGACAATTCACACAGTCCTACTAATATTATAAATCCGAAAGTTTGTGTGTAAGTGTGTAAGTATGTTTGTTCCCTCTTCACGCTTTAACGGCTCAACGGATTTGGATGAAATTTGGAATGTACATAGCTTATACCTAGGATTAACACAGAGGCTACTTTTTAACTTGATAATAGCAAGCGAAGCCGCAGGGCACGACTAGTATCTTTATAAATTATAGCCTATGTGATATTCTGATGTATAAGCTATATCATTGTAAAGTTTCATTAAAATCCATTCATTAGTTTTGCGTGAAAGAGTAACAAACATCTATATATACAAACTTTCGCTTTTATAATATTAGCAAGGACTAGTTGTGTCCAGCGACTTTGTCTGCGTACATCAAGCAAAAGAGTCATAAGTTTATATCCAGATATTTTTCTTATGCTGCTGTAGGGCTACCAGGGTCTTTAAAGAATTAATAATTAATTTTAACTTATTTTTACTTTATAGATATAAATCCGCAATAAAATTCTAAATAATTAACGGCCCGTTGGCTAAGTTGGGTTCGCGTTCTTTCGATTCCCGCCGGGAGCACAAGTTTTCACCTCAAGGAATTTTTTTTGTTTCTGGTTCTGGTTGTGATTGAGTAAGTAATGTGAATGTTCGGCACACACGACACTAGTCATTGAACTTGGTGTGGGGTTGTGAGTGTGAAAGCGTTTATGTTTATGTTTTTGAAAAACACGGCTTTCATAAGTTTGTAGGGTTTATCTGTAAGTCTGTCTGTGACATCGTAGTTCACACGGTTGGACCGATTTTGATTTAGTTTTTTTTATTTCGTGAAAATCTAAATATTTCCGGATATAGAGTCTTATTTGGGAAATTTTAATAATTCAACTTATTGTTCTATATATATATACATATATAATATATATAGTGCAATAGTTGATTGATTCTAGTATGATGCACCTAATTTCATATGTATCCTACTATTATTACAAATCCGAAAGTTTGTGTATAAGTGTGTAAGTATTTTTGTTGGCTGAACGGATTTGGATGAAATTTGAAATTTACTAGGCTACTTTTTATCTTGATAATATCGGGCGAAGCCGCTGGGCACGGCTAGTTGGTAATATTTTGAATAGTTTTTACACTAAACGAATGCATAAATTGGCAATATAAAATATGAATACCGGTAGCAAACATGAACGCCTGTATTTCGCTACGTTATTTCCCAACTATTGTCGTTAACTCCAAAAATAAAGATAAAAAAAATATCAAATCATATTTAATTTCAACTTGAATCCATTATGTTAGTATCATTACTTTAAAATAATATTTGTACTTATTTATAATCCAGTAATATAATAAATAATAATAAAACTACATAAAATTCAATCAAAATTAACTTTTTGTTATTAAAAATGTGTTAGTTTCAGATTTCCCGCCAAATACGAACGCAGTCATTAATATTCTCTTCACACGTTTTTAATTACATCCTTACAGAACTGTAGTTTAATATCAGCTTCACGCGTTTCCTCCATTCAACCAGATTTTTTTAGTTATAATCATATTCTAAAAAAGTTTTATATTGTAATAAAATCCAATTAAGACACATCACCAAAAAAAACTTTGTAATTATATTTATTTCATATCCGTGTGGAAATAATTATGCTGGTTATTGTTAAAACTACGCAAAATTATTAACAAGCTTAATTTGTGTACGTAATTAGTTCTATTACATTTCTGAAGGAATATAAAATACGTGATGTGAATGTTTTTGGCACCCATGATACAAGTCTTCGAATTAAATGTGGGGCTGTGGGTGTGAAACAGCATAACAGTACGGTAATCTGCGGCCTTATCGCATGGCCATAAGCAACGAGCTCTTTCAAACAATCTTAGGGTGGAGATAAATTTTAATAAAAAGTAATTGGTGGTGCGGCAATGATCATTATTATACATGAACTCTATATAAACATGTACGTAGCATTATGTATCTTTATTTTTTTCTATACTATCTGGGCCAATTGCCTATATTTCCTAAAACTAAACTAAAACTATATACAGCAAAGAACTAAATTACCTACAAGACATCGAGCTTATAGGTAACTAGCCGTGCCCCGCGGCTTCGCCCGCTATTATCAAGTTTAAAAGTAGCCTATGTGTTAATCCTAGGTATAATCTACGTACATTTCAAATTTCATCCAAATCTGTTCAGACGTTAAAGCGTGAAGAGGGAACAAACATACTTACACACTTACACACAAACTTTCAAATTTATAATATTATAGTAGGATTCAAGCAACTCGTGTAACATAATTATTAAATCCCATATATATCTGTGATAGGAAAACAATTGACGACTATCACACCTGATGTTAAAGGACGATGCGGCGACGATGGAGCACGCTTGCCTAGAAAATACCCTATTCACTCTCGACTTGAAGACTACAAGATCGTACTTATCTGGGAACACGGACTCTGGCAGGGATTTCCACTTATTTGCAGCGCACATAACGAACGTGGAAGCAAAACGCTTCGTGCGCATTTGAAGAATATCTATCATATAACATAAATATACATATATATATATAATATATATACACAATACATATTAAAACTTGCTTGGCGAAACAGATTTTTGTGCATGAGGATGATTAAAGTTACGTTATATCTTATTTAAATTAACCTAATCGCACTATATGCACAAATGTTGCTCAATGAATAAATTATAGGATATATTTGAATTTTGTAATTTATTCTTATTTACCCAGCTGCAAGTCACAACCGTGGAAATTTACGGTGTACTATATTTGGAAAATATTGTTTAAACAGTTTCCGCCTCGTGTGTTCGAGTGGATTTTCGCATTCTCACGGAAGCTGTCTATTTTAAAAAGGAAACGATCAATACTGTATAACTTTGTGCAGTCATAATGTTTACACGAATAGGTTACTTTTGATGAGTAAAGGCGTGACCTTATTGGCAATAAAAGTGATTGAAGCATCGATCTACAAAACACGGATTTCGGATTGGCGCTTAAAAGTGTTCACAAACATTGCGACAGAAACAAAATAGAAGCGACAACCCAGCTTCAGTAAAAACTCGTAAGGTGAAAATAGTGCAACGTCTGTCGGAGCTGCTAACGCTGACAAATTGTTGCAAGTAAAAGTAAGCTGTGTACTAATGGAGATTAAACATAAATTTGATTGTTTTAGTTTCTTTGGGTTTTCATCGGTATACTTATTTGGTGAACTTTGTGTTAGACCTGAAGTCCATTTGATCGTTGGTCTGTGGTGTACAGGATGGGCTTTTTAGGTATATATATATATATATATATATATAATATCGTCCTCGAAAATCTGCGCCAACATACGCGATCTTGGGTAGTCAGTGTATGATTTATATATATATATATCATACACTGATTACCCAAGATCGCGTATCTTGACGCAGAGTCACGAGGACGCCTGACCTCAGAAAAAGTGGGAGAAAGAGGCAGATAGAAGAAGAAGTATTAACAACATAATTTATAATTGGGTAAAAATTATCGCTTTGCCATATAAGGGCAAATAGGGTACAAAAGAAATAATAAGGTAAAAATGAATGCTTTGCCAATGTTAAAGTACAAATAGGGTCTAATGGAAGAATCGGATAAAAATGCATGCTTTACCAATATATATTGTTCATTTGCCTATATTTAAAAAAATGGGCAAATTTATTCAAACTAGCCGTCCCCCACGGCTTTGCCCGCGTTTATTAAGTCAAAAGTAACATATGTGTTATTCCGGAACCTAAACTATCTTTCTAAATTTCTTCAAAATCGGTTTATTCTTCGGAGATACGTGGTAACAATCATTTGCACACAAACATTCGCATTTATAATATTAATAGGATAGGATTGAAGTCATTAACTTTCATGAGTGCCTCTTTGGGGCCCATGTGAATAAACGATTTTGATTTTGAAGGAAACAGGTAAAAATACTTACCATATATATATGTATACTTATATTACACTAGGAAAAGAAGATCGATGAATAATTCCTTGCTCAGTTATTAAACAAAGGTTAAATTACGTTATCCTAGAGTCATTAGTGGTGGTGGTAAAGCGTGCCATTTCAAGGACAGGCAGTGTAGTTAGTATGTGCGTTGTGGAAGCGAGACGCGAGTTGTTAGCTAATGTATCATTTGCGTCGGCCCGCACTGCACGCGAGGCCATCCAAACTTTTACTTACTTGCTACAAGTTGAAGAATAGGTTGCGATATATTTATTTCGACACAAAATCACCGACGTTGGTTTTCCCGATTGTTAATTCTATCAACGATTATGTTTATGTTTATTAACAGTTACTCATTGCCCGCGTCTTTGTTTCCTGAACGGTATAATCTGGGAGTCTTCAAGTCAAGAGTGAATAGGTATCTTCAGGCATGCTTATTGCATCCATCAGGTGGGATAGTGGTCAAATGCTTGCCTAATTTAAAAAAATACTTAGCCCAGTGTACGTTTACCTACAGTTATATAATTATTGTCTGGTGTTTATCTTTGTTTATTAAGTTACTATTTATAAAACCTTGCAGTCCTCCTCTCTTCTAAGTTTTGCTGTGCACTACAGGGTCTATAAAGTATTTAAAAAAACAGGTGTTTTATTTACTATTATAGATTGCAATAAATGAATATGTTCAGATGGGTGATACTCATAAGTACCTTACAGCCCCACACTAAGTTTGATGACTTGTGTCGGTGTTGGATACATTCACATAACATATACAATCACACCAAGAACCAGGAACACAAATTTTCCCTGTTTTATAGGGGCGGTTTACCTCTAACCCCCCGTTTCCCCCATTTACTGGAGATTCCCCAATTTTCTAACCGTGAGGACCAATTCGCCCAGTGCAATTAAATTTGTAATTTGTTGTTCTTCCTTAAATTTAATTACATAACATCCGCCGGGGCAAGATAGTGACTGCCAGCGCGACCCTATCTTGCCCCACCTTGGCAAGGGACTGCTCACGGAGGGGTTTTTAGTGGATTCGAGCCCCACACACCTTTCCTTCACCCTGGGAGGGAAGGGAAGAGGTCAGCATTTCCCCCCCCCCCCAAAAATATGTGTAAAAAAAATTATATATATTTACAGAATTGAAAACTCTTTGGGAAGTTATCATAAAACGTGACCTAACCTCTGTGGTCAGATAACACGTGAGCAGCTAATAACTTTCGAAGGTTAAAAATATATTCGACTAACATTTAAATAATTACATTTAATTATTCTTAGTGATCTGGTTAGCTGCCTCATTTATTCAATAATTTAAAAGGAAGCAAAGCTTAAAAAACCGAGTTCACCGCTTATATTTTGGCTTGATCTATTTCGATGAAATTTATTTAGGACCACCTCTCTATAATCTACCAAATATAAAAATATGTTGAGTATCGGTCCACAAATGGGGGAGAAATCAGTGAATATACATAAAAAAATATATATACATACAGTCGAACCTCCTCCTTTCGTCGGTAAAAGCAGACTTTTATATCAGGCTCGCGTGTCCACTTATTTGGCTTTTTATGCTGGATAGGCAAGCTTTTGAACACTATCCCACCTGGTGGAAAGTGAAGATGCGGCCCAATATGGAGAATGCTTGCCTAGAAGGTACCTATTCACTCTAGACACCCAGATTGTAACGTTCAGGAAACAGATGCAGGCATTGAGTTTCACTCCTTCTATGTACCTACGGATGATAAACGTAGAAGCAAAACGCTTCGAGCGAACTGGAGCCATATCAGCTTGACAGTTTACTTATAACCAGACAAACTATTAAACGCCACCCTTTATGGTTGACATGGCTCCAGTTCGCTCGAAGCGTTTTCCTTCTACGTTTATCATCCGTTGGTACATAGAACTCAATGCCTGGAATTAGATGGTAAATAGGGCATGGACGTGAAGTACTCATTATGAAAATGTATTTTTTCGTGCTTATAATAGTTAATTAATATCTTAGATTTATTTAAATTTTAACAATGTGCGTCATTAAGTTGTTATGAATAGTGGAAAATTATAAGCAGCAAGATCCTGACCAAGCATTTAGTGTTAATACATATTCTGATGATGACGTCATAGTTGAGGAAGCAATTATGTAAATGAATTACCAACGATTACTCAAAAAACGAGCTTTGATACTTCAATAATGGTGGGCACGTCATTTATAGTCATTATTTATACTAATCAATTAATTATAAAAATAAATCCCTATTTACATTGGTCCCGCAATAACTTGAGAACGACTTAACCGGTTTAATTCATAATTTGTTTTAAGCTTTTTAATAATTTGTAGAAGATTCGCACGGAAAAAGAAATTCCCAAAAATTTGGTTTTTTACTAAAAGAATTTCAAGAAAAATTTATGTCATTTGATCTTTTATTTTCCTTATATTTTTATGGATGTTCTAAAAACAAGGTTTCTTTCTTATTTCATACAGATTCCGACGAATATTCCTACTAATATTATAAATCCGAAAGTTTGTGTGTAAGTATGTTTGTTCCCTCTTCACGCTGTAACGGCTGAACGGATTAGGATGAAATTTGGAATGTACATAGATTATACAATACAATACAATACCTAGGATTAACACATAGGCTTTTTAACTTGATAATAGCGGGCGAAGCCGCGGGGCACGGTTAGTATTATATACTTTTCAGGTTTTGTTATGAATGCTGAGTAAAACGGTTACTAATGTCACGCGTTTTAGGAGACTGATAGCCCTTTGAATTGTCAAGGGGAGATTTTTTTTTTCTTGTGACAGGCTAGTGTTTGGCCACTATCTCACCTGATGGTAAGTGACGATGTGATCGAAGCTGGTAAACACACAGACCTGGAATACGCAGGCTCTCAAGGATAACTGCCGGAACACCGTATTTGGCTTGGCGGCAGACTTTCAACTTGATGGTGGTAAGCTACTTTGGTAGCAAGCCAGGCGAGCAACTCACAAAATGCTCTACCACCTCTCAAATGTCACCTGATTAGCACCACCCGGGGACCACGTGTAGGGAGTCAGACTTAAGGGGTATCCTCCTACGGACGTGGGTGACTCAGCCCCCAAAAGCGTTCTCCTATCTGCAAGGGAGGTTAACTGAGGAGGACATGAGGAGGCTATCTCTATCAGGCTACCCACAACTAAATAACTTTCTGTCTCAAAAAATCAAAATCAATCAAAATCGTTTATTCACATGGGCCCCAAAGAGGCACTCATGAAAGTTAATGATTCGATTGCCTCTACAGAGTTTATTACAAGTCTGTGTTTAAAGCTACGGATTTCTTGCCATGATGCTTACATGCAAGTTATTAGTTACTTCAATTCTATGACGTAGTATGTAGTTGTTCGTGATCTTTCGTTGGCAGATGTCAAGTACGTCAGTCTCTAGGTACAAAGTTCTGTTTTTACACTGTATTACACGTGTTAAATAGGAGATGTGAATTCAATGTTAATTGTTTACTGAGAATAAGTGATATTAGGTACCTTATTTTGGATTGAATGGCATTTCCAGTGGAATAAAAGGGCATAAAGAGATTTAAGATGTAATATCTAATTGTTATACATCATTATTTATAATTCAGTAGGTATATTACAATTTACATTTTTTGTTTTTAATCTTGCATCTTTCTGAATTTTGTTATGTTTAAACACCGACGTCCAACTTTGTTGCGTAATTCCTCTCCATCCAAAGGTTGTCTGGAAGAGATCGCTTTTAGCGATAAGACCGCCTATTGTTACACTTATTTTGTAAGTAATTATTTTGTATTCGGTTTTGTCACAAATATGGTGTTCAATATAGAGTTTATCTATCTATCTATCTAAGTGTGATGAGTGCAGTGCCTTGCTGGGCAGGATTTTGACCTATGTTTGAGACTCTGCGTAGCACTAAGCTGTGACGGGCAAGCGTGACGCTTACCGTCAGGCAAACGAATTGTACGTATCGTCTCTCAATTACTACATAAATGTAAAAACGATGTTTTGTAATGGAGGGGGATATATATAAGCTTAATTGCTTGATGATTAAGTCTCACTGTACAATGAATTAAAATATTGGTAACGCAGCCAGCGTTTTGGGCACACTGCCGACTAACGCCTTTGTAGAGTTTGTATATAGATAGTTATATGTTTGTTTAACTTTTAATTTATAATATACTAGTTGCTCCCCGTGGCTTTTCCCGCGTTTCCAATTCACAACGCTTACTCATTCTTGAATCCACATGAACACGCACAAAAATTTCATCGAAATCGGTCCAGTCTTTTAGGATGACTAGTCACATACACACATGCAGAAGAATTATATTAAAAAATATATAGGCTAAGCTATATACAATACGTTTTCAGGGGGAGAGCAAATAAAAAATGAAAATAATTATAAAATGAAACAAAACACACATATAACAATATAATAGTTACATCTAATACCTTTAAACGTGCAATTCTTGTATATATATATTTATATAATCTGATTCCCTGAAACGGCTCCAACTGATCTAGCTAGGCTTCATTTTTAGAAAACGTCGTTTTATCCGAGCAAAGCTCGGTCGTCCAGGTACTGTATATTGAACAGCCCCCAAACTTAGTGTGAAGCTGTTAGTTTGAAAGCGTTTTATAGTTATCCTCGAGCCTATTATCGTTCTAGGCTATGAATGAACTATTACATCGGACACTTGCACCACAATGTCCGACACTTATGTCCAACACTTCGTTCTTGCAATTGACACACTTCTTGTGGTGCTTACATTCCATCTCAGCGCCTTACGCAACAGTTACGTCGTTATATTTAAACCTTCTTGCTCTGATTAGGCGGTGAACGTGCTGCTTAGTAATTACTCTGAAAGTGTATTAAAAGTAACATTATACTTACATGAACATACACGGTGGTATTGGAGGTTCATCTGCCGCAACTAGCTATAGTGGTAACAGAATATAAAGAACAGGGGGTCTATTCCGGGCGTCACATCGACGGCGAAATCGAACGATTTTCTTTTGTTATGAACATCGAATCAACTAAAATTTCAACCAATCGACTGTCGTTTCGACGTCGCATCAATTCGAACAATCGTATTTGACGACCAGAATAGACCTACAGGCTCGAGATGGCGATGGCGGGGCTAAGTTACGCAGCTATACATTTTGCATGTTAATAATAAATCTCATTTACTCAATATTTTTTATCAATAAATAAAGAACCCTTTTTATTTTAGGTTACCTTTAATATTCCTTTAGATCACCTTATGATAAGGGACCAATAATATGAACCAAAAGGTATAAGCAATATAATATAATATATAATATAATATATTATATCAAGCATTTTGGGAACTTTGCCAAACATTAAAGATCGTCTAAACCATCTTTAACATTTCTTTTTATAATTTGTATCTTACTTCACTTAATTTAGCTATATTTTCTTACCTACTTCAATTATTGTGATTATGTATTAAAAAGGTATATTACTTATTATAATCATTGAACTGAACGAAAAAATATTTAAGTTCATTTATTAAAGATATAAATCATTTGATAAAACATATAAAACGATATGACACAAAACATTAATCAAAATTGTCCAAAAAGGTTACCCTTATATGCCTAAGGACATTCAGATGTACAAAAATGATTACATTTCATATCTAAGTATTTTCCTCAAAGTATGAGAAGATAAATAAATAATTACTTGTACATATTATCATAACTTTTTGTCGTGTCAATTGCCACAATGACTATAATATAATCCTCATTTCCAAAATAAAATTAAAATCGTTTATTAACATGGGCCCCAAAGAGGCACTCATGAAAGTTATTACTCTACTGCCAGATTCGAAAAATTACAGCCATCTCGAGAAGAACATTGCCTGCGTCTTTGTTACCTGAACGGTACAATCTGGGTGTCTTCAAGTCTAGAGTGAATAGGTATCTTCTAGGTAAGCATGTCCCATCTTCGGCCGTATCGTCACTTTCCATCAGGTGAGATAGTGGTCAAATGCTATCATCCAGCATAAAAAAAAACCGACTTATAATATTATAAATGCAAAAGTTTGTAACGAATCAATCGATTTTGATGAAATTCAGAATGTATAAAGTTTAGGTTCCGGAAGAACATACTTTAAAATACTACTCTACATACTCTACAGCTTATTTTTAACTTTATTAACACGGGTGAAACCGCGGTTGCACGGCTAGTATTCTTATAAAAATCTTATTGTTTTATAATACCTATTCCATATATATGAATACTACATTAAATTTATTCTCAAAGGGTTACTAATTACACCTAATTTGCGATAAACATTGTTTACAGTCAGAACTGAGAGAGGAAGTGGCAGGTCGCTCATTAAGAAAAAAAAATATCAAAATGTTCTAAATAAATAGCTTGATGGAAATTATTAGTTAGATTTATCGTCCATTTATATTATTAGAAAAAAGTTTTTACATGGTTTAAAATATTTTATTTAAGAAAACATCTCTCAAATATCCTAAAAAAAACAAAATTGATGGAAATAACTAATTCGATTTGCTTTAAATTTCCTTTACATTATTAAAAAAAATTACATGTTTAAAATTTTTCAATTAAGAAAACATTCCTCAAATGTTTTTAAAAAACAAAATATTACTTGATCGTTGAATCAAAACATGATATTAATTTAAACTTTACATTGAAATCAGATCAAATATGCCGGAGCAATAAATAGTAATCGCGAATAGTATAATATATATTTTTTTAGACATTATATTTTTATTTTATTAATACATTAAATATTAACTGCTACTTAAGTATTACGAAAAGAGCGATATTTATAAGAGATATAACGAAAATCACATGTTTCTGAATCTGAATATTTGCACACACCGCGTTACTTACACTTACATACACTTTTACCACAATAGAAACAAGTCGTATGCAAATTATTTTCTAATTACATATAACTCGAATTAATTCGTTCCGGTCGGACGAGACGAGGAATCTGTGGTTAGAAAATATGTATCCACCATGTTTAATGTTTTAACATGTCCAAACACATTGAGATCTTACGGATTATATTAAATTAGAGATGTTTCTTACTTTAAAAAATAGACGAAAAAAATTACTGCCGTCTTGCTAGGAACTCTCAGTTTTGCTAATCTGAAGAGTGCCTATTTGGGGCCCATGTGAATAAACATTTTAAATCACGAATTTTAAAATATAAAAAGGTTCCACGAGCATCGCGGCATCCACCAATATCTAAGCGAAACTACAATGCAGTCATCGTGGGTTTAAAGAAAAAAGAAGAATTCGAAATTTAAAATTTTGACAGCCGCATCATAAACGCCTCGGTAGGAGTTTTGCCGCGAAAGTGAAAAAATGGCGTTGTTGATTTTGTATAATTTTCCAAAACCTGTGATTCTTTGAGTGATAATAATGGTTGATTATTAACCGTTAATACTTAGTAAACGTGCATAAGTGTAGGCAAATGATACCAAGTTGAAAAACGTGATTTTCGCCTTCGCTCCAATACTCCAATAGAAGCTCTAGTAAAGTTTCTACCACTTTACTAGGGCAAGACTTGACTAAGACTGGACCTTGACTCGTTTACTTGACTTTGACTGTGACTTTAGACTAGGACTTTTAATATGAAATACACTTAAAATATATTATTACTTGACACTGGATATATTATTAAATGCACAAGATTGCGAAGCCAATAATAAAGAAAAAAATAAAATAAACTCCGCGGTCCTGGCGTGATCTTGACATCATTTTGACTTGACAGGGCCTCGGGATGGACGAACGCAACAATCACGCTCCATAGTGGAACAATTTCAAGAGCACCGTGATATTTGCTTACGAATTCTGGAACGTAGCCAATGTATTTGTATGGAACCCAGCATAAGGAAACCTATTTAACTCGGCAATTTAAAAGTGTTGACATTATTACAACTGTAATCTAGTATAGTTTAAAGTAGAGTTAATAATAGTTTATAGTTTCCTAATGCCACATAATGGCGACCTAAGTGTAGTTGGTATCACGCGATCTCGCTCTACACGTGTTCTTGTATTGTTTTACTACATCTTAATCCTGGAGGTCATTTTACTTTTATACTGTTATTTTTTTAAATATTACATTTAAAATAACAGATTAATTATTGTTAAGATTTATTAATTTTGTTTAGTTTTCAACCGACTTTAAAAAAGGAGGTTCTCAATACGACTGTATGTTTTTTTTTTGTTTTTTTTGTTAAATGTTACGCGATGTTATGAACCGATTTTGATGGTTTTTTTTGGTAGAATATACTTAAGAGGTGGTCCCATATAAATTTTATCGAAATCGGTCATGCCAAAACCGAAATATAAGCGATGATTTTAAGCTTTGCTTGCGTTTCAATTATTATTTGAAGTTGTAAAATTATACATATATACAAACACTTAATTTAACAAATAAAAAAACTACCTACCTTATATAATATCAGATAGAATTGGTATTTGTTAGGCACGCTTTCATCTTCGACCGCATCGTCATTTTCCATCGCGTATGACTGTGGTTATGCGCGTGGTTAGTCACACATAAAAAAATATCTATCTGTTCTCGAGTTATCATGTTCAGAATTGTTATAAACTGCCCGTTGCCAGCGGATATCGGGTTTGATTCCTGACGGGAACATAAGTTGGTCTATCTAGCATAAAAAGAAGAAAATTCGCCACATGTTTTTTTTTTGTTTCTTGTTCTGGTTGTGATTGTGTGTGTGATGTGAATGTTTCCGGCACCCATGACACAAGCCTATACACAACTTAGTGTGGGGTGTCTAAAAAAAGATTATCATATAAAATATATGTGAATTTAATTTATATAATAAAAAAAATACTAAAATAGATACAGCGCGCGTTGAAGTCTTTTATTGGGCAAATTGCAACTGAGTAAACAAAATGGTGATTTTTGAAAACATAATTGTATGTTATATTAATATTTCATTTAATTCATATATGTCACATTTGTCTGTGGTCAAATATTTGTAGTGCGTTCAAAAATTAATTTTGTGTCTAATCTTTGACAGATACGAACTGTTTGTATGGGAAAATAAAATAGTTGTATTGACTACTTTCCTTGCAATATGTATTTTCTCACCTTTTGAACCTTCCTTGGACTTCTGCAAATATTTCAAAGTCAAAATTAGACAAATCGGTTCAGCCGTTCTTAGGTTTTTGAGAGACTGACAAACATGAATTCATTTATATTATACTAGCGATCCGCCCCGTCTTCGCCCGGGTGTGATAAATGAAAAACCGCTCGACCGATTTTGTGCAAACTTCACATAAACCATCTACTAACTAAATAGTCCGAACAAAGCCTAAACATTTGGTTTGGATAGATGAGCCCGTTCTTGAGTTATAAAATAACAACGAAAAGTGGCATTGATTTTTATATATATATCGGGAATTATGACGACGGATTGAATTTGGCTGAAATTCTGCAGCTCTCAACTCTTTCAGTATGGTATGTAGGTTATTACCTACCTTCATACTGAAAAAGAACGCATGGGTTCAATACCCGCCTCAAGCGATATTTTTTATTTTATTTATGAGTATAGTTCTGCCTAGCATGGCTAATCTTCTATATCTATAACTGTTATATAAATATCGGGAAAATTTACGAAAAAAAATCTTACATTTTGTAAAGGAATGGGGGTTTTGATTATATTTCGTAAATTAACGCGGGCGACGCCGCGCCGCAGGAAACAACTAGTGCTATATAAATAAAAATCGATGAAGAATAAGAAATCGATCAAAAAGACTTTCTTTTAATTATTTTGATTTCTGCATCATCATCACACTCGCTTCAATAACATTGATTGTAATCTTCGGTTGCTCCGTGACTCGCCATTTGCAAAGGTTATATCGGAGGAGCAGCTGACGTAACGCGGTCCAAAGTGCAATGGCCTGCGTCTGCGCCGATGTGGCATGCTCTCGATCAATGGAACAGAATTTTTTACGAGTTAACTTATTTTTAAACGCGTTCAGACTCACAGCCCCACACTTAGTTCAATTGTGTTGTGGGGCATCGGGTTCGATTCCCGGCGGGAACATAAGTTTTCTCCCCAAAGAAATTTGTGTTTCTGGTTCTGAGTGTGATTGTGTGTGTGATGTGAATGTTTTCGACACCCACGATACAAGTATTCGAACTAAGTATGGGGCTGTAAGTATGAAAGCCTCAATTACCTATATTTCCTAAAACTATAACTATAGGTATATCTATGTACGAGTATATCAATATTATGTATTTAGTTTTAGAGATACCTCGTGCGTTTCAGATATACATTTTTTATGAGTTTGAGTGTATGTTTAGCTTACTACATTCACTTAGCTTTACATATGACCTTGTACATTTATAACTATGTTGTTGTTGACAGGGACAAAAGATTCACAGCTTTGCCTTGTTGTATGTTCTATTCCAGGGTTATATACTCAAAAACATTATAAAAATACGAATTAAAACCCTTACTAATAAAGTCAGCTTTAAGAATAAAAAAATACTGATCCTCAATTAATCCAAGCAAAATACTCCTGGTTATAATTTGTAATCATTTTCAAAGTAATATAACTTATTACAACAAATTTAATACACTAAACACTCATGACTGAGTACTTGACCTCACATCGCCAGAGGTCACCCAACGTCCTCGCAAGGTCCAAGTAAAATAGGTAATGTTTGTCCACATTATTATTTATGGCTGTTTGTAAGCCTTACTGCCGCACTAACGCTTCAAAAGTTTAATACTTCATTTACTTGCGTCCTCTAGCTTAGTTAAAGTAATCATAGCTAAAAAATTTACTGTATAATTTCTTTCCAAATCAAATAAGATATATACAAACTTAACTATTTACTTACCTAATGCAAAAAGTCGTTGGTCGGCAGTGCGCCCAAAATGCTGGCTGCGTTTTACAACGAGTATTGATTGCTGAGCAAACTACAATCCATCATTTTGGTTACGTGTCGATTCTTTCAGTCTCCCAACCAAATCTTTTTGAATTTCGAGTTTCCATGGACTCAGCGTTTCTACTCCAAACGGCACAAATATGTAACCTCTGTCGAGGTTTGAATATTTGCGCCGTTTCGAGGATTCTGCTGCGGCAGTAACTTTTAGCTTTTTCAGCTTTCTTTCCAGATTAGAAACTGGGAATTGTAAAATATAGAGTGAATCCGAATAGATCCAATACAGCGTCACTATCAGATGATAAAGTAAAAGGTTAAGAAACAAATTAAAACAATGTTTGCATTTCTGCTTTTATTGATTTTCTCCTGACTGTCATCTAAGGTTTATGTTTGTCGCGCGTATCTTGTATGTATGTTATTTCTTTATACCTGGTATCTTAAAAAGGCTGAATGGACAGTAATAGTATCGCTACAACCGTCTTAAAAACCTTAGTGTCCTTAGATAGGTGTTTGAAAATAAAAACAAAATGGCGGATGTTTGACGAAATAATAATACGTCAACAAAAAAAAAACCAAATCCATCGAGTAGTTTATCAAAATGAAGGAAATTTAAAGGGGATCACATAAAATTACATAAAAAGTATGTTCACGTTTTTCGCAGTCGGGTTTTTTAAATTTTTAGTACATGTTGTTGTTGTTTATAAAAAAACATAGACGCTTACACACTCACAGCCCTAATTTCGTTGACTTGTGTTGGGGTGCCGGAAACATTCACATCACGCACACAATCACAATCAGAACCAGAAACACAAATTTTCCTTGGGGAGAAAACTTGTGTTTCTACCAGGAATCGAACCCGATACCCCTGCTTAGAAGCCGAACGCCACCCAACTAAGCCAACGAGCAGTTCAATCAGTTTAGCAATTATTAAAATGATCATTGTATTCAATACTGCCTAAAGATGAAATGATTCGGCACTCTGAGTGCAGTAAGTCTTAAAATGTACTTGTATTTGTACAATTAAGTTATTTGTTTATATTGTTATGTTTATGATGATGGTTATTAGTGAAGAACAACTAAGTAAAGTGGGCTACACACATTGAAGTTTATTGAAATGTACTGGACGTAGAAAAACATCGGCTACTCATGAGTACAAACAAATACCAACGAGACTCAATGAGTCTTTTCAAGGTTTTTAAAGGTTTTTATTTAATTACGAGAAAAGAACTATGATTTATAAGCATATGTAGGATGTTTGGCGCATGCACCGACAGGATTTTTTCGGGGGTTGGAGGAGTCATTTCAACCCTGTATAATCAACATAAAATGTAATAAGAAATTCAAATATTCAATGAAGATGGCTACTGACAACAACAGACACATTAACACCCACATCCTGACACTAACATCAAGCATTTGTATTTTTAGTCCCGGGAACATTAACAATGCGCAGTGGGCAAGTTTGTTTTCTGCGCCGTAGGTCCTGGGTTCGATTCCCGGCAGGGCACAATTTTCCTTTTCAAGGGACATATGTGCTTCTGATTCTGGGTGTGTTCATGTGTGTGATATGTAAATGTGCCAATCAAACTAGTGTGGGGATGCAAAAAAAGTCTACATAGAAGGACAAGTATGCTACAATTTCGACAAGTTTCGTGCTGTAAATACTAACCATTTTGAAAAACTAGCTGCGCCCCGCGGTTTTATTCTTCTTTTTTACAAACTCGAAGGAATTCTGAATAAAAAGTAACCTATGTGTTAATCCAAAATGTCAGCTATTTCCTTACTAAGTTTTATAAAAATTGGTAAAGTCGTTAGGGCGTGAAGAAGTAATAAACATAAAAACACACTCACAAACTTTCGCGTTTATAATATTAGTGTGGCAATCGCGATAATTTTCAAAATACAGTAATTAATAATTAAACGCATGCAAAGCTTAAAAATCTGACTTCACCGCTTATATTTCGGTTTTGGCTTAAACAATTCGATACAATATATATATAATGAACCTCTGAAGTATTATCTACTAAAAAAAACCATCAAAATCAATTTAAAATTGGCTCAGAAATCGTGTAACATACATAAAAAAAAACACACTCGAATTGAGAACCTCTTTTTTGGAAGTCAAAAATATCTTAATTATATAAAAGGTCTCTAATAAGAATCGAACCCCTTTAACTGACCTACAAACACACACACATAGACTAGCTAATTACTTACATAACATTATACCACAAGTACGTGTCGCAAGCGACTTCGACGGCTGCGACGTTAACGTCGCGCGTCGTATCGCAACCGTCAAGGTTGGAGAAAATGAATCTCGATAGGTGACCTTGTCGTAGTGATGATACCCGGTACGTACTCTAGCCTGGCGAAATAGAGCACGTCTCATATCCACATTATATTTATTCAAAAACTAAACTAAAACTATGTACAGCAAAGAACTAAGTTACCTACAAGACATCGAGCTTATTAACATTGCAATTCAGAGAGGCAATGCCGCCAGCATGATGGGAACGCTGCCCACTGGTAGTGGGCTTGAGCACTTGAGTTACCTATAAGCTCGATGTCTTGAAGGTAACTTAGTTCTTTGCTGTACATAGTTTTAGTTTAGTTTTAGGAAATATAGGCAATTGGCCCGTAGTTAGGCATGAAAAAAAATTTTATCTATAAAAAAAAAATCAAAACTAGCCGTGCCTCGCGGCTTCGCCCGCTTTTATCAAGTTTAAAAGTAGCCTATGTTTTAATCCTAGGTATAAGCTATGTACATTCCAATTTTCTTCCTAATCCGTTTTACCGTTCCAGCGTGAAGAGAGGACAAACATACTTACACACAAACTTTCGGATTAATAATATTAGTAGGATTATATATGTATTTTTAAGCATATAATTTGTTTTTTATTCACACACACACATTAACAATCATAACCCATATTAAGTTCAAAGACTTGTATCATAGGTGCCGGAAACATTTATATATCGTAATCAGTAACACACCACCACATTCAGTCCCTTGGGAAGAAAAATCGAGCGAATGCAAGGAATCGAACCCTGGACCCACGGCGCGTAGAGGGCAGAGACTTGCCTACCGTACATAGATAAAATATAAGTTACTAGCCGTGCCCCGCGCAATTATTAAACTTTCACACTCGAAGAATCACAGGTTTTGGAAAATTATACAAAATCAACATCGCCATTCACTTGCGCGGCAAAAAACCATTTGTTTTATTATGTTATTACATTGATTTAAAATAATAATGATATATTGTTTGTTTCAGGTAAGTTCTTAACAACTATTCTCTATAAACTTCTTTATCCACAACTGGGATTCTGGACTTTTGACAGTAAGTCGTTATTTTTAAGTGTCAACGGTAAGTGTTGTAAATATTAATTACCTGTATGTGTCTACTATAAATAAGTAAATTTTATTATTAATAAAAAAAATTTTGACGACCCAGTTGGCGCAGTGGACAGGTGTCCGCCCTCTGCGCCGTGGATCCTGGGTTCGATTCCCGGCAGGAGCACAAATTCCTTCCCAAGGGTTATTTGTGCTTCTGGTTCTGGGTGTAATATGTGTGTGATGTGAATGTTTCCGGCACCCACGATACAAGTCTTTGAACTTAGTGTGGGGGCTGTGAGTGTGAAAGGGTTTGTTAGTTTTGTTTTAAATTTAAAATTTAAAAAAATTTAACCAGATTCAACCATATCAAGGACATATTAATAGATTAAAACCCTTCATATTTTAGCTAATAATAAAGATCATTAATTAACATTTTCAATATTCTTTGTCACTATCTAAGCACTTGTCTATCAGATAATCATTAAGATTTTCGGTAATTTATTGTGAGAGTATTATCTTTAAAATCATCCCATAAGTTTGCCTTCACTAAGTTTATCATTCTTGAAGTGCGTGGAATACTTAGGTTACGTAATGTTTGTAATTTTCATATTATCGTCCGGTATTTCATTTCTCTGTTATTGGCACATTAGTAAACAAGAGTATAGCAACACCTATTACGCCATATACATCATACAGGATGTTGTTAATTACTATACACTTTAGACTCAGAAGGGCTATGAAAATATGAAATTTTCTATGAAATTTACCCTAACTGCGACCTACTACGTACATCCGTTCTAAATGAACGTAGTAGGTCGCAGTTAGGGTCAATTTGGTGAATAATAACTTATCTTTATATCACATTAATATTATAAATTCGAACGTTTGTGTGTAAGTGTGTAAATGTGTTTGTTTCCTTTTCATGCTACAGCATGACGTTACAACGTCTAAACGGATTTGAATGAAAATTTGAATATACATAGCTTATGGTTTACATAGTCTACTTTTTAACTAGATAAACGCGGGCGAAGCCTCGGGACAAAGCTAGTATAAAATAATTCTTCTTTACGTGTGTATGTGACTGAACCCCTCTTAAACGGCTGGACCGATTTTGATTAAATTTTTTGTATGTGTATTATATAGAGAGAGTTATAAGAAGATAGATTTACAATTTGATCCGATAAAGAATGTTTTTTTCAATTTACGCGAGCGAAGCCGCGGGGAACAAGTAGTATTATATAAATTTAATTATATGAATCTTAACTATACATTACCAAAACTGCATTATCACTAGCAATTAGGTATTACAAAGAATTCTTATCTCGGAGGAAACCACTACTTAGCACCGCTATGTGGTCATATTCACGAGTGTGTGTGTAACAAATTCTATTGTCATTCTAATTGTTTGGGCGTTTACCTAACTTCATACAACCAATAAGTTTTGCAGCTGAAAACCTCCTCTTCTTTTCTAATAAGTGTGAGAGAGATAGAAGTGCCTATCTAATACCTTTAAACGAGCAATTCTTGTATATGTATATATATAATTTGAATCTCGGAAACCGGTCCAACGATTTTCATGAAATTTAGTATGCAGAAGGTTCGGTCATTCAGGTACAATGTACATATAAGCGATGATCAAGGATGTTTTGTATGTATTCATGTATTCAAATATCATGCATTGCCGCTTTTATTGTCATTACACTAATATTATAAATGAGACAGTTTATGTGTACGTTTGAAATGAATGTTTGTTTACTTCTCGAACTAAAACGGATTTGAATGATATTTGGAATACACACTGACACATTTACACACTTACAAACAAATTTTCGGATTTATAATTTTAGTAGGATTATGCTGACGCTCCTTTGCGTCTCGCAGTCGGGTAAAATAGAAACACATGTGCCATATGGGTCCATGTTTTATTAAAAAAAAAAAAATCAACCTTTTTACACTTACAGATAGTTATGTAAACTTTTGAATTAAAAAAATGACCTTTAGGTACCTTAGGTGCCATCATACTAATATTACAAATCTGAAAATTTGTGTGGTTAAGTGTGTAAGTAACTTTGTTCCCTCTTCACACTTTAACGGCGGAACGGATTTGGATAAAATTTGGAATGTACATAGCTTATACCAAGAATAAACACATAGGCTACTTTATAACTTGATAATAGCGGGCGAAGCCGCAGGGCACGGCTAGTTTCCTGCAAATTAGGACCTCATACATTGATTGCTAATTCATATGTACAGAGTTATCATATTATTCAGTAAAGTCAACCGTGAACTCCGATAAAGGAAACATTTAAATAAGCAATCAATTATAACGATCTACAATTATACAACACATGCAAAATATATTTAATAACTAAAGATTGCTATCATAAATAACATTTAATTTGCAATAATTATTTTCATAGTAGATTAGGAATTTTTTAAAATTATTTCTCAACAAATTTCCACTCATTTTAAGAAAAATGATTTTCTTATGTTCTAGTTAAATATACATAAATACTTTCACACTCACATCCACACACTAAGTTCTACGTTTTGTGTGTATTCACATCACACACACAATCACACACAGAACCAGAAACACAAATTTCCCTTGAGGAGAAAATTCGTGTTTCTACCGAAAATCTAAATTCAGGAGTGTTTTCATAATTTTTGATATTGCCAGTTGTTAACCGACAATAAAAAAAGGAGTTCCCTTTGAAAAAAAGGATTCCCTGGACTAATTCGAGAAATTATTTTTTATTTTTTGTTGTAAAGGGTATAATTCCCAGGAGGTCCCATTATAATTTGGTTCATTCGCACGAAACGTTTCGCGTCTCCGTTCATTTATAGAACAGCAAAAGAATGGAACGCTTTGCCGTCGTCTGTGTTTCTCGAAAGGTACAATTTGGGTGTGTTCAAAAGTAAAGTAAATAGGTATTTACTAAGCAAGCGTGCTCCACCTTAGACTACATCGTCACTTTCCATCAGGTGTGATTGTGGTCAAACGTTTGCTTAGTAAGTAACATATAAAAAAAATGTTATTAAGATTATGATGAAGAGTTTCCGAGATATTTGCGATTGAAGTTGGTTATTCGTTTTATAAACTAGTGTATAGATATATTTAGAACCTAAAAATGTCATACATTATTTTACCGCAACATGAAATAAGCTAGCCCATAAATAATGCTAATTTACAATCACTTGCTAATAAGTGGTTTAATTTTAGAATTAAACATAACTAAACCTTAAGGTCAACATTGCGAAACACTTCGTTTGTACTGCCACAGATTATATAATAGTTTGGTCTGCTCCAACTTAAGTTACACAACCATTAACTTGGCAAATGAGTATAAACTTGGTAATGCTTGCTAATAATTTGTTTTATTTGTTCAATGTTAACTGGGACTTTCAAATATTTGAATTACATAAACTACTAGCCGTGGCCCGCGGCTTCGCTCGCTATTATCAATTTAAAAAGTAGCCTATGTGTTAATCCCAGGTATAATCTATGTTGATTCCAAATATCATCCAAATCCGTTCAGCCGTTAAAGCGTGAACCCTCTTCAGGCTTTAACGGCTGAACGGATTTGGTTAAAATTTGGAATGTATATAGCTTATACCTAGGATTAACACAGGCTACTTTTTTAACTTGACAATAGCGGGCGAAGACGCGGGGCACCACTAGTATAAGCTAGCTGTGCCCTGGGGCTTCGCCCGCTATTATCAAGTTAAAAAGTAGCCTATGTGTTAATCCTAGGTATAAGCTATATACATTCCAAATTTCATCTAAATCCGTTCAGCCGTTATAGCGTGAAGAGGGAACAAACAAAATAACACACTAACACACAAACTTTCGCATTTATAATGTTAGTAGGATGACCACCATCTCTCTGTATTCGAACGCCTCTTTAGGCAAAATATGTTGAATTTACATTTTACGTATAGTATCTGCATGTATTATTTTGTATTGCGTGTTACTGCACATGTTTGTTTTGAATAAAATTATCTTTATCTTTAACGAATTTGATCATTTATTTAGGTGCGCGTTCGCCGTAAGCAGGGTATTGGGTTCGATTCCCGACGGGAACACAAGTTTTCTCCCAAGGAAAACGTGTGTTTCTGGTTCTGATTGTAATTGTGTTTGATGTGAATGTTTCCGGCACCCACGACACAAGTCATCGAACTTAGTGTGGGGCTGTGAGTGTGAAAGCGTTTATGTTAATTTAATGGTCTATGATTTTTCTAGTACTTTAAATTACCCTGTTTAGAAGCCTTTTACACCGAATCAGGCGAAAATAACTTGTTTGGCGTATACAATGCACGCTGACCAAAATATGTGATTCTGGTGGTACAGAATAGATGTAAAATAAAAAATGGTTGTCTGTCAAGTCGGTTTACGGACGATAATTTTACATGATAACGTCATAAGAAAACATCGAAGTTTATGCCGTCAATGTCAAAACTATGTTAGAGTATTCAAGCTCACGTGTTTTCGGCTTAGGCAACAGCAGTCTAAAGGAGCACGAGTTTACCTTCAAACGAGACTTTGGTAATATATGCGCGGATTTTAGATCGCCTGACGCGTGGCCTAGGTCATTTGAGCCCGTATTAGTATTTGTAAAAACTTAGCCAAATGCTTACAATTTAAAATAAACTAAAATTATAACTTAGAATAGGGATGATGATTGGGTAAAAAAATTAAAATAATATCACAATATGTAACAATAATTGAAACGCAAGCAAATTTAAAAAAATCGATTTCATCGCTTATATTTCGGTTTTGGCTGGACCGATAAATTTATATGGGACTATCTCTGAAGTAGATATACCCTACTAAAAAAAAAAAAAAATTTTATCTTTTAGCAATAAATGGAGTCTTGTATTGAACTCATTACTGAATCCAAAATTTATTCAAAGACAACACAATTGAACTATTGACGATTTATCGAACGTATTATATTTAAAAAATACTACCTAAGTACTTATACAATTAACTATACAATAATACTGTTTATTTGTGTATTGATAAGATCGTACTTACATCTATCAAAACATTTATTTGCAAAAACACGGGATAATCATTTAAACACAAGCAAAGCTTAAAAAAACCGACTTCACCGCTTTATATTCGGAACCTTGATCAGATGAAATGTACATCATTGACGATAACTCAAAAACTACTGATCAGATCTTGATCAAATTTAAATGGGACCAATGGGAAAGCACTAGCAAAATGGGTTCACGTGGAAAGAAGTTATGAGTGACATACATAAAAAAAAAACAGATTCATTGAGTATCTCCTCCTGTTTTGTGAAGTCGGTAGATAAAACTAAAGCCTTCCGATTGATTTCCACGAGATTCAAGTGTTGTAGTAAAGAGCTGCAGCTAGGGTATTGTGTAACACTGTTATGGAGTACCTCACGACTACAATAGGAATTTATTACTATGCGACTTTGTTACATAGACGTCTGCAATTTTAAAATACGCACTCCGTCAACTGTCACAAGTATACAAGTACCATCAAATAGGTAGGTACTAGTGGTTCTGAAAACCTTCTGAAAACTCGTATTTTTTCAAATGGCTGAAATATGTGTTTCTAACTACTTCACAAAAAAGGAGTAGGTACTCAAGTCGACAGTATTTTTTTTTAGAAAGCAATTATGAGGTAACATAAAAAAAAAAACAATCGACTTGAGTACCACCTCCTTTTTTTGGAAGTCGGTAACAAGCAAAGCTTAAAAAACCCGACTCCACCGCTTTATCTTCTGAACCTTGATCAAATTCAATGTATTAAACACGCAATATTGGCGATAACTCAAAAACTACTGATCAGATCATGATCAAATTTAAATGGGACCAACGGGAATGCACCAGTTTCAATTTTAGAAAACGTCGCAAAGCTCGGTCATCCAGGTACTATTATGTTAGATATGAAACTTCTCTGCAACGGCTGAAACAATGAATATAATGTTTATATTAACATTTATATTATCCTGAAGAAAATTATGTGTAAGTTGAACTGGTCGTTGGCGTAAGTCATTATGCCTTCTATGCAGCGTGTCCGGTGGGAACAACATTTTCTCCCCAAGGAAAATTTGTATGTCAGGTTCTGGGTGTAATTTGCCTTTTTTCCCACTAGTACCACCGGTCTGTGCCACCGTTGAGACTAGCGGGTAATTTCATTCTATTTAGTACAACCATTTACATCCATTAATAGAGTAGGTACTAGAGAGAGTCCTTTGTTCCCAATAGCTTACTATATTATAATTGTTATATATCATTATTTATAATTCAGTAGGTATATTATAATTTACATTTTTTATTTTTTATTTTACATCTTTCTGAATTTTGTTATGTTAAAACACCAACGTCCAACTTTGTTGCGTAATTCCTCTCCATCCAAAGGTTGTCTGAAAGAGATTTTTTTCTTTTTTTCGCTTTTAGCGATAAGACCGCCTATTGTTTCACTTATTTTGTAAGTAATTATTTTCTATTCTGTTTTGTCACAAATATAGTGTTCAATAAAGAGTTTATCTTTCTATCTATCTTACTACGTATCCAATTGTGTGTGATGTGAAAATTTCTGACGGACACAAGACATCGAATTTTGTGTAAGGCTGTGCGAAAGCTAAAAAAAACTGGCATATAAAGGATTTGATATGATTTTGATTAGATAAATCCAAAAAATATTTCCGTCCAGTTTACACTCAATAAATGAATTTCTACATGTCACAAAAATGGCGAGCGTATAACTAGATCCGCCCAGCGCACTTGACCGGAATATCGGCCGCTGAGGCGGTGACCATATCGGATACCGGGTAAGTGTTACGCAGCTTGCATAACATGACCTTTCTATACGCGAATATTTGGCAAGATATGTGGTCGTGGCGAGTGAGCCGATGTGATACTACACCTGGGTGAAGTGGTGACAGTACCTATTATAATACAGCAATTAACAGTACGCTTAAAGACTTGAATCGTGGATACCGGAACTTGCATATCACTTACACAATTACACCCAGAACCAGAAGCGCAAATGTCCCTTAAGAGAAAAGTTGCGCTTCCGCCGGGAAGCTAACCAAGACCCCCGCAGAGAGCATAGACTTTTCCACTGCGCCAACTGAGTTATCAAACGAACATGTAAATAAAGATCTTATAGTAACTAAGGACTAGATATAGAGGATAAATATTCAGTCAGCAAGTAGACGTGCAAATCTATCGTTTACATTTAGAAATGTTGCACAGGAATTACACGAGTTAATTCCCCAAGCCCCATTTACTATTTATATTTGTCGTTAGACAAAAGACAAACTGTCAAAAGTCATCCATTTATAGTTATATGCCACCAGTTCCGTTTAGTTTCTAAGTTTATCATCCGTACTGTGAAGGAGTGGAACTGATTACTCGCGTATTTGTCCTCCTGAAGGTATATATTCTAATATTAAATTTCGACTTACAAATATTTAATAAGAATTGGTTTTATCTTAGTTATGACCTTCTTTCCACTTAATCGATTTTGAAGATTTTTTTTTGTTTGAAAGATGGTGCTTTCCCATTAGTACCAATTAAATTTGATCAAGATCTGATCGGAAGTTGTATCGCATTTAGTGGGTTACACCCCGTTTCTTCACCCCATTATAAAAACGAGTCTTCTTTCATATTTAAGTAGACATTAGCCGTGCCCTGAGGCTCTTCCCGCGTTTATCAAGTTAAAAGCAGCATTATTATTCTCTAGGCAAGCGTGCTACATCTTCAGCCGCATCATCGCTTTCCATCAGGTGAGATTGTGGTCAGATACTTGCTTATCGAGTATAATAAAGCCTATGTATTAATCCTACAGTATTCATCCTATAATTTGGAATATAGATAGATAGCTATATTCCAAATTTCATTCATCCGTTCAGCTGTTAAGAGAAAACAGCCATAATTACACACTGACACACAAACTTTTAGATTTATAATGTTAGTGTGATGTTATCTTTAACAATCAAAAAACTTTTGACGCACCAAATATCAAAATCAGTCCAAAATCCTACTTAATGTATAAAATAAAGCATCGTTGACACGCCCAAATTACCCATTATCTAAATCTAACTACTATAATAATTTGTTCCCCACTGATCGACGAATGTTTCGACACTGTTATGTCACAGTTGCGCAACACTGGGTCATGATCGATCTCGCCTTCCGCTTCGATCGATTGTTGAATATAATCGATTCATTAGTTCCGAGGTTATGATGATAACTATGCAGAACACAAAAGTAATTTCTAAATATCATCATCGGCCGCATCACTTTCCTTAAGGTGAGATGGTGGTCAAATGCTTGACTATATAATATTACAATAATATGTATTATATATAGCCTTTAATTCAGACCAAGTTACATATTAAGGTTTAAAATTAAAATGATTACATATATTACATAGTCTAGTATTTATTTTTTCTTTATTTTCTAAAGATCTGTTTGCCAGTCGGCTTGTCTATATAGCATTAAAATAATAGTTGGGGTACCGCCGATATCTCTGAAACCTTTCATCTGCACGGCTAGTATTTATATAAGATATATAATATAATATAAGTATGTCAATTTCTGTCAAAATTTATCATTTAGATATTCGTAAATTTAAATGATTATTGATTATGAAATTATTAAATAACTAGCCGCGCCCCGCGGCTTCGCCCGCTATTATTAAGATGTAAAGTAGCCTATTTGTTAATCCTACGTGTAAGCTATGTACATTCCAAATTTCATCCAAATACGTTCAGCCGTTAAAGCGTGAAGAGGGAACAAACATACTTACACACTTGCATACTTACACATTTACACACAAACTTTCGGATTTATAATATTAGTAGGATTTAAGATCAGATAGAGTCATTAACTTCCATGAATCTGGGCCCATGTGAATTTTGATCCAAATTTGTCAGTGAACTAAAAGTGAGTGAGAACTATAAGTGTCATATTAATTCACCTACGTAGTACGTACAACCTTTTTAGCACCAAAGCTATTGAAGCTTACCTTTTGTGTCTAACAGACAATAGTGGTGCCTCTGTTCACATGACATACATACGCACATACGTTATGTAAGTATTACGTGTAGTTCACGAGCTGTACATGGCTAAGATGGCAGTTTAGAAAGTTACCAGATGTGTCAATTAGACGTGATCTTCAAGGTCAAATTACGACTTCATTAGCGCAGTTATCAAGTCTTTGATTTCTGTATTGCTGATCCTGGTTTCGATTTCCGGGACACAATTTTCAACTCCAAGGGAAATTTGTTGTGTGATAGTTTTTTTTATGCTCGATACGCAAGCATATGACAACAATCTCACCTGATGGACAGCGATGATGTAGCCGAAGATGTAGCATGCTTGCCTAGAAGATACCTATTCACTCTTGACTTGAAGACTCCCAGATTATACCGTTCGGGGAACAAAGTATATGTATATGTAATGTTTCCGGCACTGTGATACAAGTCTTTGAATTGAGTGTGGCACTTTGTGTGAAAGCGTTTGAATGTCTTGTATTTCTTGCTCACGTGCTCACTAAAGGGCAGCCTGGCGTCAGGATTATTCTAGAACCATCTAACATGGTTAAAAACACTAACACAATCACACTCACGGCTCTCCTTCGAAGACGTGTATTGTGGATGCCGGAAACATTTACATCACACACAATGTTTATTTTTTAATAATCTCTGAGAATTTGAAGTTGTTCGCTTGTATGGGTTAGACGCTGAACACCTCTGACAGGCCGACGGACGGACAAAGTGCCCAACCACTCAAGCCAACTAAGAGATCTATTATATGAAGCACATTAGTGTGTAATTCTCAGCTTTCGAAGAGGTGAAACAGTGGTCCAAGATATCAGAGAAAAAAAATAAACTATTATGTATACAGAGTTCAAAAAAATTTATAACTTCAATCGCAAATACTTCCGAATCTCTTCATCAGATCTTGATCAAATTTAACTAGGACCACGTTAGAAACCCAAACACAAAAAAAACTCGCATCGGTGAAGGCGTCTTCGAGTAATCGGGAACATTTTTTTTATACAGAATAGGCAAGCATTTGACCACTATCTCACCTGATGGACAGTGATGATGCGGCCAAAGATGGGACATGCTTGCCTACCTATTCACTCGAGACTTGAAAACTCTCAGATTATACCGTTCGGGGAACAAAGACGCAGGCAATGAGTTCTCCCCTTCTTATGCCTGAGAAAATAGATTCCGATGAATTAAGAACCTTTTTTTTTAAAGTCAATTAAAAATGTAAACAAAAAATGGCTCGTACAAACATAAACGACAACAATAGGCCTTGCTGTCGAAGCACAACGTGCTGACTAACTGATTGTATGCTGATTTGTAATACCTACTTATACAAAAACGTATACCTATACCTAAAGCCGATGTTATCACGTAGTAATCATTAACAAAGGAAAGCTGTACGACAAAGGACTGCCTGTGTACGTACTAAATTCTTTAGCGGTGAGGCGGTGACATTTTTTTTATAATATAGATAATCAAAATTTTGAATATACCCACGACGCGCGACGTCATCTGGAAAACGGCTGAACAAATTTTCACCAAACATAGACACAACACTATTAATTAATTTATTTTCACGATGGGAAAGGTATAGACCTATCCCATGGTGAACTTCTTATAACGACGAAATTCGTATGCTTTTCTGTCTTCTTTTTATGCTACATAGGCAAGCATTTGACCGCTATCTCACCTGATGGAAAGTAACGATGCGGCTGAAGATGGAACATGCTTGCCTAGAAGGTACCTATTCACTCTAGACTTGAAGACACCCAGATTGTACTGTTCAGGGAACAAAGACGCAGGCAATGAGTTCCACTCTTGTGTTTATAAGTTCGCTTAGTGTTCTTATTATACTAATATTATAAATCCGAACGTATGTGAGTAAGTTTGTTTGTTCCCTCTTCACGCTTTAACGACTGAACGGATTTGGATGAAATTTGGAATGTACATAGCTTATACCTACGATTAACACATAGGCTACTTTTCAACTTGATAATAGCGGGCGAAGCCGCGGGGCACGGCTAGTATTACATAAGTACAAATACATTGCCATCAAAAGAGAAGAGTTATGCAAAGCTAAATTAATTTTAATCACAATTACAACATAATGAGCGTCCGTACATTATGTGACCAGTAAGGGCTCATTATTATAACTATTGTTTAGAAATAATTCATGGGAGTGTTGCGTTGTTTTTATATAATAGTATTGGAGACAGTGATACAATGGCTATCAATACTACGCAAAAATAATATTTTGACTACTCTTAGTATTTAACTACTTTCTAATCTATCTATCTATCTATATACGTATACTTATACTTTATGTGTATACTAGCTGTGTCTCGCGGCTTCGTCCGCGTGAGTTAGAAGTTGTGGTTGAACTTTTTCAGGGTTTATAATTTTGGATTGGTAGATCAATGGTTTGAATTCGCAGTCTCGTCTATAATCTAAATCTAGTAGACCATGATACAAAACTGAATAAAAATATAATTTTATGAATTTATCCCTAATTAAATATGCGTCATTAGTTATTTCCTATAAAGTTTATTTGTACCGAGTTTTGAGTAAATCGGAATCAGAATTACCTTGTACACACCCTAGGGGTAGTTTTGAAAAAATAAAATATACGTGTTTCATTATTTACTTCAATGTTTATATGTACCGAGTTTTGAGTGAATCGAAGCGAGTACATTTTCCATACTAACTTTTTCACCCTATATAGCACACTTAAGGGTTGATTTTTCAAAATTGGATAAGCCTATGTGTTATTCGGGAACTTGAACTATTTATATTTTAAATTTCATCAAAATCGGTTTATTGTTTCTCATTGGCTGACTGACAATGATCGTACTAACTCAAACCAGAGGAGACAAAAACCATTTTCAGGGGGTATTTATATTACACTATTTACGTTCAAGTCCCGGACCTGCGAGAATTCCGGGATAAAAACCTGTGTTAATCCGAGTGTCAGCTACCTCCAAACCAAATTTCATTAAAATTGGTCCAGCTGTTTGAGCGTGAAGAAGTAACAAACAGACAACAACCAACTTAAAAACTTTTATAATAGCCTTTATAATAGCGACTAGCCATGCCCCGTTTACACACAAACTTTCGGATTTATAATATTAGAGTCAAGTGTGATTTAAAGTGTAAACTACAAAAATAGTTAACTTTTCACGCAGTAGGTTTTTTTTTATATTGATCTTGTTAATTAAATAAATAGGAACATCAGATCATTCATACATCCGGACATTCAAGAAAACTAATAAACGACACCGAAATATGGTAGACATTCCACAAACACGCATGAAGCGTTTTGCTTCCACGTTCAATACCAAACTGCAAAGGTATGGAACTCCTTGCCTGTGTTTCCTGATAACTATATAACATCTGGGAGTCTTCAAGTCAAGAGTGAATAGGTATTTTATAGGCAAGCATGCTACATCTTGCCTAGAAAAGCAAGCATGCTCCATCTTCGGCCGCATCGTCACCTCCTGGTGAGATAGCGGTCAAATGCTTGCCTATCCTACTAATATTATACATCCGAAAGTTTGTGTGTGTGTAAGTATGTTTGTGCCCTCTTTCCGCGTTTTCTTTTTGAATTGAAAATGGCGTGCGAAGCCGCGGGGCACGGCTAGTCTAGCATTAAAAAAATGAAAGTAAGTACTATAAATGGTACCACATGTCAAGCACCGGCTTTCAAATAAAATAAGAATCATCAAAATTGGATCACCTAGAAAAAAAATCTCAGGTAACACATAAAAAAAAATACGGTCTAATTGAGAGCCTCCTCCTTTTTGTGAAGCTGGCAAGTTTGCAACACATCCGCAGACGGAAGTTGCCGGCGAGGCCGTGTGTAACTATACGCTTGACAACGCTTCACTGCTTCTGACGTACCGCAGCTCGGGTACACTATATTCTATTTGGTCATGTATATGGACACATATAACCTGAGACACAGGTACCGCAGTATCTAAGGTATTATTATAGTGAGACACGTGCAATGAGATTTAATTTACTGCGAATTTTGACCAAAAAAAACTATCAGAGCGCCTGGTTGAGGCGACGCGTGATCCAAATACTGGTACTTATTTGGCTCAACGTTTATTCGAAGCAATGCCGCCAGTATGATGGGAACGCTACCCACTGGTAGTGGGCTTGAGCACTTGAGTTACCTATAAGCTCGATGTTTTGTAGGTAACTTGGTTCCTTGCTGTATATTATAGTTTATATGCTGTAAATATAGGCAATTGGCCCGTAGATAGTACATATTTGTTACTACGAAATGTGCATTAGAAATAGATTGTCAATTTTCTTATGACCAAAGCTTTCAAAGCCTGAACTGCCCGTTGGTTTAGTTAAAATATTTCTCATGGTGCTTATTTTACTATGTAAATAAAATTATACATATATTTTTTTCGAGAATATGTTAGTTGTTTTAAGTCCGGCATTCATTTTATGTTCTCGTTTGAGAACGTAAGTTCTGTAGTACAACTTACGTTCTCAAACGAGAACATAAAATTAATGCCGGACTTGAAACAATTAACTTATATCATATCATGTAGCGGTATGCCATTGAAAAAAACGGTATACATAATATGCCGTAAAGTTATGCCATACAATTTAGTCTTATTTAAAGCTACCTGAAATAATATAACCAAACTATGTAATTTAATACATAAATAAAAATCTTAACCGATCTTTAACACTGAGCCGCGAATAGATTTAAGGTATTTCGAACTCGATTAACTTGTATGATGGTTTTTTGTACTATAACTTCTCAGCTTAGCGTTTCTTAATATATAATTTAATGTACTTACGTAAGACAATAATAATTATGTCCTCGTATGGGAACATCAGTTCTTTAAAGGAAATATTATTTCAATAAATATATACGATTTAATTTGTGTAAGTTTTTTATAATATCTCATTGTTATATACTATGATTACTTTAAAATAATTTAATTTACATATTTTGTAATAGCCTATTGTTTTTTTATTTGATATAGTTAATGAACGCTGGCAGAGTTGAGTATGTGTCTGCCTTCTAAGCAGCGAACAGGGTTTGCGTCTGGTTTCTGGTTGTGATTGTGTGTGTTGTGTTGTGTTTCCGGCACCCAAGACACAAGTTAGCGAACTTAGTATGGAGCTGTGAGTGTAAAAGCGTTTATTTTATGTTTGTATTAGTCCTATTAAATAATCATCCCTAATAACCTAATATTATAAAGACGAAAGTTTGTGAGTGTTTGTATGTTTGTTACTTCTTCACGCCCAAAGAACTAGACCAATTTTGATGATTTGGCATGGAGATAGCTGACATCCTGGGTTAACACACAGGTTTTCATCCCGGAATTCCCGTGGGTTGAGGACTTAATCCACGGAAAACCGTGGAGCTCAGCTGTATAAAATCATATATCGACAAAATACAAAATGCCGGATTCTGATCTAATGTTTTTCAACGAACTTTTTTCTTTGACCATGATAACATAATCAAAAGAAATAAGTTACTTATTAAAAACTTTTTAGACAAGCTTTTAGAAGTCCGCCATATTAGATTTAAAGTGACGTCACTTGATTTTTCGAGTTATTCTCAGCAAGCTCTTTTATTTGATACCCATATTGTAGGAGTGCATTAAAATTACTGTTCGCCATTTTGGGTGTTCCGCCATGTTGGATTTAGAATGACGTCACACAGCTAACCATGTATTGTCATCCAAACTAAACGTGAATACGAAATTTCAGCTCAATCGGTTGAAGATATCGGTTTCAAAATTGAGTTGCAAGAACACCCGAACAAACATAACAGACATTGCAAGTTAAACAAAAGCATCTAAAAAATTCTTATTTTACTTACGATTAAGCATTTTAATTATTACACCTCGGGGTGGTGTGTCTAGTTCTTTAACAATTGCATCCAAATCTATCAATAAATCAGCAAGCGCATTCCATTCCGCTGCAAGCTCATCAAAATGCTCATCACGCGATTAATCACGTTTTGACACATCGCATCGTGTCTCACTCATCACGGCCGCATGGCGAAATTGGCGCGCTTACGTTTATACAAGGCCTTACAGAACTATTTCCGTCCCTCTCTTACACAATAGTAACATGTGCTTCGTAGGTGAGATAGCATGAGTGGTGTCGTCAGAACGGCTACTCCGAGGTCCGATTTTATAATGTAGTGTTCACAGAAACTAAAGGTATCTTTGTGGTAGTATTGCTTCATATTAGGATTTCTTTGACTATTTATGGATGATACAGTGTTGATAAATTACAGGCTGTATATACAATGAGTAACAGAAAGGTGTAGTAATACTCAAGTCACACATCTAGCTACATGTATGGAGTCTAACAGGAACTTCTGCATTCGCGGCAGCACCATTAATATTGAGTTATGATGAATTAAAGTTTCTATAAAATCATGTCATTTGCAACCCTATTTCATCAGCTACCGTTCTTCACCACATAGCCTTTGGACCTAGACGTCTGACAATGGTGGCCATATGAAAGGTCAAGGTCACGCGCCACAGATGTATTCGTAGGGTTGGCAAAAAAATATTTTTTAATTTTTGTACGGAACAAATATCTCCGATTTCCGCACATGTAACTATAGGGTTGTCAAAGGTATTATAAAAATATAATATTAAATTTTTGTACGGAAAAAATTATGTCCGATTAAGACTTTCGTTCCCTGGCAGACGATTTCTGGCACGATACACATACACACCACTAAGTTTTAATACACCTTTTTGTTACAGGTTGTATAAGAAAAATAATAAGGTACCTATAATCTTGTAATAAACATAAACATTGTAGGTACTATTAAAGTCTTTATGATTCATGTATTGATGGGAACCTCATGTATTAAGGATTGCTTCTATTTTTTGCATTGTGTAAGTTCACGACCCCAATAAAGTATGTAGACAATTGTTTTTTTTCCATCAACATACATAATTTTATTTTTATGTCATCTTAAGAATAATTAATTAATAATCTATTTTTTTTTCTTTATCTTCGGAACTTTTGGTCGGAATAAATTAATACACATGGGTCAGGATAACTCAAAAACTACTGTTCAGATCTTGATCAAATTTAAATGGAAATCATTCAAATAAAAAAAGAATCGTCAAAATCGGTTCATCTAGAAATAATGTATGATGTAACACACATAAAAAAAACATTGGAATTGAGAACCTATATGATAATACATATCAAAATCAAATTAAAAATGTTTATTTACATGGGTCCCAAACAGGAACTCATGAAAGTTAATGACTCTACTGATTATACTCTCATATAATTTAAACGTAAGCAATGCTTAAAAAAACTGACTTCATCGCTTATATGTTGGTTTTGGCTAGATATCGATAGTAAAAAAGTACTTAAAGTCGAACATAGAACCTCCTCGTTTTTTGAAGTCGGTTAATGATTTAAGTATCTTATCTAACATTTGGTAATTTTATGCGATTTGTCTTCAAATTCTATTTAAGTAACACGGATATGAACGGATTTGACCTTTTGTTCTCATGCTATTTAAGTAAAGTGCGTGATGTGTCCGCAAAAAAACAACGAAAACTTATTAATCTTCCGCCTTAATAAAGGAGCTCTTGCTGGCTAAAACAGGTTAGTGAATCTGTTTTTAGAGGTTCTTCTTTTTTTAATTCAAGATAGGCAAACGTTTGACCGCCATCTCACCTGATGGTAAGTGACGATGCGGTCGACGATGGAGAACGTTTGCCTAGAAGATGCCTATTCACTCGCGACTTAACGACTCCCATATTGTATTTGTCAGGGAACACACTCAGGTAAGGAGTTCTATTCTTTTGCAGTTCGCATAATGAATGTGGAGGCAAAACGCTTCGTCCGCATTTGTGGGATATCTACCATATAGCGGTGTCTCAGAGTCTGTCTCGATGTCCGATAATATATGAGGATGGGGGAATTAGATTGTGTAATTCCGTTGCACACTCTCCGAAATGTATCCGATAAAATACCGAGAGACTCGCCACCATGCGACGATGCCCTAAGGTCTGAAGTTTTGCATCAGTCAACTGAGGTTTATATATTCCTAACATTATTCATAACTAGAAGTTATTTATTTGATACTTGTCTGTCTCGCAAAGACCCTCAGATTAACAAAATCTAAAAAAATGCACACGTACTTACTCCAAAACTACTACACTAAAAATACAAACGTAATGCCGCATTTTTTTTTATGTAGAATAGGCAAGCATTTGACCACTATCTCACCTGATGGAAAGTGATGATGCGGCCAAAGATTTTTTTTTTTTTTTTATTTGTGACAGGCTAGTGTTTGACCAGTATCTCACCTGATGGTAAGTGACGATGTGATCGAAGCTGGTAAACACACTAGACCTGGAATACGCAGGCTCTCAAGGATAACTGCCGGAACACCGTATGTGGCTTGGCGGCAGACTTTCAACTTGATGGTGGTAAGCTACTTTGGTAGCAAGCCAGGCGAGCAACTCACAAAATTCTCTACCACCTCTCAATCTTATATGGTATCTTCTAGGCAAGCATGATGGGACATGCTTGCCTAGAAGATACCTATTCACTTGAGACTTGAAGACTCCCAGATTATACTGTTCAGGGAACAAAGACGCAGGCAATTAGTTCCACTCTTTCGCTGTACGGATGATGAACGTAGAAGCGAAACGCTTCGAGCGAACTGAAGGTATGTCGACCATAAATGGATGACGTTTGATAGTTTAACGGTTTTTTTGACGACCCAGTTGGCGCAGTCGACAGGTCTCTGCCATCTGCGCCGTGAGTCCTGGGTTCGATTCCCGGCAGGAGCACAAAATCCTTCCCAAGGGATATTTGTGCTTCTGGTTCTGGGTGTAATGTGTATGTGATGTGAATGTTTCCGGTACAAAAGATACAACTTAGTGTGGGGCTGTGAGTGTGAATGCGTTTGTTTTTTGTTTTGATTTGTTTTTCATTTTTCAGTTGTCTGTGAAAGTTTGCCGCGAGCGAATAGATATCTTCTAGGCAAGCATTTCCCATCTTTGGTCGCATCATCACTTTCCATCAGGTGAGATAGTGGTCAAATGCTGCATAAGAAAAAAAACATCGATGACGTATAAGTTATATATATAAGTAATATCCAACCAATTATTTTTCTTCATTGGCCAATTCTCAGTAACGATACAAACAACGTACGTGCGTCTTTTGTCTGACTCAGAGTGAAGAGACAGAATTGATGCCAAATACAGAGAAATATAAAACGCCTTTACGCTTCACAATAAGTTATATGACTTATACCGCGTGCGCGTTCGCCTTCTAAGCAGGGGTACCGGGTTCGGCTTCCGGCGGGAACACACATTCACCCCAAGCAAAATTTGTGTTTCTGGTTCTGGTTGTGATTGTGTAATATTAATGTTTCCGGCACCCACGACATAAGTCAACGAACTTAGTGCGGGGCTGTGAGTGTGAAAGCGTTTATATTATAACTAGGCGTTCGCCCGCGTTTATCAAGTTAAAAAGTAGCCTATGTGTTAATCCTAGGTATAAGCTATGTACATTACAAATTTTCATTCAAATCCGTTCAGCCGTTACAGCGTGAAAAGAAAACAAACTTATTTAGACACTAGCTGACCCGGCAAACGTTGTTTTGCCATATACATTATGTAATTTTCTAGGAAATATATTTAAAAAAAAACGAACACTATATAAGTGTGTAATTATTCATTATTAATAGGGGGATGTAATTAAAAAATAAAAACAAAGAATTATGTCCAAAAAATAAACTAACATTTTTTGGTTTGGACCACCCTTAACATTTAGGGGTATGAAAAATAGATGTTGACCGATTCTCAGACCTACCCGATATGCATCGAAAATTTAATAAAAATCGGTCAAGCCGTTTCGGAGGAGTTTGGTAACAAACACCGCGACACGAGAGTTTTATATATTAGACTAGCTGCGCCCCGCGGTTTCACCCGCGTTGATAATGATGAAAAGTGATGATGATGATGATGATGAAAAATAGATGTTGGCCGATTCTCATAGATACCGGATAAGCACAAAAAAATTATCAAAATCGGTCAAGCCGTTTCGGAGGAGTATGGCAACGAAAACTGTGACACGAGAATTTTATATATAAGACGAGAATTTTATATATTAGATTTATACACTTACACACAAACTTTCGCATTTTAATTTTTTTTTTTTTTATTTGTGACAGGCTTGTGTTTGATTACTATCTCACCTGATGGTAAGTGACGATGTGTTCGAAGCTGGTAAACACACTAGACCTGGAATACGCAGGCTCTCAAGGATAACTGCCGGAACACCGTATTTGGCTTGGCGGCAGACTTTCAACTTGATGGTGGTAAGCTACTTTGGTAGCAAGCCAGGCGAGCAACTCACAAAATGCTCTACCACCTCTCAAATATCACCTGATTAGCACCACCCGGGGACCACGTGTTATATGTAATATTAATCATAACATCAATATTAGTGTGATGTTATTATTATTTATTATTTGCGGAAATTTCCCAGATAAGTAAGCACAAGTTACGATTCATTCAACTTGTCATTTTCATTGTGACATGGTACTATTTAATTCTAACGTTTTTGCTGTTTACTTTTTTACTTATTGCAAATTATTATTTATAGTTGACGTCCGCGTCTTCTATTTATAGTGTCTACGTATGTGTGATTACCATTTATTCAGTTTTACGTAAAAACAAAATACTTGGGACAATAGTTTTAAATATATACCTGTTCTCAGATGAGTACACACGTATTTTATACTGTCCTTACTTGAGGCCATGATGATTTAATAATAATGATAGCAAACTTTTGAAACTTTATTGCTATACTAGCCGTACATTGTAGCTTTTTATACGTTTTCATACTCACAGCCCCACACAAAGTTAAAAAAAATTAATGAAAAAAAATGCGCTGCCGAGTTTCTTGCCAGGTTCTTCACGAGATGGCTGTAATTTTGCGAATCTGGCAATAGAATCATTTCCTTTCGTGAGTGCCTCTTTGGGGCCCATGTGAATAAACGATTTTGATTTTGATTTTGAAAGACTTGTCGTGGATGCCGGAAATATTCACATCACACGCACATTTACAACCAGAATCAGAAACACAAATTTCCCTTGGGGAGAATACTTGTGTTTTCCATCGGGAATCGAGAAAATGCCCTACCTTCATGGATGTCGCGCATTAGTTAAGTCTCGACTACAGAGTCTCGATCATTGGCGAAAAGTAGCAAGCCTCTCAATTTTCTACAAATTGCATTACGGAGAGTGTTCAAAGGAATTGCATGATCTTATTTCCACATCATCGTTCTACTACCGAACATTTAGAAAGACGACAATGCGGCATCCTCTAATAATAAAAATACCGACCATTCGCACGAACACTTCCACTTTCATTATGAGAACTGCCAATGAATGGACCGCCCTGCCGTCTACTGTGTTTCCCGAAAAGTATAATATGGGGTTTTTCAAGAAGAGTGAATAGGTATTTACTGAGCAAGCGTGCTCCATCTTCGACTGCATCGTCGCTTTCCATCAGGTGAGATTATAGTTAAACGCAAGCTTAGTCTCAAATAAAAAAAAGTCATAGGATGATGGATTCGAAAGCGCGACCTGAACGGAAGGCTCCTTCACTAAAACAATCATCGCTTTGATAGTCCTCGTGCTTCGTTCTTCGTCAAGTGAATAGTTTCATAATGCATCAAGCATTGGTAGCACTATTAGTATTTTGTTGTCACACGGTTAGGTAAGTTCCAGGAGGCTTGTGACAGAAGGCCCCACCTTGACCCGGTGAGGCAATGACTCAGACGCATGTGTTAGGCAGATTCGTTGAATCAATTATTTATAGGGCTAGAGACTTAGGTATTATATACTCAGATACTCCGAGTTTATTAACATTTGATTAAAACAATGTTTCTTTTCTTCAGTTAAGTTCACCTTGATGACGTTTTATTTGACAGCTTTTCAACATTTACGCCAGTATAACCGTTAAATCGGAGTTTTGCCGAGAAAGTGAAAAAATGGTGTTGTTGATTTTGTATAATTTTCCAAAACCTGTTATTCTTCGAGTGTTAATGTAATAATGGTGGATTATTAACGTTTTGCTTCCACATTCATTGTACGAATTGCAAAGCAATGGAACTCCTTGCCTGAGTCGGCGTTTCCTGATGAGTACAATATGGGAGTCTTCAAGTCGCGAGTGAATAGGTACCTTCTAGGCAAACTTGCTCCATCGCCGACGACATCGTGAGATTGTGGTCAAAAGTTTGCCTATCTTGAAAAAACAAAAAAAACTTTTCCAGGAAAAAAATGTGTTTCTGGTCCTTGTTGTGTGTGTGATGTGACTGTTTCCGGCGCCCATGACACAAGTCATCGAACTTAGCGTTGAGCGTGCAAGCGTTTATGTTTATGTCCATGCTCAGTGCTTGAATAAATTGTAGTCGTTTAACAACTAAGTTTTACCGGGCTTCCAATACCACTGTCCCACAGTTTAGACGCCGTGTTGGATGCCTTGAGAAATCCTGACTCCGGGACTGCTCTGTCACACGAAAATCAACTCGGTACATAACCTACGGCATAATGTTATTGTTAAAGATGCTTACAGTGAATTTGTTTGTTACAGAGAGACCTCGCCTCCGTCGCCGATGGGCGACGAGAAGGAGACCAAGATAAGCCAGCTGCAGTTCTCGACTCCCTTCGACAAACAGAGCACGGTAAGCTTTAAAATCTACTCAATTTTACAAGCTTTTAATTAGTTTCACCTGTCCCGTTGTCTGTCTGTCTGTGATCAAATGTTGCAAGCTAAATTAGACCCACTTCCCGATGTCCGATTGAACTCAAATTCGGTGTAGGTACTTGTCTTCAGTGACAATACAATGATATGGTACCATGGAGCTGGTCTGATGATGGAGACGGAAGATGGTCGTAGGAACTTCTTAACTAAACAAGATAAATCCATCGAGTATGGGCTCGTTCTATTCATTTTAATACGTTATCTAATTATATAACTTTTTAAGCCTTTTTTATAAATTACAGATGTAAATAGATTGATTTTAAAAAACTTTTTAAAGTTAGGCTAAATTGTTCTTATTTTTTACCCTCGATAAAAATATGGTTTATAAGTTTAGGGCATGTATCTGTGTGTTTGTCTGTCATCGTATCTCCCCAACGGCTGGACCGATTTATATTTAGTTTTTTTTAATGCTCTATAGGCAAGCGTTTGACGTTTTCTCATCTTATGTAAAGCGAAGATGTAGATGCAAGTCGAGAGTAAAAAGGTATTTTCTAGGCAAGCGTGCTCCATTGTCGACCGCATCGTCATTTAACATCAGATGAAATTGGTCAAATGTTTGCCTATGACAGATAAAAAATTAAAAAAGCCTATGAAGTCACGTGCCTATATTGCCAAATCCTGCCGTACCCAAAGAAAGACCAGCGCTGGTTTTTTAAACCAATAACATGCTGAGATGGGGACGGTTTGCGGAAAAATTCAATTAAAAATGTACTCTTTTGTTAGTTTTAATTTTATTATTAGTTTTAATTCTGTTTTTTTTTTTATCTTTATCAAATATTATACCTACTAAACATCAAGTCAATATCTGATGGAGTATCATGCGAAGTCTGCTGTTGTCACTTTGACCTCTAGCCCATGAACAAAGAGCTGAAATTGCTTGGAGCAAAAAATATTATTATGCGTTTCCTCAATGATCTACAGATCACGTGTGGTGAACGTGATGTACGACGTACAGATGTACCATAAAAGTTTTAAGCTACAATCATGACAAATACGTTATATAATTTGAGCCGTTTGGTGTTGAGACACTGGGTCCGTGGGGATCGGGAGCTCATTCTATTTTCAAAAATGTATCAGAGCGCCTTGTTGAGGCGACACGTGATCAAAATGCTGGTACTTATTTGGCTCAACGTATTAGCAGTGCAATTCAGAGAGACAATGCCGCCAGCATGATGGGAACGCTACTCACTGGTAGTGGGCTTGAGCACTTGAGTTACCTACAAGCTCGATGTCGTGTAGGTAACTTAGTTCTTTGCTGTTTAGTTTAGTTTTAGGAAATATAAATCAAAATCAAAATCGTTTATTCACATGGGCCCCAAAGAGGCACTCGTGAAAGTTAATGAATCTATTGCCAGATTCGCAAAATTACAGACATCTCGAGAAGAACATGGCAAGAAACTCGGCGGCGCATTTTTTTTTATTCATTTTTTAAAAATACATTCTTAATTTCTAATACATATTTTTCTTAACCTAAGTGTTATTATGGTAGTCGCTAGAAAGAGCCTGTGCAGTTTGCCTCCATGCATCCTTCTCATTAATATAGTCTGTGGGCTTATAGTAAGCTTTCTTAATTAATATAAAATTAATATATAGCTTTCTTAATTATAGGCAATTGGCCCGTAGATAGTCAATACTGTTACTGCTAAGTGACACTGTTTTATTTTTTTCAAGACAACCAATACAATATGTTTATTATATTATAATAATATATTATAATATATATATACTACTAGTGGAGTCTTTATAGTCAATATATAAAAATTTATTGCCGCGTTTAGTCTCGCATTAACTCGAAAATTACTCGACAGAATCGATTTTTTTTCACTGCCAAGGAAGGGTTATCTTATATGTATGTATTTGTGGTCATTTGTTTCTGGTTCTGGTTGTGATTGTGTGTGTGATGCGAATGTTTCCGGCACCCACGACACAAGTCATCGAACTTAGTGTGGGGCTGTGAGTGTGAAAGCGTTTATGTTATGTTATACTGATATAAATTGTTCCAGATTTACCTCCTCATTATAATGATGCATGATGTATAATGTTTATAGTGCCTTCGTCCACGTTGGTAACCAGTTACGAGAGAAGATTTTTCTTTCGCTGTTTTGTAACTAGTTGTGTAAGCGGAATTATTTTTCCATATTTGTAACTTTGTAACCAGTTACAGGTAACAGGACGCCTTCGTCCACGTTAAGTTTACGTTATGAGTAGCGGTAGCTTCTTTACCCGCAATATTGCATACTGGATTTCCCATCAAAAAACCTAGTATTATATCCTTGAAGTATATATTCAGCATACTGTCCATAACCTGAAAGCAGACAATGGACAATATTACGATTATATGTTCCATAAACAGACGTACCTATTTACAGCGCACAAACTTATCTTTAGAGATCAACTAAGACCACCACTACAAGGACAGCTGCTTGTAAATATTGATTTAAGGTCGATATTAGGCTGTATCCTGAGAAATTTGTCTTTGACAACTGTAACATATAGATTGGTTCTGTCATGATGATGTGACGAAAGAAGTCATGTAGTTGACCGTTTTATGAATCTCTATGTTACATACGGCTCAATACCAGCAAGTATATTAAAGATCTGCGTAGCTTAGTAATGGCTGATACACACTGGATACATGTTCGAACGGATCGGCGTGCGGGGGCGCGGGTGCGGGGACTGTACGGGAGACGACTGAAAGAAAGAAACTGCGTCCCCGTACGCTGATTAGTTCAAGTTTTATGTCTCACAAGCATTATTATTGGCAAGTATTCCCTTCGTTACCCATGGTACTACCAGTCATACTACCAGTAGTAATACGGGTATTTTTTTTCGCCGTGCTACCACTGACGTAGTAGTAACACGGGACAATTCTTATTTCCCATATTACTATTGGCCAATATCATTGTTGAAACTTCTTGCTTTTTCAAAAATCATTGACATTTATGACTTAATTAAATATAAAACGATAAAGAAAAATTATTCGGATAACTAGGATTACCTAGATAATTTGTAGGTGTTCCCACATTTTTTTATACTATACAATTTGAAGATGATGCTATGGAATTACACGATCTAATTCCTTCATCCAAATTCTATCATAAAATCGCCAATAAGAATAAATCATAATTGTAACACATCATTTTATTAATAAATAAAGTTACATACAAGTCACTTACCATCAGGTGAGATAGTGGTCAAACACTAGCCTGTCACAAATAATAAAAAAAAAAAAACATTCTATTCTATTCTATTCTATTAGTCGTACCTAGTTGCAAGAAGTGATAAAAACTTTAGTAATAAAATCGTCCTATAACTCTAGGAAGACCGCATTTCGACACCGATATATGGTGGATATTGCTCAAATGTATTTTTTTAGGTAAAAAAAAACATCGTTGATTTTTGATTTATTATTTTTACCCGTCGTCGGCTTAGTTGGTGGAGCGTTCGCCTTCTAAGCAGGGGTATCGGGTTCGATTCCTGGCGGGAACACAGTGTTGTCCCCGAGAAAAATGGTGTTTCTGGTTCTGGTTATGATTGTGAATGTGATGTGAATGTCTCCAGCACCCACGACACAAGTCAACTTAGTGTGGGGCTGTGAGTGTGAAAGCGATTATTTTTATTTTTACTATATTTTATTTTGTTTTTGTTTAGATATGGCAGAAGCGGCAGCAGGCGGTGTGCGTCCGACACGCGTTCAAGCACTACGGCTCCAACAAGCGGCCCAACCACGTGCTCAGCAACCTCAACATGACCGTCGCCAAGGGGACCATGTGAGTACACCACCACCTTGGTACCACCTCTCTAATAAACTCTCATTATACACGGTCCTTTGTTAAACACCAGAAACCTTTTGGGACATTGAGACCAAAGTCTTTTGTGGTCCGGTCAAACCGTAGGTTGGTCTAATATCTCGATGAGTACATCACAAGTAAGTCACATTTTTTACCGCTACATTTTCAAGAAATTTTAAAAGGAGCAAGGTTTTTAGCCCTCAGAACAACTCGTTATATAAAGTAAGAATAAACTAAAAATAAATTGGCAAATGTGGCAAAAGACATTGGTAGTTGCTATTGATACTGCGCTTAGCTTCTGATATAGTAAAGGTTAAGCAAACACCGCGGATGAGGACACAGGACTTCCTTACTCACGTGCTAATCTGCCGTCCTTACTCACATGCAATAAAATAATGAATCGTACTTCCATATCAATAACCTATCGAGTACTAGGAAGCGCGCCATCAGCCCCAAGGGCGCCGGACAAACGATTGTTAACCTCTGCTTTGTTATTGTCTTTAACTATGGTCGCGATATATTGTTAGTCATACGTTTAATTATCACATTGAATTCTATGGTAATTATATTTCGGTGAATGTGCTGGGATTTTATCGATGAAAAACCCGCGAAACAAAGATTTAATTTTATAGAAATTTTATATAAGTATTGATAATTTAAGAGGCCGGGGAGACTGTGAAACGAGTTTATAGGATGTCTCTGTTTAACTGGCAAACTGTGCCCATGCTTGATACGATAGCACTACCGACCGACCAATTATGATAGGTGCCGTAATACCAGAAATTATGAAAATGTAATGTTTAGCCATTGTTTTTTGCATTAATAGTACCTTGAAATGATAATCTATGTTCCTATTGTAATGGCAAAAGAAATGTGTTAGTTTTTAATACAAAACGAATAAGTTAAAGATACGACATTTACGTCGTAATAATGTGTGCAAAACAATTGGTTTATATTTCGTTTTAGGTAATTATTTTGGAATAAAAACTATCCAGGAACCTAGATTAATATGTTTTTAATCTGAATAACATAATAATTAGTAATATGCTTGTATTATAAATAATTTCGGTATTACGATTGTATGGGCAAATCAACCACCTAAGGCCCCTTAAGCTTAAGATTGCTAACCCGCTGCAGCGGTATCTTCTAGTATCTTCTAGGCAGCGTCTCCATCGTCGACCACATCGTCGCTTACCATCAGGTGAGATAGTGGTCAAACGCTTGTCTATATTGAATAAAAAAAGCGGTTTGCATTTATAGTTGGTTAGCAATCATGCGCTGGTGTAGTTGGGTGCGCATTTGCCTTCTATGCAGCGGGAATCGCACTAGGGAAATTTGTGTCGCGCTTCGTCCGGTACACAGACCACATTCAGAATAATCAGTCCTCGCCGGCGAGGACGTAAAATCTCTAGTCATGTCTCTCCAAACTCAAATCAAAATCGATCTAATGGAACCGGTCGTATTCATGATACTCTCATGTACCGGGGCTTTGCTTTCCCGTTCCTCCTGTCCTGGGAACGGTCCAAGCCGAGGCTCGCACCTCCTAGGTAGCCCTTGCGCTAGGTGCCAACTCTCTCTTTTTCCCCCTCACAAGAAAAAAGTGGCTACTCTCTTGCGACCGAGCGCCTACCTCGCCTTCCCGCCCGGTGACGCTGCAGAGGCTATACATAGTATGTAGTACGTTTGAAAAAAAAGGCCGTCAGAAAATAAAAAATATGCTCTCTATGTCTATCAAAAAAGTAAGTGTTTGATAAATACCAAGGGAAAGTAAGGAAATACCGAGAAGGGCGAGAACCGCAAGTCGTCACACCACAGTTTGGAAAATAACAGAGTCAGAGGTGTATTTACTGTGATTCACACCGAACGGCTGCGGTTTGACACTTCTCTAGCCAGTAATTTCCCTTGAATTGACAATGTACACTATAAATCATTGATGTGTACTTAGAAATACGGATACGGTTCGTCGTGACATGGCACTTTGAACCCTGGAAGGTTACGTATAGTGTCGAATGTTGTGATTATAGTAGAAGATAAACATCAATTTTGAAGTAAAACTTCTTATTGGAGGGCTTTGAAATTCTTATCCGCAACCTTTTTGTGTGACGAAAAGTGGTGGGGGTAAACACTGTGATGATTAATCAAAATGTTTCCCTGTAATACGAAAGTTACACTTCTATTGGGCGAGTCTTTACGACACTCGCTGTTTTTTTAGCGAATGTCTGTACATGACAATCAAAATTCAATATGGAGACAACCAGACGTGATATTGTAAAAAAAATATATATACTCGAAGATCTGCGTTAAGTGGCCTATCAATGAACAGGCAAAATTCAATGATACCCCACTTAACACAATAATCGTTAAGCTTTTTTTAATATGAATAATTTCAACGGAAGCAAAGCTTAAGAAACCGACTTCACCGCTTATATTTTGGTTCTGGCTTGTTCGATTTCGATAAAATGTATATGGGACCACCTCTGAAGTATAATAAACCAAACAAAAAAAGAATTTTGAGAATCGGTTCACATATGGGGGAGAAATCGGTAAACATGCATAAAAAAAACATATAGTCGAACATAGTACCACCTCCTTTTTTCAAGTCGGTAAAAATTAAAATTTTTCATATTGCAATAAACATTTCGGATCTATTACGATTTAAAGTTGATTAATAACCATTTTTACTTAAATGTTTTTTTTTATCATAATAGAGGGGCTTTTACCACTTAAATGTTTCAATAATTGTTTTCGTCAGTCCGGATTTCCGGTTTTTCTCCTCTACAGGTCGCAATTCTTAACTGATTCTCGTGAAATTTTGGTTCGATAATTGCATAAAATTTTGTATCGGAGATATAGGATTTGAAAACGTAAAAAGTAACATATTTCAGCTATTTAGAAAAATACGCGCCTTCAGCTTTCAGAGCCACCTACTTAATTAAATTAAGAACTCTTCCCTGACTTGACGACCCAGTTGGCGCAGTTGACAGGTGTCCTCCCTCTGCGCCGTGGGTCCTGGGTTCGATTTCCGGCAGGAGCACAAATTCCTCCCAAGGGATATTTGTGCTTCTGGTTCTGGGTGTAATGTTGTGTGATGTGAAGGTTTCCGGCACCCACAATACAAGTCTTTGAACTTAGTGTGGGGCTGTGAATGTGAATGCGTTTGTTTGTTTGTTTGTTTGTTTCTACCGAAGTCGATAGAAAACAAACTGGCAACGTTGGTTTCCTTACGTTTGCTGTATACGTCAGCAGATCCTTAAATTCGGCTTGTATCGAACTTTAGGGTCTATTGTCACCCTTTTAGGACCATCAGAACCTAGCCGATCATAAATAACTCTTATTTTTTAAGAAATAGAGCTCATCAATACTTGAACAACACAACACTCCCAATCAATTCAATGACGTAGCTGTAAGTACCTTGTCTCGGTAAGGATAACTTGATTGCTTCATGTGTAATAGGAAGTTCCACAATGTCTTATTGTGACATGGGTTGTTGTGCCGTGTATAGTCATCGAGAGCCTTATTTACATGTAGTTGTGACGTCAGTAATTGAATGCCATAATAATACTTTTGTCCTCAATGCATAATAGTTTATGGTCATAAATGGAACATAAATACTTCCTATTTATGTAACTATAGTACCTAAACATTCTTATGATACCTCATCGATCTAGTAATAAAAGCAGATACAACTATGAACTGCCCGCTGGATCTTTAAACTTGGCACCCGCCTTTAGAAAAACTGTACTTTTTTTTTTTTAAAGGCTTCGATAATTATGTAGTATATAGTAGTGAAGCTAACGATAAAAAAGTTATGGACAAAATAAAATTTTATCAAAAGTCATCACCCGAAATATAAAAAATTCTTGCGTCTGATTCTTATAAGATGTTGGTATATATAAGATGTACATGTTAGTAGAAGATTGTAGTGCTTTTTTTTCGTTTGTAGTAAAATAGAAAAATTATAAAAAACTAAAAATTATTTACATACTGAAAAGAAAAGCCTAAACGATTACAAATAAACGCTGAAATCGAACAGCCACGTAGGGGTTGGCAGTAAACGAATTTGCGTTTGTAGTAGAAAAAACATTGATCTGCTCATCATTGTGTATCGAGTTCGTTTCCCGTGGAAACACAAGTTTTCTCCGAGCGTTTCTGGCTCTGGGTGTGATTTTGTGTGCGATGAGAATGTATCCGGGTTTTAATTTAGGGTTGTGACTGTGTAAGCGTTTATATATTAAACTGTATTCCATTTGTATCTGTTGAACTTTTTTATTATTGTCATTGTTTGTATAACTTTTTAAATTGAAATTTTGTTTTTTTTTAGTCTCAAGTTTTATTATAACTAAGCGAATATATATAACACTAATATATTTATATGAAATAATAATATAATAATAATATATGTATATATTATTATGTAAGCTAGGTTCACGTCTAGAAGGATACATGATGCACTTCATTATAATTAAGTTGTTTATGTAAGATTAAGTCATTTTACCCAGTTTTGTGATCTTCCAACAATAAATAAATATACGCAGGGAACTTACTACGAAATATACTACGAATATAAACTCTGTTAGGGTATAGAAAACTATAGAGTATATCTATGTAGAAATTTAAAAAAATACAGTCTTCCAATTATGTTATTGTTCTAAATCTATCTTGAGCTTATAAAGTATGTGTTTTACATATCTCAAGTTGGAGGATAATTTATGTATAAGAAAATATATACATTCAAATAATACAATATTTATATTGATTGGTATCCGCTTTTCAAATCCACTCCCATGTTCAGTGTTGTATCTATATTTTTTATTAGTTCGATGAACTCATCGATAACTATCTTTGCCATTCTCTAGCAGCCAGCTATTTAATTGTTCCTCATATGTTTTTATTATTGGATTTTTCCATTTTGCATTTTTTATGTTTTTCGAGAAAGAAGACAATCAAGACGCTCATCTGATTGTAAATGTACATAATACTTTTGCACATAAATAGTTTGGAGGTACCAGTACAGCAGGATTAGTTGCACGAGACTCAATAAATGAAGCAAAATTATTTGAAAAAAATGTTTTATCTCAGGTTCATGTATAATTTTGCCAAAATTGAATTGGAAAAAATGGATTACATTTTAATTTTCCAAATTTAAAGGTTCAATCTCCGAGTAAGCATGTGAAATTTAAAATAGATAAACGCATGCTATTGCTTAGTCTGATTCGTGACGTCGGTTCATATATTTTTGATATCTATGATTGGTTAACTTTTATTGACGGCAGCCGCCATTGGATCGTCACAGAAAGGTCAAAATGGCCGCGTTCAAAATTGCTCTAACCGGCTCGCATTTTCAAATATCTATTTTGACATAAAATGTTATGTTTTTATGAAAGAAATCTTATTTTCAAAGATATAGTTACGAAAAAAATCGATTAAAAGCAAAAACAATTATGCATATTCCTTAACGTAGCGTGCTCCACATAGATAACATCGTCATTTTCCATCTCATGAGATTGTAGTTAATCGTCAATGTTTTTACTGGTATATTTTTTTTATTGCGACATTTAAATTCCTGCTCAAAAAGCTGCCAATCAAGATTACTTAGCTCAAACTGGTTTACAAGACGAGTCTTGAAATCAGTTGCCATAATGATAAGTACATAAGAATAATGTGGTAACTGAGGTGGTTATAAAAGGCGATAAGGCAGTAATTTTAAACGTTTTTGTCCGTGTTTATACTCCTTGTTCTGCAGTTTAAAATTGCTGAGATTGTTCGCGTACATAGTTCTTTTCTACTTCCGTTTGACTCGCTTTGTCATTTTTATCTCGCTGTCTTTGTTAAAATATGTACCACCGTTTACAAAACATAATCACAATTATATTATAAATGCAAGTTTGTGTGAAATGTATGTGTAAGTATTTTTGTTTTCGGTTCAAGCTGTAGAGGCTGAACGGATTTGGATGAAATTTGGAATGTATGTAGCTTATACCCGGGATATATACTTTCCATTTGATTAACATTTAATTCCCGGGCGTGGGGCACGGCTGATATTACATATTTTATACATATATGTTTTCACACTCACAGCCCCACACTTTTATGAGTTGTGGGTATCGGCAATATTTACATCACACAAAAATCCCAGCGGAACCAGAAACACATATTTCTCTTGTGGAGAATACTTGAGTTTACATCGGAAATTGAACCCGATACCCTTTGCTTAAAAGGCGCACACCTAACCAAGCCATCGGGCGGTTCAAAAGTATGGTACATACGGCAAAATTATGGGTAAAATTATCGCTTGAGGCGGGATTTAAACCTGATAATTTTACCCATAATTTTGCCGTATGTACCGTACTTTTGAAATTTTTTTTTATTTTTCCTTTCTAAATTGATCACTATAATACATAGTCGACACAAACTTTGAGGTTTATAATATTGATGTAATTATCAGTAAATGGCGAGCAAATAAGCCCGGAAGGACAAAAGTAAAGTAGTCTTGACTTGTCTTAATTAGATATTGGTACTTATAGTCAATTAATCTAATGAAGTTTTATTTGATTTTTATGGCTTCCGTAGTAATCTTTGGAATGGAACACTGTAATTAATAACACATAGGTATCTAATAGTACGTCATTTTTATCCAGAACGTATTTTTTTTATTCGTCACAATTTTTTTGTATGTTACGTTATTACTCGAAGACGGCTCGACTGATTTGATTTTTTTTTTGATCGTATTTGTAGCTATATTGTCAAGTTGGTCCCAATTGTCAAATCTGATTCAGGGTTCCGAAGAAAGCAGTAAAGTCGGTTTTATTCTTTGCTTCCGTATATCTGTCTTTATATGAGGATTTTGCTAAAATATAAAGAATTGAATTTTTTTATGTCTTTAGTTAATTTCTCAATAGACTAACACGTAAACATCTTTTTACGAGCAAAATATGTATCGTAAACAGGATATAAGATAACGTTAATCTCCGGCCACATAAATTTATATTTAATTACATTAAACAAGACTACCCTCAATGAATGTCGAAAGACCAGATATTTATATAAAACACACTAAATTGCACCTTATTTTCATGTAATATAACGTAGAAAGTCGAATATATAATCCTTTAAATACCATCACAAACCAAAACAGACTCTACTGTAGACATAACACAGTTTAAAAACGTCAAAATTTACAAAATTTTAGAAAATGTTTAAGATTTTTAGATTCAAATGAAAATATATTCTATGTTTTGTAAGATAGAGTCGAATTAGTTTTTCTTGTGTGTAGAGTAGTGATGAAACAGATGCGTCCTCGTCGCGGTAAGCAGCAGAGCGTTTCGATCTGAAGCTCGTCTAAATTAATTATTGTGAAAACTTAGATTGGTATTAAATGATATAAGATGTCTCATTATAAAGGCACGAAACTTTTGTATTAGGCCTTCGTCGGCTTGCTGACTTGTTGGCGAAGTTGCGCGTCTGACTTCTAAGCAGCGGGTACTTGGTTCGAATGCCGTCAGGAGCATAATTTTCCTTCTCTAGGGACATTTGTGATCTGTTTTTGGATGTGACATGCGCTTAAGTAATAATACGAATAATTATTTTGATTATTACTAAATTACTCATTATTTATATAGCTGTTAATCAATTACTATTTTATTTTTCGGTCAACTCTTGATATATTATGGTAATATTTTTATTTTATTATTACTTGGCGTCTAACATATATTATACAATTGTTATTGTATGTTATATGTTCGATGTCTGCTTTGTTACTTGCACACATTTTTGTAGTGTGCGTACTAATGTCCTAACAAATAGTTTTCCTAACAATTGGAACGCCATCTAGCATGATGGGCACACTACCCATGATACTACATCTTCGGCCGCATCATCGCTTTCAATCAGGCGACATAGCGGTCAAATGATAGCATTAAAAAAGTCACTGTTAGTTGACATTTCAGTAATATAAACTTGGTGACTCATTAAGCTCTGCCGTAGAGATGGATTTAACTATTTTTTTTAGTATAAGCTATTAGTCCGTAGTTCGACTGTACTTTAATTTGTTAATTTTTCGTCTTCCACAGATACGGCCTGCTTGGAGCCTCCGGGTGTGGTAAGACGACCTTGCTGTCCTGCATCGTTGGCAGGCGGAAACTGAACAGCGGAGAGATATGGGTGCTCGGAGGGAAGCCGGGGACCAAAGGTAGAGTTACTCGCTTACTTTACTACTACCGTGTATTTGATCGAGCGAACCGAAATCACTAAGTTGACTTAGGTGATTTGGCACTTTGTCCGTCCGTCTGTCAGAGGCATCTAGCGTCTAAACCCTACACGTGAATAACTTCGAATTCTCAGAGAATATCTAAAGCTATGGCACAAAGTCAATTAAAATGAGTTTAACGAAAATGTAAGGGGCAGTCATACATGAAAGTGGGAGCAAAATATTTTTAATATGTCCTAGTGGGGTATCGTTGAAAAGAGCTCTGCAAGTAAAGAACGAAACCAGTCTTAGAAAAATCCACGCTAGAAAATAACAATTCGGTAGGCCACCAAAGTTGTTATTTTTAGACCTATCTTGTCTCGGGGTCTTTCGCCAAAACGGCTTTACATATAAAGCTGAAACTTACGTATAATATCCGCTATATCCTGCACTTGAAAAACACATATCAAACAATTATTATTATAAGCGATTTGCTTCGACATTTATTATGCACACCTAAGGGGTGGAATTCCTTACCTGAGTCTGCGTTTCCCGATAAGTATAATGCGGGAGTCGTTTAAGTCACGAGTGTATAACTTTTCATTCTCAGTTCTCCCATCTTTCAAAACTCTCTTTCCATCTTCTAGACAAACATGCTCCATCGTCGATCGCATCATCACTTGAGACATTTGAGACATTTGAGAGGTGGTAGAGCATTTTGTGAGTTGCTCGCCTGGCTTGCTACCAAAGTAGCTTACCACCATCAAGTTGAAAGTCTGCCGCCAAGCCAAATACGGTGTTCCGGCAGTTATCCTTGAGAGCCTGCGTATTCCAGATCTAGTGTGTTTACCAGCTTCGATCACATCGTCACTTACCATCAGGTGAGATAGTGGTCAAACACTAGCCTGTCACAAATAAAAAAAAATAAAAAAAAACTTACCATCAGATGAGATAGTGTTCAAATGTTTGCCTATATTGAATATAAAAAAACCCAAAACGTTTTTACTATTAGGCAAAATTTAGGAGTGAGATCTGTTCCGGGTGAACTCCTAGTTGTAATATTATCAATCAGAAAACCAAAAGCAAGTTGGTATTGTACTCCTAATATGAATTTTCAGCCTTCTGATTTGAAGTGCCCTGTGATGCTGGCATAGTTGTTCCAGTGTGATAGCTGGTGTAGAATGTAGTATGTAATGTAGATGAGGATGTTGCGAGAAACATTATGCTAGTAATGATGTTGGGCCGATACATGGTGTCTTTTATTTGGTCTAATCAGATCTTTTTTGTCATAGGCTCTGGAGTCCCCGGCAAGCGAGTGGGCTACATGCCCCAAGAGATCGCTCTGTACGGCGAGTTCACCATTAAAGAGACCATGATGTACTTCGGCTGGATCTTCGGCATGGAGACCAGGGAGATCGGGGAACGGCTGCGGTTCCTGCTCGACTTCCTGGACTTGCCCAGCGAGAACAGGATGGTGAAGAATCTCAGGTTAGTTAAACAATAATTTACAAGCTCTTTGTACAGTGTTCTACATCCCCGACCACATCGCTACATCGTTATAAGTAAATCTATAGTTATGTAATCTTCGGCCGCATCTACCTTCCCATTAAGTGAGATAGCGGTCAAATGCTTGCCTATAGAGGATAGAAAAAAAAATTGTTTCGATGTGATCGAGGTTCACATCATTCAGATGTGACCACATCCGTAATGGATGTGAAATAAATAAAAATACTGAATTTTCTTCCGACTACACAAAAAAGGAGGAGGTACTCAAGTCGACTGTATTTTTTTTTTGTTTGAAAGATATTGCTTTCCGATTGGTCCCATTTAAATTTTATCAAGATCTGATCAGTGGATCTTGAAATATCTTCAATAATGCATGTTTAGTACATCTAATCTGATCAAAGTTCCGAAAGTAAAGCGGTGAAGTCAATTTTTTTAAGCTTTGCCGTTTAATTATCTAAGTAGAGATACTTGAAGTCTATATATTCTTTATCTATATTTCTATGTATGAAGTATATTCTAAGTTTGAGAGTAGTGAAACGCTTTAATCATTAACATGAGCAATCACACTAATTGTAAGTGTGAAAGTTTGTGTGTATGTTTGTTTTCTCATCACGCTGTAATGGCTTAACGGATTTGGATGAAATATGGAATGTATATAGCTTATACCAAGGATTAACACATAGGTTATTTTTAACTTAATTAAAGCGGGCTAAGCTGCGGGGCACAGCAAGTTAAACTAGTGGCAAAATCAAAATTTTTGATAATACCCCCGATGCACCAATTTTCACCAAACATGGCTTTGAATGCTCTCGATCAAGTTACCCTTTAAATTAAAAAATCTAAATCAAAATCAGCCCAGCTGTTTGGTAACTACGATAGCACAAACAGACATATATACACTACAAACTTATAACACCCGTCTTCGTTGAGGGATTAAAATAGGTCTACTTATCTTCTACCACATCGTCACTTTCCATCAGGTGAGATAGTGGTCAAATGCTTGCCTAGCGTGAAAACGGTTTAATTCATAGAACTGCCTGTTGGCTTAGTTGGGTGAGCGTTCGCTTTCTAGGCATCTATATCGGGTTCGATTTCCGGCGGGAAAACAAGTTTTCTCCCTAAGGAAAATCGGTGTTTCTTGTTCTGGTTGATTATGTATGTGATATGAACAGCATCATCCGTACAGCGAAGGAGTGGAACTCATTGCCTGCGTCTTTGTTCCCTGAACGGTATAATCTGGGTGTCTTCAAGTCTAGAGTGAATAGGTACCTTCTAAGGAAGCATGTTCCATCTTTGGCCGCATCGTCATTTTCCATCAGGTGAGATAGCGGTCAAATGCTTGCCTATCTAGTATAAAAAAAAAATGAATATTTCCGGCACCCACGACAAGTCATCAAACTTAGCGTGGGGCTGTGAGAGTGAGAGCGTTTATGTTTATAGGTTTGAATTTTGCTGACTGGAATCCGATCAGAGTTTTTATGCGGAATAGGCAAGCATTTGACCACTATCTCACCCGATGGAAAGTGATGATGCGACCGATATGACATGCTAGACCTACACCAACCTTCTGTCAGTGACCGTGCTGAGTTTTACCCACGACTAATTGTTCATTAGCAGTCCCGTCACTTACGGGACAGTACCACAATACCGTGACGGATCGTTTGTCACGCCTGTTAGCTTTACACGCCAGTTTCAAAACATTGTTAGTGCTTTGTCGGCTAATTTGGTTGACAATTGAATTATGACCGATTGTTTGTAATGCTCATGTTACTTCTGGATGCTTAGAGTTATGACTTGTTTAATATTTAATAGAACAAAGAGTGGGCTCTTCTCGAGATGGTTGTTTTGTGAATGGCAGTTACAGACGATAGCTTTCATGTGCGTCATCTTTAGGCTTTGGTCTATGTCAATATTTGTGAATATATAGTTTTAAATTTCCACTTGTTGAACTACACGTAGGTTCGTTCGCCTTCTAAGCAGGGGTATCGGGTTCAATTCCCGGCAGGAACAAAGTTTTCTCCCTAAGGATTTTTTATGTTTGTTTGATTTGGTGTATGATGTGAATGTTTCCGGCACCCACGACACAAGCCATCGAACTTAGTATGGGACTGTGAGTGTGAAAGCGTTTATGTTACCTAACTACATATATCTATTAAGTCTTGAATGGGTTTGACTCTATCACTCTTAAGAAGCCCCCAGGCCAAATAGAACAACGATATTACGAGAACTAAAGTACTGTAGAAATAATAGAATAGAATAAATAAATAGATACATCCATCAGTTAACTTTCAAGACAAAGCAGCAAATATATATAGCTAAATAGAAGACGCAGATCATGTCCTGTTCATGCCGTAGGTTATGCAAGAAAACAAAAGAGATCCGCGAATTTCGCAGTTCATATAACGGTGACTTCGTATATTTTTAAGCTTTCTGATAAATACTATACAAGTACATTATGAACATTCTACTATCTGCCGTTCACATGTGTAATATAGCGCCACAGAGTTAACATAAACAGAACGGACACTTTCTGCCAACTAGAATCCGGAGTCTGATTAAATTTTCAAACGGCGCGGGAGCCGCGTATACAAGCTGTCAGTGAAATAAGAGCAAGACAACCTTAGCACACATTTAAAAAAGAGCGTGTGCTTGAGGTTGATGTGCAATATTTGTGTGGAGTGTCCGACATAAACAGAACGGACACTCTCTGCCAACTAGAATCCGGGGTCTGATTAGATTTTCAAACGGCGCGGGAGCCGCGTATACTACAAGCTGTCAGTGAAATAAGAGCAAGAGAGCAACCTTAGCACACATTTAGAAAAGAGCGTGTGCTTGATCAGTTGTTTGCGTGACGTTGATGTGCAATATTTGTGTGGAGTGTCCGGGTGTGTTACCTCCACATTCATTGTGCGAACCGCTAAGGAATGGAACTCCTTACCTGAGTCGGTGTTTCCTGATGAGTACAATATGGGAGTCAAGTCACGAGTGAATAGGTATCTTCTAGGCAAGCTCGCTCCATCGTCGACCACATCGTCGCTTACCATCAGGTGAGATGGTGGTCAAAAGTTTGCCTAACATGAATAAAAAAAAAATAAAAAATATGTTCGACTGTATAGCGATGATGATGATTATAAGACCACATCACTTAAATAAATCTGTTATTCAAAACCATCGACCCACAAACAAGTGGACCTCGGACCTAATATAAAATTCTCAAAATAACGATTTACTTACACAAACATGAATACTCTTATTAATATTATAAACGCTAAAATGTGTATGTATGGATGTATGGATGTTTGTAACTCTTTCACGCAAGAACTACTGAATGAATTTTAATGAAACTGTACAATGATATAGCTTATACATCAGAATAACACAAAGGCTATAATTTATAAAGATATTGTGTGAATCGTCCAATATATAACGATAAGTGTCAAGTAAGTATTATAGGAAAAAATCTGCCATCTGTGAGCTATTCTGGCGTGCGCTGCAAAAACCGTTGGAGTTACGTATATTATGTATAATGGAAATGTTTATCTTAAATACGCCTACAAAAAGTCCGCAACAGCATATATCTAACTTTTATGTGTAAGCCATTATCGCCAAAATAGTGAACCATAAATACAATACAAATTGAAAGCTACTCGAAGTACTAATCCTGCGCAGACGAAGTCGCGGGCACCAGCTAGTATAACTATAATTAAACTAAAAATTAATTATTTATATCTAATCTTCATTACTGCACAGGTTACTTTTGCTTGCAACAAATTATTAGCGTACGCAGATTCGATTGACACCGTACTATTTATACTACACTAGCCGTGCCCCGCGGCTTCGCCCGCTATTATCATATTAAAAAGTAGCCTATGTGTTAATCCTAGGTAAAATTTATGTATATTCCAAATTTCATCCAAATCCCATCAGCCGTTAAAGCGTGAAGAGGGAACAAACATACTTACACACAAACTTTCGGATTTATAATATTAGTAGGATGAAGCTTGCAACGAAGCGGGATTGTCGCTTATATTTCGTTTTGTCGCCTATGTTCCGTAAACACTTGCGAGTTCGGACCCGAAATCTACGGTAGATCGATGATCAATTCTTTGTAGAACATGCAGTGAAAGTGAAGTGATGTAACAGTTATTATTAGCTATATCGATAGACGTACTATAACTAGGTATATGTTACGTTGTAATGACGGAATCATGTTCCATTTATAAGACATTTGCTTAAGCTGTAGCTGATTATGTAGTCCATAAAGCTGTGCTAGCATTTCATAAGAATACGAACAGATTTTCAGTCATTCTAAACTTATTAAATTTAAATTAAAACAGGAATTCGCGTGACTTACGCGTTGTCGATGTCTATGTTTTTCAATTCGGGCACTGTATTGTTTTCTCTCTGAGATGTTAGCCTTTGACCTCTATTTCATCTGATGGTAAGTGATGAATGGATGGTTATTCTTGAGATGACTGTAAAGCGATAGTCAATTAGAATTATTAAATCACCAGGGCCTCTTAAGAGCCCATATGAATGATCATATTTCAATTAAATTTTTATGCGGTTGAATGGTTGCTAGGCTAATGACCGGCTGTCAAAGCAGCTGAAAAATAATTGGGTAATTTAGTGACAGATTTTTCTAGGATGTTAAACTACTGGATCTGGTAAAAACATGGTAATTACCCTACTCACTATGTAATATAAGTTGTGGTTCCGGATGCGATACTGTGAATTGAGTTTGTTATGAAAGTTTTCGGCTCCCGCGAACAAGTCAACAAGTCATCGAACTTAGTTTGTGGCTGTGAGTGGCAAAGAATTATATTTTTACTAATGAAAAAAGACTAATGGGGAAAGAGGCGTGATTACATGTATGTTTGTAAAAAATACCGTTGCAAAAATTTGTCTTAATCCAATTTTACAACATTTTTTTTATCTGTCTACAGTGGTGGGCAGCAGCGTCGAGTCTCCTTCGCCGTGGCCCTCATGCACGACCCAGAACTGCTAATCCTGGACGAGCCCACGGTGGGAGTGGACCCGCTCCTCCGACAGTCCATCTGGACCCATCTGGTCCGCATTACCAGCTCGGGAGACAAGACTGTGATCATCACCACGCATTACATCGAGGAGGCGCGCCAGGCGCACTGTGTAAGTGTTTTTGTCAAGATAGCTAGTTTCTAAGGTTCGGTTTTACCAAACTTCGGTTACATAACGGACGTTAAACTAGGAGATAGCGGTTAAATGTGTCAAAATCAGACGTCATCATACAACATTGAATGTCAAATATAAATCAATCAGAGAGGTGAAATTAAAACAATATCGCTATAGATTTTCCAATACAAAACTTTTGATCTTTCGAGTGTTAAGGTGTAATAATAGTCGATTTTTAACCGTTAATAGTTCTTAAACGTGCATGAGTGTACTGTAGACATCATACAAAGTTGATAAACGTCATTTTCGTTTTCAATCCAGTACTCAAATAGAAGTTCTATTGCCTTTTCTACCACATTACTAGGGCATGACTAGACTGTAACTAGACTGATGACACTCTAACTTGACTTTGACTGTGATCGGTGACTAGGACTAAAACTATTAAATACTTAATCCTAAATTAAAAGAAAAAACTTAATACTAAATTGATTTTTACTTGTCTGTGGTAGCTGAATGCACATAGTATGCCAAAATCGAAAGAAAACTTTACTTACAGTAAAGTTAATTTAAACAGGAAACAGGGCTTGAACTTGTGACCAAGGAAAACCACAATATCAAAGAGTCAAAGGTAATCAAGTTCAAATTAAAGCATTAAAAACACATAAAAATTAACCCAAATAATAAAGTACTGAACAGATAAAGTCATATCTTATTGCTAATATCCTTGGTAATCATTATGTTTTATACCTATTACGGATTACCTAATAGTTGGTACGATAGTTTGTACACAGAATCTTCGTTTTGCATAAAAAGTATGCATATCGAAGGTCGTTGTGTAAGTAAAACTATCCGTTGGTTCAGTTGGGTGACCGTTCGCCTTCTAAGCAGGGGTATCGGGTTCGATTCCCGGCGAGAACACAAGTTTTATCCCCAAGGAAATTTGTGTTTCTGGTTCTGGTTGCGTTGTGTGTGTGATGTAAATGATTCCGGCACCCACGACACAAGTCATCGAATTTAGTTCGGTGCTGTGAGTGTGAAAGCGTTTATGTTTATTAACTGAGTCTCCTTTCGAAATTCGCTTAGTATACTCCTAAGGCAGGCCAAAAAAATTTTTTTTATTATTTGCTAGATTGCCTTGATAAATATAATCCAGCAAGTTCTTTAGCTTGAGTATTTTTTTTAATTGGTGGTCAAAAATAAACTGCCGTGACAGACAGACAAAACATCTAATTCGGTATAATGATAATGACGTATAATAAACTATATATATATAGATAAATTGATTCCCAAAATGCGTCATCGTCACCACTTAAACAAATATTTATTCCATATTAGTCATTTAAATGATAATCATTTTTCACATCAATTAAGATCGTCTGACGCTAATTATCCAAACGAATAAAAAGTGTTATTCAAAGATACAATCTACAATATTACGTAACATTATATCTGACTCTTTCTCTCCTGTCGATATTCATTAGAGGAAGAAAGAGACAGAACAAATTACTAGTCACCTGTCTTATGCTTGATTTTCCGATGCTAATGTGACCACTAATGTGACCATAGACAAGGATTTCAAGGGAAAAAACTGGTAATGTTAGAAAAAACCCAAATTGGAGGTCTTCTAGTAATTATGCGTGGTTTGCGTAGGCTGATGCTGTATTGAAACGATCTATAATAATCAAGATAAAAAACTTGAGGTTGTAAACTTACGTAGATGGAATTTTTCGATTTCGTGACGCGTGGAGGCCATTGCTTGAACTTGATCAGCAGGTCTTTTAGTGGATATTTATATAGATAGATAGATAACACTTTATTGAACAACAATTACAATTGAAACATAAAACAAACAAACTATGTGTACAAATGCGCACTAAGCGTCTTGCCTCCGCATTCATTGTGCGAACCGCAAAGGAATGGAACTCCTTACCCGAGACGGTGTTTCCTGATGAGTACAATATGCGAGCCTTCAACTCGCTAGTGAATAGGTTTCTTATAGTAAGCTTGCTCCATCGTCGACCACATCGTCGCTTACCATCAGGTGAGATGGTAGTCAAAAGTTTGCTTATCATGAATAAAAAAAAAGTCTTATCGCCCAGAGCGATCTTTTCCAGACAACCCAACCTAAAGGAAGAAAAAGAAAAATATAGACTGGTGTATACCGATTCTTTTGGTAGACTTTCCACAAATGCGCACGAAGCGTTTTGCTTCCACATTAATTGTTCGAATCGCAAAGGAATGGAACTCCTTGCCCGAGTCAGTGTTTCCTGATAAGTACAATATGGGAGTCTTCAAGTCACGAGTGAATAGGCATCTTCTAGGCAAGCTTGTTCCATCGTCGATCACAACGTCGCTTACAATCTGATGAGATGGTGGTCAGAAGTTTGCCTATATAGAATAAAAAATAAAAAAAGCTTCCGTTTACCCAAACAGTCAATTTGTAGGTGTCAGAATCTATAGGTATCTTTACTTTGCCCTTTCTATAATCGGACCACAAGACAAACAAACCAACGTCATCCATATATGGTTGACATTAGAGATGAAACGGATAGTAGTTTGGCCGGATACCGGATATTCGGCAAGCTACTAGGCCGGAGCGCCGGATATCCGGCTGCCGGATATTCGGCCCTTCATTGCGTTGAGGCGATCAGTTTGATTTGAATATTGGCGCGGTGAACGAGATCGGAAATATTCAGGCGCATTCGGGTCGCACGTAAGCGGAGATCGGGTCGACTCGACTAATTTGACGATACAACAATGGGGCCTAATGGAGCAGTGCATAAATATTTTAAAACTATTTGAAGAAATAACGAAAAATACAAGTTCTGGCCTTTCCTGTATATCCGAGGCGATTCCGCATATTTCTGCATTAAAAAAGTATTTAGACAAAAACGAGACTGCACAAAGAACACCAGAAAAAAAACACCAGCTCGTATGAGAGCTTCTTTGAAAGCTGAATTGGAAAGTCGTTTTAAATCCTTAGGAGATAATCCAAACTACCTAATTGCTACCTTTTTTAGACCCAAGGTTCAAGTCAGACTATTTAGAGGTTCTTGAAACTGAAAAAGCCCGACAGAAAATCATGATAGAGTATATAAAAAACTCTTACGAGGAATCTTCTTCTGACAGTGAAAGATCATCGCCGTCTTCAACATCTGCTAAACGAATGAAAGAAGATGAAACTGGATCCAAGTTCACACGTGAAGCTCATGACACTTTTTGGAACCGTTTCAATGAAGTGGCAAAGGATAATAGTAGTGATTGTCGCGATCAAGAAAAACAAAATCCTTTAATTGCTAACGAGATTGACTTTTTTTTAAAGACATCTCGAATCGATCGCAATTACGACCCATACATTTGGTGGTCAGTTAATCTAAATCAGTACCCGCAGTTGTCAAGGTTTGCTAGAATTTATCTTTCAGCACCTGGCAGTAGCGCTTACAGCGAAAGGCTATTTTCAGAAGCTGGTCTGGTATACGAAGCCAAGCGGAGTCGCCTCTTACCAACAAACGCGGAAAATTTGGTATTTATTCATCACAATTTGCCACTTGTTAATTTTGAGTATTAAACTAATAATTAATAAATCAAACATTTTTGATGTGCGATTATTAAAATACACGGTGTCCATAACCTATTAGAGTATGATTTGCCTTGTGTAAAATAATGAGATTTTTTTAAATTTTACTATCCGGTATCCGGCCGGATACTGTATTACTATCCGGTATCCGGCCGGATAGTGAAAACAAGGCCGGATAGGCCGGATACCGGATAGTTACCGGATATCCGTTTCATCTCTAGTTGACATACCTCATATCCGGTCAAAGCGTTTTGCTTCAACATTTGTTATCCGTACGGCGAAGGTGTGGAACTCACTGCCCGCATCCTTGTTCCCCGAACAGTATAATCTGGGAGTCTTCAAGTCTAGAGTGAATAGGTACCTTCTAGGTAAGCATGCTTCAACTTCGGCCGCATCATCACTTTCCATCAGGTGAGATAGCGGCCAAGTGCTTACCTATCTGTCATAAAAAAAAAAACTTAGAAAGCGAACGCGCATCCAAATAAGCCAACGATGTGTTGGTATTGTGACTAACACATTTTTACACATCATTTGTATTTATTTTCGTCCTTTCAGGCAGGGCTTGAGTAGCTCAGCGGTTAGAGCAATAGGGGCAACCTATGCGGATTCAATCCCCGTCTCAAGCAATAATTTATCTTTTTACTACTACAATGTTACACTTTAACTAACCCATAACCGTCTTCACAAATAAGTATTTTTACGTACCTACATAAATATATCCGGTTCCTTTAACTCTACAACATATTTTAGATGAAACCGGATTGTCAAGTTTACGGTCGCTGCCTCCAAAGTAAAGTCCCTTATATTGAGGTCCTTGGCATTGCTAGAATAGTTTCAATAATTTATTATATCTCTCGTACCTTTATATATAATTATACATACATAATTTAATTATACAAGTTCCGTCGTTTTGTAATGTTGAATCTGTTTATTTTTTTTAACAATCTTGGTAGTTTTTGTTCTTCAACATGACTACTTTAACTAAATATATAACTCAGAGATAGCGCATATTATTATCACTACCACTATAATAATACACTCCATTATAATACACAAAGGTTAGCTGGAAGAAAATGCTAATTAGAATGCCTATATGTACGAGTTTTATCTTGTGCAATAAAGATTCTATGTAATTTTATTCATCCGTCCGTTTTGTTAAAAACGTAAAGTTTAAGTGAACCACTATAAACTGAATACAATATAAACGTTCTAGCCTAAATTAATTAATTTAAGGACGGTTTTGTGTAAAATTAGCTTGGGGACAGTGAGCGAGTCTACAAAATTCTACGCTCAAATCGGAACCTGTTGTTTGTTAATAATTTAAACGCAAGCAAAGGTTAAAAAAACGACTTCACTGCTTTATCTTCGCAACCCTTGATCAGATTAAATTAATTAGGTAAATACGCATTATTTAGGATAACTCAAAACTTCTGGTGAGATCACGATCAAATTTAAATGGGACTACTTGGGAATACCCTTTAAAACAAATAAATAATTTTCCAAATCGGTTCAGACATATTCGAGCAATCGGAATATACATAAAAAAAAGATTCAGATGAATTGAGAACATCCTCCTTTTTCGAAGTCGGTTAAAAAGTTTGTCATCGTCAAATATAAAAACATAATACGGGAAATAAGTCGACCGACGAGCAAAAAGACTCATTGGCGATGATAAGCTGGTCGAGTCCAAATTGCGGAGTCTCAGTCACCGACGTCAGGTCGCGAGCCTATCGGTTAGGGAATGCAATCCCGATCTCGCGGGATCTCGATCTCGCGAGATCTCGTGTAATTTTTCGAGATCAGTCCCGAAGCATAATATGACGAGATCTCGTTCGAGATTGGCGGGATTGCAATCTTATGGTAATGAGATTAATACCACATACAAATATAGAAAACGAAGATTCTTTCAATAATTGCAGAGAATTTGAATGTTTGTGCAAAAAGTAACACGACACTTCAAGAGAAATTAGAAGAGACAATGAGAGCATCTAAAAGTCCTTTTTGCGTGTATCTACGACGCGTTTAGATACGTTAGAGTTACTCATAAAGAAAGAGATGGATCTATACGACTGTGGAGGAACAAGGGGTAGTTTTTACAGTTTGTTTACTCACGTTGGTGCCAACCAGTGTTGAATCAGTGAGGGCATTTTCAGCTGCTGGGCATACAGCGGCTGCCAATATGCCGTTTATGAGACAGCACTCTCAAATACTCTCATTGCAATATTCTTTGTTTTGTAAGAAGTTTTTTTTCACAAAAAAATTTTTAAGAAGTTGTTTCAAAAATCATCCCTAAAACTAGACTTTTATTTAACTTGCAATATTCTTATATTGTTATTTCAATAAAAACACGGATAACAACGTGTTTTTTTAAACTAACTGAGATCTCGACAATTCCGAGATCTCGCGAGATTGTAATTTCTAATATCACGAGATCTCGAATTTACGATCTCGGGTCGAGATTGTATTCCCTACTATCGGTATTCTATCGTCTACATTTTGGAGAGTGTGCGCAGGAATTATACGAGTTAATTCCAACTTGTCCATTTTACCATCTAACAACAAGACAAACTGTCAAACGTCATCCATTTATGGTTGACATACCTCCAGTTCGCTCGATGCGTTTCGCTTCTACGTTTATCATTCGTACTGCGAAGGAGTGGAACTCATTGCCTTCGTCTTTGTTCCCCGAACGGTACAATTTGGGAGTCTTCAAGTCAAGAGTGAATAGGTACCTTCTAGGCAAGCATGCTACATCTTCGGCCACATCATCACTTTCCATCAGGTGAGATAGTTGTCAAATGCTTGCCTATCAGGCATAAAAAAAAAAAAAAAAAAAAGTGGCTACTCCCTCGAACCCTCGACCCTCGACCCTTGTCCGACAATGAATATATTTAAATATTTGTTTCAGATCGGTCTGATGCGCAGTGGACGTCTTCTGGCCGAGGAGTCTCCCCAGGCGCTGCTGACGATGTACAGCTGCATCTCTCTTGAAGACGTGTTCCTCAAGCTGTCCAGGCGGCAAGGTATGTACTTTGACACCAGCATGTAGTTTTAAAAGCGATGTAATACTTTTTAGATTGTAACCTTATTAATTATGAAAAAAAAATCACTTACTATGTACATACTCCTCCAAAAATAAGGTACGTTTCAAGATTTTATCTATGCACTAGCTGCGCCCCGCGGTTTCACCCGCGTTGATAATGATGAAAAGTGATGATGATGATGATGATGAAAAATAGATGTTGGCCGATTCTCATAGATACCGGATAAGCACAAAAAATTTCATCAAAATCGGTCAAGCCGTTTCGGAGGAGTATGGCAACGAAAACTGTGACACGAGAATTTTATATATTAGACTAGCTGCGCCCCGCGGTTTCACCTGCGTTGATAATGATGAAAAGTGATGATGATGATGATGATGAAAAATAGATGTTGGCCGATTCTCATAGATACCGGATAAGCACAAAAAATTTCATCAAAATCGGTCAAGCCGTTTCGGAGGAGTATGGCAACGAAAACTGTGACACGAGAATTTTATATATTAGATATATATGCGTAAAAGTGCAGATAAGTGTAATTCCTTGCCCGAGTCTCCCAACGAGTACAATCTGGGAAATTACAAGTCACAGAACAGTTATAGGCAAACATGCTCTATCGTCGACCACAGCTTCACTTACCATCAGGTTAAACGAGCGAATCGCACTTCTCAAGTCGATGCCAGAAAATAAGAAGTAGTTTAGAAAAAAATATTTTATAATATTTTATAAAATATATTATAATAAGTATATAAGAATCAACAGTTTACCCTAATTCGATTGTACAATATTCATAACTTTGCCAAAGGCATTCAAAATCAAAAATCGTTTATTCACATGGGCCCCAAAGAGGCACTCCATTTTGTTATAATATAATAGTAGGGGAGCCCACGATGCTAAATGGGGATTTACTCGAGCGTCATAGAGACCTATTGGGTTGGAAAGCTTAGATGATAAAAAGAAAAAAATGTTATATATGTATACCTTTTCATCGGTGGGGGGAGCGGCTATAAATTTTCAAAAATGTAAAAAAATACTGTTGCATGGGCATACTCGAGCGCGTCAGATATTGATAGCATCAATGTCCTACGTATTTTTAATAATGTACATATGTTAATCTGATCGTTTTCATGATGGGGGTGGTCGTACTTAAGGGTTGAAAACGAAAAAAAAAAAAATTTTGTCGAGCGCGTCAGATTTTCTAATGGGGTGTTAACTGTACCTAAAAAAAGCTCTAATTCAATAATCTGACGATTTTGATGTGACGCAAACTCGTGGCCATTATTACAATGTGTAAAAAAAATTCGCCATTTTGAAATACTCAAGCGCGTCAGATTAAGATATATATGGTTCATCTTTATGTCCTAGACATGCTGTCTCATAATCTGACCATTACCTAGAGGGATTCGCCTAAACTGACAAAAAATTTTTTTTTTTTTAAAACCTTGTGTCATCAGCTGTGATGGCGTCATGGCAACCGAAACCAGAGTAGGGACGGAGTAAGAGAGTAATATATAGAGAAAGAGGGAGAGGAGAATAGAAACGCGGAGAGGGGAATATAGGTATCATGCAGCTGCACGCATTAAACTTTATCGACAAATTTTTGGTACTTCGGCTTGTTGAAATGGTCAGATTATATATTTTTCGTTAACCTTGAATTATTTCCTTAAAAATAAAAATAAAATTAGCCACGCTCGAGAATGTCGAGATGACGTTTTTTTTTTACAACTTTTTAGCCCTCCTCTTTCTTTACGTCACTCTCAAATTGTCAGATTAGTGGAATATACACTTTTTAGCATGTAATTAACTCACCCTACCTTAATCTGACGCGCTCGAGATTTTCTGATGATCAATTTTTTTTTACTAATCTGATCCTTTATCCTTGACGTGCGGCCATATATATAGTGCTCATATTTGGTGGAGGTACTTAACCGGGTACAAGGTATCCCCCTGTATATTAATCTGCCGCGCTTGAGTAAATCCCGAAATCCCCGCTTGGGCTCCCCTACTATAAAGATAATAGAATAAAGATGAAATACCGGACACATCGATCAAAATACTAAGCCAACAATGTAAATATCAATTTGTCTGATAATATACCTACCATTGATATTTTAAATTCATTTACTTCCAAAAGCTTTAAATGTAAGACGAGGTGTCTCTATATTTTTACGACACTTTTGTGAAAAAAAAAAATTGTTTTCATGTTTGAAAAATATAGAAGAACCGCTGCGTTTTTTTCTATCTAAAGTGCTACAGTGCCGTTTAAGAGACCAATCTTTTCAACTATGAAAATTCTATGAAACATACATTAAATAAAATGGAAGAGAAAGAAGTTGTATTTATGTCTATTCGTATGTATTAATGTATATGTATAGATAGGTATCTAAGTAACTTGTATTTATATCTATTAGTATGTTTTTTCACCACCGACCTCATTATATAAAATTATCCCTCTCTCCATCCAAAGGTTGACTGGAAGAGTTCGCTTTTAGCGATAAGTCCGCCCATTGTACTTTAGTTTATTAAGATTACCCCTGTAACTAACTGTATTTGGTGTTCAATAAAGAATTTTCTATTCTATTCTATTCTAAGAATAAAACTGATACTCATTTCGCTTCTTTTTTTTTTTTATATTTGTGACAGGCTAGTGTTTGACCACTATCTCACCTGATGGTAAGTGACGATGTGATCGTAGCTGGTAAACACACTAGATCTGGAATACGCAGGCTCTCAAGGATAACTGTTCTACGTTAATCATCCGAACAGCAACGGAGTAGAACTCAATTGCTTGCGTATTTGTTCCCTGAGCAGGTATAATCTGGGAGTCTTCATGTCTAGATTGAATAGGCACCTTCTAGGCAAGCATAAAAATACCACCTAAAAAGAGATATGATTAACCTGCTATCCTACTAATATTATAAATCCGAAAGTTTGTAAGTGTGAAGTATGTTTGTTTCCCTCTCACGCTTTAACGGCTGAACGGATTTGGATGAAATTTGGAATGTACATAGATTATACATAGGATTAACACATAGGTTACTTTTTAACTTGATAATAGCGGGCGAAGCCGCGGGGCACGGCTAGTTTATAATATACCTGTTTTCCTAAACCTAAAAATACTGTACCGGGTAGTCCGCTATTTATAACGTTTGTAGGGGGGCTGAGTCACCCACGTCCGTAGGAGGATACCCCTTAAGTCTGACTACCTACACGTGGTCCCTGGTGGTGCTAATCAGGTGACATTTGAGAGGTGGTAGAGCATTTTGTGAGTTGCTCGCCTGGCTTGCTACCAAAGTAGCTTACCACCATCAAGTTGAAAGTCTGCCGCCAAGCCAAATACGGTGTTCCGGCAGTTGTCCTTGAGAGCCTGCGTATTCCAGGTCTAGTGTGTTTACAAGCTTCGATCACATCGTCACTTACCATCGGGTGAGATAGTGGTCAAACACTAGCCTGTCACAAATAAAAAAAAAAAGTAGTGTTTTTCAACAAGTACGAGTACCTTTAAATGCCACTAGTAAATAATTAAAGAGTTATTCAAGTCATAAAACCTGTATGTGAATAGAATCTATGTATATTTTGTAATATTATTAAATTATTTAAAACTGGTCTGTTGCACTTGTGTGCACAACATTTTATTTATCCTGGTGTGCAAGGTCGATCGAGAACAAAGCCTAGATGATCTAAAGACGATCGTTAAGAAGTAATGGCGTTACTTAGCTCTAAAATAAACAAATTATAGACGTGCAGCCTCTGTTCTATACTTTCATTACATATTGTATAGGTTCCGTATTCTTTTTAAAGTACCAGAAAGTTCTCATACCCTGATTCTAATTTTAACTTTTTAATCATTTTGTTATACGACTTTCTTCTGTATTCAATATTTAATTATTAAGATGGTCTATGCAATATATAATTAATAGTTGTTTAAACTGCACTTTACCGCAAAGGACGACATCGCGTCGCGCGTCGTAATATGCACCCCGAGGTCAATTTGTGTTTCTGGTTCTGGTTGTGATCAAGCTAAGTATGGAGCTGTGAATGTAAAAAAAAAATAGCTGTACCCAGAAAGGGGAGTCCGTGTCTACGCAGTATGACAGTATTTCTGTTTTACACATTACCTGGTATATGTCGGGATCAACGGGCAATACCGCGGACCACAGTTAGTACCTAATCAAATATTAATGGGCCTGTATATCAATCGGTCTGTGGGCATCAATGACCTGTCGTTTGCTTGCCTAAATGTTTCCAAATGATTTATTAAAACCAGTTAGGATTTAAATATAGCTCCATAGAACTAATTATGGCTGTTCCTCGAATAACATTTCAATTTAAAAAATATATGTTGTTTACGGCTTGGAACACGTCAAAAATGTCAACTTACTTTAGTCGACTAGTTTCTGACAAATTTGTCCGAAACTAGTCGACTACAAAGTAATAAATTATGTGTAATACTCACGATAGTTTTAATTTACATATTAAAAAAATACTCCTTACTTACAATTCAAGCATAATCGCTTCTAGAATCAGAAACATTTATCTTGGGGAGAAAACTTGTGTTCCCACCGGAAATCAAAACCTTATACTTCTCCTTGGAAAACGAACGCGCACCCAACTAAGACGATAGGCAATTGAAATGCAAATACGGGAAATTCGTATACTACTTTAATATTTGAAAATTAAAACTATCATGAGTATACACAATGTATATATATCATGTGGTATTCAGTTGTGGAGCTCATCATGTTAGTATGTTAGTCGCGACACGGAAATCATCATACAGATCATCTTCATCATCATGTGAATGTTAAGGCAATCCAGCTCCCCGACAACACAGACTTAGTGAGAAGACTCAAGAGAACTAAGCCTTTTGAGTTAGTGTAGTGATGTGACAGTGTAATATAGTGAGTGTCATTAACAAAGAACACAAGAACAAAATGTCTTCCTGGTAATAGAGATAGTAAGAAAAGTGTTGTTGGACACATTCTGAGTTTACTACTCTACTTTTTTTTTTTTTTTTTTTTATTTGTGACAGGCTAGTGTTTGACCACTATCTCACCTGATGGTAAGTGACGATGTGATCGAAGCTGGTAATGTAATGGTATGGTACTTAGCAGTTAAAGTCAAAATTACATTACTTATTAGTCTTAAGGCTAGATCGTTATGCCAATAGTGTACCAAAAGTAATTGGTACGTCATAATAAGAAAAAAAAAACATACGGATATCTTTCAAGAAATCTAGTTAGAAATATAAGGTCACTATAAAGTGTGTTACTGAAAGACTTACGGCTTAAAACACGTACAGAATTCCGATTTACTTTGTTGTCGACTAGTTTCGGACAACCGTTGAAAGACAACAACTTTGTCCGAAAGTAGTAGACAAATAAGTAAGACGATATTTTATACGTGTTTTAAGTTAAGCCGTTTATAACATTGATCCATATAATATTATTATACTAATTTTGTGACGGTGTATATGAGTTCATTGTTACTATATTACTCATCTAAACTTTTCTTATTACGACTTCTTTAGAATTTGTGCAAATAATATGTAGAATATTATTTCCTGTACAATACCAGTCCTAAAATGATATACTTATAACCTGTCTTCCAAGTATTGTATATCTACTCGGAAATATTATGTTTTCGTTTTATGTTACCAGTTACACGAAAACATTTTTATCGTGAAATAATATACATAGAAAAAATAATTTCAACGAAATTATTGGAACACGTGTTCAAAATTGAGGAAAAATTTATTTTATACTTCGTCGAACCGATTTGGAAAATTCCTTTTTTGTTTCAAAGGGTATACTTCCCATGTGGTTCCATTTAAATCTGATCAAGATCTGCCCAGTATAGTTATTGAATATCTCAATTTTGAACACGTGTTCCAATAATTTTTTCGTGAAATAACATACATAGAAAAAAATATTTCAACAAAATTATTGGAACACGTGTTCAAAATTGAGGAAATATTTATTTTATACTCAGACACCTGGTTTAAATTAATTTCCTTAACAGACAACAAATCCAAGCTCTATGCAAGAAATTTCTAAACCTAGAAATCTAGAAATTTACACAAAATATAGATTTACCAAAAAATCTTTTGTTGTCCGGGTTCGAACCAGCTTCTCTCGGAGAATGAGCCGAACGTACTCCGATTGAATTTGACTTGCTTATAATTAAAACGCAAGCAAAGCTTAAAAAAATTTCTTCACCGTTTCTTTTTTATCTTCGTAAGCCTTGATCAGATTAAATACACTTTGTTGCGGATTATTCAATAACTATACTGGGCAGATCTTGATCAGATTTAAATGGAACCACATGGGAAGTATACCCTTTGAAACAAAAAAGGAATTTTCCAAATCGGTTCGTAATTAATCGATGAACATACATTAAAAAAACAGATACCGACGTATTGAGAACCGCCTCCTTTTTTAAAGTCCGTAAAAAACAAACCAGTGAATTCTTTTTGCGCATAGAACTAGACGTGTCGTGAAGTGTCACGTGTGTGAACTACGTTCCAAAATTTTTGTACAATACATATGAGAACAAAACCAAAGCCAATGGCTAGTTTAACATATTATATTATACTACAAACTGTTCCACGCGGCTCTGCCTGCGTTTATCAGGATAAAAAGTAGCTCATGTATTGTTCCTGGGTATAAATTATTCGCATTCCAAATTTCATTCAAATCCATTTAGCCGTTACAGCGTGAAAAGAAAACAAACATACTTACACACTTAACCACAAACTTTCGCATTTATAATATAAGTGCGATTCATATAGTTAATTAAGTTGGGGGTCTGCCGCCAAGCCAAATACGGTGTTCCGGCAGTTATCCTTGAGAGCCTGCGTGTTCCGGGTCTGGTGTGTTTACCAGCTTCGATCACATCGTCACTTGCCATCAGGTGAGATAGTGGTCAAACACTAGCCTGTCACAAATAAAAAAAAATAAAAAAATTAGGACCTGGATGACCGAGCTTTGCTCGTTAAAACGACGTTTTCTAAAAGTGAAACGTAAATAGATCGATTTATCGCTCCTGAAACCGCTGTATACTAAACTTCATGAAAATCGTTGGAGCCGTTTCCGAGATTCAGATTATATACATTTACATTACTAGCCGTGCCCCGCGGCTTCGCCCGCTATTATCAAGTTAAAAAGTAGCCTATGTGTTAATCCTAGGTATAATCTATGTGCATTCCAAATTTCATCCAAATCCGTTCAGCCGTTAAAGCGTGAAGAGGGAACAAACATACTTACACACTTACACACACTATTACAAACTTTCGGACTTATAATATTATAGTAGGATTATGTATATTATTATCTATATATATAAAAATCAATGCCACTTTTCGTTGTTATTTTATAACTCAAGAACGGGCTCACCTATCCAAACCAAATGTTTAGGCTTTGTTCGGACTATTTAGTAGATGGTTTATGTGAAGTTTGCACAAATTGGTCGAGCGGTTCTTCATTTATCACACCCGGGCGAGGCGAGGCGGATCGCTAGTATTATATATACAAGAATTGCTCGTTTAAAGGAATTAGATTAGACTATTATTTTAAAATGCTATCTACATATTCTAGTTGACAATCCGACGTCAAACACGTTTTAAGATGTCAGACTATAATTATTATTATTATTATACGATACTAAATGACTTTGATCACGTTTTGTTTAAATTATTCAAATAAACAAAAACGGGTAGGAAGTTTCTGTATCTAATGCTCACAAAAACTCGATCTTGAAGTTATGTAAGATTATTCAAGTTTGTAACTACAACAACAAGCCGTAGTAATTATGTACGTACTTGGCTATTATAATACGTACATAAAATTGTAATTAGTTTATTCTTATTCGTATATTGATTTTTAGATTATGTTTAGTACAAATTTATTCTAGTTGTAATTATTTTTGGTTATATTTACTAAAATTTAGTCTTTTTAGTATTTAAAATTGAATTTAAATGTTCTTGAATAAATACATTTATTGATTATAGTTACAGATCATAGTTAATAGATCTTATTACTAACAATAAATTCTTCTCTAATAATTCACTTCAGGCATGCAAAAACAAATTTTATACAAAAATAAATGATAGAAGCATAAATAAAAATAATTATTGTAAGTACTCGTGAGTAAAAGATTAAATTTGATTAATAATATTTTTTTTATTTAAGTGTTATAATAAATATAGAAGCTTACAAATATGTCCAAAGAAAGCCGGTTAGGAAAATTAATAACATAACATAAACGCTTTCACACTCATAGCCCCACACTAATTTCGATGACTTGTGTCGTGAGGGCTGAAAACATTTACGTTTCACACACAATCACTCCCAGAAACACAAATGTGCCTTAGAAGGAAAATTGTGCTCCTGCCGTGAATCGAATCCAGAATGCACGAGCAGTGGGGAGACCTACCGCGCCTACTGGGTTATAAATATCGCGAGTATAAATCTGTGAGCATAATTTTCATTACAATCTGTATTGGCGGGTAATAGATAGAAAGCTTGTACAAATAAAAAAACTTGAGAGGTGTCAAGGGACACCCGGATGGAACGAAGTTCAATTTCCGTCTAGCCCACTTTCGCAACGCGCGATAAGGAACTTTCGTTCCAAAATTAAAAGAAACATGCAAAACCAACATCACGCGGTGTTCCCAGGCGGTCACCCATCTAAGTACTGACCGCGCCCGACGTTGCTTAACTTCGGTGATCGGACGAGAACGTGGTATGGCTTACAACTATTGCAAAAAGTGTCGTTACAACTTTTGGTCTTAATTTTTTCCTCCAGCCCCCTTTCGCAACGCGCGATAAGGAACTTTCGTTTCAAAAATTACACATATTCATATCAGGAATTAGATCCTGTGATTTTCGTCTCTATTTTGTAAAATGTATCACTAAACAGTCTGATAAACAAGACAATGCATTGAGAAAATGTTGGTATTCTAAACAATCGATTGTACCGTTTGTCTCTCTCGATTGTATTGTCCAATTCGTGTTAAATAACGTAAGGAGGAATACTAAGGATTACTATATTACTTTGTCATTTATGTATGTAGATAAATGTGGTTATCTCTTACAAGATATTTACATAATAGACATTTTCAGATATACTTTAGAACAGACTTTCTCTATCGATTTCTGGCGACTACATAATATACCTAGGTTAATATTATTCCTGTATTAGAAATTAAAGAATGTTTAAAAAACAATGCGCCGCCGAGTTTCTTGCCTAGTTTTTCTCGAGATGGCTGTAATTTTGCGAATCTAGCAATAGTCATTATTTTTACTCTTTGGAGATAAATAAATTATATTGATTTTGATTGTTTTGTCCAATTCATGATATATAACGTAGTGAGGAAAATACTAAGGATTCTTTCATGTATTATTATTGTTTTGTCTGAAAATTTTGAAATGAAATTATATTTATTTATAAGAACATTGTGCAGTAAGATACAAGTATCAGCTGCGGGCTTTGGATTCGATAGAGCGACGCGCAAAGAGGCTAATTAACAATGACGCTTTAGTTGAAGCCAGATTGCAAAGTCTTGAACATCGGCGTAAAGTTGCAAGCCTATCGGTATTCTATAAAATACATTACGGTGAATGTGCTCAGGAACTACACAACCTTGTTCCCGCTTCACCTTTTTTCCACCTTTCATCTAGAAGAACGGCGTCGCGTTACGCATTTATGGTTGAGATACCGTTCATTCGGACGAAACGTTTCGCGTCTTCGTTCATTTATAGAACAGCAAAAGAATGGAACGCTTTGCCGTCGTCTGTGTTTCCCGAAAGGTACAATTTGGGTGTGTTCAAAAGTAAAGTGAATAGGTATTTACTAAGCAAGCGTGCTCCACCTTAGACTACATCGTCACTTTCCATCAGGTGTGATCGTGGTCAAACGTTTGATAGGTCTGTAATAAAAAAAAAAAGGGAACAATAGTTAAGTTGTTATCTTTTACAAGAAAATATACATAACAAAAAAGATGCTATGGAAATAAAAAATCTATTCTAGAACTTTTAAGTTCTACAATAGATTTTAAAATTATAATTAAAACGGGAATTAGCTTGACTTAATTTTATTTTAAAAGTTCAAAATTTGCGTGAGTTTTTATCAAATTTCTACAATAGATGTTTTATTTCATATTTTTTATATAGCTCTACCTATGATATGGCATAACTAAAGTAGGAAATTATATATAGATTTGAACCCTCAGCTATAAGATATTATGCCTTATTGCCTTTTTTATTTATCAGAATTTCTAAATAAAAGGCGTTATAGTAAGTAATGCAATAAGTGTCATTATATGGCTGTAAATATAAAAAAACAACTTATCCTATATTTAAATCCCATGCTTATTATTCCTATAATTTTGTAGAAACATTTCTTTTCGTTTATTTACCAATTTACAATATACATTTTTCACAAAAAATTGTAATGAATGGTAAGCAAAACGAAATTATGACGAAACTTATATTATCCTTGTATTTGTTAATATCTTACGAGTGAAAGGTGACCTTAATCTTAATATTGAATTTTTGTGAAGGCTTTATGATATGCTGATCGGTTTTCATTCAAAATGTCTGAGATCAAGTGCAATGATGTCATTGCTTTTGTGAATATTGTCAAGTTTAAGCATTAAAACTTACAATCCACGCTACACTTGTCTTGGATGACACCGTCTATCATTTAATTATATCTACGTCAAATATCTTCAAGTACATGTGAAATTGGAGAGCAAATGAGACAGAGGATCGTCTGATGAGGCAAGAACATTGCTTGTCTACTAAAAAGTTGAGCTACTCATTTTGTATACTCGTTCTAGTTCACCATTTCAGTTCTAATTTTTGTTCTTACATCAATGACTCACTAGAATTTTGAATGGTACATGGACCTCTTTAATTTTTATGTTTGCCTGGTACTATCATAGCTAAAACAGTAACGCATAAAAGTTTGTGTTTTACAACTTTTACCATAAATGTACCTACTATCTACCATTGACAATGGCTGTAACTTTTTGTGATTACGTTATATTTTCAATGTATGATTGTTACAACGTTTAATTTGAAAGAAAGCAAAACATAAATTGTTTATTTGCCTGAAACCTGGTACAATTGGTGTTACTGGGATGAACGGTTCTTGCTTGACCAGAATTTTTGCATGCCAGTGGGCATACTAATACTAGCTGACCCATTAAACGTTGTTTTGCCATACACATTATTTCATGCTCAATCATAAAAAAATAAAAACAAAAAAATTTAAGGAAAAAAAATTTTTTTTTTGGTTTGGACCACCCTTAACATTTAGGGGTATGAAAAATAGATGTTGATCGATTCTCAGACCTACCCGATATGCACACAAAATTTCATAAAAATCGGTCGAGCCTTTTTGGAGGAGTTTGGTAACAAACACCGCGACACGAGAATTTTATAGATTAGATGAATATGACATCACAACAATTCAACAGCAATATTTATCAACTTTATCTGACAACTATTTTCAAGAAGTTTGTTTAAATAAAGTATTCATTTAAATAAAGAATAATTGCGATACATACCAAAATATAGCAAAAAAGTCACCAGGTGGAAGCAGGACTAATTCAAAAATCTTACACTCAGGGACAAACGTGGTTTGCAGGGCAGGAAAATGATGAAACGTTGCTTTATTCTACCAATAATAAAAAAACTGCCTTTAATATGTCCGATTATTGCTTCATTAGATCTCACCTGTTTACTGAAACCTACGTCATTTCCCATAACGCTGACATGTATAAAGCTATATGTTTATATTTGTGCTACAATAGAAAACTAAATGTAGGTGGGCCCAACACAGAATCTCAGTAAATCGAACGGCAAGGGCCAACAGCTCGAACTAAACGATGAGTCCGTGGCGTGATGACGATTATTTCGCAATAATACAATGCAAGGTCGAAGTAGAGGGCATAGTTAATGGAGTTGCAGCCATATGCCTTGACATCTGCGAGAGCTTCTGTCGGATGTTGCCTTCCTTTCTGACATTTCGACATTGTTACAAATGGGATTACCAATATGTTGCACCAATGTCCTGAACATATTCAGATTCTTTACTTACGTCGCATAGCAAACTATAAATTGCACAATCCATTCGCCACACTTGCATTTATTGCAGTACTAAATTTAGAAATTTCAATTAAATATAAATTTTTCAAACGGAAACTTGGTCAACGTTTGATCACTTTGGAAAGTGATGATTTGGTCAACGTTTGTTAATTTTGGAAAGTGATGGTTTGGTCAAGGTTTGATCGCTTTGGAGAGTGATGATTTGGTCAAGGTTTGATCAGTTTGAAAAGTAATGTTTAAGTCAAGGTTTGATCAATTTTTAAAGTGATGATTTAGTCTAAGTTTGATCACTTTGGAAAGTGATAATTTGGTAAACATTTTTTCAGTTTGGAAAGTGATGATTTGGTCAATATTTTATCAGTTTGGGAAGTGATGCCATAGTAAAGGATTAATAACTTTGGTCACTTTCGTGAGTGATGATTTGGTCAAGTTTGAAGCAGAAGTTATCTAAGTATAAAAATAAGGGTACTACTAATGGTATATTGGTAGTTTATACCTTTATAGCCAGATGATCATAATTGCCGTACTTCAATGGACTAAAAGTTCTAGTTACCTGCAAAACAACAAAAAAAACCAAATGTAGATAGTTCAACAAACAAAGACTTCGCTCTTTTACCGATTTAATGCTCACGCTACTAATTTCTCGTATCAATGCTCAGTAATAATACAAAAACCTAAGGATGTCTACCCGTATCAAACCTGCATACAAACAAAATGGATAACCAACTAAAAACAAGAAGTCAGATTGCATCAGTCGGTAACCCTCTGTACCCGTAATTCTGTATTTTTCCGAAGCGCATTATTATTATTCCGCGACGTTTAATGATACTTCACCTCGACCCGAGACCGAGACGAGTAAGGACACAATAATTGCAGCAACGACAGGAAAAGATTAAATACTTCTTTGTAAACTTGTGTGACAGAATGAGTTCGGAGAAGTTTGAATATTATGATTACACCAACTTATGCTGCCCTTTGGTTTAGTTTGGTGTGCGTACGCCTTCTAAGCAGGGGTATTGGGTTACAGACCTAGATTTTATGGAAAAAATTGCTCGAGATACATTGGGAATACATTTGTATGGAGAATAGAAAGCTTTTTGTCGCCCCACAAATAAGCTACCGGTTATACTTAAAAAAATATTAAACTGCAGGTAACACCGCGGGCTATAGCTAGTATTCTTTAATGATGTATGATACAAAATGGGTTCGTTGTATCAATTCTGTTCTAGAGCTTAATTAAGTTGTAGAAAACTATACATTCCTTGAATATTTATCATAAACTTATATTAACTCTATACCTACAATGACTTCGTTTACGGGCCTATTATTAAAGTCATACAATTGCAACCGACAGGTTCAATAAATACTAAGTAATTATTCAAATAATTCTGTAATTAATGATAATGATTGCCTGCTTTGTGGTTAGAAGTTATTAAATTGCGACACGATACGACTCTCGTGGCGAACTTTGAGACGTTTACCACCTTTAAGTCAATCTGTCTCAAAGCACCGGGCGGTGTTCCGGCAGCTATCCTTCAAATTCAAATTATAATGTAAATTGCAATCTCTAATAGTCATCACATCCTTGGACATGAGTTTCCATTCTAGAGTGAACGTATTAACCTACCTCGACCACATCATCACTTACCAACAAATGGAATAGTGCTGCAACGCATTTCAATGTTAATTTTTAGATGTAAAGAAGCAGAGTTTCGAGACGAAAAACTCTTTAAGGAAATCCATCGTGATTCTCCGAACGGTGTTCCGGAAGCAATCCTCGTGAGTCACTTACCATTTTATGGTGATCGTACTTACCTGTTTCGACCAGGATCATCACTTTGCGCCGCGGCTTCGCTCCCGTTTATCAAGTTAAAAAGTAGCCTATGTGTTAATCCTAGCTATAAGCCGTACCTTCCAAATTTCATCCAAATATGTTCAGACGTTACAGCGTGAAGAGAAAACAAACATAGGTACTTATTCAAAACTTTCGGATTTATAATACTATATATATTCATTTTATCGCACCACCATCCCTACATTGTCTTCACGTTTATGTTTCCATCCAAAAGTTGGAAGAGATCGCTCTTAGCGATAAGACCGCCCATCTATTTTTATAAGTGTCTCTGTAAGTTTTATTTATCTTTTGGTGTCAATAAAGAGTTTTTGTATTGTATTGTACTAGTGTGAAGTGTGATAAACAAGCAAAGTTTCTATATATTAATAATACAATTATAACATCCGGATGACCGAGCTTTGCTCGGTTTTTTGGTAGAATGTGTTTGAATTTGTAGCCTCAGAAAACTCCATCTAGTGTCGAGTAGAAACAGTATTTTACATCGGTCATGGCGTAATAGATGGCGCTGATAGTTTCTTAAACCCGGTTTTTCAAATGCAGTTTGGGAACCAAGCATTTCTCGGACCTGGAACGTTGATAAATCGATTCCTTGGGCAGAAAAACCCCTAATTTGTAACTTTCATGAAAATCGTTGGAGCCGTTTCCGAGATCCTGTTTACACACACATATGTATATATATACAAGAATTGCTCGTTTAAAGATATTAGATAGATACTAAGATACTAAAAAATTGCTGGTTTTCTTTAACAGGTACACTGTTCTCAATCCCTAGGCTGTGTGGAATATACACTACATATTAGTTTAACTTTAGGTGGACTGTGGGCTGATCAATTTTGTATGCTTTACATGAAGATAGATAGACTAAGAAATCCTACAAGTCAAGTTTTGTTTGTCTGAGCGTATATTGTGTGTCTGAATTACAAACTAGAACGACAAAAATGCCCCTAGGGAAGAAAAATTGTGCTCCTGTCGAGAATCGAACCTGGACCGCACAGCGCAGAGATACAAGACTTGCCCGCAGCGTGTACGGAGTCGTCAGAAATAATCACGCGCAACACATTAGGTTTTTTTTTTTTTTTTCAAATGACTTCGTTTGCTAACGTTGTAATAAACACATTTTTCCACAAAAACTTGAAATTATCTCTTTTTGTTCAGTAGGAATTGCAAATTTTCGGTTAAAATTAAATAAAAAAACATCTTTACGAGTTATTTTATGTAGTGAGATAAATTGACTAAATTATTTAATCTACCAGATGGAGATGAAGACTATATTAGGCTACTAACTGCGCCCCGCGGTTTTGCCCGCGAATGTCCCGGGATAAAAGTAGCCTATAATAATATGTTAATCAAGGATGTCAGCTACCTCCAAACCAAATTTATTCATCAAAAGTGGTCCAGCCGCTTAAGCGTGAAAAAGTTACAAACTTCTATTTTCCGCCTTTCAACCGACTTCAAAAAAGGAGGTTCTCAATTCGACTGTATGTTTTTTTTTGTATGTATATTACGCGATATCTCCGCTAATAATGAATCGATTTTGATTAGTGTTTAGTAGAGTATACTTCAGATGTGGTCCCATATAAATTTTATCGACATCGGTCCAGCCAAAACCGAAATATAAGCGGTGAAGTCGGTGTTTTTAAGATTTGCTTGCGTTTCAAATAATAATATTAGTGTGATTAGTTAAGAGTATTTCACTAAAAATTAAACGCAAGCAAAGCTTAAAAAAAATCGACTTTACCACTTTGTCTTTGAAACTTTGATCAACACGCAATATTGACGATATTTCAAGAACTATTCAGATCTTTATCAAATTTAAATGGAACCAATTGGAAAGCAACATCTTGCAAACAAAAAAAAAATTTTTATGGCATACACATAAAAGAAAAATTATATACAGTTGACTTGAGTACCTCCTCCTTTTTTGTGAAGTCGGTAGAAAATATTCTCGTTTAGCGTATACAGTGTATATAATTACATCTAATTACAATGCATTGGAAGTGATTCTCATAATTATACGGAACCTTTAACACGGGACTCGTAATCGTACTTGACCTGTCTTTTATGGGAAATAACGAGTCAAGGATACGTATGTTTTTTTCTGAGAAGTCAGTTTATGGTCTTAGCAAATGGACTCGACAAATAGGTTCTTGAAACGTCCGAGGTCGAGGTCGAACCACACCTGAGGGCTATGTGTAATTTAATATATAATATACATTTACACGTTGAGATAGTAACGCTTTTCCGAATAGAAAAATAGAGATAACATGTAACCTACCTATCGAGAATTATATGTATTATATGTGTACATATAATAACGTGCCATATCTTTAGATATTTTCAACCGGCTTCAAAAAAGGAGGTTCTCAATTCGACTGAATGTTTTTTTTTTGTATTTATGATACGCGATATCTCCGCACATTCAGAATTGATTTGTTTGGAAGAGTATGCTTCAGAAGTGGTCCCATATAAATTTTATCAAAATCGGTCCAGCCAAAACTGAAATATAAGGGATGAAGTCGGTTTTTTAAGCTTTGCTTGCGTTTCAATTATCAAAAATATGGTTAAGGAGCATTATCTATCTCTCAACTACTGATACTTTTTTTAATGCTTAACACACATGTAGGTATTGTATGTAAATATTTATGGTTAATGGTATTTAATATTTATAATAGAACATTTGTGTAGTTTATCGTTATTCGTATTTCATTACATTATGTTATCTGTAATCTGTTATAACGTCATAGTTAATAGTCAATGGTACACCCGACACTACTCCTTCTATCTGCATCTTGTCCATCCAAAGGTTGTCTGGAAGAGATCGCGTTAAGCTATAAGACCGCCCATTGTAGCCTTTAATGTAAATTCTATTTTTTATGAACTAATTCGTTTAAGGTGTCAATAAAGAGTAATTGTATTGTATGTATGCATACTTGGCTTATTCAAGACAAGTCAAGTTATCTGTCGCCAAATCTACTTAAAAATTAAAGACACATCTACCATATAACTAACTGTATACAAACTACATACTTAAATTAAACTGTGACTTATTTTGAACTGCCCGTTGTCTTAGTGCTTAGTTGCGCTTTCGTCTTTGAAACAGGAGTATCGGAATCGATACCCGGCGGGAACACAATTTTTTCCCCAAGGAAAATTTGTGTTTCTGGTTCTGTTTGTGATTTTGTGTGATGTGTATGTTCCCGGCACCCACGACACAGGTCATCGAACTTAATGCTGTGAGTGCGAAAGCGATTGTTTTATTCGATTTTCTGGCTTCCTTTGGGTTTTTCCTGTTTATCTTTGAGGCAGACAAAATAAAAAAAACGATTTAAATCGGTAGTGATATTTTCGAGTTTTAAAGACTAACGGATTGTACCCAATTGATGTTTGTATACTTACAATAAAATAAAATTAGGTGGGTACCTGATTTATTTCTTTATACGACATATCTTGTTATAAATTAAGGTTTTGATAAAGGTATGTTTTTAATAAAGGTATTACTCAGAACCAAAATAAAATTATAGAAATAATTTGAGTTAGGTACGATGTTACCTGCAAACCTGTCCCGCCACATTTTATTTTGAACATAAATCCGTTTACTTTGTAACTAGATTAACCACGCGGCTTGGACTGCAAAAATTTTGCAGTAAAAAAATTAATAAAATTAATTATAATTAATTATATTTTTGTTTTTGTTTCAACATTGTATTTAATACAATTACAAAAAACTTGTTTTCCTAATGTTACTACGAACTGCCCGTTGACTTAATTGGGTCGTGTTCGCCTTCTAAGCAGGGGTATCGGGATCGATTCCTGGTTCTGGTATTTTTCTCCCTGGTTCTGGTTGTGAATGTGTGTGTGACGTAAATGTTTCCGGCACCCACGACACAAGTCATCGAACTTAGTGAGAGCCTGTGAGTGTGAAAGCGTTTATGTTTATATTTATGTTTTATGTTATAAGAGGAGGATATGTAAGTCGTTGGACTGATAGAAAACCTTGATCTGTTTATGATTAGTTATAATAATATATTATATAATAATTTTATTTTAAGATTTATTTATATTGTTAGTTCCGAAGACTTTTATTGGTTTTCAATAGAGAGTATTGTATTGTAATAAGCTGCTTGTAACAACAAGCAAAACAAGCTCTTAGAAGTCCGCCATATTAAGAGTGACGTCACTTTATTTTTCGAGTTATTCTCAGCATGCCCTTTCATTTGATACCCATATTATTGTAGGAGTGCATTAAACATAACCTCCCTGCCATCTTGGGTGTTTCGCCATGTTGGATTTAGAATGACGTCACACAGCAAGCCATGCATAATTGACATCGAAAATAAAAGTGTACCTATACAACATTTCAGCTTAATCGCCTGAATATTTCCTTCAAAATTGAGTTGGAACATTCTACCCGAACATAGTTACATACATACATACATTGCATCCTACTAATATTATAAATCCGAAAGTTTGTGTGTAAGTGTGTAAGTATGTTTGTTCCTTCTTCACGCTTAAACGGCTGAACGGATTTGGATAAAATTTCGAATGTACATAGATTATACCTAGGATTAACACATAGGCTACTTTTTAACTTGATAATAGCGGGCCAAGCCACGGGGCACGGCTAGTGTTAAATAAAAGCTTGCATAATGTAGAATACCTTTACTTATCTCAATCTCTTTCTTCCAGGTCAAGCGAACCAAGTGGTAGAGCTCAACGTGACCGGCGGAGCTCTAGGGCTCAACAAGATGTCCAAGCGGGAAGAGGCGCCCTACGCAGCTGAAGACGAACAAGTCAAGGGCCTGAACTTCCACCAAAGCAAGGAGGTGCTCATCGTGGACAATGGAGTTGGATCCAATGGCGACGTAAGTGCCTTATAATTTAAAAATCGTTTATTCACACGGGCCCCAAAGAGGCACTCATGAAAGTAAACAACTCTACTGCCAGATTCAAAAAATTACAGCCCTCTCGAGAAGAACCTGGCAAGAAACTCGGCGGCGCATTTTTTCTTATTAAGACTCCCATATTATAGCTACTGTTCGTGAAACAAAGACGCGAGCAATCAGTTCCACTCCTATGCACGGATAATAAAAGTAGAAGCGAAACGCTTCGAGTGAACTGGAGGAATACCAACCATATAGATGAAACAATTATTTATTTTATCTTTTTTACGTGTAAGTATTATTAATATGAGTATTTTTCTTGTATTTCCAGCTTCCCGGCAAAATAACCAGCGCCGTGACCCCGGAGTGCGACGACTGTGGTAGCTGTTTCAACGTGAGTAAAGTTTTGGTTTATTCCCGCTGAGTTAACACTGTGACACAGTGGAAACATCTCGCAGGTTACTATGGCAACGACCACTACGTCGTTATAATGTTAACACCTACAGTGTCGGATAATTCTTCGACTAAATCCATAAATTAAATATAATATTATTATAAATAATTACTGTTTATTGTTTTTAATGACTATAATTTTGGGTTAACTAAATAATTACCTACATATATTTCTTGTGTAATGTAAAATTTTTAGGCAAATTTTAAATAAAAAGTTTGTCTGTTTATCTCTTGACTAAATATTTATGTTTATTATATTATACGGATATAATGTTAGTCCCACCCAATCGTAGCTAATGCTTAATATAACTTTTAAGTTGTTACCTATAAGCTCGATGTCTTGTAGGCAACTTAGTTCTTTGCTGTATATAGTTTTAGGAAATATAGGCAATTACCCCGCAAAAAATGTTGAAAATAATTTTCGAAAATAGGGAACGCCTTTTTTTTTTAACTCATGAGTTACACTGTTACACTACATACTCCTTTATTATTCTATTTATTTATGCAAGACTAGCCATGCCCCTCGGCTTCGCCCGCTTTTATCAAGTTAAAAAGTCGCCTATGTGTTAATCCTAGGTATAAGCTATGTACATTCCAAATTTCATCCGAATCCGTTCTGCCGTTAAAGCGTGAAGACGGACAAACATACTTACACACTAACTTTCTGAGTTATAATATTAGTAGGATTCAGAGATCGGTCAGCACGTGGATAGATCACACTTGCTACACGTTCTCGGCAACAAGTGCCGAATGATATAAAATCTCTAATAAAATTAACATGGACCTTCCTAATTATTTTAAATTAGTTTTAATTAAATCAGGTTTTTATATGTAATCATGGCTGGATTTTTTATATGAGTAGGTGGTGTCTACTTGTCCACGTTGACCAACCGGCTTGGACAGTTACCAGGGTCAAATTGTGTGGTACTCATCGTACGACAGTTTTTTTACCAGCTTCCCAAAAAAGGAGAAGTTACTCATGTTGGCAGTATTTTTTTATGTGTGTTACCTCATGCCTTCTTTCCACGTGACCCGATTTCGAATAATTTTTTTTAGTTTGAAAGATTTTGCTTTCCAATTAGTCCTATTTAAATTTGATCAAGATCTGATCAGTAGTTCTTGAAATATCGTCAATAATGTGTATTTTGTGGACTACATTGACGATGTTCTCGTTTTTGACCGACTTCAAAAGTTACCTCATAACTTCTTTCGTTGTGAACCGATTTGGATGATTATTTTTTTTATTTGAAAGCTGGTGCTTTTCATGTGCTCCCAATGAAATTTGATCAATATCTGATTTCTAGTTTTTGAGTTATCGTCAATAATGCGTGTGCAATACATTAAATCTGATCAAGGTTCCTAAGATAAAGCGGTGAAATCGGTTTTTTTAAGCTTTACTTGCGTTTAACTATGTACTAACTTGTCAAGTTAGATCTACAATTTGTATGAATGGCTAGAATAATGGACAAAATCAGAAAGGGGGCAAGCAGCAAACAGACTGAGGCAGTAAAAGTCATACATGATTGATTTTTTACGCAACTGAGACACGAGACGAGCAGGAGGCTCGCTTGGTGGTAAGCGAGAAAGCGAGCCTATTACACATGATTTAGAATTTGAACAGTTCTAGTTAATCAGTTCGCTCGTCACCTTGAGATTATTACATGTTATATATTTCCTATAAACACTTTCAATTTTAATGAAATTTGGAATGTAGGTAGCTCATACTCTGGATTAGGACATAGGCTACTTTAATCATCATCATCATTAGCGGGCGAAGCCGCGGGGCTCAACTAGTGTAATAATATAAATGGATATCTTTCTCCTCCCCAGCTGACCTCCCGAGGCAAAATCAAGGCTCTGATCCAGAAGAACTTCCTCCGCATGTGGCGCAACATCGGCGTGATGCTGTTTATATTCGTGCTGCCAGTGATGCAAGTCATACTGTTCTGTTTAGCGATAGGACGCGACCCGAGCGGACTTAAACTGGTAAGAACTACTAAAAACGCGTCACGCATCATCGGAATGATGCAGCGTACCTATCTGATATTCAAAATCAATATCGTTTATTCACAAAGATAATATTTATTCACATGGGCCCCAAAGAGGCACTCGGACTCAAATGGTAAGAACGCGTCACGAACGCATCATTGTGATACTGCGGCATGTCTGATATTCAAAATCGTTTTTTCACAAGGCATTAATAACTCTACTGCCAGATTCGCAAATTACAGCCATCTCATTCATATTTATGAACTTTGGTGATTGAAGAACTGCCCGTTGGCTTGTTGCGCGTCCGCCTTAGCAGGGGTATCGGGATCGATTCCCGGTGGGAACACAAGTTTTCTCCCCAAGGGAAATTTGTGTTTCCAGTTCTGGGTGTGATTGTGTGTGTGATGGATTTAAAATGCTATCAATTTTTTTTAATTCTGTATTGAACCAATTTATTTTGCATAATATATCTAAACAGGAAGTCATTATATTTTATAAATAATATTCGATAAAAAAAACCAACAAAAAAAACCAGAAAAACACTTTGCCAAACCATAAAAAGAATGAAGATATCCGCGAACCTATAAAAACAAATTAAGTTATCCAAGACAAAAAAAAAATGAAACAGCATGAAGTCTACGTTTGCAAATGCGCAATCCGCGCGGAGCCAAATCTTCCAATGAGGAAATATCTACAGAAGATTCACCGAACATTTTATCGTTAGATGAATAAGGGCGTAGGTAAATCTCAAACCTCCCTCCCCAGGCCATCGTAAACGACGACGTGAACATCCTAAACGGCGACTGCCCGTTCAACTCGTCGTGTAGTATGAAGAACTTATCGTGCCGCTACCTATACCACCTACGGAACCACACCGTGAAGGAATACTACGCCGACCTCACCTCGGCGCTCGACGCCGTACGCGACGGCGAGGCGTGGGGAGCACTCTACTTTAATGAGAACTACACGGACTCGCTCGTCGCTAGACTGGCCTTGGGTAAGTCGCTCTACTTAACGAAAATTACACGAACCCAGACTGGCCTTGGGTAAGTCGCTCTACTTCAACGAGAACTACACGGACTCGCTCGTCGCTAGACTGGCCTTGGGTAAGTAGAGCGCTACTTAACGAGAATTACAAGGACCCAGCCTGGCCTTGGATTAGTCAGTCTACTTCAACGAGAACTATACAGACTCACTCGTCGCTAGACTGGCCTTGGGTAAGTCTATATTTTACCAACTTTTTGATCGCTAGACTGGCATAGTCTATGTTTTATCGACTGTGGTCTCTAGACTGCCCTTGGGTATGTCTATGTTTTACCGACTCTATGGTCGCTAGACTGGCCTTGGGTAAGTCAATATCACTCGTGCATCGGTAAATCATTCGGCTTCACTTGCGAATATTGGTAGCGTAGTCGCCGTAACACAAGTTATCAATTAATCCACAACTGACCACATTTGTGAATTAATCGATAACTGCTCCCCAGAGACATGATCGGGCGATGTAAACTTAAACAATTGTGTATTAATCAATAACAATGATGTTAAGACTAGGCTTAGAATATAAACTGTCTTAAGGCTGCAAGAACGTCGATAAGTACCAGGCGACAAATATGATTCGTTAAAGTGCGTTTGTTATTGTTTTTAAGGTAGTTAATAACAAGTGTATTTTTAGATAGTAGCTAGCTTGGCCGAGCATTAAAATTACAATAGATTTCATTGTCACACACTAAAAGCTCACGCAAGGGGTCGAAACCATGACCTCCCGATCAACAGCCTAGTGGCAGTGGAGTCTCTACTAAACTACCAAGACCTTATGACTCGTATCTTATTTCTTGCTTGGTTATTTCCAGCGGACACGGCGGACAATGAAACCATCACGTCGTCGGAGGTGCAGGTGTGGCTCGACATGTCCAACCAGCAGATCGGACTCATGCTCAACCGAGATATACAGTTCTCCTACCGGGACTTTGCTAAGGTAAATACGGCTTTCTGTCTCTATTTGATACCTACCGAAATTGCTTGTCATAGGGGCTCTTACTATAAGTATTACTTATTGTCAAAATTATAAATAGTAAAAAAATAATGACCCACAACCTTATTTAGTAGACTAATAACATTATATGTATTTTGCAAGTCTTCTATTTACCTTATCCTCCCTGAGTCAGCACGGAGTTGTAATCCTAGCAGACCCAAATACCGTTTAAGACATGGATAAATTGGATATATCACAGAATACTATTACTCTATTACTACTGTCAACCCCAAGGGTGTCTCCTCTTTTGTAAATCGGCACCACATACAGGCGAGGTCAAAAAAGAAAAATAAATGTAATCGATGGTCTCAAAAATAATTTTTAGTAAGGATGATTAATACATTCCCAAAATCTATTTCCAGAACTTGCTGGAGACGTGCAAATACAACCCCAAGCTGGGAGACATCCCCATAGACTTCATGGACCCCATCTACGGAAACAAGAACCCCTCCTTCACGGACTTCGTAGCGCCCGGCGTCATACTCACGTAAGTGTGCCATCTACGATTGCCACTCGTAAAAACGAAACTTACACTTATAATTTCACTAATATTATAAAAGCGAAAGTTTGTACGTTTGTTAGTTTTCACGCTCAAACGGCTGGACCAATTATTATGAAATTTACATCCTGGATTAGCACACATACTACTTTTTATCCCGGAATTATCGAGGGTCCGGGACTGACGCGGGTAAAACCGCGGATAAAGGCGACAGCCTGGGAGTGTTCGTACGTTTGTTACTTCTTCACGCTCAAGCGGCTGGCCCAACTTTGATGAAATTTAGTATGGCGGGAGCTGACACCCTAGATTGACACAATTACTACTTATTATCTCGAAGGTCTACTTACGCGGATATAAACGCAGCTAGTCCTACTATGAAACTGAAATCATTTCTTCGTTGAATGAAAATAATAATTCCTTAATCATCACAATAATTTGGTCCCCAGGATCGTGTTCTTCCTGGCGGTGGCGCTGACGTCGTCGGCGCTGATCGTGGAGCGCATGGAGGGGCTGCTGGACCGGTCGTGGGTGGCGGGCGTGTCCCCCGGCGAGATCCTGTTCTCGCACGTCGTCACGCAGTTCGTGGTCATGTGCGGCCAGACGGCGCTCGTGCTCATATTCATGATCTCCGTGTTCGGGGTCAAGAACAACGGGAACATCGTGTTTGTCATCATGCTGACGCTGTTGCAAGGTCCGTTCCTACACACGCCTGAACACAATTAAACAAACTTAAGACAACAAACGATATAAACAGATCAGCATAACATGACTACCGATTAATATTGGTATGTACGTACCTTAATAGGTATTTATATACCAACTAGCTGCGCCCCGCGGTTTCACCCGCGTTGATAATGATGAAAAGTGATGATGATGAAAAATTGATGTTGGCCGATTCTCATAGATACCGGATAAGCACAAAAAATTTCATCAAAATCGGTCAAGCCGTTTCGGAGGAGTATGGCAACGAAAACTGTGGCACGAGAATTTTATATATTAGATATTAATATAATATATATGTAATGTATATGCTAATATTAATAATAAACACGCGCGAATACACGCCGACTTACTCCGAAACCGGTCGCTTATACTATATGCGAGCAGTTAAATCTGACAGTTAAACTGACAAGCTAATAGCAGCTCAAAAATACAAATACTTTTTACTGTTTCTGAAACTGTTTGTTCAATTTGCAAACACTTCTCTCTTTGGATTCATAAAAAGGAGGAGTTTCTCAATTCGACTAAATGTTTTTTTTGTATGTATGATACCTCGTAACTTCTTTCTGGGTGAACCGATTTTGATGTTTTTTTTTTGTTTGGAAGCTGGTACTTACTCATGTAGTCCCATTTAAATTTGATCAAGACCAGTAGTTTTCGAATTATCCTCAATAATGCGTATTTAATTCATTTAATCTGACCAATGGTCCCGAATATAAAGCGGTGAAGTCGGGTTTTTAAGCTTTGCTTACGTTTTACGATTTATATTTTTTTCAATTTGACTTTTCTCAAACTATCCTTTCATTCCAGGTCTCTGCGGAATGTGTTTCGGCTTCGTAATTTCAGCGGCGTGCGAGTTGGAACGTAACGCGATCCAACTGGCCCTAGGCTCGTTCTACCCCACACTGCTGCTCAGTGGAGTCATCTGGCCCATTGAAGGCATGCCCTGGATCCTGCGATACGTCTCCCTCTGCCTCCCACTGACTCTAGCCACGAACTCCTTACGCTCCATCCTCACCAGAGGGTGGCCTATCACAGACCCCGAAGTGTACATGGGCTTCGTATCGACGCTTATATGGATAGCTCTGTTCTTAGTCGTTACTTTAACAATTCTTAGATTCAAAAGGAATTAACTGCCATTTTTGAGGCATGGTCTTTTAGTCTTTTAAAGCAGGTATTTTCGGGCTGCTTTCTTATGTATTTCTATTTGACATTATTCGAGATTACAAATTGTGACATTAGCACTGTTTTGTGTGCTCTGTTCGGCCATGTCTGGTTAATTTGATACATTCCGATATATTACGAAATTTCTAATTTATTTCTATCCCTATTCGGTCATTTATATGTTAGCTTTCAATTTGTATTTAGTTTCATGTTTAATTTCAATTGTTATAAGAATCTGAGTTTATAAGCATATCATACTGTATGTAAAACTAAACATTGTATTAGAAATCGTGTTAAATATCAAGTCAATAATCCAAAGGAAACTCACTTTAGTCGATTCACTTGGCACTAATAAGATCATAGAATTTTTTCCCTATATTATGCTAATATTACTCCACAATGTATACACGAATTCGTGCGAATGCCATTTGGATTAAAAATTGCAATCAGCGATATTAAACGATTTTCTTGTGAATGTTGTGGTTTTACACGGTTTATATTACTTGCTCAATCCACAATGAACAATCTGAATAGCTAAATGACTGTTAGTCGCTTGTAAATAGTAGCCTATATTTATACGTACGTGTGTACAATAGGGTAGGGGGATGTTAGCAATAATGACTGGTCAAATGCTTTGTTTTAAGGTGTGGATTTGTATACATTTTGGTATAAGCTAGATAAAAAATATGACGATTTAGTTTTTGCCTAAAATGTGTTAAATAATTTAAATTCTTATTAAACTTCACATTATTTTATCAATCTTTTTTTATAATTAAACGTGTTAATGAATGCTTTTAACTAAAATTTAATTATACCTTGGTGTATACAAATCCAAAATTATTCATTGGTAGTGGACTTAACATATAAGAAAATGAGTTTAAAATGCCTGTTTCACGAAGTCAAAAACAGTTTTTAGAGTATTTCGACGATAAAATTTAAAATAAAATATGATTTATTACATTGATGTATCACAATGTATGGAAAACAATATATCAATTTATTTTGCAAAAAAAAAAGCACTGTGAAACAGGCGCACTTAACAAAATATACCTGAATAAATGAGTTACCATAGTGTAAGATGGTGCCATAACAATTATGGTTATTTCAGGACATTTCAACCAAAACAATACCACAAAATCAATTTTGGCACATAACAATACAACTCTACTATATTGTCCAAGCCCGTTTTTATTTAAACAGAAAAAAATAAGCGCCATCTTGAAACGTCTATCAAATCTAACAGAGAAAGAACTATTTTTGTCGATGGTCCATTTAATATAGTTACATGTACAGTAAGTTAGGAGTGTATGGAAATAATGTGGTAGGTAGTATAAGACTAGATATAAGCGGCATAGATAATTGGATTTTTATGTATACGGTGAGATGAGGTCGATTCTCCATCGATTTTAAAACGATTTTAGATAATCGATTCCAGTTAGCACAGTAACTTTGTAATGTTAAAACTGAATTCATTAAAATACTAGAATATTATAGTATAGAAGTGTCGGACTGTGATTATTTTTGCTAACATTGACATTTTTGTAATGACAATTATACAGTAAATACTTGTACCAAATAAACATGCCTTTTATTATACGCCACTAGGATCCCTAGCCCGATCTCCTAGGGGATCCTGGTGAACTCATCTGTTCATCAGAATCCCTTAATAAATAATAAAAGACGTGTGGCACTCGGGGACTGCCGCGGTAAAGCTATTGCATGGCATTTTTTATCAACTTATGCAATTATAATTGTTTATTTATTTTATTTATGCAGTATATTTTTTCCTGCCACCTAGAGGCGAGTTGGTGAACTAAAGAGACAAGCGTGATATTTCAAAAAAGTCATTAAAAGTTCTGCTATTCCTCGATAGATGGCAAAACTAAAAAGTATCACCGCTGTGCCGGTCGGAGTGGGGGGGTGTTAGGTTATTTTCGTTGCGGAATTTCTGGATTCTGTCTCCACCATATAGGAACTTTTTATACCGGAAAGTCTCCACGCTCAAGGCCCGCGATAGAAGCTATGCAATAGCTTAATAAAAATAATAAAAATATTTATTCAATTCCCTGAAAACGATTGATCTTCCTGAATCCACCTACATATTAATGCAGAAAGCAGCTATCTTAAATACTTGCCGTCTTGTACGAAAGTTTTTGCAAGAGGATTCATCTTCACTCTTATCAAATACTATCCCAGACCATGCAGCACACTTGGCTTAGGCCCGTGGGCTGTATTATTATACCGAAGTATCATAAATACTTCGAGAATCTCGAAACATAAATGGAAAATAATAATAACGTTTATTCACACAAAAACCATTTACAATGTCAAGATATTTATGCCCCCCAAACTAAAAATAAAATAAAAGGAGTAAGTAAATCCAGTACCACACTGAGCATGCTTTATATAAACCACACATAAATATAATTTTGATCTACAACTTTATTTGATCTGGTTCAGATGAGCCCCAAAGAGGCACTCATGAAAATTAATGAGTCTACTGCCAGATTCGTGAAGGATATATGCGGTATAACACCTAGCCGCATAATACTTCTCACGCACGTGGTGGCCCTGCCGATAAACTAACGAGGGCGATGCGCAAAAGCATTACTAAGTAAATCTTCGTTAATTTTAAACGTTTCGCGTCTTCGTTAATTTATAGAACAGCAAAACAATGGAACGCTTTGCCGTTACGTCTGTGTTTCCCGAAAGGTACAATTTGGGTGTGTTCAAAAGTAAAGTGAATAGGTTTTTACTAAGCAAGCGTGCTCCACCTTAGACTACATCGTCACTTTCCATCAGGTGTGATTGTGGTCAAACGTTTGCTTAGTCAGTAATAAAAAAAAGGCGGCCAGTCAAATCATTTGGTCATGAATTCGCAAGTGAGTTTATTTTGTGACAAAACAACTTCCTGGTAGAATACGACGATAAATACTAAAATAAAACATATTATTATAAATACTAAATATTCAATCTTACACTTAAGGACCCACACTAAATTCAATGACTTCGGAGCCGTTCAAGTATTACGTAACTCCCCCATCCTCCTTGTCAGCAAAAGTAAGCAAAGCTCTTACCCCCCCCTACCGTGCTTACGTAAACATTTTTTTATTACTTACTTAATCTATTGTTTTTTTATAGATTCATGAGCAGAAGTTATAATTCAAGAAATAAGAAAACACCTAAACCTATACATTATTCGTGGGAATCCCCAAAACTGCGTTTCGTTTTCAAGCATAGACAATGTGTGAGTTGCCATATGTGTGAAAAAGTAAATAACTATGGATGACGTAATCATCATCTAGACCCCCCTACCGCCATGTCATCAAAAATAAGCAAAACAAAGACCCCCCCGCCCCCCTTTAGTGCTTACGTAATACTAACAGCCCCTTGTGCGCGGGTGCCGGAAACATTCCAACAGTGTGGGGCTGTGAGTGAGAAAGCGTTTATGTTATATTTATGTTTTTAAAATGGTGCCTTATTCACCTATACTGTTAAGTTAAAGTTAAAGTCAAAATCAATGAAAATACAAGCTTCATAACATAGTTTAATGATCAGAACGAATTAGATTAACTAAAATAACTTACATTACGAATTATTCATTATCACGGTTTCTTCGTTAAAATCTCACTTAGGGCCTTCTTCTTCTTTTGTCCCTTGTTAAACTTGTGTTTCTGAAATAAAAAAAAAACATAATCCGTTATAATTGTGCATAGGAGTTAAAAAAAACTAATAACTGACTTCAAACGCAATTTTTTGATCCCGGTAGGCAATCATTTGACCACAATCTCACCTGATGGAAAGTGATGATGCGGCCGAAGAAGCAGCATGCCTGCATAGAAGGTACCTATTCACTCTTGACTTGAAGATTCCCAGATTATACCGTTCGGAGAACAAAGACCATAGCAATGAGTATGTCTCCGAAACTTCATCAGATCTTGGTCAAATTATAATGGGAAGTAAAACCCTTTTAAAAAAAAACAATTTCACGAATCTGTCCAGGCGTCTTCGAGTTTCGGGTCACGAAAGATTCCGACGAATTGAGAACATCCTCCTTTTTTACCGACTTCCCAAAAAAGGAGGAGGTACTCAAGTCGACATGTGTGTTACCTCATAACTTCTCTCCACGTGAGCCGATTTCGAAATTGTTTTTGTAGTTTGAAAGTTTTTTTTTTTAGATGTTGCTGTCTAATTAGTCCCATTTAAATTTGATCAAGATCTGATGATCAAGTAGTTCTTGAAATATCGTCAATAATGCCCATTTTGTGTACAACTTTGACGATGTTCTCGTTTACCCGACTTCAAAAGTTACCTCATAACTTCTTTCGTTGTGAGCAGATTTTGATGTTTTTTTTTTTATTTGAATGCTGGTGCGTTGAAATTTGATCAAGATCTGATCTCTAGTTTTTGAGTTATAGTCAATAATGCGTGTTTAATACATTAAATCTGACCAAGGTTCCGATGATAAAGCAGTGAAGTCGGTTTTTTCATGCTTTGCTTGCGTTTAATTACTTTAAAGCCGGTTAATAAAATAATATAAATTAATAGAGTCCCTGCTATCCCCCATTAGCTTACTTAGGTGCGCTTCTGCCTTCTAATCAAGGGTATCGGGTTCGATTCCCGGCGGGAACACAAGTTTTCTCCCCAAGAAAAATTTGTGTTTCTGGTTCTGGTTGTGAATGTGTGTGTGATGTGCATGTCATCACCACGACAAAAGTCATCAAACTTAGTGTGGAGCTGTGAGTGCGAAAGCGTTTATGTTTTTTTATGTTTCTTAATACATTTGACATCAATGGGTCTATTACGTATCTTTGTTGCACGAGGTTTATATTTGAATTAAGCAAAAATGAACCTTATTTCTTAGGATTTTTGTCAATTTAGTATTGAAACCTTTTGCAACAGAGATAAGTAATAGGGGGTCTGAAATCTTAGGGTGACGCGCGCAGTACATTGCCGCGCAGTATGGACTATTGAACTTTAAAATTCTGGGTAGCAGGCGGAGAGACTGTTCATGTCTGTTCATGTCTCTCGGTAGCATACAAACATGAATTACACTAATATTACAAATGAGAAAGTTCGTGTAAGTATGTTTGTATTGTCTTCACGGCTGAACGGATTTAGATGAAATTTGAAAAATGAGAAAATAATTGCAATACTATACATTTGGTATTTAGAATACAAATCACAGAAATATTATAAATTCGAAAGTTTGTGTGTAAATCTCTAAACGTGTTAAACGAGCTAAGAGACTCATCAATAGCTATACATTAGTTGAGTCTCGACTACAGTCTCGATCATCGGCAAAAAGTAGCAAGCCTCTCAATTTTCTACAAATTGCACTACGGAGAGTGTTTAAAGGAATTGCATAATCTTATTCCCGCATCACCGTTCTACTACCGAACATCTAGACAGACGGCAATCCGCTAATGGTAAAAATAACGACCAAAAGCACGAAGCGTTTCGCTTCCACTTTCATTATGAGAACTGCCCTTGGCAGTGGAACGCCCGCCGTTTACTGTGTTTCCCGAAAAGTATAATATGGGGTTGTTCAAGAAGAGAGTGAATAGGTATTTACTGAGCAAGCGTGCTCCGTCTTCGACCGCATCGTCGCTTTCCATCAGGTGAGATTGTGGTCAAACTCTAGATTAGTCTAAAAAAAAAAAAAGTGTATGTATGTTGGTTTTCTATTCACACTGTAATGGCTGAAATTTGGATAAAGTTCGAACGTACATTGCTTATACCTATGATTAACACATAGGCTACTTATTAACGCGGGCGAAGCCGTGGGGATCTGCTTGTATAGTATAAACGACAAACCTTTTTCTTTTCAGCCGTCATCCCGACAAACTCCTTCCTCGGTTTCTTGTCCGTGCCTGGTTGGTGGATGTTTCTCTGCTTCTTATTAGGAGGTCCTTCCCCACCGTCCTGTGATACATTATTAATGGTTACCTGCATTTAATTAAAAATATAAACGCTTTCACACTCACGGTTCCACACTAAGTTCAATGACTTGTGTCGTGGGTGCTGGAAACATTCACATCACACACACAATCACAAACAGAACCAGAAACACAAATTTTCCTTGGGGAGAAAACTTGTGTTACCGCTGGGAATCGAACCTGATATCACCCCTGCTTAGAAGGCGAACGCTCACCCAAAAGCTAACGGGCAGTTCAAAATGTAACCTTTTGTTATTATAATTTTAATTTCAGATCCATGACATTATTTCGTATATAAAAATGTTTATGAAAACGCTAGCGTAGGTGGTGTGCGTCTGCCCACTAATCGGCGGGTATCGGGTTCGATTCCCGATGGGAATACAAATTTTCTCCAAATCTTTGAACCTAGTGTGGTGCTGTGAGTGAACACAACATCATCTAAGTAACCCCTTACAGGTTTACGTATAGTAGGGGAGCCCACGATGCTAAATGGGGATTTACTCGAGCGTCATAGAGACCTATTGGGTTGGAAAGCTTAGATGATAAGAAGAAAAAAATGTTATATATGTATACCTTTTCATCGGTGGGGGGAGCGGCTATAAATTTTCAAAAATGTAAAAAAATACTGTTGCATGGGCATACTCGAGCGCGTCAGATATTGATAGCATCAATGTCCTACGTATTTTTAATAATGTACATATGTTAATCTGATCGTTTTCATGATGGGGGTGGTCGTACTTAAGGTTGAAAACGAAAAAAAAAAAAATTTTGTCGAGCGCGTCAGATTTTCTAATGGGGTGTTAACTGTACCTAAAAAAAGCTCTAATTCAATAATCTGACGATTTTGATGTGACGCAAACTCGTGGCCATTATTACAATGTGTAAAAAAAATTCGCCATTTTGAAATACTCAAGCGCGTCAGATTAAGATATTTATGGTTCATCTTTATGTCCTAGACATGCTGTCTCATAATCTGACCATTACCTAGAGGGATTCGCCTAAACTGACAAAAAAAATATTTTTTTTAAAACCTTGTGTCATCAGCTGTGATGGCGTCATGGCAACCGAAACCAGAGTAGGGACGGAGTAAGAGAGTAATATATAGAGAAAGAGGGAGAGGAGAATAGAAACGCGGAGAGGGGAATATAGGTATCATGCAGCTGCACGCATTAAACTTTATCGACAAATTTTTGGTACTTCGGCTTGTTGAAATGGTCAGATTATATATTTTTCGTTAACCTTGAATTATTTCCTTAAAAATAAAAAAAATATTAGCCACGCTCGAGAATGTCGAGATGACGTTTTTTTTTTACAACTTTTTAGCCCTCCTCTTTCTTTACGTCACTCTCAAATTGTCAGATTAGTGGAATATACACTTTTTAGCATGTAATTAACTCACCCTACCTTAATCTGACGCGCTCGAGATTTTCTGATGATCAATTTTTTTTTACTAATCTGATCCTTTATCCTTGACGTGCGGCCATATATATGGTGCTCATATTTGGTGGAGGTACTTAACCGGGTACAAGGTATCCCCCTGTATATTAATCTGCCGCGCTTGAGTAAATCCCGAAATCCCCGCTTGGGCTCCCCTACTAGTATAAGAATTGTAATGATGACTTGCTGAATTTTTTTTTTAACGCACTTTATGACTGTTTTGACTTGACTTTTGGGGGCTGAGTCACCCACGTCCGTAGGAGGATACCCCTTAAGTCTGACTCCCTATACGTGGTCCCCGGGTGGTGCTAATCAGGTGATATTTGAGAGGTGGTAGAGCATTTTGTGAGTTGCTCGCCTGGCTTGCTACCAAATTAGCTTACCACCATCAAGTTGAAAGTCTGCCACCAAGCCAAATACGGTGTTCCGGCAGTTATCCTTGAGAGCCTGCGTATTTCAGGTCTAGTGTGTTTACCAGCTTCGATCACATCGTCACTTACCATCAGGTGAGATAGTGGTCAAACACTAGCCTGTCACAAATAAAATAATAGGAATAAAAAAAAAAAAAACTGTTCCATGGTGCAGAGGATTAGAATCACTACTCTTTTAAACATCATACGTAAGCCTTTAAGGGGTAGTTTTGGATCCAGCCAAAAACAAAATATAAGTATTGAATTATTTTTAAGCTTTGTTTTATTACCAATGTGATTATTGCTTATTGAGGCGATGAACTGAAAATAAGGATCATGTAAAATACACACCTGATATTTCCTCTTATTCATAACCCTCCTGTACGCGCCTTCTCCCTGTTCAGTTTCCCTCTGGTTCCACTTCCCCTGCACTCCCCCCCTCGGGTTCCACTTCCCCTGCACTCCTCCCCTCTGGTTCCACTTCCCCTGCCCTCTGCCTTCAGCGTTGCCCCCCTTTTTCCCCTGCCCCTGTCCCTGGGTGCATCGTTTCACTCGTAGGATGCGGTTCTTGATGGTAAGATCTTCTTCGGATAGGGCTAACGCTAGTTCGACGCCGTCTTTTGATGCGAAGTTTACATAGCCGAAACCTGGATGTAAATGAGTTATTTTTTTAATCTTTGATAGGCTATTTTAATCGCTATTTCACCTGATGGAAATAAAGTGGTTGAGTATTTGAAATTCACATAGCCAAGAATGACTGGCTCTCAAGGATAACTGCCGGAACATCGGATATCGGTGAGTATGCTATGGAATTACACGATTTAATTCCTCCATCCCAATTCCGTCATAGAACCACCAGACAGACAGCATTGCGACACCGATATATGGTGGATATTCCTCAAATGCTCAATTCATTATGAGCACTACAAAGGAGTGGAACTCCTTGCCAGAGTCTGTGTTCCTAGATAAGTACAATCTCGGAGTCTTAAGTCGAGAATGAATAGGTGTTTTCTAGGCAAGCATTCTCCATTGTCGACAGCATAATCACTTAACATCAGGTGAGATAGTGGTCAAATGTTTGCCTATCACAAATAAAAACCGTTTTATGATAGACTAGTCTATTTTCTGATAATCGGGGAGTCTTTAAGTCATAAGTGAATCTTCGACCGCAACATCATCCATTATCCTCCATCATCAATCATGGCTAGAAATTTGACCAATTATGGACTGCAAAAATCTGGAAACTGACATCACGGATCGTCGAAAAGCTTGCGATTTCGATTTTCCCTACCACTTATATGACTTTTTATTCGTTAAATTCGTTAATTCTTTTAAGTAATAAAATAATGGTAAACTGTAATTCTATTGCTACAAAGATATAAATTTTTTTGGCTCAAGCAAAAAACAAACTGTGGGACAAGAGGACGGACTGCAAACACACAAAAGCCGCCTTTCCGTCTCTAAACAGGAAAATTACAAACAACTTGTTAAAGATACAACGTCAACTACCACCTACACAAAATAGGGGCCACAGATAGCCCTTTGTGTAGGGGATGTATGGAGGAAAACGAAACCGTAGAACACGTAATAGCTCAGTGTGCAGTCACTGAAGAAATTAGAGTCAACACTGGAATGCTAGAGCAACAATCCACAAAACATTAAGACTCGACTAAAGACTCACAGAATTCAAATACAAATACAACAACTTCACCACTGGAACAGTTATGCCAGCACCCAAAAACCACACTCCGTTATTTTAAGGAGCTGGGGTGGATGGGGTAGTTCCTGGCAGGCGGAAATGCACAATACACCCCAAGCGGGACGTCAGTGCAGGTCTTAACGCCCCCATATTGAATAAGAATAAGATATACATTATTTACGTACAATACAATAACTCTTTATTGACACCAATAATATAAAGTAAAGAAAAAAATTACTAGTGAATAGGTATAGGTAGGTATACATAAATGTATATTTAAATCTCATGCATGATATTAGGATCTATGAATGTTCATACCTTTGCCCGCATTAGTTTTCTTATCCCTCACTATTCTGACAGAGTGTATCTCCCCGCATTTTTCAAATTTGCTCCTCAGGGTGTCATCCTCTAGTGCGAAAGGTAGGTTGCCGACGAACACCCCGAGGCGAGGGTCGTGCTCGGCGCCCGTGGTGCCACTTCGAGTCACGCGTAAGTGGTTACCGTTGAACACTGAGTTGTTTTCTGCGAGAGCCTAGGAAATAGGAATAAGCTGTGTTTAAGAACTACATTTTTACTGTGCTAGGGGCAAGGGCTTACATGTATTTTTAAAATCGTGTTTAAAGACTTTCTAATAATATACATACAGATTTTACTTGTACTAAACACATAACAGCCTAAAAAAGTATGGAATCATACAATACTGTGAAAATATTATGTTAAATGTTTTTCTACTTAAGTATGTTATACATATTGTACTTATGTATTAAGTTTAATGAATTTATATGAAACACCCATTCAATATTTTATAATATTGCTATTTTGAAATTACCTCAATCTACAATTTAGTTAAAAATACAGTAGGGCCAAAGGGTCTTGTTTTTGCCTCTACGGATTAACGAGGCCCTACTGTACTCAATTTAAGGGATTTTAAACATAGGGAGTTGTATCTGTCAATATTTAGTTTTAGATATAATATGTACCCTATCATCAGATTTACTCCTAAAACCAACTTTAAGTGGGTAAAATGCACAAAACACCACAAGCTGGATATCAGTCAATTTAGAATTAACATCTCGGTTTCAATATTTTTTTTATCTGTGATAAGCTAGCATTTCACTACTAATCTCACCATAATAAATGATGTTGAAGGTCGTCACAATCAAACCCGCAGTTTAGCCCTTAAAATATAACAAAGACAGAAAGAGAGACAAAGACAGCTATTTATGTGAAATGTAAACATTATATTAAAATAAATAAAGTTTTTGAATATCTAGCAAACAAACCTTAAATACTGATGAAGCATCTGCAAATTTAACATACACATTGACGGTTGTCCTTTCGGGATGGAGCTTGTTCTTAATAATGGCTAGCTTGGGCGTAACTCTCGCATCTTTCACTGGAATTGTGCGAATCCTGGGAATAGCATATAAGTTTTTGTGTTATATACATTAACATAACATTTATGTGAGTGGCAGGATGCTGAAGGACTGGGCTGGACATGTCAATCGTATGCCAGAGGAAATATGGACAAAACAATAACTTTATATACCCCAGAAAATAAACATTGCCGCTGCGGACCCAAAAGGAGGTGGCGAGACGACCATGACTTATATGTGAAGGATTGATTTTCTGTAGCACATTGCTAACAGTGGAGAGGTTAGAGAGGCCTTTGCCCTGCAGCAGGACACCGTAGGCTCATAATAATAATAAAATAATATAACATTTATGTGAATTAAATTAGGTAACCCCATCTCATAATGTGGGATTGTCAGATCAAGTTTCCTGATGGTGGGTTTCCAGCCCACAAATTGGCAGTAGTAACCCATGATGATAAAACTCACCTGACTGTTTCAATCTGCCCATGCTTATTGAAAATCTTCTTAATTTCCTTCTTACACTTATTACTGAACGGGACATTTCCTACAAACAGAGTCCTCTTGACTTCTTCTTCTGACATCACCTCTTTCTCTTTCTCTTCTGTATTTTTTGTCTCCTTTTTTCCGCCTTTATTCTTTTGCTGTGGTTTTTCTTCTTCATCTGAACTCTCGTGTTCTTGATTTTCATTTGTCAATATTTCTTTATTGCTCTCATCATTTTCTGATTCCATTTCATTGTCTGAATCATGTTCCGAATCTGAATCTTTTTCTGTTATTGCATTAGGATTTGGAATATTTTTAGATTTAACCTCCTCTGATTCACTTTCTGACTCCTCTTGGTCAACCTCCATTTGATTTATTTCAAGTGGTATTTTTTCTTCTACTATTTGTTCTGATTTGTTTTTGTGGTTTTTCTTTTTATTTTTCTGTTTCTCAGGTTGATTTTTGTCGAGTTTATTTTCTTTATCTTCTATATTATCATTCTGTTTTGTATTTGATTGTAATGTAGCTTTATTTTTCTTCTTGCGTTTCTTGTTTTTCTTTTTCTTATGTTGATTTTCCTTTTGTTCTATACTTTCCAGTTTATTTTCTGTGGTATCACTAGATTGCGATATTTTTCTTTCAGTCGGACTGTTCTCGTTCTCTGGATTTTCATTCAATATGTTAGCTACATCTACAACTGATTTACATTTCTGCTTTTTGATTTTGGGAATTTTAACTTTAGTTTCCGTATTTTTAAGCAATTCTATGTCTGCAGCCACTAAGTTATCATTAGCTGCATCAATGCTACTTTTATCAAGCACATTTGAATTAGAATTACGTTTCTTTTTCTTTTTAGGAGTACTATTGTTGGTAAGATGGGTAATATCTATGGTTTTAGCTTTTTTATTTGGGGAAACCTCATCAGATGTGTGGTCTAAATGTTTATTAGGAGATTTTAAGCTCGGAGAGTTTTTATTACTGATTTCTTCTGATTCTAGCTCATTTTTTAGGTGTTTTTTTACTTTTTCGGCCTTCGGACTAGTAACACTCGAATTACCCTCACAGTCTTCTATAGTGTCCAAATCTGGATTCTGAAAGATTCTCTTCGGCGACTTCTTGACGATATCTTTCTTCTTCTGCTGTGTAGGAGACATGAATATGGATCTGTCTTCGACAAATTCGCTTTTTGGTGTTACGTTCGGGGAAGGCTGATGTTTCGTCGGAGTCAGCGCTCTCCTAATTAACTTGGGTCGGTTCGGAGTGACATTACCAGAAATTAAAGCTGCGACACTGCCAATAATGTAATCCATGATACTTTTTTACATAAAGAACAAAATAAAAACAAATTAAACTCAATTGCGAATCGTACGAAATACGCACATGGCGATTTTTGTTTTTGGTTAAATTTTGACATTTACTTTCGTGGTTTGACATATAAATGTTGCCATGCGATATAACGTCAAATACAACCAGTTCTGTAAAAAAAAACCAAGTTATCACGCTATGGATGTAACTATGGATGTAATGTATGTATGAATAACTATGCATGTAACCACTACGGAACTGCTAGTAAAATAGAAACTCAAAACATTTTTTAGATTATGTCGTATGAAAGTATGAGTTCTTTTTAGGACAGATGCTCTATTTTATGTACCAACAGGGACATACATGTATTTTATCAACGTATCATATCATGTATCTGATCAACCTTGGTTAAATAGTGATTAAGCCAAGTGTAAGCCGTCCACGTGTCATATTAATGTGATTTTTATCTCTCATAAGCTAACTTTTGGCCACTTTCTTAATTGTCTACGAAAGTACTTAATAACCAGCCATTCTAGGCAGAGGGAATAATGTTAAATCTCCACTTATCCTTCTGATTTTACTCAGGTTTTACATCTAAAGTGTACATAAAAATGCAACATTTCTTCTACCAGTACATGACTTTAAAAATCTACCGTAATTCATTTAATTATCTAACCCATCGAGATAGGAAACAAACCTACGAATTACTTTAACTTCAAAATCCTTGATGTAACCACATCACACTGTGTTTAAGACGGCATGCCGTCTAATTATTATTATAGTTATTATAATTATTGCCGTCTTATTTTTGTATATAGACGTGCAGCACGTCTATATACAAAAATAAGTAATATTATTATGATTTATCCATAAATTCAATATGTTTTATTTGTAATAGTCGGGTTAATTTACAATCATAAACCAAATAAATTTTGTCATGTATTATATCGGCACATATATACATATTAATTTCTATATATATTTTTTTTTCAAATTTTTCGGATTTTTGCTAAATTACTTTATTGGGTTTATGTATGATGGGTTGATGTGTAAATTTACAGTAGATTGCTGGCAATACACAATTGACGATAAAAAAAAAACATTGTTCCGGAAAAACTATGCGCGCAACGACGCTTTCGCGATAATTGTGCAGTTTATTCGGCTAAAATTCGTTGTAAATCTGTTAATTACATCGTGTGTTATCTTTTCGTGTTTACGGATTGTTTACCATTTAAAAATGTGAGTATTTATGACGTAATTTATTGTAATTTTCTAATCAAAACCTCGGCGCGCCATTTGCCGCCCGCCCGCCATTAATTTCAATAATATTTTATTCATGTATGAATTGGAAGTACGCTGAAAATATACTGTGGAAACGCACTATTTGTGGTTAGGGATCTTATTATCACTTGAAGTATGGTCATTATCTTGTTTCTTACTAATTAGGTTATGAATTCTTGTTCGCAGTGTTTTCAGTTGTAACTAATCTAACGAAGATATCTAATATCTTGTACTTAGCGCTTATATGGCGTATATAGTTTATTCTCTAATAATACTCTTGCCCAGCGCGTCTTAAGTAACGATGCATTTTATTGAAGTACTAAGTAAAATGTTAAAAAAATATTGTGGCGTACCAACACGGAAGTGTTTGGTTTTGGTTTAGATACGTTCATTTTTTGTCTTCTGACCTTAAACTCAATAGATTCGCGAGTCGGCACAACCAGTTTGCATAGCTTTTTGTTTCTAATGTTTTAACATTATAGTAGTCCTTTTGTCGCTAAGTGATTTTGATATTTAGTTACACAGCTTACTGTACCCAGTGGTGATCAGATAAGTTTTCCATCTGGCAATGGCTTTATACAATCTTCGAGCACTTAAAGCTGTTAAAATAAAACAAGAATTATTGTTGCATTTATTGTATTTAATAGGTTCCTAGCATATTATTCTCAGTGCAGCTGTAGGCCCATAGCCATCTAGACTTTTTATTAGTGTTTACTTACTACATTTTCAGTTGTTTTTGATGATGAACAAAATTATGACACATGTTTCGACTATGCATATATTTTGTTTTAAAACTTAATAAAAATAAGATTGAAACTTAATTGAAACTTAATAAAAATAAGATAATGTAAAATCACAATAATAATATAATAAGAAGGTTTCAATAAGTGTGTGCATTTGTTTCCTTTTCACGCTCCAACTGATGAACATATTTTAATCAGCATGCAAGCAAAGCTGGTCGAGCATTTTTCATCAACAATAATACATGAGTGAGTGCCGGTTTAGAAATAAATAATATTTGGATAAAATTTTGCAGAGATAGTTTGAGTTATGGATAAGATATAAATTTACTTTTTATCCTCATAATTATAAAAAGATGAATTGTTACGCAGCTACTAAATAATGATCACACTAATATTATAAATGTGAAAGTTTATGTGTTACAATATTTCTGCACTTATTGTCCTTTTATATCTCAAATATATTTACTGCATCACTACCCTTTTCTCTGCACCTCCAGGATGACTGGAAGTTAGTTTTGTTTTTTTGTGCAAAAGTATTAAATAAATAAGTGCTAGTGTATGTTTGTTTTCTCTACATGTCACAGCTGAAAGGATATGGATGAAATTTTGAATGTTGATAGTCTTATACTCAGGTTTAACATACAGGCTAAGTTTAACAGGTTATGTTGTAAAATCCAGTTATGGGACGAGTGCTGTATGCTGAAACTCAGGCGATGAGCCTAGTTCATCATATATCAGCAGATACTCTAAAACAATATTGCTATCTTAGCCTTTAAGTACACTTTCATGAAATAATGTGCATACTTTGGAAATAAAGATTAATTAATTAATTTATATTTATAACTTAATAAACACTGGTGATGCTGTCGGGAACTAACTTAAATTTGAACTTTGATAAACTTCATTCTCCCAATGAGAGACCAATGCAAATGATAATCCTTATCAGCTCCACCTGCACGTAACCTTAGTGGATGGAATATAATCTGTAGTATAATCTTTATGATAGGTACAAAATGTTTACTTTAAAAATGAATACAAAATTGATAACCCCTATATAAAGATTGCAAATATGCAGTCCTGTATTACGATGCTAGCAAACTTATAATTGATATATTGATAAACTGAACATAAACAAACAGCTACACACTCACAGCTTCATTTAAAGTATTTTAAACTGCCCGTAGGCTAAGTTGGTCGCGTGTTCACCTATTAAGCAACGCCTATTAAGGAGACTTGTGTTACATGCACTGAAAATATTCACATTGAGAAGCAACTGGATCACGAAACTATCACTCGCGACATTAGTCGAAATTTTGACCTAGGTTTTGAGCATGTACAATGCTCTTCTTCGGGATAAGTTTATATATGTATATATGTTTACACTGCAAGGGCGTAACCAAATAAGTCAAATTTTCTATGCTAGCCAAGTGAACATATATTTTCTTGTTATCTTATCTGCTCAGTCCTGGGCTCACACTCTTTAGACTGATTGGCAGGTATTGTGAGTCATACAATATCTATCCTACTAATATTATAAATCTGAAAGTTTGTTTGTAAGTGTGTAAGTATGTTTGTTCCCTCTCCACGCTTTAGCGGCTGAATGGATTTGGGTGAAATTTTGAATGTACATAGATTATACCTAGGATTAACACACAGGCTACTTTTTAACTTGATAATAGCGGGCGAAGCCGAGGGACACGGCTAGTTGTTTATAATTCTTTATTCATACATAAAAGTCTTGAACTGGTGCTTTCAGATGTAGTTGGTATCATGACTTACTTACATGTCTGCCTACTAAGCTGAGGGTAATGGATTGGATTCCAGGTTTAAACTCAAGTTCTCACCCCGGAGGAAATTAATGGTTTTGGATGTGATTGCGAGTGTGATAACTAATTTTAGTTTCATTCTCTTAAACTAGGTATAAAATGTCGGTAATCAGCATTCACTACAATGCCTGCTCATCATAATTACCCAATGAAATTAATATTCTATTCATCCATAAATCAAAGTTAATAAAGCCATAATAGAGTCAAACCCTACTAGGTAAGGCACAGGATCCCTTCGCACCACAGTCGCTGATGCGTACAGAATCACTGGAGCGTGCCAACTCAAGTTACGGGCATGGTAACTTTATAGTATGACTTTTTTCTGTATTTTTATGTGGAATTAAATTATGCCTTGTTGCTATGGAAGTAATGTGTAGTACAATATTAGTGACCTTCAGCATTTGCTGTTTTTGTTTTGTGATAGGGGTGATACTGATGTTCAGCTTGAGGTGTATTCTGCGTTTCCCACTGGCAGCTACTACTCAAGCCATCCCAGCTCCTTTATAAATGTAGTGCAGGATGGCTCAGGTCAACTCCCTGTGTGTGTGTGTACTTGCCAATTAAGCTGTTGGCCTATTAAGATTACAATAAAACAATGTATGTTCTATCTCAGGATAGTTAAATATCTTTAATAATGTTAATAACTTTAGAACTGCCCATTGGTTTAGTTGTGTGAGTGTTCGCCTTCTAAGCATTATATTGGGTTCGATTCCCAGGGGGAACACAAGTGTTCTCAACAGAGAAAATTTGTGTTTCTAGTTCTGGTTGTGATTGTGTGTGTGACGTGAATCTTTCCGAGACTCACGACACAAGTCATAGAACTTAGTGTGGGGCTGTGAGTGTGAAAGCATTTGTGTTTATTAAAAAAAAATGTAATGGAACAAAACATACACTTTCATTTTGTTTGATATATATGATGCGTATTATAAATTTACAAACAATGCATACAAAAGTTAAACAGCTTTGAGACATACAAAATATTTCATAATTCACAACATTTTCCATATAACAACAAAGGCCGCTTGAGATTTCTACCACTTAGGCATCCTTTTAAGCGACCTAGGTCTCCCTGACAAAGGAGATTGGTTTCACAATGCGTTACGCATATTTAACTTGCAAATCTCTATGTTTTCGTGCCACCAACGGCATCAACTTGTAAATACATTAGCACTTTAAAGCCGAGACTCAAGTATTCACACACAAGAGAGCAAAATATATAGGAATACTTGTTGAGAGACACTTGGATTGTTTTGCTAATATGGGTTCTTGGTTCTTAGGCACACAGAAATGACTCTTACTGACTGTTTCACCACCACCTGATTATTTTTAATACATTGATAGGCTAGCATTTCACCACTATCTGACCTGATGTAGTGAGTAATGAGGTGGTAATATGTTAGGCTGAGGATGACTGGTTCTCGTGGAGTTGCCAAAACATATTTTTGAGATTTTAGCGATAAATTTTCTACTTGAGTGTTGTGAACTATGAATGTATTTCGGTACAGTGTAGCAAACCAGTCGAGCTTAGGAAAATAACCTACCATGGATTTCATAACGATTTCATCTTTCCTGGAAACTAGCCTGTCATGCGATTTCGAAAACTGCGATCACTCGATTAGTTACCCTTAATTAGAGACAATAAGAAGATTGTTAATGGACACATAGTTAGTCATAGCAATGTAGCAGTTTATTTGAAAGTTAAATTGCTAATCACCTTTAATTTGGCTGGATTGTAATTAGCACAGGAAACTTTGTAAGAGGGACCTTTGAGTTTGTAAAAGTAATATAAAAAAACGCGATTAGGAGGCGGGCTTCCTACAACGCGAACGGCGACATCACGGCTTCATGTTCCTTTTAATATACCTAGATTAAAAAACAAATCTAAATGAATTCACAATCATAGCCCCACACCTAAGCTAAAAGACTTAGGTTGTAGGTGCTGGAAACATTAACATTTCGAATAAATCACACATAAACACTCAGAACTAGAAGTACACACGTCCCTTGGAAAGAAAAATTGTGCTCCTGGCGGGAATCGAACCCAGGAACCTCGGCACAGAGGGCAGACACATGCCCAACGAGCCATCTGGGCAATCCAATTCTATTCTATATTTTTATTTGTTTGCTAGATAGAGAGTCCAGGAGTTCAGGTTCCTTAGTAACATGAGCATACAATGTAAACTGTAAAGTGACGGTATAAGTAGTATCAGTAGTATCAGCTTAACGGCCAACTTCACCTCTATTTTGACCTGGGTCTTATTACTGTCCATGATTCCAAGAAAATGTTACGAAAACCTAAGGTATAATGTTCATAGTTATATATTAGAAACTCGTCTTTAACATTGGCTATCGTAGAACTGGCAAATTAAATATTAACAAGTCAATGGTAAAAAAAACCCACTAAAAGTGAACTTTTTTTTTCATTTTACACATTTTCGTTAATAAAGACCAATTAAGTAATTATATAAAAACTTCATCACAGCTTTATAAATATTGGTTATTTTAGTGAGAATGGTTGCTAACAAACTTTTAATCGTTATAGAAATCCAATACCAATATCATGAAATGGTCAATAAGTGGTAATTAAAGTAAGTGATAGCTGAAGATGATTTTGAAATACCTATTCAATGATACCCCGATTTTAACCCGCGTCTTTGTTCCCCGAACGGTATAATCTGGGCGTCTTCAAATCAAGGGTGAAAAGGTATCTTCAAGGCAAGCATGCCACATCTTCGCTTTCCATCAGGTGAGATAGTGGTCAAATGCTTGCCTATCGAGCATAAAAAACAACAACAAACACAGTCCATTGACTTGCATTAATTGTTTTTCACTTAAATTTTGATTACTGCCTTGTCTTAAGTGATACTCGCAAGATAAAGAAAACCGTTCGGTCTCTAGAGTGCCACAAAGGAACAAATATACGTGCGTACATATTGATAAACAAATTAAAGTCAGTCGGTTAAAAAGAACACTTCGCCCATATCTCCGAAACTTTATCCGATCATGATTGTATTTTGCGGGATCAACTAAAGTATCGAATTATGCTTAAATAAAGTATTATAAACATCATCAAAAAGTACAGTATTCCGTGCGCGTTTCTTATGCAGATTGCAGGTGTCGTTTGTGTGCCTACATGCCCCTAAGGACGTGTCGCTATCCTGTTTTGTATGCAACTGCAGTCAGGATATCAAGCAGCTATTCAATCCCGTTTTTGGACATCAAACAGATGCTTATTAAATATTCTGCTTGTGCAGTTCGATAGCGATTTTTATTTTATACTAATATGAAACACTTAGCTCTGTATTCAGATAACACTTTAAATTCGAAATCTTGCTTGCTCACTTCTAAAACTATAATTTTGATGCGAAGTACGAGAATCTATATACTCAAAAAGTATCTCTGAATCTTATACTTAACAGCGAGTCGGCTTGCGCAACCGGAATAAACCTTAGCCGCCCAAGCCGACCTTATCTGCACGTGTCGCATCTACCGATCAACAAATATTCCTAAGGAATTGAAGCAGGCAGGCGGCCGGTCATAAAAGCTCAAGCCAAATATTATCCAGGGATTGTAGTCGACACTACATGCACTGGAGTGAGAAAAGTAAAATGAGATTATGCTTTTCTTTTGTACTCGTAGCAGCATACAGTATCCGCGTGCATCTCTAGCGCTGATATCATGTGACATACACAATGCCTAGTAATTGTGCTGCAAACGACTTGGCTTCGACTGCGCCGGCGCATCTCCGCTCTCCGTCCGCGCGTACCAAATGCGTGTATATGGGGATTATGAGACAAAAAGTCTCGAAATCCCCATGATTGGAGAAATCTAATGGGCATTTTAACACTAATCTGTAATGTCAGGCCCGCTGCCATTTCGTTCTATCAGACATAAGAAGAGATGTGTTTGGCACTTTTTATCATCGAACCAATGCATTTAGCATTTAAATTTTAGGCTTCATAACATAGTCACGTATATCCTTGATCATTTAGTCTAATTGCGGTATCATAACTGAGCAAATTTGGATGTTACTGTCATAATAGTTAGCGTCACCTACGACGACATTCCGACAACTTTATCACAAATGCTGCTGCAACAACTCTATCGCCACAGGTTTTTTCGACTATATTATAGCAACACTGGAAAATTCAGGATCGTCCCAATAACAAGAGACATTGTAAAGTAGCCATTTAGAATCCTACCCACCACGATTCGGCTTGAGCTTCTTGGTGAAGATAAAGGCAATTTATAATGCTGAGCTATGAGTACCATTGTCGTATAGCTTACCACCACCACTTTAAGTAGAATTCCTGTCACCAAACACGAACTGTGTTCCGGTAGCTGCTGTCCTTGGTTGTCATTGACCTAGAAAGGGATCTGGCTTTCAATGACGAAGGATGAGCTAGTGCTTACGATCCTTGACCACAATCATTTACCAACAGACGAGAATGAGATCAAACGCTACATTACTTCACATGTCAAAAAGCTACAAAGAAAAATGTTAATTCGCTGTATATGTACAGTGGGTTGGTTTATGTAGTGATCTGAATCACTAACCGGTTTGGTTATTGGCGATTCACCTAGAGAACTTGTTATATCCTAGATTATGATATTTTTATGAATGCTAATATTTTTAGATGAAAAAAGGTAAACTTATAATCACGCTAATATTATAAGGCCGAAAGTGTGTGTGTAAACTTGTAAGTGTGTAAGTATGTTTGACGACCCAGTTGGCGCAGTGCACAGGTGTCCGCCCTCTTCACCGTGGGTTCTGGGTTCGATTCCCGGCAGGAGCACAAATTCCTTCCAAAGGGATATTTGTGCATCTGGTTCTGGGTGTAATGTGTGTGTGTGATGTAAATGTTTCCGGCATCCACGATACAACTATTTGAACTTAGTGTGGGACTGTGAGAGTGAATGCGTTTTAAAAAAAAAACTTTGTATTCTTTTCACGCTGTATCGGGTGAATGAATTTGGATAGCATTTTTAATATACATAGCTTAAAGCTATGTATATTAAAAATGTTATCCAATCCAAATTCAAAAAAAGTTTGAAAGTATATATGGGTTAATCCTAGGATTAACCCATATATACTTTTAAACGCAGTCGAAGCCGCGCGGCATGGCTAGTGTATAATCATTTAATATTATTAACATTCGAAAGTTATCGCTTTTATTGGCATAGTGTATAGAGTTTACTCTACTTTTGTTTCAGGAAGAGGAAGTATATCTAAGTACCTGCCAAACCCACTTGGGAAAAAAAAAACTATACTAATTGGATCGAGTTTTTTTAACACATTTTTCGCATAATGTTATAAAAATACGCGGCATATAAAGCAGCTCAATCAAACCTACAATCTTCTTAAATTATTACATGCTATTGAAACTCAACTCGCACTTCTATCCACTCTAAAGCAATCATCACCTAATGATCTCCGACGTACACTCATTATGTGTAGTGCAACGAACTTTGGCATCTGCCCAAAAATCATAGAACATACCATCAAATATCAATCAGTACCAAATACTGTTTTATAACTCGACTAGCCGTGCCCCGCGGCTTCGCCCGCTATTATCAAGTTGAAAAGTAGCCTATGTATTAATCCTAGGTATAAACTATGTAGATTCCAAATTTCATCCGAATCCGTTCAGCCGTTAAAGCGTGAAGAGGGAACAAACACACTTACACACTTACACAGAAACTTTCGGATTTATATAATACTAGCCGTGCCCCGCGGCTTCGCCCGCTATAATCAAGTTAAAAAGTAGCCTATGTGTTAATCCTAGGTGTAATCTATGTACATTTCAAATTTCATCCAAATCCGTTCAGCCGTTAAAGCGTGAAGAGGGAACAAACACACTTACACACAAACTTTCTGATTTATAATATTAGTAGGAAGTAGGATAATACAATAAAACTGCCAGTTGGTTTAGTTGCTCTTCTAAGCAGTGGGTATTGGGTTTGATTCTCGGTGGGAACATAAGTTTTCTCACTAAGGGAAAGTAGTGTTTCTGGATCTAGGTGTGATTGTGTGTGTGATGTTAAAGTTTTTAGCATCCACGACACAAGTTATCACCTGATGGTAAGATAAAGATAATTTAATTGTAAAACATGCGTTTGCATACAAGTGGAATGCTAATATGCAAGTTGTTGTAAAATATAGTTCGTGTCGATACATGTTATGCCCAAAAGTAGGCGTACAAATTTAGTGTTGACCATAGTGACCGAATACAATTTTTTTTTAATAATAACACACACAATTAATTACATTTCGTTAACAACGAAATTAATTTTATCATAATAATATTGATAAATATCATAGTATTATAATACACTAGCCATGACCCGCGGCTTCGCCCGCTATTATCAAGTTAAAAAGTAGCCTATGTGTTAATCCTTGGTATAATCTATGTATATTCCAAATTTCATCCAAATCCGTTCAGCCGTTAAAGCGTGAAGAGAGAACAAACATACTTACATACACACACTTACATACAAACTTTCGGATTTATAATATTAGTAGGATTGTATATAAATGTTAGTTGTTAAGTGACGATGTGGTCGATTATATCGATAAATCTCATCATTTGTAACTCAATATTTGTTCTAAATAATACATGTCTTATACTGATGCATTTTACCAAAACAAATTGTAAGTTATACATGTTTTCAACAGACTTTAAAAAAGGAGGTTCTCAATTCGACTGTTTTTTTTTTAATATGTATGTTACGCGATATCTCTGCCAATTATGAATCTATTTTAGTGTTTTATATTGTTTGATGAGATTATACTTCAGAGGTGGTCCCATATACATTTTATCGAAATCGATCATACCAAAACCTAAATATAAGCGGTGAAGTCGGTTTTTGAAGCTGAGCTTGCGTTTAGTTATTGATTTAAAAAATGAATTTTGACATACAACACCACTAAGTTTAACAGGTTGAACCATGTTTATATGAAGCTATCCGTGTGTATTTTAACTGACCATGAAGGTCGCATAAACGAGTAGGTGTATCGGACTTAGGTTCTTGAATTCCAATCCTTGTAAAAAAATGCTAGATATAGAGACACCGTCAGACACAGAGACTCCAATTCAAAAAGTATAAACGTAATATAACATAAACACTAGTTTTCTCCCCGAGGGAAATTTACGTTGCTGATTCTGGGTGATTGTGTGTGTGTGATGTGGATGTTTGCAACACCCACGACACAAGTCTTTGAATTAATTGTGGGGTTGTACGTGTGAAAATCTTTGTTACCTATGTTTACTTAGGACTATAATTGCTAGCGTAATTTACTAGTAACTGGTGAGCTAGTTAGGTAGCCTAGTTTCCTACAGATATGAAGTACATTTGCCTTGCCAATGACAGTTAATCAATAGTTACCATACATATTTAACTAAAATTGAGTGAGAGTCTACTTCTTTCCTCTCCAAGTAGTAATAAGCACATTTTTGATGTGTATGATAACGTTAAATGTATGATATTATGCAACTCGATAATGAAACTTTGGCAGCTAGCCTTGTAACCTGAAGATGATACTAGCGACTAGGGAGGAATATTGAGTTAATAGCCATTTTCCAATGCGTATTTAATCCATTTAATCTGATGAAGGGATCCGAAGATATAGCGGTGAAGTCGGTTTTAATAAAGAAAGCTTACTATAATACGATCGGCTATATTAATGACAAGGATGCATGGAAGCAAACTGTACAAGCGCTTTCTAGCGACTACATAATATAGATATACCTAGGTTAATCCTACTAATATTATAAATCCGAAAGATTGTGTGTAAGTGTGTAAGTATGTTTGTTCCCTCTTCACGCTTTAACGGCTGAACGGATTTGGCTGAAATTTGGAATGTACATAGACTATACCTAGGATTAACACATAGGCTACTTTTTAACTTGATAATAGCGGGCGAAGCCGGGGCACGGCTAGTATAACTATGTATTAGAGATTAAGAATGATATAAAAAAAAAGCGCCGCCGAGTTTCTTGCCAGGTTCTTCTCGAGATGGCTGTAATTTTGCGAATCTGGCAGTATAATCATTAACTTTCATGAGTGCCTCTTTGGGGCCCATGTGAATAAACGATTATGATTTGATTTGAGACGATCTATAATATATCAGAGAGTAGGTCTGCCCGGCCTGCCTCGTACCAAGTAAACGGCAGGTAATAACTTATAAGTAAGTACTTATATCGCTGTCGTAGGTCGCACAATTTTTTTGCACATCGACTTCAATCGTTTGTTTCAAGGTTAGAGTTACGTGCCGTGCCTCCATTATTTATGAGATTATCTTCCTATGTTTGAACAAGTTATTGCAATAAATCCGATTCAAATTATACATTCGTATAAGCGAACGCCGTGAAAAAAAATGCTGCAAACTTGCACTGATTTTGTAAATTCGATCTATTTTTACAGCTAAGCTGATCTTGATGAAATTTAATCAGGAGTTTGGTTATTATATCAACGAGAAGGACATAATTATATGGTATTTTTCATTCTTAATAACGTGGGCTTAGTCGCGGCCTAATGCTCTAATAACTATATAAATAAAAATCAAATGCCTCATGTATAAAAGATCATAACTTGAGAACTTGCCGCCAAGCCAAATGCGGTGTTCCGGCAGTTTTCCTTGATAGCCTGCGTATTCCAGGTCTAGTGTGTTTACCAGCTTCGATCACATCGTCACTTACCATCAGGTGAGATAGTGGTCAAACACTAGCCTGTCACAAAAAAAAAAAAAAAACTTTTATTGTGTTCGTCATAGGTAGACAAAGTTTGTATGGAAGAATTGCACTCGTGCAAAGGCGGAGCGAGTCGGTAGCAGATAATAACAACGTGAAGTTAATATCAACCATCCATAGACATATATTTAAGAGTAAATAATTATATCTATATACATATAATAGAGCACTTTGTAAAAACATACATGTGTAAGTGATTCCTAGGAAAATTGGTTCGCAGGATCTATTTACTAATATCTAAAAATATACATCGTATGTCAGATTAACCCCAAAAGTTTCCTATTCCAATGAATGGGAAACTTTTGGTTGGTAAACTACAAATACAGGAAAAATATCCCTAAAGTTATAAAAATGGAACACAAACACGTGTTGTTCTGTTTCGACAACAAACAAATAAAAAATACGCGGTAGTCCATCTGTGATATATCCATCGTCGCTACCACTTTTTCCCTGCCTTTCGTCTTGGTTAAAGTTTTTGTCATTTTTTCTAGTGACGTCGCATAAAACATCTGCGGCAAAATCCGATAACATCAGTTTCATTTGATGATCTTTGTTTTTACCGACTTCCCAAAAAAGGAGGAGGTGCTCAAATCGACTGCATTTTTTTTATGTGTGTTACCTCATAACTTCTCTCCTCGTTTCGAAAATGTTTTGTTTAGTTTGAAAGATGTTGCTTTCTAATTGGTCCCATTTAAATTTGATCAAGATCTGATCAGTAGTTCTTGAAATATCGTCAATAATGCGTGTTTAGTACATCTATTCTGATCAAATTTCCGAAGATAAAGCGGTGAAGTCGGTTTGTTGTGAAATATCAAATAAAACTAAAAATATATTATTATAATAATATATTTATACAAACTAAAGCATTCACACCCACAGCACCACACTAAGTTCGATGACTTGTCTCGTGGGTGCCGGAAACATTCACATCACACAACGCTCACCAACTAAGCCAACGGGCAATTTGTATAAGCAATATTTTCTATTATACTTAATATTCATTATATTAAGTAATGACAATAGGGTAAGGTTACATTCACCACTCGCTGCAAATAACCACAGCCATAAGTTTGTTAGCTCCTGGGCGGCAATGCTACTAAATGTTCTTCAATTCTGACTCCACAATGATGAATATTTTACAAGAAGTCGTCGTAATGCAACGGCATTGAAATTACGACTTTCCCTTTTAAGTCATAAAATGTAAGAACTTATATACCCTTCAGGGAACAAAGACGCTAGCAATATGTTGCCCTCCTTTGCTTTACGGATTATTCATTTAGAAACAAAACGCTTCGAGTGAACTGGAGGTATGTCAACCAACCAACTTTGCCAGTAGAAAACTATGTAAAGCTCATAAATTAGTCTTATAAAGATCTTCTTGTCTCATAAAATCCATCACTTCTAGATCTTTCCAATTAAAAGTTAGAAGTTGAGTACTTGTTGTTAAAATTACAATGTATTCTCACAAACAATTTCACCCGAGGTAACGGCTCGACCCACTGAAATTAAAAAGAAAGAAAACCGTCTCTTCTATATTTAGAACCAGTCAATTGTCTTCCTCATTCCCATCCATCTTACAGCACATTTTAAACTTGAACTATTTGAACAGCGGTGGTGCGTATCGTACCATCGCGTGTTCATAACGCCAATGAGCCCTTGGCGCTAATAGCTCCATCTATGTGTGCGTCTGCGCATATGGCACGAGTTGTAAGAAGCGGCGAAAACTTTTTTATGCTCGATAGGTAAGCGTTTGACCAATATCTCACGTGATGGAAAGAGAATATGAACTTAGATCGACTAGTCTTCAGTGAGTAAAAGGCGACCCAGTTGCGGACATATGATAAAGGAAGCCGACAATAATTAAAGAGTTTAATAGAGATACTTGACACGCAAATCAGAATAAAGCCTATAAAAGTTTAAGACCTTTTTACCTTCAAGGGTTTGTGATTTTTGATCAGATTTTATATAATACTAGCCGTGCCCCGCGGCTTCGCCCGCTATTATCAAGTTAAAAAGTAGCCTATGTGTTAATCCTAGGTATAATCTATGTACATTCCAAATTTCATCCAAATCCGTTCAGCCGTTAAAGTGTGAAGAGGGAACAAACATACTTACACACAAACCTTCGGACTTATAATATTAGTAGGATATCTTCTAGAGACGCGCAGTTGCTAGCCGACTTAGCTTAGCCACATACCTATTATGTATTCACTAGTTGAGCCAACGAGATGAAATGCATCCATTCTTAATTTGAAAATATGTACCACTTTCCGATGGATATTAATTTACAATCATAAAAATGCCTTGGTAAAATAAATCATTCCGAAATCGATTAAAAGACATAAAAAATATTCGTATTTAAAATCTATAAAACACTCGTTCTATTGATTCATGGCCTACTGTTATTCACTGAGTGACCATACCTACATTGTATTCACTTCCTTCTCTTTGTCCAAAATGGTCACAAAAACAGCGACAATAGTGTAACTTGGGCCATACCCTTTATGTCCATGTGTGCGTCAAGAGTTCGTTCACCCCTAATATCTGTGCTGTCTCATAGATTCCTATATAACATGTACTTATAGCTGCAGGTGAAAATAACAGGTTATTTGAAGGCTTTTAATTAAAATATTAGTCATATATAATTGCGAATATGCTTATTTATTATTTTCTCAGGCCATGGCAACTTTCAAATAACTAACTTTTTTAGGAAGATTTACCATTGAATAACGTAAGTGCTCGAAATCCTACTAATATTATAAATCCGAAAGTTTGTGTGTAAGTATGTTTGTTCCCTCTTCACGCTTTAACGGCTGAACGGATTTAGATGAAATTTGGAATGTACATAGATTATACCTATTTAACACATAGGCTACTTTTTAACTTGATAATAGCGGGCGAAGCCGCGGGGCACGGCTAGTAAATTTATAAATTTAGATATATTATAAATTTGTTGTTCTATAACAGAACCTTTCTATGGGAGAAAGGGTTTTCTTAAACTATTACGGTATTCCACATTACTAAAGTTATTAATTGCGTGGTATTTATAACTTGCTTATTAGCTAGCACTTAACTTATATTTCACCTGTTCGCCTAGCTCCCCAACTTCGACCATATAAGTGGTCGAGATTGGTAAGCTACACCAACAGGTAAGAGGTGAAACAAGCCGAATGTATACTATCAGAGAATTTACTTATTGCTGGTGCACCAAATGTTTCTGATTAAATAAATAAACAATCCTTTATTTAGTCAAAACATAACAAAATACAAATGAATTACCGTTTGTTACATGTCAATTGACGTACTTTATAAAAGAACGTATATTTTGTTATTAATAATAATAGTCTACCAATAATTATAAAAAATTTTGGCATTAGATTAAATTCATTAATGTTATAAAATACAAATTCAAAAAGGCATTTCTTTAAGCGCGAGTTAAAAGTTACATTTTTATGTAACAGTCAATGTACATAAATCTAACAATATATGACCATGTAGTTGTATAAGGAACACTATCCTTACTATAATATTATAACTGCGAATGTAACTCTGTCTGTCTGTCTGTTACGCTTTCACGCTAAAACTACTGAACCGATTTAAACGTAATTTGGTACACAGATAGTCTAGAGCCTGAGAAAGGACATAGGCTTCTTTTTAACCCCGAATTCTGGCTGGTCCGGGACTTACGCGGGGAAAAGCCGCGGGGCGCAGCTAGTAGTATATAAAGTCATCATCTTATATTACAACTTGGGTCAAACAGGTGGTTAATAAATAAACAAAGCTGATCATTAAATAGGTATTCCCCGTGTACCTGGATAAACCCTAAATCCTAAATATGTAGTTCTGTGCCTACACACACCTCGAAAATAAGTAGCTAATCCTACGATAGGCGTCTTATTTTCAAGGTCGTTCATTTTTAAAATACTAGTAAGTCGTACCTAGCTAGGTGTCTCACCAGGCTGTTCTAATGACTGACTTCTTTCCTATCACCAAAAAAAAAAAGACAAGTGGAGTTGTATCATGACGCTGGACAGTCGGGATACGTGCCACGTTTCCTTAGGTTGCTGATATCCTGGCTTTCCGGGCATAAAACGCTGAAAATATAACCAATACCATTGTGGTTTTTTTTTTTTTTTTTTAATTTGTGACAGGCTAGTGTTTGACCACTATCTCACCTGATGGTAAGTGGCGATGTGATCGAAGCTGGTAAACACACTAGACCTGGAATACGCAGGCTCTCAAGGATAACTGCCGGAACACCGTATTTGGCTTGGCGGCAGACTTTCAACTTAATGGTGGTAAGCTACTTTGGTAGCAAGCCAGGCGAGCAACTCACAAAATGCTCTACCAACTCTCAAACATATTAGGATAGCAACAATTTGTATACGGCGTGTATCTAAACTATAGTGCATCCAGTTTATAGAATCTTTATTTGTTTCAGATGAGTCAAAAGTTGACGCGGAAGTCGCAAACTGCGACGATTGTGGGAGAAGAAAAAGAGAAGGTAATTTCTCCAATCCTAATTATAACGTAAAGCCATAATAACATAATGAGGATGTTGTGCCAAAAAATAGGTCAACCTTATATTACACTTTTAAATCAAGGATAAAATAACTTATTATCTTCTACACATATTTGTTGAAAATAACTATGTATGGCTAGCTAGTTAGTAGTAGTTTACAAGGAAAATAGGTCGCATATTGATTATTGTATCATGATACCTGGCTTGCGTTCTAGTAACATATTTTTTACAAGCGCTTGTGTAACAAAGCTGCGATCACTTACAAAAAGTGCATTGTAAATACTTATACGTCATTATTAACATAATGCATGACCAATTCAATAAAAAACTGTCTATTGTATCTCAAGACCCTGACTCTGACTCATTGAGTTAAACAATTAGATAATTATTTAATCACTGTTAAGAGGTCATTAGCATTCGGAATTTTTATGATAAATTTGTGGTACAACTTTCTAATGGAGCGATTTCACTTTCGTAAGTAGATAAGTGCACTACTCTATGCACTTTTTAGATTAGTAATAGAAGCTTGTTTATTTATTAGATAAGAAATCTGTATGAGTACATAAGAGACATTCCGCGATTACATAAGTCAGTTAATACATGAAAAATATGTTTTACCACCTTCACATTACAAATTCAACAACTCCACAGACCGACAGTCCAGTTAAAGAAATGAAAAAGAAGATAGCTGCCAACGCCGAGAAAGAAAAGCAGGCATCCGAAAAGGTAGACAGGCCCGAGAAACCTGTCGAGAAGAACGATAAAACGGAAAACGGTGACAAAAAACCTACCGAAAAGGTGCAAAAGGATGATAAAACAGAAAAGCACGAAAAAACAGACAAAAATGAGAAATCAGACAAGCATGACAAGTCCGACAAGCATGATAAGTCAGACAAGCATGACAAGTCAGATAAACAAGAGAAGATGGAAAAGGTAATTGAAAAGAAACCGGAGAAGACGGATAAAAGCGATAAGAAAGCAGACAAATCTATTGAGAAGAAAGCTGAAGAGAAAAAAGAAGACAGCAAAGGGGATAAAGCTAAGGTATGTTGCTCTAACGCTGTCCCTAGAATATATTCACAAATGAAGTGAATTGAATTGAGTCATTCATGCTTGTAATGTTACCGCGGTTGGTTGAAACAGATTGTTTTGAGTGCCCTTTTCTTGAGATAAGCTTTTTTTCTTGTATGATTCCATTCATCTCGTAGTTCTACTAGTACTTTTTCAAATTTAGCTTTAATACCGCATTTCAATTAAATGGCAGCGTGCAAGCACGTTGCGTTACAAGTGTTCGAGATCGTAACTAATAAAGCTGAGACAGAAGGTCATGTAATATGTCAATCTACCTAGAAATTTAAGCTCATTTTTAGAATTTTTTTTTGTAAAAACTCACCACTCGATACTCGCTTCCTGGTCAAGTTTCTCGATACTGGTCGTATCGACAGCTTTGAGCATATCCCAGCGACTTAAATCTATTTCATTACATTCCTTCCGACTTCGCTTTATCAGACATCTACAAAATCGCAGCCTATCTTAACCGTAAAATTTTCCTCATCACCGTAACCCGCACGTCTCCGTCAGGACAAACCAGCCAAGCCTCTGAACGGCACGCACAACGGGCAGCCGACAGCCGAGAGCACCAACGGCACGGTGAGTGACGACTCGGGAGACGAGCTGGTCATCGAGGAGGATGAAGTGTTCCCGGAGTTGACGTATGACGACTCGGATACTGACGCTTTCGAGCCGGACGCGCCCAGTCGCAGTCTGACGAGGCGATCGCAGGTACATCTCGTACCTGTTGCTCCTTTGTGTTTGTGGATGGTGTGGCTACGTGTGGTGGATTGGTGGTGTCTATATGTTATTTGTAATTTTGAGACGATGTGTTTTACTGTATTTCCAAGTTTCATATAGTATCAAAGGACTAGAGAACTTTCTGCGCTGCGGAAAAATACTATTGTCAAGGTGAAGCATGAGAAAATTGTTTCTGATACTGAGCTTTGAAGAATCTTGTTTCCCTTTATGATGAGTGCATTGATGATGATATTTAGTGAAACTGAAATGATTATTCCTGTAGATTTAGTGGTTCCTGTAGTTATAGTAGTTCCTGTAGCAGACGAATGTGACTAGGGTACTTGAGTTAAAGAGGTGGTCGCTGTCGCCGGTCTATTTAGTACTCGTCCCTGTTCTTTGTGGAGGCGTCTTATGTGTTTGATAGAAAATATCCTTTTTGCAATTGATAATATTATTTTATGTTGCGAAGATATGCTTTTGGTATTAGTAAGAATCAATACATGGATTGGTTTTGTGGATACAATCTAATAATTGGATGGTTTTAATTGTTTTTTTTGGGATGATGATTTTACTTTGTGATGGGAGAAGTGTATGTTTCTGGGATACCATTACAACAAACTTCCGAAAGTATAGAATAGAATAATATATAGACAATTCTCAAAAAAGATTCAGCTTATTGAGCTTACGTCTGTTTTCTTTTTTGAAGAAACTTCTTTTAATGTGGTCTTATGCGGTATTTTTGCTTCCGAAAGTTGGCTCAGTGGCACCATGGTTTGCAAAACTTCTGGTAGTTTTTTTCCTGGATTTGTTTGTCTTTTATTTATATTCCGTATGGTAAACGGACAGCCATGGTCGTGTGGTTATCGTAGTGTTTGTTTGTAAATATGATAAGTTTATGAATGTTTTTGTTTTCTTGTGAGGGTGCGTGGCTTTGCGATCGATATTGTGTACGTTATTAGTGTTGCCGTCGTTTTTGTTCGTTATGTCTGTGGTGAATTGTATTTCCAATGTTTATAGTTGTTTATAGGGTTAAGCTGTGTTACGATTGTTATGAATGAGCATCATCACGAAAAAGAGAATTAGTATGAGCTAGTTTGTTTGTGAAAAATTGAGTTGCCCGTTAAATGTGTGTTTTTTTCATCCATGATATGCAAACATTTGCCCACTATCTCACCTGATGTCAAGTGACGATGCGGTCGACGATGAAGCACGCTTGCGAGACAATACCTATTCAATCTCGAATTTAAGACACCAAGATTGTACTTATCTGGGAACAGACTATGTTGTATGAATTGTATGTAAAGTTGGAAGAATGAATGTAATTATTCAATACAAAGCTAATAGGTTTAATAACTAGGCGATGACCAGCATTTAATATAAGTTTTATTAACCATTTTAACTATAGTCGTTTTGTTTTGACCGTGCCGCTAAATGTATATTTTACTAAATTTGCATAAAAGATTTTGGAAACTGGTATATTTGGCCCAGTGTGACACTGTCCAATGTTCATAGTTAGATTGGCACGGCCAAAGTAGAACAGTTATCTTATAATACAAGTATCCCATATTCATATTGCTCGAATGGTGATCATGAAACATTCGGACGGTGAAGGAATTCTCAAATTATAATGTTCATTGAACAATTATCATTCGGACTTTAAAATATAGACGGTACAGAGCGACAAGGATCTTGTGGCACGTGACTGACATTTTCAGGGGGGCGTCGTTGTTCCCTCGGACAAAGAGGTTGTTTTCATATACAAAGAGGTTGTTGCTTAATAGCCAGCTAATAAAATCTCCCTTTAAGAGAGTACAAAAAGTTCATGATCTAGTAACTTTTGTCTAATTTTGATGGAATGGAAAATTGGGAATGGGAAACTACAACTAATTCTAATTCTAATTTGTGGTAGGGGTGATATGGCCTGCACTGACGTCCCGCTTGGGATGTATTGTGCATTTCCCCCTGACGGCAACTACCAAGCCATCCCAGCTCTTTTATGTAGCGTAGGATGGCACTGGGTCGCCGACTAAGCTGGGAAACTATAACGTTTCAACTTTGCCAGGGAGCAGTTCGACAAGCATTTATTACAATCTATTTGATGTAATATATAATACACAAAAATATAATACACACAAATTTTCCTAAGAGGAAATTTGTGTTTAGATAAGTAAAAAGATTTAAAAAACATACAAAGATATTTAACTTTAGTAACATTTCTATATTATGACCATATGGCATTCTCATCAAATATAAAAAATATTTTTCAATAATGAGTTCTAGTCTTTTTTTTAATGCAGTAGTTTATGAAGTCTTTCATTAAATATGTGCATTGTTACCTGTTTAAATTTCACCTTTGTTAAAAACGTAAATGGTCTTCATTTTAATTGAAAAGTTAAGAATTTTGTCAGGAATCCTCAGATTCACCTGGTAACCCTATATAAATATATAGCCATAGACGGACTGACCGACTGTTAAAAAGTGACACTTGACAAGAAGACGACGTTAGTTCCTGCTGCCAAGGGATCCTTGTCGCACTTTAGTGTTTGTGGCTTTCTGTGGAAATGCCACCTTCGCCAATGTCATGTGAGACCATGAGACGCGAAATCGATGTTATAATTTGTAACGGTGCGGTGGGTGATGGCAATAGGGCATATGCATGAGATTTAAATATACGTTATTTTATTTTCTTTAGATAGATAGATAGATAAACTCTTTATTGAACACCATATTTGTGACAAAACATAATAGAAAATAATTACATACAAAATAAGTGTAACAATGGGTGTCTTATCTTTATTACTATAGAATAAAATATTATACAACATTATTATCTTTAAATAATATGTTATGAATTAAAGTTGACAAAAAAGCACGGGAAATTCAAAAAGCAAAACGCACGCTTTTGCTAAACTGATTCGTTACGTCAATTCACACATTTTTGATGGCCGTGATTCAATTAGAATAGAATAATTATTTGTTGGGAAACTGTTGATTGTGTATGTCACAGAGAGGACGTCAAAATAGTCGCGTTTTAAACTGCTTGAACCCGCTCGCATTTTCAAATATTTATTTTGATATAAGACAAAAATTATACCATTTGCAGAGAATGTACAAAATACCTTTTATTATACTTTCTCATTCTAATTTTATATTGTACGCCCGAAACGGCAGACTGTTGTAACGCTGATCATAACCCATTTTAGGATCTATTGATACACAGTTATACATTAAATATTTTTCTATTTTATAAATTCAATTTTATTTTCGGCAATGTGATAACGAAATTATAAACAAATATATATATGCATATTCCCTATTAAATGACAGCCATACATACATATTACCTATAGATAATACGATTCCCTGTACTTACAGTACAGTAGAAAGTATCCTTAGATACCTCGCATCGTTTTTCAGTAAATAACTTGTGTTGTCTTTGTGTGATTTCATCCATAATACCCTGTTTGCATTGTTTGGGATGTTTGTGTAACCACGACGACGTCAAATTGAATTTATAGCAAACTTGGAATCACTCGTATATTGATGACATCGAGTCTTCAATAACCTATTTCTTGGGGTGCTAATGCCACAGATGAAGAATTTAGACACCTGTTACACAAAAACGTCGCGGCGTAAAAAACAAGCTAAAAGTAATCTATGATTTGTTACTTATTTTGTATTTAATTCAAATTTGAGCTGGCCGCTGGCTTAGTTGGGTGAGCGTTTGTCTTCTAAGCAGGGGTATCGGGATTGATTCCCGACAGGAACACAAGTTTTCTCCTCAAGGAAAATGAAATGTCCGATTTTCTATTTTGCGATTTTAGAAAATATTGACAAGTTTTCTAAAATATTTTCTGCACCATGAAAATGAATATCCGTAGTCTCTCAGTTCTTGAACCGACTTCGAAAAAGAATACGTATATTCACAATAAATTGCAGTCGTAACGTTGCTTATTGTAGTCGCTTTTTCGAAAGATCCCACAATCGTTTGATTGTAATTATATTCGCGGATTGGCACCCACGACTCAAATCTTCGAATTTAGTGTCGGTCTATGAGTGTGAGACCGTCTGTAACTATTCATATAATTATCGCGTGTTCTCAATGTTATTTTTTATACCAATAATAGTTTCTCATCATAAATCATCGGTCCAACAAGTCTGTCGTGGTTACCATAACTCCCAAAGAACACTAATATACACACTCCATACTAATCCCGTGGTGTTCTGTAAAGGTTAAGGTCACCAAGACGCCGGAGACGCCCCGCCCCGCGTCTGAGAAAGAGAGCGATGATGTAAGTGTTGTCCTACTCTAAATGTTATTGTGGATTTTGGTCTTGAAATCGTAATTATTGCATCTATGTAACTTACTCAATATATCAAGATATATAGTCAATACTACGTTGGGATGTTTAGTTTTCAGTAAGCCCTACAAGGACAGGCTCCAAGCGTCTCAATAACCACATAGAAACATTGAACATAATAACTCATTGCTATAATTTGCCAGACTTATATAATATTTATATTACTGCACGTTAGCATAGTTGGGTGAGCATTCGCCATCTAAGCAGAGGTACCGGGTTCGATTCCCGGTGGGAACACAAGTTTTCTCCCCAAGGAAAATTTGTGTTTCTGGTTGTGATTGTGTGTGTGATGTGAATGTCTCCGGCACCCACGACACAAGTCATCGAACTTAGTGTGGGGCTGTTAGTGTAAAAGCGTTTTTATGAAGAAAAATGTCCACCACATAGCCCACCATGTCCTCAATAACAGAATGGTTCACAATTGAAAGAAGTTATTGCAACCTCAGTGAACTCCTTTAAAAATGCATGGGAAACTCAAAATAGCGGAACGCTTGCTAATGGCTAAACGGATTCGTGACGTCAGTTCACACATCTTTCTTATCAATGGTCTACTATCCTTGACGGCAGCTGGTGGTCGATTTTCCTTGAAGGTGTTTGGATTGTGGATGTCATAGAAAGAACATCAAAATGGCCGCGTATAAAATAGATCGCACATGTTCGCATTATCAAATATTAATTTTCCTATGAAATGTAATGTTTTTATTAATGAATTTTTATTTATGGGCATATTATTTTAGTTAAAATTAATGGACAACACTAAAATACCACATGAGTTGAATATCGCTTGAGGATAGAACCCAAAATTGGAAACAAATTCGACTTATATACTTCCTTGTGTGTGGAGCCAATGTGCTTAAAAGGGAAAGTTGCATTCTACAGCGCTCTCACTCTCACATTTCTATCTCGATGTGAATATAATTAAGCATTAAAATGGGCTGCTTGCACTTTAGAAAATGTATATGATATACATCTTTAAAATTCCAAAGACCAAAATTCATAATATACTCCTACTTACAATATGAGTATGGGATTATATATCATTGTTCTATTCGACAGATTATTTAAATATCTAATTATCAGTTATTTCTATACTCAGCAGATTTTTGGCTCAAGTTTCCAGAAATATCTTCACATACTCAATGCTGACACCTGCATGCCATGTAAATAACATGCACGTTACCTACAAGACAAGCTGTTTGTTGTTTGATGTTCTAACATCACCATTAACACCTCAAATTAAGCTGCTAGTTCTTTTATTTAGTATAGATATGTTAACTTAAATATATTTCTATAGACAAGATTATGATAAAACCACAAAAACGTAATACTCAAGCTAAATGAGATTGTTGATATTTTTTATAGGCTAGCATCTCACCTGTTAGTAAGCAGATAAGTGTTTGGTCGTTAGCTGGTCTACTGTGGTACACTCCTACATAATTTATTATGATTTTAGGATAACGTTATAACGCCAAATGGCGAATCGCAAATGTTTTTGCTTTGCATAAAATATAGTAGAAAATGCTTGTTTTTTCCATGATAGCACTATTATTATAAATCCGAAATTTTATGTGTGTGGGGTCTGAAACAATATATCCCTTGTAACCGTACGGCGGGTTAGGATGATAGATCGGCTAGCAGAATAGTTCTGCGTTACTATTTAAAATTCCTATAAATCAAGCATAATGGCCTCGATTCTGATGTACACTCACTAAATTAAATTTAAACTATCCCTGTCTCTTACAAAATAAAACACAAGACAGAGATAGCATGAATTTTAGTGCTGTCACGCTAGTTTATCAATTAAAATGTGAACAGCAGAAGCAGAAAGGCGCTTGTTTTTAGTCAACACCAATACAACACATACTCGACTAAGCTTGCATAGACATCTAAGTTCTGACTAACTTGACAGCACAGCAGTATGCTATCTCTGTCTTGTGTTCCTATTTTGTAAAAGACAGGAATAGTTTAAATTTAATTTATTGTGTGACATCAGAATCGAGGCCAATATCTAGTGTTAAAACTAAAACTACAGTCTATTTCAAACAGCAAGTCACTTGACAGGTCCATAGAACGTAGAATATTAGGTTAATACAACATGACTCGACGCCAAAAGTTGAATAGTTTTAATCGGAAGTTACAAATCGAATACATATAGGTGCGGTACATCATTTAAATTGTCAATGTATGCGTGATAGCTGATATTGACTATGACTATAGTCTATTTGAAATAGACTATAGTCAAAAGTTCAACGTTACAAACGTTTGAAACTTAACGTTTAATGTTTCCGACTTCAACTAACTAATGCGGTCAAAGCTACCGGAATGTTAGAGTAAGTCTTTATCTGCTTGAAAGACGTCAGTTTAGGTCCCACCACAAAACATTTACTGTTTTGTCAAACGAATTATCGATCTTACAATACAATTCCAGTCCAAAGAATCGAAACTTCTCAAGCTAAAAGATGACGCAGTGGCGCCATCTGACAGAAAACTGCGTTCCGCCGACTCGCCCAAACCTGAGTCTAAGAAGGAGAAGAAGCAAGACTCGCCTAAAAAACAGGAAGGTAAGGGAATACATATCTATTTATAGTTCATAAGTCTTTTCAGGGCTTTTTCTTCGTTTTGCTATAATTTAATAAGATTTTTAGCAAAAAGCAATGCACATCATGCATTTTCGTCGATTCTAAATGACAGAGTACATCAACGCTGTTTCTTATTAGCCGACTTCAAAAAAGGAAGAAAGTTATTAATTAAATTGTATTTTATTTATTTAGCTCAATTTTTTCTTTCTAGATGAACCGATTTTGATGATTATTTTTTATTTGAATGCTGGTGCTTCCCATATAGTCCCATTTAAATTTTATCAAGATCTGACCAGTAGTTTTTGAGTTATCATCAATAATGCGTATTTAATTAATCCTGATCAATGGTTCCGAAGATAATGTGGCTAAGTCGGTTTCCTTAAGGTTTGCTTGCGTTCAAATTATTTAATTATTTTTGTAATGTAGGATAATCATATATTTAATAGTAAGTTGATATACCTGCCTTAAACATTTGCAGTGTTTCCCATAATTCTAGAATATATTATAGAATACTCTATTAGAGTTGGAATGTATGTAATTCTTCAACAGCATAAAAGCTTTAAAAAATCTTCGCTCGCACCATCACTTTCCATCAGGTAAGATTAGTGGTCAAATACTTGCCTATTCTGCATAAGGTACCACACACAACAATTTCGACATGCAGCCTATGGGTCAAGCATACGAAAAAGTCGTACACGACTCTGCGCACCCAATATAATAACGCGTTCAGGGCGCTGATGGGGCTGCCGCCGTACTGTAGTGCATCGGGGATGTTTGCGAACGCGCATATAGACGGCTTCTCAGCGATCATGCGCATGCGAGTTGCATCCCTAATGCGCCGAGTGCGGGGCAGCACCAACAGTTACCTGCAATTATTCGCATGGAGGATGGATTTAGAGTGTCCAATAATGCAGCATTGGACAAAAATGCATGTTGAGCACTCTGGATCCAAGCCCAAGTATAGGCTAAGATAATTGATTAATTAAATTGTAATTTAAATTTATTATTGTTTGTTTTTATTTGATTTTTTTATTGACTTTTGCGACGTGACATTTATAATAATTGTGTACTTATACTTAAAATTTTTAATTGTGTGTATAAATATGGATTTAATTTGAAATAAATGAATTGAATTGAATTGAAATTGAATAAAAATCAATGCCACTTTTCGTTGTTATTTTATAACTCAAGAACGGGCTCACCTATCCAAACCAAATGTTAGGCTTTGTTCGGACTATTTAGTAGATGGTTTATGTGAAGTTTGCCCAACATCGGTCGAGCGGTTCTTCATTTATCACACCCGGGCGTAGCCGGGGCGGATCGCTATTACTATATGAATATATATATTCAATCTTCACCGGTCTAATGATTCCAGGTCAAGAGGAAGAAAAGGGTCCTACAAAGAAGGATTCAGTAACAGAGAGTAAAGATCCAAAGGATGACAAGAACGAAGATAAGCTGGAAAAAGATGATGACGTCATCATTATCGAGCCTGAGAGCACTGAAGGTGAGTAAAGTATTTATCGTCAGATGCCAATATGTCTCCAGTTTAAGTTTGATATTCTATTTGGCTTCTCTCTCGCTTGCATAATTCGATATTTTTGATAAATAAAATTATATACGTGTGTTTTTGAAAATGTTTTCAACTAACTATATGGACATTAATACAAGGGTATTTCAAAATTTTCTTTTCGCTTTCGTTTCATCAATTAGATGAGAAAAAACATATTTCCCAAATTTCATTGTGATTTTCACTCATTATTCGCCTAACCTAAAGATATGAAAAACGATTAAAACATTCATTGTATCAAGAGAAGAAGTTAGTTCTGTCGAACTATTACTTGTCGAATATATGATCTGTCGAAGCAATGACTTGTCGAAATATATTTTTTTGAGTCGCTTGACTTGTCGAAGTAATTAACTGTCGAAATTTTGTATGACACCCCAATGTACATATAGTTGAATAAAAAAAAACATTGTCAAAAAGACACGTAGACAATCATATTTATTAGAAAAATCGAACTGTGGGACTGTGGGAGCGAGAGAGAAGCCAATAGGAATAAACGCTCTTAAGGTCATACAAAGTATCATAGTATTTGTTTGACATCTTCGCTTTCCTTCAGGTGAGGTACTGGTGATTGTTTGCCTGTCTAGCATTAAAAAAAATCTCGAGTAACAAATTTATTATTTTACAAGCTTTTATTTAACTTGAAATGTATGTATATATGTATGTTTGTTCGGGTGGAATCTTGCAACTCAATTTTGAAGCAGATATCTTCAACCGATTGAGCTGAAATTTTCTATTCACGTTTAGTTTGGATGACAATACATGTGACGTCATTCTAAATCGCGGAACACCCAAAATGGCGGACAAGTTATTTTAAATGCACTTCTACAATCTAGGTATCAAATGAAAGGGCCTGCTGAGAATAATTCGAAAAATAAAGTGACGTGACTCTAAATCCAATATGGCGGACATCTAAAAACTTGTCTTTAAAAATGTTTTTAACAAGTAACTTATTATATAAAATTTGTATTCTAAAGATAACACTTTTCATTAGTCTGAATACAAAAGATTCATAACGTACTAACGTAGTTAATTATAGGTAATATGAAATAGTTAGTGGGAGGAGTGCGAAGAACTGAGAGTACCTATATAGAACGTCGTGTCAATATGTCGAATGAAAACAGAATAGGAGCTTGACAGATAGCGTTTTCGTAAACAATGAGAATGTTCGGTCTACAAGGACCAAACTAACAAAGATCCAGATTGATTCCATCGAGTGGAAGAATTTCTCTCTCATAACTCTTCCTGTATTTAGAAGCGAGAAGAAAATCTCCGTCATCGATATCTTGCTTCATACTTTTAAACACAATGTGTACGTCAGCGTACGCCGATAAAGCGGCCAGTTAGCCAATTTTTCTCCGAATTGTCTCACGACTATTATTATTTCGAACTGAAAACTAACAGTTATCCCAACAAAATACAGCCTATGACACTCGGAGAGATAGTCTACTAGCTATCTATTAGTGAAAGAATTTTCAAACACAGATCAGTGGTTTCAAAGATTACCTTTTACAAACAAACAAACTTTACTTCTTTATAATATAAGTAATCTTTAAAATTTTTTTTTTTTTCTCTTTTACTAATTACGGGCCAATTGCCTATATTTCCTAAAACTAAACTAAAACTATGTACAGCAAAGAACTAAATTACCTACAAGACATCGAGCTTATAGGTTACTCAAGTGCTCAAGCCCACTACCAGTGGGTAGGGTTCCTATCATGCTGGCCAAACTTAGGTCTTTAGGAAATATAGGCAATTGGCCCGAAGATAACTGCGTATGTCCCATCGTTTTAAAAATGTGTTATCTTAGACTGTTTTTTGTATTTATAGGTTTTGCAAGAAACGAAGACTATTATAATCGAACTGCCTGTTAGCTTAGTTGGGTGGGCGTTCGCTTCCTAAGCAAGGGTATCGGGTTCGATTCCCGACGGGAACACATGTTTGCCCCCAAACGAAAATGTGTGTTTCTGGTTCTGATTGTAATCGTGCGTGTGATGTTTAATGTTTCCGGCTCCCACGACAAGTCATCGAACTTAGGGTGGGGCTGTGAGTGTGAATACGTTAATATATATTTATATGATTAATTATTGATTGCGGGCGTGTCCTTTACAATGATAACGGCGAGTGTAGTGTGACGTTCCGTTACAGCGGCGCCGCGCACACGCGCGCGAGTGTCGCCGTACACGCACACACACACGCACGCACACACGCGCGAGCGCCTCGACCGCACGCACAGCTCCGCCATGGCCGACTACTCGGGTGAGTCCTCGTTTGTCATTTAAGCCTCCTCTTTTTGATCAGCCGAAGCCACATTTCTAAGTTGAATTGGGTCGTTCAGCACTTTGTCCGTCCAGCCAGCTTCTAATCCATATAAGCAAATAAGTTAAAATTCTCAGAGAATATGTAAAGCTGCAGCCCAAAGCCAGAAATGACAATTATTAAAATAAAAATATTGAGGAGGCACACCCAACCCACTCGGCGTAAGTGGGGAGAAAAATAATTTTTATTTTTTATTTACCCTCAACACGTTCACAAGCTCAACAAGTAGAATATGTTCCTGATGCCTGATGTTCATAATTATATCAAATATTATGTTATTTTAAGAAGCCTCGTACATTATGGAAGCAGTAGACAATTGAGTTCTGACGTTCAAGAACTGAAACAGCGAGGGAATTGCTTATCTGGTTTTTCAGTTGCATTAAAAAAACCTTAGCACTAACTTTATATGATAGTTTCATGTAAAGTTAGTTAAGGTTTTTTTTAATGTACTTTTTCTCCGTGTCCTCGCCCGCGTACTTTAAAAAACAAATCGTTCTAGAAATATTGTAATAATATATCATCAAAAATCCCGTTGAATAAAAAGTACAAAAACATGATTTTTGTCATTAAAAAAAAATTCGTGAATATTTTCGATGTTTTAATACTTACTCTGCTATTCGGGCCGGAGAAAAATCTAACAATTTAAAAATTATAAAAATCTGTTCAACTGATCTTGAGTTACAAATCGTGTAACTAACCCGACTTTGTCATTATATTTATATAGATAGATTTAACATTTATTAAGAAAGATATATCAATTTAGCCTTTAGGTTATGTTGGGAGAAATCTTCCATTCTAAATGTGCACGCCCCTTCACCAAATTTGTCAAATGATTAACTGTCTCATGTATGAATTTTTTTTGGGGAGGGCGTGCACAGTCTTTATTATCGATCTTGACATGTATTATATTGTTCCACGCAGGCAACAACTCGACGATGGAGATGGACATAACAGAGTCGTCGTCCATGCTGGAGGAGCGCCACAACGACAGCGCGTACCTCCGCGGGCTGCGCGGCATCCGCGGCCGCGCCAGCTACAAGCTGCTCAGCGAACTCAAGCTCACCAACCCCAACGCCGGCCGCCCGCGGGCCGCGCCGATACGTGAGCACGCTTGTTGTTACACTAACACCGACGGTCCCAGTTTGATCCTAGAGTTTTAGAAAATATACTAATCAAATTCACCGTTTTTGCTGCGTGGGAGAACCGCTCCCAATCTCGACGCCATCCCCCCCCCCCCCCCCCCCCCCCCCTCACAATATGAACAGAAAAAGATACAGAAAGTCGGTTTCGCAGCGGATGCGCGTCCTCTCCCTCCGTGTGCACCTCTCAAATATTCGAGAGCAGCACTCCAATATCGACTCGGTCCACCACCTTGAGGCTACAAAGCACGTGGCCCTGATGGCATACCAGCCATAGTTCTGAGGACTTGTGCGGAATTAACTCCGACGCTGACACGCCTCTTCCGCCTATCTTTGGAGACTGGTCAAGTGCCGAAAGCATGGAAGTCTGCCAACGTCCAACCTGTGCCCAAAAAGGGAAGTCGTGCTGACCCTGCCAACTATAGACCTATTTCCGTCACGTTCATTGTCTGTAAGACAATGGAACGTGTACTAAACAAGAAACTCCTGGGCTACCTTGAAGCAAATGAACTTCTGAGTGACCGGCAATATGGCTTTCGTCAGAACCGGTCAACAGGAGACCTTCTTGCATATGCCATACACTTATGGAGTGAGGCCTTGGAAAAACACGGCGAAGCGCTTGCGGTATCGCTAGACATTTCCAAGGCCTTTGACAGGGTTTGGCACGACAGCCTTATTGGCAAGATTCCAGCTTATGGTATACCTTCCAGTTTATGTGCTTGGATTTCTGATTTCTAGAGGGAACGGTCGATTCGAGTTGTCGTTGATTGCTGCTCGTCCGATCTAATGGCAATTAATGCCGGGGTACCTCAAGGGTCGGTTCTTTCGGCAACGCTCTTTTTGCTACACATAAACGATCTGCTTAAGCCCGGTCTTTGGGTACGCAGACGATAGCACCGTTGTCGAAAGATATATATCCAATGCACGAGCTGGAGAGGTACAAGTCCAGTCACAAAGAGAGGCTATGATTGGACAATTGAACTCGGACTTGATGGCCGTATCCCAATGGGGTGATGCCAATTTGGTTAAATTCAATCCGTCCAAAACACAGGCGTGTCTCTTCTCCGCCAAACGGAGACCTTTTCATTTGTCTCCAACCTTTCAAGATGTGCCAATACCGGTAGCTAACAAGCTTGAGCTACTTGGCGTTACCTTATCGTCGAATTTCAACTTTGGCACTTATATCGAAGCCAGAGCTCAACTGGCTGCTAAGAAGCTGGGTATCCTTGCTAAGGTCAGGCAGTACTTCATACCGGCGTAGCTTCTAATTTTATATCAAGCTCAAGTCCGATCATGTATGGAGTACTGCGGCCACCTTTGGGATGGATCTGCAAAGTACCAGCTAGAAGCTCTTGAGTCAATTGACCGGCGAGCCAAAAGACTCATTGGCGATAGTAAGCTAGTTGAGTCAAAACTGCAAAGTCTTGGTCACCGACGTAAGGTAGCAAGCCTATCGGTATTCTATCGCCTACATTTTGGAGAGTGTGCTCAGGAATTACATGATATAATTCCTCCATGCCCGTTTTACCATCAAACAACAAGACAAACTGTCAAACGTTATCCATTTATGGTTGACATACCTCCAGTTCGCTCGAAGCGCTTTGCTTCTACGTTCATCATCCGTACAGCGAAGGAGTGGAACTCATTGCCTGCGTCTTTGTTTCCTGAACAGTATAATCTGGGTGTCTTCAAGTCTAGAGTGAATAGGTACCTTCTAGGCAAGCATGTTCCATCTTTGGCCGCATCGTCACTTTCCATCAGGTGAGATGGCGGTCAAATGCTTGCCTATACAGAATAAAAAAAAAAAAAAAAACCGCCCTTGCCGTTTCTTACGGAGACGCAGCTCAAATGGCCAGCTGACGCGGCATACCTTGCATATCCAGGCTGCAATACCACAGCCTAGAACACCACTTCAGGCCTCGTGCCGCGTCTATATGTATGCTCGTGATGACATCTGTTATCGTCGTCTCCGTAATTTTGAAGACTCCAAATTGTCGACAATTTGGGTGTAGAGAAGATTTTTTATGCTGGTGTTTACCGTGCACACGGCGGAAACGAAGGGACCGCCAGGCTCATAAAACATCTTAGTGTGAAGGCGGATGTGGCGCAACAGAGGCATCCTTCAGCCCGACTCGTGCTTCTGAGGGATTTCAATGCCCAGCACCAAAAATACCCATTGCAGAGCACAGACCATGCTGAGAGAGACATGCATAAGCTAGCCTTGAAGCACAACCTCACCCAACTTATCCAATTGGTTAGATCGGATCTATTGGCAATTATTGCCGGGGTACCTCGGGGATCGGTCCTTTCTGAAACAATGACGATCTGCTCAAGTCCGGTATTTTTTTGGGTACGCAGACGACAACACTGTTGTAGAAAGATACATGTCTGATGCTTTTGCTTCTTCATTTATTATCCGTACAGCGAAGGAGTGAAACTCACTGCCCGCGTCTTTGTTCCCCGAACAGTATAATCTAGGAAACTTCAAGGCTAGAGTAAATAGGTATCTTCTAGATAAGTATGCTTCATCTTCGGCCACATCATCACTTTCCATCACGTGAGATAGAAGCCAAATGCTTGCCTATCTGTCATAAAAAAAAATTAATTGTCATTTAATTTAGTTTTTTGGTTTATATCAGTTTTGTGGTCAATTAATCAAAATGTTTATTTTCAGGCAGTTATTAACTAAAACAGAAAGTTACTTTCGTAATAAAACATTTAGTTAGAGTGGTAGAAACTTTACTAGAACTTATATTCGAGTTTTGGAGCGGATTCAAACTTACCTATGGGAGCGTTCAAGTATTACGTAACGCAATTTTTGAAGATTTTTGACCCCCCTCCCCACACTGTAACGCTCCGTAACGTTTTTCTGTACCCCTCCCCCCCTCTCTCTAAACGTTACGTAACACTCAAGTGATCATTTTTACCCTAAAGTCGCAAAAAGTTATGTTATAGTTTTTATTCTTGGTGTAGTTTTAATTGCCTTATAATAAAACAAGAGATTCTTAATTCGCAACACCTGCGTATTTTGTTTATTTTTTTATACATATTTCGCTTTACACACAATTGTTTTTCTCCTTCATTTTTTTGAGATAGTTGCGCTGGCAAGTCAACATGAGAGGCTTTATAGGTTAAGAACAGCTGATGATACAAATCTCCTTCTTTTAAGGACATTAAAGTATGCACACTATGAACTTACTTTAATAACACCGACTACCGCAATGGGCTTCTGCATTAACACTAACAAATACTGACAACAAAAACAACATTAAATGACGTACAATACAATCTAAGGGATTCCCCGTGAAATATAAACGAAAAGGTTTGCCAACATGCGAGAACATATTAAAAATGACGAGCAGACTAATACAATCGAGGGATTCCCCGTAAAACGTAAACGAAAAGGGTTGCCATTTTGGGAGATTTAATTCCCTAATTTTTTATATAAAATAAGAAATAATGTTACGTAACGTGTTGTAAGAAAGACCCCCTCCCGCTCCTGTAACGCATCGTAACGTTTTACGAGACAAAAATTGCGTTACGTAATACTTGAACGCTCCCTATTATAATTTGGCAAGCACTTAAGTCTCTTCTGCAATTTCTTAACAGTATATTTTATATATGTTATTATACATTTTATCATATTATGGTTAATTTGACATTGTTAGTTCCAGCCCCGCTGTCTCGGCCCACAGGCGCCGTGGTCGGCCGGAAACGGAAGCCATCGGACACGCCGGAAGTTAACGATGTAGAGGTGGGAGTAGAGGCGGAAGACGACCTCTTTGTCGCCCACGGGAAACGGATGCGGCTGTTGGACAGACTCGCCATGCCGTTTAGGAGGAATATTAACAGGAGGGCTGCTGAGGTAAGTAGAATAGAATATGTTTTATTGTATATTTGAACTGCCCGGCGGGAACACAAGTTTTCTCCCAAAGGGAAATTTGTGTTTCTAGTTCTGGGTGTGATTGAGTGTACAATGTGAGCGTGAAAACGTTTATGTTCTGTATTTTTTTTCTATGCTCGATGGGCAAGCATTTGACCACTATCTCACCTGATGGAAAGTGAAGACGCGGCCGAAGATGTAACATGCTTGCCTAGCTATTCACTCTAGACTTTAGACTCCCAGATTGTATAGTTCGGGAAACAAAGACGCAGGCAATGAGTTCCACTCCCGCGCTGTATGGATGATGAATGTAGAAGCGAACCGAGTGTATTTTTAACCGACTACCAAAAAGGAGGAGGTTCTATGGTCGACTGTATGTTTTTTTGTGTATATACACCAATTTGTCTACCATTTGTGGACAGATTCTCAAAAATCTTTTTTAGTTGGTTGATTATACTTCAGAGTTGGTCCCATATACATTTTATCAAAATCGATCTAGCCAAAACCAAAATATAAGCGGTGAAGTCGGTTGATTGTTGTTGGTTGTCGATGTTTTTTTATTCTAAGTTGATAAGTGTCGAAGTTAACTGAGGAGCTCAATAAACCATTATAAGTATTTAATTTTGGTGTTACAAATTATGTAAATACATATAATAGTTTTTATTAAATCTATATTAATATTATAAAGCTGAAGAGTTCGTTTGTTTGTTTTTTTGAACGCGCTAATCTCAGGAACCGCTGGTCCGGCTATAGGCTATATTCTATTTTCAATAAAATTAGGGATCCTTGCTAAAAGTCCAATAATCACGCCGACGAAGTCGCGGGCACTGCAAGTAAATAAATAAAAAAATAGCTGCAAATCCTCGGATGCAACTCGTAAAGTATAACATTTATAGTGACGTATAACTTCGGCAGATAGTGGGCATCAACACCGACCTCCCGCTGACGGCGCCGGTGGCGTCCAGCTCCACGTTCGACCCGGAGACCATCAAGCCGACGGAACCCGTCGCCACGCCGCTCCCGCCGCCGCTCGACCACGACTCCAAGCGCTGCGTGCTCATGTAAACACCACCCAACATAAACATAAACATAAACGTGAACATACGATAGCTCCAGTGTTGCTTACCTCGTGCCACCTGAAGAACGCGATGTGTCGAAAATAAGTCGTAAGCGAAACTTTTAGTTTTACTTCGGGCCGTTTTTTCGATCCTTAGATGAACAGGCGGTAGCATTTATTCCTCTGGTAGGAAAAAAATATTTTTTACGTATGCCAGGTTTGTTAAAATTGTATGTCGACCGAATAACTTGATCAGTAGGTCTGTTCTCGTTGTCGAACTACGTTTTTCCGAATTGATGCGACGTCGATGCGATAGCCGATCGGTTGAATATTCAGTCGATTCGACGGTTTCGACGTCGATTTTAAGATAATAATAAAGATAATCGATGCCCGGATTAGACCCCCTGCTCTCCTCTGACGACCACATCAGATAGATAGATTTAATGAAACGCCTTGATTGTGACAAAAACAACAGAAAACAACGATTTACCAAATAAGTGCAACAATAGGCGGTCTTGTCGGTGAAAGCGATCTCTTCCAGACAAAGCCGACGTTCATTGAATTTCGACCCAACATGTCACTTATCAAGCAATCTATGCATCAAAACCCACGTCAAATGGCAGTAAATCATCACTCTCTCTCTCTGTAACATTTGAAATATATGTAAATGCATCTCACTCTCTCGAAATAAGTGTGAAAATTATTACAAAATAACTACAGATAACTGCTATCTACTCGATTACAGAGCATTGAAAAGTTTATTCGGTACTATATTGTACAGATATATTTATTGGTTTCATAACTATCTGAACGTTTGTCTAAGGATTGAAAAATTGGCCCTTCAATATACAAATGGACTATATTCCAAGTAATCATAGACCTATTAATTACACATAAACTGTAGAAAAATCACTTTCTGTTGAAAAATATGATATCCATATTTTTAAACGACAAGATTTAAATAGTGCATGTTTCTAAGAGATTATAATTTCTAACCCACCTCCTGTATGTAATAGAATTGTCTTATATAATAGATTTTTATATGTTCATCGCGCGATGTTGCCAGCTCATTGTCACTGTTTAGTAAATCCTTTTGATATGGGCACACTGATAGCCAATGACGGGCGTTAAGATTGGAGCATAGAGCGGGATGGCTTTATAGACTATGCAGACATCCCGCTCATTATCTTTATAAACGGCGTTGGGCCTTACTGAAGCCCTAGAGTTTTATCGAATAAAGATTCTGATAGTCAACAGCTTCCCCCATCCCGGTATTTCTTATAGAGAAACGTTTAGTGTTACCATCTTTATAAATTGACGAGTGACATTGGCCTCGATTCTGATGTACACTCACTAAATTAAATTTAAACTATCCCTGTCTCTTACAAAATAAAACACAAGACAGAGATAGCATGCATTTTAGAGCTGTCACGCTAGTTTATCAATTAAAATATGAACAGCAGAAGCAGAAAGGCGCTTGTTTTTAGTCAACACCAATACAACACATACTCGACTAAGCTTGCATAGACATCTAAGTTCTGACTAACTTGACGGCACAGCAGTATGCTATCTCTGTCTTGTGTTCCTATTTTGTAAAAGACAGGAATAGTTTAAATTTAATTTAGTGTGTGACATCAGAATCGAGGCCATTGACATGCAAATTGTTATTGATGATACTGCAAAACAAATTATTTTATCTCACTGGCAACAAAATATGTGTCTAAAAGATCATGAATTTTGACTGATAACCGGAGATGTTATATTTCGTTCGTGATTTGGTATAATGTTTTAAAAAGGTGCAAGAAGCGACTTATTTCTTTGTATCCAACGCTCCCAAAAAGTTTTGCAGTAACATTAATAATAATTTTACTAAAATATTACCAAAACTACTCGATTCGGAAATATGACCATGACTTGAATTATCTAAAAGAAAATTGTAAGTTGTAAAGAGAAGTATGGAATTTGTAAATATTTCAACATCCCGGTTTAAGGACTTTGTATATGGATCCTGGATCCAGTATATGGATTCCTTTAGTCCTTCGAGGATCATGAAATAAATTTAAAGATAAAATATATATGAAATGTAATATGTAAAAATAAATGGCTACTGTTTGTGACAGGACTGTAAGTAAGAACTGTAGAAATATATAGGAACGTGTTCATATATACTAGTAAGAATTTTTTAAATGTGGAGACATGTTGTTTAATTATGGATTTATTTTGCTATATATTTTCTTACTTTTAACTTCGTTGTGCAGGTTTGATCAAAATATGGAAAGGGATTATGCTGAGAAATTTAACTCTTTGGACAGTTATTTTCCCTAAATAACCAATGAAATTCCTGAAACATTCGATTTAGTCTGCTATTTACATTATCAAATCAAAACAAATTATCAAATTTAGATTGGCCGTCTATCTTTTCTTTTTGATTTTTTAACCTTTAAATGTAGTAAGTAAATGATGTTCGCAAATATTAGTATATAAGGCAAATTCTATACAACAATCATAAAAATCCAATGAACATGCTTTCCCCTTGACCATAAAACGTTAGATATACCTTCTTTTGTTAAAATATGTTTTGCCTTGTTTAAACTGACATCAAAAAACAGTCAAATAATTATCGGTAATAATCTATACTTATAATAAAATTGTAACAGGTCGATGTCTGTAGATTGAAGAACTTGATAGGGCTAATTGCTTATATTTCCTAAAACTTAACTAAAACTTTATATATCTATACAGCAAAGACCTAAGTAAAGCCAACATGATAGGAACCCTACCCACTGGTAGTGGGCTTGAGCACTTGAGTTACCTATAAGCTCGATGCCTTGTTACTCAAGTCTGCAGTCAAATTGGACAAAACATATTTTTACGATATAAGGTTTATCGGTATGTATATCTTTTTATGATAAATGCTGTCAGTGTTTTTTTTTGCTAGATAGGCAAGCATTTGGCCGCTATCTCACCTTATGGAATGTTTATCGTTATTTACTTTCAAATAATTGAATATTGTGAAAGCAGTTTATTTTATTTATATAATTGTAAATAGTATATGTATGTACAAATATAATATGAGCCATGTGACGTCACAGCGTCATACAAATTGAAACAAACAATTGGCGTCGTATATTGACTAAAATTGCTGTAAAGTTTTAGTGCTGCCATCAACAAATTTAAATGTTAAATATACGCTACAAAAACCGTTGTTTTCATACAGTTTGTATGGCTCCGTGGCATCTTTTTTACCCGCTCTGGTAAAACGATTTTAACCATTCGACTCAATATAATAAAATGATGTAACTTTCGATGATCCTTCAATAGGAATTTTTTACGGATGCGGAAAGTAAAATTTGTCTATGTTTTATCTATAGAAGGTTTATCGATATTGTTTACTTTTCATGTATAATGAGTAAGTGTTTTTATTGATTGACTTTATAAAGTTATCGTTCCAGCTGATGAGAAATGATGATGCGGTTGAACATACTTCAAGGACTTGAAACTCCTTTGATTCCTAACTGAATCTTGTGTTCAGGAATATTATATGAGGCGCTTTGCTTCATTTTATAGCGTACCGAAAAAAAATGACACTTTTTTACCCGATCTTAAATATGTTAGTCTTCCTACAGTCACGAGAATATACGTATCTACGTGGCAAACGTGTGCCATGATCAACCGCATCGTCACTCATCGGATGTGATGTCAAACGTTGTCATGAATCGGATTAATGTATATTTCCACAGATGCTGCACATTTAGTGGCAGTGTTTAGAATAAGATAAAAATTCACAAATCAGAGTTACGGTGACTACACAAAAAAAAAAAAGATTGAAAAAGGTGCGCGATTACTGCACCTATTCCTTTTTATATGTCGGTTAAATATTAAGACTGTACTGACCTTAGCAAACAGCAATATTCAAGTTAATAATAATAGTAAAAAAACCTGTTAAGAAACTAAATTATTAATTATTATTATTTAACTTAATTATTTCTTAACAGGTCTATCATGTTTTTGCTAAATTCAACTTGTGCTTTTAGATCACTTGTATTACTTTTTGCCACTCATGGTAATGGTGCTAATTCTGTTGAGCACCGAACTAACCTAAACTAAACTAAAAATAAACTAATTTTAGTCAAAGAATACCTAAATGCTATTCTGATTTTACGTTGAACTTAATTTAAAAGTTGAAATGACAGGACTAAAATTGATTTTGACAGCAACCAAATTGAATTGTATTCACAAGAGCCGCAATCACATATTCCTCCATTATAGACTTTGTAGGTCAGTATTTGCTTCATTCGTTGCACGTGTTATTCTTTCAAGTATGAGATCACATTAAAAATAATCCAGACCTTTTTCATACAGACTAATTTGAGTTTAAAATTTCTATTTTTAGCCTAAATTTGACGTAAAACATGTGAATTTGGTCATTTTCACTAAATAGAGTAACTAAACTAACTTAGTCCTGTCAAACTTAATTTTAGTCTAATCTTGCATTTTCTGAATAGGTTTTGGACTAAAGCAGGACTAAAACTAATTTTAGGCTAGTTTAGTCTAATTCTGGACAACAGAATCGGCACCAATAGCATTATAAAGTATCACTAGGACCATTACCACTCTTTTAGTACAATAAGACAGTACTATTAGTGGTACTAGTGGTACTTCTTGACGCTACTACCATTAATGTCGATAAAAACAATACTCTATTAGCCTCTACGTAGAGTATTTTGTTAAATACCAGAAATCTCTTAGGACACCATTGAGACCGAAATTACTCGTGGTTCGGGTAGTAAATATTGTTTTATGATTTTTCAAATACATTTTAAAATATATAATTTGTCTTCTTTGTTATGTCTAACGTGTCAACTGGCATTGTCGTTCATAATACGAGGCGCGGCGATGCCGTTCTTTGCGGGACAGTATGGTTTAAACAAAATCAAAATCGTTTATTCACATGGGACTCATGAAAGTTAATGACTAATGCCAGATTCGCAATATTACAGCCATCTAGAGAAGAACCTGGCAAGAAACTCGGCGGCGCATTTTTTTTCATTCATTTCTTTTTTTTTTAAATCAAATCAAATTAAACAAATATTAATCATACATTGTTTATAATACATCATCTTAATTATTACGGATAAACAAACTGGACAAAGTCATAGAACTGAATGATCTAAGGGTCAGTACAAGAATAAGGGTCCTGATAGCTTTCTGGTTATTTACAAATAACTCTATACATCTACAGTTTCATAATGATATGACGTCATGCTTTCAAAGTGGGCTCGTGTCGTGCTGAACACACGATGGGAGATAGATACAGAATATAAATATATCAGTCAGTAAGTAAAACAGCAATATCAGTCCAATTGCCGGCCTCTTGTATGGGAGTCGTCTAAAAACCTTTCACTGGCTCGTGAATTATTGTAACTATTTAGATCCTCAACCGATTTTATCTTATTAACATTTTAAACGTTAGTTACTATAATTGGTGTTCCGACCCAAAGAGTTGAGAATGAAAGAATAATGATAAAATCATGTTGAATTTTTATAAATAAACGTAAATATATGTTAGTTCGTTTTTCTATTTAATTGTGAATTATACTAACTGATGTTTAATTTTCTAATCAATAAGGAAATTGGCAACTGTTTCATTAATTCGATAAATAAACTAGGTATAATTTATGTAGTTTATGTCGGTGTATTATCGAATTTTAAACTGTTTAGTATAAAGCTAAATATAAAGAATTATAAAGCTCTTATTCTGTTCTGAAGCTACCATGATGTATTTACAAACAATGTTTGTATTACTAGATTATTATTTACCATGTATTTCTTTTGTAGATATAGTTTCCGATATTTCGGCACTGTTGCAAGCTCCAGGATCACGTAATAATTGAGGAAATCATATTTAAAATAAACTTTACTTACTTATCCGTTACTATACAAACATTAATTTTCGACAAAACACTCGAACAAATGCATTTTAAATATCTAGAAATTAGAGGAACCCGAATTACATATAGACTAATAAATAATACATGTAATAAATTAATAGTATTGACGTGATAACGTCTTATAAATCGATGAACACCGGCTGCACGAAAAAGTGTCACGTTCCGCCTGAGCCTGAGCGTACAAGCGAGAGCGCGAAACAAGCGATAGAGAGGAACGATCGGCCAAGCGTTCGTCTTATGACGTTATCCCGTAAAATTATCGTCCGTAAACCAAATTTATAGACAACCATTTTTTTTCTCTAAAATATACCAAACAATCTTACAGAAATCTAATTTGTTAAAACTGTAATAATTATCTATCAAGAACATTAGAACATGCCACAAACATGACAACACATGAAACCACCGAAAAATTGCCATCAATATGCTGGTGTCCACCGTGTAACGCATTCAGAACTATATACTGTCAATACTACTTGTAAATATGTTGCAATACTTTACAAGAGACTAACAGTTGCATTAGCGATGATGAAAAAAAATATATAATTAGACCTTAGATTGTCAAAAATATAGGGCACGTGTTTTTTCTTTGTCAATTAAACGAAAATGTATAGAGAGGCGTGACGCCACGCGGAATTTCAATATTATATGTCTTCGTATTTTTTTGAAAAATTAAAAATACATATCCAATATTTTTTGATAATCTGTCGAACTAATTAATTTTTTTCAGACATCTTCCCTATTAAGACCATTGTGACCAATGTTCACAAGTGCTGACAAACAGTGTCACAGATCATGCCTAGACAAGAACCAATAAATTGCAACTAAAATTATATACGGGATCTACACTTGCCGTTGAGAAATAGCTTTTATAACATGCATATCCCAGGCGCGTATATTGTAGTAGTGACACGCGCTACCTATTTATATATAGGCCTATATATTTAGGAAAAACGGTATCGAAAATTTTGGTTTATAAGGAAAGGATAATTTCGTCGCTCCAGGCAAGGCTTGAGCAGCTCAGCGAATAGAGCAATAGGGCATGACGCCCTATGGCCGCGGGTTCAATCCCGCTTCAAGCGATAATTGTACCTTTCTACATTTACTACTTTAGTTCCGTCTAGCATGGCTGTTTTGTGATCAGATCCTGCTATCTACACGCCAGTTGCCTATATTTCCATTTGTTATATTGGTAAATAATCACGGTTTTTATGTGGACTAGGATACCAGCATCATTACCGCCTACATAAACAAACACACGCCTATATATACCTACCTACTTAGTTCTATTAGATATAAGATTTTAGTTTGTGCAATGTCTAAAATTATAATTATAAAATATTTTCTGATCGAATATACATTAAAAAATGAGAAGTTATCGTTTAGTTTCGAAAATAAGTATTATTTTGACGTCCCAAACTGGGTTTTTCTTTTCAAGCAGAATTGTAAATTGCTTGGAACGAAACCCACTAAATTGATTCGATTAGAATATTAGCTTGTTAGGGCTAGTAGTAGTTATGTGATTAGAATAATATGGTTTTATTATTATCAAAATGATATTTTTTGTTAATAAATCATTGGAATCAATCAAGAGTTTTCTTTAATCTCCATTTAAATACAATTTAGATATATGCCTGAGTTTCTTGCCAGGTTCTTCTCGTTGTAATCTGGCAGTAGTGTCATTAACAAAAAAAACGCATTCACACTCACAGCCCCACACTAAGTTCAAAGACTTGTATCGTGGGTGTCGGAAACATTCACATCACACACACGTTACACCCAGAACCAGAAGCACAAATATCCCTTGGAAAGGAATTTGTGCTCCTGCCGGGAATCGAACCCAGGACCCACGGCGGAGAGGGCGGACACCTATCCACTGCGCCAACTGGGTCGTCGACTTTCATAAGTGCGTTTTTGGAATGTGAATAAACATTTTTTAAATTTGAATAGACTATTATGTGTACCACTCGGTTTCGCCCGCGTAAATCAATTTAAAGTTAACCCAGAGTATAACTTATGAGCCTTCCAAATTAGATGAAAATCCGTTCAGCCATTGAAGAGAATACTAACATACACACTTGCATGCAAAATTTCACACATTTATCGTTATCGATCCATATGAAGAATACACTTTAAATTGATTCCTAAATGGTTCTAAATATGTTTCATTTATATACTAATAACTTATATAAAAAATAATTTAAATTGTTTTTTATGCCTTATTGCACTAATTAATTAAAATCTGAATATAAGTGTTTTGTCAGTTTTGTAGAATACTGTGGACCCGGCTTTGTAATAGATTCATTCTTTCTTATCCCACGGGCGCCACCTATTATCTAAATGGGGAGTCACGTACAGTACCGGTAAATTTCATCGTATTAGCTATTTCTTCCCTGTCTCTAGTAGGCCACATTCATTAATAGAACATCCCCGTGTGCACCTAGTCAGTTTCCTTATTAGTTTGTTGCTGTTCCAACTCATTACCATCTCGGTGCCAACATGCATAACGGTTTGTACCTACTCGTTTACCACACTGACAATAATGCCCAATAATGAGTATCCACAGATCATTTAGTCTTTGTGAGTACCTAATAATGAGTATTTTATATTTGGACGACTTGGTTGGCAAAATATTTCTTTTTTAACAGACATAAAACTTAATTACGCTTTATTGTATTTATAAACCTGTGAATATTATCTGATGGTGAAAACCGCATCAAAATCCCTTGAGGAGTTAGCAGACATACAATACAGACAGACGCGGAAAGCGACTTTGTTTTATACCTACTATGTAGAGATTTCCAACTCAAACTTCTTCCTCGCCTTAAAGTCAAGATCAAAACCAGGTAGGAGAGTTATGCTTGATTATGTAATAGTATGACTAACTAGGTATAAAAACCATATCATGAATCTAAATACTGTCTTGGCTGCTTGACTCGACTTTACCCTTGGAGAACCTTCAAATTCCTCTTCTTTGGAGTCTCTGGAACTAAATATGCGTATTTATTTAAAAGAATCGTTCAAATTTTTAAAAACAGCAAGCAAAAAATGTAAACGGTCATCTTTATTAATGATTGGTCCTCTTTCTCTACTACATAAATTAAATATATCGATATTTTAATCTGGTTAGAACTACGCCAAAAAAATTTGATACTCTATATAATACCATTTATCTTTTATAGTATTTCTGGGTGGACACAAAAAAAAAGACCAACGATTAAAAAAGATGATCAAATATTATTTTGATTATGTTTGAAAGTGCTCATTAACAATATGTAGATCAATTAGATTTTAAAGGATAAAATAATATCTCCTAATATCTAGGTATGACTAACTGACATATATGGCATGTATAAAGTATAACTATAGTAGTTACTATGGTATACACTTTATATTGATGTAAAAATAAAGAAAAATAAATTGCTTACCTTTAACAACATCAAAAATATATGTATAGATTCGGCTTCTAGGGTATATATTATTGTATGTTATGCCCTTACTGGATAGATATATTGAGACTTCAAAAATATTTGATTTTAAATAAAACCTTGTAAAAATAAACATTTTCACTTTTGAAGACAACAATAAGGTACCTAACTATACTTATGTAAAGTTTAATTAAATTACATTGTAATAATTAAAACTTAATCAGCACTCACAGCCCCACACTAAGTTCAAATACTGGTGTACACAAATTTCCCTTAGGGAGAAGAGTGTGCCGGGAATCGAACCCGATATCCCTTCTTAGAAGGCGACCGTGCTCTCATCTAAGCCAACGGAGATTTCCTCAAAATTACTTTTTTATGGATTGTTTCTATTGGTAGTCATATAGACAAAAATAAAAACAATTCCCCCATATTCAATGGCAATAATCGAGTTTGAGTAGGTAAGTATAATTTTAGTAGGTTCCTTATTCTGATGTATTATTATTATTATGATATTTCTGTATTAACATAACTATAATCGAAAGGGATAGGAAAAAAATAAAATTAATATGTACACAATTATAAACATAATTTATTTCACTCGGTACTAAAAATAAGAAAAGTAGAAATCATGTGATTCTTCTGTGGACGGAATTGATTTATAATGTAACAAATAAAAATAATAGAATTTAATACAACAGATTTGTACTTGTCAAAAGTTAAAATTAATATTTATTACAGTAGGACAAATACATAATCGCTTTACATACAATGTTACGTACTTCCAAAATTAAAAAAATATTTACATAATTATACAGAAACAACAGATATATCCACCTAACCGGCGTCATCATATTATAAGCTACGTTTACTGGAGCGGTAATATACAAGTTATAGATACAATGTAAATTGTTTGTATTATAGTTATCACTATGAGCATATTTAAACTGCTCGCGTGAACGTGACCGTGGATTAAGTTGACCGTGGATATATGTAGTGCCAAGTTTTAAATAAAACACAAGAGTTTTGCCGCGAAAGTGAAAAAATGGCGTTGTTGTATTTGTATTATTTTCAAAACCTTTATTCTAGAAATAACGTGTAATAATGGTGGATTATTAACCGGTAATACTCAGTGAAAGTGCATGAGTGGTCCATCTTTCAACATTTAAAAATATTCATAGTTAAATCATATAATAATATACAAAGTTTATAAACATGATTTTCGCTTTCGCTCCAAAACTCCGATAGAAGTTCTAGTAAAGTTTCTACCACTTTGTAGGTATTTTAGGGCATGACTTGATTTTGACTGTGATTTGTGACTAGGACTTCTATTATGAAATGTTCTAACTACTTGAAATACTATACTCGACACTGGCTAAATGCACAAGATTGCGAAGCCATATAAAAAAATCATGTACCTAAACAATCTGCAGGCCGTCATTATTATTTTTTATTGTCAATAACGGCAAAGGACTTATATAAAAGTAAAACATGCCTATATGGGCACATATGCAGTAAGATCAAGGAAATCTAGGTTTACCATGATATTATATTGATCACACAGGGCACGAGTTAATACTTGATATGTTATGGATTGCAAATATACTGTAGAACAATTTCGCATGAAGCATCGGCGGACGCTCGGGCAAGTTATCAAAGCTGCGTGCAAAGGAAACCAATGAAAACAAATTATTATAAAACAGGTGAAAATGATAAACCATAACGACATTCTACTATTTATCATGCCTGTGAAGTTTTAAGACTTCGAGTAGTTTCCAAATTTAATAGATATACGAGTAAATAGTGGCTGAGATTATTTTTTTACAGCGTTAGCACTGCCCGTCTGCCATACTTGTTAGACGTTGGTACATTTTACAGGAATATGTTTTGATGGCACCATCTTGTCTTTGTGAACAGCCTCTCTACATCTTGGTACCAGCTAACTGCGGCAGTCATGAGATAAATGTGTACAAATAATGCAAAGCAACTTCATGCACTAATTTATGTGACTTTAGATGTGGAAAACACAACTATTCCTCACCAAGGGAAATTTGTATCGCTGTGTGTGTGCTGTGTTATTGGCAACCGCGCGCAACAAGTGGTCAAATGTTTAAATGCAGTGAAGAGTTTAGGTTACAAGAACACAAGCTTTCTTTTTTAATGCTGGATAGGCACGCATGTATCCGCTATCTCACCTGATGGAAAGTGACGATACGACTGGTTCTTCATTTATAAGTAGGTATGTTAAAGGTAACCTATCCCCGAGCGTTGCAATTTACCTAGATCTAAAATTTTGTTACTGCAATTCGTAAGTGGGACAAGCACTAGGAAAAAAAAAACTTCTACAATAGGTGTAAGAAATACTTAATTTTACCAAACTGTTTCTAAGTAAATATTTTTAAAAGCAAACAACTAAATATAACAGAAATAAATGATTGGGTACGATTACAAAAATACAATTTTTAATATGTTGGATCATCATTTACTAACCGCCTATTGCTTATAGCTACATTATTTATTTATAACACAAATATACATAAAATACACTAACATAATTGTGACAATAGTTATAAATATACAACAATAATTACGTTCATAATATTACTTATATTCGGTACAATTTATTTAAACAACTGTTTTGTCCTATATCAATAAATCTCTTCAAATTAAGTACAAGTTTCCAAAATTAAATTAACAAGACATATTATTACAATAATAAATAATACTTTAAGCTTATCTAGTAACTATCTTTTCTATTAGATACTCACTTGAAATATTCAAAGGAACCGGTAGTACTATTTTGGTCCCATTTATATAAATCACACAATTCAAAATAACTAAACTAATTGACAGAGGAATAGCTGCTGTTTTCAATATTTTTGAAGGAAGTATTTAATTTTGTATTAAAATGTTTCTCCTTATAATATTCTTCCTCAAATCTCTCAACATTTTAAAAGATTCAGGAATAATAAAGAGGAAAATTTTCTCATGAAGTGAGACACCGATACCCGCGCGCATTTACTTTTAAAAATATAATCATTAAACTGAGAAAAATTCAACAGGTTATTCTAAAATGATTTTTATTAGACCGCAATTAGGTCTATACGACTAAACAAACTTTATACGACATACATCGCTTTGCAGGTAACAGACAACATCCTCGATGCAAAAATATTCGCCTTTAAACTATTTTAGTAATTTTCCCTTCGTGTTATATAACTCTTAATATAATGAATTCAAGAAATTGTGAATGCACAAGAAATAATACGTTTCAAACGAGATAGGTATCTCTGTATATTATATGTATAAGAATGTGTTATAGATAGTCTAGCTAGACTATTTCTCCTGCTTTAACACGACGCATAGATATTAATTTGTAAGTAAATACTCACTTACTTGCTTATTCATATTAGCCCTATAAACGCTCATAAACATTAATTGCCAGATTCGGAAAAAAAAATTGCTACACAGCTATTCTCCTGTCTATAGCATTAGCTACCACTGTTCTAGCTACATCTAAGCTGTTTAAGCCGTCCGGCGGACTAGTCCTTACGTAGAGAACTCCCGCAACGTGTCCACGACTGCCTTCCTATTCCTGGTGATCCAGTCGATATTGACGCGCGCCTTCTCCACGGCTTGTTCCACGGCCAGCGCCGAGTCTTCTAGGTACTTGCTGTTCTTCTCGCGCCATATGAGGAACTGCCGATATATAAGCGATTTACTTATGGGGTTGATTTGTGTAGCACCATAAATATTATTGCCGACTCATTAAGTTATAAGCCCGCGGGTGTTCTTGCGGTTACTTTACCTCGTCTAACTCCCGCTGTGAGGTGAACTGGTCCAACAAGCTCTTCACGATGTAGCCCATCCGGCGGCCCTGGTTTTTGAACCTGAAAGTAAGTGGGAAATATGAATTTAGTGGGTACAGTATCTACATAGTGAGTGAATTTTAATACTTTTTTGCTGTCTTGAGAAAGAGTTTTACAAGGAGGAAAGGGCGGGTCATATGGAGAAGGCAGGTGGACCCACCAAGGACCTACGGGTCCTATTCTAGTAGTGAGAGGCCTAAATACAAATCTGATATTGGCTACACTCGTCTGTGGGTGGAACCAACCATTTAACTGTGGCTCCCGGGTGATTTCATGGTATCGGAGGTGACTTCTCACTAATAGATAAGTAAAGATAAGATTATTGAGGTCCTCTATTTCTACCATCGACTCGTAGTTAATATGTGTGCCACACTTATATTAATATGTTATTTCAACTTAGGCATATTTAGAGTAACGTCGCCACAACCTATATTAATAAGTAAGAAACTTTGTCAGGAATCCCCAGATTTCTATCTGGCAACCCTATATGCAGCCATAGGACAAATTTGACAAAAAGTGACTTCACAAGATGGCGGCATTATTTCCCATTCTGACCGAGACCTAGAGATCCTTGTTGCACTGTATATCGAGCCATCTAGTGGAAAAGGTTTGACAAATTTTCCCCGAATGTCAACTATTTGTGACAAGTAACAACACTTGGCGGAGAAGTTCTGGATAATCTTCCCAATAGGACGAGGCGTGTTTAAAAGACCACGGCGATGCTGTTTTCGCACAATTTGGGTACGTTCTGGGTGTCTTCAAGTCAAGAGTGAATACATTCTAGGCGAGCATCTTCAGTGGCATCATCACTTTTCATCTATATCGAGCCATCTGGTGGAAAAAAAATTATTCTTTCCCGACTGTCAACTATTTGTGACAAGTAACATCATTTGGTGGAGAAGTTCTGAATAATCTTCCCAATAGAACGAGGCGTGCTTAAAAGACCATGGTGATGCAGTTTCCGCACAATTTGGGTACAATCTGGGTGTCTTCAAGTCAAAAGTGAATACATTCTATGCAAGCATCTTCAGTGGCATCACCACTTTCCATCAGGTGAGATAGTGGTTAAAAGCGTGTAAAATCGGTACCAATAGTATACTAAAGCCTTGATTCGAAGCAAATCCAAAGTCTCGGGCAGGTAACAATAGTTTATGTCTAGAAGCATCGATTCAATTCATTCACGTTAATTGATGCAGTCAATCATTTAGGTAGGTACGCTTAAATTATAAGCTAGGTGTACTCGATGCGTATATGGGATTAAAAACCAGTGCAGTTATTTTTTGGATATTACTTATTATAAGTACCTAACAAACTTTTATGATGATTTTTGTCATAGTAATCTTTCTTAGGCGACTCAGGTAGTTTTGAGACTAGTCTACCATATTACTTACGCTGCATAGATATCGCCTATCCTGTTGTAGAAGAAGTCTTTACCGATGTAGTACCCAACGCTGGAGCGGATGACGCTGATGATGACGCGGTCGGTGTCCTGTTGCCGCACCTCCGACCCGTCCGTCACGGCCCACTCCAGGTATCTAAGAACACTAGCGTCATTAGTATATGATTGTTTGAAAGTCATAAAGAAACTCGTATTAGGTATGGCCCAGTAGAAAATTTCACAGAACATAATAGTAATAATACGTGAACGCTAGTACATACCCACGTCCCGAGTGCAGGGAAGCGTTCAGTGACTACGCTCTGGTTGCATCCTAGCCCGTTCGGAGGCTCGGTTAGAGCAATCGGTTAGTGCGAGTTGAAACGTTTGCGAGCCTTCGAGCGTGGATAAAAATGGCGGCCACGTTGGCGTTGTGTTTGTATACAATACTCACTGGTGCAGTATCTACACCTCGCGCGTGCAGGTGAGTGCGAACTGGAGCGCGTCCCGTGCGGCGGCCACGTTGGCGTTGTGTTTGTATACAATACTCACTGGTGCAGTATCCACACCTCGCGCGTGCAGGTGAGTGCGAACTGGAGCGCGTCCCGTGCGGCGGCCACGTTGGCGTTGTGTTTGTATACAATACTCACTGGTGCAGTATCCACACCTCGCGCGTGCAGGTGAGTGCGAACTGGAGCGCGTCCCGTGCGGCGGCCACGTTGGCGTTGTGTTTGCGGGCGAGCACGAAGCGCCAGTGCCGCACGCTGCCGCGCGCCAGCGCCACGCAGTACACCGTGCGACGCAGGTCGATGGGGATGCTGCGGGACGACACGGACGCGACGTTTAATACTAGTATTAGGTATATAACGAGGCTGTGTTAAGTAGCGAACAGAGAGGTTATAAAGTGTGCAATTCAATCAGTTATTAACAGACTGTAGACGCAAAGAACGGTAGTGTGTTCATCCGCCTATGTGTGTTTGTGGCGTTCTAGAAAACAAACGCGTGAGCGGTGTGAGCCGATTTTGTTAATTCTCGCGCAATCGATTGGTTTTAATCTTGCAAGTACCACTAAAGACATGACGTATCAAAATGCATTATATTACAACAACCAGGCACGACATCGTGAATCAAAATAAAATTTAAGTCGATGAACCGTGTTTAGTGTGGTAGGTATCATTGAACAGGTATTTGAAAATCATTATCAGGTTTGTTTTACCACTTTTAATAACCATTTAGGATCTATAACGATTAAAATTGGTTAGCTTCAATTATTATTGTCACTAAAATTTTTAATTCTTGTAAACGATATGTAATATCGTTGATTCTTATCATGTTTTTGACGTGTGCTTTTCAGCGAAGCTTAACGTTTTTCCCTTAAACCGAATTGGTAGTCAGTTATTAAGCGTTTTTTTCTTCTATGATTGGTTTTTAACGTTTTAAGAGAAGTTTCTCGAATAGATTTGATATTATGGGAAGTAGAGAGATGGGTCTGTATGATGTGCCCTCATTCGAAGATTTTCCTGGTTTATGTATCATTATCACTTCGGCGGCTTTCCACGTATCAGGTACATATTGTAGTCTGAATGTTGCATTGATAAGAGTAGTAAGTTTTATTATGGCTTTACGAGTGAGATTTATCAACACTTCCCATGTAATAAGTTCGTAGCCAGGAGTTTTCTTGTGGTTCAGATGTTTGATCCCATTTTGAATCTTAGTGTAACGTGCCTTATTTCATTGTTTTCGCAGTCTAGTTTATTTTAAATATTTAGTAGGTATATTACTTTTTAAATGTTTTTGGAGCCATAAAGTTTCAGTATTTTTATAAATAATTTATTTGGTTTGGTTAATTATGTTTAAAGAACTTCAAAGCAAACGAGAAGCTAGCTCTGTTCTATGTGATACTCACGGATTGTTCTCGTCAGGGTTGTCGGTGTTCATCCAGTTATCGAACAACTCAATGGCGTTCTCTTCACATCCAGGCACCTTCATACGACACGCCCAGCTGCTTGTCAATAACTGAAATGAAAATTATTGATAAACTATCGTTATCATCGCAGTAAGCGACAATACGGTTTTCGCCGTAACCGGTCAGCTAGAAATCTAATATCTAGAGACTGGCGACATTGGGAAACACGAAGGACCGATTGCCGGTCTTTTAAGGGTTGGTAGCTGCAGTACCTTTGCTTTTGTAATTTGCATAAGCAAGATGACAGTCGCAATGAATGAAAAAAAATACGCCGCCGAGTTTCTTGCCAGGTTCTTCTCGAGATGGCTGTAATTTTGCGAATCTGGCAATAGAATCATTAAATTTCATGAGTGCCTCTTTGGGGCCCCTGTGTATATACGATTTTGATTTTGATTGAATACACTTTTTAACGTTTGAGTGAAGGAGGCGGAGAGTAGAGCGACTAGCGGCTGATTTTTTATTTTTTACTCCGAGTGTATTTCTGCATTTTTTTGAAGGGGGCTCTTTTACTTGTTTTTAAGGGTAGGTACTTGTTTTCCTTTTGTCGCAATGGAAAGGGAAAGATGGAAGGGATCATATTTGGTGTAGGAGCTACCACTGTGGAAGTGGATCATCGGGAACGGATGGTGTGGTCAGATGACGTTCACACGTCGGAGAAGAAGCGAGGGTAACAAGGTGGATAATGTGGATGTTATATCATAAGAAAATTTAGTAGCATTAAGTCCTCGTATATACTACACAGTATTTGTGCATGAAGTTTATATAAGCGAGGTACTTGGTATCACCTGCATGAAACTGATCGTCGAGCTGTGGCCTATCAACTTTCATCCGCAAATTCCAACACCCAGATTATAAGTCTCACCTGCATTTTGACGCTGTTCAAGTCATCTCCATTCTGTATACTTTTGGTGGCAAGCCCCCCGACCCTCTGGTAGGTGTCTCCGACTAATCTTCGCACGTATTTCTGGAAGGCTCCGTAATCGGGGCTCCTCTTGAGAACATTCTCGATCTTGGCCAGGCCTCTGAGACCGGTCTCGAGGGGAAGGTACTCTTGCTCGTTTTGGAGATAACTGGCCAACCTGACAAATATCATTATCTTTTATAAACGTTGAACTAATTTTTACTTTATCGGTAACATATACATAACATGAACGCTTTCACACTCACAGCTCCACTGTAAGTTCGATGACTTATGTCGTGGGTGCCAGAAACATTCTCATCACAGACAACCACAACCCGAAACACAAAATGTCTTTAAAGAGAAAACATGTATTTCCGCCGGGAATCGAACCCGATAAATTAGAAGACGAACGCTCGCTCACCCAACTACGCCAACGGGCGGCCCAAATGTGTGCGTTTGTTTGTTTACACACAGTAAACTAGGACTCACTGTAACGCGACGTTGTAGTCGAGCCGGTTGGTCCAGGCGAGCTCGAAGGCGTCGGAGAGCAGCTGCACGCGGCCCAGCTCGGGCACGCGCGCGGGCGAGCTCGCCAGCGCCGCGCTCAGCAGATGCCAGTTGCGGCTGTCGTAGTTCACGCGGTACGGGGCTGGGGGAAATCAAGGAGTAGTGTGTAAGCACCTGACTTAGCTAACAAGACCACCATAGCATAAGTACCTAGTTACCTAAGCGACTCATCACGTAGCCTCCGTGTAATAAACACCTATCCATCAATGTATTTCTTCGTCAGTGCCTACCAGCAATATCACCTAACCTTGGATACCAATCCCCAATATAGGTTGACGTCTCTTGGGCTCATCAAATATTACATTTCCACTGACGAAGCTGGGTGGATAGGACCGGAGAAGAGCAGAGAAAAGAGTCAAGATTTTCCATTTATTTAAGAGGAGCGGGGCGGCGTATACATCTATTTATATAAAAGCAGAGCGGTAATTTCATTTATAAAAAAAAAATATTGACGTTTGTTAGTCTCACAAAAACACGAGAACAGCTAAACCGATATGCCTTATTTTGGTTTTGAAATATGTGTAGAAGTCCAAAGAAAGCCTACCTAAAAGGTGAGAAAAAATAATAGAAATGCAAGGAAAGTAGTCAAAATAACTATTTTATTTTCCCATACAAACTGTTCGTATCTGTCAAAGATAAGACACAAAATTGATTCCTGAACGCACTACAAATATTTGACCACAGACAAATGTGACATATATGTTCGTTGTCAAAGATCGGACAGCTTTGATCGGGGGTACGAAGTCCGCCGAGTCAGCTAGTTTTAAATATGTATTTCCACTTAAAAAACAATGTATCCCCGATGTATTCTGTACTAGGGCTACTCACCCATCATGTCATAGTTGAACAGCAGCCACTCGTCGGGCCCCGCGCCGTGCTCGTACTGATGTTCCCCGCTCACGCCCTCGTGGGCGGCCAGCCAGCGCAGCGGCGCCGGCGCCGCGTCCCGCTCGCACACCACGCCCAGCGGGACCCACCACGACGACGTCGACGTAGCCTTCGCGCCCAGGGCTAGGTAGCGTTTCTGGAATTCAAAATTGAATCAAAATAGTTTATTCACGTGGGCCCCAAAGAGGCAGTAATAAAAGTAAACGACTCTACTGCCAGATTCGCAAAATTATAGCCTCCACCAGAATAACACCATCCATCAATACGTGGATATATCAATATATGGGTCGGTCGTTGGCTCCGTTGGTGTGCATTCCTCTCTTAAAATTTGTAAAACTAATAAGCCAACCGTAGTAGGCCAACATTTTTACCAAACGTTGTATTCACTAATGTGTAACTATTTAGTTAGCGCCGATAAAGCGGCTAATTAGTAAATTTTTCACCGACTTGTCTTACAAATATTTTTATTAAGAACTGAATAGCTTATGACACTCAAGGATAGTCGATCCCTGAGTATCTATGAGAACAGCTATCTATTAGAGTAAGAATTTTCAGAACGGGATCAGTAGTTTCATAGATTACCCTTACAAATAAACAAGTTTACCTCTTTATAATATTATTATAGATTTTCTATATAGTACTACTAGTTTTGCCTAGTAACATGGTTATATATTTTAGTGTATGCTATTAACACAAAGTGTTGCCTTTTGGCTATATAATCTCCCCATTACTTTTGACAAGTAACAACACACAGTGCCATCTGACAGAAAAGCTTTGGCTAATCTTCCCCTTTACTTAAGACAAGTAACAATACTCTGTGCCCTCTGGCAGAAAAGCTTTGACTAATCTTCCCCTTCACTTTAGACAAGTAACAACACACTGTGCCCTATAGCAGAAAAGCTTTGACTAATCTTCCCCTTCACTTTAGACAAGTAACAACACACTGTGCCCTCTGGCAGAAAAGCTTTGACTAATCTTCCCCTTCATTTTAGACAAGTAACAACACACTGTGCCCTCTGGCAGAAAAGCTTTGACTAATCTTCCCCTTCATTTTAGACAAGTAACAACACACTGTGCCCTATAGCAGAAAAGCTTTGACTAATCTTCCCCTTCACTTTAGACAAGTAACAACACACTGTGCCCTCTGGCAGAAAAGCTTTGACTAATCTTCCCCTTCACTTTAGACAAGTAACAACACACTGTGCCCTCTGCCAGAAAAGTTTCGGTTAATCTACTTTTAACCAGTAAAAAAAAACAGTGCTCTCTGGTAGAAAAGCCTTGGTTAATTTCCCCTCGGCGGCGTACCAAGAAGATTACAATTGATAGTGCACAAATTATTATGCAGACGGTTAGCACTTGTTATATATGATTGCCTATTAAGCATAAATAAAAGTAATCGAGTTCCGTTTACACCTATTAGGGTACGGATTAGAAGTACGATATCAAAATTAAATAGACGTATGTCTCAAAACACACCTGCGTGATAGTTAGTGAGTTCGATGCGTAGTCCCTCTGCACAGTCAGCAGTGGGTACCCAGTCTGCGTGGTCCACGTGTCCATCACTTCCTTGACTGTCACGTTACGGGTGAGGGCGCTATGTCTCACACTAGAGTCAGTCAGTTCCTGCCACAGGTCGTCTTGCTCGGCGTTTTTGTAAGAGTATTTGATGAGGTAGCTAAAATTATTAAAAATCTAATGAGACTTTTTGTAAGCTACTGAAAACTATTTAAAAAAGCTCTAACTATATAGCCCTATAATAACCCAGTGAAACACTTGTGTCCTAGCGCCAATACGACTTATTTATGCATTGATTGCCCTTACTGAATTATTATTATTCTTACTAAATGTACCTACTGAATATGCCACTTACTTGTGTATAGCCTCTTTGAAGACGTTTTCTCCAAGGAACAAGATCATCATGCGGATGAGCGTGGAGCCCTTGCGGTAAGATATCTCGTCGAAGATTTCACTGATACGCTTCGGGTTGTCGATGGGAGCAGACACCTGGGAACGGAAGGCAGCTAATTAGCCTTCTATTTATAGAGTGGCAGCTCGGTCTTACTCGTTATGCATCATCTATGGTAAAAGATAATGTTTACGGAATCTGTTGGCCCTCCACGCATTCGAGTCCTACCATCCGGATGGCTGGACTCGAGCGCGTCCAGGGTGAACAGACATCATCTTGTGGACGGATGCCGCGGGCGTGGGTAAGACTCTCCGGGTGGCTGGACTCGAGCGCGTCCAGGGTGTACAGACATCATGTTGTGGACGGATGCCGCGGGCATGGGTAAGACTCACCGGGTGGCTAGACTCGAGCGCGTCCAGGGTGAACAGACACCATGTTGTGGACGGATGCCGCGGCCGTGGGTAAGACTCACCGGGTGGCTGGACTCGAGCGCATCTAGGCTGAACACAGCCATCATGCTGTCGACGGGCGTGCCCTTCTCGGCTTGCCACGTGGGCTCGACGGCCGCTACGCCGATGGACGCCACGAACGTCGCGAACCCCTCGTTCAGCCACAGATCCGACCACCACTTCATGGTCACCAGGTTGCCGAACCACTGGTGCGCTAGCTCGTGCGCTATCACCTAATCAAAATGTATGTAAGAAAATTGTGTATCGAAAATGTATATATGTATTTTATTGTAATTTATGTAATTTGTTCACGCATTATTGTAGGTAACTTATCAAATTGAAGTACCTATAAAGCAATAAATGATATATTAAGTATTATTTTACAGATATTAGGCTAGCTCTTGCTCCTAAATATTTTCACTCCACTGGATCGAAACATCGATCATCCAAGCTCGATGTATCTAAGTCGAGTCGAGTTCAAATTACAGAGCCTCGGTGTCTGTTCGCATACCAAACGGTATTCTACTATTTACATTTTGGACGGTTTGCGCAGGAATTACACGAGCTAATGCCCCCATACCTGTTTAAGCACTGAGAATGTTCAAGTTAAAAGTGAATAGGTATCTTTTAGGCAAGCATGCTTCATCTTCGGCCGCATCATCACTTTCCGTCGGGTGGGATGGTGGTCAAATGTTTGCCTGTTGTACATAAAAAAGAATGTATGCCAGTAAAAAGCAAGTCATGAAAATAAATGGAATTATGATAAAGAAGCACCGTCTTCACATGGTAATATTCTTACCTCAGCCACTCTCTCCTTGTTAGTGAAAGACGATTGCTTATTGTCGTACAGCAGAGCAGTTTCTCTGTAAGTGATGAGCCCCCAGTTCTCCATGGCTCCGGCTGAGAAGTCGGGGATGGCGAACATGTCCTGCTTCGGAAGTGGGAACGTGACGTTGAACCACTTCTCGAAGTGGGACAGGACTTTAGGCCCGATGGTCGCTGCGTAGGCTGTCTGTGGGTACAAAAAACCAGGTGAGCACTAAAAATAAAACCGTATTTATTATATTTTAAGATTTTTTTTTCACAACATGAGTTCACAATTGCAAGATACGTAAATATTATTACATATATTAAGGATTTGACCATTTTACTCACGGTTGGTTTCTCGCATTGTTGCGAGACTGAAATCGTAAAAGAGGGTTCACAAGTCAGTGAAGTCTATGCTTCAATATTAGGCTTCCTTTAGGTAGAGACTTGTACCCACGAACTATTTTTAAGTTGTCAATGGACAAATGTCAATGGACACCTATATATATGTAATAATCTTAGGCGAACGCCTCGTTTGTCTCCTCTTACTAAAGTATTATTATCATAACAATGCTAAGGCTTTCTCGTCTCCATATATTGCAAATCTTCTTTCTTACTCTTTACTCCCAACTTCCTTTCATGCAGATATCATAGATCGTGACATCTACCTTAAGGTGAACGGATCGTTTGTCTCCTCTTACTACAATATCATAACAAGTAATACTTTAAAATGTTTTTAAAATCAAGCTTTTATCGGTTATAAATAAAAAAGGTCTTAAAAAGGAAGAACTAGTCAACAAACGAGCCCAGACTGGATGGGTTTATCTTGTTTAGTTCAGAAGTTCCTATGGCCATCTTCGGTCTCTATTATTAATCCAGCTCCATGATACCATATCATTGTCACCGAAGATACAGAGTTAACCAAATTGGAGTCCAATCGGACATCGAGAAATGGGTCTAATGTAGCTTTCAAGATTTGATTACAGACTGACAGACAGACAACAGGACAAGTAATTTGGCAATCTCGTAACTCGTAATTTGGGTGTATCCTCTAAAATAGAAAAGCCATATCACCTGGTCAATAGCGTCTCCCCGGGCCCAGATCCTGAACTTGGTATTCGACAGCTCGGGCGGGGACTCCACATATTGGAACTTGGAGACCACGAACGCAACCAGGTACGTCGACATCGGGACGGAGTTCATAAACTGGTCCCATACGAAGTCTGCCTTGTCTTTCCTGATTTAAAAAAAAAAAAAGATAGAAGAACTGTTGATAAAACCTATATACCTACTATATACGAATCATATTTAAGGTTCCTAACATCGAAATATGCATACCTCCAGTTCTCTCGAAGCGTTTCGCTTCAATGTTTATCATCCGAAGGAGTGGAACTAATTGCTCGCGTCTTTGTTCCCCGAACGGTATAATCTTAGTGTATTCAAGTCAAGAGTGAATATAATAAGCATCTTCTTAACAAGCATGCCACATTTTCGGCCACATCTTCGCTTTCCATCAGGTGAGATAGAAAGAAAGATACGTGACAGATAGTGGTCAAATGCTTGCCGATCGAGCATTAAAAAAATACGACATTCATCACTTTGAGTATAAAGTGAAGAGGTACCGTCTAGGCAAGCATGCTACATCTTAGGCCGCATCGGGGCTTTTCGCCGAGTGAAAGAGTGGTAAAATGCTTGCCTATCAAGCATTAAAAAAAAACTCGACTTTGACGATAGACTAGAATGACTAGAATGCCTACAATTGTAAGCAACGCAATTTACTTAATAATTATTGATATTTTACAAGTGTCTATGAGCAAAATGAATACTTTGTTGTTTTAATAATGAGCCAACCAATTATCTATGTCATTATATAGTGCCATTCAAAATAATTACAAGACACTGCTGACACAGAATATATTATAGTTGCTAGTTACGCAACCATGAACAATAAACCTTAGTAAGTTTGTATGGCAACGTAAGAAAGAAGAAATTACAAACATAGTATGAAAACTAACAATAAGAGTTTTGCCGCGAAAGTGAAAAAAAACTTTTTTTATTTTTTATAATTTTCCAAAACCTGTGATTCTTCGAGTGTTCATGTGTAATAATGGTGGATTATTAACCGTTAATACTTAGGAAATGTGCATATGAGTAGGCAAGTCATACAAAGTTGAAAAACGTGATTTTCGCCTTCGCTCCAAAGCTCCAATAAAATTTCTAGTAAAGTTTCTACCACTTTACTAGGGCAACACTTGACTATGACTGTCTACTTGACTATGCCTGTGTACTTTGATTGTGACTTGTGACCAAGACTTTTATTATGAAAAATAGAAATTGTTAATATTTGATGTTGTGTACGACTTGAAACACGTCTAAATTTCGACTTACTTTGTAGTCGACTAGTTTCGGACAAATGTCACGCGCCGAGGCTCGAGCCGCTCGCCTCTGCGTATCGCGCCTCTGACTCATCCTGATGAAGGACAACAAATTTGTCCGAAACTAGTCGACTACAAAGTAAGTCGAAATTAAGACGTGTTTCAAGCCGTACACAACATCAATTATGTGTAATACTCACGATAGTTTTAATTTTCATATTGTTAATATTTGTTTATAATATTTCGACTGAAGGACTATGCATCCATGGCCATGAAATAATAAAATAAAAAATAAAGCTAACAAAAAGGAACAAGAAGATTTATAAAGAAATAAAGTAAACCTTGACATGATTTTTAAAAATATTAAGTGACTAGTGCGTATATAAATATCCTCATCAACAACAGGAATTTCGGGAATGCAATTTTGGTCAGAACAAGGAATGCGGTGTCCCTATAGTAGGTGCATAATAATGTGTACTAGCAGTATGTATATGTAAATCTTACTCTCTCTCTCTCTTATTACAAGTAAATCTGACTCTCTTATATTTGTGAATCAAACGGAATATCCAGAAATACTTACTTGTAGGTAGTAGTGAATAAAATGGGATATCCAGAAATACTCACTTGAAGGTAGTAGTGAATCAAACGGGATATCCAGAAATACTCACTTGAAGGTAGTAGTGAATCAAACGGGATATCCAGAAATACTCACTTGAAGGTAGTAGTGAATCAAACGGGATATACAGAAATACTCACTTGAAGGTAGTAGTGAATCAAACGGGATATAAAGAAATACTCACTTGAAGGTAGTAGTGAATCAAACGGGATATCCAGAAATACTCACTTGAAGGTAGTAGTGAATCAAACGGGATATCCAGAAATACTCACTTGAAGGTAGTAGTGAATCAAACGGGATATACAGAAATACTCACTTGAAGGTAGTAGTGAATCAAACGGGATATAAAGAAATACTCACTTGAAGGTAGTAGTGAATCAAACGGGATATCCAGAAATACTCACTTGAAGGTAGTAGTGAATCAAACGGGATATCCAGAAATACTCACTTGAAAGTAGTTGCGACGACACTCCACGGCCAGTAGCTATCGAGGGCGCTGAAAATCGAATACAATGATATATCATTCAAATTATAATATAAACGCTTTCGCAATCACAGCCCCACAACGAGTTCTATGACTTAAAAATCACATTGAAAATGAATATATACCCAATTAATTTATCACACTAATATTATATAAGCGAAAGTTTGTGAGTGTGTTCGTTTCTCGTTTCTTCACGTTCAAACTGGAATGTACATAGCTTATACCTATACAGGACTAACACATGGCTACTTTTTAACTTGATAAACGCGGGCGAACCCGCGGGGCACGTTTTTAATAAATCTTTGATCATTGGACTTTTAATTTCAATACTCTGACAAGTTTTGTATAGTAGCGTTCAGTTTTAGATTAGACAATTTCCACAAATATGTGATATCGGAATTTCGTAAAAGGGATGAAATATAATGTGTCAGAATGTCTTACTTTTCGTCGCTAGATTTATCGACGGGCATGTTGGAGACAGCTGTGAACTCCTTGTGGTGGCCGATGGTGAGCTGGAAGGTGGCCTTGAAGATGGGCTCGTCAAAGCAGGGGAATCCCTTGCGCGCCGATATCGCCTCAAACTGAGTCGCAATTAGATACCTGCGAATAAGAATAACATAATACACAACATAACATAAACGTTTTCACATGGGTGATTGAAGATTTAGTTTTCAAGTATAAACGGTCTACCCGCTTTCGTACTATAGGAAACTCAAAACATACGAAATACATGGGTATCCCGTTTTTGATACAAACATTTATAGTAAGTGACAATAGTAGCTTAAAAAAAAAGTTGATGCACAAATGCCTTCTAAGAAGGAAAATTGTGTTCTTTTTACCGACTTCACAAAAAAGGAGGAGGTACTCAAGTCGAATGTAATTTTTATTTTTATTTTAATATGTTTGTTACCTCATAACTTCTTTCCACGTGAACCGATATCGAAAATTTGTTTTCAGTTTGAATGATGTTGATTTTCAATTGGTCAATTTAAATTTGATCAAGATCTGATCAGAAGTTCTTGAAATATCGTCAATAATGCGTATTCTGTGGACTACATTGACGATGTTCTCGTTTTTAACCGATTTCAAAAGTTACCTCATAACTTCTTTCGTTGTTAGCCGATTTTGATGATTATTTTTTTATTTGAAAGCTGGTGCTTCTCATGTCGTCCCATTGAAATTTGAACAACATCTGATTTCTAGTTTTTGAGTTGTCGTCAACAATGCGTGTTTAATACATTAAATCTGGTAAGGTTCCGAAGATAAAGCGGTGAAGTCGGTTTTTTAAGCTTTGCTTGCGTTTAATTATTTTTATTGTATTTCTGCCGGGAATCGATCCCAAGACCAACGGCGCAGAAGGCAGAGACCTACCCACCAAAAAACGGCCTTCATCGTATAAGTCTTATATTATACTCACTCATTTTCATTAGTTTTCTTGTTCACATAACTGCTGATATAAGCTCCATCCAGTCCCATACTTAGGTTACCATAGAAAGGTATAGTCAGCGTGTAATTCTGGCCCTCCTGGAGGCTTTCGCCCAAGCCCAGGGTCAGAAGGTTATAGGTCGTATTCAGGGAGACCTCGGTGACGGCCGGGAAGTTCACATCTCCTAACACCGTAATCTTATCCTTAGAAAATTCGTAGTCTTGCGCGTGAAGGACGATTTTTGAGACTGCTCTGTTAGCTCTAAGCTGTGAATAAACATAAACATAATTAAACATAAACACTTTTTTACTTACAGCTCTATGCTAAGTTCAATGACTTGTGTCGTGGGTGCCGAAAACATTCACATCATACCCAGAATAAGAAACACAATTTTCCCCTGGAGAGAAAGCTTGTGTACCGTGGGGAATCGAATTCGATACCCTGCTTAAAAGGCGAACGCGCACCCATCCAACCCAACGAGCAAACAAATAAGATTCACGTTTTAAATCATGATTCTGTGAATCCTTAATTTGATAAGGTCTAACTAACAAATGAATGAGAGATATCGGACTTTTTTTTATTCAAGATAGGCAAACGTTTGACCTCTATCTCACCTGATGGTAAGTGACGATGCGGTCGACGATGGAGCACGTTTGCCCAGAATATGCCTATTCACTCGCGACTTAAAGATTACCACATAGTATTTATTAGGGAACACAGACTCAGGCAAGCAATTCCATTATTTGCAGTTCACATAATGCATGTAGAGGCAAAACACTGCGACCGCATTTGTAGGATGTCTACCATATAGAGATTAAAAGTCACATTCAGATATTTGTGCTTCTGGTTCTGGGTGTAATGTGTGTGTGTGACCCCGGCACCCACGATACAAGTCTTTGAACTTAGTCTGGGGCTGTGAGTGTGAATGCGTTTGTTTGTTTTGTTTTATATTAATAAGTCTTATCGAATGAAAATATATTTATATATTATTTTAATGTAATTGAGAGACGAGTCGTGCTAGTTGCTCTCCTAATGGTAAACGTCACGCTTGCTCAATATAGTTTAGTACCCAAGTTAGATGGATAGATAAATTCTTTATTTGCACACCAAAAAAATAGCACTTACAAAGGAATCTTAAATATAACATAGGAGCACAAAGCGCGGTCTTATCGCTCAAAGCGATTTCTTCCAGACAACCAAAGGGAAATGATAAAAATATTAGAAATAGTTTTGAAACCGTTTTGAACTATATAGGTCAAAATCCTGCTATTTAAAGCATTCCGCACCAAGTTGGAACGGCGGGCAGCTCTCTGCCTCCTGCGCCGTGGGTCCTGGATTCGATTCCCACCAGGAGCACAATTTTGCCATCCCAAGGGACATTTGTGTTTTTAGTTCTGGGTGAAATTGTGTGTGTGATATGTAAATTTAATGTTTGCGGCACCCACGATACAAGTCGTCGAACTTAGTGAGTGTAAATGCGTTTATTTGGTTAAATCACTTCGACCACATCGTCGCTTTCCATCAGGTGAGATAGTTATCAATATTTGCCTACAAACAATATAAAAAAACAAGATAAAAAAATATTTTTTTAGGGTTCCGTCCCCAAAGGGTAAAACTGGGACCCTATTACTGAGACTTCGCTGTCCGTACGTCCGTCCGTCCGCCCGTCTGTCACTAGGCTGTATCTCAAAAACGGTGATAGCTAGAAAGTTGAAATTTTCACAGATGATGTATTTCTTTTGCCGTTATAACAACAAATACAATATAAAAATGAAATTAAATAAATATTTAAGAGGGGCTCCCTTACAACAAACTTGATTTATAGATAATGGTACGGAACCCTTCGTGCGCGAGTCCGACTCGCACTTGACCGATTTTATTTTATGTTCAATTGATGGTAAACGACATTCCCGTCTATATCATTTGAATGATTAAAAACTAAGCATATGATTATTACAGTGAACCATTTAACCTCTCCGCATCATTAAGCTACATCTAAGCTAAAACGAGTTACATAACGAAATAGAAAGTAAGTGAACAGATAGCTTCGTGAAGTAACTTGAAGTAAGCACTTAGAGTCTCGTAAACTTGTGGCCATAGATCATTTCCAACGGTTACTTGTTGCTTTCTAATATAAGAACAATACAAGTAGAGGAGTATTTGTCTAGTTTTGTTTACATAACGGAATTGCTTTTGTATCGTTTTTTTTTACCATTTTCTTTTTACTAGTGTCAAGTTGCTTCCTTATCTTATAGACTAGTGGGCTGTCCTAGTGAAAGGATTTTTCAGGCCACGTGAAGGCATCCGACATGGCTTAACGACTGTCTTACGATTAACAACCGGGACCGACAGCTTAGCTTGCCTTCCGAAGCACGGTGACACTCAGTTGAAAATCCCACTAAACGGTTACCTTGTATTCTCTATTCATGTATTTCAAATTCAAAGCGTTTATCGCGAATATATGTACATTAATAATTAACATAAAATAAACTCTTTCACACTCACAGCCCCACATTAAGTTCGATGACTTGTGTCGGGGGTGCCGGAAACATTCACATTTATTTTTTATGCTCGATAGGCCATCATTTGGCTAGAAAATCCCACTACAATGAATAACATTTGAATTGATGTGTGTATATATGTATATATATTAGATCCGTAAGCACCGTTATGAATAAGCTTTTTATGAACGACGTCCTATTACTTTGCGTTATTCCTATCCATCCAAAGGTTGTCTGGAAGAGATCGCTTTCAGCGATAAGACCGCCTATTGTTACACTTTTCTAAAAATGTACTGTTAAAATTTTACTATTTGTGTTATTTATTATTTAAGGTGTTCAATAAAGAGTATATCTATCTATCTATCTATCTATCTATCTATCTATCTACATCACACACACACAAACACAACCAGAAACAAATGTACCTTGAGGAGAAAATCTGTGTTCCGACCGGGAATCGAACCCGATAACCCTGCTTAGAAGGCGAACGCTTCCCATCTAAGCCAACGAGCAGTTCATTGTAATGTTATGTAAGTAGTTACAATAACGTCCAACTATAAACAGTCATAATATTGGGCAAGCGATTATTCTTTACTAGCTGTGCCCCGCGACTTCGCCCGCGTTAAAAAGTAGTCTATGTGTACAGTGACACTCAGTTGAAAATCCTACTAAACGATCACCCATCCACTTGGATGGGTGACCGTAACCAGTACTTACTGGTTTGACTTAAACATTGCTTAACCTTGTCAATCTTATTATATCTATAAATTTGGCGACAGTAAGCTAATCGAGTCCAGGTTGCAAAGTCTCGGTCACCGACGACGTAAGGTGGCAAGCTTATCGGTATTTTATCGCTTACATTTTGGAGAGTGTGCACAGGAATTTCATGACTTAATTCCCCCATGCCCTTTTTACCATCTAACAACAAGACAAACAATTAAACGTCATCCATTTATGGTCGACATACCTCCAGTTCGCTTAAAGCGTTTTGCTTCTACATTTATTATCCGTACTGCGAAGGAGTGGAACTCATTACCCGCGTCTTTGTTACCCGAACGGTATAATCTGGGAGTCTTCAAGTCAAGAGTGAATAGGTATCTTCTAGGCAAGCATGCTACATCTACGACCGCATCTTTAGTTTCCATCAGGTGAGATAGTGGTCAAATACTTGCCAAGTTGAAGATTTACCGACCAGCGTTCAGTTCAAATAATTATGTCTTTGAACTTAATTATAATTACTCTAACGCTTCCTATTTAACTCTATCTAACATATTATAAATCCGAAAGTTAGAGTGTAAATTTGTGTGAGTGTGTAAGTATGTTTGTTTTATCTTTACGCTGAAACTGGGCTGAAATTTCCAATGTACATAGCTTATACTAAAAACAAACAAACGAACAAACGCTTTCACACTCACAGCCCCACACTTAGTTCAAAGCCTTGTATCGTGGGTGCCAGAAACATTCACATCACACACACATTACACATAGGCTACTTTTTAACTTAACGCGGGCGAAGCCGCAGAACACGGCTAGTTTCAATATATATCTACGTTTTCGTTATGAATACTTCATACTGTGACAGTTCACTTTCAGTACGTACCCAACGCCATTATTTATTCCAAACTATCGATTGACCGAGTAAACCAAACGGAGGGTGACATGTCGACATCGCGAGCTTACAAAACGTTTTATTTATCACTAGCAGTGCCCGCGACTTCGTCCGCGTGATTATTTGACTTTTAGTAAGGATCCCTAATTTTAATGAAAATATAATATAGCCTATAGCCTTCCTCGATAAATGTACTATCCAACACTGATATATTTTTTCAAATCGGACCAGCGGTTCCTGAGATTAGCACGTTCAAACAAACAAACTCTTCAGCTTTATAATATTAGTATAGATTTGATTTATATTTCAGTTGACAAGGCTGTGTTTTATTATGTCTTATTGTGAGTCGTAAATGGTAAGTTGGTCATGCAGAAAATTATCTTGTTACGAGGTTGTGTCGGACAAATTATTTAGGTGTGCGTGTCTAGGTCTATGTACGTTATTTAGGCCTTATTATTACAACAAAGTACCTTGCTCTATTACTACACCAGCCGGTGCCCGCGACTTCGTCTGCGCAGGATTAGTACTTCGAGTAGCTTTTAATGATCGGGAAAATTTACGAAAAAAAAACATTTTCTCCTACATTTTGTATTTTGACAAACATAGAACATCCGTTTTTTTTAAGTCGGTTAGACTTAAAAAAAAGGATGTTCTATGTTCGACAAAATACAAAATGTAAGAGAAAATGTTTATTTTTCCGTAATTTTACCCGATATTTTAATAGTTTGCTCTAGTCTGCTATTTGGGGCAGAGATAAATCCAACAAAACGAAAAGATCATTAAAATCGGTCCACCCGTTCTCGAGTTAAGTGTTGTAAGAAACCCGACTTTGTTTATGTTAGATTTTGATTACTGTCATGTATTTAGTGACACTCGCACAATCGATTGACGTAAGAATTATCAAAATCGGCCCACGTGTTTTGTCTCTAGAATGCCACACAGGAACCAACACTAGTTATCTTAGTAGGAACTTTACCTCATTATTTGTTTCAATTCTTCTTTTATTGCGAATCGATTTACTTTTACTTATACATAAAGTAGTTTGAATTTTTATATAATTTATTTCACAAACATATTACTTTTTTTTATATAAACTAAAACTTTATACAGCAATAACCTAAGTTCGAGACATCGAGCTTATAGGTAACTCAAGTGCTCACGTCCACCAGTGGATAGCGTTCCCATATTTTAGGAAATGTAGGCAATTGGTACGTTATATATAGGCACTTTGCGAGTGATAGGTATAAAATGGTAGTTAGGTACTTAGATTATATTTTACCTGACTACGGGGAAGCAAAAAGGGTAATCATTTTAGCACAATACCTAACGTTGCATAACGCTCAAACTGACAAACCGATTGCAACAAATAAGGTATCATTACATTTGTCACGAATATCTGGGACATCATAGACAACGATAAAAAAAAACAATATGACGTGGTACTGCAGCTACTTCGGCTCTTGAGTGTCTCAAATTCGAAGTTATTGAAGTTAATTTATTTAAAAATCACTTAATATTTAGGCATATTAATTGTACTAGGTGTGCAATGATCTATATATATAAAAGAATGTCGTGTTAGTTACACTATTTATAACTCAAGGACGGCTGAACCGATTTGGCTGAAAATTGGTGGGAGGCAGCTTAGAACCAGGAGACGGGCATAGGATTTTAAGAATACTTACTTTTTAGGACTACTAGGCATAGGACTACTATGTATGGCTGTAATTTTGCGAATCTGGCAATAGAATCATACTTATCATAGAATCATATAACTTTCATGAGTGCCTGTTTGGGGCCCATGTGAATAAACGATTTTGATTTTGATTTTTGACTACTACTAGGCACACTTTTTAGGAACGTCACATTTTTTTGGGGGTTTAGATTATATTTTGAATCTTAACGCGGGCAAAGCCGCGGGGAACAACTAGTTATGAATAAAACCCAAAAGTGCCAAAAGTCTATCAAAACTAAGTCTAGTCAAATGTATGAACTGCCCGCTGGCTTAGTTAGGTGCGCGTCCGTTATCTAAGCATCGCTATCGGGTTCCATTCCCGGCGGGGACACAAATATTTTAAGTGAAATTTGTGTTTCTTGTTCTAGGTGTGATTGTGTGTGATGTGAATGTTTCCGTCACCCACGACAATATTGAGCTAGGTGTAGAGCTGCGAGTGTGAAAGCGTTTATAATTAAATGTATATGTAAGTACGTACCAACCTACGTACAACGTAGGTATCATCAGCTACCTCCAAATTTCATCAAAATTGGTGCAGCTGTTTCAGCGTGAACAAGAAACAAACATACAAACACACTCACAAACTTTCGCCTTTATAATATAGTTCGATAGACGGTCCGTTTCGTACTGAGTCTTTGGACCTTATATATCTTATACACTATATATATCAGCATATATGCTGAGTTGGAACCGATTTGTGGCCATGGCCATGGCACCAATTATTTATTTATGTATAACCATTTATTTTATTTTCCATTTTATTCTTGTTAAGTGTTTATCGTCACAAATAAATATATTTTCTTTCTTTCTTTTTAATCGACTTCAATAAAAAGGACGATGTTCAATTCGACTGTATTTTTTTTTGTAAAATCAGATTTTTTTTTCTAAGTGAATCGATTTTTGTTTGAAAGCTGGTGCTTCCCATGTGGTCCAATTCAAATTTGATCAAGATCTGACCATTTGTTTCTGAGTAATTCGTGTATGGGGTTGGATGCGCTTTCGCTTTCTAAGCAACGGGTATCGACTTCGATTCCCGGAGGGAACACAAATTTTCTCCCGAAGAGAAATTTCTGGGTGTGATTGTGTGTGTGATGTGAATGTTACCGGCACCCACGACACAAGTCATCTAACTTAGTGTGGGGCTGTGAGTGTGAACGCGTTTATTTTGAATGGGCCAGTTACAGTAGTTTGGAGTATATCACGCAAGGAAAATTTGTATTCCTGGTTCTGGTTGTGATTGTGTGTGTGATTTGAATGTATCCGGCACCCTAGACAGATGATGTAGTTTTGATGTTTTCTTATGACGTCATCACGTAAAATTATCGTCCGTAAACCGACTTTACAAACAACCATTTTTTTTTTAAATTTTCAACCCCAATATATACCGTCATTGCTAAGTAGTGCACAATCCTGCAGGGGGTGGTTTAGAATCGACAAGGAGTAGAAAAAAAAACTGAAAAAAATTTCCTCACTTTCTGGTAAGTAAATTGTTGCGCAGACAGTTTAGTAGTAACTGTCAAGTAAACTATATGGCAACTCTTAGACAGCTGCTACAATTATAGCTTAAATGACTGCTACGAATGCTAAATGCTACGGAATCATTGAACTACATGATGATAAAAAATGCTCGTTATTTATGAGCTGCTGTGACCTCTCATGACCTCTCGTCACATGTTAGTAAGTAAGGAATAAAAGTTATTTATTTATTTTTTTGCTGGATAGGCAATCTCCTATCCACCTGATGGGAAGTGACGATGCGGCCGTAGATGGGACGATTATTCTACTCAGTTTTCGACTTTAAACCATCCCCTAAAAGATTGTGCACTACTTACCAATGCCGGTATATCTTCGCCATTTAGAAACTATCCTAAAATTAATACATAAACATTTTTAGTATACTACGTTGCAGTTCAGGTCAAAATTGTACAATGGTGTACCAACTGTAATAGGTACCTATGTATATTATAAATAAAAAAACAACCCTTCACCCTAAACCACGCCACGGAGGGGGTATATGCCCCCTCCGTGGCGTGGTGGGTAAAAAATCTAAATAAAAAAATTAAAAAATCTTACCAATATATCGACAACGCCATAGTAGCTGTAGTTGGTCCTGGGATCCAGGTCGTACAGCAGTCTGACGTCATAGTGCAGAGGTGTGACGTCACGGGGGAGCAGGTAGTCGTGCGCCTGGCCCAGGCGGAGGACGCATAGGAACGCCAGGGTTAGCAGCAAGCCCATCGTCTGGAAGTACAACAGATATCAATCAAACAATCAAAACAATTATTGACATACATCTAGAGGATACGATTTAGATTGTGATGCCTCTGAAGATATCGGGTTCATTATCGTAATTAATTCTAAGGTTTACGCTATTTTATACTTAGTTTTTTTTATTTTTGATAGGCAAGCATTTGACCATCATCTCACCTGATGGAAAGCGACGATGCGGCCGAAGATGAAGCATGCTTGCCTATTCACTCTTGACTTGCAGACTCCGAGATTCAGATTATACCGTTCAGGAAACAAATACATATATAATTTATATATGATGTATTTATTAGATAGTATATTTATATTGTGTATGTATATTTTGTATGTTTTTAAATTTTTTAAGCATAGAACGCCACACCAACCCAAATCAGTCATCCTGCTCATTTTCTCCACCCAAAGGTTGTCAATTTTTTTATTTTTTTTATAATACGACACTTTTTAAGAGGTACTCTAGAAACCTCTTACAAAGTGCTCTATTATAATTACAATCTAGCCAAACTATGGCTAATCAGTAATGTAACTTTAACTTAAACTGCTACATTGCTAAACTAAGAATGTGTCCATTAACACTTTTCTTATTGTCTCTATTTAAGGGTAAGACACTTTGTTCATGTGTTCTTTTGCAGCACTCTCACTATATATTACACTGATATATACTAACATTACACAAGTTCAAATGGTTTAGTTCTTTTAAGGCTTTAGAGGTTGACTGGCAGAAATCGCTTGAGTGTGAAAGCATTTGTGTACGTTTTTTTACCCGGGCGACGCCGAGCGTGTCATCTAGTATACCATATAGGGAAGAATTTGAGGAAAATGAACAAAAAAACAAAATAACTTTCAATTTAAAGGTAAAATCAATAAAATACAGATCTTCATCCTTGGCCGATATTATGTATGTGCAAATTATGTCATAACCTATACGTACGCAATTATGCGTTAAGGAATGTAAACAGGTACTACCCACATACTGCAGCCCGTTTAGCATAGTATTCGCATCTGAATATGATTAATAGACCTATTTATGCATTTAAATACAATGTGTAGATATTGGCCTAGTCTCCCCTATCATACCAGTGACATAGAATGCAATTTTTAGCCGACAACAGCGAAGCAAAAAAGAGACTTATATGATTACCTTGTATCTATTTATGTTTGTTTGTTTCCCACAAAATCTAATCGAATAAACCGCCTGTAATACTTATATAAAGTATCGTTGTAATTAATTCTTCTCAATTCTCTACATAAAGGCTACGTAGAACAAAATACCGTTAGTACTTCAGAAAGTAGTGACAAAATTAAATACTTTAAATGCAAGCAAAGCTTCATAAAACCAACTTCACCGCATTATCTCCGGAACCCTTGACAAATTTTATTTGGGTCCAACTTAACACTAAATACTTTCAAATAAAAAAAGTATCGTCAAAATCGGTTTAACTAGAAAAACAGCTCTGAGATTAAGACACAAAAAAATACAGTCGAACAGCTCGTTCTTTTTATTTTTCAAGTCAGTTAAAAATTTAAATAGTCAAATACAAATTAAATATAAATTATAACGCACAACATTTGGTTTTAGTAGTCGGGTTATAGTTTTTAATCTTTCGACTTGTGTAACACAATATAAACATCAAAATCAAAATCAAATCTAAATTTTAAAGTAAATAATTGACTACTATATTTCTTTTTTTTGTATTAGGTACAACTTTAATTCAAATTTAAAATTGTTTATTCATTTGGACCCAAAGAGGCACTCATGGAAGCCGATTGCCAGATTCGGTAAGTTACAGCCGTTTCGTCAAGAGCAATGATTGTAGCCATTTGTAGCTCTATTGCTTACCTCCGAAACATATGAAAAGGCGTCTTGAGTTCTTTTGTGACAGATAACGTTTTTGACGAGTCTCAGGACGGCTTTAGAAAAAATATGTCATCAACATTAGCAGTGTATAAATATATTATGTTCAGCAGAGGCACAGTTCACCCACTATACAATTCTTTGACTTGTTATATTTGAGAGTGGATGCGTATATTCGTTTGTTTTCCATCATAATATTGATTTTTAATACAAGAATAATACAATAAAATATATTATTTAAAATATATGGGATCATAATACCTACGTGGAATTTCATACACATGGTTCAAATAATACCTGACGAATCGAATATAACTGGTGAAATTGAAATCTAATAACATGACCACTCAACTGAAATAGTGTAATAAATATAATTAAATCAAAAGTCAAACCCCACTTAAATGAATAACTCTACACATCATGGCGTGTTTTATGTCGTATTTTATATTTGAGTAGATGTTCCGGTGACCTTCGTACCGCGCCATCTATTGAAAGTAAGCCGAAGAGGAGATTACCGTAAAAAATTACCACGAATGTATTGAAACGAACAAAACAAAAATATTCTAATCAGTCATGACATATTCTTTAGTTTTTGCTAAACTAACACACGGCAAACCAACATTAACGCAGTTTTGACAATATTAAAAACCAGCACTTACATATTACTATTGTCTAAATAATGTTTCATTTGCAAAAGACTAAAATCACTTTATCGAATTTTATATAACAACGAGCTACCAACCTGAAAACAGCATTTCACAAACAAACAAACGTATCCATGCTCACAGCCCCACACTAGGTTCAAACACTTGTATCGTGTAATTACACATAACACACACAATCTCACGGAACCAAGTACAATTGTCCGTTTTTCCACAGCACCGGTCCGATAATTATAATCTCTCCCATATCCTACTATACAGTGAAAACGAACTTCTACAATTCTAGACAATCAATTAGTCACGCAAAAATCGCGGCAAGTTATCGCATCAAGTTCTAATAAGCATGTTATAATAAAATTACCCTACAGACGTGATATATAAGTTAATTATTCCTGCGCATGCACACGTGTTGTAATTAATAAAATTAGGCATGATACGATGCAGTGGCATGTCGGTAGGTGAGGAAACAGGTTATCTAAGTAACATAATTGGTATCAAAGTCTGTATATAATTCATCTCGTTACCATTCTCAAACCAAGTTGACGAGACTGTTGGCGCAGTAAGTATTTACTTTCTAAGGGCTTAGGGTTTCGATTCTCCGCAGGAGCACAATTTACCGCTACATACCTAACATTTCGGCGACCCAGTTGGCGCAGTGGACTGGTCTCTGCTCTCTTCGCCATGGGTCCTGGGTTCGATTCCCGGCAGGAGCACAAATTCCTTCCCAAGGGATATTTGTGCTTCTGGTTCTGGGTGTATTTGTGTGTTTTATGTAAATGTTTCCGGCACCCACGATACAAGGCTTTGAACTTAGTGTGGGGCTGTGAGTGTGGGTACGTAAAAAAAAAAAATATAGGCCGATATAACAATGTTTATATAAAGCTGTAAATATTAATATAAAAACTACAGGACTTAACAATGATGTCATAAATGTGTCATGTTCGTGCAAATATTTGAAGTTCCGACTCGTACCTTTTGGCACAGAATCAAGAATATTTTGGGTCCGTAGATATCACAGATCATACACAGCGTTTATAGTCTTTGGTAGATATTGCCTCTATTTGGAAGAGGAGGTTCTAAATTTGCCAAAAGACCTGAGTATTTCGCGGAGATTATTTCGATCGAAATGTGTAATAGTTTAATATAAATATGTATGTAGCTTTAATTAAATAGCTTGTACAAATGGTATTATTTCAATCTACTACAGCAAATTGCAGTAGGTAGAATCAGATGTCAATCAAACGAATGCCGAATGGAATAAATAATATTTTAAGAAAAACTGCTGGTTTCAGCCTAGCGAGTGTGTAGCGCTAGCGAAGTCTCCGATTCATCTTGGGCAAAATTGTTTTTTTTTTATGTTTGATAGGCTTGCATCTGTTCTGAGAGGTGGTAGAGCATTTTGTGAGTTGCTCGCCTGGCTTGCTACCAAAGTAGCTTACCACCATCAAGTTGAAAGTCTGCCGCCAAGCCAAATACGGTGTTCCGGCAGTTATCCTTGAGAGCCTGCGTATTCCAGGTCTAGTGTGTTTACCAGCTTCGATCACATCGTCACTTACCATCCGGTGAGATAGTGGTCAAACACTAGCCTGTCACAAATAAAAAAAAAAAAAAAAAAACAAAAATTTGACCGCTATCTCACCTGATGGAAAGCGATGATGTGGCCGAAGATGTAGCATGCCTGCCTAGAAGATACTTTTTCACTCAAGACTTGAAGACTGCCAGATTATACCGCTCAGGAAACAAAGACGCGGGCAATGAGTTCCACTCCCTCACAGTACGGATGATAAACGTAGAAGCGAAACGCTTCGAGCAAGCTCGAGGTATATCAACAATGAATGGATGACGTTTGACTGTTTGTCTTGTTGTTAGATGGTAAAACGGGCTTGGTGGAATTAGCTCGTACAATTCCTGCGCACTCTCCGAAATGCAAACGATAGGAAACTGATAGAACGATAGAAACCTGCTTCCGTATGTCCGGCGGATTTCCGGTTGTTCTCCTCTACAGGTCGCATTTCTCAACCGATTCTCGTGAAAATTTGTGAGCAGGTTTAAAAATTACATAGATTTTTTTGGCGATTCAGATTTGTGAAAAATGTTCTTAATGGCGGAGATATGTGGGTTAAAAACGTAATAAAAATCATATTTCAGCCGTTTCTAAAAATCGCGATAAGGCGCGAGGTGTGAAGCTCACAGAGCCACTAGTAACTATTTAGTTGTCTGTGGCAGCTTGCACCGAGATTTTTTGAGAGGTGGTAGAGCATTTTGTGAGTTGCTCGCCTGGCTTGCTACCAAAGTAGCTTATCACCATCAAGTTGAAAGTCTGCTGCCAAGCCAAATACGGTGTTCCGGCAGTTATCCTTGAGAGCCTGCGTATTCCAGGTCTAGTGTGTTTACTAGCTTCGATCATATCGTCACTTACCATCAGGTGAGATAGTGGTCAAACACTAGCCTGTCACAAATAAATAAATAAAAAAGATGCACGCACACACGGACATGTGCATGCTTCACCCATGATCGGATGAGGCTCAGAAATACGGATGAGGTTACGTCTGTATATATTTCAAGTCCGTGCCTGATGGTGATGGTATTAACCATCACCATCAGGCACGGAATATTAATTCTATTAATATTAATCACTAGAATATTAATTCTGGAATTCTTTGTTATAAAATGTTTATGTACTCACTTAAGTAATATTTAAACTGATACAGCTTTTATAACTCACAATTGACGAGCAAGCTTACGAGATAATATCTCAAAGTTATTATCATAATGCAAAAAAATATATTGTTTATAAATAAATACAATGTCAATTCCAAACTTCAAACGTAGTGTCTAGTACCAACGATTATAAGTGTTTTTTTTTATCAATGCGACCTCTGACATATTAGGAACTTTTTAGTAACGTATTCTAAGTAAATCTAATATATAAAATTCTCGTGTCACAGTTTTCGTTGCCATACTCCTCCGAAACGGCTTGACCGATTTTGATGAAATTTTTTGTGCTTATCCGGTATCTATGAGAATCGGCCAACATCTATTTTTCATCATCATCATCATCATCACTTTTCATCATTATCAACGCGGGTGAAACCGCGGGGCGCAGCTAGTGTTAATTCTAAAATTGTATGTAATCGGAGTGATTACATTCTCTTTGATTGTATGTTTTACGCAAGGATGTTGTAGCTAACTGTAGGTTTGTTTCCTATCTCGATGGTTTTACGTATGTTTTAGAAAATAAAACTGACGCGAGACGTGTCGGCAAGGATGTTGTAGCTAAAGTAATTACAAACCGTAGGTTTGTTTCCTATCTCGATGCATGTCGGCACATGAAGTGAGTAATAGAACAAACCGTAGATTTGTTTATATTCTTTTTCTTGTTTTTTTTTGTTTACTTTCTTTTTTTATTTGTTTTTTTTTTCCTTTTGTTTCTTTTTTTTATGGGAACGCTACTCACTGGTATTGGGCTTGAGCACTTGAGTTACCTATAAGCTCGATGTCTTGTAGGTAACTTATTTCTTTGCTGTACATAGTTTTAGTTTAGTTTTAGGAAATATAGGCAATTGGCCCGGAGATAGCATTCTTTTTCTCGATGGTAACAGGTTATATCATAAGTAATATGTTAGAACATTTTAAGCACGAATTTTTTATCATATGTATTGAAAATTAAGGTGAAAATGGTTTCTGACCAACTTTTAAAATTATAGATCCAAAATGGTAATTCAAAATGAAAAATGGTAGATCAAACTTGAAAATAATTTGTAAACACCTATTTAATGATAACACAGCTCGTCAAATTTCATTTTTTATTCTTCACAGTATGGCATCTAGCGGTCGCCATATTGAATTTTATTTACTGTCATGCATCTGTGAATCTTAAGTGACACTTGCACAATGAAGACAAATCAATTGACGTAAGAATCATCAAAATCAGTCCACGCGTTTGGTCTCTAGAACGCCACAAAGCAACAAACATACATACATAGGTTGATAAAACCATTCTCCCTCCTTTGCGTCGCGCAGTTGGGTAAAAAGGAAGTCCACTTTTTCGTATTTCCAACTAAATAATTGAGTATCGTATGTTATCTGTGGTTACATGTATGTATTATATAAATTTATATAATAAAGATATAGGTACCTTTATGATTGTATATGTATTTTTATTGTATAATTTATGTTATATATTAATAATAATATTTAGGTATTCGCATATATCTATACCATGAAACTTATACTTCTCCAATTTAATTATATTTATACAAAACACTGATGTCCAATTTCATTGCTTTGCTCCTCTCCATACAATGGTTGTGTGGAAGAGAACGCTCTTAGCGATAAGACCGCCTATTGTTAAATTTAATTTATAGATAACTAGCCATGCCCCGCGGCGGCAGCGCGTTCGCCTGCGTTAAAAAGCCTATGTGTCATTCCGGAACCTAAACTATCTACATTCCAAATTTCACCAGTATCGGTTTATTCGTTACGGAGATACGTGGTAACAAACATTCACACACAAACTTTCGCATTTACGATATTAGTAGGATTATTCCTCGTCATGCTCGTATTTGTTAAGGTATTCAATGAAGAGTTTATCTTTATATAATTAAAATTAAATTAAATATATTTATTTGGCACTATGGACAAGAGAAACAAACATATATAACTCAAAGGTGACTGACTGACTGACTGACATAGAGATCTATCAACGCACAGCCCAAACCACTGGACGAATCGGGCTGAAATTTGGCATGCAGGTAGATGTTATGACGTAGGCATCCGCTAAGAAAGGATTTTGATTAATTCTACCCCCAAGGGGATAAAATAGGGGATCTATACCTAATAAATAATAATACTTCTTAACGCGAGCGAACCCGTGGGCGAAAACTAGTAGACAATAAAAACAGCTTACAAAGGTAATTAAACTTAACAAAAAGAAAAAGTGCCAAAGAGTCGTCGAGAGCATTATTGCCAAGTGTAACACTAGGCGCTGATTTTCAGTCACAACCCAGAGCGGTACTAAAACAGTAAATATATAAAAATTATATATGTTTACCATATACTATTATAAATATATAAAAAAATATAATAAAATAAGCTAAAATAATATCTATATGAGCTTTTCCGCGCCTCCCAGTAACGTCGGTACCAAAGACGTACAGAGCCTTGTAGGGCACGAGTCGCCCTCCCACTGCTTGTGTTGTTATTCTTGGCACGCCGCACTTGACATTGCATCGAGTAACAGGAAGAAAGTTCAAGGTATTCGCTATATAAGTGACAAGTTTTATTGGTATTGCATTACAATAAAACACAAGATTTAAACAGGAAACTCTTGGGCTTTTTTTAACAATACTTTAGTTTAAAATTAAATTGTATTCTTAACGTACTGATGTTTAGTATGGGCGATACTAATAAAAAAAAACTTTTTCTCGTACAAAAACAAATAAAATATTATTGCTTATATTTCGTTTTCGGCTTGACCGATTTCGATAAAATTTATATGGGACCACTTCTGAAGTATACTCTACCAAATAAAAAAAAACATCAAATCGATTCATAAATATGGCGGAGATATCACATACATAGAAAAAAACATACAGTCGAATTGAGAACCTCCTTTTTCGAAGTCGGTTGAAAAATCCAGCGTACAATGCTACCTGCAGAAGTATAAAACTTTGTCGCTGATGGCAAAGTTCTTCATGATCAATTAATAATTTATACAACTACGAGTATAAGTTATCTGTGATTTTTAGGTGGTAGCATTTTTATTTTTAGTTTTAAAAACCTAAACCTAATTTTGTTTTATTTTTTATTCTAGACTGTCAATTTGACTATCTCACCTGATGGATAGTGACGATGCTTGCCTAGAAGAATCTATTCATTTTAGACTAGAAGATTCCCAGATTATTACGGGGAACATTTGAAGTGAATCCGATATGAAAAGCACATAAAAGAAAAGCTGCAAGTCGACACAAAAAAATAATTTCTCGAGTCGGTCCGTCGGTCGAAGAATAGAAGACGCCTGTCTTCTATTCTTCTAATCGGGGAACATAAATAAAAAAAAGGTACCGAAGAATTGAGAACTTCCTTTTTTTTGAAGTCGATTAATAAAATTATGTATATTAAATAGCAAGTAGATTAAAAATATTCGGAAAGTTTGGAACCAGTTTATTATACAAAAATTTATTAGCTCAAGCTAAGTGTGCAATGATCAAATATTTGTCTAAATTTCGCAAATATCCCCACACACGTTCCTAGACTGGGGTCAAAGGCTTTACCACCGAGTCAGAAAAGACATTATTAGAGGCATCGACCTCACAAAACGAGATTTGGGAGCCATTGGGAATATTTTTGCATATATTAAGAGCACAGGCACGACAGGTATTGTACCACCTGAACCACGTACGTAGGTGCCAGGTGTGCAGTTACAATGTTGCTAGTTGCTATAGGAACAATTAATAACCTATACAACCTGTATATACGTTGAAAATAAGTACGGTCTGGTTTTGGCAGTTATACGACCACAAACTACCAGAATTCCACTGAACAATTTAAGTATAAAACAAGTAAAAAAAAAAACCTGATTGCGAAATATGTAAACCTACTTTTTATGAAATCCCCTTTCAATTGCCTTCATTTTGATATCCTTCTCGTTAGGTTTAGTTATTTTTTTATTATTATCGTATTACTATTTCAAGTAATAATCCACCGCATATTATGCGACAGACTGGATCGCTTTGTCTACGTTATACGACAATTACGGAGTTCAGTATATTCAGCATATCATACCACGGTTATGTATCTTCAATTTTGTCATACGGGCTACTAATATGGGGCAACTCTGTCGAAATTATAAGAGAATCTAAAGTACAAAAAAGTGTGTACGAGCTATTTTCAGCGCCTGGTAAACCAATAGTTGTAGGCCAATATTTAGAAATTTAAACATGCCTTGCATGTATATTTTAAAAATATATGCGTCTTCGTAAAGAATCATCCCAAACAGATCGCAAGGCATTCAGCAATTGCTCAAAGGTCTGGTAGACTCTTTTACAAGCTCTATTTTCTCACATGTAGACTCGATATTTTTTAGAAAAACGCGTATGTTAAGGCGATAAAGGTTTACAATAAATTGCCCGAAGATATTAAGGTGCGTAATAGAAATCAATTTAAAAATGCATTGAAGTCCGGGCTTTTAATTAATTGTTTTTATAGCGTAAATGAATAATTACAATTTAAATAAATGAGGATGACATGATATTATAATAAATTGACGTAAAGTGAAAAATAACTTAAATATGTATTGTAATAATTGGATAAAATTGACACGTTTTTACTTTAATTAATGATTTATAATAATTGAATTGACATGATAATTATTTTAACTCAAATGTCATTGTAAACTTTGTTATATTTAAAATTAATTAGCAGAAACGTGTTATGACGTTGTACACCCATGTATAAAGGGTAGTTTGTATGGAAATTATTATTAATTTAACAGCTTGTATTATCGACCTACATTCCATGCAATAAATGAATTTTGTTTTTATTATATTTTATTTATTTTGCTTAACATAAAAGCACCGAAATAAAGAAAAATAATTTCAACGCAAGCATAGCTTGCAAACCGACTTCACCGCCTTATCTTCGGATCCCTTGATCAGATTATATTAATGACATTATGTAGGAGAATTCAAAAAGTGCTGGTCAGATCTTGATCTTTAAATGGGACCAAATGGGAAGCACTAGCCTTCAAATAAAAATAATGAACAAAATCGGTTAACCTAGAAAAAGTTTCTTTTTTTTACCGATTTCCCAAAAAAAATAAGTCAACTATTTTTTTTTTGGCACAATACAGTAAATAATAGATATTCACAGACTTATTAAATGTGTCACCAACAACATTTACCACTGTTGTAGGTAACTTAGTTCTTTGCTGTACATAGTTTTAGCTTAGTTTTAGGAAATATAGGCGATTGGCCCGTAGATAGCATTATTATTTAGTCATATTTACATAATTTCGTAATAATAGTTACTTTTTACACGTTAACTATAAATGCGTAAATAAAAAAATAAAAAAAAGCTCTGAGGTAACGCACATAAAAAAACTCCAATTTTTTTTTGTCAGTTCAAAAATTCAGCCACGATCGTTTCACTAGTCTACGAGTATAAACAAATTGTATCACACTAATATTGTAAATCCGAAAGTTTGTGTGTATATGTGCAAGTATGTTTGTATTCTCTTCACGCTGTAACGGCTGAACGGATTTGGATTCAATTTGGAATGTATATATCTTATACCAAGGATTAACACATAGGCTACTTTTTAAATTGATTAACGTGGGCGAAGCCGCGGGGCACGGCTAGTTATATTATACTAGTTATTATCCGGCGTCGTCCTCGGCAGGACGCAACCTCTCGCAATAGTTTGATGAGGCAAGCATGGCTGGCGTGTGTTTCAACATTTAGCTTATTTACTAATAGGTTTTATGGTTTATATCTACATTCACTTTGTTAGTGAATTGTTGTTTCTAAAAGTATCTAGTTGGTCCTTAAGGTTTTTACGTAGTTGGGTTTTGCAAGCGTGCTACATCTTCGGCCACATCTTCAATTTCCATCAGCTCCCTGATTCAGAACAATACGATAACTCAGTTACCGTACGTTTCGGTTAGTTATCGTGCGATAAAATGTATTTTTAAAAAGAAAGTTATCCAATAGTATCCATTCGGTAAGTTTCCGAAAATATTTTAATGTTGGTTAAGACATATCATAACTATCGATTTTTAACAGACTTCAAAAAAGGAGGAGGTACTATGTTCGACTGTATGTATTGTTTTTAAGTATGTTCACCGATTTCTCCCCAATTTGTGGATTAAACTTCATTAAGATACATTTTATCGAAATCGATCAAGCCAAAACCAAACCATAAGCGGTGAAGACGGTTTCTTAAGCTTTGCTTACGTTTAAATTATCATAGGGTAGTCTTCGAGACTTAAATCGTAGGTACTTTCTTCAAATCCAGTCATAAACTTCAATTGGTTAGAATGTCAAGGGCGCCGCAGTATCGGCTACGACGCGGCGCGGCGTAGTTACACACGCCATCGATTATCAATTTAGTTTGACCCCAGGGGCCGTTGATTAGATCACACAGTTAGGCGACACTGGCCTGCTGACAAATAATAATTAAACTTCGCCTGCACCAGAAATACATGAACATAACATTTCACTATGTTCATGTAAGTAGACATCAGTTAAGGTTTTTTGTTTATCCGTTTATAATTGACCGCATCGTCACTTAACAGATATTGTTCAAATGTTTGCCTATCTATCTTTAAATATATATAACTCAAAGGTGACTGACTGACTGACTGACATAGTGATCTATCAACGCACAGCCCAAACCACTGGACGGATCGGGCTGAAATTAGGCATGCAGGTAGATGTTATGACGTAGGCATCCGCTAAGAAAGGATTTTGATTAATTCTACCCCCAAAGAGATAAAATAGGGGATCTATACCTAATTAATAATACTTCTTAACGCGAGCGAAGACGCGGGCAAAAGCTAGTATTATATAAGAATCAAATGTTCTGCGTTAGTCTCGCAAACAATTGAAAACGGCTTGACCGATTTGACTCTTTTTTTGTTATGTTTGTAATTGTCAGGACAAGGTGTGTATTTTTTTAATCCATCGGAAAATGCAAACGGGCGAAGCTCGTACGGATCGCTAGTCATAGATAACAAATAATAATATGTTTCCACGAGGACAGAGACGAAGCGACGACTTCCGCGCGGTCTCTGAATTTTGAAGCGACCTAATACACAACACGAACACACACATACACATTCGATTCCAGTGGGAAACACACAATTTCTCCCAAAGGAAAATATCTGGGATAGATAGGCAAACACTTGATCACTATCTCAACTGATGTTAAGTGACAGTGCCGTCGACGATGGAGCACGTTTGCCTGCAAGAAACCTGTCCACTCTCGACTTGAAAACTGCTATGAAACTACATGAATGTACTTATGGGGTACAATTCTTCGAACTTAGTACGTGGTTGTGAGTGTGTTATCAATTGTAAAATTAATATAATATTTCATCATTGAACGAAGAGCTAAGAGACTTATTAACAGCGACCAGTTGACTGATGCAAAACTACAGACCTTAGGGCATAGTCGCATGGTGGCGTGTCTCTCGGTATTTTATCGGATACATTTCAGAGACTGTGCAACAAAATTACACGATGTAATTCCCCCTTATTCCTCTTTCCCCCATCCCCAATCTATTATCGGACATTGAGACTCTTAAGCGACACCGCTATATGGTACACATTCCACAAATGCGGACGAAGCATTTTGCTTCCACAGTCATTATGCGAAACCACAAAAAAATGGAACTCTTGATAAATATGTTTAAGTCGCGAGTGAATAGGCATCTTCTAGGCAAACGTGCTCCATCATCGACCGCATCTTCGCATTAGTTGAGATAGTGGTCAAACGTATGCCTATCTTGAATAAAAAAGGTATGTACCCTACTATACTGTTACTTTAGCTATGCTAGTACTCGTTACATTTATTGAGTTATGTAGTTCGCACTAATTACCACATTTCACGAATTGATTACCTGCATGTTTCGTAATCATACGTAATGGACTTTTATTCGATGCTTATATGTTATAACTAGCCGTGCCCAGCGGCTTCACCCGCTATTATCAAGTTAATATGTAGCCTATGAGTATAAACTATGTACATTCTAAATTTCATTGAAATCTGTTTAGCCGTTAAAGTGTGGAGAGGGAACAAACATACACACTTACACATTTACACACTTACATACAAACTTTCAGATTTATAATATTAATAAAATGATATGTCAAATGCTTGCCTATCGGACATGGTATAAGCTATGCAGTGCACATTCCTTATTTAATCCAAATCCGTTAAACCTATTTCTATAATAAAAACCAGAAATTAATAATGCTTACATGCATATGTAGTGTGTAAAATGTATAGTTTTTTTTTTTTTTGAAGTCCGTTTAAAAAGAATGGAAAGAATGTGCGAGTTTCTTGCAGGCTTTTCTCTAGTGACTGTAAATTTGCGAAACTGGCAGTAGAGTCATTAATTAAACAGTTTAGATTTTTTTAATGGACGATCTTGAAACCTTGGGTTTAATCTGGAGCCATAACTATACTGGTTTATTCGATGAACTTATCAAATAAACCACACACTTAAAAGATTTCTACGATTATAATATTTTCTTTTTAACGCTGCTTTCTACGGGCCAATTGCTAATATATTTTTACTGACTTCACAAAAAAGGAGGAAGTACTCAAGTCGACTGTAATAAATGCGTATTCTGTGGACTACATTGACGATGTTCTCGTTTTTAACCGACTCAAAAGATACCTCATAACTTCTTTCTTCGTGCGCCGATTTTAATGATTATTATATTTTTATTTGAAAGCTGGTGCTATCCATGTGGTCCCATTTAAATTTGGTCAAGATCTGATCACTAGTTTTTGAGTTATTGTCAATAATACGTGTTTAATACGTTAAATCTGATCAAGGTTCCGAAGATACAGCGGTGAAGTCGGTTTTTTTAGGCTTTGCTTGCGTTTAATTATTCAAAACTATTTACATATACTAAAACTTTATACATCTATACAGCAAAGACAACATCATATTCAAAATAAAACATTGAAAATATAGTAATTAATCAATCTATTTAAAATATAAATAATTCACGTATATTAGTTTTTTTTTGTTTTTAATCAGTTTTTAAAAATACTCATTGATATCGATCGGTATCTTACTTATACCAGCCTATATATATATACACAGGTTTTTAATCTTATATTAGGCAACTGAGCCAATAATTTTGTATTTATAATTTGAAGTACCTGGATACATGGCAGTTTCTTCTGGTAAAAAATAATCTAGACTCGAACCGGGTTGTTCTGGTTTCGGGACCGGCCGATTTAACACCTGAGCTATTAGAACCATGTAAATGACGGTGAAATTTACCTTCGCATTCTAATGATATTGTAGCAGTTTTTTATTGCCTGAAAACACGGATAAAACGACGTTTTTTTTAATTGAAACCTAGCTAGATCGATTTATCGCCGCCGAGACCCCTGCTAACTAAATTTCATAAAAAAACGTTGGAGCCGTTTCCGAGATTCAGATATATGATACCTAGCCGTGCCACGCGGCTTCGCCGCTATTATCAGGTTTAAAAGTAGCCTATGTGTTAATCCTAGGTATAATCTATACATTTAAAATTTCATCAAAATCCGTTCAGCCGTTAAAGCGTGAAGACGGAACAAACATACTTTACACTTACACACAAACTTTCGGCTTTTTAATATTAGTAGGATATACAGATATATAATAAACAAGCATTGCTCGTTTAAGGGTAGATAGATTAGATAGGTACGTCAAATTACCGAATATGAGATTTTAAAAAGTAACATTATTACTCCTATTATAATTATATTAACAGTGTCGAAATATATCGATCCCTAAATAAAAAAAATACCATTTCTAATTATATGTCCAATGAAAATGACAGAGTCCAAAAAACAATTAGAATTTTAATATTATAATGAGATATTGTAGCTCTTCGACACAAATACGAAATTAACGTATTAACGAACAAATTTTTACGACGCATAAATTTTTTTTTTAATTAAAGTATTATAAAATGACCTCATTGATATAAACACGCAATCATCCATAAAATTATCTAGGTAGGTACATAAAGTAAACGTAACATTATATCGGTTAAGAATAAGGATAATAGGATACTCACGACAGTACAGTGTACATACTGCCCTACACAAAGACAAACATTTAACTTTACCTTCCATTTAAAAAGTTACAGCACTATATAATGACTAATGCAAAATAAGCCTCAAAAATTGGGTAATTATATCTATTGAAACACTCAAAAAACAATGTAAATACAACGATATAAATCGCTTGTGAACTTCAAACCATTAATATTTTTCCAGTAATTTAAATACAATTATCACGCATATTGTCGTTGTTTTCGTAAACAATAAAATAAATAATTATACAAAAGTACTCACGAGTGTCCGAGGTAACGGCTATGTTACGACTGACGGTGGGTGGAACTTCGAAATGTGTGGAGGTGCGGAGGTGGTTTTAGATATTACGATACGATTACTAAAAGACATACATTTATTTTTTAACAGTACGTATAGATGTAAAGAACTCGCTTGACTTGACTGGACCTTGACTCTTTTACTTGACTTTGACTGTGACTTGTGACTAGGACTTTTAATATAAAATGCATACATAAAATATTTTATTACTTGACACTAGTTAAATGCACAAGATTGCGTAGCCAAAATTAAAGGTAAAAAAAAACTGCTCGCTGGCGTTGATGGTAGCGTCTTTTTTTTATGTTTGATAGGCTAGCATTTAACCACTATCTCATAAGTCTGCCTTATAAGCAGCGGGTGTAGGGTTCGATTCCCGGTGGGATAACACATTTTCTTCTTAAGAGAAATGTGTGTTTGTGCGTATGATCGTGTTTTATAATGATCAATTAATATTTATTATTACATAATTATAAGCTCGATGTCTTGTAGGTAACTTAGGTCTTTGCTGTATGTAGTTTTAGATTCGTTTTGGAAATATATATAGGCAATTAGCCCGTAGATATGTTTTCCTATCATTTTTATAGTCTAACACCAAGTGTCTAGCCTGTCTGGTTCGGATTTTTATTGTGTGTTTGTGTGTGATGTTAATGTTTCCGACACAAGTCAGCGCACTTATTATGGGGCTGTGAGTGTGAAAGCGTTCATGTAATGTTGTTGTGTTTTTTTTTTGTTAATACTTCATCTCAAGTAATGTACCTACGAGCGTACCTAATGTGGGGCTGTGAGTGTGAAAGCGTTTATGTTATGTTGATTCCTAAAATCGTAACTGAATTACCACTGGGAAAGTTCAAATCTGTAATAAAGCGGGCATTAATTAAGAAAGTTTACTATAAAACGATCGACTATATTATTGACAAGGATGCGTGGAGGCAAACTGCACAAGCGCTTTCTAGCGACTGCCATTATAACACATAGGTTAGTAAAATGATGTATTAGAGATTGGGAATGTAATGTGTCTTCTCAAGATGGCTGTAACTTTGCGAATCTGGCAGTAGAATCATTAACTTTCATGAATTCCTCTTTGGGGCCCATGTGAATAAACGATTTTGATTTTGATTAATTCAAAGGATTTGATGAATAATAATTATTATGTATATTATTAGTAACAGGTAGTAAAATATCGTATCATACAAAAGAAGTTATGGTTACTGTAAGTACTCAGTACCCTAGCGCCACTAAGGTATTGGTTCCATCACCCTATGTCAACTTACATTTAAGTCCAAGAGAGGCTTTGGTGCTAAGGCTTGCAGGTTCGATCCCATTACTAGGAAATACCAAATTAGATAATTAAGTATATTGTATTATAAATATCACATATAAGAATATATAATCTGAATCTCGGAAACGGCTCCAACGACTTTCATGAAATTTAGTATGCAGGGGGTTTCGGGGGCGATAAATCGATCTAGCTAGGTTTCAATTTTAGAAAATGTCATTTACTAAAAAAAAACCGAGCAAAGCTCTGCCATCCAGGTACTTACCATTATGTAAAATTGCCTATATTTTTTTACATAGCATTGCCTCTTGTTGCCCATTGGCGACGCTATATACCAACCGCCGCAGCGGCGCGCCGCAGCTTGGGCTTAACGACTGTTGTCTAACGTCTAACAACCAGGACCAACAGCTTAGCATGCTTACTGAAGCACGGTGACACTCAGTTGAAAATCCCACTAAACGGTCAACCATCAAAGCACTGGTTTGACTGAACATTGCGAAACGATCGACCAGGCGGACCGCGCTAGAAGTGTCACAACACTTTATTAGTAGTTTATTTATAGCAGTAACAGCAATTATAGTGACCCGCTGTGCCTCATATAACATAAACATAAACGCTTTCACACTCACAGCCCCACACTAAGTTCAATGACTTGTGTCGTGGGTGCCCGAAACATTCACATCACACACACAATAACAACCAGAACCAGAAACACAAATATTCTTTGGGGAGACTTGCGTTTCCGCCGGGAATCGAACCCGATACCCCTGCTTAGAAGGCGAACGCTCACCCAACTAAACCAACGGGTAGTTCAGATATATGGCAACCAAGTGTTGTGAGATACAGTTTCTAAAATAGGCAGTATTGGAATATAGGTGCAAATTGCAAAAAAAACTACAAAACAATTCACCTCGTATAATAATAAGCATTATACTAGGACGAATTAATTTTACACTCAATTATTCATTTAATACTAGATGATCCGGTGAACCTGATACCACGCCATCTATTGAAAGTAATCCGAAGTAATGTTTCTCGTACAAACTTACCAATTAAATTATTTTCGATTTTTCGCCTGTTCCTTTGGGTTTTTTCCAATTTTCTTTATTTCTAAATGTGTATTTACAAAATATATACGAGTTTTTCGAGACTAAAGCATGACAATTGATTTGTAGATATATGAAAATATTGATTTTTAATATAAACTACAGCAAGGGACGGCCTTTAGTGTGGGATGTAACTTGTGTCGGCACTTGTCTTCATGAAACACAGAATGGGGTTGGCGCCGCGGGACCTTCGGCAGAGCAGCGCACACGGCGAAAATATGGAAACCTCGGCAGTGGTTACATATTTGAGCCGTTTGGTGTTAAGACACCGGCGAGAAATTGGTGATTTTTTTTTGAGATTTTATATAAACTGACCATATATCTGGATTCTGAATTCCAAATGTAGTAATTTATATTCTTGTTATTTGTAGACATAGGTATGTGCATGTGTGACTGATCTCCTAAAAGGCTGGACCGATTTTTTTTTTTGTTTGTACACGTGGATTCAAGAATGGCTTAGATTCATGCAGAATAATGACCAAATTATCAAAAAAATCATTAAAAAATATGAAATAAAAATATTCTTGGACAGGAATACGTTAATCAGATTTGGTAAAGTACGAGGCAAACGAATATGAAGGAGGTAATAATTAAGAGTAAGTTTTTAGTACTAGGCAACTATAAACGTTAAACGAGGACAACCCAGTCGGCGCGGTGGACAGGTCTCAGCCTTTTGTGCCTAGGATTCCCAGTAGGAGCACGGCTTTCCTTCCCAAGGGAGATTTGTGATTTTGGTTCTGGGTACGATTGTGTGTGTGGTATTTAAATGTTTCCGGCATCCACGATACAAGTCTTTGAACTTAGTGTGGGGCTGTGAGTGTGAATTTTAGTGAAAGAGGTAAAATGCTTTTTTTGTTTACGTGGCTTTGCATACCGGGTAAAACTAGTAGGTATACTTATAAATACTTATCTAAGTAACTGAAGGTACCTAGTAAGGTGCACTCTGTGAGCTAGTGACCGTGACTTGTCGCGTTCGAAAGTGACCGTTTTTGCGTCGGACGACTCGGCGAAGGCTAAATATAAATAATAGTGAGGTAATAGAACTTTTGAACACAAAAACATCAAATATAGGTTTATAATGACTTGTAAACATGTCAAGGGTCGTATCTTTGAAGCTTTTGTCCGTCTGTGGAGGGAGTAATATTCTGTGGTCTGTGGCATTCAAGCTTAGGTATACTATTGACCTATCATAGATATCGTGGACGATAGTGTCCAGTGAAAGAGTGTTACAGATTGAATTTTTTTAAATATTCGCAATTTCAATCATGTTTATATGAGAAACGTCGAGGTTAGTATGAAAATAAAAGCGCGAAACAACACGTTTTTCTCATATAATAATCTAGTCTTCAAATCGCGAATGAATAGGTATCTTCTAGGCAAGCTTGCTCCATCGTCGACCACATCGTCGCTTACCATTAGGTAAGATGGTGGTATAAATGTTTGCCTATCTTAAATAATTTATCTTAAATTTTATGATCTCAACAAAAAAGTTGAGATCATAAACACAATTAAAGTTCGGAAATTGCAGTACTTCGGTCATATCATGCGAAACGAGAAATATGAAATCCTTCAGTTGACCATGCAGGGAAAGATCCAAGGCTGCATTGAACCCGGAAGAAGACGTACCTCGTGGCTGAAAAACCTTCGAACATGGTTCAATCTGAACACAAGATCCCTATTTCGCGCTGTATCAAAGATGATGAAAGGAAATGGCACCAGGAGAAGAATAGTTTAGTAAAGTTTTGTTTTCAGGTCGTATTGTTTTGTTTATATTAAATTTGTTATCAAGTTTTTTGAAGTCATTGAGTGATAAGACGAGCTAGTCCATCGTCCATCACAGAACTGTGACCAGTTCAGTGTCACCCAGAGTAGATAGTTATATTATGGGGCAAAGCACTGCGCTCGTCGAGTCCCTATATTGTACGATCAATAATGCACGGCCAGTAATTCGCAACCAGTATTACATGACTTGGCTTCTAATTATCAGGTTGTGCAGTACGGGCCGTACATTATTGGATGTGAAAACAACAAGGATCGACTTTGTACAACCGATAATACGCAGCCAGGAAAACGCAACTAATATTTGAATTTAATGTACATGAAATACCCGGTCGTGAAATACTAGCCGTACAATACAGGTCGGAAAATATTAGTACGAGCCAATAATACACCGCCAATAATTCGTGTACAATCGAATTGACCAACCGAGATATGACGAATAATATTTTGTTTTTTTCATATTTTTTTTCTAACCTAACCTAGACATGCAGCCGCAATCGTTCTATGTCTATGGTTGGCTTCCAATTGTTGGCTGTGCAATACTGGCCGTACAATACCGACACGGAGTGATTTTGCGCAGCCAGTATTGCACCTAATATTTAGAAATCATATACATGAATTATTAGCTGTACATTATCGATACGGACCGATTTTGTACAGACAATAATTGGCGACCCGAGAATGCAGGGCCTGATATTTGGAATTTATGGACATGAATTATCAGCATGTGTTTTATTGGCTGTACAAAATCGTGCCTTGAAATATCGGGTCGTACATTACCTATCGTCTCGTCATCCTGAGTTCTAAAATGTTGAATCTTTTTAAACCCTGTAATTTCACTAGAAAAATTGGCTTTCAATGCTTCATACAGTAACAGTAACTACTGCTTGGCGGTTAAGTGTCTGTCAATTTCGAGATGGTGGTACACAAAAAAAAATATGGTGTGGTATTGCCCCAGGCGGACTCTGCAAAGAGTCTAGTTTGAGCCACTTACCACTACCAACTCGTAGTAGTTTAAATTCAAATTTATTCAATTAAATTACACAACATTACAGATACATCCAAAGCATCGTGTAAAAATATTATAATAAGATTAAATAAGTATTATTAAGTAATAACAGAAAACTTAACCTAGTGAGATCTTTATGCAATATATGATATGGGTCCACGCGAATCTCTCAGGGAATTCTTTAAAGAAACAGGCATACTTACCATGCCCTCGCTTTACATCTTTGAAAATATTGGTAAATATAAATTAAGAAGCGACGCACACAATCTTAATACTAGATGTAAGCATAAAATTACAGTGCGCGCATTTAGATTAAGCAAAACGAATAAATCTTTTGTGGCAAATGGGGTTAGATTTTACAATAGAATTCCTAAAATCGTAATTGAATTACCAATGGGAAAGTTCAAATCTGTAATAAAACGGGCATTAATTAAGAAAGCTTACTATAAGACCACAGATAGAGACCAAGATACACTATATTAATGACAACGATGCATGGAGGTAAACTGCACAGGCTCTTTCCAGCGACTACCATAATAACACCTAGGTTAAGAAAATTATGTATTAGAAATTAATAATGTTTTTTAAAAAATGAATGAAAAATAAATGCGCCGCCGAGTTTCTTGCCAGGTTCTTCTCGAGATGGCTGTAATTTTGCGAATCTGGCAATAGATTCATTAACTTTCATGAGTGCCTCTTTGGGGCCCATGTGTATAAACGATTTTGATTTGATTTGATTTGATTATACAACGTTTAACAATTTTAAAATAATCAATAAAATAAAAACAAATGATATACAATTTTAACTACAAAAAGAATATCTCATTCGTCAATGTGTGCAGTCAGTTAGAGTCTAGTTTTCACAGCTAAACCAATGGACTGTGCGAGCGAAGCCGTGGGCACAGCTTGTATAATATTTCGTTAGCAAAGTAATCAATCAGCTCAAATTATACAATTATTATTAGTAATACGTGATTCTGGTTGTGTGTGTGATGTGTATGTTTCCGGTACGCACGACACAAGTCTTTAAACTAAGTGTGGCGCTGTAAGTGAGAAAGCGTTTATGTTTAAAAAAAAGATAAAAAAGATAATCGTCGTAGATATTCGTAACAGTAATAAATCCAGTAAATGTGAATGTCCGACCGTCGACCGGTCGGCCAACTTTTGTAGCTAGACTACTGTAACACGCTGAAACTCGTTTTCTCCATTTTTGTAGATACTAATAATAGCTCCAAAACGAAAAAACTACAATCTATATATATGTATTATAATCATGCTTTAGTCTCACAAAAACTAGAGAACGGCTCGACCGATTCTTTTTTTATGTTCGTAATTGTCAGGACAAGGTTTGTATGTAACTATCCAAAAATTGCACACGCGCATAGCCGGGGTGGATCGGTAGTTATTATAAAACTTACTGTAACGCCATAACAGAAGCTCCAAGCTTAGGGACCGCAAGGCTTTAACTCATATCATGAGGTTTTGGGCTTGGAGTTCCTAGGCGCAAATATCCTTTTTAACCAACTTCAAAAAAAGAGGAGGTTCTCAATTCGACTGTTTTTTTTGTATGTTACCTCATTAAACTTTTTTCTACGTGAATCGATTTTTGTGATTTTTTGTTCGAAAGCTGGTGCTTCCCATGTGGTCCAATTCAAATTTGATAATGCATAAGTAATTAACTTAATCTGATCAAGGCTTCCGAAGATAAAGCGGTGAAGTCGGTTTTTAAGCTTTGCTTGCGTTTAAATGATTGTACCTACATGGATAATCTACAAATGGTTCTAAAAATTTAATTAGTAATATGAATTAGCTTAGTTAGGTGCGCCTCACCTTCTAAGCAGATACGCCTGCTTGTATCGGGGTATTGAGTTCAATTTTTTTTTATTACAGCCTAAGCAAACGTTTGACTACAATCACACCTGATGGAAAGTGACGATGTAGTCTAAGGTGGAGCACACTTGCTCAGTAAATACCTATTCACTTTACTTTTGAACACACCCAAATTGTACCTTTCGGGAAACACAGACGACGGCAGTGTTCCATTCCAAATGAACGAAGACGCGAAACGTTTCGTCCGAATGAACGTTATTTCAACCATAAATGGGTGACGCGACGCCGTCCTTCTAAATGTAAGGTGGAAAAAAGGTGAAGCGGGAACAAGGTTGTGTAGTTCCTGAGCACATTCACCGTAATGTAATTTATAGAATACCGACAGGCTTGCAACTTTACGCCGATGTTCAAGACTTTGCAATCTGGCTTCAACTAAAGCGTCATTGTTAATTAGCCTCTTTGCGCGTCTCTCTATTGAATCCAAAGCCCGCAGCTGATACTTGGCAGAACCATCCCACAGGTGACAGCAGTACTCCTTACACTGCGCTTGATACAAGTTTAAAAGCTGTCCCGGTGTGAAGTACCGCCTGACCTTCGACAAAATACCAAGTTTTTCAATTCTCGATGGGTACATTTTTCTCCCCAAGAGAAATTGGTTTCTGGTTATGAGTGTAGTTGTATGTGTAATGTGAATGTTTCCGGCACCCACGACACAAGTCATTGAACTTAGTGTCTGTGCGGGTGTGAAATTGTTTAAAGCGAAAACAATCCACTCAATTTTAGCTCTTATTATGTTTTTTTTGTGACCTCAAATAAAACAATATGTAATTTCAAAATATATTGTATTGTACAATTGGTAAAATATCTATTAAAATCGTCTTATAACTAAACTAAATAATACTTTACAATAAAATGCATCAATTATGATTTTAACTCCTCTTAAATGGCACAGTCGGTAACTTTCATGAAACATGTAAATATATGTAAACAATTAATTACATATATAACAAGTTATAGCAGTGAAGGAATATCATAATACCACGGGCGTAATAAAAATACAGACGTGATTCCTCATACAGAACGGGTGAAGCACCCTAGGTACTACTAATTTCAATTTTAATCAATTATTGCATTCTGTACATCAGATGGTGACAAAGTTTACAGTTACTTTACATATTATTAAAAGAAGCTCGTATACTATTCATCAATATTTACAAAGTTGTAGTCAAATTAGAGCAATTAATAATTATGTTGTTAAATAATGATTAGTCAAAACTACAAACTTGTGTCGATACACTGGCGCCGTCTCATCTTCCAGAGACTAGTGTTCAAGCTGGCGGCTGCAAACAAAGCAGAAAACCTCAAACGGCGTAAATATTCCAACCTTGAGAGGTTATATGTTTGTACCGTTTGGGGTAGAAACTTTGGGTCCGTGGGGACCGGGTGCACACGAAATTTTTAAATATTTATCCAAACGATTGGTGTAGGCGACAAGTGACCAGAATGCTGGCTCTTATTTAGCACAAAAAATTAGCATCGCTATTCAACGTAGAATCGTAGCCAGTATTCTGAGCACTTTTCCTCCGGCAAGCGGTTTACAAAATGTTTGAGTGCGATTTGTTTGATTCCCCTTTCATAATCTTAAATAATATTTTTCACTAGTCATATCGCGAGCTACACGCACACAAAAACACCAAAGGTCCGACAATCGCCACCAATACACCTAGTAACTATTTAGTTGTCTGTGACAGCTTGCACCGAGTTGCACGCACACACTGACATTTGTGTGCTTCACCCGTGATCGAATGAGGTTACGTCCGTATTTCTTTTAAGGCTCTGCATAATACTTATTATTTTAAAAGTAATCGTTGCACTAAAAGATATGTAAGTATATGTAATTTAATTACCTTTTATGTTTTAATAAAGCACCTCACATTTCATTTAATATGTAATCTATAATATCCTATATATTAACATAACTATATAAACAAGGTAAGACCAATAATACATAAATTTTCAATACACTTAGTAGAAAGTAAAAAGCGTTACAATAAAAAACCTACTAACATACTTAAACTTATATTATACAAACATAATATTATAAATCCGAAAGTTTGTGTATAAGTGTTCAAGTGTGTAAGTATGTTCGTTCCCTCTTCACGCTTTAACGGCTAAACGGATTTAGATGCAATTTGAAATGTACATAGATTATACCTAGGATTAACACATAGGCTACTTTTTAGCTTGATAAAAGCGAGCGAAGCCGCGGGGCACTGCTAGTTGTATATGAATTGAGTATTCAGAGCTTATTTAAAAGTACACGACGCCTAAAGCGACCAAATTAACTTTTCCTTATAAGTAACGTCTTGCATGGCTAATGCTATATAATTAAAATCAATATTCTCAATATTACCTTCACGTGCATAATGGAATTTAGTAAAATATAAGGCACGGATCCATTTAAAGAATAATTACGGTATATATGTAAGTAGATGAAATTATAATTACATATATTTGTAGATATATTACATATATCTGATGAATACACTTGAATTTATTTAAAAAAAATTGATGCCATTTGACCTAGTTATATACTTTATTTAGTTAAAATATTAAAAAAAGAACAACCCTTCTTAATTATATAAACTATATGAGTCTATAAACATTAACATAACACAAACAGTTATAGTGTAGTGGTTAATATCATGCAGCCAAATAATAATTTAAATTATAATCTTTCCCAAAAGAGAATAAAATTTTAGTTAAAAACATTTTTTATGCTAATTTATTATCTATTCGATATGTTCAATATTTTAGTTTAAAATAATTTAAATAATGGCAATTTTGAATTTACAATAGATTTCGGTATAATAATAATGATATTCGAGATGCTTATTTTCTAATACGACAATATTGTATCCACATTAGGAAATATGTTTTTTTTTGTTTTCATTTGATTCTTTACGTTAATACATGGCTGATAAAAAAATATATTTATAAAAACATTTCATATCGAAAAAAAATGTAAATGCAGTCAGGTCTGGGCAATTTCAATCGCGGCCATATTAATGTTCTTTCTGTCTTGATTGACACAATGATGGCTGCCGTAAAGGAAAATTGACCAAGCACTGACTTCAATCTGGATACTGACGTCACGAATCAGTCTAGCGAGTAGCGTGCGTATCGCTTGTTATTCATTAAAATTCCTAAATAAAAGGTCCTAATAAAATTGTAGGTGTAATTCTATAAATACATAGATTAAAAACAAAATAGTTGAACATATTTAAATCTCAATAACATTCCCTATTTAATGTGAAACACTATGTCATACAAATTAATTTATCATTGAGCTCGCCAATATAATTTGGAAGTCTTCTAGTCTGGAGTAAATAGGTACGAATGCATCGTCACTTTCCATCTTGTGATGTGCCATATATACAATGACATAAAATATGCTAACCAAGTTGTACTTAAAAATATGTTTATAAATCCATTAAAAATATAAAACATTCGTATATAGGACATTTCAAAACTTAAAACAATATCAGGATAACATTGCATTCGCCTTACATCTGAAAATAAGAAAAGCTTTCATTTAATTCGGTTTGTACATTTATAGCTTCAATTGTTCCAACGTACAGTTATAATTTACCTTGAATAGGAATTTCTATCAAAACCAAACTGTGTTCCGGCTGCTATCCTTGAATCAGTTCCCATTCTAGGCTCATGTGCTTACTATATACCATAACTATATGATCAATTATCAACAGGTGAGATAGTGGTCAAACGGTAGCAAAAACAAAAAAGCGTATTCGTTGTACTTTTTTTAATGGTATTTAAGTGACGAAATGAGTAAGTCACTCGCCTGATGGTAAGCGTCATGCTTAATTATGCAAAGATAATGGAAAATATACAACAGTTAAAAACAAATCAAAGACAAACTTATGTTAAAAGCGAGTCAATGGTAGTCACAGTCAAAAACCGGTTGATTGTCACGTTCAAAATTCAGCAAATTTTTAGGTCAAAATTCATGGATGGTCACTGATAAAGGTCATGTTCAAATAACAAGATCAAAAGACAAAATTTTATAGTCATATACAAAAGTTATGATTAATTAGAAGGTTTCAGTCAATGGTCAAGGTTAATTAACTGCCACAGTCAAGATTCATGATCAATTGGCAAGGCCTAAATTCAGTGAAACTTCTCGATCAAATGTCAATTTTCAGGGTTAAAAATAATACTCAGTCAACTGTCATGATCAAAAGCCAGTCAATTGTCACGGTCAAAAAACTAGTCAAACGTCATGGTCAATACATGCAATGCTTAACGTTTAACGTTTATTATTCGTACAGCGAAGGAGTGGAACTCATTGGTTGCGTCTTTGTTTCCCAAACGGTACAATCTGGTCGTCTTCAAATCTAGACGGAATAGGTACCTTCTATGTAAGCATGTTCAATCATCGGTCGCATCGTCACTTTCCATTAGGTGAGACAGTGGTCAAATGCTTGCCTATCCATAAAAAAAATTACAGTCAATTGCCACGGTCAACTTCAATCATCTGTCATGGTCAAGTTCAAAAGAGGAAGTTGAATACTGACGTCACGTTTCGCTAGCTACGAAGTTCGGGCGGTTCCCGGTCCGCCGCTTGCGCAGAGTGCCGAGGATAGCTAACATTTCCTTGACGGCTTCGGGCTGGTCGTCCTTCGGCTTCTTCTCCATGAAGTTCTGGTTGGAAGACTTCAGGTGGAATTTACCGCCTTTTATTTGGTCTACTATCGCATCTATTGCGCCGCCTTGGGCCTCTGAAAAGAGGATTGGAGAAGGATCAGTTTAAACATTGCAATAGGCTAGAAAAATTCTAATCAAGCCTAGATTATCAAAAAATATTGGACACGTATTTTTTCTTTTGACAATTAAACAAAAAATTACGAAGATATAGTGCGTGCAAATTCGGCGTGACGTCACGCCTCAGTACACTTTTTATCAAGGCGTGACGTCACAAAATTGGACGCTCTTTATCTTTGTTATTTTTGTTTAATTGACAAAAGAAAAAAATACATGGCCAATATTTTTCAACCGACTTCAAAAAAGGAGGTTCTCAATTCGTCTATATGTTTTTTTTTTGTACGTCGATGCGACATCTCCGCCAATTGTGAATCGATTTTGATGTTTTTTATTTGTTTGGTAGATTATACTTCAGAGATGGTCCCATATAAAATTCATCAAAGTCGGTCCAGCCAAAACCAAACTATAAGCTCTGCTTACGTTTAATTATTTAAATCTTACTGACGGACTATTTAGATTTTTTTCAGGCCACATCCCTATTAGTTATTTGATGAGTGTCTTTTTGGAGCCTAAGTGTAAAAAAAAAAGATTTTGATTGTGCTTTCTCATTAGTGAAAAAATTGGGACATTACCAAACTATTTGAACGAATTATTTGAGCTGCCCGTTGGCCTAGTTGGGTGATCGTTTGCCTTCTAAGCAGGGGTACCGGGCTCGATTCCCGGCGGGAACACAAGTTTTCTCCTCAAGGAAAATTATGTTTCTGGTTCTGGTTGTGATTGTGTGTGTGATGTGAATGTTTCCGGCACCCATGACACAAGTCATTGAACTTAGTGTGGGGCTGTGAGTGTGAAAGCGTTTATGTCTTTATGTTATGTCTTTATTAACGTCAATGTTTGTATAACAGTACATTTTGATAATTACTTCAATTAAAAGCATATATTTTGCCTCTGGGTAACCTAAAAGCCTAAATGGCCGCGTTCCTAGCTAACGGAATTATGATAATTTCTACACTCGAAGATTATTGTTAATTTCTGTACCACATTATTTATGATATTTTTTAAACTCTACGAATTGGGATAATTTCTGAAGTGAGACTTATAATAATTTGAACAGCAAGAATTTTCATAATTCCTAAACTGTGTGAATTATGATAATTTATAAACTATGATTTTTCATAATTACGTTACTGTTTGATTTGTTATAATTTCTAGACTGCACGACTCATGATAATTTCTCAACTGTGTGACTTATGTCAATTTTCGATTCGACTGTACGATTTTTGATAATTTATATATTGTATGATTTATGAATAATAATTATGATTTCCAAACACTATCCTCACCTCCGTTCTGTTTGCTCCTCTTCAACGTGCCTTGTTTGTTCGCCAGCATCGTAGCCATGTCCTCCCCCGCAGATTCAAATGCGGGGGGAGGGGGAGGTGGAGGCGGGGGAGGAGGGGGCGGGGGGCACGCCGGGGGCGGGGGGCACGGCGGGGGCGGTGGCGGCGCGGGGGGGAGCGGATATCCCGGGGGAGACGGCTCGCGGGGGGGCGGCGCTGAAACGTGTTCACACTATTGTAATGAAATTTTAAAGAGGCGATAAGATTTCTGGGAAGTCTTCTGGGACGGTACCTATTGCTTGAATAACAAGACTGGTTTCAGATGAAATAGTGAGTTGACAGTGATCCAACTGGTTTCTACAGGCAATTAAAATATTTCGTCTTTCAACTGATTGCACATACAATAACAATTGCTCGTTCCAATTGGAGAACGTAGTTGGACCACGGACAACAATCATTAATTATTTTTTTTATAACAAATGACATTTATAATACTAAATAAATCATTACTATTTGACCTAATGTCAATAGTTTTATAAAAAAAAACTTATTAGTTAATCTACATATATACTTATATTAAATTATTGGCTGATGATAAAACAATACGAGTTGAAACTTTGCAATTCTCAAGTTCCGATGATAATACTATATTGTTAACGCTTTCACACTCACAGCGCCACACTAAGTACGAAGACTTATGTCGATGAACTGCCCGTTGGCTTAGTTGGGTGGCGTTCGCCTACTAAGCAGGGGTATCGGGTTCGATTCCCGGCGGGAAAACCAGTTTTCTCCCCAAGGAAAATGTGTGTTTCTGGTTCTGGTTGTGATGGTGTGTATTATGTGGATGTTTCCGGCACCCACAACACAAGTCATCGAACTTAGTGGGGCTGTGAGTGTGAAACCGTTTATGTTTATTAGGTGCCGAAACCATTCACATCACACACAATAATCACACACAGAAACAATGCATGATAATTTCCAATTCCTCTTGGGCATAAAACTTGTGTCACACCGGGAATCGAACCCGATACCCGCTAAGTAAAAATGTATTCGAAAATGTATTTACCGATTTCTTCCATTTCTGGAACTTCTACTATCTCCTCTCTAACTTCGTCTTTAGTCAAGGAGGCTTCTCTTCTTTCTTCCCTTTTCTCATTTGCGCCGCTTTCGAAATAACTAATTCTCGACATTAGATTAGATTTCTTCGGCCGTCTGTCATCTAATCTCCTCTCAGATTCTGTCAACTTCACTGCACTTTCTGACAATTTCATCGCAGTTTCTGTTAACTTCGTTTCAGTTTCTATTGACTTCTGAACTTTGGGCGTTAGTTTAGTTTCTGTTAGTTTCGATTCTGTTTCTGCTATTTTCTGTAGTTTTATTTCAGTTTCGGTTAGCTTCTGATCTGCAGATGTGAGTTGTTGCTCTGCTTGCGTGAGTTTTCGCTCGGCTTCTTGCGCTTTACGCTCGGCGTCGTTGAGTTTCCGCTCGGCTCGCTCGGCGCGCTCGACCGCTTTTTGCGCGTCCTCTTCAGCCAGTTTGATTTTCTCTTCCCAAAGAAGAATGTCTGTGTCTTCGTGCTTTTCTGCTAGCTTCAGCTGTCAAAATTAAAAATCAATCGTTTATTCACATGGGCCCCAAAGAGGCACTCATGAAAGTTAATTATTCTACTGGCAGATTCGCAAATTTACAGCCGTCTCGAGAAGAACCTGAGCTCGGCGACGCATTTCTTTTTAAAACATTCTTAATCTCTAATACATTATTTTATTAACCTATGTGTTATTATGGTAGTCGCTAGAAAGCGCTTGCGCAATTTGCATTCAATGCCTGTAATGAATACATACATTTTTGACAATTCTATTGGTGCGGTTGGCGAGTCAGAGCCTCATACGGCGTGGGTCCCGGATTCGATTAACAGCTAGGTGTAATTGTGTGTGTTTGATACTCCGATTTACCAATACATGGACTTCGGAACTGCGCTCCAGTGTATCCACAGAATATAGGCGACAAAACGAAATATAAGAGACAATTCCGCAACGTTTAAAACTTGAAGGCGAAAATAGAGTTTTGCCGCGATAGTGAAAAAAATGGCGTTGTTGATTTTGCATTATTATCTAAAACCTGTGATTCGTCGAGTGTTAATGTGTGTATTATTAACCGTTAATACTCAGTAAACGTACATAAGTGTGGGTAAATCAAACAAAGTTCAAAAAAGTGATTTTCGCCTTCGCTCCAAAACTCCAATAGAAGTTCTAGTAAGGTTCTACCACTTCAATATGGCATGACTTGACGATTGAATTTGACTCTTTTACTTGACTTTGACTGTGACTAGGACTTTTAATATTAAATATAATTGAAATATATTATTACTTGACACTGACTAAATGCACAAGAATGCGAAGCCCAAATTAAAAGCAAAATAAATAATTAAACGCAAGCAAAGCTTAAAAAAACCGACTTCACCGCTTTATCTTCGGAACCAGATTTAATGTATTAAACACGCATTATTGACTATAACTCAAAAACAAGATATCAGATCTTGATCAAATTTCAATGGGACCACAAAAAAAGCACCAGCTTTGAAATAAAAAAAGAATCAGCAAAATCGGCTCAAAACGAAAGAAGTTATGAGGTAGCCTTTGAAGTCGGTTAAACGAGAACATCATCAAAGTAGGCGTACAAAATAGGCATTATTGACGATATTTCAAAAACTACTGATCAGATCTTGATCAAATTTAAATGGGATCAATTAGAAAGCTTGATCTTTCGAACTAAAAAAAAAATTTTTGAAATCGGCTCACGTGGAGAGAAAATATGAGGTAACACACATAAAAAAAAATACAATCGACTTGAGACCTCCTCCTTTTTTGGGAAATCGGTAAAAAAAGGTGAAAATAGACTAAGGCTAAGGAGATTAGACATACATTAAATTGTTTTAGTTTGTTTATAATCCTACTAATATTATAAATCCGAAAGTTTGTGTGTAAGTGTGTAAGTATGTTTGTTCCCTCTTCACGCTTTAACGGCTGAACGGATTTGGATGAAATTTGGAATGTACATAGATAATACCTAGGATTAACACATAGGCTACTTTTTAACTTGATAATAGCGGGCGAAGCCGCGGGGCACGGCTAGTCATTAAATACACTTCGTGGAGTTTGTGTCAGACCCGAGGGTCATTTGATCCACCTTCTAGAGGGTGTGATATCAATGTTTCTGGCTCCAAGAAACGCATTTGACCACAATCTCACCTGATGGAAAGTGATGACGCAGCCGAAGATGTAGCATGCTTGCCTAGAAGGTATCTGTAAGGTATCTTATTGTTTGTTTGTTTGTGGTCTCACCTGTAACTCCTCGAGCTGGTCCCGCTGCCGCTGGTCCTGTTCCTCCAGAGCTTCCTTCAGAGAGTCCACCTCGTTCAGAAGCGTCATCAGCCGCTCGTCCATCTGCACAACAAATAGGGAGTCAACATCATCATCATCTTTGGCTTTACCGATTTCGATAAATTTTATATGGTATAAAAAACATCAAAATCGATTCATATTGTGCGGAGATATCGCGTAACATACATACACAAAAAACATACAGTCGAATTGAGAGCCTCCTTTTTTGAAGTCGGTTGAAAAAAAGAAAGGATTATGGATTCAAGTGGCCAAAAATATTATAATTATTACCGACTTCACAAAAAAGGATTAGGTACTCCAGTTACCTCATTCCTTCTTTCCACGTGAACCGATTTTGAATTTTTTTTTTAGTTTCAAAGATGTTGCTTTCCAATTGGTCCCATTTAAATTTGATCAAGATTTGATCAGTAGTTCTTGAAATATCGTCAATAATGCGTATTCTGTGGACTACATTGACGATGTGCTCGTTTTTAACCGACTTCAAAAGTTACCTCATAACTTCTTTCTTTGTGCGCCGATTGATGATTATTTTTTTATTTGATAGCTGGTGCTTTCCATGTGGTCCCATTAAAATTTGATCAAGACCTCTAGTTCTATCTCTAGTTTTTGAGTTATCGTCAATAATGCGTGTTTAATACGTGAAATTTGATCAAGGTTCTGAAGATAAAGCGGTGAAGTAGGTTTTTTTTAAGCTTTGCTTGCGTTTAATTATTGGATCCTCTCGTTTGGATCGAAGTGGCATATAAAATTATGTTTATAATTTTATATGCCACTTCACATGTAGATTTAAGAGGAGATAAAGGTATCCGCGGATCCACGTGTGGGGCCGATCTGTGGATCCAAGTATAATCTGGGAGTCTTCAAGTCTCGAGTGAATAGGTATATTCTAGGCAAGCATGTCACATTTTCGGCCACATCATTATTTTCCATCAGGTGATATAGTGGTCAAATGTTTGCCTATTCCGCATAAAAATAATTAAACGCAAGCAAAGCTTAAAAAAAACCGACTTCACCACTTTATCTTCGGAACTTTGATCAGATTAGATGTACTAAACACTCATTATTGACGATATTTCAAGAACTACTGATCAGATCTTGATCAAATTTCAATGGGTCCCATTGAAATTTGATCAAGACATGAAAAGCACCAGCTTTCAAATAAAAAGAGATTCATCAAAATCGGCTCACAACGAAGGAAGGAATGAGGTTACTTTTGAAGTCGGTACCAATTCAAGCAAAATCATTAAAAATCGGTTCACGTGGAAAGAAGTTATGAGATAACACACCTGTATAAATAAAAAAAAACAGTCGACTTGAGTACGTCCTCCTTTTTTTGGAAGAAAAAACAAAGTGGACGATGGGAACTAAGTCTATTTTATTAACATCACCTTAAACACCACTGCAAAGACTACAAACTATACAATTTCGTAGATGACATATTTTTCCATTTATTTTCATATCTAAATCGAAGCTTAGTTCGCCAACAACTTAATCTCTGACTAGTCAAACTTGCTGCATCCTCGGTCGCACCATCGCTTCCTCAGGTAAGTGGAATAAAACATACCTCGGAAGGTACATACCTCGAGTTCTCCCATCAACAATGCACTTTGATGCGTTAGTAGTTTGACCCGTTTCTTGGCGGCGCGCGCTTCCGTTTTGTATCTGTAATATAAAAACAATATATATTGACTATTGTTTAAAAAACTACGGGCCAATTGCCTATATTTCCTAAAACTAAACTAAAACTATGTACAGCAAAGTACTAAGTTACCTACAAGACATCGAGCTTATAGGTAGCTCAAGTGCTCAAGCCCACTACCAGTGGGTAGCGTTCCCATCATGCTGGCGGCATTGCCCCTCTGAATTGCAATGCTAATAATAATCTTGTTTATAACATAGCATATAGCTTTTACATTCACAGTCCCACACTAAGTTCGATGACTTATGTCGTGGGTGCCGGAAACATGCACATCACACCTCATAACTTCTTTCCACGTGAATCGATTTCGAAAAATACGTTTTAGTTTGAAAGATGTTGCTTTCCAATTGGTCCCATTTAAATTTGATCAAGATCTGATCAGTAGTTTTTGAGTTATCATCAATAATGCGTGTTTAATACATTAAATCTGATCAAGGTTCCGAAGATAAAGCGGTGAAGTCGGTATTTTTAAGCTTTGCTTTTTAATGGTTTAAATAAAAATAATAAGGGGGCACCCATACATGTAAGTGGGGAGCAAAATAATTATAATTGTTTGTACTGTCACTTTAAAAAAATCTATATAGGACAATAATAATTTGGTAGGACATCAAAGTTACTGTTTTTAGATGTATTTTGTCCCGGGGTCTATCTCATACACATTAAAAGTTGAATCTAGTAGCTGAAACTAGTATATAACATCCGTTTTAACCTCTTATTAAACAACAAATACAAAAATCAAACAAATATTATTAAGAAAAATATTATAAGCAATTAACCGTAAAAATTTCTTCTCTATTAGGCAAAATATAAGCGCCAGATCTCAGATCGGGGCGGAGTACTAGTTTCCATCATTTTAATCATCAGTTTCAGGTTCGCGCTGCAGCGTTGCATATTATGTGCGAATTTAAAGTAGGAGACTTCATCGGTTTAGACGCTATTATATAAACGTAACAAAACAAACACTTCCACAGTCACATAGAGGGAAAAAATATAGCATTTTCTTAAAAATACAAATAAATTAATCTGCAGAAAATTACAGCTGTAGCTGTACCCTCAAATTATTATTTTTATATATGTAACCCTATTTTTGGGGCAGTCATGACAAGAAGATACTGAATACTCAGTTTCAATCGAGTAACATATTCTATAGTCCTATTATAATTATAACGAATCCCAAATATTTTAGAATTGATATCTTGTTTACAATAAATATATAATCAATGACACGTCAAAATGCCAGTTCAATATTTTCGCAATCCGCCATTTGTAACTGTGTTGTGTTGCTATCAATGTAACAAGATATTTTAAATGTACATTAAAACGAAATAAAAGTAAAGAAAATAAACATTCAAAAACAGTTACTATATTGTATAGCTATGTATGTATATGGTACATGGTGCTGGCCCAGGCTCCTTAAATTTCATCTCCTTTTCCTTGTGAAGGTTCACCTAACTAAGCCAACGGGCGATTCAAAAACTCTCATATTGATGCGTGTGTTGTGTTGTGTTGTGTAGACGTACGTCTCGGCCATCTGTCGGTCGTTGTCGGCGTGCTCCTTGAGCGCCGTCACCTCACTCATGAGCAACGTGGACACGCGGTGGTGCCTCTCCAGCTGCCGCCGCGCCTCCGCCAGCTCCGCGCCCAAAGACGAGCTCCGCGCCTGCCACGACTCCAGCTCCTGCCGATACATATTTACATTACTGTCAATCTACATCACATAAACGCAAAATAAATTATTTTGAATTTTGAACACATAAAAGCCACCCAGCCTCACACTAAGCTCGATGACTTGGGTCGTGGCGGCCGGAAACATTCACATCACACGTACAACCACAACCAGACCCCCAAATTTGCCATGAGGAGAAAACTTGTGTTTCAACCGGGAATCGAACCCGATACCCTGCATCCCCTGCTTGGAAGGTGAACACCACCCAAGTGAGCCACCGAGTTCATCCTACTAATATTATAAATCCGAAAGTTTGTGTGTAAGTATGTTTGTTACCTTTTCACGCTTTAACGGCTCAACGGATTTGGATGCGTAGCCATATATATGTAACTAATAGCCGTGCCCCGCGGCTTCGCCCGCTATTATCAAGTTAAAAAGTAGCCTACGTGTAAATCCTAGGTATAAGCTAGGTACATTTTAAATTTCATCCAAATCCGTTGAGCCGTCTCGAATTTATCAAAATCGAAATCTTCATCAAAAATGTATTCACATGAGCCCCAAAGAGGCAATTATGAATGTTGACGACCCAGTTGGCGCAGTGGACAGGACTGCCCTCTGCGCCGTGGGTCCTGGGTTCGATTCCCGGCCTGAGCACAAATACCTTCCCAAGGGATATTTGTGTTTCTGGTTCTGGGTGTAACGTGTGTGTAATGTGAATGTTTCCGGCACCTACGATACAAGTCTTTGAACTTAGTGTGGGGCTGTGAGTGTGAATGCGATTGTTGTTTGTTGTTTTGTTGTTAATGACTCTACTGCCAGATTCGCAAAATTACAGCCATCTCGAGAAGAACCTGGCTAGAAACTCGGCGGCGCATTTTTTTCATTAATTTTTTTAAAAACATTCTTAATCTCTAATACATAATTTTCTTAACCTAGGTGTTATTATGGTAGTCGCTAGAAAGCGCTTGTGCAGTTTGCCTCCATGCATCCTTGTAGGATTATAATATAAGTAGGATGGTTCCTAAGGGTCCCGCGCTAGGGCTCGTACGGTCATGGCGGCGGGTTCGAACCCCGCTCCAGTGCTATGTCCCTGTCGTCGTCACTCACCTGCGCCAGCGCCACATTGGCCTCCTGCGCCTCGAACTCTTGCAGCTTGGCGGCGTTGAGGTCCGTCTGCAAGGCCGCGATCTGTCGACTCAGTTCCGATACTGTTTGCTTCAGGAATTCCACTTCTTCGTTGCTGCTCGTGTCTGATGCTGGAGAGAGATGAAAATATGGATCAGTTGCGAGATGGAATGAGACAGAATTTGTAACAAGGTGAAAATAATTCTAAATAGAAGTTAAGGGGCCTGCGGTGGTTGATTTGCCCATACAATCGTAATACCGAATCATTTATAATTCAAGCATATTACCACCATACTGTGCTGTTATTGAGATTAAAAACGTTTTAATCTAGGTTCCTGGATAGTTTTTATTCCAAAGTAATTACCAATTGATTTTCACACATTATTACGACGTAAATGTCGCATGTTTAACTTACTCGTTTTGTATTAAAAACTAACACATTTTTTTTTCATTACAACAGGAATATAGATTATCATTTCAAGGTACTATTAATGCAAAAAACAATGGCTAAACATTACATTTTCATTAATATTTTTTGGTATTACGGCACCCATCATAATTTCTAACAAATTTTGTTCGGTCGGTAGTGCTATCGCATCTAGCATGGGCTCAGTTTGCCAGTTAAACAGGGACAGCCTATATAGCGACGGAGTTTTGCAATCGACTCGTTTCACAAACTCTCCGGCCTCTTAAGTCATCTAATATAGCAAATAATTCCTTCCTCGCGCGCTGTTCGTCTGTGTGAGTGCTACGTCTTTACACAACACAAGTAGACTGTAATTGGAGCCAGTGAGAGCGCGGACAGACATTTGAAGCCATATTTAATATATATGGCTATCAGAAAGCTATCTACATATATATCCAAACAAATGCTTTCACACTTCAAAACTGTCAAAATCACTGCGGCCGAAGATGTAGCATGCTTGCTTAGATACCTATTTACTCTTGACTTGTAGACTCCCAGATTGTACGGTTCGGGGAACAAAGACGCGGGCAATGAATTCCACTCCTTCGCAGTACGGATGACAAATGTGGAAGCAAAACGCTTCGAGCGAACCGGAGGTATGTCAACCATAAATGGATGACGTTTCCAGTTTGCCTTGTTGTTAGATAGTAAAACGGGCATCGGGGAATTAATTCGTGTAATTCCTGCGCACATTCGCCAAAATGTAATGGCTTTATTTGCGTTGTGTGATGTGTATGTGTCCGGGAACTCAAGATTCAAGTCTTTGAACTTAGTGTGGGGATGTGAGTGTGAAAGTGTTTATTATTATTATAACGTCCTTACCGGCATCATTAGAGTCAGTAAAGTCGATATCCACAGCCTTGGCAGGCAAAGCTTGCATCAGCGCTGTGCTGCGCCGCTTCAGCTGCTTGTTCTGCTTATACCATTCTCCCGCCTGTTGCATAACCCTAGGGAAAAAGTGATATTTATATATATAATACTAGCTGACCCGCCCGGCGTCGCCCGGGTAAACAAAAGCCTACACATAAACGCTTTCACACTCACAGCCATTAATCCAGCCATTAATCCAACCATTAACACCACACACACAACATTCACGTCATACCCAGAACCAGAAACACAAACTTCCCGTGTGGAAAAAACTTTTGTTATTGTGTTCCCACCGAGATTCGAATCCGCTGCTTTGAAGACGAACGCGCACTCATCTACCCAGTGGATAGTTCAAAGTTCAAAGATTCCTCACCCTGCGTCGCCCAATTAAAAAATCTACACATAAACACTTCCACATTCACAGCCACACACTAAGTTCAGTGACTTGTAGCGTGGGGCCGTAAACATCCAAGATTCACAACATATTAAAAACAAAAATTTCCCGTAGGGAGAAAACTTCTGTTACCACCGCGAATCGATCCCGCTGCTTTGAATGCAAACGTGCACCCATTTACGCGAGTAGATTGTTCAAAGTTCAAAAGATGACCCGCCCGGCGTCGCCCGGTTAAAAAATATACAAATAAACACTTCCACATTCACAGCCCCACACTAAGTTCAATGACTTGTATCGGGGGGCCGTAAACATCCAAGATTCACAAAGCATTCACAACATACTCAAAACCAGGAACACAAATTTCCCGTGGAGAGAAATCTTCTTGGTAAATTACCACCGGGAATCGAACCCGCTGCTTTGAAGGCGAACGCGCACCCATCTACGCCAGCGAGCAGTTCAAAGTTCAGGAACGACCCGCCCGGCGTCGTCGGCCGGGTAGTAAATATTAAAAAACATACCCATAAACGCTTTCACATTCACAACCCCACACTAAGTTCAATGACTTGTATCGTAGGGCTGTAAACATCCAAGATTCACACAACATTGACAACATACTCAAAACCAGAAACACAAATTCCCGTGGAAAAACACCTGTGTTCCCACCGGGAATCAAACTCGGTGCTTTAAAGGCAAACGCCTACCTAACTACTCCAGCGGGCAGTTCAAAGTTCAATGATAAGTTATATATAACCGACTAAACAAAAAAAAAACAGTCGAATTTATATCTTCCTTCTTATGTAAGTCGGTTCAAAACATAGAAGTATGCCGGATTACGCAGTAACTATTACATTCTGTGATCCACCGTTTTCACCCTCAAATAAACTTAACGATTTCTCCCAGACTATAGGTCCAAATTATATGCAGTGAAGTGCAAATTGCATCTACGTGAACTACGTAAGCAGATGAAATAGGTTTTTTTGATAAGGATTAATATTAAATACCTAAAAAAAGGCAACGAAATAGAAGCCGCTATTTTTATGTGCAGGAATACGTAGTACGTGTCGATAAATTTCTGACCCGTCCCGTTCACGGGAGGTCTCCCGTGAAACTAATTTCACGATTTCTCACAGACTATTTATCCAAATCACATGCAGTAAAAAGTAAATGGTATCTACATGAACTACGTAAGACGATGAAATAGTTTATTTGGATAAGGATTAATACTGAATGTCTCAAAAAGACAACTAAACATCGGCCGCTTTTTTTTCAGATTTTTAACAAAGAAAAGTATTTTTTCTGAGCTATACATACATGTTAGATATATGCTGTCGCGGACTTTTTTGTAAAACTCATGAAGGCCAACATTTTTGCTGAACATTGTACTCACCTATGTCTAACTGTTTAGTCAGCGTACGCCGATAAAGCGTAAAGTAAGCAAATTTATCTCCGACTTCTCTTACGAATATTATTATTTCGAACTGATAACTAACTTCTATCCCAACAAAACATAGCCTATGACACTCACTGATAGTGTAGCTATCTATTAGTGAAAGAATTTTTGGAATCGGATCAGTAGTTTCAGAGATTACCTTTTACATACAAACAAACAAACAAACAAACTTTACCTCTTTATAATATTAGTATAGATAAATATATATATATATATATATATATATATATAATTAGAGCGCGAGAGGGGATATTTGTCGAGCGTAAAATAACTTTGTTGTGGCGCTGACAAGATCGTTTTTGACACGAATAATTGAAACGCAAGCAAAGCTTAAAACCGAGTTATATTTCATCGCTTATATTTCGGTTTTGGCTCGATAAAATTTATATGGGACCACCTCTGAAGTATACTCAACCAAACAAAAGAAAATCCTTAAAATCGATTCATAATTGGCGGAGATATCGCGTAACATACAAAAAAAAAACACAGTCGAATTGAGAACCTCTTTTTTTTAAAGTCGGTTGAAAATAACGTTTAGCGTGAAGGATTTGTAATGTAGCGTAAGCGTTTGTGTATAACAAGTCAAAAGTTCAAAAACTAAACTGTACGAAATCGCTTCTCATATTTTATAATTAAACGCAAGCAAAGCTTAAAATAACCAACTTCACTGCTTGATCAGATTTAATGTATTAAACACACATTATTGACTATAACTCAAAAACTAGAGATCAGATCTTGACCAAATTTTAACGGGACCACATGAAAAGCACCAGCATTCAAATAAAAAAAATAAAAAATACAGTCGACTTGAGTACCTCCTCCTTTTTTGGGAAGTTGGTAAAAAACAACGTGTTTTACGTTTTTTTTTAACTTTGGTTCCGCAATCTTGCGCATTTAGTTAGTCAAGTAATAAAATATTAAGTGGAACATATTCCATAATAGAAGTCCTAGTCGCAAGTCACAGGCAAATTCAAGTAAAAGAGTCAAGGTCCAGTCATGGTCAAGCCAATACCCTAATAATGAGGTAGAATTTTTTTTTAGCAAAAAAATAAAAAAAGAAAAAAAAATCTAATGTAATATTAACTTTACTAGAACTTCAATATAAGGAATTTTTTTACTTAAATATATTATATAAACTAATTTGCCTACACTCAAGCAGGTTCACTAAATATTAACGGTTAATAATCCACCATTTTTACACATTAACAATTGAAAAATCACAAGTTTTGTTAAAGAAAACAATATCAACAACGCCCTTTTTTTTATTTTCACGACAAAACTCCGATGACTAACGTTATACTTAATAAAAACATAAAAATAAAACGCTTTCATACTCACAGCCCCACACTAAGTTCGATAACTTGTGTCGTGGGTGCCGGAAACACTCACATCACACACACAATCACAACCAGAACAAGAAACACAAATTATCCATGGGGAGAAAACTTGTGTTCCCGCCTGGAATCGAACCCGATACCCCTGCTTAGAAGGCGAACACTCACCCAACTTAGCCAACTAACTTATGTACCTACTATGTGTTACTCCATGGGACTGACTACGGAACAAGCGAAGGTAATAGAACATACACTTCGACTATACAACAAAAACTAAGTTAAAAAGGTTGATTCAATACAATTATATAATTTTATCCTCTATGCGACTTTCTGTTCCAAGAAAATAATTTATGTACCCAACATAAATGTGGTCGCCAATAGATATTTTTATAATATGTTTTTTTACAGTGGTTAGGTTAGTGAGGCTATCCTTAAAGGTTCTTCATTTATTACCCGCCCACGGAGAAGCAAAATATTGTATTGCAGGTACGTTATGTATGTACTTATATTATATGTATTGTATTTTATAAATAACTAGCGATCCGCCCCGGCTTCGCCCGGGTGTGATAAATGAAGAACCGCTAGACCGATTTTGTGCAAACTTCACATAAACCTAAATAGTCCGAACAAAGCCTAACATTTGGTTTGGATAGATGAGGCCGTTCATGAGTTATAAAATAACATCGAAAAGTGGCATTGATTTTTATATATATAGATTATATTCTAACACACAGACAAACTGACTCACTCACACTTTCTCAGACACGCACATACACACACACATACAAACATCTATCTCACTAAATTGTTTTGTATTGTTATACCAATTAGGAGAGTAAATAATAATTGTACTTATCTAGGGAGACCTATAATTGGATGTACTATATATATTTCATGTTTTGTATTTAAATTATCTTAATGCTGTTGGTCTTCTGAATAAATAAATATATAAATAAAAAGGGGGAATTGATTTAATTTTATTTTTTTTAGGATGAGCAACCGCTTACAAATCTAATAAGTAATCTAATTTAAGTACCTTCTTTGTGTATGTAATTTTTTTTTTTGTGATTTTTAATTTCTTTCTATACTATAAATTATTCTTCTGAACGGCTGCAACGATTTTGATGATTTTTTTGTGTGTTTAGGTGGATTCAAGTATTGTTTAGATTCACAATTCGATCCTATAGGTAATGTTTTTTTTAAAAGCCGATATTCGCTTATTTTTCTTAGAATAGTCTTACTAAAAAACTTAATATTGTGATCGTACTGAAAACGTAGTGTTATGTTCCAGAGATTACATTTTACAAACAAACAAACTCTACCAGTCTTAATCCAATCATTAACTTTCATGAGTGCCTCTTTAGGGCCCATGTGAATAAACGATTATGATTTTGATCTACACTAATAACACAGCCAAAGACGGGAAGCATTACTAGTTAATATAATCAACATAAATAACATCAACGCTTTCACACTCACAGCCCCACATTAAGTTCAAAGACTTGTGTCGTGAGAGCCGGAAACATTCACATCACACACATAATCACAACCAGAATCAGAAACAGAAGTTTATCATGGGGTGAAAATCTGTATTCTCGCCAGGAATCGAACCCGGTACCCCTGCTTAGAAGGTGAAAGTCCGCCAGCGGGTAATTTTGAAGTAAAGAACCGATTTCAAAAACCTGAATACAAATTCGTCTATCTATAATTTATTAACGTTTTTAAAACAGCAAGTGATAGGTTGCAAAGTGGTTTGGCTAAAATCCCATCAATAAAATGTCGATATTATATTATTTAAATATAAGTCGATATTTGTGACTTTTACAATACACTTTTAATAGCCTAGCGTTCGCCCACTAACTCCTCTCATGGTAAAGAATGGATGTGATATCTTCCTTAATTGAAAACCAAAAGAAACAAACAAAAACAAATGTATTCACACTCACAGCCTCACACTAAGTACAAAGGCTTGTATCGTGGGTGCCGGAAACATTCACATTACACCCAGAACCAGAAGCACAAATATCCCTTGGGAAGGAATTTGTGCTCCTGTCGGGAATCGAACTCAGGACCCACGGCACAGAGGGCGGACACATGTCCACTGCGCCAACTGGATCGTCAAAATATTCAAATTTGTATAGTATTGTATATTGCTAAAATAAACATATATTTATTTTAGTACATTCATGATTAAATATAGTTAATTCATTATTGTATAGTATATTTTTTTTAATCTGCCTGCCTTAAATGTGAAATGAAATTGAATGCTCTTATTTGCTTTAAGTGTAGGTAAACAGATGTAGGGTTCAGTGTGTCAATATAGTTCACACACTTGGTCATAATAGTGACATGCAAATATTGATTTGAGGGCTAGGTAGTTAGATATCTTTATATATATATATATATAGAATAATAATTTTGATTATATTTTATACAATAAATGGAGTTGTGTGATACGAATGTTTCCGGTACCCACGATACAAGTCATCGATCTTGTTATGGGGGTGAGTGTGAAAGCGTTTATATTTATGTATTAGAGAAGTTTTTATTCGAAAAAATATTGGGAAAAAATGCGCCGCAGAGTTTCTTGCCCGGTTCTTTTCAAGATGGCTGTAAATTTGTGAAGCTGACATTGGAGTCATTAACTTCCATGAGTGCCTCTGTGGGAGCCTCTACGGGGCCCATGTCAATAAACAATTATTTACATTTTTTATTGTGAATAACGGAATTTAACAAAAAAAATATGCTTTTCGCAATTTTTTCTTTATCTGTGCTATAAGACGTTGCTTCGTACCAAATTTCAAGATTCTGAGTTCACGGGAAGTACCCTGTAGGTTTTGATTCCTTTGCGAGTGTCGAAATATGCAGCATAAACGGCTGTATCTTTTGATTGCGTTGGCTTAGAAGTTTTTTTCACAGCTCCAATGCTGCGTTCACACGGAGGTAAGCTTTGTCGGGTCTTATTACTGTCTGATCTGAAAAAACCGATTGTCGGATCTTTAAACCGAATGCTCGTGTGAACTTTAGCATTGAAATACTGTTGTCACTGACCCGGATCCTACAAAAAATCAGATTCGACAGAGTAAGACACGACTCCGTGTGAACGGGGCGTTAACATGAACATTACACCTGAGTATTTGGTATGAATTTCAGCTTGATACCTCTACGCGTTCCTGAGGAAAAGGGTCTTGACAGACAGACAGACGGACAACAATATAAGGGTTCCGTTTTACACTATTGAGGTACGGAACTCTAAAAAAATGGTTTTTCTTTAATTTTATTCTAGGTACGTTTAGTTCCTAGATTAACACGGACAAGGCCGCGTGGCTCAACTAGTGTAAAAAATACATAGTGCCTTCCGCCTCTACATCCAGATAAGGTAAAACAAATGACCGGTCATTATATAAATCTGCGGAGGCATTAAGTTTCCTGATAACAAGCTTTTAAACGGTTTTAAGTGTTTAACCTTTGGCTGTGACACGTACGAGCTAGTTGAGTGACCTCGTTCCAAAATATACATTTAAATCCTACTAATATTATAAATCCGAAAGTTTGTGTGTCAGTGTGTAAGTATGTTTGTTCCCTCTTCACACTTTAACGGCTGAACGGATTTGGAAGAAATTTGGAATTTACATAGCTTATACCTACGATCAACACATAGGCTACTTTTTAACTTGATAATAGCGGGTGAAGCTGCGGGGCACGGCTAGTCTTTTATGATTTATAGGCTAGCATTTAGTCACATTTATCTATCTAATACCTTTAAACGAGCAATTCTTGTATATATTATGTATATATATAAAATCTGAATCTAGGAAACGTCTCCGACGATTTTCGTGTAATTTAGTATGCAGGGGGTTTCGGGGGCGATAAATCGATCTAGCTAGGTTTCAATTTTAGAAAACGTCATTTACAATTCAATTTCCAATTTGATAAAAGTTCCACTAGTTGCGAATTCGGCACTGCTATAAACGCTTTCACACTCACAGCCCACACTAAGTTCGATGACTTGTGTCGTGGGTGCCGGGAACATTCAGATAACACACAATTACACAAAATATAACATTGGTTAATTAAAGAATACATTTAATTATAGTAGGTACATTAAAACAAAATAAATAATAACTATTGCAAAATTACATTAAATATTTTCAAAATTAAATGTCAGACAAAAATTCAAAACCCAGAACGAGAAACAAAAATTTCCCTTGGGGGGTACAGTTATTTCCGCCGGGAATCGAATCCAAAACCAGCTGCTTAAAAGTTGAACGCACACAACTTAGTAAAATATTCAAAAGAATCTGTCACATTTTTTTAATTTTCACAGGCTTTGAACTTAGTGTGGGGCTGTGAGTGTTAAAGCGTTTTATTTAAACTTACTTGTTCATAACTCCGGCATCTACCTCATGCTGGTTCTTTAGTTGCTGGTACTCCTTAAACAGCTTCTCGGAGACAGCCTTCAGCTTGGCCAGCTCTCTTTCCCTCTCTCGCAGCTCGCTGTCCAGGTGGTTCCGTTCCTCCACCACGATGTTGTGCCTTCTGTTGAGATCATCATACTCCCGTTTTGCTGGAAATAAATATCAAATTGTTTTTATTGTTGTAAGTTAAAAAATGCTCTATATACAAAGTGGTATTCCTGGGTAAGGTATATATTCCAAATTCTATCCAAATATGTGCAGCTGTTGCTCTTAGCTTTACACTTTCATTCTCACTCACAGCCCCGCACTAAGTTCGTAGACTTGTTTTTCAAGTGCCGGAAACATACATCACACAATTACAAACAGAACCAGGAACACAAATTTCCCTTGAATAAAAACTTTGTATCCCACAGGGAACCAAACTCGGCATCCGAATCATAGAAGTCAGTCACGTAACCGACTACGCCACAAACTTTCGGATTTATAAATCAGTGTGTTGATTATGCATTTACAAACTGTCAACCTCCATGCTTCAGAGGATATGTTAAGCAATCAATCCTGGTTAGTCATAGGACAACGGTCTTGAAGCCATGTCAAATGCTGAACCACCTGAAAAAATCTGACTCTAGGACTGCAAACAAAGTCATTCCATTTATGGTTGTCAAACCTCTGTATTCATAATCAAACAGCAAGGAGTGGAACTCATAAGACGTGTCTTTTTTTAATTTGTTCCTGAGCTGTGCTAGAGCACTACTAGAGCAAACATGTATCTAAATAAAAATACTATGATATCCTTGACTTGTCATCACTTTCCATCAAGTAAGATATAGTGAAATGGAAGTGTTCCATAAAATAAATAAGAGAAATGCATTACAAGACCAAAATAATAAACATATATTTATTTGGTGATAGTTGAAATACCCAATGGCTTCATTGCGACTCAATAAAAAAAAAAATCATCTTTTTTCGATTGGAACATAAGTTTTCTTCAATATACATTATGCAGGATTGTACAGAAATATTTCCAGTGAAATTAAAAGGCATAAATAGAATTAACATCTAATCTTCATAAATCTTAGTGCGAAACAAGCACAGTGCTTTGCCATGCAGTATTTTGAACTAATTAAGTTGAAAACTGCACTGGACAAGCGAGACGTCTACTTAGATGAGACGAACATAGCCCTTTACTTTTGGTCACTCATTACATAAAAACAAATTAAAAGCACAAAGTTACACCAAAATTGGTCCAATATTTTTTGCGTTATGCTTGTACTGACAAATAGACGATAACCAACTCAAAATAGACAAATGCGTTTTGCTTCCGCATTCATTGTGCAAACTGCAAAGGAATAGAACTCCTTGCCTGAGTGCCTGTTTCCTGATGAGTACAATATGGGAGTCTTCAAGTCACGAGTAAATAGGTATCTTCTAGGCAAGCTTGCTCTATCGTCGACCACATCGTTGCTTACCATCAGGTGAGATTGTGGTCAAAGTTTTAAACTATCTTGAATTAAAAAAAAAAATTTATTGTACATGAACTAAACTAAATATGACAAATGAGTAGCATTACGTTGAAAATGAATACTAATTGTAAATTAGTCACATAATGCCAGGTATTGTAATATTATTGTTTTTCCTCGGAACAGCGACATAATCAGCAGGTTTTAGTAAACTTTCCTGTTACATGAATCATATTTTAGCCGTGTAAGTAATTTTAGATTTTTACTGACTCTACAAAATATGAGGTACTCAAATCGACTGTATTTTTTTTTATATGTGCTACCTCACGATGATTATTTTTTTTATTTTAAAGTAGATGATTTTCATGTGGTCTCATTGAAATTTGATCAAGATTTGATCTCTAGTTTTTGAGTTATCGTCAATAACGCGTGTTTAATACATTAAACCTGATCAAGGTTCCGAACATAAAGCGGTGAAGTTGGTTTTTTTAAGCTTTGCTTGCGTTGAATTATTTATGTTTATGTTGAAGTGCCTGTTAGCTTAGTTGTTTGTATTCAAAATACCATTCACTAAACAGGGTTTAGACTATCTACGAAATCAAATCTCAGAAAAAATCTGGTGAGATTATGGTCAAATGATTGCCCATCGGCATAAAAAAAAAAATCTATCTCCCTATAACATATGTTTCAAACACTCTTACACATGCATTCCTTCAAAGTTAATGATAAAATATATCTGTCTCTAAGTTAAGCAACCCACTCCAGATCATTAATTAATTACCGATATTCAATCAAACAGGCTGAAGGATGCTAAGCCAAATTGTTGAAAATTTACACGGTTAGCCATTAGTGGAATGCGAGTGTGAATAGCAGGCGAAGCCACAGGCACGTGGCGTCGCCTGCTATTATCAAGTTAAAAAGTAACCAATGTGTTAATCCTAGGTATAAGCTATGTACATTCCAAATTTCATACAAATCCGGTCAACCGTTAAAGCATGAAGAGGAAATGAAGAGGGAACAAACATACTTACACACTTTTTTTTTGTTTTTTTTATGCTCGATAGACAAGCATTTGACCACTATTTCAGATAATGGAAAGTGAAGATGCAGCCAAAGATATTTCATGCTTGCCTTTCTTGGTTAACTTTCTCATTTATAGTACTAGCTGTGCCCCGCGGCTTCGCCCGCTATTATCAAGTTTAAAAGTAGCCTATGTGTTAATCCTAAGTATAACCTATGTACATTCTAAATTTCATCCAAATCCGTTCTACCGTTAAAGCGTGAAGAGGAAACAAACATACTTACACACAAACATTCGGATTTATAATATTAGTAATAATTAGTAGTATGATGAGCAGTCATTATTGCTCTAAGAAGCTAGTGTTGGACTAAGGTTTGTTCTCACTTGCAGATAGTATTGTGGTTGAGGTTAATAAAAAAAACACTAGGTCTAAAATATTACTCAGAAAATTATAGCAACAGCTTTGTCTAAATAAATCCCTTTTTTTCGACACTTAAGTTGTCGATCTAATTAAACTTAAGTGTAGAAATAAAGGGCGGTAAATTATTTGGCTGGCAAAACTTGCATACTTATATATCTTAATGTATAGGTACCTATGATCTTTATTTTTAATTGTGTTTATATATTGTGTTTTGTGTTTAATCTGAAATAAATTAAATTAATAACTACACATACTTAATGCCTACATTATTTCATTGAACTTACTCAGTTAAATTGCTAGACGTGAGTCTTATCAATTCTCTTATCAAAAAGAAAACGTGATTTAAAGACGTGAAAGTGATGATAACAGCTTGATCTGTAGACCGCAGAATCAAACATCAAAGAAAACGAAGTATAATATTACGAAAATAGAGTAAAATACTTATAAAATGTATTGCAACTTACTGGAAACTGCGTAAATAAAAAGTATGAGTCAGCAGTCTTCAGTGTTGAAATTAACAAAGAAATCGGCAATGAGCAATGTTTACATTATTGCGGTAAAGTTAGCTTAGAGAATCTCCTGCATATTATTTTTTAAATATTTTATTTACACATTCTAAAGATTTAAAGAGTGATTACATTATCTTTGTGTTTAAATTCTTATATCGTTTGATTTTGACATTTCTTTGTTATGACATTTACTTGTAAACAAAAACATTACGAAATAGTGTTGGCCATTTCAAAAATCGATAGATTTTGGAAATAAATTTCACGTAACGTTATGATAACGTTATTTATGTAAATAATTCTAAAACATACGTTATTAGCAAAGTTCGATATACTAATGACCCATAACAATATATGACGTCAATAGTAAACCACAATAGTGTGATATTAAATTACAACACCACGTTCCTACTTGTTAACCACATAAAAACCTAATCCTCTCGGGCGAGCATTGGAGGATCTCAAGATTTAATGTGATAAGCAACAGGTTATCATCTGCTATAATCCACAAATACGAGTAAAGCATTCAGACCACTGGTGTTTTCGTTTGCATACGATCACCGCGAAGGAGCATGCGCAATTGCAATGACAACATAAGCTATGATAAAATGTTGCAAGACTTTTCAAATAATATATAAAAAATCATACCCTTCTCTGATTTAAGTAGGTAGGTTTTATGCTTCCTCTCTGCATCTTCATATCGGTTTTTCCATTTTTCGACGTACGTAGAGAGCGCAATGTTTGCTTCCTTGGTGTTGTGGTGCGCATCGGGCGGCGTCATCCTGACGGTAGTGGCTCGAGGTATCCTCGTGGCCGCGCCGCCGCCACTGGGACAGAGCGAGACGGCGGAAGCGCCCCGCGCGCCTTGACACTGATTGTTGCTCGACGCGATCGCAAATACATTATCACCGTTCCTTTTAATCATTTTTGCATTCGATTTTTATTACACGCGCGCGTCGTTCGCTCGCATCCTCTCGTTTTCACGTATGCAAGCCGTGACACGTGTCTTCATCAACAGGCTGGTGCGTCAATCCTGCAAGCTCAGCCCGTGAGAGTGTTTAACAGAATACGCGAATAAAATGTCTTTGTTCTCACCGTTGAGGAAAATACGTGCAAATATTCGCGCTAACTATGTCAACCGCGATCGCTCAATTAAATAACCTTGGATCCCGGGGGCTGAAACCAATAAATAATTTTAAAAGCGCGTGATGTAGCCGTAATTTACGTTTGATTGTCCAATCGCTACTAAGGTTACTAAGCGTATGACTGTGATATGATAATGAAAACTTCGTCATTGTGAGTCACTCGGCTTGATGTTTACGCTTATTGTTTACGTTCGTGGCTGTATCATAGTTAAAATTATAGGCGTGTGATATCCATCCTAGAATCTTGTTAGATTTTATTTGAAAGGCATCTATCTACCTAATGCATGTATGTATCGATATGCTATCAGTGTGCTCGTAAAACCGCGGCCTTTATTGTTATTTGATATCAGTCTCTTCGCGGAATCTTACTTGGCAATTTTGCATTGATTTGTTATGTTCTTGAGTTCATGATTCTGTAGGTAATCTACATTTCATTAGAATTTATTATCTTATTAGATGTTTAAAATAAATTATTGATGTTTTAATTTTATTATTGTTTATAACATTATAAGCTTTTGCATTATAGTGGTTGAAGTATGCGGTTTTGTTTCGTATATAAATTAAGTATAATTATACTTATTTTATTCGTTAAATTAACATTCGTTTTTTATGACTATCGGATGATACACTGGGTTTTGTATGGATAATACATGTATACTAATTAGAAGGTAAGTTAGATACCTAAGTACTTAGGTACATAATATAAGTGCTGTTAAATTAGTTACTTCATAATTTGCTACTTACCTAAAAGAAACAATAATTTAGCATAAGTTCGATTAAATAATTAAATTGGTTCTAGCCATAACGTTATAATATGAGATCTACTTATGGAGGTAGTAATTTATATATAAAACATTTATTCACATGATTCAAAAAGGTTTGAAAAAATAATTGAATTGGGTATACTTAAGCAAAATGTTAATATTCATAAATAACTAAATTTATAAATTCATCTTAACTGGCTTAGAATTTCTAGAGATGTAATGCTACCGCAAACTTCTTAGAAATCACATCATAGATTATCTCAATTATTTTTCTATTCAATGCTTATTTTAGTATTTTTATTGGTATTTAAAAAAAACAGTTTACTGTCATAGGATTGTATTGAGCTAAATGAATAAAAATACTTACTTTACGACACTTGTACATTGATCCCGCGTCACACAACACGCAGACTCGCGAAAATAAGCAAAAAACAAAACATTTATTTCACACCAAAGTTACCACATGTCAAAGTCCAACGAGAAAACGCACTGAACGCATTTCATCCAAGTAGGGACGAACGGAAATTCTAAATTTAAACCGTTCCCAGAGAAACGAGCAAACACCAAACAGCGTGTTGCTTGTCTATAGCTCAAGACAAGACAGCGAGCCGTGTGGGCCGACGGAGCTCAAATTGTGCGACTTGTAAAGTGATTTAATTGTCAAGAGCTCCAATGTAAAGCATTAGTCTTCGTGTGCTAATGTCCGCTAGCTTATAGATAGAGAATTGGATATAATGAAACGAGATACGGTTATTAGATTTTCCTTGTTTGTAATTAAACCACTTAGCTTTTAAGGATTACACAAGATCAAGTCTCTACATAATACAAATATTTTTATTCCTGTTCTTGCTTTAATGAGAAAAAGAGGAAGAAGTGACATTGAATTTTAAATGTCAATGTTAAGCTAAGAAGATAATATAAAAAAGCTCACACTCTAAGAAATTATAGCACGAATCAATTTCTAGAGGTTAAGTGCATCTGATCATTCAATCACAATGTATTAATAAAAATTTTATTATATAATTAAGTAACCTAAGCTTCGTGTCAGCAGTTTTCATAATTTTAGAAGAATAAAGCGTTTTGATATATAAAATCGAATAAAGAATTAGAAGCAGCATTAACAAAACGTCATTAAAAAAAAAAAAATTTAAACGCAAGCAAAGCTTGAAAAATCCTATATCACCGCATCATTTTCGGAACCCTTGATCAGATTAAAAGAATTAAATACGCATTATTTAGAAAAACTACTGATAAGATCTTGATTAAATTTAAATGGGGCCACATGAAAGCACTAGGTTAAAAATAAAAAAATCATGAAATCGGTTCACCATAAAAGTTATGAGGGAAAAAAAAATAAAAATTAAAAGATACAGTCTTCAAAAAATACAGGAGGCTCACAGTCTCCTGCATTTTTTGAAGACGTTTAATAATGCAATAGAAGCAGCATTAACAAAAAATCATTCGAATAGCCACAAAAAGCACCTACCTACTCAAAAGATTAAAAAATATAGCAAGTTAAGCCGCTCGTAGACCGGATGACCTTACAAACATTTCCATATTTAGGAAACAGGGTCAGTTGAGGTAGTTTTGTGAATCGTTGCCAACAGTAGCCCGGGTTCCAGTACAACAAGGAAAGCTGATTGCGATAGCCATGGCGATAGCCGAGAACGCAACAATGTGGTCATTAGCAGATACTTGAATGGGACGACTCGTGTAGGCTTATTAATGGTAACGGTTCAATGGTCAGCTCTCAATGATAGTGAAGTATCTTTATTACTTACATGATTATTGTGGTTCGAACAAAAATTCGTATTTACAATGTATCATTGAAATTTCGTTATCTAGTATCTTATATGCATTTCGATAGTATTGAATTAACACAAAGACTTAATGATCTATCTATTAAAACAGCTTAGTGTGTAAATAACTTTAAAAATAATAAAAAATGTAGGTATAATGCTAGATACATTTATATAATTTGAGAGCCTGCGTATTCCAGGTCTAGTGTGTTTACCAGCTTCGATCACATCGTCACTTACCATCAGGTGTTATAGTGGTCAAACACTAGCCTGTCACAAATAAAAAAACATTACGAACGTAATTTTGCAATTACGCATTCATCATAAATAAATATGTAATTAATGAAGTACTGATTTAGGAGTCATAAACTTTCATGACTGCCTCTTTGGGGCCCATGTGAATAAACGATTTTGATTTGATTTGACTTACTGAGCCACGGGATATAAGGTAGCCTATATCTTAATATTCGAGCCCAGCCTAGCCTATCTATGCACTGATTTTCATACAAATCCATCCAGCCGTTACTGAGATAAAAGAAGAATATGTGTTTCATCTTAATAAATTACATATTTGACTGAGATCATAACTTTAAAATATACAAATCTACAATAAATCGCACTGACACCATGATTTCCGTTCTGGTTTTTTGTTCGTTGTTATTTGTAAGCACAGTAACATTAACAACATAGCTAGAACCATTCACCCAGGCCAAAATTAACATATACCTCATGAATTTCTCACTCAACAAGATGCAAATAAGAAGCGTGAAACAACCACGTGCGTTTTACTTCCTGAAATATCTGAGTCACTTTTAATACGGAATATTTTTTATGAGCGAATAATAAATATGATCCTGAGATCGTTGACCGCTGCAACCTATTTCTGTATCTTTGTTATCCTCGCAGTGGGCTCGTAAAACCTAGCGGACGACTTTATGGACGTAGGATTATGTGATGTGGACCACGGTAAAAATGTCCCTTTCTTATATGGCGAGATTACATGATATTATTACGGTTTTATGTTGTCCTTCTCGTATTACTGCTGTAGGGGATAACAGAACAGACGAAACAACTTTCGACTTGACAACAAACATTTTCATTAGGAAGTTTTATCTGTTGAGGAAAATGGGACAATCGTAATTACTTTCGTTTTGACATCAAATATTTTCATTTTTAATTCCTAAATAAGACAGGTTGCTAAAATGTTTACGAAGTTTTAAAAAAAGAACTTTACAAGCTGATTACGAAACCTTTTTTATATTATGTTCCAAAATATAAATTTTGTAGGACAGCAAAGTCATTGTTTTTAGACAAATTTTACTTATATCCTATACATAAACAACCATCAAAAACATATGAATTAGAAAAATATTATAAGCACATAACAACAGGAGTTAAGCAAAAACAACAATAGTCCTCACTTATTGTCACTAGATGGCATCACAGGGCAAAATACATGCGTTTCGTTTACAGTTAATCTCCACAAAGTCAAGAGATATTTTAAATTATTTGTCAGACAGTTGTCGAATAGCTGTAGCGATGTCTTAGTTCAAGCGAAGTACTAGTATTTATATGTACAAGATTAGGAGAGCTCCATATCAGATAAGACAGTTTTATTATTTTTACCAAAAGCGAGTCAATTAATGTCAACTGACATCAATTAAACAATTCGAACAAATTTTTGCAGTTAGCTTAATTAGAACAGTTTATAGAGATCTGGCATTACTGGCACCCACATGAAGAGTGGTTAGCCAGAGTTGTATTAAGGACCTAAACAGGGGCTAGGGCACAGCTAATAAGTAGGTACCATTGGGTGTGACGAAAAGGTGACATGACATTTAGATCTATACGAAAAAGCAGAAGTTTTTATGTGATTCACGTACTTTTCATCTTTGGTAACATCATCACCTTGGCAATCTCAAGCGTGATAAAGAGAAATATAAATAAAAAGTCAAGACTTTACTACAACAGTCTCAGAATATTTAATCGGCATCTTTAACTGAAAGACTACTACTGCCCATCAAACGGCTTCCTTGTTTCTAGTAATATGTACAATGGTAACTATCAATCTATCAGCTAGCAGCTCTCTACACTCCCATTCACTATCAGAATACGTTCCTGGGCGCCAGTCAATCCTGATTGTGTGGGTGTGGATGTGGACAGGACTAGTTTATTGCAAAAGTTTTTACAACAGGGCGGGCTGTAGGCAGGACAATGTGATTTGTGGCAATTTGTAAGCAAATGTATTGGGCTAAAATAAATAATTAATTATTAGTAATGACATGTTAGGTTAATTAAAATAGCATCTATTTGTTTTATGTAGTTTACCAAATTAGTTTTGACGTCATTATTTTACGGCGAGTGTCCTGTCGATAGTTGTTTTAAAATATACTTTCTAAAGACCAAAATAAGATTTGAATTAATGAAATTATTGTTATAAAATTTTGCTGTTTTGAAATAGCCATTAGCAGTCGTACCAATACTGTTTTATAGTAATTACATCATAATGACTGTATTCAAAGCAAATGAATTTACATATTTCTTCATCGTTGCTTCTCGAGCACGTAGATAATTCGTGCTTGAACAGCTCAGAGATATATGATATCTATTATTTCATAATGTCAATTATAGTTGTCAATTAAAAATCATATTTTTGTAACAACTTCGTAACAATTGGGCAATTAAATCAGTTATTTGCTCTAACACTGTTATTTTTAACATAAGATATGAATTTAAAATATACGCAGCGTATATCGTTTAACTAGCACGTACATATCATATATTACGTCAGGTTTAGTTATTTTTTTAACCATTTACAATACAAAAATGATAAAAAAATACTCTGTAATAAGTACAACGATAAAGTCAAAAAACCAAAACTGAAGTTTTTATCGATATTGATTATTAAATTGTGACGTGTAATAAAGTGAGCCAACTAGACACTATTCTGTACAATAATAGTCTGATTAACGTACGCCGAAAGAAATTGTATACCAAAAAACAGGAAATAATTGAATACAGGAATAATTTCAGTCAAATAGAGAGCATTTATTTTAAGAGTTGCTTAAAATTTCTTAGTTTGTTGAGACCATCACTCTGCAACTCATCTCATCACACATTCTTTAAATAAATATGACTTAACTTGCAAAAGGCGCAGCTCTGCTAACATATCATCGTATTTGCATTTAAATTTAGGGTCAGGCCGTTACTTATACTGTTTTTTAACATGTTAATCTAAATTAACTCGTAACAGATATTGTAAATTATAATCTCTATCGCGATTATATTAAATATATATTAGTATCTTCTAGGCAAGCTTGCTCCATCGTCGACCACATCGTCGCTTACCATCAGGTAATATGGTTATCAAAAGTTTGCCTATTGAATAGTTTATTATTATTAATAATAAACTATATTTACCCTTTTATAGGCAGCCTCAACCAATACGTATATTTTTTTATGTGGTACCCAAATATTAAAAAAGTCACAGGGAAGCAAAATGCAGAATTTTGTTGATTTGGATGACATATTTATTTTTTTATCACAGCCGTTATTACTATTATTTAGTTTTTTATTTACCAATCATGAATAAAAAAAAGCTGGGCATTCCAAACTTTCTATCTATGGGCCAATTGCCTATATTTCTTGGAAAAAAAAAAAACTAAACACATCTATCTATAGTCTATACAGTAAAAACTTAAGTTACAACCTACAACCTACAAGGGGCATCAAGCTAAGGTATAGTATACTCGAATATTTTGTTGCAGTTATTTTGGTTTAAAATCCAAACTACTGAACCGATTTTGATGAAATTTTAATGGAACTAATCAGAAAGTTTATCCTTGCTAACATAAATATACTTTCTAAATCGGTTTATATATGACGTTTATTATTTTGCATTTTTTTTATACTAGATAGGCAAGCATTTGACCGCTATCTCACCTGATGGAAAGTAACGATGCGGCCAAAGATGGAACGTGCTTGGCCGTAGACTGCAAATCTGGCAGTAGACTCATTTTCTTTCATGAGTGCCTCTTTGTGGCCCATGTGACTAAACGATTTTTAATTTCGAGATTGAATTTTAACGGAGTTCTGAGCTATCAAACTAAAAAACCTACTCAAATTGAAAAACTTCTCCTTTTTAATTTGGCCGAAAAGTGTGACCTTTGTTTTGTTCGTACATTTTCACTTCAAAACAGTTGAACCAATTGAAAATAAATAGACTGGTAAAACTACTACGTTATAACTACTATTCTGATGTTAGATAAAAGTTAATGACGCTTGTTATCTCCGTATATGTAATTGTGATTACTTGTGATCTAATTTACTATCGTTACATTGATTGGGTTATCTATCAGTTCATTTAATTATCTTGAAGCTTCCTATTTGAAGTTTGTTGATGTTTTACAATAAATACTTACCTACCAGAACGATTTAAGATCATGAACGTGTACAATTACATGCTTAAGGTTTAAACTTTTAATTATAAAGAAAGACGTGTGGCACTCGGGGACTGCCACGGTAAAGCTATTGCATAGCATTTTTATCAACTTATGCAATTATAATTATTTATTTATTTTATTTATGCAGTATTTTTTTTCCTGCCACCTAGAGGCGAGTTGCTGAACTAAAGAGACGTGCGTGATATTTCAAAAAAGTCATTAAAAGTTCTTCTATTCATCGATAGATGGCAAAACTAATAAGTATCACCGCTGTGCCGGTCGGAGTGGGGGGTGTTAGGTTATTTTCGTTACGGAATTTCTGGATTCGGTCTCCACGCTCAAGGCCCGCGATAGAAGCCCGCAATAGCTTAAAACGTATACTGTATTAGATTAGATAATGCTCAGGTTTTGCTCAGGATCTCTCAGCTGTATTTTGCCGAGTGAATAACTTTCAACAGTGCCACTTTAGGGCCCATATTTTTTTAACATTTATTTTTAGAGGCAACTTCATCAGAAATGATAAATATAAATAAATACACTCACAAATATACATACCATAAAGTCTAACAGAGAGTTTAAGTACTTATAAAATTATATTTTTATTAATAACTAGTTCAATTCAATTAAACTATGTTATAAGTATCAAATGACAAAAGCCTAGCCAGACCATTGTTGTTACAATATACGTGTTTATATACTATAACAAAGAAAAATAAAATAAAACCGACCAAGTGCGAGTCGGACTCGCGCACGAAGGGTTCCGTACAATTATCTATAAAAAATCAAGTTTCTTGTATGGGAGCCCCCCTTACATATTTATTTTAATTTATTATTAGTATTTGTTGTTATAGCAGCAATAGAAATACATCATCTGTGAAAATGTCAACTGTCTAGCTATCACCGTTCTTGAGATACAGCCTGGTGACAGACGGACGGACGAACGGACAGCGAAGTCTCAGTAATAGGGTCCCGTTTTTACCCTTTGGGTACGGTAAATGGTTTTTTTTTATGATTCATAGGGAGTCATTTGAACACTATCTCATCTGATGAATCTTAGTAATGCAAATAAAAAATCTCTGTTACCTTGTCACCTGTTTATAAAATACAACATCGCTCATAGGTTGGGTATACCAAACAAACTTATGAATACTTAACAGACATTGGAATTTCTTTTGTCTCACGTCGAAAATAATATTATTGGTTTGTTACATAATATATAAAACAATACAATAGATATCAAATGCTTAGTTAACTTAAACTTTTCTAACTTTTCTAACTTCAAAGGTAAAATATAATTACTGACTTAGCTTTTTATGGGATCTGAAAAGTTTTTACAGCGAAAGTGATGCAAAATTTTTACAATTTACACATCATCACATACCATACGGAGATATAGTGATCAAACGCTAACCATCTATCTGATGGTCCAAAAGGTAGAAAAATGTTTTTAAGTGGATGAATAAAATATATTTACCCTAACATTATCATAACCATTAAAAAACTAGAAGTGTCAAAATCGGTCCAGCGGTTTAGCTGTGATGTACTAGACAAACAGCCAGAGACACCGAGTTATTTCCCAATTTAAGCTTTTTTTATCCAATCACTTTCACATTCCCAGCCTAACACTAAGTTCAATGACTTATGTCGTGCGTGCAAGAAACATTCACATCACATACACAATCACAATCAGATTCATAAACACAAATTTCCTTTGGGAAGAAATTTAGTGTTCCCATCGGGAATTGAACCCGATGCTCCTGTTTAGAAGTATACATAATACGATAGCAAATTCAATCATGATATAATGTAGTTTTTGATGGGAAATGAACTACAATTAATTATAACGAACATTAAATGAATTTAACAACTCTCACTTCACTGAAGAGTGTGAACAATCAGTCGTTTTAATTTTATTGTTCACGCGTCATCGCGAACAATGCCCTTGTTAAGTCGCAATTAACGTAGCCATGAACCTTCTGAAAAGATCCTATAGCCAACTTTCTTCTTTTACAACTGCTCTAAATTATGAGGCGTTAAATATGACTCTGTATGTGCCCTTTCATTGGGATACATGCTTTGTGTCGATTTTATGCGTGATCGTATTTTCATCACCATTTTATTAGTTGCTTTGTTTACATACCTTATGACATATTCTATGGATGCCACGTTCCTGGCGTCTCTAGTGATGGCTAAAGAATTTTTTTCCGAGCAGAAGCAACATAAATCTCTCGGAGATCACAACACTAGATCGAAGCTCGAGGAAGTTGTCAAATAATTAGCCGGGTATTATTCGAGTTTCAAAAAGTTCCGAAAATGGAGCTCATAGCAATGCCACGGACTTTTCTGTTCAAATATTTTAGAAGGCACTTCAAATATCAATGTGAAATGTGAATTTGAATAACTGAGCATCTATTGTATACTGTGAAATTGTTTATTCAAAAATTGATACATCGATATTGTTGGTAAATATTATAAGAATAAGGAACATAATTGTCAATTTTCCAAATTGTACATCATAGCAACACTTTAACTACCTTACTATAGCAACTAATAAGAACTTACTTCTCACTATGAGTCATAGCAGATGAGCTAACCCTTAATTAAAATAAAATGTACCTACGTGATCTGGATCCCGGTCTGGAATGCGTTACTCAATACGAAAACAATGCAGTTAGTGTTCTAAAACGTTCTAAATATAGATGTGAAGCAACCTATTTCCTTTGAAAACAATCTTGTTGACTGATCGGTTACCACTTTGATGCATTTGCAGCTCCGTTTAAATTGGAACAAGAATATCTCACAATGAGACTATCAATTCAATTAATATTTATATTATTCTTACCTAGCAACACAACGGCTGTGTATGAATGAAGGTGCAGTAATTGCAGTATGCACTCGTAACAAAAAGGTGACATTAATATTTTTGTTTTATTTCAGATTAGGTACGTAAAGATTTATAATTTGAAGGCCTGTCAAATCAAAATCAAATCAAAAATTATAAAGCGTTGGGTTCAAATTTTAGGTGATCAGATAATATTACATTTCTTTAGGAAAATTGATTGGATTTTTTTTGGTCTATCTAAAGGCCAATTGCTATTACTTAATGTTAGTGCTAAAAATCTAAATTAACTACTTCTAAAATTAGAGAGAGATCATATATTTAAATTCCAAAAATAAGTGCAATTAAACATAATATTTAGTTAAACATACCCCCTGCGTCCGCCATTAAGTATGTAAAATATACATTATGCAAATATTTAAGTTTCTAACTGAACCCGTCGCATAAATCAAACTTAATAATTTACATTGTTATCTTATAAATAACCTGACCAATAAACTGGTGTCTACGCGTCATACGTAACGGTGAGTCACATCACTAGTCTTGAGACATACGTGACCCGCGACGAGACTTCAAGATAGCATCATAGTAGAAATATATTTTCTACTATGATAGCATCGCCTGTTCCATAATTAATTACTCGTTACTTTTATTTTGACATACATATCATTGTGGTGGTTCCTACCGGCATTTTTTTTTATTTATATTAAGTAGCTTTAGTTCAGAGTCGCACTAGGTTTTAGTATCGGTATGTACTATATAAAACTTAGTAATTGTATAAATACTTGATAGGTAATAATAGTCTTATTTATTTATTTATTGAGATAAAAACTATTTTCACCAGCTTCATGTATCTCACATATCTATCATTAATTAAAAAAAATATTACAAACTATAAATTAAAAATAACAATGTCAATCTTATAAATTAAATACTACAAAATGTAATTTAGCATTCATGCTTTTTACTAGTAATATCCCATTGATCGGTTAGGTGTTCACAATACGTCAAAAAACTGTCATCAGGTTTTTCCAATTATATAAAAATGTATGTCTACTGAAATATATATTATGACTAACCATTCCCTGCGGCCTCGCGCGTCGCCCGCTATTATCAAGTTAAAATGTAACCTAAGCATTAATCCTAAGTATAAGCTACGTATATTCCAAATTTCATCCAAATCCGTTCAGCCGTTAAAGCTTGAAGAGGAAACAAACATACTTACACACAAACTTTTGCATTTATAATTTTAGTACGATGTGAATGATAAAAATATTACATAATTTTAATTTAATCAGTTTAAACTTCAAACTCGCACTTTTTCTTAATAAAGTGAACAATTGCTAAGTTAACGTTATAAAATCACTTATTATCTGAACAACGCCTTTATTAGCTTGATACGCAAAACTGATTATCGATTGTTACATCCCTAGACAGAAGAAGAATGTTCATATACCACAGAGTAAAATAGTAGGTACTTACAAAATAGAATATATTCTTTTCTATGCTTACAAAAGTTACAATTAATACTACAATCCATAAAAAAGAATATACCTACTCTACCCGAGCTACAATCTGTTTGCCGGTTTTTGTTCAATCACATGACGCCATCTAGTGTAAAAGTAACAAAGTTGATGCATGCAAATAGTACCATTTCCATTGGTATTTTGTATTGTTGAGTAGTTCCACTTCATTAGATTAAGCTTCTATCTGTTTCCGATAGATGGCTCTAGTAGTATCAAGTTAACAATACATTAAGCTTTCTCGCTCAAATCAATCCACTTTCCAACAAAGTGAGAGTCTCTTACTCTATATTATTTTATTACAAAACGATTGACTACATTAATGACAAGCATGCATAGAGGCAAACTTCACAAGCGCTTAATATAATTATGTAATAGTGTTAATGAATGAAAGAAATGCGCCGCCGAGTTTCTTGCCAGGTTCTTCTGGAGATGGCTGGAATATTACATATCTGGCAGTAGAGTCATTAACTTTCATGAATGCCTCTTTGAGGCCCATGTGAATAAACAATTTTAGTGTTATAGTGATAAATTTATTAATGAAATCCCGCCTCAAGCGATAATTTTTCCTTTCTAAATTTATCACTATAGTTCTGCCTAGCATGGCTAATGCTATATAAATAAAATCAATTTTAGTGTTGATATAAACCCAGTGCAAATTCCTTTGGGTTTTTAGTAATAAAATTAATGATTATAATATACGTGTATGTAATCAGGGTGCCTGAAAAAGCATTAATCCTGGAATGCAAACAAACCGCCAAGAGTAGCGCATTACTATTATTTATTTATTTTGTGGATATCCACAGGCTATATAACCTTAAAGCAACTTTTTTAGGGTTCCTTAGGCAAATAATCAAACGGGATCGTTACATTTTCATCTGTCCTTATGTATGCCTCACACTTAAAACGAGGTAGTCTTTTATTTGATATTAATAAAATTTTGCGGTTTTCATAGTTATGACTTATATGTCATAATTATGAAAACCGTTACAAGGCTCTATAAAGTCTATTAAGAAGAGTACTAGAAGAGTGCACAGGTATCTTTTAGGCAGGCATGCTACATCTTCGGCCGCATCGTCGCTTTCTATCAGGTGAGTTAGTGGTCAAATGGTTGCCTATCAAGCATAAGTAAAATAATCATCACGAAAAACACTGGCGAAACAAACACTTTCACACTAACATCCCCAGACTAAGTTGAAAGACTTGTAGATATCGTGGGTACCGGAAACATTAACATAACAAACAAACTATCACACCCAGTACCTGAAACACAATTTTCCCATGGGAGAAAAAAAAATGTTCTCAGCGGGACTCGAACCCGACACCCGCTGCTTTTTTGAGGTCCGACGCGCATCCAATTGCACTATCGATTAACACATTATTTCAAACGATTTATGCCATATTCGTCCCGAGGAAGTTCGGCCCATATAAAAAATCTGCTTTCGTCCCGCATTGTATGCCGTATTCGGCCCATAATCAAACACAGAAGAGAGAGTAAACATTTTCCCTCTTCTGTGATTTTTAAGGTTCTCAATTGAGAACCTCCTTCTTTTTTTGAAAATCCAGTTGAATTCAACTGTATTTTTTTATGTGTTACCTCATAACTTCTTCCGTTGTGAGGTGATTCTGATGAGATTATTTTTTTATTTGAAAGCTGGTGCTTTCCATGTGGTCCCATTTTTTTTATGACAGTTTGGTAAGCATTTGGCCGCTATTTCACCTGATGGAAAGTGACGATCCCATTTAAATTTGATCAAGATCTGATCAGTAGTTTTTGAGTTTTCGTCAATAATAAGCGGTGAAGTCGATTTTTTTAAGCTCGGTTTCCTTTTAATCACCAACCACTCGACGCAAAAACGACGGGGTGTTATAAGTTTGACGATTCTGTGTGTGTGTTTATTTGTCTATCTGTGGCAACTCCTGAATGGATGAACCGATTTTGATATTGTTTTTTGTTTGAAGGGTGAACTGGTCGCGAGTGTTCTTAGCTATGTTTGATGAAAATCGGTGCAGATGTTTATTAGATAGAGCGTCGCGTCGTCGGGGATTTTATCAAAATATTGATTTTGCCACTTGTTTAAGCTTTGCTTTAAGATGCAGATATACGTCAAGCACCTTTTTTAACCACAGCCAATTATCCCCCTTACATTTTTGCACATAGAGGTGTATACAGCGTAAATTACATCGTGGCGGTTACGCAAGGTCACGCGCGGCAATCTTTGATTTATTATGGTTTTATTCAAATTTCGTGAAAACGCGCCTCAAAAAAAATAAAACAAGCTGAAGAAATCATTTGTCTAGTAAATATACGTATATGAAATAGATTTCACAGTGTTGATATGAAATGGTGGAAAATGCACACTCAAAGCCCCACACTAAAGTTCAAATACTTGTATCGAGGGTGCCGGAAACATTCACATCACACGCACATTACACACCCAGAACCAGAAGCACAACATTCCACCTTGGGAAGGAATTAGTGCTCCTGCCGGGAATCGATCCCAGAACCCACGGTGTAGAGGGCGGGCACCTGTCCACTGCGCCAAATGGTTACAAAAATACAAATTGATATTATTTGCGTAAGATTTGATATGTTTTTCCTTTATATTTATGAACGTTATGAATATTTTAAGAAGAAGGCATCATTTATCGTATCACACAAAATACGACGAATATTTTTATTTATATTTATACATAGTTTTATTATGAATGCCGAGTAAAACGGTAAAAAACACGCGTTTTAGATTAAAATTCGGGTATCGCCTTAAACAATGTAACAGCCCATACTACCTGTATATATCTAAAATAATGATCCCAAGAATGCGAGGAGCCGCGAAACGAAACCTCCCCGGTGGATGTAAAAGCGTCTCATTCACAGCGGGTTGCATATCGCTCAACTACGCGTGGGGTGTCTCTGAGTTCGGCTGTTTGATTCGGGGGTTTTGAGATTCGTTTTTCAGATTGTTCTTTCATTTTTATCTCCTAGGCTAGCTAGTTTCTTCCTCACCTAATGGTAAGCGTTGTGGTCGAAGGTGTTAAAAACGTCTAGACCGACAGGCTCTAAAGTCTAAAGGATCTTGTGCGTCATTATTTTTACCGACCTCAAAAAGGAGGAGGTACTACTAGTATGTTCGACTGTGTGTTACATTTTTTAATGTATGTTGATATGTTCACCGATTTCTCCCCCATTTGTGGACCGATTCTCAAAATTCTTTTTTTGTTTGGAAGATTATATTTCAGAGGTGGTCCCATATAAATTTTATCGCAATCGATCAAGCTAAAATCAAAATATTAGCGGTGAAGACGGTTTTATTTAAGCTTTGCTTACATTTAAATGATTAGTGATTTTGTCTACAGACTTACCTGAAGGGCTGAAGCCCGTTGTAATTCGACGAAATTGAACGATCCTTATTTCTGAACATGGGTGAGATAAAAGTAAACGCGAGCAAAGCCGCGAGGCATGATAGTCACAGTAATATTATAAATATGAACTAATAGTTTTACCTTTTGATGGATAAATCGATGGACCAATTTTGATGAAATTTGGCAGACGCCATAAAGAAAAACTTAGGGTACTTTTTGTACACACTCATCCAGAAACATAAGCGAAGCCGTAGGGAACAGCTAGTCTTACATAAATCCAAAGTTTCACTCTTAGATCTCAAATACTAAATAATACCATATATAATATATTATATTATATAATGATACCATGGTGAATTAAGAATCCCCCTGAATGTTTTGATACCGTTGTATAATCTGAATATTGCTTCGTTGGCTGTACCAACGCTAAATACCGTACGTCTATATCGGTATGCAGAAAAATAATTTATATAAAAATATATTTTTATAGGTGAAATTTTATTTATAGATATAAAGTACTAGCTGACCCGCCCGGCGTTGCCCGGGTAAACAAAAGCTTACATATAAACGCTTTCTCACTCACAGCCCCACTGTAAAAGTACTATAAGTTGTGTCGTGGGGCCGTAAACAATTAACACCACACACACAACATTCACGTCATACCCAGAACCAGAAACATAAACTGCCCGTGGGGAAAAAACTTTTGTCATTGTGTTCCCACCGAGATTCGAACCCGCTGCTTTAAAGACGAACGCGCACTCATCTACGCCAGTGGGTAGTTCAAAGTTCAAAGATTACCCACCCTGCGTCGCCCGGTTAAAAAATCTACACATAAACACTTCCACATTCACAGCCACACACTAAGTTCAGTGACTTGTAGCGTGGGGCCGTAAACATCCAAAATTCACAACATATTAAAAACCAGGAACACAAATTTCCCGTAGGGAGAAAACTTCTGTTACCACCGCGAATCGATCCCGCTGCTTTGAAGGCAAACGCGCACCCATTTACGCGAGTAGATAGTTCAAAAGATGACCCGCCCGGCGTCGCCCGGTTAAAAAATAATAATACAAATAAACACACTGCCACATTCACAGCCCAACACTAAGTTCAATGACTTGTATCGGGGGGCCGTAAACATCCAAGATTCACAAAGTATTCACAACATACTCAAAACCAGGAACACAAATTTATCGTGGAGATAAATTTTCTAGGTAAATTATCACCGGTAATCGAACCCGCTGCTTTGAAGGCGAACGCGCACCCATCTACGCCAGCGAGCAATTCAAAGTTCAGGAACGACCCGCCCGGCGGGGCGTCGGCCGGGTAGTAAATATTAAAAAACATACCCATAAACGCTTTCACATTCACAACCCCACAATAAGTTCAATGACTTGTATCAAAGGGCTGTAAACATCCAAGATTCACACAACATTCACAACATACTCAAAACCAGAAACACAAATTCCCGTGGGAAAACACCTGTGTTCCCACCGGGCATCAAACCCGGTGCTTTAAAGGCAAACGCCCACCTAACTACGCTAGCGGGCAGTTCAAACTTCAATGATAAGACTAAAAAAAAACAGTCGAATTTATATCCCCCTTCTTATGTTAGTCGGTTCAAAACATAGACGTATCCACCGTTTTCACCCTCAAATAAACTTAACGATTTCTCCTAGACTATGGGTTCAAATTATGTGCAGTAAAAAGCAAATTGCATCTACCTGAACTAAGTAAGCCGATGAAACAGGTATTTTTGATAAGAATTAATATTAAATACTTAAAAAAAGCCAACGAAATAGAAGCCGCTATTTTTTAGTGCAGGAATTCGTAGTACGTTTCTGTACATTTCTGACCCGTCCCGTTCACGGGCGGGCTCCCGTGAAATTAATTTCACGATTTCTCATAGACTATTTATCCAAATCATATGCAGTAAAAAGCAAAATGTATCTACATGAACTACGTAAGACGATGAAATAGTTTATTTTGATAAGGATTAATACTGAATGTCTCAAAAAGCCAACTAAACAGAGGCCGCTTTTTTTTCAGATTTTTAACAAAGAAAAGTATATTTTCTGAGCTATACATACATGTTAGATATATGCTGTCGCGGACTTTTTTGTAAAACTCATGAAGGCCAACATTTTTGCCATACATTGTATTCAACTATGTCTTACCGTTTAGTCAGCGTACGCCGATAAAGCGGAGAGTTAGCAAATTTTTCTCCGACTTGTCTTACGAATATTATTATTTCGAACTGATAACTAACTTCTATCCCGACAAAACATAGCCTATGACACTCAGTGATAGTGTAGCTATCTATTGGTGAAAGAATTTTCAGAATCGGATCAGTAGTTTCAGAGATTACCTTTTACATACAAACAAACAAACAAACAAACAAACAAACAAACAAACTTTACCTCTTTATAATATTATATAGTATATAGTATATAGTATATAGTATATAGTATATAGTATATAGTATAATAGTATATAGTATATAGTATTATAGTATATATAGTATAGATTGTTACAGCTATTACCACAGAAGAGAACACCGAGAAATTCTTTCATATGGCCACCCTATTGCGTGGGGCCGTCGATTATTCCCAAGTTTTCTCCGTAACTACCCCACCGTTGGGGTGGTAATCCCACGGATTTACGTGCATTACCTACTTATGTTATTTGGGAAATCAATTCTCCCCTCATATATTGAAATATTTCGGGGTTTCGTTAAGTCCATTTTGGTAATAAAGGGATGATGCATATATTCATATATGATGCATATATTTTAATTGCCATTTCACTTATCATTTTTATCTAAAACAATGTTTTTTTTTAAGTTTTGAATAAACATACTTACCGCTTTCTCTTGCATAACCCCGCACTAATTTCGAAGACTTGTTTCACACATAATTACAACACAACCACAGAGATAGATTGGCAATTATAAGTACCTACTCTCAGATAAAAATACAATATTGTTCAAATTAAATCGTTTATTAATAAAAATAAATGCTTTCACCCTTACAGCCCCACACTAAGTTCGATGACTTGTGTCGTGGGTGCCAGAATAAATGTAAATAAAGATATTAATGTAAGTAGTGACACAATATTTAACTGCTCTTTGGCTTAGTAGCACCTTTTAACCAGGGTCACCGGATTCGATTCCCGGCGGGATTACAAGTTTGCTCCCCAAGGTAAATTTGTGTTTCTGATTCTAATTGCGATTGTATGTGTGATGTGATTGTTTCCGGCACCCACGGCACAAGTCATCGAACTTATTTTGGGGTCATGAGTGTGAAAGCTTTAATTCATTCAGTCTGCAAACAGACGTGCAAATGATAATTTCCATGTCTACTGAGCAAACAATATTCATCTCTATAATTAAATTGGGTAGGACTATGGCCATGGGTAGATCTGTTGATTTTTTTTATTGTAAATTCAATTAATGTATGTGAGTGTTTATGTATCTTGTAGTTAACAGACACGTAGCTGGCAGGTATTTTTATTCTAATAGTCAAGAGAGAGAGGGAGAGATATAGACGAGAGTCGCGGGGCGTTCTTTTTCTATTATTTTGTATGTTTCATTTGAGAAGTAAGTATCGTAACCCGTTATAACTCTTGTTCAAAATGTTTCCTTAAGATTTCAACAAATAATTCAATTCGATTTTTATTTGTGTGGCTTTTATGGCAATACCAACTCAAATTTTTCGCCAATACCATGTGAGACCATAGGATGCAGAACAAATATTTAGATATAGTACCTACTACCTACTACCTACTTACAAAAAAGGACATTCCCAAGTAGTTACAAAACAAAACATATATTCAGCGTGAGTAAAAATGTATTTAAAATGTAATTAAAAGAAAATTGAATATTTATAATAGACATAATTGAAACGCAAGCAAAGCTTAAAAAACCGACTTCATCGCTTATATTTCGGTTTTGGCTTGACCGATTTCGATAAAATTTATATTGGACCACCTCTTCCAAACAAAAAAACCATCAAAATCGATCCATAATAGGCGGAGATATCGCGTAAAATACATACAAAAAAAAAAACAGTCGAATTGAGAACCTCCTTTTTTGGAGTCGGTTGAAAAAATACAATGCAATACGAGAAGGTGTATAGTAATAACAATTAATTATCACGAAATAAAATGGTAAAATCTCCATTAAAATGTCTAAACATTACAAATGACATCGATCGCAGCACCAATTTCCTCCGAGTGAACTTCGGGGAGTCGCCAGTGGAGGCTCAAGGGGACCACACTTCATAAATTTGTAGGACATTATACATCTCAAATCATATATACTGTAAGGAGAGTTGTGCCGCAAAAGTATAATATAAAAATGCCGTTATCTTATTTGTATTATTATCTACAACATGTGACTCTTCGAGTGTTAATGTGTAATAATGATTTGGTAGATTATTAACTGTTAATAGTTACGTACCTGAGTGTAGGCAAATTATACAAAGTCAAAATCAAAATCATTTATGCACATGGGCCCAAAGAGGCACTCATGAAGGTCAATGACTCGAATCGTAAAAACACAATCGTACAACCATCTCGAGAAGAAACTCAGCGGCACATTTTTTTTTCATTAATTTTTTTAAATAATTTCTTAACACTAATACATAATTATATTAACCTAGGTATATCTAAATAATATGTTCGCTAGAAAGCGAAAAGTATAACTTGATTTCCGTTTTCGTTCCAAAATTCCAATTGAAGTTCTAGTAAAGTTCTACCACTGTACTAAGATTATCTTTGATACTAGAGTATGATTTCACTATAACTAGACCATGACTAGTTTTATAAACTACTTATAAACTTGAAAAATATTAGTTACTAGAAACTGGCTAGCAATTATTGAAGTTAAAAACGAGTGGGAGCTAGCTAAGTGTAAAGTAACTACATGAAATAGTACAGGATGGAAGACTTCAATTCGTTTCAGTGAATAGGTACCTTACCTTAGGTACCCTATTATATTGCGTTATTCCTCTCCATCCAAAGGTTGTCTGGAAGAGATCGCTCTCAGCGATAAGACCGCCTATTGTTACCCTTATATAATTTTTTACCGTCATTCCTATTTGTGTTCTTTGTTATTTTAAGGTGTTCAATAAATAATATATCTATTTATCTACCTTCTTGGCAAGTATGCTACATCTTCGGCCGTATCATCACTTTCTATCAGTCGAGATTGTAGTCAAATCCTTGCCTATCAGGCAAAAAAACGATTATAATTACCCTCGGTCGGTCTAGAGTCTACACCAATATAGAGACTCACTCTCTAGTCTAGGCAACGCAGTTTCAAATTCAGTTTGATTACTTTTTTTTGAGTAATTTTGGGCCTGAAATTATTCATGGCCATTCGTTAAAAATAGTTTAAACTTCTAGTTGGTCCCATAAAAATACCAGATAAATTTGGATAGAGACCATTAAAATCAGATTTTACTTAAAATGATTTGATTAGGAACGTGAAAAGCCCCAATCCACAATTTCCCTTTCCAATGGTCACCCTAACCGAGTTAGGGGATGGCACAGGAGTGCTTTGACGATTATTTTAATGCATATTAGATTGTGACGAGGGACGTAGATTATTCCGTAGGTGTATGTTATTATGATTTTATGATCGAGCGTGGAATAACGGGGCGTTGTCTCCTAGGGGAGGATAGTCTCAGCAGTGGGAACGTATACGACGATGATTATTGTACTTAGGGGTAGAATCAGGTATAGGAATTTGTAAAACTGACTTATTATCATATTTAAAACACACATCACACTTCACATCGTCACATTACACCACACACACCACTCAAAACTCGTAATTCTTTATTCACATTGACCCCAAAGAGTCACTCGTGAAGTTAATGACTCTAATTGCCTGATTCGCAAAATTACAGCAATCACGATGTAAACCTGACTAGAAGCAAAAATGCTCCATCGTCGATCGCATCATCACTTACATAGGTGATATAGTGTTCAAATGATTGCCTATCCTAATCCTAATCCTAATATATGGAAAAAAGGTTCGGTTGTGCATTTTTTCATATATTTTTTTCAACCATTATATCTTTAATACACCACTATTCTATATTTCAGTTATTTTTGTCGATAAATCTACCGCTTTACCATGACCTACCCCACCTCCCTTGAGAACCACCTTTATTTTTCACTAGCTTACCCGCCCCGGCCTTGCCCGGGTAAACAATTTTACAGTATCTCATGAGATTAGCTAGCCGAGCCCCGCGGCTTCGCCCGCGTATATCAAGTTGAAACTAGCCTATGTGTTAATCCTAGGCGTAAGCTATGTACATTCAAATCCGCGTTACAGCGTGAAGGGAAACGAACATACTCACTATTAAATTAAAATGGGAATTAGCGTGACTTACGCGTTGTCGATGTCTAAATCGACAATTGTTTCGGCTTCATTCGGAAGCCTTCTTCACGCGACGACGAGCGCTCCGCACTCTTCCTGAACTACAACATGGATTCACACACATGGAGTGAATTCATTTTGTGCAGTCCTTACCGGGTAGGAAAAAGACAAGAGATGATGTTCTCTCATATACCCAGGGCACGTAGAATGATTTTGCTATTGTTTTTATACATTGTTTTTCATAAACATTAAGTTCACAGCCCCACATTAAGTTCGATGACTTGTATCAAGGGTGTCGGAAACATTCACATCACACACACAATCACAACCAGAACAAGAAACACAATTTTTCCTTATGGTGTAAACTTGTGTTCCCGCCGGGAATCGAATTCGACACCCCCGCTTAGAAGGCGAACGTTCAACCAACTAAGCCAACGGGCAGTTCATACTGTTATGAGTTTGAGGAATCTTTTAACTATTAACTTGTGGAGATGAATAAAATTTGTTAAGTTGACACAATGGTCATCATTTGTTCGTCTGCTTGCAGACTAAATCCTAGATAGGGGTAGATAAATCCTAGACTGAGTTGGAAGTCAAAATTACCATATTTGAAAAAAAAAAGTTTCCAAAAAAATAAATAGGTGAGGAACTGCCCGCTGGCGTAGTTGTTTGCGCGTATACCTGTAAAGCAGCGGGTATCGGGTTCTATTCACGGTGGTAACACAAGATTTCTCCCTAAGGGAATCTTAATTTTGTTTCTGGTTCTGGGTACGTAATGGGAGGCTGTGAGTGTTTTAGGATTAATTATCTTTTATTATATTATTAAGTGTGGACGTGACTTATGTAGTTAAGACGGCTTTCATGCTTTGAATCCCTTTGAATATAAGATTTATAAGGCAAAATGGAAGAGTAGGCATACCGTATGTAAAACGTATGATTATTCTATGTACTCGTACATATAAATATGACATTATATATGTACCTAATGCCTACATATAGATACATTCTACATAATAATATAGTATAATGTCAAAATCGTAGCGTCGTACCGCCGCGTAGCGGGCGGGGTCTACGGCAAGGCTACGCAGGGCGGCGTAGCAGGGTTGCCAGTCAAGGACGAAAGATTCTCTTAACATTATGTCAATGAGGACATAGCATATTGACAGTACTGTAATTATTACAGTGGATTTTAGATTGAAGTTGTGTTGACACGGGTTCCAAATATACTTACGAACAGATTCCATTATTAAGATAAGAAAAAAATATGAAATACTTCATTAGTAAATAATTATGACGTCATATCAGCATTATAATGCAGACAATAATTTATTTATTTTTAGGCAAATCAATAATAATATTAATATTTAAATAAACTAATATATTCATTGTATACGCAAAGTTTGTACTTCGAAGTTGTTTTAATGAGAACAACAAATAAAAATATATAAGATAAGTAAATACTTTAAATAAAACATATAACATTACATATTTAATTTATTTCTAAAGCTTACGTAAGGTTTAATATGTTCTACTGTTTCCTTACCCTTAACAAATAATCACTTGTTTTAGTTTTTTAATATTTTTTTAAAAGACAATTTTAATTAGTACAATTTTTCCAAGAACTTTCAATCTGCAGATGATCATTGTCTCAATGATCGTTTGTTTTACTCTCATTTATCATCTCATTCACTCTACCATTCAGTTTTTTACAAAATTATTTCCTTAAATTCGGGAGATCCATGTTGCAGGGCTCCCCTTTTCAAAATGCTTAGTACAGACCGAGCCGCGTTGCGGCAAGCGCGTTTCGCGCTGTATCACACAAAATACTCACAAAATGTAATTTATACACTGCAACTTAAATACATTGAAACATGTTTAATATTTGAAATAGATTTTAAACAGTCTGGTGCTAAATTAAGCTACAGTTTAGTGAAGAAATGTGTTGCAATTCGGTGTTCAAAATTCGATAGATCGACACTGTGAAAGATTGATTTTTTCCTTTAGATGTTTAACATTTTGTGGTTTTTGGGATTACCATTTATTTGGGAAAAGTTTCAATGGGAATTTTAAAGGATGACTTCGTAATTAAAATTTGATATAACTTTGTGTTTTGGGTACGGAGTCTGGTAAGGAAAAATAATTTGAATAAATGTAAATTTGGCAGAATTCGGCATGGATAAGCGCTTTCTGCGGTGTCTCATCTAACGTGAAAAGTTTACATTTTCTCTATAAATGCTTTTGCTTTGTTGTATTTTATTGTAGTGGTGCTGGGATTTTTATTCGTTTTTGTTTATACAAGATTTGCGGTCCTTCATTGATCATGAACGAATCATACATTGTCATGCATTTCGAGTTATGTATTGTGGTCCTATAACCCTTAAAGTGGGACCCATTGAACCGTACGTATAAAATAAAATATTTTTTAACACAAACTTTATACTCAAACCATTTCATGGCATTTAAAGTCTAATGAAAGAAAATCTTGAAATTATGTCTCTCTTGAAAATATGTGATTGAAATTGTGGGAGAAATTTTAAGGTCAACAAAACAAACAAAATAAAATGTTGTTGTTAAAAAAATATCCCTCAAAGAAAATAATTATAGTCCAAACTGTTAAGGTTGGTGTTAGATCCGGTATACTTCAAGTTAGCATCTAGATAATATGCGCCTAATTAATTTAAATAAATGTTATAATAAAACTTTTTTACATACTTATGAAGAAACAACATTGTTTTTGGTGATGTCATATTTTGTATCGATTTTAGAAATTTAACATTACGTTTTAATTATTTGTATGGCTTCAGAGCTTTGTTGAGAATTTTACGCTTTCGTTTATTGTACTTTTATACTTATTCAAAATTATATAAGACTAGTTCTGCCCCGCAGCTTCGCCCGTGTAAGTTTATTTAAATAGTATTTTTGATCGGCAATTGATTTTTATTTAAACAGCTAAACAATTGTCACACACATTTTTTCAATAACGTTTGCTGCAAAAAGACATACGTGTCTATTTGGTTTATTAAAATACCCACCATTCGCATGAAGCGTTTCGCTTCCACTTTCATTATAAGAACTGCAAAAGAATGGAACGCCCTGCCGTCTACTGTGTTTCCCGAAAAGTATGATATGGGGTTGTTCAAGAGAGCGAACAGGTTATTTACTTAGCAAGCGGTCGAAGATGGAGCCATCTTCGACCGCATCGTCGCTTTTTATCAGGCGAGAATGTGGTCAAACGCTGAAATATTTACAAAGAAAAAGTTTAAATATTCATCATTCTATAGGTTAGAGCCTGGGGCATGATTTGTATTTGATTTTCGTTCTGACGACATCAGATAAAATTTTAAAAGATGGCTCTGCTGACTTATTTAATATGGAAAGAAAATTTAATACTAATTTTAGAACAATGTATCTTAGGCTATCTTAGGCTGAAGTCAGCATCTCTATCTTTAATTTATTTTATGGAAAGTAAAATGTTCTTAAATTTTTTACCATATTAACATTTAAAGTTTGAGTGAGTGAGTGGGCGCAATTGAAAAATCAATCCTCGATCTCTTTTATAACGAAGGAAATTCAGCCTCTCAGTAATAAGATCTTTCATTATACGTAATTTTTGAATGTCGAATCCGATTTCAATCTGAGTTGTTCCTTTTTTATTTCTGCTAGCGGCTAGCGCTTGGCCGTTGTCTCAATGATCGGATCATCAGTGTCAGTGTAGTCGTGATTTAGATGTTTCCGGAAAAAGTCATCGGTTCTAGTGTGGAAGCGTTTATATTTATGTTATGTTATTTCTAAACCACAGCATAAATGTACTAACGAAGCTGTGTGTGATTTTCAGCGTAACCCTTACCAGGATAAGAACACTTATCAAATACTTTTTTATTACGTGTGATCAAAATGATCGTACTTATTTGGCTCAACGTATTAGGATGCAATTCAGAGAGGTAATGCCGCCGGCATGATGGAATAGCTACCCACTGTTAGTCAAAGATAATATAACCATCTGTTAGTGGACTTAGCACTTGAGTTACCTATAAGCTCGATGCCTTTTAGGTAACTTAGTTCTTTGCTGTATATATAGATAGATGCATAATTTTAGTTTAGTTTTAGAAAATATAGGGAATTGGCCCTTAGCCAATTTTATGTGTGTTACCTCATAACTTCTCTCCACGTGAGCCGATTTCGAAATTTGTTTTTTAATTTGAAAGATGTTGCTTTCCAATTGTTCCCATTAAAATTTGATCAAGATCGGATCAGCAGTTCTTGAAATATCGTCAATAATGCGTATTCTGTGGACTACATTGACGATCCGACTTCAAAAGTTACCTCATAACTTCTTTAGTTGTGAGCCGATTTTGATGATTAATTTGAAAGCTGGTGTTTTTTATGTGGTCCCATTGAAATTTGATCAAGATCTGATCTCTAGTTTTTTATTTATAGTCAATAATGCGTGTTTTATACATTAAATCTGATCAAGGTTCCGAAGATAAAGCGATGAAGTCAGTTTTTTAAGCTTAGCTTGCGTTTAATTATTTATATATTTATTTTTAACTGCTGCTTAATAAAAATACTTCGCAACTGGAATTAGCCAGTGTCAAGTAACACATACCTAATATTTTAAGGCGTTGCCTACAAAACAAGCTTTCACATTTAAATGACTAAGTATGATCTCATATGGAGAGAGAGAGAGAGAGATACGGAGATCACACGCGTGATACCAGACTCGCTATTTGAAATATTCTACCATTTATGTAACGGTAAATTCTATAATATAAACAGACATAATGTCTTTTCAAGCTATGTATTTTATGGCGCCCACTTAACATATTGATTGGGTCTTTGCCACCATGTGGACTCAAAAATACATTGAATGGGTTTCATGGACATGTAGAAGCGTATTAATTGATCAAGCGACCAGAGCGAGCGAAGTTTCAGCTTGAGCAAAATTGCTTTTGTATGTCCGGCGGATTTCCGGTTGTTCTCTTCTACAGGTCGCATTCCTCAACCGATTCTCGTGAAATTTTGTGAGCAGGTTCGATAGTTATATCGATTTTTTTTGCCGACTTAGTTTATGGATTTTTTCAAAATGCCTGAAGTATGAGGGTAATGAAGGTTGAAAACGTAAAAAAATACATATTTCAGCCATTTCGAAACATAAGTGAGGTCTTCTGCACACAGGGCCACTAGTTGCCAAGTGCCTAAACCTACTACCTAGCCAGAGATAAATAATTACCTAGCATTGACCGGCGCGGGGCGCCTGCTGTCCTATTCCAAGGAAACATGACACGACATTTTAAAAGGCGTTCAATGACATGCTAAATGCATCATTACCGTCTATCGACTGATCAATATATGTTTTTGTTTGAACCTCTTGAAGACCTCAAAAATGCTAACCAAAAATTTACTACTTTGGTTCTGCTTAGCATGGCAAATGCTATAAAAACAAAATCAATTAAATTGTTTTTTGGTTACCATTCATCTCTGTCGGCCATTAAAAAAATCAATGATTGTCACGCGTGCCCTTGCGTAACCTTCAGAATAAAAGTTATCCAATACAAGGTGTGGCGTAATGAATGGATGACCCTGTACCTACAGATTGGGGACATCATGATGGTCCAGAAAATAAAAAAATGTGCCTTGTAAAAGTCTCACAGTTTTCGAGATAATCGTCATTTTCTACCGACTTCACAAAAACGGAGGAGGTACTCAATTCGACTGTATTGTTTTTATGTGTGTTACCTCGTATCTTTTTTCCACGTGATCCAATTTAGATAATTTTTTTATTGAAATCTGTTGCTTTCCCATTGATCCCATTTAAATTTGGTCAGGATCTGATCAGTAGTTTTTGAGTTATCGTCAATAATGTGTGTTAACTTACATTTAATCTGATCGAGTTTCGAAGATAAAGCGGTGAAGTCGGCTTTTTAAGCTTTGCTTGCGATTAATTATATTATAAAAAATATGAAAATACATATTTTTTTATTTTACTATTTTTATATGGACCATCATGATGTCCCCTGTCTCTAGGTATGGGTTTATCTATTCATTACGCCACACTCTGTATGTGTAAATGTATATGGGAGTGAGACGGCATACATCGTATAGCAGGATCCTGCTCCGAGGAGCCATCTTCATCACTGCTGCTTGATGACACCATTCTACTCCGGAACGCGAAACTTATAGCGTCCCTACTCTCTTTGTTGACACTACCCAGAATACCATTAAAACAACTTTTCGAGCTTGGTGACAACGCCCTCTGTCTCGATTGAAATTTGGACGACGATTAATTTCTATAGCCTCGCGCATTTTACGAGGAACAAAAAACTTTTCTCGCACTAAAATCTGGGCCTTGTCGAATCTTATATAGTGCGTCGTATCGGAGGTGAGGGCGTACTCTGCCACTGCAGAGCTGTTGCTGTCGGTGTTTTTCATGGACCGAATTGTATCCTCTCTGAGTCTGGTAGACACGTTCCTTCCGTTTTCGCCGATGTAACAATCATCACAATTTATTACAATTTAATAGTCCAAAACGTGCGTGAGTTTTTATCAAATGATTTGTTTTAACATAACTGTAATGCCCATTGTATAAAGTTTGCAAAGACTTACGTGTCACCTGTTTGGTGATTTACTTGTACTGTTACAGTCTCTTTGTTTAAACACAATACATTGTTTGTCTGAACTAAATAATAAAATAATGAAACTTTTCAAAGTTTATATGAGAAAGACTTTCTAATTACCTATGGAAACCATACAAAGAAACTTTTGAAATAGGGACTTTACTTTGTTTGTTTTCGGTGAGTGAAGTTTGTCAAGGAGTTAAGTATGATGAACTTGAAGTTGTAGGTCGTTTTGTATATGTATACGCACTTGGGATTGCTATATATTAGTGGTTCGCCCTGAAATGAGAACGCGCTTAACAGGACGTACGCGCAAATTTCCATGTGTTAGTGACTGAAAGGTTGGACCAATTTTGATGAAATTTTTTTATGTGTGTTCAGGTGGATTCAAGAATTGAGAGAGAAGAAAAGTTTAGATTCACATTTCGATTCGATGACTACTTCAATTTTTTTTTTATTTACATAGGTCAAGCTAGGGGAATAACTAGTAATTGTATAAAAAAGCTTATAACTATTTTTTATTTTCGTAAAGCCGATTTTCAGGACCCCTGCGGCTAAATGGGTCTCAGATCACTTGGTGTCTATGAAAATGGTTCATGTGTTGCTTGCAAAGGTCTTTTTAACGATACCGATACTCGCCGAAAAGAAAATAAATAAACGATTTTACAGTCACAGCCCCACACCTAATTCGATGACTTTGTGTCGTGGGTGCCGAAAACATTCACATCACATACACAATCTCAACCAGAACCAGAAACACACATTTTCCTTGGGGAGAAAGCTTGTATTCCCGCCGAGAATAGGTGTTTACTTTATGAACCTGGTGCTTAGAAGACGGACGCGCGCCCTACCAAGCCAACAGGCAAATAACAATGTAAATACAAATTAATTTAATTTATTGTGTAGAAATTCAAGTCTAGTGTAATATTAACAATGACTTTGGCAATTAATTCCACTCCTTCGCTGTACGGATGATAAACGTAGAAGCAAAACGTTTCGAGCGAACTGGAGTTATGTCAACCATGACGTTTGACAGTTTGTCTGGTTGTAAGATGGTAAAATAGGCATGGTGGAATTAACTCATGTAATTCCTGTATATAGGTTGTTTGGTTTACAACCCTCACAGACGGATGGACGACGTGCTGAACTTCTATGAGCTCAGCCAATAACTGTCCTAGGGTTAACTACGTGTGCTTTTTTATATGGACTATGATATTTTAACCGACTTCAAAATAGGACGTACTCAATTCGTGTAGTAATTTTTTTATATTTTTAGCTCAGAATTCCGTCATTTATAAACAAATTTTTTACCGACTTCCCAAAAAAGGAGGAGGTACTCTAGTCAGCTGTTTTTTTTTTATGTGTGTTACCTCCTAACATCTCTCCACGTGAGCCGATTTCGATTTTTTTTTTTTGTTTGGAAGATGTTGCTTTCTTATAGGTCCCATTTAAATTTGATCAAGATCTGACTGGTAGTTCTTGACATATCGTCAATAATGCCTATTTTGTGGACTACTTTGACGATGTTCTCGTTTACTCGACTTCAAAAGTTACCTCATAACTTCTTTCTTTGTGAGCCGGTTTTGATCATTATTTTTTTATTTGAAAGCTGGTGCTTTTCATTTGGTCCCATTGAAATTTGATCAAGATCTGATCTCTAGTTTTTGAGTAATAGTCAATAATGCGTGTTTAATACATTAAATCTGATCAAGGTTCCGAAGATGAGCGGTGAAGTCGGTTTTTTAAGCTTTGCTTGCGTTTAATTATTGTTATATTTAAAAAGACATTCAGATTGGTCCCATAGAATAGTTTGGTTTTTAAATCAAACAAGTAAAAGTACTCCAAAAAAGTTTATAAAATTAATTTTTTAATAGTTGTAAATAAAAAAGGACTAAAAATGTATATAGCCAGAGAACTTGTCAAACGAGCCAACTCGATGGATTTATCTCCTCTACCATATTAATGTATTGTCACCAAACATAATTATGTAGACCAAATTAAAAATTAAATCAACAATACAATACAAAACTCTTTATAAATTCATTTCTTATGATATATTACATTAAACTAAAAACTTAATTAAAATTAACCAATAAAACTATAATTAGATATAAATATGTACAAAACTTACTAAACCTCTAATAGATCGCTACCAGTGGGCAAAGTACCCAAAATGCTGGCAGCATTGCCACGTTGAAAAAATTTAAATAAATTTAAATCCAATCGGACATCGGGAAGTGGGTCTAATTTAGCTTGCAAGATTTGATTACAGACCGACAGACAGACAACGGAACAGATGAAACGCAATAAAAGCTTGTAAAAATAAGTTAATCTTTGTTGTTTAATGTTTCATAATATGATTGAAGCTGTAACAAATATCCTTACTTTATTTTAATATGTTGTATATATGTATTTATATTATAAACATATGTATTCATAAGTATTACCTTATAGAATTTATTTAGTTCAAGTATGTATATATATATGTACCTTACTTTATATTTTTATATATTTTTTCCTCAACTTGTAATTACACCCCCGTTTCACCGAATTATTTAAAATCTTCTCTATCGAAGGTTGTCTGGAAGAGATCGCTTTTAGCGATAAGACCGCCGATTGTACACTATAATTTAATTTTTGTTATTTTGAGTGATTTATGTAAGGTGTGACAATAAAGCGTTATCTATCTATCTATCCATCTCTATCTATCTATCTATCTGTATTGACAGTTTTATTTTTTAAGTCGGTTTTGTTTGTTAGTTTTATTTAAAATGTACACTACGAAACCTTTCCAATAAAGAAGCATAGGTACTCATTGAAAATTTGTTAATAACTCAAATACTTATCAATAGAGATAAGGAACGAGGTGGTCCCGAATCAGTTATAAGACATTTTCATTTATTTATACAGTCAGTAGCTACATAATCAGCTACCTATGTATATACCTAATTAAGCTGCAAACTGCTACTTCAGTGCTGCTTACACGTATTGCTATTTGCTGCGCTAAAAGCAATAGGGTTGCTTCACTGGCAAAACTCATAATTCAAAAATGTTCATAAAATTATATAAGTTATAATTTGACCACTATCTCACCTGATGGAAAGTGACGATGTGGTCGAAGATGGAGCATGCTTGCCTAGAAGATACCTGTTCACTCGGGATTTAAAGACTCCTAGATTGTACTTAAAGGGAAATACAGACTCGGGCAAAGAATTCCATAATTATGATATTGTGGTACTTAAAATAAAAAAATACGACATCGATCCTACGATCGATATTTATAACAGACAAACGCATTTACATTCACAGCTAACAGTACATTAAGTTCAAAGACTTGTATAGTGGGTGTCGGATACATTTACATATCAAACTCATAATCACACCCAGAACCAAAAGAACAAATATCCCTTGGGAAGGAAAATTATACTCCTGTCGGGAATCGAACCCACGACGGTGTTCCGGCAGTTATCCTTGAGAGCCTGCGTATTCCAGGTCTAGTGTGTTTACCAGCTTCGATCACATCGTCACTTACCATCAGGTGAGATAGTGGTCAAACACTAGCCTGTCACAAATAAAATAAAAATAAAAAACCACGGCGCAGAGGGCAGAGAATTGCCCACTGCGTCAATTACTGTATCATCAATGTATGGTTGATGATCGTTATTTTATTTTATACTGCCGCGGTTTTACCCGCGTAAGTCCCGAACCCGGTTGAATTCTGGGATAAAAAGTAGCCTATGTGTTAATCCAGTGTGTCAGCTACCTCCATACCAAATCTTATCAAAATTGGTCCAGCCGTTTGAGCGTGAAGAAGTAACAAACACAAACACACTCACAACCTTTCGCCTTTATAACATAAATGTGAAGTAAAAACAATATAGTGATGTCCAAATAATCGTAAAATCTTAAACGTTCATTGCGTGCCTTGTAATGTCAAATGAATAACTTGTCGTAACAATTTATTTGTTCGATTGCCAACCCTACCGTCAGTAAGGGAGTTCACAAGATCATTAGTTTCCATCGATATAATATATATTAGCTTTAGTACTCGAAAATACATATTAGAGATAGTTGACATGCTGAGACAAACTAACACACTGTGTGAACTTTGAGCCACAGTTTCCATGTCAATGCATAAACTATTAGTAGGTATTTTAAAGCTTGTTAGTTTAAGTTCCTCCCCCTACCTACTCAAGATTACTAAGTAGACAAGATCAAAGATAATGTACTTCCTATGTAGAGACTCTAGAGGCACAGGGACTCTGGATGATGGCATATCCGGCGTAAGGTTATAATTATAAATAACTAGCGATCCGCCCCGGCTTCGCCCGGGTGTGATAAATGAAGAACCGCTCGATTGATTTTGTAAAAATCACATACAAATTCAAACTTCACATAAACCATCTACTAAATAGTCCGAACAAAGCCTAAACATTTGGTTTGGATAGGTGAGCCCGTATTTGAGTTATAAAATAACAACGAAAAGTGGCATTGATTTTTATATATATATATATATAGAAGAGAAGATAGAAGAAGAAGATAGATAGATAATCTAAATTGATTGGAACTCATCATTATAAATGAAAAAGACTACCTCACACAACACAAACTTGCCTAGTGTGGAAGTTAGAAATGGAATTGAACTGCTCATTGGCTTAGTTGGGTGGCGTTTGCCTTTAAAGCATGGGTCCGATTCTCGACTGAAACACAAGTTTTCTTGTCAAAGAATAGAATAGAATAGAATATATGTTTATTGTATAAAACCGTGTACAATGTTCTTATATTATATTATTATTAATAGTGAATCAACAGTCTTCCCATTTCGGGCGTACAATAATATCGTAATTTACATATTAAGATTAAAATTAGAAAAAAAAAAGTATATTTAGGTATGTACATTTTCATCATAATAGTTAGAGGATACATTGAAGACATATATAATAATTATTTTTACAATTAAAAGAAAATAAAATTACACATCATAATATTCACCTAGGTTGTAATACACTTTGGATACAAGCCATTCTTTAAGGCTAGTTTTAAATCTGTTGCCTTTCAAAATCTTTATATGTACTGGAAGGTGATTAAATATTTTTATTGCGCTTATATATAGGCTTTTGTAATACATGGTATTATTAATGTGTGGCATAAAAATATTAAATTTATGTAAAGTGCGTAAGCTATTGGCACGGTTTGATTGGTTATTAAAGAATTCGTTATTATTTTTAATGAACAAACAGATTTCCAATATGTATATACCAGTAAGAGTAAGAATGCTATATTCTTTGAAGATATCACGAAGTGTCACCATGCTATGTAAATTAAATATAGATCTTATGCAGCGCTTTTGCAGTAGAAAGGTCGACTGAACGTCAACAGAATTTCCCCAGAAAATAATTCCGTAGTTTAAATAGGGATAAACATGGCCGTAATATGCGTTTATTGCGGTAGACTTATATAGAAAATTATATATATATAAAATTTGTGTGTCTGGTTCTGGTTATGATTGTGTGTGTGATGTGAATGTTTCCGGCAGCCACGACACCAGTCATCGAATTTAGTGTGGTGCTGTGAGTGTGAAAGCGTTTATTTAAAAATGTGTTGTAGTCACCTAAGTATGGTAATAAATAAATAATAAAAAGGTAAAACCAAAGATAATTTTATATAATAAATGCGGTGAAGTCGGTTTTTTGAAGCTTTGCTTGCGTTTAATTATTTTAAGCTTTGCTTGTGTTTCATTATTTAAATATATTGACCAAAACAATTCTTACAGTTCACCTATGTGTATTACAGAGGCTATGGACCAGTCATACCTACCTCCAAACAGACAGTTAATTTTAAAAGCTAGCCTATTTCAAATATACCTATGTATAAACGTGTGTAACATATTCTTTATAACCAATAGGATTGAGATGGGATACCTACAATTTCTTACTTATTAACGCGGTGAACCTACGCGACATCAGCAGGCCTACCATGAACTTTTTAAGCCTGCCTAGATCCGGGCAGTTCATGGTAGGCCTGCAGGTTATATGATAACAGGGTCGATCAATGTATGACCCCTTTGAGGCTATTTTTCGGTGTGAATGTTCATACTTAAGCCAAAGCGCAGTTCTTTAATACCTACTTGTTTTACTTTCTGCATGGCTAAATGCTTTATAATAATTAAAGACTCATTGTTTTCTTGCAAATTATAGATTTGTAGCTTGATCTATGAGCATGACTAGAGTAATTTTATAAATATTGACAAAATTTTCATCAAATTAGCGTAAATTATTGTTCCTAAAATATTTTTCAGTTTGTTAAGCCGTTTTCCACATACAACGTTAGGCGTATATATTTAAAATGTATATTTTGCTTGTTATAAATAGCTGCATATAATTACCTATAGGAAAAAAAATCTGTTTTAGTCTGGAATATCTCTATCTATTCTTTCAAAATCAAAATCGTTTATTCACATGGGCCCCAAAGAGGCACTCATGAAAGTTAATGAATCTATTGCCAGATTCGCAAAATTACAGCCATCTCGAGAAGAACCTGGCAAGAAACTCGGCGGCGCATTTTTTTTAAAAAACATTCTTAATTTCTAATACATAATTTTCTTAACCTAGGTGTTATTATGGTAGTCGCTAGAAAGAGCCTATGCAGTTTGCCTCCATGCATCCTTGTCATTAATATAGTCTGTGGTCTTTGGTAGAGTTAATTTCAGGAGTGCCCTTTTCGAACACATTATAAATTGAAATGATGTTAAACTAGTCGGTTACGATTATAAAATCCTATAGAGTCGATTATGTTGTTTGCCTCAAGTCAAAGTCGAGTGATTCCAATGTCAGTCGCGATGGCTCTGTCATCAATAGGTATAAGATGAATGTCTCGGACGATGGATTTAGATCGAACTGCAAACAAAAGTTGACGCACCAGACTGTTAACGATATACAGGTTTTACAAATTTATTAAGCACCCGTTCAAAAAAAATTTGGCAGAGGAAATAACCTTAATTATAATAACATAAGATTTGCCTTATAAACTATCTGTGTGCTATTAAATAACAACTCTTATATCGTTGTAACAGATAATAATTCATTATTAAAGTATTTAATTATTGTATGATAAACTTGGAGAACCTGTATATAAGTAGGTAAATGAAAATCTTTTCCTTTCATTATTTTATAACTGTTGTTGTAAATGTTTTTGATTTTTTTCACTACAGATTATAATTAGCACAAACAATCTCAACTATATAACTATGTATTAAATAAGACTGGTCAGAAATGGCGACAATAATTAACAATAAGAATAAAATTCTGTTTATTGACAATAAATAAATGTATATTTACGTGTACCTATCCGAATTTTGAAAGTTAAGTGATCATAAAACAAATGTGACGCAATCAGTGTTTAGAAGTGAAAGTACGCCAGTGTATCTCGCGCGTCGTCTGCATGCGAACGCGCCAAGCGCAAATCAACGTGCAAAAGAAAAAAAAATAAAAAAGCAAGTGACGTGAAAACCGCGCGTAAAAATCGAGATCGGCAAAGTTGCGTAGTGGAGTGAGGTTTTCGGGAAGGTTGTATATTATTATATTGTGGGGGTAAACCGCCCCCCGGGCTCGTCCAATGACGCCGTCGGGTCCGCCCCCGCCCCGCGCCCCCCTGCGCTCCTGTCTGCTGCTACTCCTGCTCGTCGGTAAGTCGATTTTGTTGTCATTCCTTTACGCTCCCGAGTGTTGCCAGTTTCTGTTTACGTTTACATTCCGTGCTTGGTTTTCGATTTGGTAGTTGTTGTGGCCACCGTTTTAGCAGTTTTATGTAACTCCACGAATAACTGAATGTTCTTGCATCAGTGTAGTTTTATAATTCCTGTAAAGTTAGAATAGAGAAACTAAATACAGATCATCAATTTGTGCAGTAAATTTTTGAATAATTAGAGTTACAACACAGGTAGAGCATAGCTATCTCTACTAGATTAGTATGTTTTAATATGAGTATAGAGAGTATAGAGTATAGTGAGTATGGAGTCCATGATAATAGTCTAGTGCCGCGTTTGTAACAGCCGGTTGACTAGGTATCGCGATCGCTTTCTAAGCAGAGGGTCGGGTTCGATTCCCGGTCAAACCTTCCCAAGATAAATTTGTGTTTCTTGTTCTTGATGTGATTGTGTGTCTGTGATGTGAATGTTTCCGGCACCCACGCACGAACTTAGTGTGGGGCTGTAAGTGTGTGTTATCTTTGTAGTTGAAGGTTTGTATCTAAGTATTCATTACACTATATTGTACGTCTAGAAACGTATGCCTACCAAGTACCTGGCAATCCTGAGATATGATTCCAATGTGTCTGGAAGAATTCGTTTGAAGCGATAAGACCGCCTTTTGTGCTCCTATGTTATGTTTAAGGTTTATCTATAAGTGCTCTCTATCGTTGTGCAAATAGATCATTTATCTATATATCTGATTCCAAGCGTAGGTCGAGCAAACAATAATTATTATTGAACGGTATATAAGAGGAGAGATGTAGGAGATGCTATAATACATTTGCTGATCATGACGCCGTATGTTCGTGATGTTCTACTCAGTTAATATTAACTAGACAATAGTTATTAAAACAGGAATATTATGAACATTTCCGCTATATGGTAGATATTCCACAAATGCGGACGGAGCGTTTTGCCTCCACTTTCATTATGCGAACTGCAAAGGAATGGAATTCCTTACCTGAGTCTGTGTTCCCTGATAAATACAATATGGGAGTCTTTAAGTCGCGAGTGAATAGGCATCTTCTGGGCAAACGTGCTCCATCGTAAACCGCATCGTCACTTACCATCAGGTGAGATGGCGGTCAAACGTTTGCCTATCTCTAGAATTAAAAAAAAATTCGTCAGACAAAAACTGTACTATTTTTTTTAAATGCTGGTAAGATAAGAGACAAGCTTGAAGTTCGCCTGATGGTAAGCGAGAGTCACGCCTGTACACCCACATCTGCAGTCCCACACGACCAGTACTTTGAACTTCAGGAGAACAAATTTCGGTGACTGAAATTTCAGCCAAATCAGTTTACAAACATACTAACACATTTTTTTATTTTTTTTTATTTGTGACAGGCTAGTGTTTGACCACTATCTCACCTGATGGTAAGTGACGATGTGATCGAAGCTGGTAAACACACTAGACCTGGAATACGCAGGCTCTCAAGGATAACTGCCGGAACACCGTATTTGGCTTGGCGGCAGACTTTCAACTTGATGGTGGTAAGCTACTTTGGTAGCAAGCCAGGCGAGCAACTCACAAAATGCTCTACCCCCTCTCAAATGTCACCTGATTAGCACCACCCGGGGACCACGTGTAGGGAGTCAGACTTAAGGGGTATCCTCCTACGGACGTGGGTGACTCAGCCCCCTCAAATTTACACACAAACTTTCGCATCTATAACATTAGTGTGATCTTAATAGAGTTAACTACGCGTTAGAGTAGTTATTTCTTATTAACTGTAATGACTTGTTAATAAAATTACCTTTTATACTACTCAGATACAATTTACATCAATTTAACTTCATAAATAAAAAACTTTCATTCCCCATTGCACCATCTTAATGCTGCACCCCTGGCAAAAAATATTAATAAATTATTTTTTTATACTAAATGAACTACTCAAATACCAATTTTAATCGCTATAAGTTCAAAGACACAGAACTATCATACAAACGTTTCACCCCCATTTAACCCTCTACGGGGTTGAATATCCAAAAACCCATTCTTAGCACTCCCGCACTAAGACAAAGTACCTTCTAAATTTCAAGTCTCTACGACCAGCAGCTTAGGCTGTGCGTTGTCTTTAAGTCAGTCAGTCAGTCAGTCAATCAGTATATCAGGAGGAAGATTCTTATAGTATTAGGTATCAATTAAAACTTTTAATTAAAATTAAAAAAAAAACGGCCTAAGGCCCAATCCGTCCAAGACACAATCCTGCATATCACATGGCGAAATGTAAACGTTGAGCATTGTTCGACGCCGTCATACCTCGGCGTGACATTAAAGCCCACTGTCAAAAGACAAAAGCCAAGATTGGTACGCGAAACAATCTGTTACGTCGCCTCACGTCCAATACTTGGGGAGCTTCACCTCAAGTCCTCAAAACGACAGGCCTCATTGAGTTTCTCAGCGGGGGAATATGCATGCCCAGTGTGGCATCGTTCTGTCCATGCAAAAGAGGTTGACGTCGCTCTTAATGAAACCTGTCATTTAATTACTGGTTGTCTAAGACCCACCCCCTCAACATTTTGTACCCCCTGTCTGGAATTGCACCTACCCCAATTCGCAGAGATATTATATAATTGTATATAGATAAATCTCTGGGCTACAAAATTTAAACCCCTCGACCTCATAACACCAGCAGAGAAACTTCCACCAGGCCATGAACAGCCTTGGCCTGTGTGGAAAACATTAAACAGACTCAGAACCTATACACGTGGGGCATGATTGACCATTCCGAGACGCAGTGCGACTGCGGCACCCCAGTGCAGACCATGTCACACTTGCTGGAATATCCGTCGTGTCCCAACGCTACATGTACGTTGGAGGAGCTATTCCAATGCTCCGAAAATGCAGCGAAAGTAGCCACCTTCTGGACAAAACAAAAAATCTGAGCTACCTGTATTTACTACCTGTACCTGTCATCGACACGAAGAAGAAGAATTAAAATTATTTATTTATTTATTTAATAATGCACACATGAACAATAGTTATTTACATACTTGGACGTAAGCTAATGACATGTACCCTGTATAAAAGGGTGTAGCAAAATACATATAAAGCAATTTTTTCTTATTATAGAACGTTTTCACTTAGATATTAACTATACAAATACTTAATTTTTATAAGATAACTTATCATTAATGGATATAAGAACAATTTTATATTATCATCCATATATTCACTTAGGGTATAATAACATTGCTTTATTAAAAATTGATGAAGTTAGTTTGGAATATCTTATTTTTTATTTCTTTTTTTATCTGCTCTGGGATTTTTTTTATATATTATTATAAGCATATATTCGGGGCCTTTCTTAAACATTTATAATTTGGGTTCCGGTAGTATTAAATTATTAATGATCGAAACGAGATCTCTAAGTTGGCATGGGTGGGTTTCAGCAGTCCGTCTGTCCGTCTGTCAGAGGCACCTAGCGTCTAAACCATACAAACGAATAACTTCAAATTCCTAGAGAATATGGCTATGGCCCAAAGCCAGAATTAGCTATTAAAATAAAATCAAACATTATTTAAAGAAAAAGTTATCCTCAAAAGATTTCTTTTTTCTCTATGAAGCAAAATGTAGGCGCGAGATCTCAGTTCGGTGCGAACTACGAGTTTAGCAAATATAAAACTAAATTAAATCCAAACAAAAATATTTATAGTCGTACGTAGTCGTAGACATTTTGCCAAATAGAGATAAACTGTTGAGGTTAATTGCTTATAACTTTTTTCTTTCATGGATAGGCTTATAGGTCTCTGGGCTCATTCTATACATTTTTTTATGTCATAGAGAGACGAGATGAGCATTGTCACCCTGATATTAGATGTTAAGTCTCTTTATGCCCTGTGATTTAATTGCCTTCAATTCTGCATACAGTAATGTGTGCACACTACTGCTTGGCGGTTGAATGTCTGTCAATGGTGTGATACTGCCCCAGACGGACTCTGCAAAAGAGTGTTACCACTACACAGGGCTACTAATAATAATCAGATTCGATGTGTTATAGTAATTTTAGTAGAACAACCGACGTCGAAATATCAGCTGTTGCCGGTGCACCAGGTCGGTGAGCAGTGAGATCGAGTTCAAGTTCTCCATACCAGTTCGGGTGACCTCTTGTTAAGGCCATGAACTTTACATTGGCACAGCCGGATAGCCTGCAAAGTGAATAAATACTTTTTTTTACTTCATAGGCCTTTCATTTAGCTACTATCTCTCCAGAAAGAAAAAACGATGATGCGACTGTTAAAGTCTGCTGTTTAACCGATTTAAAAAAAGGAGGCGGTTCTATGTTCAACTGTATGTATTTTTTTTGTATGTTCACCGATTTCTCTCACATTTGCGGACCGATTCTCAAAATTATTTTTTTGTTTGGTAGATTATACTTCAGAGGTGGTCCCATATACATTTTATATGGGACAACCTCTGCACGTCTCTGCCTTCTGCGCCTTAGGACCTGGGTTCAATTCCCAGTAGGAGCACAATTTTCTTTCCCAATGGACATTTGTGCTGGTACTGATTGTGAATGCGTTTGTTTTTTTTTTTGTTATAAATAATTAATTGATCTGAGTTCTTATACAAATGATCAATTATAATAAATCTGCTCGCTATGGTGTCTGCGTGTACCTATTTATAATTGAGTAGGTATTTTCCTAGAACCTAGTTTCTAGATCCGAGACACTGACCTTTGTACATGCAGCTCGTAATATGCGAGCTTATTGGATTTATTGTGAAGTAGATATCCTTGTATTTTATTATGTGACCTACATTTAGAACACGAGTACTGCCAGACCTTAGAATAAGGATGTTATCTAGGTCAAACCTTCGGTTCCTGTACCTTCTAAAATACCTAACGATTTTTGTACGATAGGTACTTTCGTCAAATTACATTCTATTCAAAATGCCAAAGTTTTTGAGTGTGATTGTAAGTTTGTAACTTCTCGTTCAAACGGCTGAACCAATTGATGAAATTTCGTATAGAGGTGGGTAACACCCTGGATTAACACTGAGGCTACTTTTATGTACAGGCTACATGGACTAAAATTCCCGCAGATGTGTTCATAATCAAAATGGTTTATTCATATGCCCCATAGAGGCACTCATGATTATCATGAAATAACTCTAAATAAAAGATTCGTTATTAAGAGCCTATTAGAGAATATTGCAGCCATCTCGAAAAGAACCTAGCAATAATTTAAATTCTGATCCGGAACCTTTTTGTGTGACGAAAAATGTAAATAATTAAATATTTGCCTGTAGTACAAAAGTTTTACTTCTATCGTGTGTCTTTACGTGTTTAAATAATTAAACGCAAGCAAAGCTTAAAAAAACCGACTTCACCGCTTTATCGTCGGAACCTTGATCAGATTTTATGTATAAACACGCATTATTGACTATAACTCAAAAACTAGACAGAATACCTCGATCCAATTTCAATGGGACTACATAAAAAGCACCAGCTTTCAAATAAAAAAAGAATCATCAAAATCGGCTCACAACGAAAGAAGTTATGAGGTAACTTTTGAAGTCGGGTAAACGAGAACATTGTCAAATTACGCATTATTCGTCACAAAATAGGCATTATTAACGATATTTCAAGAACTACTGATCAAATCTTGATCAAATTTATATGGGACCGATTACAAAGTAACATCTTTCGAACTAAAAAAAAATTTTCGAAATCGGCTCACGTGGAGAGAAGTTATGAGGTAACAAAAAAAAAAAACAAAAAAAAAAAAAATACAGTCGACTTGAGTACCTCCTCCTTTTTTTGGGAAGTCGGTAAAAATAGATCATCTGACCGTCGTCGTACTGCCAACTGAGCCAACGCTCAGTAAGGTGGCGCCTTCTAAACAGGGGTATGGGTGGGTTTGATTCCTGATGGGAACACAATTTTTCTCTCCAAGGGAAATTTGTATATTTGGTTTTGGGTGTGATTGTGTATAGTATATGATGTGAATGTTTCCGGCAGCCACGATACTAGTCATTGAACCAGTATGGTGCTGAGCTTCTGAAAGCGTTTACGTTTAAATCATATTCTGCTGTATAAAAAGCATATATTACATTAAACTAAAAACTAAATTAAAATTAAACAAAAAAAACTACACATAATTAGATATAAATATGTACAAAACTTAATCTAATAGACCGCTACCAGTAGGCAAAGTACCCAAAATGCTGGCAGCATTGCCACGTTGAATGGCAATACTCAATCTCTGTCCAAAATATTTGCCAGAAAAAATAAAAAATATTTATATTTCTGCTGTGTTACTTTGTGAATGTCTAAGTGATTTCCATATTAACACCTGTGAATACGTGCCCGCATCCATTACACATGTCGCTAAAAAAACTGGGGACACGTATTAAGTACGCATTATATGCTGGTAGTTTCATATCCTGGCTTTTATATATAAACTAGCTTTTGCCCGCGGCTTCGCTCGCGTTAAGAAGTATTAATTTAAAATTGACAAAGTTTCATAAAAACTTTCATCCCCTATTTTATCCCCTTGGGGGTAGAATTAATCAAACTCCTTTCTTAGCGGATGCCTACGTCATAACATCTACCTGCATGCCAAATTTCAGCCCGATCCGTCCAGTGGTTTGGACTGTGCGTTGATAGATCACTATGTCAGTCAGTCAGTCACCTTTGAGTTATATATATTTAGAAGAAGAAGATAATTAGGCGTTCGCGCCGAACTGAGATCTCGCGCCTACATTTTGCCTCATAGAGGAAAACTTTTGAGGTTACTTACTAATAACTTTTTTCTATATAATTTTTTTTTATTTCTGTATTTGTAGTTCAAGTCGGTGATATAACGGATATTATACGTTAAGTTTCAGCGTTCAGTGTGAAGCCGTTTTTGATATAGACCCCGGGACAAAATAGGTCTAAAAACAGTGACTTTGGTGGCCTTCCAAATCGTTATTTTCCAATATAGATTTTCTTTAAACCGGTTTCATACTCTACTTGTCATGTCCTTTTTAAGGATACCCCCACAAAGGTAGACAAAAAAATAAAAAAAATATGCTCCCCACTTACATGTACGGGAGCCCCTTTAAAATTTTCATTTATATAATTTTTAATGTCTTTTCTGGCTTTGATCCGTAGTTTTACATAGTCTATGAGAATTTGAAGTCATTCGCTTGTATGGTTTAGACGATAGATGCCTCTGACAGACGGATGGACAAAGTGATGAACGAACCAAGTCGACTTAGAGATCTAGAATAAAAAATCTAGTCAATATTAGAGTTATTAAAATACTTTCTTTTTATAATATAAGCTTTCAACACTTAACACTAATATTATAAAGACGAAAGTTTGTGAGTTTTTTAATGTTTGTTACTTCTTCACGCTTATACAGATGGACCATTTTTATTTCAATTTGTTATGGAGCTGACACCCTGGATGAACACATAGGCTACCTTTTATCCGGGAATTCCCGCGGGTCTGGTACATACGCGGGTATAACCGCGGGGCGCATCTAGTTACCAAATAATTTTGTGATTGTTATCAAATAATTACAGTAAAGTTGTCACATATAGCACTGAATGTTAGTAACACGAGATATTTTTCTCACTGTATTATAGAGCCTACACTGTATATTATATACTGTAGGTACGTGACACGAGTAGATAGATGAGCATATTAACCTCAGAGAGGGCAAGTCAAACAGACCGCGGGCAAAAACCGGATCCTGTTGAAGCTCCGGATCTACAGTCTCAAGGCCAGCACATTGTTTTAAATTTACAAAACAGTGAAAATACGTTTAATTTGGACTTAATTATTAATTACATGCGTTTTGTTTATGCGTGTTGAGCATATCGGATGCGTTTAGATAGCCTATTAATCCTAACACAGGTACAAACCCCATCATTACATTTTCACTGTAGATGTCGGTTTGTTGCCGTGGTCCACCCGCATAGATCCGTTCAAACCAACTGTTTTGGGGGCTGAGTCACCCACGTCCGTAGGAGGATACCCCTTAAGTCTGACTCCCTACACGTGGTCCCCGGGTGGTGCTAATCAGGTGACATTTGAGAGGTGGTAGAGCATTTTGTGAGTTGCTCGCCTGACTTGCTACCAAAGTAGCTTACCACCATCAAGTTGAAAGTCTGCCGCCAAGCCAAATACGGTGTTCCGGCAGTTATCCTTGAGAGCCTGCGTATTCCAGGTCTAGTGTGTTTACCAGCTTCGATCACATCGTCACTTACCATCAGGTGAGATAGTGGTCAAACACTAGCCTGTCACAAATAAAAAAAAAAAATAAAAAAAAATACGTCAAGAGTGTTATAGTTATTATTGTCACTTGGGACAGCCCACTGTTTACAAAATATTTTTTTTACATTTAAAGTTGAGTAAAAACGGGTCACGGATAGTTGTGGTGAGTATTATTTTTTCAAAAATGTGTGTTTGTTAGTTTGTCATTCTCTCACTTTATTGTCTTATGACTCACAGATTTATCATAATCCTCATGCTTCTTTAGGTACTTACCAACCTATACATCGTAAACGGATGGTTAGATTAGTAGAGGTCGTCTAATCTTAGAGAAATACTTACGTCTAAGACCTTACTCATTTTGTGTTTTCACACACATTTTTTCTTTTTATGCTCGATAATCACAACCGATGATGATGGGGCCGAAGATGAAGCTTGCCTTGTTTGTCGATACTTCGTTCCTATAGGTCGGGAAAAACACATTAGGTACAGTATGCTCTGAATCACCACAGAATGACCAACAACTTTACAAGGTTGCAACCTTGTAAAAACTAGCCATACCTATCAGGGGGTCTATTCCGGTCGTTAAAATTCGATTGTTCGAAACGATGTCTCGTCGAAACGATAGTCGGCTCGAAGTTTTGGCCAATAGCTATTCTGACAAAGTTGGAATCGAGGTAGGAGAGAAACCTATGGTTATCTACGGTTTGTAAGAGCAGTGCGAGGTCATAGAAAGACCCTATGTCCCTTTTCTATAGAGTCACCATGATTGCTAATAATGTTGGTTAAATAAAATTAAAGGACTTGTAACGCTATGTGTATATTATGTTGAATTAAAAATAATTGGGAGGGACTTACTGCATAATAAATTATATTATTATATAAAAGAGATGCATTAGGGTGATTAATAAAGCATGGTTTAGGGATAGTTGTAGGCCATTATTCAAAAAATGTAACGTGCTTCCTCTGGCTTGCATCTACATTAGAGATATTTGTATTTACAAAAACGTACCCAGCATATTTTAAAAATCGCAGTGACATTTATAAAAAACAAAAGCGTGCAAAATTCACCTCACTATTATATCAACCTACTTGTCAAAAATATATTTACAAAAAGAACGTATATCTTATGTGTATATCTAATATATAAAATTCTCGTGTCACAGTTTTCGTTGCTATACTCCTCCGAAACGGCTTGACCGATTTTGATGAAATTTTTTGTGCTTATCCGGTATCTATGAGAATCGGCCAACATCTATTTTTCATCCCCCTAAATGTTAGGAGTAGTCCACCCCTAAATTTTATTTTTTATTTTTTAGACAAAATTTTTTATTTCTATTTTTTTATGATACAACATACAAAAATACATACAATCCTCAATTTTCACCCTTCTACGATCAACCCTTATTTTTTAATAGCCATTTTAATTTTCTAATATAATATGGCAATACAACGTTTGCCGGGTCAGCTAGTCTTTATATAATAAAATACCTGACGATATAAAAATTTTAGAAGGCAATAGTTTTAAGAAGAATTTGAGTGACTGGCTATTAAGTAATTGTTTTTATACTATTAACGAATTTATGAAATTTAGATACAATAATATATTTTAATATTTGCACGTCTGCATGCAGGCTGAATACATAGTACATAATATTATTTATAAGACCTTTTTGACATGTATTCTGGCAAATAAACGTTTGAGTTTGAGTTTATTATTTTATATTTGTTACATATTTGAAATGAGTAACGTGTTTTGTGAAATACATTGTGTTTGGTTTATATGAAAAGAAAATCGTTCGATTTCGACTTCGATGTGACGCCCGGAATAGACCCCCAGCTTAGAGTAGGTACTTCGATGACAATTGAAAAGCTAACTCAGTGGAATCGTAGGCATCCATCTGCTCCCATGACACACATCGCATAATATCTTTGTTTATTGTATTTCTTTGGGGCCTGAGATTCTCCCAGGTTGATTAAAATGTAGACAGCTATAATTTCTAAATCTGTTGTTATGAAACAATTAGAAATAATTCCAAGATTTTCGTTTCTAATCGGCTAAGTATTAATTGGCTCCTGAATTTTTTTTGTTGATCATGTACAGCCAGCGACAAAAGTAGATTTTTAAAGTAGCTATACCTTTTCACTGATATTATATTCGTATAGACATATAAAAAGAAAAACGCTATCACACTTACAGCTCCACATTAAGTTCGAAAACTTTTATGTAGTGTAAATTTCCCTTGAGGAGGAAACTTGTGTTTCCACCGGAAATCGAACTCGTTCCCCGGTACCCCGTGCCCCAGCACGCACTACTAACAACACCAGCAAGTATTACAAAATGTTTTGAAAATCTGAGCATGGTCAGCTCTTAAATTTAGGTATAACACCTGAACCTCAGAGTAGCCTGATGCTTGCGGTCCCTTAAGCACTTAAGTCCCGAGGGTAGGGTAGGTAAAACTCCCTATTATAAGAGAGAAATAAAATACTTCCCGTGGTCCAACAAGGCCGGTGAAATAAAACTCCGTTAACAAATAAGGTGTTAAGACGTTTTGAGATAACTCTCAACTGAAGGCTAACGCCTGGGATAGTGCCACACCTAAACGGCTGAATAACACAGCACTGCGCTTGCAGGGCTGGTTCCGGCTGACTAAGTGAGTTGCCAGTGTAATTACTGGGCATAATATGAGACATAACGCCTTACGTCTTTGGGGAAGAGTGTATTACAGTCCCACGCGGTACTTTGTTAGGCAAAGTTTCGGGTAGCGCTGTAGCTAGCAGTATAAGAGGTGGGTTTCGTTTTGGGGGCTGAATCACCCACGTCCGTAGGAGGATACCCCTTAAGTCTGACTCCCTACACGTGGTCCCAGGGTGGTGCTAATCAGGTGACATTTGAGAGGTGGTAGAGCATTTTTTGAGTTGCTCGCCTGGCTTGCTATCAAAGTAGCTTACCACCATCAAGTTGAAAGTCTGCCGCCAAGCCAAATACGGTGTTCCGGCAGTTATCCTTGAGAGCCTGCGTATTCCAGGTCTAGTGTGTTTACCAGCTTCGATCACATCGTCACTTAACATCAGGTGAGATAGTGGTCAAACAATAGCCTGTCACAAAAAAAAAAAAACCATCAGGCTAGTCTTTCTAGTATTAAAAAGACTTAGAGCACATTTTATCGCTTCAACATTAATACTAAGCATTTCAACATGATGAGCTACTTTTAAAAAATTGCCATGTTGAGCTATTTATGTTACTGACTGTACATTAAAATAACATTGTTCTTACCTTGTGTGCGTAGAAGAAAATTGTACAGGGAATAAAAGATAGACTATTAACACAAAGCTTATGAAATCAAACCAATGGCCAGCGTGCCCATCGCGGTTCACGGTGGTGGCATGGACATAACTATTTTTGATATTTGTGAATGTAAAAATACAACAAGTCGATGTGGACCCAAATGGTAATTCAATATGTTTCATATAAATGGTTGAAGAAACCTAAAGATGGTTTTCAAATACCTATTCAATGATGGGGTATCATTTTTGACACAGTAAAAAAAAATGTTGTTTACTATATTGCGTGTGGCGGTAGCCATATTGATTTTTTGATAACTGTCATATCTTTAGTGACATTTGCACAATAAAGACCAATCGATCGACGTAAGTATCAAAATCGGCCCACGCTTACGGTCTCTAGAATGCCACATAGGTAAACATACATACATAGAAATTTTAAATATACCTTTCATTGGGTCACGCAGTCGGATAAAAATGTATGGATCACTTCTCTAACTCAAAACATTCGCAACATAAAAAATACCATTATCAATAATCGTCCACCATGAACTCCATAAACAATTTATTCTATACCCATGTCAAACCTCCGCACAAAGCGCGGTACACAAGAGGGGGTCTCAAGTGCATCGATCGGGGTATCTAAACTGTATGAGTCAAGCTTAGGGGCTTAGCGGGGTCCCTGAATACCCCCGTGACATTGAAAGGACTTGTTAAATGTAGAGTTCAAACTGGCCCAAACTCTCTCAGTCGCGGCAGTAGAAAACAATCTTTGTATTAGCAGCTAGCAGTACCCGGCATGCTTTGCCAATTTGCAATGCCACATAAAGAATAAAATGTCTTACCTCTTTCACTTTTTCTGTTGCCTAGTAATTTAATACCGTAAAATAATATACCTAGAGAAAATAATAGACCTCTACCAATTCCGATAGACCGAATTCTGTTGAAAATTAAAATAAATTTTTTTGGCTCGGATTTAAAATAAATAATTCATGAAAAATTTAAAAATACAGAATCTCATTTCAATTTAACATTGCTATTTTAACATTAAGTCACATGAAAAAGAGGCGAACCGCAAAGGCATGGAACTCCTTACCTGAGTCGGTGTTTTCTGATGAGTACAATATGGAAATCTTCAAGTAGTGAGTGAATAGGTATCTTCTAGGCAAGCTTGCTCCATCGTCGCTTCAGATGAGATGGTGGTCAAAAGTTTGCCTATCATGAATAAAAAAAATAATTATAGACGCATCGTCATAAATTCACTGTAATAAAACGGGCATTAATTAAGAAAGCTTATTATAAGACTACAGACTATATTAATGACAAGGATGCATGGAGGCAAACTGCACAGGCTCTTTCTAGCGACTACCATAATAACACCTAGGTTAAGAAAATTATGTATTAGAAATTAAGAATGATTTAAAAAAAAATGAATGAAAAAAAATGCGCCGCCGAGTTTCTTGCCAGGTTCTTCTCGAGATGGCTGTAATTTTCCGAATCTGGCAATAGATTCATTAAATTTCATGAGTGCCTCTTTGGGGCCCATGTGAATAAACGATTTTGATTTGATTTGACTCATTGTGTTAATATTGGAGTCATACTGGACGTAACGTAATCAAAAGATATAACCCAACTAAATCTATAACAGTCTTTAACTGTATATTAGTCTCGTTACACGCATTATTTTAATCAATTTCCTTTCATCTAGACAGACAATTTTCGTCCTCTCGCAGGAGGGAGGGGGGGATAACTCACCCCTAGCTAATCTGCTAATCTCAGTAAAACAGCTCTTAGCGCCTGCGATTTATTACAATGCCCATTGTTGATTGTTCTCGCTCTTGCCCGTTTATTTTATGGAACAAGCGATGTTGTAAAATGTTATGGCGTTGCTCGAATTCGGGTGTTTTGGAAGTGATACAGCTTATCACCTAGTTGGTACTGCGCTACAAGGAACTTCATCACGATTATAATGTTAAATTAAAATGGGAATTAGCGCGACTTACGCCTTGTCGATGTCTAGATAGACAATCGAGGTGAGACGCGAGCGCTCCGCACTCATCCTGAAGAAGGCTTCCGAATGAAGCGGAAACAATTGTTGATCTAGACATCGACAGCTAATCACTCTTGCCCATTATTTCACTGCCACTCAATTTACGTAGCTTTGAGGGTCAAATGTATGTCAATGCGGGAGGTTTTTTGACGTGAGTGAAAAAATGGCGTTGTTGATTTTGTAAAATTTTCCAAAACCTGTGATTCTTCGAGTGTTAATGTGTAATAATGGTGGATTATTAACCGTTGATACTAAGTGAACGTGCATAAGTGTAGACAAATCATACAAAGTTGAAAAACGTGATTTTCGCCTTCGCTCCAAACCTCCAATAGAAGTTCTAGTAAAGTTTCCACTACTTTACTAGGGCATGACTTTACTATGACTGGACCTTGACTCTTTTACTTGACTTTGACTGTGACTTGTGACTAGGACTTATAATATGAAATACACTTGAAATATTTTATTATCACTTGACACTAGCTAAATGCACAAGATTGCGAAGCCATAACTAAGAAGAAGAAGAAGAAGTATGTCAATGCGACCATCATTTTTAACTACAGTTAATTATTCAAATTACATATTTAGTATATAAAAAAAATCTTAAGATGTTCCTCGTCTAGTAATCTATAAAATTAGCCTATCGGTATTCTATCGCTTACATTCTGGAGAGTGTGCTCAGGAATTACATGATATTATTCCTCCATGCCCTCTCTACCATCAAACAACAAGACAAACTGTCAAACGTCATTCATTTATTGTTGACATTCCTCCAGTTCGCTCGAAGCGTTTTGCTTCTACGTTCATCATCCGTACAGCGAAGGAGTGGAACTCATTGCCTGCGTCTTTGTTCTCTAAACACTATAATCTGGGTGTCTTCAATTCTAGAGTGAATAGGTACCTTCTAGGCAAGCATGTTCCATCTTCGGCCGCATCGCCACTTTCCATCAGGTGACAAAGCGGTCAAATGCTTGCCTAATTAGCATAAAAGTTAAAAAATAAACTTTCTACGAGAAGAAACATTGATGTGAATAGCATGAGATTTGATATATTTCTTCATCTTATGAATATCTAAAAAGAAAATGTTTTTTCATGTATCACACTGATTGCGAAAAAACTATCAATAAATAATTAATAAGTAATAACGTGTTTTAGGAGACATTCTGAATTCGTCTTCTTAACAGTTCGTCCAGCGCGGCAATGCGCTGCGCTTCGTCACCCTGATAGGAGATGCTAAATCAATTCACGCCTTGTAATTAACAGTGGAAAGATTGCCCTACAATCATTATTATACAGTAACGTTTGCTCGGCGGTTGAATGACTGGCAAAGATGTGGTACTTCCCTAGGTAGACTCAAGTCCAGCACTAAAACAAAAAATGACCTGTTGAAGTACGAAAGTCCAAATTTATCCAAATAAGCCAATTCATTTCGCCTCTTACTGCCAACTTTCTCGAATAAAATTTCTTTCCGTGAACGGCAATTCAATATATTATGATAATGTGTGGCCCCACGCTCGAGACGAATGCTTGGGGTGCATACTGTTTGGCCATTTGGGGAAACCGAGGTGTTGATTTGATGAGATGTGATTCTCAACTCACCCCATCGAGTCAAAATGTAGTGTGATTTCGGAATATTTGGTAGTGTTGCATGACTTTGTTTTTATGCTGTATCTAGCATAAAAGCCCGTCTAAGTTACCCGAACTGTATAATCTGGAAGTCTTCAAATCAAGAGTGAATAGGTATCTTCTAAGCAAGAGTGCGACTTCTTAGGCTGTATCATCACATCCATCGGGAGAGATATAGGCCGTCAAATACAAAAAAAAATAGAAGTAATACAGGGTAGCCAGGCGAGCGTGACTAAATGTCCTAGCTCAGAGATTTCATCACGACGTTCCATTGACCAAAACTCATTAAAATTAAGATCGGGAGGTGCCTTCACTACCGACCTACAATCACCGCTTCCAAATTTACGGAACCATGTGAACATGAAATACAAAATGTTTGATAAAACTCACACACAAAAACTGCCATATAAGAACTCGGTCCCCTCCTAGTAACAAATGAGTATCGAAATGCTGAGACAAAACTGTATTAAGCGTACGTGTTGGGGAGCCACCGGAACGGAGGGTGCTACGCGTTATCATTTCGTGATGATGTCATTTTTAGACGAGTTATAGGGTGGTTATCTTGCGACAGAATACGCCGGGGATTTTAGCTGGTTTGAATGGCTGGGAGGAACTCTACGTTCTTGAAATGGTCCTTCCAATAGAAATTACAACGTTTTCTCATGCTCACTCATAAACTCTATACAAGACTCATCAAAATAAATAAAAACATATTCTAGTCTTCAAACGGGGGATTTCAAGTTACTGTATTCGTATCGTAAGTTATTTATTAACCGACTTCCAAAAATGTTTCAATCCGGCTGATTATTGCTCTTTTTCTTTATTTTAATGTGGATCTTAATCTTTGTTCGGTTTATACAATTTAAGCTTTTAAGTCAATTCAATCGAAAGGCCAACATACGGACAATTGAACATGTGTCACATTTTTTTAACACTCACAAACTGACTTATTAAATCCCGGTCCTTGAACAGAACCTTGTTGATAAATAAGATCTCATAGGTCTCTCAGCACAAGTAAAAGGAAGAAGTAAGAGAACATTAATTTGTACATACTGTGACTAGGGATTAGGTAAAGACTTTGAAATAATACACTTGACATAGGCAAACGCACATAGTTTGCGAATATAAAACTAAAAAAAAAAACTGTTTAATTATTAGTTAATTTATTATATTTAGTTTAAATCCCGATAAGGTTGTTAGGCTTCAAGCAGGATGCAAGCACGCCGCGAAAGTTAGTGTTATTGGGGTACGAACGTTAGTATTAGTGTCGTGGGAACTCCGCCGAAGCCTCTGCTCTCGCTGGACCCCGTTCGACACGTGTTCCTCTACACCAGGCATCCTCAAGAGCGAGCTAGAACGAGAGACACTAAATATAATAAATTAACTTTGTCGTTATGGATTTCCGAAAATGCTAATTCAATTATTTTTCTGGACAAAACTGGTGAAGTAAACTAGGTCGTTGTTAAATAAAAAAAGTTAGATCACTTACGCAGTCGGGATTTTGATATTTTACTGTTGGCTTGTTAGTTTTGTCTTTATTTCTTTGAAATATATCATACCTTAACTTTACGACCGACTGTTCCAACACACTTGTGCCTTGATTTTCCCTTACGTCAGCGCAACGCACCCCAATCCCAGGGGCGAGCGCGTCAATCAAAGCATCCTAAGGGAGTGCAGGATATTAGATAAATATGCCGTGATCGTAATGGGGCTGGAGCAAATCGAAAGGACAAAACGATTTCGTCTTTAGCGCTTAAACTGAGATATTATGGTTACGTGATATTTAGCAAGATGTGGTATTTATATAGTTGTTTTGATTTTATTCTATTTCTAGACCCCATCTTATTTACCAACAGAATTCTCGGGCATAGGTAATAGCATAAAAAAAAACTCTGTTCCCCGAACAGTCTGATCTGAGAGTCTTCAAGTCTAGTGTGAATAGGTATCTTCTACGCAAGCATGCATGTTAAATCCGGATGTGCTTCTCTCCCAGAGACTAAAGATGTTACGTCCAGTCATATGCCCAGTGATGACTGGTATGGCCTCTACACACTGGTCGCATTTGGTTCGATCGAATCGGCGTGCGAGGACACAGGCGCGGGCATCACTGGGCGGAAGGCGTCTATGCTCGCGTCATCACACAAAGTTCGTTCAAACTAGGTGCTGCAGCCATTACACTGGCAACTTGCTCTGTCAGAAGGAACCAGTCCTTCTAACGCAGTCCTGCTATTCAGCTGTTAAGTCTCTTCTAACATCTCTTTAGTATTTCATCTCTCGGGCCTTGTGATCAACGGGAAGTAGATATTTTAAGTGATATAAGATTGGAAGAGATGCCATAAAATAGGTAACATGGCCAGTCCTAAAGGACAATATTCAAATTACTCTTCTACAATTTTAAGTTTTTCTGTTTATTGTCAACCCCAGCAATATGAGCACCCTAAAACCCGAGGGCGAGCGTCAATCTAAATATCCTTAATGGCGGGAGCGGAATATTAGATAACTATCCACGCGGCGACAGGGGAGACAGCTTTCAATCTTTGGCTTTACAATCACTATTATTGAAAATTCTGACGTTAAACGAGACGAAAGGCATCCATCATCTAGTTTCTCATCGGACTTGACTCGAGATCAAATACAATACAGTTATTTTATTTGTATTCCGTGGTATTTTTGCCCATTAGCCTTTAATGCGACTTGGTATCGAGTTGGCGGACTGGAGCCAAACTGTAGCCTTGTAGAATTGCCTGCATAGGCAGCGTGCTATGAAAGCGCGCACGCTGCCTATGCAGGCAATTAATATTACACCCAATATTTTTAATAAAAAATATCTTTTATAGTAACAGAATAAAGTTGATTCATTCCACTGAGGGGAACAGGAAATTTGGTGAAAATTTATTACACATAAAAAAATACTGTTAATCGACCGTTTTTGAAGGTCAAATCTTTAATATTCGTGAGGATGAATCGTCCAATTTGGAGCCTATTTCACCTTTTACTAATTCAATTAGTCCTTAATACATACATTAAGAGTGAATTCTATATTGTGAATATAGTCCACCCTTTGAACCTTTTTGGGCAATAAAGACTTAAAAAATAATGATAATAATAATATAATCAAGAATTTTATAAACGGCCGCGTGCATCATATGAAATTTTTAAACCTCTTTGGGAATACTTACTATTTGTAAGCCACCAGAGCCTCGTACGTTGTTCAGCAAGGAGACCACATGCAAGTGATGTCGGTATGGACGGCTAGGTCTTTTACCACCCTTATATCCTAATTCGACAATAGCGGCCATTTTTATATTACTTGTATTTTTTTTTGTCTCTGATAGGCTTGCGTTTAACTGCTATCTCACCTTATGGTAATAGATGTTGTAGTTGAAGATGGTAAACACGCTCGGCCTAGAATTACTGGCAATGTGATTGATTAACGTAATTATTTTTTCGCTTTGAAATTTTTATCACTTTTTAAGAAATTGAGGGCAAAGAGTAGATTTAAATACCAAACCAGCATGAATGAAACGCACATCTAACAACTTCAAAAAATACCTGCGACTCCTAAAGTGGTCTTTCCCCATAGTTATTCAAACGCTCCCAGCGCAGAACTCCCAGAGGAGCACTCCCAGAGGAGCACTTACCTGCATCACTAAGATTCCCAAGAAACTGTAGAGTCCTCTAAAGTTGTTACAAACAGGGTGTTGCCAAGATACGGAGGGGTTGTCGGGACGTAGTGACAAGCTTAATGAGCCCTTTGTACTCGGCTGTGCGATCTTTAGGGATGATTTGTGTAGCGCTTGTTATCTTTAAATATTCCTATATATTAAAAAAATAGATATGCTTGGGTAAAGTAGGTATGAATATTACGATGCCAATGATGGCATATTATTATGTGCAAATATTTATACCGTAATTGTTGATTTTTAACATTATCTCTATGGCAATGCAAAGTTGTTCATTGTCATATATTTGAACGTGTTTGGAATGTCTCATGAGAAACTTCTATGTACATCTCTCATACAAAGTAAAAGTACCTAAATACTTACCTAGTACTTTGTATGGACATTGTTTTAAACATTTTAGCTAGCACCGGGTTCAAAGTAATGCTATAACTGAATATTTTGTATTGTTAAAAACATTTACAGGAACTAACCTAACCATAAAAAAATGTTCTGTTTAGTTTTCAGATAGATCCCGCAACATAATACAAAAAAAATATATATATTTCGCATCTTCTTCATTTACATAATTATGACTCTTTCTGAAATATTCTACATGTAATTAGTTTTGGATCAACATTGATGTAAACTGTATTTTAAGTCATGGTAAAATTTAAGTAAAGTCCGCCCTGGGTTCGATTCCCGGCAGGAGCACAAATTCCTTCCCAAGGGATATTTGTACTTCTGGTTCTGTGTGTAAAGTGTGTGTGTGATGTGAATGTTTCCGGCACCCGCGATACAAGTCTTTGAACTTAGTGTGGGGCCGTGAGTGTGAAAGCGTTTGTTTAACTTGTTATTTCTTAACTATGAAGAATGTTGATACTAACTATAAAGAGTAACAACGTCAGTGAATAGCTTAACTTGCCTCATAATAATTGCTTCATTATTTCTTTGTTTTCCATGAGAATTGATGTATGTAATTTAGCATAGCCTCAAAAATGATCTTGCTTGAGTAACAAAATTAAGACATATTCTACAAGAAATTCTCGTTTTGTTTCAGGCGGCGCCCATTCCCGTCGACCAGAGCCGTACTACGGACGCCTGATAGGCAGGCTCACCCAATACGCCCACGGCATCAGAGGAACAGTTTACGCGGTGGACGAAAGCACGGTCTTCGTGCGTGGATTTGCTTATGATGGCACCGGCCCTGATGCCTACTTCTGGGTGGGTGATACCCCCCAGCCATCGCCCGAAGGAATACTGGTGCCATACCCTGAAGATTATGTCACTAGGTAAGAGAAATAATCAGCATAAAATCAAAATCGTTTATTCACATGAGCCCCAAAGAGGCACCCATGAAAGTTAATGATTCTACTGCCAGAATCGCAAAATTACAGCGTAGCATATATGCTTCTAACGGCTTCTTACACGGTATAGCCTAGACTATCTCAATGGGTACTAAAAATGTAGTCCGTCCAGCTGTAACAGATATACCTTATTTGGAAAATACTCACATACATAACATAAACGCTTTCACACTCACAGCCCCACAATAAGTTCGATGACTTGTGTCGTGGGTTTCGGAAACATTCACATCACACACACAATTTACAACCAGAACTAGAAACACAAATTTTCCTTGGGGAGAATACTTGTGTTACCATCGGGAATCGAACCTGATATCTGCTACTTAAAAGACCAACGCGTACCAAACTAATCCATAGGACAGTTCACACAAATATATGTGTTTTTAAACAAATGTAACATAAATGGGTAAAATAAATTAAAATTTGAATTAATTACTATCACATTCAAACGAGTTTACTTAAAAGGACACAATTATCCGATTACTACAACGTTTCTGTTTCCAATAGATAATAACTATTATTTAGCGAGATGTGTAGATGAGGTAGACCTTTTCCAGAAGTGGTACTATTCAGCTACTGTCATAATAAACTTAGGAATTGAGCTCTTACGAGGCCTCTCCTTCAACGTTCTTATTAAAGTGCACAAACAACTTTGCAGGAGTCATACTGAACCAAAACCACAATGGAAACAAAGACCATTAAGTTTGCCTATTATCGCGACTCCCTCATTAAAACTTCAGGTACTTAGCTGCCTTGAAACTTTGCAGGTGAACGTCCGAAATCGTAGAGTAGAGGAGAGGTTTTCAGTAGGTTACGTAAATCAGGGTATATACGGTAATAACTTACGGGTACGGGTAGAATGTGGACGAATCGAACAAACAAATGCTTTCGCTTTTCAACCAGTTTAAAAAAAGGAGGGTATCAATTCGATTGTATTTTTTTATGTGTTACTACAGAACTTTTCCCAGGTCAAATGATTTCGATTATTCTTTTTTAATTGAAAGCTGGTGCTTCCCATGTGGTCCTTTTAAGATACGACCAGTAGTTTTAGAGTTATCCTCAATAATGCGTATTTAATTTATTAAATTTGATGAAGGGTTCCGAAGATAAAGCGGTGAAGTCGGTTTTTTTAAGATTTCCTTGCATTTAAATCATCTTATACACGTAAAATGTTTTCATTAGTAATTAAATTAACAGCGAATGAGAAATTTTTAGTGTTACTTTTCTTCTTCGCTCTATTTACAAATCCATGTTTATGTGTGTCAGAGAATGTTTTTGAACCGAGGTAACAGAATCGGCTAGACAGATCTGTATGAAACCTGGAATATTCGAGAAGAATCCTACTAATATTATAAATGCGAAAGTTTGTGTGTGTGAATGAAACCACGTATCTGCGTAACGAATAAACCGATTTTGATGAAATTTGGAATGTAGATGGTTTAGGATCCAAAATAACACAAAGGCTACTTTTTAACTTAAACGCGGGCGAAGCCACGTGGCACGGTTAGTAGAACATAAATGTTTAACTAAATTAAAGCCGCACGGCATAACAAGTTGGTACTTTTGTGATTAATCAATTAAAAACTTAAAAGATAGCAATTAGTGTCAAGACAGTCGAAGGTAACATTCGCAACGACGGCAGACGTCAAGCAGGCGGCCGGTCATACAAATTAATTCCAAACTTAATTCACGAGTGTGGAGTATTATTATTTCTCCTTTGAGTACTCTTCTTCCAGGAAACTGATATGTTGTCTACTGCATTAGCAGGGCAAACAAAGAAAAGCGTGTTTATCATCATCAACCACATCGTCACTTACCATCAAGTGAAATTGTGGTTAAACGCTAACCTATCAGAGATAAAAATAAATGTATTCGTATTAGAACTGCGATTGACAATCTCGGATCCGTTGTGCAGTTACATTAAAATGCTTCCAAGCTGTACGAAATTACAATATCGTGTGTAAACAGGTTCAGGCAATAAAAGCTTCACGAAATCATTGCCGCCTGTCATGCGATTATTGATTTTTATTAATTTAATGGACAATGGGCTCCGACACGACACAAAGGCATGTGTACGGCATGACGACCAACTGCTTAACATTTTAATTACGTAGTACGATATTTTAAGCCCGTAGCGCTTGGATGGGTGACCGTTTAGTGGGTTTTTTAACTGAGTGTCACCGTGCTTCGGAGGGCACGCTTAGCTGTCGGTCCAGGTTGTTAGTAGGCCTTAAATTCTGACACTAGGACTACCCACTAGTCTATACGACAAGCAAGCAAGCAAGCAACCCGTAGTAGTCTTGTCTTGAAAGTTTAAATGAAATTGAGATTTGGGTAATTAGTAATAATCAGAGATGTCTTAATTAATATCACTGATCGTGGTGGAGAAGGGTCTCAGTCTCTATAGTCTATGGTCTTACAGTACTTTTGGATATTTTAATGATCTGTTTCGCTTACAATTTAAATGATGCTGGTTTATGAAAATACTAGCCGTGCCCCGCGGCTTCGCCCGCTATTATCAAGTTAAATAGTAGCATATGTGTTAATCCTAGGTATAATCTATGTACATTCCAAATTTCAACCAAATCCGTTCAGCCGTTAAAGCGTGAAAAGGGAACAAACATACTTACACACTAACACACTTACACACACACACACACACATAAACTTTCGGATTTATAATATTAGTAGGATTATAGAAATATGTAAGTATTTGCTTGTGTCATCATTATCTTTCGTCTCAATTGACTCATTTATGTATTCATTAAACCTTGAACTATTCTTTTTATGTGATGATATACCTGTTTTTTTGTGACAATGCTCGATCTCAACCTTTCCATTCTAGCTTACCTATATAATTAATTTATTATATTTACAGAAAAATAACGTCAATAAAGAATGTTAGGTTAGGTTAGTAACAGTACTGGACTCGCAAAACATACATATACATACATTAATTGTAGAGAAAAATTCACAAAACATGCCAAACAATTTTATTGGAAGGAACATCCGAATAATACACAACAATTCAAATATCTTTAGTAAAAAATAATGTCGTGTCTCCAGATCCTAAATTCAGAATACATAAAGTGCTTTAGCCAGATGAGTTCTTCCCTTTGCTCACTACTGATATTTATTCTTCTAACAGTAGGAGGCAAACGTGAATAAATTCCAAATAATCCATCGGACCTTCAAACCATTAGCGAATTTTAACAAAACGGGGCACGATCCCAATAAATTAGGCACAACAAGACCCGGGGCGGTACTGAGGGGTACTGAGGGATTAGTATTCAGCAGAGTACGGGACGGATAAATTGTAGGGGCCTGACGAATGGGGTGTCGGCGCTTTTTGTAAGAGCAGAAACGATATGAAACTTCCAATGGGTATTATAGTTCATACGTTTGCTTTTTCAAAGATTTGCAAGGCACACACAACGGTCGGTTACAGTGTTTATTGCACATGTTATTACTTTAATGCATCCCACGCAGCTTCGCTCGCGATATGCTGCGAATTAACTGACTTTATTTATTTATACTTTATTGTACAACCAAAACAATGTACAATTGGAGGACTTAATGCTAAGAGCATTTCTTACCAGTCATCCAGCAATGGTAGGAACAAAAGTAGAGCGTGCATCAGAACAGTGTATTGTCCATAATTTAAACTATAATTATAATTTACTTTAGACTTATTTTCTCTAGTGGTCGAGTTAACTACCAAAAAATATATGTTAATAAATAAACGACTTGACCGAATGATCGAGTTTCTCTCGGTCGAGATGACTACTCGATGCGAATGCTTTTATTATTATTATTAACTAGACTGTCTGTTTTCCAAATTCGTTGAGACACGTCTTTGTTATCAATACAACCAATGACCAGAGTTCCAATTCAAAATTGTTTAGTAAAGTAACTTAATTAATTGCGCAGAGCTGAATATCTTTATATATAATTCTGTACGTGTGTGTGTTATTTATGTGACTAAACTCCTCCTAAACAGATGGACCGATTTCGATGAAGATTTTTGTGTGTTCGAGTGGTTTTTTATTCCACCGGAAAGTGCTCGATTGAAGCCAGTGTTTTTTTTTTTTTTTTATTTGTGACAGGCTAGTGTTTGACCACTATCTCACCTGATGGTAAGTGATGATGTGATCGAAGCTGGTAAACACACTAGACCTGGAATACGCAGGCTCTCAAGGATAACTGCCGGAACACCGTATTTGGCTTGGCGGCAGACTTTCAACTTGATGGTGGTAAGCTACTTTGGTAGCAAGCCAGGCGAGCAACTCACAAAATGCTCTACCACCTCTCAAATGTCACCTGATTAGCACCACCCGGGGACCACGTGTAGGAAGTCAGACTTAAGGGGTATCCTCCTACGGACGTGGGTGACTCAGCCCCCAAGTTTATATAAAACTGACTGAATAATAGAGCCGAAAATTTAAAATTCATATAAAATATTCCCCGCAGTTTTATACAAACAAATGTTAGTGGCATTTTTGTGATATCCTAAAAGCCACCCTCCAAGAAAGCTATTATCACGTCCCTCCGTGATTATGTTTATTTAATTAGCCAACAATTTGTTTTTATTATTCATATTTCGTAATGGCGTGAATTATGACCACCGAGTCTTCCCGAGCTCCCACCCTCGCTGTTTGATGTCTTCATAAATGATAATTTTTCCCTTCTAGGGTTTGTTGGTAAATAAAATGGCTATAAACTGTAAATTGGTGCATATTAGGTGCATTTTTCCCCAACTGCGAGAGGCAAAGGAGGGTAATGTGTTTATCAGCCTATATGATGTATGTTTGTTCCTTTGAGGCTTTGACCAAACGCGTGAGCCGTTTTTGATGATTTTTACGTCAATAGATTTGTCTTAATTGTGCGAGTGACACTAAAGACTTAATTGAAATTCAATAAGTATAGCAACCGCCAGATTGTCTCTAGTGGGCATCATTGATATGTATTTTAAAATCATCTGTAGCTTTCTTTTATCATTTTTTAATTTCAATTTACCGTTTAGGATCTATAACGATTTAAGGGGACCTAATGTACGAGTATCTTTAAACCGTTAATCACTATACAAAATGTATGGGCTCGGACGGTGCCAGATTGTCCAGAACGGTGTAAGTGGCTTCATGTGCCTAGTATAGTTCTACCAACAATTTACTGTTAGTCAGTGAGCATATCCGTTCCCATCATCAGATAAGCTCGCTGTCATCCATAACATAAAATTGTCATCAGAAATAGGTATCCCAAATTCGCGAACAACGGAAACTGGGTCAAAATAAATTCACAATATTCGAACTTCCGGTTGAAATACAAACAGGACAATTTAAAGTAAAGCTTACCATAAACTAATAAAACAACTCGTTTTCAAAAATAATCCTCTTATTTTCAGAGACCCACCAATACTGTCAGCTCACTCCAATTCTGACATCCTGCTGCGTCTCCCCGCTGGAAAGCGGTTGAGGGACATCAAATGGCTCAGTGTGTGGTGCAGGCGATTTACCGTAAGTCCTATAATCCTGTTAGACTTTCAGTTTACATCTAAGTTGATAGGTTTGTATTATGGAGTTAGTCTTTTTTGCAATTTGGATTACAGTTACAGTAACTGCCGTTCTAAGGGAGTGAGGTAGGTCACGGTAGGGGGGTAAAATAGCTCAATAATACTCTTAAATATCGGTATCACGCGTATCGATATTGTGTATAATTATGTTTATTTATTTTTATTTATTTTTTTCGAACGGACTACTTGCTGCTGGCTGTGTGTAGCCTCTGCAGCGTCACCGGGCGGGCTATAATTATGTATGTGTACTTAGATAAAACTTAACTGATTGATAATTTTACACCGTATAAATAACATTAATAAAAGTTACCTAAGCAATTTAAACATCAATATGGTAGAATAATAATTGATAGGGAGGTAAATATTAACGAACTAAATTGTTTTTACACAATTCAGTATGCCATACACTATAAGCTATAATTTTAAGCAACGTGGCATGAATTGAATGTGGAAACCATTCAGTTTAATGTAATTTCTAAAGACTCGTTTTGGCATCAAATCATTCGACCGAAAACGTAATTCATTTACTAACCCCCGCTACAAGTAAATTAATGTACCGGCAACGGATGACATCCAAAATTGCCGAAAGAATATCGATTGGTAACAACGCGCATGCTCGCAACATTCCCGCCAAAAGTGACGTTTGCCGCCATCTTGACGCTAACCTAATGCCTTCACAATCGAATTCATTCACCGGCCAATGTGAATAAGATCGTTCATTCGATACTAATTTAACAAGAATGGGTTAAATCTCATTGTATTTAATGCGATAGTTTCAGATTCTAGAGAATATTATGTTCAGATAATGATAAAGGGGTAAATAAATAAACATTTAAAACTTCTCGCTTGTAAGTTGTAAAGAAACAAAATGAACAAAAATAACTCGGACGAGATAGGTACAAGCTTTTGATCGCACATTCGACTACATAATATTATTATCTTCATAAATCTACACTAATATCATAAAGAGGAAAGTTTTTGTATGTAACGAACTACTGAACCGATTAAAAAAAAATCTTTTGCCGTTAGAAAGATACATTAGCACTGAGTAACATGGGCTATACTTATTACAAGAAAAAAATAGATATCCTTAGAAATCCCTACTAAAACCAACCCAAAAAAATTTGCCACAAAATGTCTTTCATCGCATGCGCTACGGAAAGTATTGATGATAGAACAATAAAAAAAAATCTACAATATTAGAGAACATATCAATATCTACAAAAAACATCGCGAGACCATATTATTAGTCCAACTATTGTAGTTATGTCACTATAACTACTTTTTTACATTTTTAAAGTTGATAGAAATGCCAATCAAAATTTACATGACCATGTTATCCTTTTCTTTGTATTAATTCTTATCCTATTTATTAATTTGTATTCAAGACTAACAATAATGAGTTTAAATAACTGTAAGAGTTGAGAATTTTTTTAATTTGTAATCTATATAAATATAAATCACAAATTGTTATGTCTCTATATATGTCTCACAAAAAGTCGAAAACAGCTCGACCGATTTAGCTGTTTCTTTTTTTGTTGTATTCGCAATTGTCAGGGCAAGGTTTGTATGTAGCATTTTTTTTAATCCACCGGAAATTACAAGCACGCGAAGCCGGGCGGATAAATAAGATTACTAAGGACGACTAGGAAAATTCAATAGAAGCAACGGGATTCAATTTGTCGTGAGCTTGGTTTCAAGTCATTCAACTACGAAAAGGTCGTACGTAGATCAGTTGTGTAAAAAGCGGGTACTGTGAGCATAATCTATCGCCAACAATATCAAGTGAATAGCACAAGAAAAGCTTACCATCATCGAACGCAAAAAAAGAGTAAGGAAGAGGGTAGGGATCTGCCTGAAAAGAGTCCCTTTATTACGACCAATACTGCACGGCATGATAATGTACGGCCAATAATCCGCATCGTAACATTACTTCCAATTATCAGGTTGTGCAATTCGGGCCGTAAATTATTGGATGTGAAATAACTACGCGGACCGATTTTGTTCAGCCGATAATACGCAGCCAGAAAATTTAATTCAATGTAGGTATACGAAATATCAAGTCGTGCGATATTGGCCGTACAATACAGGTCGGAAAATATATAGCACGGCCGATAATTCATATACAAACAAATGTCAAAGTCAAAGCCTCGTTTGGATGATCCAGTAATTTTAAGAGGGCAAGGACCTTCGTCCTTTTTCTTTTCTTTAACTTAGTTTTGAGCGCTTCGCTTACGCTCGCTGTCCCTGATATTTGGAAGCCATATACATTAATTAATGGCTGTACAATATTTGCCGTACATTATCGATACGGACCGATTTTGTACAGGCAATAATTGGCGACCCAGGATTGGACAACCTGATATTTCGATCCATGTACATGAATTACCAGGATGTGCATTATTGGCTGTACAAAATCGGGCCGTGAAATATCGGGTCGTACATTAAACATAACATAACATAAACGCTTTCACACTCACAGCCCCACACTAAGTTCGATGACTTGTGTCGTGGGTGCCGGAAGCATTCACATCACACACACAATCACAACCAGAACAAGAAACACAAATTATCCATGGGGAGAAAACTTGTCTTCCCGCCGGGAATCGAACCCGATACCCTTGCTTAGAAGGCAAACGCTCACCCAACTTAGCCAACGGGCAGTTCAACATTATAGTCTCCCGTAGAAAACATTATTACGGTGCAGGCGAGCTGCAATAACGTAATACCTAAATCTTCTAATACTATAATAATCTTTGTCTTGACATACTGATTCACTGATTGACTGACTTAGAGACAGCGCACAGCCTAAACCGCTGGTTGTAGAGACTTAAAATTTGGAGGGTACTTAGTATGTAGAGGAGACTAAGAAAGGATTTTTGAAAATTCTACTCCTAAGCTGGTTAAATGGCGTGAAAATGTTTTTATGGATATTTATTGTTTTTGAACTTATAGCGATGAAAATTGGTATTTGTGTGGTTGATTGAATATAAAAAAATATATTTACAATAGTTTTTGCGAGGGGTGCATTAAAGTAGTGCAATGGGGGATGAGAGACCTTTATTAATGAAGAATACTGATGGAAATTAGTATTTACGTAGTTCATTTAAAATAAAATAAAAGATGTTATTCAGATTTTTGACCAGGGGTGCAATAAGGTGGTGCAATGGGGAATGAAAGTTTATAAGGGAAGTTTAGTGTTTCAGTTAAATTGATGTAAATTGTATCTGAGTCGTAAAATTAAAGTTAATTTTATTAATAAGTATTTACAATAAATTAGAAACGGCTAATTTAGTAACTTAAATAAGGCGGGCGAAGCCGCGGGGCACGGATAGTTCTAAATATACGTGAATTCGAAAGTGAGTGACTGCCATTATCAAATGTATCATGTAAAAATTAAAAAAAAACTAGAATAAAGGGTTACATGAAGAAACATCTAATAAATCTGACTAATAGTTACATTGAAGTTTATTATGAAAAAAAATGTGTTATTTCTTCAGGTGAACTTCGGCGACGTGTTCATCCAATCCGGGCTGGACCCGCCTCGCCCAAGAGTGTTGCCCGAGTTCAAACGTCTCGCGCACGGCCTACGCTCTGGCAACATCAGCGTACTCGACGCCAAGACCTTTTACATACCAAACCTGCACTACGACGGAGCGGGACCTGACGCGTACTTTTGGGTGGGGAATGGATCCGAGCCCAGTCCTTTTGGAACTAAGGTAGGTTAACCAAACAATATGGTACTGTCAATTAGTTTTGGGAGGAAATGCCTTGCACTTCGCTTTCTTCCCAGGGGTGAAGGAAAGGGGTATGTGAGGCTCGAACCCACTACAAACTCCCCCGTGAGCAGTCCCTCGCAGAGGTGGGGCAAGATAGGGTCGCGTTAGCAGTCACTATCTTGCTCCGCCGGTAGGCCCGGGTGCAAAACCGGGCCACTGCGCCCAAGGAGGGGTGACCTTGCTCACCAAGGCCACCCCCAAGACGTGTGGGGCCGTGCAAGCCGGTGGTGAGCCCCCTGGCTCTCCACCAGTGGTCCCAATACAGAGGAGGAGAGAGGAGGCGTGCGAACTGTCTCCTCCTCCCTCCCGTACGTCTGCGCCGGATCGGGTTAGACTGAGGGTCGACCTCTCTGGACCGCTCCGCGGCCTCCTGCGCCATCACCGCTTTGCAGAAGGAGACCACCGCCTGCCACGATCTCTCGCTGCCGCTCTCCCAACCTACCTTCAGTTAAGCAAAACTTGGTTACAGAAATAAATCATTTTTAAATTTTCAAAATTTCTTGATTGGAATCGACCATTGAGAAATTCCATTTGATAATAAAGCTGCCCGAGCCAATCAAACCAAACCACCCAAGTAAAACTTTATAACATACGTTTCGGTATCTAAAGTTACGCTTTTGCTGGAAATCCCACCAAGCATCTGCAGCGAATATAGCAACGACTAGCATATTGCGGCAACTATGTCATCACTAATATTTAAAAATGACGCTAATAAAACATTATCCATACAATCAGGTTCCAAACGAAATGGGTTCTCTCCATCCCCTGAGAGGCTACCAAGGTGAAGACATCGAAATTCAACTTCCCGGAAAGTTGACTGCCTACGACATAGACTGGCTCGCTGTGTGGTGCGTGGAGTATCGACACAACTTCGGACACGTTTATTTGCCGAAGGATCTGGACGTGCCGCCCGCGCTGGGACAGACCAAGATAACCGTGAGTAGTGGTGACGTATGGTGTCATATAACAGGCAATACATGATTTAGGTGAAGGTCTAAAGAGTTCGCCAATGGGATATCAGAACCACGAATATTACCAAGCAATATTCGTGGTCCTTCGAGCCGGATTTTTTTTACAGTAGTGCCATACTTTTGTTCGCGGAGTCTTATTTTATGTCAATTATAATAAGTACATTTAGCACTATCTCATCGAAATATCAACAAAAAATTTAAGTCCATAAATACTAACATTATAAATAATTTTACTGTTTCTTTTCATCAAGCAGCTCACAAGGGATTTTAAATTTACTAACGATGCCTTTACTGAAATATATTATGTTAACATATATTTTAATCATCTTTGCAGGGAAAAAGGAAAAGGCCATCATCAAAACCCATTAAGTCACAAAAAATTGTAGTAAATCCCACTTCTAATAATACTCGTAAATACGTTCAACCATCTTGGTTTTCTGGTTGGTTTCGAGATTTTGATAATTGAGACTCAAAATAAGTTTAATATTGATTTTATGTTAAGGTCGCCCTGTATTTGAGTCTTAATTATCATTTGATTAACATCTAACCAAATACTTATTTATTTGTTACGTTAATTTGTTTTAATAAAATGATGTAATTAACATTGGTATTTATTGTTTACTTCTGCTTTCCTTGGATTTGGATTATTCATATTTACAGCCTGCTTGGTGGTATAACCCTGTGAGTATTAACTTTTATTAATAACTCTGTTTTAATATCAAGTTATAGGCTTAATTCAATTTATGTTTAACCCCGACTGCAAAAAACATGACAATGTGTTTATAAGCCTATATGAGTGCCTAAGTGATGTATGTTTATTGTTTGTTTCTTTGTGGCGTTCTAAAGACCAAAAACGCGTACGCCAATTATGATGATTTTTGCATTCATCGTTTTGTCTTAAAATTGCGAGAGTCATTTAAGACATGAAAGTCATCAAAATTCACCAGATGTCAATAATTAAAAAATTAAAGTCGACGAACTGTTGACTTTCCTTAAACTGTAACCGAATTATCAAATGGAAAGTCTAAATCAATATGCATGGAGGCAAACTACTCAAGCGCTTTCTGCCGACGGCAAAATATAGATATACATAACCTAAGATAACTTATGTATTATAAAAGTAAGTCTTTATTAGAAAAAAAAGGATGGAACAAAAATGCGCTGCAGAGCTTTTTGATAGTTTCTTCTCGAATTGGCTGTAAATTTGCAAATCTGGCAATAGTCATTAATTTTCATGGGGCCCATGTGATTAACAATTTTGAATTCTTAACCGACTTCTCAAAAAAGGAGGAGGTTCTCAATTCGACGGTTTTTTTATTTGACCTCATAACTTCTTTCTGGGTGAACCGATTATAATGATTTTTTTAATTTTAAATCTGGTGCTTTCCAAGTTGGCCTGTTTAAATTTAGTCAAGATCTGACCAGTATTTTGCTTTGAGTTTGCTTTGAAATGATTGTTTGGAATACTAACATAAGCAAATGTTACAGACAAGCTCAACCACGTCTCAGACTCCATATAGCGCTTCCAATAATTGCAAGGAAATATTGGACAAAAGGCTGCAAGTGCGGTGGGAACTGCAGGTAAATAATACTTATATACTGAAACTAGCTGTACCCGGCATGCGTTGAATGCCACGTTTAGAAACGTGTTATACCTCTTTCACGTTTATGGTCGCCTAGTACTTTAAAACTATTCTAAAATCTTTATTATATGAGAAAACCGGGTCTTTTCGCGCTTTTATTTTCAAAATAGCTTTATTTTGACTATCCTCGACGTTTCGGCGGGGTTGCACCGGCCGTGGTCACGAGAGACTCTGAAAATAAAAGCGCGAAAAGACCCGGTTTTCTCATATAAACATGATTGAAGTTCGCGAAAGTTTAAAAAATTCCATATCTACTAAAATCTATTTTGATGTTCATACACAAATACTAAAATCACGATAAAAATGGTGAGTGTCCTTCCACGAAGGGTGAAATAAAAAACTTTACGACCTATTTTCAAACCTACCAAATATACAAAAAAAAAAACATAAAAATCGGTCAAGTTTCGGAGGAGTTCGACCACAATACCGTGACATATTTTTATATGATATATTAGATTTGATAATATTTTAAGAGTTGTTAGTTTTTTCTGTGCACCTATGTACTTGAAACGAATTGCCGGTTGGCTTAGTTGGGTGCATGTTCGACTTCTAAGCATAGCAGGTTATCGGGTTCGATTCCCGGCGCGAACAAAAGTTGTCTCTCCGATTATAACGCCGGGTACACGCAAGGTAAGTTAAACTGCTAATAGAAAAATGTATAAAAATATCTGACGTAATCTATTACGTCAGATACTTTTAAGTACTACAATGTTTCCTGACGTAGTAGATAAATACTAGGTACAATGTTTTCTAATGTTTAATATAAATTTCCTTTATTGCTTGTCAACTGCATCTGCAACCACGGAATGAAATAATAATTCTTTGTTTCTTTATTTTCATCCAAGCTAAAAAAGAGAACTATGTGAAGGTAAAACATTGTTCTGGCTAATATTTTTATGTATATACAGCCTCTTTCATAACATAGGCATTATGACCATTTATGATGGGTGCCTACTGCACCCACTTACTATTGATGAACTACATATTATTGTAGTATCATAAAACTGGCTTTGTTGGGTGAGCGTTGGCCTTCTAAGGTGGTCTATCTAGGTCTATCAGGTTCGATTCCCGGTGGGAGCACAAGTTTTCTCCCCAAGGAAAATTTGTGTTTTTTGTTATGGTTGTGATGTGAATATTTCTGACACCCACGCCACAGGTCTTCGAATTTAGTGTGAGTGTAAGTGCAGTGTTTATGTATTACTCATTTTGGGATAAATGTAAAATATAGTTCAAAAAAATTAAGCGGGTCTTTGCTTCTTCCCGAATTTGAGATCATCACCCCCGAATGCCCCCTTATTTAGTTACTATTTTTACATTTATGAACTAATAATACGGAATGTACTATTTTAAGGCGCCTGTCCCTTTCTTTCTATAAATGTTTATATATATTAGGGCAGGTACCCGACAGGCCATCCGCCCGAGCCGTTCAATTTTGGGTCGAATTGGTGAACCTCAAAAAAGAAAATGTTCGGTCGCCATTTGTTTTTGTTATTTTTCTTGCGATTTTCCAATACGACGCGTCCTTTATAAAGCGATCAAAGGTATAAGTGTCCACACAATAAATAGTTGATGATGCGACATAAATCTACGACCAATTGAGGTCACTACATAATAATGTATGTCCTATAATATAACTCAAATACAATAAAAAACAATATCTTTAAGTCGCGAGTGAATAGGCATCTTCTAGGCAAACGTGTTCCATCGTCGACCGCATCATCGCTTACCATCAAGTGAGATAGCTGTCAAAGGTTTGCCTTGAATAAAAAAAAACAAATGGCGACTCCATTAAACTTGACATAAAACCTAATAAATATAATAACCTCACTAAACCATCTCGATTTCAGGGAGACCAAGTCCAAATAACTCTGTCTGCTCGACTCCGCAACGAACAATACATGGCGTTCGGGATATCTGGGGCTGAAGGAAGACCGGCTATGCTCGACGCTGACGTCGCTGTTGCTTACTGGGATACCAGGTAAGCTGCGAAAGTTCAGAGCTTATAGTTTGCATAGGTTTCAGGACTTTCAGGCTGAAGTTTAGATCGACTAGAAGTTTAGTATACGCATTTATGGTTGAAATACCGTATATTCGCACGAAGCGTTTCGCGTCTTCGTACATTTATAGAACAGCAAAAGAATGGAACGCTTTGCCGTCGTCGTCTGTATTTCCCGAAAGGTACAATTTGGGTGTGTTCAAAAGTAAATTGAATAGGTATTTCTGAGCAATCGTGCTCCACCTTAGACTACATCGTCACTCTCCATCAGGTGTGATTGTGGTCAAAAGTTTACTTAGTCAGTAATAAAAAAAATACTTTATTTTCCCGATAAAAGCATCATTGATTTTTAAACATTCTTATTATTTATTTTTATATCCTTGCCTGATAATGATCAAATTCTTATAGTAAAGGACCTTTTGCACTTAAAGGTAGCTATGTATAATGTACCTATGTAAAGTAAGAATTCGAAAGATGAAAATATTCACCTTTATAAACATACTTATCATAGTGAAACTAAAACTTTAAATAAATAAATATATAAATGTAATGTAATGTAAAGAACTTCTAGGAACGATTCGACTCTTTAGTCTAAAATTGCAAGGGAGTTAAATATGGCCTGCTCGTGGTTCAGAAATATTGGTTAAATTACTTTCTATAACCACTTTCACGCAATACAAAGTGAAAGTAAGATAGGTGCAAGCATCGACATTCGTAATGTTGCTTGCAAGTTCTTACTACTGGGCAAACTTGTATGTTTCTTAATTATTTATGAAAACCTATATCCCAAACTTCGTTTCCGATTGCGCGGATTTAAAGCGATTTTCCAAAATTGTACCTTCCTAATACCATAAAAATGTTCTATGCCAAAGGGGGAGTCGACAATATCTCCATTAAAACAATTCGTGATATTCCATGACGAACCTATGGTATGCAGCTTCGATATAAGTTATAGAAGAAATTCGTTTCGATAAGTGCAATGGTTGTAAAGATCCGTCCGATTGCTTCCAGGGTTAACCAGCCACGAGTAGTTGACTACAGCATCACACATCTCGCGCAATGCGACGGCGTAAAAGGCGTCTGTCCAGATTTAAGGGTCGGGGGCAGCAACGATGTCTTAACAGGTGACAAATTCAACAATATGAGGTTATGTCCAGAATTTAAAATAAGTTGTAAACCAAAGATTTTCTCGTAGTGTTTCATCAAATAGTTTAACCTTATAATCTCACAGATATTATTTTGATCAGTCCTGTTCAAATCGTTTTAAAGTTCTACTTATTTGTCCGATGATTCAACTTTAGAAGTTACTACTGTAGAACTCCATTCACTTTAGATGATGCTCTCAAAAGGTATCAAATCGAAAGCTATTGCCAATATACCTGTAAACATCTATTCTCAACTCCATTATAACAGCGGCTGCTGAGGTATGAAACCTTACCGAAGATTCAGTTTCCGGTACTCGCTGTACTCGGTGTATCTGTCTGTATGTCTGTCAGTCATTAACACTTGATTGCTGCACTTGTAAATATTATATTCTTGCACCTATGAGTAAAGATAAGCAACCGCCAAGCGTCTCTGGCTAGAACATCTAAAGCAGATGTTCTAGCCAGTATAGTGCTAACACACTACACACGATACACTGCGCAGATCTATAACATATCAAATCAATTATCCTTACTTTAGTATCGGGCAACCAAAAGGACGGCGTCACTACCATTACCTACCGTCGCCCGCTGGCAGCGAAAGAGTCTAACCGGGACAAAGAAGTCTTGACTTCACGTTCTCAGTCCGTCATAGCTGCTTTTGGACCGCTCAACTCGAGATATGAGGCTAATGCGCATTCCTTCATGGATACCACGAGGAACGATGTTCAGCTGGACTTTGGAGCTATGGTAAGACTGTTTAGATAACCCTTCATCATGATCATGATCTCAGTTCTCGGTCTCGCTTTTGTTACAATCAGAAAAGACGACGCCAATAAAGCCGTCTGGTGGGATCATAAAAAAAATATATTTTGGGATATTATAACCATTAACACACATATAGGCGGGAACACAAGTTTTTTCCCCAAGGAAAATTTGTGTTTCTAGTTCTGGTTGTGATTGTGTGTGTGATGTAAATGTTTCTGGCACCCACGGCACGTCATCGAACTTAGTGTGAGGCTTTGAGTATGAAAGCGTTTATTTTTATACTCAGAGTGAGACCTTTTCAATATTTTGTTCAATCCGAAATCCCCACGCTATCTCAAGTAACGTTTTTAGTTTATGCATTGTAATACCTCGCAAACTTTATGGTCATCAGAGAATATCTTAGTTTCCCTCCACATAGCTGACCTTTTATGACCATGCTTTTACAGTTCAAGCAGTCAAAATCAAGTCAAGTCAAAGAATCCCTCACCTATTCCTATAAGATGATGAACATTTTCAAAAATTGGGTCAGAAAATTATACCCCTCCGTAACATAGGTAATTATTGAATTTCTCTTGAAAGTTTGTTTAACGTAATAATATTTTCACTTACTGCAATCGGATCCATTTTTAGACTTAAGTGCCTTGCAGTTTCAACCAAAACTTGAAGACATATCTTTATTGACACAGTTGAGAAGACCTATTTAAAAACACTAATACTTGAAATTTAGATATTAAACAAGGTGACTTGATATTTCTTGTATTTTATCTGCCAAGTAAAGCCTAACTCACAATTTGTTAGTAAGTTACAATGTTTAATAATCCTAGAAGGGAAGGTGGATCATAAGGATAGTAATGTGTGGGAATCGAAATTTTATATTACAATTATAATTGAACTAATAATATATGATTGAACGATCTATAGTAATAGATTTATATGACTAGAAGATTTTTTAATATCTGATAGGCGTTTGAGCACTATTACTTAATGGTAAGTAATCATATGATCGAGGAAGGCTCTCAGGAAGGCTGCCGGAACAATAACTTTAGTGGTTTTTACAACCGAGTTGGTCTTCGATATCTGACAATGGCTTACAGAACGACAACACTTGCATCGGGCTGGCGACGCTGGACGCAGGAGGGCCGGCGCCCTGGCCGCCGCGCGTCATCTACGGCGTCACCAACTTCACCGTCAGAATCGGCCCCGCCGCCGGCGTCAGAGGATACACTCCCATTACCGGTACGTCGATACACTCACATTACCGGCCAGTCGTTACACTCACGTTACCGGTACGTCGATACACTCACATTACCGGTACGTCGATACACTCACATTACCGGCCAGTCGATACACTCACGTTACCGGCCAGTCGATACACTCACGTTACCGGCCAGTTGATACACTCATATTTATTTTGTCACTTGAATTGTTATACCTAATTATTTTATAAATTGTTTCATGCAGGCAATGATATTAATAATGGATTCTTCCGAACTGGTAAGTACAAAGCACATTTGTAGCTAAATATAAATATTTATAGAACATATTTTATGCTATAAGAAAAATGGCAGGAACATTGTTCGCGTGAGGGTAAGCTTCCTAACATTTATGTATGTTATATACCTTAATTGTATACTGAATACACAAATATATTATCTTTATACTCCGATTAGCCGTGCCCCGCGGCTTCGCCCGCTATTATCAAGTTTAAAAGTAGCCTATGTGTTAATCCTAGGTATAATCTATGTTCATTGCAAATTTCATTCAAATCCGTTTAGCCGTTAAAGCGTGAAGAGGGAACAAACATACACACAAACTTTCGGATTTATAATATTAATAGGATTATGCAACTGCCTACCTAGTACCTACTCGATGCAACGTCAAAATAACATTGATGATGGTGCTTACCAGAAAAGAGCATCACTAATTTCTTTGAAGAACTCAGTTTAGTCTCGTTAGCTATTGCAAACTATTTTTTTTTTTCAATAATCGCAAATCGTGCCTTGTTATTTATAGTATTCCCGATGAAACTGATAACATATTGCAAAAAAAAAAAATTCATATTAAAACTGTGAATGCACGTCCAAGTATCATGTCCAAGTATTCGAGGACACGTGTCATTCATGAACTCGCAAGATAGTGGACAAACGCTAGCCTTCAGCAATTTTAACAATTTAAACGCAAGCATAGCTTAAAATAACCGATTTTACCGCTTTATCTGCGAAACCCTTGATCGGTTTAAACGAATAAAATACGCATTATTGAGGATAACTCAAAACTACCACTCGGATCTTGAGCAAATTTAAACGAGACCATATGAAAAAATATTTAAACGAGACATATTATGAAAGCACCAGCTTTCAAATAAAAAGAGAACCATCAAAATCGGTTCACCTAGAAAAAAGTTATGAAATAACACTAATAAAAAAAAATACAGTCGAATTAAAAACCTGCTCCTTTTTTTGATGTTGGTAAAAAAATGTTAAAGATTCTCTCGCACAGACCCGATTCCTAGTGGAAATTTAATAGGCTGATAATGATGACGACCTCTGTTTCCCCAGGGCATCCGTCGTGGGGCATCGCGTGGTACATCAACGACCAGCTGATTCCGGAGCTGTACGTAGAACGCGGGAACAACTACACCTTTATTGTGGAGGGCGGGAACGACGACACCAACCCGGCCAAGTAAGTGTTTACTTTACTAGTATTCAATATAACGACTCAGTTGGCGCAGTGGACAGGTCTCCGCCCTCTGTGCCGTGGGTCCTGAGTTCGATTCCCGGCAGAAGAATCATTAACTCTCATGAGTGCCTCTTTGGGGCCCATGTGAACAATCGATTTTGATTTGAAGCACAAATTCCTTCCCAAGGGATATTTGTGCTTCTGGTTCTGGTTGTATTATTGTGTGTGATGTAAATGCTTCCGGCACCTACGATACAAGTCTTTGAACTTAGTGTGGGATTGTGAGTGTGAATGCATTTGAATCTTTATATATATATAAATCTACTGTGTGTGTGTGTATGTATCTGAACTCCTCCTAAACGTCTGGACCGCTATTGATGTAATTTTTTGCGGGTGTTCAGGTGGATTCAACAATAGTTTAGATTCAAATTCAATCCTAAAAATAATGTTTTTTTTTAAATAACGGTATCCGCTTGTATATTATAGTATATTATTATTTGGTTTTATATCGTTTACATTTTGGAGAATGTGCGCAAGAAATACACGAGTTAATTCCCCAATGCACGTTTTACCATCTAACAACTAGATGTACTGTCATTTATGGTTTTTTCATTTATGGCTGACATACCTCCAGTTCGCTCGCAGCGCTTCGCTTCTACGTTTATCATCCGTACTGCGAAGCAGTCTGCGTCTTTGTTCCCCAAACGGCATAATCTGGGAATCTTTAAGTTAAGAGTGAAAAAATATCTTCTATATGCAAGCATGCTACATCATTGGCTGCATCATCGCTTTCCATCAGATGAGATAGTGGTCAAATGCTTGCATGGGAATAACGGACAGACAAGACGGACAATTGAGGTCATAAGGAATTTTTTACCCGACTGCGTCTGAAGGAAGGTAATGTTTTGTGAGAGTATGTATGTATGTCCATTTCTTTGGGAAGCCCTATGGCCCAAACGGCTGGACGATTTTTGACATATGAGGTATCGTTGAATTTGTCAGAATTGTGAGTTACAAAAGCTATTATATAAATTTTGTAGATGGCACCAGCAAATAAAAAAAATTGGTGGTCGTTATTTTTTTTTCTTATGGGTATCAAATGAAAGCAAGTGAAAAGACCATTTTAAAAATAAGTAGGGGGAAGTGGGGCAGATTGATACACAAAAATTTGAAGTTCAATAAAATGTGTATAAACATAATATTTTTCATTAATTTTGCATTATACGTTTAGCTTAATGATTAAATATTATAATGTCATAGTTTAAAATTGTTTAAGTTTTCAAAGTAAAGAAATAATTGACGTTTAGTAAAAAATGGCTTTAGTATCAATCTGCCCCACTAGCGGGGTACTTTGATACAACACGTGGGGCACTTTCATACTGGATGGAAAATCTATGAAAATGGTCAAATTAAAACACTTTTACATTGATTCTACTTGTTTATTGTGATGAGATCATAATCAGCCTTAAAATATAAGTTACTTATGTAATTATTATAACAAACCTTAATCATAGTCAGTCTCAAACAGTCAATAAATCAAACTATCAAACTTAATATTATTTAAAAATTAATATAAATCTTTTTCTTCTTTTATTGCACATTATATGCACTCAAATTAATAGAAAAAGTATACATAGATGAGGTTCGAGTTGTGCCTTTGGTAAAATTTGGTGTAGGCAGGTGTAAAACAACATCTCTAAAATCAACACTTGCTTTGTCTTCGACATCTGGAAAGACAAAAATGTAAGACCTGGCACTTTATTTTCTCAAGTATAACACCTCATACTCAGTCAAGTTGTATTTATTAATGACTTTGGCCACATAGTGAAGCACCGATCTTTTTTTTTCAAATTTAATGAGAAGGAAATCTCCAGTATTTATATTTTCAGGGTTAGGAATGTCGAAGTCAGGTCCACTTTCTACGTCTAATTCTTCATAATAGTCGATATCACTTGATTTAAATAATTCAGTCTCACTTGAATCAGATTCTGACAAACGAGGACAGACTTTCTTCTTTCTAGGCTTTTTAGTTTCTGTGAGTCCCAATAAATTCTTAGCAGTTTTTAATTCTTTCGCTTTCTGTTTTCTTAATTTTTCTTCTCGTTTTTTTTCTTTTTCTTCGTGAAGTATCTGTAGCCTATTCTTTTCTGGTGTGTCGGTATAAACTCTAGATTTTCCTTTTTCTCTGCCTTTCTTTGATTTTTTTTCAACAAAATCCTTTTTTGGATATGGTCGAATAGCTGCAGGAGATAATGTGGTAGTCTGAAGGCCTGAAGTTCCAGCCTTGGACGTGGTGAAACGTGAAGAGTTGGAATGACGCGGTCGTTCGCAGATCTATCAAAACCCCTTTGGTTTTCTAGAGGGTCATTTTGTGTCTCTTCTCTATCACAGGTTTCATCAACATCTTCATCATTTTGATCTCTTTCTACTTCCACAAAATCTACTTCCTGACTCTGTATTTCCTGATTCATTTCTTCGTCTTGGAAACTCTGACTGTAAATTTCAATAGGTGCAAAATCATCGTCCCCAAATGCAAGTCTATTGAATGGCCAAATGCCTGGTTTTGAAAATCCACTCGTTATATTTTTGGGTGTGAAAGATTCTAGAAAGGCAGACTTCGAGAGATCAGCTATGTTATATATCGATAAAGTCTTACCAACATTTCGGATGTGCCAATCATTAAAGGCTACTTTTAGTTTTCCTTTAAATGGACCAAACACGCTAACATCTAGCGGTTGTAACTTGTGTGAAGTGTGTGGAGGCAAAGAGAGATAAATAATTCCATTGTCTCGGCAATAGTTCACCGCTTCGATAGAAATATGAGATTCATGGTTGTCACAAATAATCAGAATTGGATTATCTTTTGAACACAAAGTTTGGCGTTGGACGTGTTGTAGAACCTTCAGGTACAAATCAGATGTCATCCAGCCACTCCGGTTTGCTAAGCCAAGACTGCCTTCAGGAGCCCCATTTAAAAATTGATCTTTGAAATGGACTCGAGGGAAAACATAAACGTGAGCAAGAGCAGTGCCTGTTGCTGTCACTATTCCGCAAAACGTAACAAGCTCTCCACGTTCAGCTGACACAATTTGTCCTACTTGTCTTTGTGTCTTTTCAGCCAAGACTTTAGGCGTTGGTAAGACCGTGTTAATACCTGATTCATCCAAATTGATTATACGATCAGGTGTGAATTTGTAAAGCATCATTACACGCTCGTAATTCTCAAAAAATTCACCCACTGCAGTCCTATTAAATGCAAAACTTCGTGCGGCGCTTGTATTTTCAGGCTTCCTTAGGCTGAGCTCCTGATTCCTGTTTCTAAATCCTGCGGCCCAATCTTTCCCGGCACATTTATTTTTTTTCCATGACTCTGGGTATTTGCATCCTGAATACTCAGCAAACTCGTAAGCCAATGTCAAAAGCTGCTTCAAAGATAGCCCATAATGCATCTTGCTACATGTCAATAAGTATTCTGTTAAGGCTTTCTCTTCCTGGACAGTGAATACCTGAGCAACAGAATACTTTGACCTGTATGAATCAGAAGATGGAGGTTGGTTTTCTTCATAAGCTTTTCTAAACTTTTCAACACGATGTTGCAAAGTTGCGGGCTTAATACCATACTTGTCAGCTGCTTTTCGTATAGATAATACCCTTGAAGTTACTTCAGATATGGCGGACTTGATATTCTCTTCATCTATTTTATTTCTATCAGTCTTTGGCTTGTACGTGCGCACCATTTTCTGAGGACAACAAATGAATAGCAAATTTATTTCATGTTAAAATTTTAAAAAAATAAAGGGCACCTTGATACAGAAATGGGGCACCTTAATACAGAGATGGGGCACAATGATACACATCAATGTGCCCCGCACTTTGTTGCATCAAAGTGCCCCAAACGACATTTTTCAAAATTCAAATTATCACGTTAAAACTAACTTTGATTTTAAGTAAAATTAATAAAAATCATAATAATTGATAGTTTAACTTACCTTTGGTATATAGGGATCCTCGTTAGATGTTATCGAAGAGCTTCGAAACACTTTCACATATTGCGTCAGAATTTACTTAATGACGCTCAAAACACGTCTCGACTTGCCCGAAGCCACCCGTTGGCAGAAGGTCGGTGCGGTTACAATGGATGCGTTCGGAAGTTTTTCCGAACGTTTTAGAGATGGCGCCACTCAAATCCATTCACTCAATTATTAGATATGGCTAGTGTATCAATGTGCCCCTTGTATCAATGCACCCCACCTCCCCCTATGTTTATATTTTCGCGGTAGGTTTTTTTTAATTTTTAATACATAGACTTGTTTATGGTAAAAACCCTAAAAATAATAAGTCCCCTACTCCCAGGTACCACCCGTTCTACATCAGCGACTCTTCGGAGGGCGGGTTCAGTCAGAAAAGGGAGGAGGAGCGTCGCAGACAACGTGTTTTCGCGGGAGTAGCCTACGATACCGAGGGATACCCCTTGCCCACAGCAGGTCACATGATACTCTACACATAATTATATAACCAGTCATGTAAATGTTGTAAGCTTACGACAACGATGGCTACCCCTAGCCCACCGTGGGTTACACCTTGAACTATCCGTTGGCTAAGTTAGGTGCACGTCCGCCTCCTATGCAGGGGTATCTGGTTCGATTCCCGACGGCAACACAAGTTAGTGTTTCTGGTTCTAGTTGTGATTGTGTGATGTGAATGCTTTCGTAAACCACGGCATAAGTCATCGAATTTAGCGTGGGGCTGTGAGTGTAAAAGCGTTTATGTAAAACCGCAAGTTACACTAATATTATCACTGGTGTTAACGTTGTATGGCGCGCCCCTCCAAACTAATAATAGATTTAATGACAGCGCTAGTCGACCAACAAATCCTTGGATTTGTTATTGTTTGTCAGCCGTCTCAAGAAGCACACGTGCGTTGCGAGTCTCGGTGGCGCTTTGTAAATACATTCAAACGTTTTACATTTTGGAGAAGCGAGCCATGTTATCGTAGTTTATATCTACACGATACATCCTCGACTACATCGTCACTTACCTATATTATAGGTGACAGTGGTCAAACGCCTACCAGAGATAAAACAAATATGATTTTCTTGATATGCGCACTTTCGATCGACCTCTGCGCCTTTGATAACCTATGTATAATGTAATTTAGAACGGTTGAAGTCGTAACAGATAGCGGTTAACATTGTATCTGACCGATCGATCATTGTAGCATTTACATTCTGCTTACTTCAACATTATTAATTATTATAGCAGTCATACTATTTTATAAGCTTAAAAAAACCGACCGCTTTATCTTCGGAACCAACGTTATTACATGATCTGATTAAATGAATTAAATACACATTATTGAGGATAACTCAAAAACTACTAATCAGCTCTCATATTTGAATGGGTCTATTTAGGAAGCTTACAAATAAAAAAGAATCATCAGTCGGTTCTCTAGAAAAACAGAGATAATACACAAAAAAAAATACAGTCGAATTAAGAAACTCGTCCTTGTTTTAAAGTCGTTCAAAATAGACCTAAACATTGTAATACCGAGATTGTGTGCGTGTCTCTGTAAAGGCTGCTAAATTTGGATGTTTGGTATGCCATATCCTAGAATAGTACATGTTTTTATTTCATCGTGACTTGACACGGCACAACTTGACGAAATGACACTTTCTCGTTGACTGATTTAAAACAAAATGTCCGAAACTATGGAACATGCAAACAATTTGGCATTCTTTTTTAGTATAAATATTAATGACAAGGATGCATAGAGGCAAACTGCACAAGCGGTTTCTGAGGCCTACATGATATAGGTAGATATACCTAGGTTAATAATGTATTAGTCATATAGGAGTGTTTAAAAAAATCAATAAAAAAATGCGCCGCCAAGTTTTTTGCCAGGTTCTTCTCAAGATGGCTGTAATTTTGCGAATCTGGCAGAGTAATGTGGTAGAGTTAAGTAATTAATTTTCATAATTGCCTATTAGGGGCCCATGTAAATAAACGAGTTTTCACGTAGTATTTCGCAGGCGACAGCTAATAATTTACATTGTTGTCAATACAACTAAAGTTGTAGGAGATCAGGATATCTCAACAAAATATAGGTTCCACCGAGATTTGAACTCGGATCGCTGGATTCAAAGTCCAGAGTGCTAACCATTACACCATGGAACCGATATTAACTAGACGATAAATTTGTTTCTCGTTGATAATAAGTATGTCAGATTGTCGGCCTATAAGAAAACAAGTCAAGCTAAACAACTTGTTTAAAAAGGATTTGTTTAAACAACTGTGTAAATTGATTTCCTATAATTACAATGTAAATATATAGGTATATAACAACTAAATAACGATTCTATGCCTGCTTGCCATGCTTGATAGTTTTGGTCCATCTTTCGTAAGATTTTCGAGCCAAGTTTGCCTGCCACCTGCAGTAAAGGTTCACTAAAAGAGATCGCACTAACCGCGAAGTCAGCCTATTGTAGGTACTTTAGTTTTAACTTCTTATGAGAGGAAATAGTGATCTTATTGTGTGACGAAAAGTGGTGAGGGTAAACACTGTGATAAATAATTAAAATGTTTCCCTGTAATACAAAAGATTCTTTTATATCGTGTATATTTACGACACAAGCTGTATTTTTAAGATTTCTTTTTTGGTGTACATATAATTTTTTATACGTTTATTTATTTTTTAATGCTTGATAGGCAAGCATTTGACCACAATCTCACCTGATGGAAAGTGAAGATGCGGCCGAAGATGTAGCATGCTTGCCTAGAAGATACCTATTCACTCTTGACTTTTATTTTAAGCTACTACGAAAACACGCGTTCTGACTTAGCTTAAAACACTCGAGTATCTTCAACCTTATCTAATAAAGGTATAACTTCATTCTTCATTGCAGCCGGTCGCTATTGTGAGTGGACACACAAGACCATCGACCAAGCAGCCAACACAGATACCTTTGAGGACTACATGAAGACCCTGAATCTCAACTGCTCCGAGGGCGAACCAGCAGTTCTCAACTGGACTGTGGCCCACGAGACTCCAGACCTCGTGTATTATCAGGTGAGGTGTACTGGCCCATGAGACTAGAGCTCCAGTATTATCAAACGAGGTATACTGTCCCATGAGACTCCAGACTTAGGGGTTTACCAGGTAAGGTATACTGGCTCACGATATTACAAACCTTGAGTATTTCCAGGTGAGGTACTAGCCCACAAGACTCCAACAGACTACCTTGTGTATTGTCAGGCCTGATAATGTACGGCAAAATATTCGTAACCAGTATTCCGTGACATGGCGTCCAAGTATCAGGTTGTTTAATACGGGCCGTACATTATTGGATGTGAAATAACAACACGGACCAATTCTGTACAGCCGATAATACGCAGCCAGGAAAACGCAACCAATGTTTGAATTCAATGTACACGAAATATCAGGTCTTGCAATACTGGCCGTACACTACAGGTCGGAAAATATTAGCACGAGCTGATAATGTACAGCCAATAATGCGCGGTTAATAATTCGCGTACAAACAAATGTCAATGTCAAAGCCTGGTGGCTTCCAATTATTGGTGCAATACTAGTCGTACAATATTGACATGGAGTGATTTTACGCAGCCAGTATTGTACTCTCTGATATTTGTAAGCCATATACTTGAATTATTGGCCGTTCATTATCGTACGGACCGATTTTGTAGAGGCAATAATTCCCGACCCGGGAATGCACGACCTGATATTTCGTATCTACATATTGGCTGTACAAATTCGGACCGTGAAATATCGGGTCGTACATTATCGTCTATTTTTTACCGAAATACCGAAATTTTTCAGTCTTTTTTCTACGACACTCCAAATAGAGGCGTACTGCATCACTTGGGCCGCATAAATGTACAGGTAAACTTACCTCCTTGTTTGTACTCAGTGCTACACGCACAACAACCTCGGCTGGAAGATCCACGTGGTGGAGCCGGGCACGCCGGTGCCGTTCCCGTCGGACCAGCGCGCCAACATCAACTCCGCCGCGCTGGCGCCCGTGTCCCTCCCCGTGCTGCTCGCGGCGGCGCTGAGGAACATATTCGGGAGATAAGCGCTGTTCCCGCGCGAACTCCATCGAAACGAGAGTTTTCCGCTCGGTGGCGACGCCTCCTCACCGTTTTGCGCAACTTTCTCATCGTTTTACACAATTTAGCACAATTTTTCGCCGTTTTAGGTCAATTTTTCGAATGGCTGTCCCGTTGAAATTGAAGTTTCCCGCGTTCGTTGAACTGTCAAAGTTGACAGTTCGGTTTGGTGGGGCTTACGTTACAAAAAAATATGTTTATTGTTCGTAGAACGCGATTTCGGAAAGATTTTTACAGATATGGAATTTTAGATGGAAAAGTGAGACTGGTTAGGAATGGTGGATTATTGCCCACCTATATCTATTACCTACCTAGTTTTTAATGTATAATATTATTAATCGGGTTTAATAATAGGTAATAGATGATAGGTACTCATTCGAAAAAAAACGAGGTGGGTACAATGGTGGACTATGATAGGAACAAGAACAAGATATATAAGTATGTTTCTTGGTTAAGATAATAAAGTTTCCAAATACGATATACGATTGTGTAACAATTACCAGTACTGGCTGAAAACTAAAAAAAAATTTGCCGCCTTAAACGATGATTAAGGTTAAATACACAACACGACCAAAATGAAATTGGCGCGCAATAGTAACTAACACTGCGCAAGAACCAAAATCACTGATCTTCGTAACTCGCTGAGCAGTGCAAAGGCGATTAAGTCAGTTCCAACCGCTACAAGTTTAAAAATAGATAAATATTGATGTAGTTAGGCATTTAATTAAAAAGCAAGTAAAAACTAATTTGCAATATCTAGGGCAAGTATCAAAACAAAATTAAAACTTTGTACAGCACAAGAGCGCACTACAAGCCACTCAGCATATGGGTAACTCAAAAGCTCAAACCCACTACTGGCAGAAAATTACTAATAGAAAATATGAATATTGGCTAGTAGACTTATCTTAAGGGTAGACATGAACAATCTAAATAATAGTAGTACTTTTTTATACTTGGTTCTAGTGCAATACATACAAAGAAGAATTGGTTCCTTTTAAACAATGTTTTTAGGATTTAGTACCCAAAGCGTGTAAACGGGATCCTATTACTAAGCTTACACCAACTACCTAAACAATAAAAGATGCCAGCTAATATTTTCACATAATTTAATATGTGAGGTATTTAAGATATTTAATAATAAGCTCATACATCTAATAACAAAAAGAGTCCGTTCTCACACTTGAGCAACTCAGTTTTTTTACCCTTTGTCTTCTCATAGTCCACCAAAATTACCTACCTACTCGTATTTAAGTACCATTTTTACTGAATATAACTGAGACAATAATTATTAAAATTGTAGTATTACGATATAACGATAATATTTTTTTTCGTTTGTCATCATCGTTTAAATTTATAAAAGTGTATAATGGAATGTTTTTACAATTATTTTGTAATTTAACTACTATAAAGTTAAGTTGTGTGCATATGCGTCGTTATTTGAGTGGAGATTGTGATAAAATATTGTTGGAATATGCATGTTTATAAATAATATATCTATCAGAGCTCGCGTTTCGTATGTAGGTACAGATATTTTTAAAGTTGGGTAAATAATGTCAATCTACGTACTAATATCGATTTCATATCAGTCGTGTAAAAGCGTTTGAGCTGTATCTTTGTATGGTAGGCTTTTTAACTAACACCTTGTAGGAGTAATTAATATTTATTGTAAACGTTTATATATTGTATTTCTATTATTACTATTATATATTTATATTTTATGGAATTGAACAAGAACAATGTTTGGCTAATTGATTTAAGTAGGTACTTACAATAGTTATAACACTGACAATAATAAATACCAGAATGTTATGACAATAATTATATGACAATAAATAAATGTATGACAATAATGACTGTTGAAGTCTTCTTCATGTGCTTGACAATAATGACTTTTTTAATATATAGGTCGTTTATTTTAAGGTTAAGTAAGAACGTAACATAGTACCTATGTGAACAAAGACAATGAACATTCAATTGATATAATAAAACTTTTATCTATGTGCTTATTTGTAATGTGGACAATAAAATTATTAAAGGCATTTGGGCTGTTTACGTAGAGTAATGAGAAATACTATTTATTAGCATTATTTCAAAATAATTAAGTCACAAAAATAGTGGACTTTGTGGGGAGAGCGAAAACGATTGACAATAAATTCGTCTATTCAGAATGTAAAAATAATTTTATAGATTAAGAAATATTATGTCTTACATCTTTTTATAGCCGATATTATGAAAATTTGACACTAATAAAAATAAAGTATTGTAAAAATAAAACATGAAATATAATGTTGTAAAATAACCTGCTATTCAAGTATTACGCTGAATAGCACACCAACAGTGAAATAATGTAAAATGACTTCTTACACATGCGTGATACACAAGTGTTATAATTCTAGAAGGATTTATTTGTGTGTTGTGTGTATGAACCCTGATTATTGTAGCTTTCAAGTTATGATTTTAAAGTTTTATTTGAGAAGTTTCGGCTGGAACCATTAAAACAGTTATATAATTATTTGTTGTATATAAAATTATGAATTATTTTTTGTAACATAGTCCTAATTAATGGTACTTTCTAGAAAAAAAACAGTAAAACCTATCAGTAAAGCAAGTTACTTATAAAAGTTAAGTAACAAATATTCTGGTTAAAAGTGAAGAATTAACGTTTGAGTCAAAGTTGAATTTTTAATATTTTACGTCCTAAAATATAGTTATGTAATAATTTTTTGGTGATTTTAAAACTTTGCGGAAGCCTACGTGTTCATAATAACAAGAAAACGGTACTACTTGAAAGGATTTTATTTGCTGAAATTGGTCTTCAATATGTTAACGTGAAATTTTCCAGAGTTAGAAATTGGATCTAATCAAATTAAGTATGTCAGGTCAACCCTGTATAAATTACATATAAAATCATTAATGAATGATGTAGATGGAGCTTATGCCCACACTTTTTCTCAGCATGCGATATCTACTTACGTTACATAACTATATACTTTTACTAAACTTATAATAATAATAACAAGTTCGTGTTTGACAATAAAATATGAAAAAGTTACTAATGTAAACTTATGTATCAACAGTTTTATCAAATTTGGCGTTCAAAAATTTACACATAACAATGTATTATACTTAGGTATTATAGGTAAAATATTTCATATATAAATATTAGTTCTTAGGAAACATCTATGACAATATTATAGAGAAATTAAAATCAATTTTAACACTTTGTAGGCGTAGTTGTTGTTGCACAAATTCTGTTAATTTTAAGAGATTTAAAAAAAGTTACAAGTGGATATTATGGCAATACAAATTTACAGTGCAATTAATATTATATAATTCATAGATTACAAATGTATTTTGTTATTAATTTGTAGCTATATTATTGTTTCAATGTATCGATATGTTTTGGACACATCACTAGTGGGACAAGGCGCCACGGAGCATGCATTTTATACTACTACTATAATATAGTAGTAATGTGCATAGCTATAATTTTTTCTACCTTGGCACATTTACCATTGCTATGTCTTATAAGTAACAAACGCACAAATTAAGATACCGCGCTGAGTTTCACCTAAAGCCTGAAGATGGCAGCTTAACTAATGCTATTTTATAATATCTAGATGTCATTGTAGTCTGGCAGTCATAATGTTTTAATATACTTAAATAGGTATACCTTTTATTTTTTTTGTCATCGCAGATATTATATATCATCAAGGGGGCATAGCTTATGCCATTACAAAGCGCCAATGTGAAAGTTTTAGTTGTACACGTAACTATTTTTAATGTTTTAACGAGACACAAAAATAATACAAATAAATCAAGCCACGTTCAAAAATTTACTTATACAACAAAAGATACCTAAAATTTGTTAATAGCTAGACCAAATTTGTTGTTAACTTAGAGTTAGGAGTAAGATGATTATTAATCACTTCAGTTTTCTTAGAAACAAAAGAAAAATTAGGAAATTCAGCACACGTTAATCTACTTATTGTCAAATGTACTGACATTTCAGGTTTTTAATTGCTATATTGATAATTCAAATTTGTTAATTCTAAAGTCTGAATAAACAATAGAAAAACTGAAATTATAATGCTTAGTTATTTTAGAGACAACATTATATTATTCCTAACTTAATTTCATTTACAATTAAATCGCAATGTTTTCGTAGCGATTTCTTATAAACATTATAACAAAACGAATTAAATATAAATAATTTCATTATTAATATTCAACTCTATATAACAGTATATATACTAGTCATTATTTAAATTGAAACGAATCGATAATATGATGTTGCATAACGGGCTTAGTCTAATTGTGTGCCCGGTTATACCAATTAAGTTTCATATTCACCTTTAGCAGAATGAGTTGGGTACAAACTACGATATAGACGAAAACAATTAAAAGTATTATAAATATAAGATATTATTACATTATGTATATAAATTTTACTTATACATCTGGGCGAATCGATATTTGTAATTTAAGTGTAGTTTCATGTACTTTTTTACAATGCACAAAGTCATAAAAAGTTTATATTTTCATTAGTATCTTAACACCGTCATCCACTAGGTTAGTCAAATATATTATGCCGGATAATGTTTTTTTTATTGCATTTGTTAAACTTCATAATCTTATAGCTACTGGCTATATATTATATAGGAAAAATAAATTTATTTGAAAGCTGATTTATAATATTTATATTCAAATAATTAAAATCCTGAAATTGGCAGCAAGAAAACATAATAGCCCTGAAGCATTACTAACGTTTTACCATGTTTTACCGTAATAATTTAGTGTAAATAATTGGGGTAACTGTAATTATGGCATTTTGTAAAAGTTACTATGTTAAACTTTTGTTACATTCCTGAGAATTTCTGTAACTTTATGACAATAAAAACTTTCCTAAATTTATGTTTGTTGTTGTTTATTCATTTGTTTTAATCTTTTCATTGATTGCAAGCTTGAAGCTCATATTGATAATAGAAAATGTAGATTTATTTACATATCTATTGCATGGTCTTGCACTAGAACAGAGATCGGCAACCTGCGGCTCGCGAGCCACATGCGACTCTTTGGATGTGAAGCTGCGGCTCTTTAGTACCGTACACAAATATTATTTATTAAAAAAAAACGTTCTGAATCGATTAACGAGGATTAGGCGCCATTTCTATCGAGCCATTAACAAACCTCCAGAGGTAGCAAAAAAGTACATTTATACAGTTGAAACAAGTAAATTATCGGATCATTTGATAGGTATAACGCGTGCATAGCGTTTTCTATACGATACTCATAGTACAGTAGGTATTATTGTTGGCATTAAGGATTATTGTTGGCAAGAAAAATCTTTGTGGCTCTATAAAACTGTGAAATTTTGTAAATTGGTATTTTTTACTCTTCCGACTCAAAAGGTTGCTGACCCCTGCATCAGAATAATGTAAAACTTCCAAGGTTATATGCACTAGGTAGAAACTTTGTTTTATGACGTGTAATACTAATAAGACTACCAGTATCCATAGAGTAAGTTATTAGACTCTACAGGCTAGCTCACCCCCAATTGTTATCTCTGTTGCGATCTGTTTCAATTTAATAACAATAAACTCCCTGAAAAATAAGGTAAATTTTTGCTAAATATAAATAGAAATCGATCGTTAGACCATTTGGTTCGAGAATGGCTGCCTGGCTGGAACATTGGCGCTAGGAAAAGCCTGATGATATCGTTGAGGCTGGCGTGGTGAAAAATTCTGCTTTGCACTATGTCTTTCATATCCACAAGGATTAATTGTGTTATTTTATTCCTTTAATATAACCCATGTTCTATGCCTCCCTATTACGTATCTTTGTTGCACACGGTCTCAATTTGAATTAAGCAAAAATGAACCATATTTCTTAGAAGTTTTGTCAATTTAGTATTGAAACCGTTTGCAACAGAGATAGGTAATAGGGGGGTATGGTGCTGTGATAATAATAAACATAAACTTCATCTTTTTGCTAGACGGCCAACGCTTTCATGTTTTTATTCAAATACTAAGCCTTAGACCTGGCACACGATAATCCTAGTCAGAAGTAGGATTACATTATACACAATTTTGGCTATAGCTTCAGTTACAAAATCTTTCTGCCTATAATGATGGAGATATAGCTATAAGTCGTGTTTGAGATAGACTTCACCCAAGTCCGAATGTAACTTAAGCTCTGCTTCATGACAACTAAAATTATTTGGCGATGTAACGCGATGTTGTCCGTCCATTTCGGACAGAAATAACTCTTGAGTCTTGACAAATGGCTAGTGTGCAGACAACAAAACAGTTATTCGCGAGGCACTCGCTATTCTCCACATGTACTAACTACTACTAAACCACTAAGCAGTGTCTGTCCTGTCACTGTCCTAATCTAAACAAGGCTTAATTGACAATTCTGACTGACTGAACTGTCTGACTCATGCGTTTGAGTCGTTTGACCGTTTGACGCACAGCAGCGTAGGTACTCTCAAATTTTGTTTTTATTAAATTCTCTTGAGTGATATTCCAGTGATTATTGTTTATTGCATTTGTATGTTTGATAACTCAATAAATTCGTTTAACAAAGGGCTCACTCGTGTGTTATACCGTATGTATAGTACCACATTTACGAAACGTTGACTATGGCTGAAAGTTCTGAAAAAGTGAGTAAAATTGATGTTTAGTGTCGTCCAATCTATTTTCTTGCGTAATTAAGCATGCAACCTGTCAACTACCGTACCTACTTTGACGATAATATTACATAAAAAAAAAAACACCTGCTTCTGTCATGAATGAATGGCTTCTTTCATGCTTCTTTGTTATTTTGGATTTGGCTTCATGTAGAAATCTCAAGTGTTTCTTGAAATGAAATTATAAAATCTCCTGTCCTTCTGCTCTAAATTCTTGTGATGTTGTGAAATTATGTTGAAAATATTGCTGTGAAGAATAGGTTATGGTCATTTATGATATTCATTGTTTGTTTATAACAGTCTTCATGCTAATGTGTAATAACAATAACTAGCTGACAAGCCCAGGCTTTGCCAGGGACTATAAAATATAAGTAGCTTAATTTCTAGAGTTTATTATTACAAATCTCACAAATTTTACCTTATCAAACAATAAAAATAATATATTCTCAGATATAGCAAAGAGATTCAATGAAAATAAATCCTTTTTTTAGAAAATGCAAGATAACCCTGTGCCTGAAGCAGCAGAGCTGCCTACAGAGCCAGCCGACAAACCAAAAGACATGGTGACAAAGCCAGCTCCGGATAATAAACCTGTGGCACCACCACCACCTGTGGTTGCTCCATCTCCCCGCATCACCATGCCGAGCTTCACAAAGATGGAGCCCAACGATCTGTATCGGAGACTCCTGCCGGCTGTACTCTTTGTGTTGACATTTGTGACTGTCATGACAATGTTGCTTATTTATATGGACACTGTTGGTAAGCTATACAAAGCAGGATTGTAGATTTCTCTGCAGCTAGCATAGCGGGTGGACCCTTTCCCTGGGAAGTCAATAAAAATCTATTCCCCTATGTAATTTTTTTCCTAGATCCGTGAATGGACACACATGTGGATATATCATCCACTGTGGATAAGGAGGGAAAAGCCTTGTTGCAACATTGCTAAGTCCACAAAAAATTAAATTTGATTTTCTAATTACCAACGTGTTAATCACTGCATTGGTGATTTCAACCTCAAATAATATCAATATTTATAAATGGAGGATCAAAGTATGTGCTTTCAAAAAGAGAAATACAATGAAAATGCAGCTTAGATATCTAAATATAAACTAAAAAGACCTTTGTGAACCCAAATAAGGTGCTGAAATTGACCAGGGAGCTCAAAATAAGCTACTAGCATAATGAAAACAATTTTAATATTAAGTATTAGATTGACCAATCGCTGATGTAATTTCTACTTTTGCAAAGCATTTTCTACTTTTATAATGACGAAAAGTACTTAATTCAAGCTAGCTTGCAACATCTTATTTTATCTTATTTCGGTGAGTTTGGTGGAGACAAAATTAAACTCACTTACTAGGAACAAGAATCAATTTCTCTCTGCTATATGTCAAACAGCAGTTTTATCCACCTTTCGTTGAGCCCATGTTATGAAGGTAGAAATATGTCTACAAAATGTAATTTATGGTTGACATACATTTATCCTACTAATATTATAAGTTTGTGTGTGAGTGTGTAAGTATGTTTGTTCCCTCTTCACGCTTTAACGGCTTAACGGATTTGGATGAAATTTGGAATGTACATAAATTATACCTAGGATTAACACATAGGCTACTTTTTAACTTGATAATAGCGGGTGAAGCCGCCGGGCACGGCTAGTTATCCATATAGTGAAGGAGTGGAACTCATTGCTTGCGTCTTTGTTCCCTGAATGGTACAATCTGGACGTCTTCAAATCTACAGTGAATTGGAACCTTCTAGGCAAGCATATCACGTTCCATCCGGTGACATAGTGGTCAAATGCTTGTCTATCCAACAAAAAAAACAGGGATATACTTTTACTTTCCACTGCTGCCATGCTAGGCCCTAGAAGGCTTTGGCTATGTGTATATTTTAAGCAATAGGCCTAAAATATAACTGGTTCTTTGCTATTTTAAGGCATTAAATTACAATTGCATTTCAGTAGTAAATTTTCTAATAATTACGATGTTACTTTCACGGGATGCTCAAATCTCTCACAAAGCTTCAAAATTACTTGGTTATTTCATGTGATGTTACCGACTTCACCAAAAAGGAGGAGGTACTCACGTCGACTATATTTTTTTTGTGTGTTACCTCATAACATCTTTCTTCATGAACCGATTTTCGTTTGATTCTCAATAATGCGTGTTTAGTACATCTAATCCGATCAAAGTTCCGAAGATAAAGTGAAGTCGGTTTTTTTTTAAGCTTTGCTTTTTTTTTTATTATTATTTTATGACCATGGATGCATAGTCCTTCAGTCGAAATATTAAACAAATATTTACAATTTCTATTCTTCATAATAAAAGTCTTAGTCACAAGTCACAGTCAAAGTCAAGTAGTCAGTCATAGTCAAGTCATGCCCTAGTAAAGTGGTAGAAACTTTACTAGAACTTCTATTGGAGTTTTGGAGCGAAGGCGAAAATCACGTTTTTCAACTTTGTATGACTTGCCTACACTTATGCACATTTACTAAGTATTAACGGTTAATAATCCACCATTATTACACATTAACACTCGAAGAATCACAGGTTTTGGAAAATTACACAAAATCAACAATGCCATTTTTTCACCTTCGCGGCAAAACTCCTTAAGCTTTGCTTGTGTTTAATTATTTCCATAACAGGATCAATTGAAATAATATTTAAATAATTGTGCTGGTTATTTTTACACATCATTTCAATAAATGTTTAAAACTTGTTGAGGTTAGCGGCTTTTTCTGCATTTTTGATGATGCCGATTAGAATACGTCTATTTTGAACTATTTTCACCAAATTAAATTAACATTGGTGGCTGTGAAAAGGTAAGAGTTACTATTGTATTTTAATTATCTCTTGCATTTGGCCAGCATCTCGCCTGATGGTAAGTTATATTGTGATATGGCTCTACCACATGTGGTAATAAGCACAGTAGATTCAGATTTAGATTGTTTACTGCCTCCATATATACAGTACAAGGTGTACTAATATTACAAAATTAGGTACAATGTATTTTATCACAATGTTATCTCAACTGAAAGGGCTACCGCTGTCTAGTAAATCAAATTACTACCACCCAACCACTAGTTCTGGAGGTGGGTATGATGTAGAATCATTATGTGTGTATCGATACTGGAGGCTGACATCATAAAAGGCTTTGTTAATGTATGTGTATGTGTGTACAGCGCTGGGCGCTCAGCAGTTCCGGCTGAACATGTCCCGTGACTACGAGCTGGCGCGCATCCCGCAGGCGTCCCCGCCGCTGGTGGCGTACGTGCGGCAGCTGCACCTGGCGCCGCGCCCGCCGCGCCCGCCGCCGCCGCCGCCGGAGCCCACGCCCGCCGCCGCCGTCATCGACCGACACCTCGGGGAGCTGGTGAGTCTCACTAACGAGACTATGTATGGTACTAGTGGCACTGGGAGCTTAGTTCTCGCGTATTCTCGCGACGACCCCGTTGGCGCAGTGGACAGGTGTCCGCCCTCTGCGTCGTGGGTCCTGGGTTCGATTCCCGGCAGGAGCACAAATTCCTTCCCAAGGGATATTTGTGCTTCTGGTTCGGGGTGTAATGTGTGTGTGTGATGTAAATGTTTCCGGCACCCACGATACAAGTCTTTGAACTTAGTGTGGGGCTGTGAAAGTGAATGCGTTAGTTTTTTTTTATTTTGTATTTTTGGGAATGGCTGAAATATAAATTACGTAATTACGTTTTCAACCACGTATCTTCATCATTTTGAACACTCATCATTTCTAAATGTTTAGATGAAATTTCTCACTTAGTGCTTGTACTTAAGCTAATTTATATAATCTTAATTCTGATAATCTAACAATGTATTAATTTCTTTTTTTTTTTGGCAAATATTAACTTTTATTAATTATTTGATAATTCAATATTCACGTACAGACAGGCATTTCTTTATAATTGTTAACCATATCGGGCTCCCGAGATACAGGCTTTGCCTAGTTTGGGGCCCACAACACTATTGTGCTTTACTATGTCTTTCTCTGCAAAATAAATACATTTTCATTTTTTCACTCCAAAAATGTAATAAACAAAATTTTTTTTATATAATTATCGAACATCTCACAAAATTTCACAAGAATCGGTTGAGTAATGCGTTGTAGAGGGGAACTACCAAATATCAGGACATACGGAAGCAATTTTGCCCAAGCTGAAACGGAGATACATCATAGAGAGGCTTGCTTATTACATAAGCAAGCATTTGGTAACCATCTCACCTGATGGAATTCGAAGATGTATGCTCGTCTAGAAGATACCTATTAATTCTAGACTCATTTATAGACTAATATAATAATTTTTCAATTTAATGTTAACTTTATCTCGCTGACAAAAATCGCCACCGATCACAACTATGAACCAAACCCGAATCAACACTCGTTATTTTTATTTATTTCCGAGTTCAATCTGGGGAATAATTTTAGGGCGCAAGTTAGTGCAACAATCAGTCATCAGTAGGGTCGCCGTCATCGAGTTCGACGAGGAGGCCTATATAACTACGACGAGGGTCTGGTTTCAGTACAACGGCACGTTCGTGGATTTCCTCCCGTCGGGCCCGCGCGCGCCCACCACGCTGTACCTGGAGGCGGCGCGCGGCTGGGACGGCGTCGTGGTGCGCGCCAACGCACGGGACTACCTCGCGCTGCGGGCGCGCGCCCGCGCCGCGCACGCCTGCCTCAGCACCACCGACCATCCCAGAGAGGTGAGCCCACAGACCATCCCAGAGAGGTGAGCCCACCGACCATCCCAGAGAGGTGAGCCCATCGCCCCAACCAGAGGTGAGTCCACCGACCATCCCAGAGAGGTGAGTTCACCGGCCATTCCAGAGAGGTGAGCCCACCGACCATCCCAGAGAGGTGAGCCCACCGACCATCCCAGAGAGGTGAGCCCATCGCCCCAACCAGAGGTGAGTCCACCGACCATCCCAGAGAGGTGAGTTCACCGGCCATTCCAGAGAGGTGAGCCCACCGACCATCCCAGAGAGGTGAGCCCACCGACCATCCTAGAGAGGTGAGCCCACCGACCATCCCAGAGAGGTGAGCCCATCGCCCCAACCAGAGGTGAGTCCACCGACCATCCCAGAGAGGTGAGTTCACCGGCCATTCCAGAGAGGTGAGCCCACCGACCATCCCAGAGAGGTGAGCCCACCGACCATCACAGAGAGGTGAGCCCACCGACCATCACAGAGAGGTGAGCCCACCGACCATCACAGAGAGGTCAGCCCACTGACTATTTCAGAGAGGTGAGCCTACCGACCATCCCAGAGGGGTGAGCCCACCGACCATCACAGAGAGGTGAGCCCACTGACTATTTCAGAGAGGTGAGCCTACCGACCATCCCAGAGAGGTGAGCCCATCGCCCCAACCAGAGGTGAGTCCACCGACCATCCCAGAGAGGTGAGTTCACCGGCCATTCCAGAGACGTGAGCCCACCGACCATCCCAGAGAGGTGAGCCCACCGACCATCCCAGAGAGGTGAGCCCACTGACTATCTCAGAGAGGTGAGCCTACCGACCATCCCAGAGGGGTGAGCCCACCGACCATCACAGAGAGGTCAGCCCACCGACCATCACAGAGAGGTGAGCCCACTGACTATTTCAGAGAGGTGAGCCCACCGACCATCACAGAGAGGTCAGCCCACTGACTATTTCAGAGAGGTGAGCCCACCGACCATCCCAGAGAGGTGAGCCCACCGACCATCACAGAGAGGTGAGCCCACCGACCATCACAGAGAGGTCAGCCCACTGACTATTTCAGAGAGGTGAGCCTACCGACCATCCCAGAGAGGTGAGCCCACCGACCATCACAGAGAGGTCAGCCCACTGACTATTTCAGAGAGGTGAGCCTACCGACCATCCCAGAGGGGTGAGCCCACCGACCATCACAGAGAGGTGAGCCCACCGACCATCACAGAGAGGTCAGCCCACTGACTATTTCAGAGAGGTGAGCCCACCGACCATCCCAGAGAGGTGAGCCCACCGACCATCCCAGAGAGGTGAGCCCACCGACCATCCCAGAGGGGTGAGCCCACCGACTATCTCAGAGAGGTGAGCCCACCGACTATCACAGAGAGGTGAGCCCATCGCCCTAACCAGAGATGAGTCCACCGACCATCCCAGAGAGGTGAGCCCACCGACCATCCCAGAGGGGTGAGCCCACCGACCATCCCAGAGGGGTGAGCCCACCGACTATCTCAGAGAGGTGAGCCCACCGACTATCACAGAGAGGTGAGCCCATCGCCCTAACCAGAGATGAGTCCACCGACCATCCCAGAAAGTTGTTGAGCCCACCGCTACACCCACCGCCGTTAAACGAGCCCTAACTCGATGGGTTTATCTCGTTTAGTTCAGAAGTTCCCATGGCCATTTTTCGTCGCCATCATTGGACCGGCTCCTCGGGACCATATCATCGTCACCGAAGATACATAAGGGGGTCAAATTTGAGTCTGTGAATCTGACATCGCGGAGGGGATTTAATGTATCTTGCAAAATTTGATAACAGATCAACAGAAAGACAACCGGATGGGTAAAATTGGTAAAAAGATCGTAAAAATACAATATTCGGAGGGCAACTCCCGAGGGGGTATGATATGTGAATGTTTCCGGCACCTACGACTCAAGTCATCAACTAAGTGTGGGGCTGGAAGCGTTTATGCTACGTTTACATACGTTCCGGCCACGACACCGGGTATATATAACGTGTCCCGGGCGCAGGTGTCGTTCGCGGAGGGCGGCGCGGGCGGCGCGGAGGCGTGGTTCCGGTCGCGCGTGCTGTGCCTGCCGCTGTACACGCTGCTGCTGGCGGCGGAGTCCGTGCGGGCGCACTACGTGCTGCTGGCGGCGCCCGACGCGCTGCCGGCGCTCACGCACGTGCCCTGGCACCGAGTGCGGCTCGAGGTGCGCCCCATACATTATTATTCTATTAATTATTCTCTTGTAGTGTTTATTCTATTAATTATTCTCTTGTAGTGTTTGAGCTCCAAATTTCGAGATATATGGCGCGAAGTACCCTTGACCTTAAGTATCTTTGCAAAATTATTATTATTATTTATTTATTTAAAAACTTCATGCACAAATACTATGTACCTACAAAGGAGAACTTAATGCTACAGCATTTTCTGCCGGTCATCCTGTTATTGTAGGAGATATATCGGCGTGCAATAAATGAAGCTACACAATAAAGAAAAGGTTCAGAAATCAAAAATTAATTTTAAAAATAGATAGATAGATAGATAGATAGATAAACACTATTGAACACCTTAACAAATACATGACAAGGAATAATAATCTAGAAAATAAGTGTAACAACAGGCGGTCTTATCGCTAAGAGCGATCTCTTCCAGACAACCTTTGGATGGAGAGGAGTAAGTAATGAAATTGGACGTCGGTATTTTGTATAAATATAATATATAGAAAATACAATAAACATACATAAACAATAATATACCTAAATTAAACTATGATATAGAATACATAAACGTAAAAATATATATATGTGTATATAAAAATGTGTTACGTATACTTAATATAAAACATGTATATTATTATGAAAAAACTTTAAGAATTCAATACATAAACATACATACACCAGATCATATGATACATACATTCCAATATTATATGTATATATAAAATATTCTATATAAATTACATATACAAAAGTAATAGTACCTATAAATTCGATATTCATAAAGATTTTTAGTGTAACGATTCAACCTATTTTGATTTATTATTTTCAGTATTTATATCAATTTAAATATGTATAATGTGACAGTGCTATAATAAATAAATAAATAGAATACCGATAGGTTTGCGACCATACCGACCGAGACTGCAATTTGGACACAACTATAGCTAATTATCGCCGATGAGTCTTTTCTCTCGTCGGTCATAGTGCTCCCCTATTATAGACTTATATTCTATATAACATGCCATAGAGGCGTAGGTAATCAGGACTACAGTATTCCCGTTGTTTGCAGATGATAGAGGTCCGCTCCACCGACCCGACGTACCGCAACAAAACGAGCGACTTCCTGTCCACACACAAGTACTCCGTGGCCGCATCCTTCGCGGACAGCGTCATGTACGTACTCGACGAACACGACACCTAACTCTACACCTTATCGCGCACACCTTACGGACCTTAGTTGCTTGAAACGAGACAGTCCATCGAGTGAACGAGCTCCAATCTAGCAACCAACTGTAAGAACTAAACGAAGAATCAACAATTGTAAACCTTATTACAACATATTTAGCGTACAAAATTGTTGATAATCTCAATTTTGACTAGATTTTCTTACCGAATGAAAGAACTGGCTCTAATAGAATAACGACAGTCGGAATCGAGAACTCAACAAAATCAATAATTACAATTTTAAACCTTATCACAACGTGTTTAGTAATCAATTGAAAATAACCTTAATTGTGACTAAAACTAGCTCCGATTTAGTAGAAACGATTGGAATTAAGAAATTATCAGAATCTTCAACTGCAATTGTAAGCCTTATCACAATATTATTAGTGGTCAAAATTGCAGATACTTTCAAATTGTACTAGATTTTCTTACGTAATGAATGAACGAGCTCCGATCTCGTAACAACTGATGCAATTAAAAACTCATAGAAGAACCTCCAACTACAATTGTGAATCTTATCTCACTAAGTTTAGTGATCAAAATTGATAGACATTGCAAGATAATCTCATCTACCTTCACTGCGAATATGTTACACATACGTTAACAAACAAGCTTCGATGTAGTTAAGGTAATAACAAATAATTAGTTAATAAATCTTATTGCATTTAGTTTAGTGTTCAAAATTGACAAACAAAGCTAAATTATCTTAATTTCGAATAGCCTTTCTTGAGTAATCAATGAACGAGCTCCGATCCAGTAACAATTGTAAACCTTATCATAACTGATTTAGTGATCAAAATTGATAAGCAGTGAAACAGTATCTCCATAAATAAGCTTATTACTGAATGTACATGTTAGATCGTCTAATGTAAAACTAAACACCCCTCCACCAAATCTTTTCAACCGACCGAGTTTCAACTCTGGTGTAGGGGCTATCGGGCGTTCAGTTTCAAATTAGACGATCTCTTAACTAAACTATTGTAACTAATTTAGTGATCAAAATTTATAAACCGTGCAAAAGTATATTTTTCAACCATCAAGCCAGTAATTGACATAAGTTAGAACACTCTAGAACACTCCATTAACCGCGTTCCAAACGAACAACTACAAACAAAATCACTCACAGCCCCACACTAAATAAAAAAACATGAAAGGTGCCAGAATCATTTACGTTTCACACCGAGAATGAGACATATGCGAAATGAAAGAAATTATGTAAAGCGATGATGCAGCCGAAGATGTAGCATGCATGCTTAGAAGATACCTATTCACTCTTAACTTGAAGACTTTGTTTCTTCTTCTTTAACTGTTGCTGCATCACTTTACAAACTTTAGATTTTTTTGGCTCCATACCTTTAAAGTAAAATAGGCACCCTTATGGGATCACTTTGCTATCCGTCTGTCTGTCTGTCCCTTTCCTCAGGAACGTGTGGGGGTGCCTAGTTGGTTATTAATATCAAACGCCTTGGCCGAGGGGTTATATACCTTGGTATATAACCCCTCGGAGCTGTAAAAAACTTCTAAGTCAACGTTATAATAAAATACGACATTTATGAGGCAGAAAAGACCGAAATGAGCACTTCCTGTTGTCCTTGAATAGGGAAACTTAGCAAGAAGGTCTCACAGCATAAACTACAGAAGAAAAAAAACTATACTTAACCTATGCATACATCTCGTGCATATTTCCTATTAATTCCTGCCGCTAAATGAAGTGTTATTAAAATTAGACAGTACATTTGAACTCAATCTCCCCATCAGTTGGCTTATATTCTCGCCCGCATCGTCACTTTTCATCAGGTTACAAAGTCATATACCGGTATTTTGAATTAAAAAGAACTAAGGTGACACGAAGAAAAAACATAATATAGTTGTTTTTAAAGTGAGATTTCTTATGGAGGGCTTTGAAATTCTTTGCCGCATATTTTTAGTGTGACGCCGTGGTGGGGGTAAACACCGATGAATAATTAAAATATTTCCCTGTAATACAAAAGTGTCACTTCTATCGTGTGTCTTTACGTCACATCCTGTTTTTTTTATCTCTGTGTGATTAAATTGGTTTATTCTCGATTTGACTTTAAAATCGGAATGTTTGGTATCGTCAAATCGATTGTCAGGCCGGGTTTGTTCGAAACCTTCCCTTTAAACGTCTACTATTAAAATAATAGACTTTTGAACTCGGTATAAGTTTGAATAGAACCCGGACTGACAATAAATACCTACTCATTTGTCTGTACATAACTTACGTTATTTGTTTGGAGTCACCAAATGTATGCTGGAATATTAGGCCACTATTGTAGTACACAATAAAGTTTACTTTTGATTATCAATTTTCAACGCTTGTATTTTTGATACGAACAAATGTGTAATCAGTGCCTTCATTCATAACGTTACTCATAGAATATAATCCGTAACAGTATGTCTTAAGGTTTAATTTACAATATATAATTTCTAATAAAAACTACAGAAAGAGACGACAACAAAATGTAATACATTCATATTACCATCTCTTTTTGTAGTAAATATTCAAATAAAAATAAGTAATTAATTATTACGTATAATTAAAATATTACGCTGATTTTCGCGATTTCAACTTTTTAATGAATCTCATACAAATGACAATGAATATATTAAAAACAATATTAATTATAAAAAGCACAAAAAAATACGATTTATTTTAATGTATTTCCAAGTGAATTATGAATAATGTTATTTTAAATGTGATTTTTAAACGTAGGATTATTTTAATGATTTAATTTAAGATTACGGTAATTATTATAACAATTAGTTACTGGTAAAATAATTACGATTTAAGTTTTTAATGGTTCACGAACAATTTGTATTTTAAATCGTAACGTAAGTGCCTTATGGATCAAATTAGTGTACTATTTGTGTAACATTCTGTCTAATCACGTTTGTCGGAGCGGGACGTCTATAAAATATTATATCTCATTCTAATTCTCCCTTTCGTTCATCCTCTTTATGAGCAGGACATAATTCTGCCACGTAAAGAGCGTTGTTTCAGAGAGAAGAACACATCCAACGATCTGTATTGCAGGTGTAGCATATAGACGGGTCGTGTACTATTAGGCGTCTGGCTTGTATCTTTTTGCAAGCTTTTTATGAATGCTGAAAAAGTTACATTAGAACCACATTAGGAAGCTAAATGTTAAATATTTAATGTTTAAGTTGTTTTCTATTCCACTTCCTAATCATAAAATGTTGGTTCAGTATCGATAACAATGCATTGTTATGGAAAAACATAGACATAAATACTTTCACAGCCACAGCCCCACACTAAGTTCGATGAGTTGTGTCGTAGGTGCCGGAAACCACACACATAATCACAACCAGAACCAGAAACGCAAAATTTTCCTTCGCCTTTATCGAGATAGGTCCAACTGTCGTGAAAGGGTATAAATATATGGGCATATTATATATCTCTTAACATATTATAATGTATATTTTGTCATTCATAGTGGTAATATAATACCCTCTTAAAGACACTGTAAGGCTGTAATTTTGCTAATCTTACAGTATAGTCCTTAACTTTCATGAGTGCCTCTTTGGGGCCTAATAAACGATTTTGACACAACTATATAGTTTCTATCGTCTTGTAAAATTAAGTGATTAAAAATAAACTTTTAATATAGCAACTATCCCTTAATGTTGTTGTGACAGAATGATATGCAATTAGTTTGATATACGTAGAACAATAGAGTCGAATGATGATCGACAATGCAATGAAACGTGAAAGATGTAAAAGATTAGCGTTGATTCATTAGCACCAACTAGACTAAATCTAGTCGTAAAATTTAGAGCCGTCATTTTACCACAACTTATTTTTTTTAACTATTGTGCAAAGGTCTCGACCTTAATGTTTCTAGAGCCCCTGTGCAAAGCTTCTGCCGCCCAATTTGGTTGGAACCTCTAACAAATGACGCAAAGAAATGAATCAAGAAAACCAGAAATAACTTTCTTTCAAATATGTACGTGCTTGGATCGCACGGATCTCTGTTACACAAGTCTTCGAAGTGAGGCTGTGTGTGTGAAAGCATTTATGTTTGTTTAGATTTGGTTTAGTTGGTGCTAATATATATTTTTTTTCAATGTGTTCATAACTTGATATACTGAAACCCTGCCTTCTAACAAAGTGGCTTACTTTAGAACAAACTGCGACATTTAATTAAACATTTTGTAGGTTAATATAAATAAGTAAACGTTAAGGATAAATTAGATTCTAAAACTAGTATTTATAGCCGAGTATTATTCATTACTTAATCAACAATTGTTTTCTATTTCACTAATACATTTCGTATTGTTCGTGGGTACTCGTTTTAATTCGTACGAATTCGGCCTGCGTATTGTTATACACCGGCCTCGATTCTGATGTACACTCACTAAATTAAATTTAAACTATTCCTGTCTTTTACAAAATAGGAACACAAGACAGAGATAGCATACTGCTGTGCTGTCAAGTTAGTCAGATCTTAGATGTCTATGCAAGCTTACTCGAGTATGTGTTGTATTGGTGTTGACTAAAAACAAGCGCCTTTCTGCTTCTGCTGTTCATATTTTAATTGTTAAACTAGCGTGACAGCACTAAAATGCATGCTATCTCTGTCTTGTGTTTTATTTTGTAAGAGACAGGGATAGTTTAAATTTAATTTAGTGAGTGTACATCAGAATCGAGGCCAATGTCTTTGATGGCTAGTTCTTGGTAAACCATAAAAGAGCGAGATAGGTGAACGGTTCGGTGCAATAACGGTTTTCTCGGAGAAAATGGTTGCGCATACCAATACCATGTTTTAGGTGTTCCGTACAATACGTAGGTACTTGTAACTGTTAAGCTTTTGCCACATCAATTTCTTACAGTCATCATGCCAGACTGTCGAAAGCTATCGAGATATAAAATGAAACAAGTGTTCGTCTCTGTTGTCCGATGGCTTTACTTTATATGTTTGTTTAGCTATATATATCCTATCCTATACGCTAGAAGATATCCTGTTGACCGATTTCGGCGAAAGCCGTAATGTCGATCGCTTAAAAGATATTGTAAGAGCTTTAACTATATCACGGCTTAACAAACTGTTTTTTTTTTTTTTTTCTTGATAATGCAGCCGTGAATTTACATTATTGAATTCTGTAGGTATTGGATTTTACTCGACTATATTATACGAGCATTAGATTAATGCACTATTGTTACTACACGTTAAGGCAACTGGAATGTTATGGAATGGTTTAATGACAACTACAACGAAGTGTCGTTGAAACGGTTGGTATATCACAAAATTGAGCTGTCTCACACGTGCTAACATAATACGGGATAAGCTGTGACCGACGGACGGACACGAGTGTTTCTATAATAATTGCAGATCTTAATCGGTTGTACAGAACCGTAAGTTCTAGGCATGAAAGAATTTAAATACCTTGTGATTATGGTGTATAGTGAAATGGGTATAGCGCACTAAACATTTTATACACAGAAACGCTTAAACATGAAATTATATACAGACTACTTTTTCAAGAAAATGCTCACATTCCCGACTTTAGTTTCCGTGATCTGTGTTCCCAACAGAATATCGTCAAATTTCTGTCACAAAAATTTGACAATATTCTGTTGGGAATGTGAGCATTTGCTTGATGAAAGTAGTCTGTGCATAATTTCATGTTAGCTACTTCAGCATAGATTAATAGATACAGTTCCGCCGTTATAATGAAGTAGATCCTCAGCGGACATGTATCATTACTCTAATTGCTGTTATCTGAATTATCTGATATATCGCCGATTCAACGACGTCACAGATGTGAGACAATAATACGGATTGTACGATGGTTGTTTGTATAAGCTTTATGATACTGCGATACACTTTACACTATATTATTATGGCACTAATTAATACGTGATGTTTTAGAATTGCTGCTAATATTTTTGAGAGAATTTGTTTGAAATATGCACTGTATCAAGCCGTTAGCAATTCTAAATCGACATCAAGGCTTAGTTCTTCTCTTTTCACTTGAAGCTTGCTAGTTGCAGCAAAATGTATTTATCTTAATTTATATCTCTCTCTCTCTATAAATGGTCCAAGCAGAGTGTGACAAGACTATTATGTATTACATATTTTTGGCACTCGATTCCTTACTTTTTGTCAAATCAATCGTTCGATAATCACATACTGTATTTGTATAAGTTACTGGGCGTCTGTCCTAATGTCTAGTATATATTTTAATAATTAAAAGTATTGTAACTCCATCCAGTGTAACTTTATTTCTTATGTTATTAAATGTGGATATTAATGCTAAAGGCAGCAACGAATTAACATTGTTTACGGTTCAAATGTGTAAACAATATAAACATTGTAGTGTACACCATACGGTGTATGTGGTACACTACGAGTATAATTTCTCCAAGCCGTGTGACTTCGGACCTGGCCTTGAAATTTTAATAATTATTTCTATTAAAGTAATACATTTGAAAAGAAAAAATATCACTTAATTCGGGATTAACACTATACTATTTGTGCCCCGCGGCTCCACTGCGGTAATTAAATAGTCACACATTTTGTTTCATACAAACTCTGTCCTGACATTACGAAAACAACAAAAAAAAGATCAGTAAAGCAAGTGATCTTTCATACATGCAGCAATTTATTTTTATGTATATATAGATGGAATACCTTATCGCCGCCTACAGCGATATTTTTCTTTTCTAAATCTACTACTTCAGTTCTGCCAAGCAATGCTATAAGAACAAAATCAATTATTTGTATTATTTTGCAATTTGTAATGTTTATGTTAGGTATGTAATGGTAATGATACTAATCATTCCTTTTATTTTAATCTCGAATTCCACATTGTTTTTTTAATTTAATAAGACTGAATTACGAATATTTTAACGATTACAATGATTATCGAAATGAACAAAGGTGATTGTCTATTTATTTTGTAACAATTATGTTTCAGTATTAAAATGAAGTTCTACAATGAATTGTAATTAAGCGAATGACAATGATTATAATCATTAATTGTTTTAATGTAGCGAGGTAAGAATTATTTTCGTTTAGGCTTAGTTTTATATGCGCTCAATTTTTCACAAATAAATTATTAATTGCTTTAGATTGTTGCATTTTATTTGTATCCCAATCCTAATAATCATGGCTGAATATGTGTCTTCTAGTCAAGCATGCTACATTTTCTGCCGCGTCATCACTTTCTATCAGGTGAGATACGAGATCAAATGTTTACCTATCGAGCATAAAAAAAGGAATCGGTGGTACCTACTGAATAGGAATCTTTTTATTTGGGACAGGGAACGTGTCAACACTAATGTATAATTTATTTGCGTGGGAATGTTACTAATGAACCAATTTAGTAAAATATGACCTGAATTTACTAACTACCGAGATACTCTTAGATTTTCACCATCGTCAACTTGTAAAGCCACGGGTCGTGTATAAAGGGTAAGCATTATAAGCAATGCACCACTTATGTACTGAGGTGTAGGTAAATGAAAATACGTATACGTAGATTAACTCAATTTGGTTCCAAGACCGAATCTCACGACGGACTTTCGCTTCGCTACTTCCCCGCTGCTCAACTAAATTTCTCAACTGCATTAAGTTGAGCAGTGGGTAATACCAGTGATGGATTTACCAGCAGGCTGAGTAGGCTGGAGCCTAGGGCGGCAGATTTTAGGGGCGGCAAATTTGGGACCAATTTTGTTTGACTAGTTTGCATTCATACTAATTACGGGCAAAAGATGGTGTAATATACACTATCATCCTATTACACTAACCTTTTATTGAAATTGCAACATTATGATTTGGAAATCATAATATTTCATTGACGAAAACATTGCAAGCAATTAATATGATTGTGAACTAAGTAATTGAATTGTAGAGGTTGGTAAGAGCGGCAAAATGATATACCCTACTGGCGGCAATTGTGTAAATCCGCCACTGGGTAATACCAACAGCTCGACTGGTAATTGCTCAACTATGAACAGTTGAGCAGTGGGTATCTTACGTCGAATGTAATTATGAAATCTATTGTTCAACGATCCGCAGGGGCACTCGTGCAAGTAAGGTCAACTTAGGCGGCTTCCTATTTTCCAGGTTTAGCGTGGGAATAAGTTTTGTTGTCTATTATAAAACATGAATGATGAACCACAAATGATGCTTATCTAAAAACGTGGTACATTAGGAAATAAAACAACGTGTTCAGGTAATTAAATTTATTTAATACATCTTGCCATATATAATAACAATCAAACGTCCAATAGTCCACTCTACATTACATTTGAATAGAACAACAAAATCGTTTATCCGTTATTCATTACATTATTTAGAAATTAAATAAATTTACTAAATTGTGCGAATAATAATAATGACACTTAACATTGAAATATACATTAAAATTTAAAAATACGCTTTTAAATATACTTATTTATTGCTTGTGAACCCCCTACTTGAAATGGATGGAAGAACGGAAACGAAATAATATCTACTTAAAAATATATTCTAAGAAAGAGAGAACACTATATGGGAATAGTTTTATATGTTATTAATTATTTTTTATATTATTCACATTTTAAGTATGATTTCATTACTTCATCTAACTCAAATAAAATAAATTTACAAATAAAGATATGCGACGCACCAAAATTACAAAGCACTCGATAAATCGATTAATACAATCAAAGCAAAATCGATTATAATGCGGATGTAGAATCGATTCTACTCGCCCCAAATAATTTTGATACTTTGGTCCCAATTTTGAATTCTTTAACAAACGCATTATAAACAATATTCGTTAAATAAACATCAAACAGTAAACAATATTTAAACAAAATACAAACTAACTTATCAAAACGTTTAAAAATCTCTTTAAATATTTACTACAGTATATAAAAATAAATATAAACTGGAATTTCTACTTTTCAGCCACTTTTAGTTCATACATAATTAATTTAATAATATAAAATGTATAATCTAAGCTTACTTGTCAAATGTTACTAACCGAGCTGCCGTCACCACAACATATGAGCCAAACGGAATGAATTAATAGTCATCTATAAATGCAAATACAATGTAAATATTTTACTGAAGTTATATTAAAAATACAACCATGATCCTGTTAACGGAAAATATTAAGTACAATATTTTATAAATATTTAACAAAAAAAAAACATTTTGAAGCGACTCAGTTTTCAATGTTTTAATCAAAAGTAAATATTTATATCGACTTTTAATTTACATGCTTGATATAATTATCTGTTTTAACATAGTAAAGTGGACAAGATAAATCAATGTTTTATGAAATTTTTCAGTATTCTGTAGTTCTTGTTTCAATCTACCTATATTGGTACTACACAATTAAAAATTAAAATTTCCTGTGTTTTCCATCATACAAAAATGCCATCCTTGTTCCTTCGATTCCAATTTTTACACTATCTCCATACATAACACTTATACAATTAACAACACTTTTAATACTAGATTTTATTACATGTTATTATTGAAACTACTACAAATTTAATTACATTACAGCGTAGTCCTTGAAGCCTAGATTTTACAGGATAAATAAAAAAGTATGCATTTTTTTATGTCTCAAATGGGCTTGCATTTGACCAATATCTTACCTGATGGTAAGATCTTTTTTTCATTGTATGTTAATGTTAAAGAGTGCTTTGTTCCACGACACTAGCAAGTAGCAATACGCGCAGCAATGGACAATTATAGTAAAAAGTATTACGTATCACTCGGGAGGTAAAAAACTGATTGCCATCTTTTGCTAAAATGTCAGTACTCGGTCAGTGTCACAGACTTCCTATGTTGGACAAATATCTATTGTAAGCTCGCAGACGTGGCTCATATCACGCGCTTAGTCCAACAGCTTAAATTTTTCTGCAGTTATTTTATTATAAATAGTGGATGCTAGCGGAAACTATAGTGGCTAGAAGTAGCTTATGAAGGCTATCGCGTTGGAATTTGAGCTTTATTCTGGCACAACACGTTTCACTATTTTAATAGTTGATGCCGTAAATGGAGATCTTGTAGTGTTTATTAAACTAACGAGTATGACATTAACCCCCGACGCAGAGGGTTGTTGATAAGTTTAACGTGTGTATCTGTCTGTTAGTGACATATCGTAGCTCTCAAACAGCTGAACCGATTTTAGGTGATTTGATAGTGTTTTGAGCTATATTTGGTGAAAATTGGTGCAGCCGATGTTCAGATACAGCGTCGGGGTACCTGCAATTTTCAAAATTTTGCTTTTTGTATAAAGAATATTGTTAACCCGAATGGGTTATAGCGAATATACACATATAACTTAACGTAGATAAGTAATTGTAAATTAAATTTACTGTTAACTTCAAATTTCCTAAATGTTATTATTGCCGACAAACAAATAGAAAAACGTTTATATTTATTTCCTCTCACGTGATTAAGTATCATTTACACAATTATATCTACGTTACATCAAATAAAGCGGGTATAAAAATATCCTATGATACGCGTAGGTATTAAACATCGAATATTCAACAACTACCAATATAGTATACTACAACCTGGGTGTACAAGGTACGTTACGATATACTGCGTCGATATATTCTATTAATGCCGATAGACTTGACAAATTCGAGAGCTGGCAGTTACGAATACTTCTTGAGACTCCTGTTCAGTATTAGAAAGTTCTAAATTCGACAGTTGATAATAATGATAATAATCTTCCTCTCAATTAGTTTAGATAGTGGTCAATATTTGCAATCGCGAATAAAAATAATTTAAACGTAAGCAATGCTTAATAAACCAACTCTCCGCTTATATTTTGTTTTGATAGAACTCTGACAAACAAAAAAAAAAGAATTTTGAGAATCGGTCCACAAATGGGAAGGAAATCGGTGAACAGACATAAAAAAAAATACATACAGTCGAACATAGAACCTCCTCCTTCTTTGAAGCCGGTTAATAAATGAAATTCAAATGATTTCCAATTAGCTTGACATGCAACCATTTCTACCACCATTCATGCAATATTTTATAGATTAGTGTAAAACCTAAGACGTTATGTAGATATCAGTATGTTTTAGTCATGCATTATGATACGTGACTAAATATTTTATAATTTACGTCTTACGTTACGTTTATACAAAACACTCCAAAATGAGGAAGTTACTAAGAGTTCAATCTATCACTATTTTTTTGAATTTGGCTCCGCAATTTATGTGCATTTAGCCAGTGTCAAATTATCAAACATTTCAATGTATTATTTCATAAAAGTAGTTCTATTCACCAGTCACAGTCAATGAAGGTTCAGTCATACCATGGTAAATTGGTAAAAAATCTAGTAGATCTTAAGATTGAAGAAAACTAAAATCACCTTTATCAACTTTGTATGGTTTGCCTACACTCATGCACGTTCACGAACTATTAAGGATCAATAATCTATCATTATTACGATGCGGTTTTTCCACTTCCGCAGCAAAATTTGCTACCACAGATTATCGTATTAAATGTCAACTGTCATAGAACTAAATTCTAGCTTCTTAAGTATTATATATATATATTTTCTGGCACATTTTATTATTAACTTTTCTACATTATGTAGAATTGTTCCGAAAACGTCTATTAACATTAATAAAATATCGAACACTTGTTGATAAATCTAAAGTATCCAATAGACACTCGAGTAAGTACGAGCGGTGAGGCCTTACACCGTTACATACTACAGATAACGCAAACAACTTTTGCTACTACGCCGCGGGTCCTGAGTCCGATTCCCAGTCGAAACATAATTTTCCGGCCCAAAGGATATTTGTGCATTTGGCTTTCAGTGTGATGTGAACGCTTCCGACTCCAAGCCTTTGAATTGTGTGGGGATGTGAGTGTTGTAAGGCCTCATAAGAGCGCTCTTTCGCTCGTCTGTCACCGGCTTAACACTATGATTAAATTACATGTATAATGTATTCATGTTAACTTAGAATTTAATTCTACTTATAATGATAAAACTCATATACTGTTATGTGATTGTTGAAATAAGTGGGTAATTCAGCTGATTTTATTGGCACCAAGTAAAATCCTACAACTCTTTGGGAAACAGTGATAATTTTAAGTTTAATGCCATATATATCTCTCATGAAGCACGGTAATAACTATATATGCCATAGAACAATTAATACATGATATATAAGAAGTAGAATTAATTATACAATTAATTTTAACGTGTATCAATATATTCAAATGGCAACTAATTTATTTTTAGGTTTGGATTGGTTTATAGCAGTGCGGTCGAATCTATTATTTATGGATATTATTTAAGGGAATGTATTTTGAAGTGAGCATTTTCCTAATCATTTCAAGTTAAACCGTAAACGATAGCCTAATTATTAAAACGCATAAATTATACACATAGATATGCAATTTTTAAACACATAAATAAATTTCGTTAGAAATATTAATGATTACTAAATATTCTCTCTAATTAATTTTGATATGAAGAACAAAATACAAGATAAATGTATTAATATTGCGGATTAAAATAACAATTGCTCGCATCGAATTTGTGTGTCAATAATACCAAAAACAATATTTATAAAGCATATAAATAATAATATCATTGTGATATAAGATGATATGCATCACTGTACAGTCGACGAAACACTAAACAAACGCCTCGAGCTAACAAACTGTTATTTTTCTCTATTATTTATAATTTACTTAGAATATGTTTACATAATATTACACGTACAATAGAAATCACAATAACGATTTAATTGAAGAGCCCTAAAGGACACGCCATTTATAAGGCTGCCCGGCCGCTGGAGCGAAGCAAAGCTGTGCCAATATTAACCAATAGAATTAAGATCCGCTGCAGTGCACATTTAATTTAAAAGACATATATTTTAACGCGGAGCGGAGAAGCGGGGCGGGGAAGACTCGTCGCCACTCGCCAGTGCGCGCATCCTAGCTCCGCACAGTATCCAACCCCGCTCCGCATACTCTCTCGCTCCGCGCCGCTTCCTTGCTCCACGTCAACGGTTTGCAACTCCGCTCCGCATTACTCCTCTCGGCACCATTTACTCACCCCGCTCCAGTGGACGGGCAGCCGGTTTCAATAGAAACAAGACAACAAAAGAAATAAATGTCTACTGTCACTAAGGCGAGTTTGTACCCGTGGGATGCCCCTGCCGATACATTACAAAAAAACATGACTACAAAGAAATATGTGGCGTTATCAACACCTAAGTTGACACCTGACGATGGCGCTGCTCGTAAATATACTTGTATAAATTGTACTATTGAGTTGTGTTGGTTCCACTCTTTCCCGCACGCTAAGTTTGTCAGATTTTAATTTATGCTATAAGTTACGTAACTTTGCATGTTGAATGTTTCGGCAGGGGAAACCCAGTGGTACAAGCAATTGGCTATTCTTATCTTATTGGAGTTTCTTGTGTCGACATTTCTATTGCCTTACTATTAGGATTTCTATGTTATACACAGTAAGGACTATAAACGTGTAGTATTTCATATTATTGTTTCAAATACACTACAGAGTATCAGTCAAGATTAAAGTTGAGTGTTGTCCGATTTAATTTCACTAAACATTCGCTTTTCAGTTATTTCGGACAGGGAATTTGACATCCGAATCTATAGGAGCCGATGCGTACGTGTCGAAATGGATGACCGTTCCTCAATGTGAACATATTTTGTACGCTCGAAATTTAGTTCGAAGCGAAGCGAACCGTCGAATTACGTCCGGAATGTTGTTGAAAGACGTAATAAGCGAACATTCTAAATTTGAAACTATTCTTCCCACAAAATGTTTGCACCCTATTAATTTTGCTATTTTTGGTAGCCGGGCTACCGGAGCTAATCTACTTTACAGTCCTTACCGTCTTTCCCGACACGGGGGCTTCAAACGAAAACGAACTCCAACCGAACGGTATTTATTATCAAAATCGTACAAAACTACCTCGAACGTCCTCGCTCGCACCCCCGACCCTCACTCTCATATATTAATTTCTATTCACTAATTTATTAAGTCGGCGATTTCGGGGCGACGATTCGAAAAGTTCGCAAAGAGCTTAATAGAAGGCCCCTCGCTCCGGCTCGAAGTCGAACACGAGACGGGGGCGGGGCCCGCGTCGACATCCCGCGAGGGAGTTTCGACCGCACAACCGAGTAAAATTTTCGACATATCGGAGTATAACTTCGCCGAAATCGTGATCGCGGATCTCCCCATTTCAGAAGCCAAACTCCCGAACCGTCGCCCCCCAAAGCCCGAGCCTAACCATTCCGGCAAACGTCTGCCAGGCACCGATATCATTGCAGGAAGGAGTCGGCGCCGAAGGGCCCGTAGTTGTCGAGGGCGGGGTGGTAGTTGTCGTTGCGCGGGACGTTGTTGTTGTGCGCGGGGCTGGCGGGCGAGGACTTGAGCTGGTTCATGGAGGGCGTGGGCGCGGCCCGCGGGGAGCGCGGCGCCAGCAGGTTGTCGACGTCGATGTCCAGCGCGCCCGACGTGTCCGCCCACGTGGCGCCGAGCCTGCTGGCCGGCGCGCTGGCCGTGACCGCGGCCGCGGCGGCCGGCGCGCGCGGCCGGGCAAGCGCACCCGCGCCCAGCGGCTGCAGCAGCGACCCGCCCGTTGGAAACGCTGTAAAACATACTTATTGAACTAACTCGGTCGCGCTCGTGGATACATGTGCAGGGTAATTTGTTAAAATACCAGCGAGCCCGACCCGATTATTGTTCTGACCCCTGGCTCCCTTGGCTCTCCGACTTTTATCTGAATTTTCCGTTCCGATTCATATGACGCATTCTATCCTATCTCCGATTGAGTCGTTTGAGCTACCCTGTCCCGCAAAAAAAGGACATCGCCGCGCCGCGCCTCGTGATATGCCCGCCGACGCCGCCGGTTAAAACTCGTCGCCTTGGACGCGATGGGAAAGATAAATATACAATGATTTCAATGTATTTGAACAATCGTAATAAAAAATTTGCTTTGGGTCCCGAAAGACGTCGGTTACGATAGTTGGAATGATGTTCCGAAAGGTATCTAGTATTTAACAAATTACCCTGCCCGCGCCGCCACATGGTAGACTTTCCTTAAATTCGGACGAAGCTTTTTACTTCCACGTCTATTAAGAATAAGAAATGGAACCGTGGGTATTTCCTAATAAGTACAATATGGGAATCTTTCAAGTCGCGAGTGAATAAATGTCTACTAGGCGAACTTTATCCATCGTCGACCACATCGTCGCTTCCTATCGGACGAGATGGTGGTCGTTTGCCTATACTGAATAAAACTGCCGATAAAGTTTCGCCAGTTGGCTTAATTGGGTGCACGTTCAGCGTTCAATAATCAAAAGGCTCCGTCTGAACTCTTCCAGTACACAATTTTTTTTTAAATCTTTAAGTCTCTACTTAAAGATTTAAAAAATGTATCTTCACTCGACAACCCATCTATATAAGATTTCACAAAAATTATAAAACTAAACATACACGAAATTATAATTATGTTTCCCAATTTCGTGATACATATTTGATTACATAGAACTATTAATCACATAAACAAAATCAAATCATAAGAAGCAAATAACATCACACGTTTTTTTTGTATCTAACATAACTGTATCAGGAAATTGTGAAATATATCAGTGTTTATAATACATGTGACTGCATTGAACTTACCCTGTATCACTGTATACTGTAAATGTTAGTCGGTTAGTGAGGCGTTTTAATAAAAAAAATATAGATAGCAGGAGTTTGATGAGCTAGTTTTACAATTTTGATAATTTAGAATTTGTTATTGGATTTTTCGGTCTCCAAACATATTCGAAATCGGTACTTATTCAGAGAATTGCTGTAGTGTGCCCTTTTCGTTACATCAATAAGTAAGGTACGATGTCTACAATTTATGCTATATTAGAAACTGCGCAAACACTTTTTGACGACTACATAATATAATTCCTGTATTATTCATTTAATTTTCAGTGTTTAAAAAAAGAATGGGAAAAAATGCGCCGCTGAGTTTCTTGCAAGGTTCTTCTCGAGATAATTTTGCGAATCTGGCAGTAGAGTCATTAACTTTCATGAGTGTCTCTTTGGGGCCCATGGGAAGTGAAGTTCAGAAACGCTAGCAATATACATAAGTTCTTATCGAGGCACTCCTTTAGCTCAAAACTTCCGCAAGTAATAAAACTTAATGCACTGTTGTGACATTGCAAAGGTTGAGGAGACTCGAAAATTGTTTCTGTATCATCATAATTAGGTCCATATTCGAAGACCACTCAAACTTCCGCACATCTAATAATTCGTTTGACAACGCATATCTGCCTCTGCGATGACGCAAAGCATTTCAATAATGTCCTAGCTTGTCAAACGCCCCCGTCTCCATACAATACATATCGATAACGTTTATTGAACGGTGGGTAGAACTACGCTAATACAAGATTCATCTACGCTTAAAACTACTCGATTCCCTCCAGCGACGACCGGATCATATTCAAAACTTGCTTCGCGAAATCGTACAGCTCGGACTTGGAGTCCTCCGAGAGCGTCCCGTCTATGTTGCTCAGGATCTCCGTGAGCCAGACCCGGATCTCCAGCATCTGCCGGAGGAACTCCGTCTGGACGATCGCCGGCGGCACCACGATCACGACCACGGCGATGATGGCCACCACGGCCAGCCGCAGCCGGCCGTCCGGGTGGAACCTCAGGTGCATGACCATCTGCAGCACCTCCCAGCAGTACTGCGGGCACTTGGGGCAGTTCTTGGTGGACATGAGCACGTGGCCCAGCACGCTGAGGTACTTGTACATGAGCACGCGCTCCACGTCCTGGCGCCCGTTGTGCACGCCGAGCCCGAGCTGGCGGTAGCCGAAGCCGCCCACGAAGGGATAGACGATGCGGTCGGCGATCGCCGCGAACTCGTTGCGGCGCGCGCGCGCGAACGGGTGCGGCCGCCGCGAGTGGAAGTACTTCGTCTTGTTGAGCAGCCGGCGCCGCACGATCTCCGCCGCCGACGGCTCCGCCTCCGCCCCCGGGGCGCCGCCGGCCGCCCGCGGGGGCTCCGCCGGCGCCACGTTCGCGATCGTCGTGACGGCCAGCGAGAACACGTCGAGCATGAACATCTTGCTCGCGATCGAGTAGCGGCCGACGTCCGAGTGGATCTCCTTGCAGATGTGCTCGGCGGCGACCGCCGGGTGGCAGCATATGATCGCGACGCACGCGTTCTGCTTGATCTCCTCGAAGTCGTCGACGTGGTAGCGCTCCTCGAGGTGCAGGAAGGCGTCCAGCAGCTCGAGCGCCAGCTCAGGCGTGTCGCGGCGCAGCTGGCGGGCGATGAGGTCCTCGGCGGCGAGCAGGCAGGCGCCGAAGTCGTCGGCGTCCCGCGCCGCCGGCAGCCGCGCCAGGAGGTCCCGCAGGAAGGCGGGCCGCGAGCGAGCCGCCGCCGGCGCGTCGTTGCTCATGTCGTAGGGCTCCAGGTCGTCGTCCGAGTCGAGGTCCTCGAGGACGGGCCGCCCCTCCTTCTCGAACGCGTCCAGCTTGACCGATATGATCGCCTTCACTATCTCCTTCGTTTGCTTCCGGCTCTTGACCGAGCCGGTGACGACCGTGTTGGGGTTCGGCTCGGCCTTGACGTTCGCGACCCGGTCGGCTATCGCGTCGAGCGCGGCCCGCAGCGGGAGGCCCCGGGGCCCGCGGGCCTTGGGTCGCCGGCGGCCGGGGTCGAGGAGGCACCGCTGCGCGAGGTGGCGGAGGCACCTGTTGAGCTCGACGCAGCTCTCGCCCATGGCGGAGTATTCGAAGTTGAGGCTCGCGGCGGCCTCCCGGTCCCGTTCGTCGACGTCGGCGAGCGTTTTGAGCGCGACCTCGACGGTGGTCATCCCGACGCACTGGTACTCCCGGCACGCGACCTCGAGGTGGCCGGTCATCCCCTTGAACAGGACGGCCTTCAGCTCGCCGAGCGGCCAGACGAGCCCGTCGCGGACCGTCACGACCGTGCGGTACTTTATCGCCAGGACGAGCAGCTGCGACGTGAATATGTGCTGCGCGATGTTCGAGACGTTCATGTACTTGACGTCGGCCCACACGGCGGCGAGGCGCATGATCAGGTCGGTGAGGCCCTCCGCGTGGTTCCGTATCGTCGAGATGTAGTAGACGAGGTTCTCGGCTATCGTCGTGTTCGTGTAGTCCTTCGGCCTGAAATAGAACGGCAGCTTGAACGCGAGGATCTCGGCCCAGTCCTTGCTCGCGTCGAAGCTCTCGGCGAGAATACCGTAGATGAGCTGGCGGTCCTTCGCGTAATCGATCGGGCACCGATCGAGCAGCATGATCGACAGCGTGTCGACGCTCTGGCGGCTGAGATGCTGCAGGATCATCTGGATCAGTTTCCGCTTGACGTACCGGCTCGGCTCGAGGAAACGGTCGTCGTTCCACGAGACGAGGACGTCGACGAAGCCGAGGATCGCCGGCGAGCCGCCGTTCATGTTGAAGTTGGTGATGAGCTTCGACACGTAGTGGCACAGGTACACCATGTCGAACTGGACCCGGTCGTAGTAGAAGCAGTCGGTGATGAAGTCGAAACCTCGAAGCAGGTGGAACACGAGATGGTGGCCGTAGTTCTCGTGGGAGAAGTCCTTGGGGGTGTCCATCTGCAGCCTATTGGCGATCCTCTCGGGCAGGGTGACGAGGACCTGCACGTAGTCCTCCCACTCGTTCTGGTTCCGGCACTGGCGGCCCGGGGCTCCGTCGCCGGGCGGCCGCACGCGGCTGCTGTCGACGATGGCCACGAGGACGGCGTCGCTCTTGATGTAGTGCAGCAGGATGTGCGCGAAGGCCCGGACGACGCCGAGGTCGGCCTCGCAGCGCAGGAACCCGGACAGAACGGTCAGCGCCTCGCAGGTCAGGTGGAAGCTCTCGTGCGCCAGGAATAGCGTCGTGATCTCCTCCTTGAACAGCGGCCACCGGGGGAGGAGCGTCCGCACGACGCTGGCGAGGAGGAGGGAGTACCGCTCGACGAGGGCGTCGTCGAGGACGACCTCGTCGACTCCGGTCAGCTTTTGAACCGTGACGGGCCCGGGCAGCGAGGATATGACGTCGTCGAACAGTATTTTGAGGGTATAGACGTCCTCGGCGCACTTGAGCGTGGGGGCGGCGAGCAGGCGCGCCGACAGATGGTCGACCGCCTGGAACAAGCGGCCGCGGTGCGAGGTGAACGGCTTCCGTTCGCCTGCAAATGGAAAACACCTGAATGTGCCCAAAACAGTACTTAGTAATGTTATTGTAGTCATGCGGTCACATGTATTCTGTACGCTTTTTGCAACAATATTATAATTATGTAAGGGCCCGTCCCGCAACATACTGAAATGAGCTGACACCCAGATATATTAAACATTTGTCTCAAATCTTCTGGATATATGAACACTGAGTTATCATGCGATGGATGATGAGAACAGACCCTTAGTTTTGTCGAGATACCTCCCCCAGGGTGTGTAAAGGGTCCCGCAAACGATCATTAGCAATCTTAATTTTAGAGTGAGTCCAATATACAGCGAGAAATTATTCTTTACCCAGACGAGTCCTAAGTTATTTTACATCTGATTTCAATTTGATTTTGGATGAGCAGTACTATTAGTACTATATATTATGGTTATTTAAATATGAGACTAAATCAGTCATCATATCACAGCGTGCCAAAAACTTATACACATAGAAATATCAGATATGTATTAAATAACTTCTACAGTCAATTTATGTTTTGTATTTAAACAGGGATCCCTTTTTTTACAAATTTTTCTTGTCCTACCTTAATTTGGCAACGAGTTAGGCATTTTTTTGTCACAATAATGTTTTGACATAATTGTTTTTTGGCATACTACTTCATTAAGCATAAACATAGTAAACAACTATTATTAGATAAGTAAAAGTATGCCATGTTAAATTATGACATAATATGTATGCAAAAAAATAGGGAAACTTTAAACATGTTATTCTTTCTTTAAACTTGGTATTTTTCAAATCAACCTCCCCTATTTTCAAATTGGAAAAATTAGCTCAGTTTTCAACCAGAGAACTCTGTGTATTGTTACTTGTTCTGAACACGGAGACCAGCTGATGCATACTTGCATCACCAAATTACCACTTTGACATTACAAATGATCGTTTGCGGTAACTTAACCCCCTTATTCATCATAAGATAAATCGATCGATAAACCTTCCACTGTTAGTTTAAGTCTTGACGCGGGAAATTTAACATCGTCTAAATATGACAAACCTATAAATAATAAGTTGACAAATATATTTTTAACTAGAGTAGGGTTTTAAGCTAAAGGGTGTCATGCCACTGAGCTACCCAAACCCAGCCTCAAGCGCAAAAATTATCCTTTTCACTAACGTGAATATTTGAAGCCTAGTTTCTTGTTAGGTTCTTCTCGATATAGCTGCAATTTTTATTAGGCCGATTTAGAATTTTTGAATATTTGATGTACAGGGTTTTTTTTGTTCTCCGAGCGTAGAAGCACGGCCCGTTTGCTACGGTTGCCTTTACTTTACAACATTATTCTTTCTGTTTTCTTTATTTATCTGCTTTAAAAGTTATTTTTTCGGCCTTTGTGACACGAAATGTGAAGGAAATATTACAATCTTCAACAAACAAAGAAAGCGTCTATACAACATTATCAAAATTTAACTCTTTAGGTTGGAGGAACCATTTTCTTTTCCGACTTCGCGCAGAACGGACAACGCAAACTTGAGAAACATCGGACGGAGCATCTTCATCATGTAATATAATCTTTTATACATAATATACAAATATTTATGAAATTATTGCAATATAATTATATCCAGTAAAATTAATAAACTCACAAAGCAATACGTGATACCTCTTTACTCCTCTAGTTCGATAACTGTCAATGTAAAATCTATTAGTGTAACCCATTTCGGGCCATACTTTACGTACAATAACTTTAATATTTATATTATGTCATGGAACGCCGGTGGTTTAACGAAAAATTAAAAAATAAAAATGAATCGTAGGTAGAGTAGAGAAGGCTTATCGGTCGTTATGTTACGCCGAGTAAGGGGTGTGTAGTAGTAGATAGTTAAAGCAGGCGGTGACCTTGCGGTTGCAGCGTGGTGGCAGCGAGGTGCGCCGTGAGGGCGGCCAGCGGAGCCGCCGGAGCCGCCGGAGCCAGCGGAGCCGGCGCCGGGGACAGCGCCGACAGCAGCTCCACGTTCGACGTGCCCGCTGTACGAACACATTGTTACACATATTATTACTACTGCCTCTATGAGCTGAAAACCTCGTGTATTTTTTGGAATGTAATTTTGAAAAAATTCCATAAACTGAATCCACAAAAAATTCTGTGTCATTATCGAATCGAGTCTATTCCGGGCATAGATTGTCTTTACGTCGACGTCGAATACGATCGATTCTCTTTTGTTATGAACATCGAATCAATTGAAATTTCGACGTCGCATCGATTCGAACGATCGTATTTGGACGACCAGAATAGACCTACTGCTCCCGAAATTTTACGAGAATCTGTTGAGAAATACGGCCTTTGGAGGAGAACTATCGGACCTCCGGATATCATTACCATCATCGGCCTATATTGGTCCCCTGCTGGACGTAAGCCTCTCTCGATGAAGAGAAGGCAGGCAGCGGTTGGAAAAGAAGAGCTGAAGATCGAACACAGGGGCGGGCCCTTGTGTTCGATCTTCAGCTCATCTTTTCCAACCGCTGCCTGCCAGCTACTTTACGTATGTCGTCGCTCCACCTAGCCGGAGGGCGTCCTCGCAAACGTTTGCCGAGACGCGGTCTCCCCTCTAGAGCACGTCTACCCCATCGGTTATCATTTCTACGATAAATATAACCAGCCCCCTGCCACTTCAGCTTGCTAATCTTGTGGGCTACGTCGAGCCAAACGACACCAATCCGTGAAATATTATATATCTTCTAATGTGTTCATTAGACTGATATACCATCAAAGACCATTTTAATCTATATTTAATGCTCAAAAATACTCAGTAGGATAAAGATAATTTACAATTAAAATCTTAATGAAAGAAATGATTACTGCGAGTCAACCGTAACAAGTACAGATATGCCAGCGCGGAGTTTTAACTAAACTTTAGTATTTACAAGCGAACATTTTAATTATTAATCATCATCTCAGTATTTACATCCACCACTTTTCGTCACACAAAAAGGTCGCGGATCAAAATTTCGAAGCCCTCCCATAAAAAATTCCACTTCAAAAACGTATCCTACTAATATTATAAATCCGAAAGATTGTAAGCGTTTGAGAATGTTCGTTTTCTCTTCACGCCGTAACGGCTGAAAGGATTTGGATGAAATCTGGAACGTACATAGCTCATACCTAGGATTAACACATAGGCTACTTTTAAAGTTGATAATAGCGGGTGAAGCCGCGGGGCACGGCTAGTTACTCACAGATGTGGTCGTGTGTCGCGGGCGCGGGGTGGGGGTGTGCGGCGTGGAAGGCGGCGGAGAAGTCTGCGAACTCGTTGTTGTTGGCGGGCGGCGCGGCGCAGAACGCGTTCGTGAAGTCGCCGAACTCTTCCTTCGCAGGCCTCGCCTCCTCCGCTCTGGAACAACAATACCACACTGGTCACTACTGTTGCCTTGACTATACATGGATAACTCTTTATTGACACGCCATACAAGAAAACATGTAAAAATAAAGAAAGAAAGAAATTAATTAAACAAAGTTAAATAAATTAAAATGTTACAAACAGCGGTTTTATCTCTTACACGGATACCTTTCATTGAGTAATTAGTGCGCATTCTCCTTTTAAGCGGCGGGCATAGGATTCGATTCCCGGAGGAACGCGAGTTATCTCCCTAAGGGAAATTTATGTTTCGGGATAGTGGAGTAGACATACTCGAGTGGAGTCTGCCATTCGGGAAACGTAGCAGAGGACGCCCCAGGCGACGACCTGTGAAAGGAGGCCGGCAGGAGCCGGACGAGAAGAGCCGAAGACCGGGATCAGGGGCGTTCATTAGGAGAGGCCTACGTTCAGCAGGGGACAAACATAGACTGATGATGATGACAAACGTCCTAAGTAGAAAACTTGTGTAGGTTCCCACCGGGAATCGAACCCGATTCTCGATTCCCATTAAAGCTTAGATGTTTTACGAGCCAGGACAATCATTACACATTTATAAAGTTAAAACAAAGTAACCTGGGATCGAAGTCGTCCTCAATGAGCGCGGCGTGTCCCACGCTGGGCGGCCCACTGTTGGGCGCGCTGGGGACCGGGCAGGTCTTGAACAGGTCGTCCAACAAGTCGCGCGACGAGTCGGCCGCCGCCGCGGGGGGCGGGGAGGGGGGCGCCGGACCGGAACTCTTGCCGTACGACGCGGCCGCGCCTGTACAGTACATTACACTATAGTTATAATCTATATATAAAAAATCTATTGTTCTGCGTTAGTCCTCAAATGTAGGGTTTCTTTAGGGCTTCTTGTATTTAAATTGAACATGGAATATACTTTCTCACCCGAGCGGTGAGCTGACTCCTGTAACACAGTTTTAAACTAGCTCAGGTGGCAAGATGACTGTTTAAAGTTTTCATACAAACTGTTTATATTCGAAAGAAAAGCGTAAACATTTTTTGTTTATTTTATTTCTTTTTTTTTTCTTTTTAAAACTTAGTTTTGAGCGATTCGACGGCCGCTGCCGAGGAACGCTCGCTCGCGCTTTGTTTTGTTCAAACCCAACCTAACCTAGACTTGTAGCCACTTTCATAAAGACCACAGAGAAGCAAATGTTTTTAATGTTCTTAGGTTAGAACTTTTTAAAAGTCTGTGCCAACTCTTCCTAACCACTCGCCTAAACAAACGAGGTATCGCATAGAGAGTATGTATGCAATACCGGCCGTACAATATTGACACCGACTGATTTTACGCAGCCAGTATTGCACGCACATTATTGCACACACTGATATTTGGAAGCCATATACATGAATTATTGGCTGTACATTATTGGCCGTACATTATCGATATAGAAAGATTTTGTACAGGCAATAATTGGCGACCAAAGATTGCTCGGCTTGATATTTCGTAACCATATACATGAAATATCTGTATGTGAATTATTGGCTGTACAAAATCGGACCGTGCAATATCGGGTCGTACATTATCGTCTCCCGTTAATCCTAGGTATAAGCTATGTACATTCCAAATTAGTGACGGCCCAGTTGGCGCAGTGGACGGGTGTCTGCCCTCTGCGCCGTGGGTCCTGGGTTCGATTCCCGGCAGGAGCACAAATTCCTTTCCAAGGGATATTTTTGCTTCTGGTTCTGGGTGTAACGTGTGTGTGATGTGAATGTTTCCGGCACCCACGATACAAGTTTTTGAACTTAGTGTGGGGCTGTGAGTGTGAATGCGTTTGTTTTTTGTTCAGCCGTTGCGGCGCGAAGCGATAATAACCACACTTACACACACTTTAGGATTTATAATATTAAAGAACAGTGTGATAGTGTGATAAGCCCGATACATATATTCCAGGAGTTTTCAAGTCACGAGAGACGATGCGGTTAAGAATGACGTTTGCCTAGGGCATAGATATATTCTAGGCAAACGCCATCGTCGACCGCACCATCACTTATCATCAGGTAAGAAAGTGGTTCAATGGTTGCCTATTTCGATTAAAATAAAGTACACAGGCGACTTGAAAAATCTTGATACAACTGCCCACTAGTTCACGACAAGCAGTCTTCGTATAAAGTACGGGGCTGTGAGTGTAAAAGCGTTCGTCATTTGTTACCTAAATCGATTTTCTTGGAAGGCGTAGCTGGTTTCCCCTTGGCCGGGCTCTTGAGGTTGATATTGAGCGATTTGTTATTCCCGGGCGTCACGCCCGACACCCCGATGGAGGAGCGACGCGGGGGGCTGCTGCTGATCACTTCGCTGTCTCGGTACACGTTCTCTCTGAAAACAGGATCGATTAACTAAGGACGTAACTAACGTTGCGCAAGTATGCTCGGTAATGTTTTTTTTTTATTCTAGATAGGCAAGCATTTGACCGCTATCTCACCTGATGGAAAGTGACGATGCGGCTAAAGATGGAACATGCTTGCCTAGAAGGTACCATGTGACGGTGGTTTTATTCATGATAGGCAAACGTTTGACCACTATCTCACCTGATGGAAAGTGAAGATGCGGCCGAAGTAGGTGTTTATAGTTTGATTACCATTACAGGAAACCCAAAATATTAATCTTTGAAAAAAAAAATCTTAGTAAACTTGTTATTCAAAGTTCCGGTTGGCACGGCATACACAAGCCACTTACCATCAGGCGAGTTCCTTGCTCGTCTATTCCCTTATTAGTATGAAAAGGTTCACTCACTTGCTGGGCTTTCTGTATCCGTAGTCTCCATCCGAGTCTTCTTTGTCATATTCCTCTTCTTCGTTTCTCTCTTTGGGTTCATCTGAAATTGTTGGCGAAACAATGTTAACACCATTTATTTGATTTTCATACAACACTGGCACTCACACAGCCCTGCACTAAGTTCATTAAATTACACATTCATTCACACTACAGTTCCATACTTATTTATTTATTTCATATAGCACTGCCACATCATACATATTAAAATTAAACATAAAATTAACAACAAGGGAATTTTCCGATATGCATGACAATTTCGGCGTGCCTATCGTTTGCCAAATGTACTCAAAAAGCAAGAAATAATAAAATAATGAAAATGAAAATAAAAGGAATTCTGAAAACTACTAACAATACAATAACTTTAATTGACTTAGTGTCAAAGGTACATTTTTGTTTTTTTTACTTCACACAATCATATGCAGATCCAGAAGAATATGTTCCTGTTAATTATTATTCTTATAGTTCTATGAAGAGGGTATAGGGTTCCATTCCCGGTGGAAACTAAGTTTTCTGCCCAAGGATGGTTTTTGGCGCAAAAGTGAAAATAATGTTGTTGATTTCCTATTTTTTTTAGGGTTCCGTACCTACAGGGTAAACTAGTACCATATTACTAAGACTCCGCTGTCCGTCCGTCTGTCTGTCCGTCTGTCAACAAACTGTATCTCATGAACCGTGATAGTAAAACGGTTGAAATTTTCACAGATGATGTATGTAAAATCTGATTTTTCAACTTTGTATGATATGCCTATACTTATGCACGTTTGCTAAGTATTAACGGTCAACTCGAAGAATTAAGAAAGCTTACTATAAAACGATCGACTATATTAATGACAAGGATGATATTAATGACAAGGATGCATGGAGGCAAACTATTTTTTTTAGGGTTCCGTACCTAAAGGGTAAACTAGTACCATATTACTAAGACTCCGCTGTCCGTCCGTCTGTCTGTCCGTCTGTCAACAAACTGTATCTCTTGTCTTCTGTTGCCGCTATAACAGCCAATTTAATACTAAAAAACAGCATAAAACAAGTATTTAAGTGGGCTCCCATACAACAAACGTGTTTTTTTTGCCGTTCTTAATAATGGTACAGAAAGAAACCTTCGTGCGCGAGTCCGACTCGCACTTGGCCGGTTTTTCTAAAACTAGTGATTATTCGACTGTTAACAGTTCTTGAACTTGTATGAGTGTAGGCAATTTAAACAAAGTTAGAAAAGAAATTTTAGTTTTCATTTCCAAATACCTTTACTAGGGCATGACTCACTTGAAATTTTTTGTCAGCTTTTTTTATGCGGCATAGGCAAGCATTTGACCACCATCTCACCTCATGGAAAGTGATGATGCGGCCGAAAATCTGACAAGCTTGCCTCGAAGATACCTAAACACTTGAGACTTGAAGACTCCCAGATCATACCGTTCGGGGAACAAAGACGCAGACACTAAATTCAATGATTTGTGTCGTGGGTGCCGGAAACATTCACATCACACACAATTACACCCACAACCAAAACAATTTCCAATGGGGGGGGACTTGTGTTTCCACTGGTGGAACCCGATACCCCTGACTTTGACTATGGACTAAGAGTAGTGTAATGCAATGATTACCCCAGTTACTCCCGCGGTCGCTATACTCGCCCCAGCCGCCGGCTCCGCTCCTCGTGCCCATCACCGTCGCTTCCGACGACATGCCTGCAACAACACAATACATTATCATTACATTTTATATACACACACCTTTACCTTAATTTATAAATGCGGAGTTTTGCCGCGAAAGTTCAAAAATGGCGATGTTGATTTTGTAAAATTTTACAAAACCTGTGATTCAAAATCAAATCAAAATCGTTTATTCACATGGGCCCCAAAGAGGCACTCATGAAAGTTAATGAATCTATTGCCCGATTCGCAAAATTACAGCCATCTCGAGAAGAACCTGGCAAGAAACCCCGCGGCGCATTTTTTTAAAACATTCTTCATCTCTAATACATAATTTTATTAACCTGTGTTATTATGGTAGTCGCTAGAAAGAGCCTGTGCAGTTTGCCTCCATGCATCCTTGTCATTAATATCATCCTTGTCATTAATATAGTCGATCGTTTTATAGTAAGCTTTCTTAATTCTTCGAGTTGACCGTTAATACTTAGCAAACGTGCATAAGTATAGGCATATCATACAAAGTTGAAAAATCAGATTTTCGCCTTCGCTCCAAAACTCCAATAGATGTTCTAGTAAAGTTTCTAACACTTTACTAGGGCATGACTTGACTATGACTGACTACTTGACTTTGATTGTGACTTGTGACTAGGACTTCTATTATGAAATATAGAATTTGTTAATTTTTGTTTAATATTTCGACTGAAGGACTATGCATCCATGGTCATGAAAATATAATAAAGTAAAAAATTCAACAAGTGTGAATTAGCTCGCGTTCTGTACAAACTTATTGATTCAAGGGTTCTGTACAAACTTGGTGATTGAGCGAAGATCTCTAAGTTGACTTGGGTGGTTTGACACTTTGTCAGTCCATCCGTCGCACATACGGGTATTTGACCCTTAAACGTGGTCAAAACTATTTAACAAAATTTTTTTATAGTTCAGTTGTCATTTAGCCTAATTTATTCCAAAATTATGATTTTAACCTATTTGGTGCCATGGTGGCAGAATATCAATTCAATAGAAATTGGTTCTAGGAAAAAGTAAAGAAAAAATAATGTCATATAAGTAATTACAATTTTATTAAATCAAAACACGATTTCAACATTAAAAATATATAAATAGAACATGGATAATGCTGCAGTTGGTGTGATTTGTGTCGCTGATGATGATGATTTCTCACTTTTACGCAGAGCGTCGCGGTATTCGCTTCCACGAATCGATGATTCTGTAATTTGCTTTACAACATTTGCTCCATCAATATCTCCATTTTCTCGAAGTGCCATTTGACCTGCATATAATAGCTCTGGAGCTTTGTGACTTTCACGGAGATGTTCAGTTTTTCTGCGTTTGCTTCGTTCAGACAAATCGTCAAAGCTTTTTTCTGGACGCCCAGTATTACCGCTAGAAAGTCTTCTCCGAGGTATTTCAAGAGTGCCCTGAAGCCATTGTTCGTTGCTTTTTAAACATTTCTGTTTGGTCCTGTTTGCTGCTTGCCATCTTGACTTAAAATCATGCTTGAATGTTGCAAATTTACAACGAAAAGTTTATTTTATCTCGCCATCAAAATATGAGTCATTAATTAACTTTCCTTCAATTTCTTCAAGTTTTTTAGTCGTAAATCCATCAGAGGAACCTTGAATCATGTTGTAAATATCCATTCGCGTTAACAGCTGAACCCCTGACGTTCCTAGAACAATTAAAATTTAAAAATATAATCACGACCGCAAAACAAAGTTTGTTTCAAGGAGATCCTTAAAAATAATAATAAATGAAATCCATAAAAGGGGCAAAAAGTGGCAGTTTTTCTGCTTACATAATATATCAACAATATATATCCTTTCAAAAAATGAACTAGTTATAGTCCAATATTGCCCGATTATGTTACTTATTGCTTTTTCAAAATTTTATTGTGAGAATCATCAGTGAAAAATAATGCAGTTATACAAAAACACAATAACTCTAGATAAAAACAAAGTATGTTAAAAATAAAAGTATATTTGAATAACACATACCTGGTTCTGTTATATCCATGTTAAAATTTTTTGGTGTAAACTGAATTTATCAATTTTTTAAATAATTGAAAACTACTAATGTTTAAAACACTCGCTACGAAAATTAACGTGTAATCAACAACGCAGTCGAAACTCGTCTGACTACATGTGTACTACAAAAGTCGAGGAAAAAAAATGGCGGCCCATTGTTCCTTAATCTCTTGGCTATCAGCAGGTAAGGCACATTTCTAGGAAATAGAACCTTTTTAAATTTGACTTTTAACCACGTTTTAGGGCCAAAAAAAAAAAAACAGAGGGGTCTCTGTGCGTCGGTCAGAGACATTTAGCGTCTATACCATAAAAGCCAATAATTTTGACAGACAGATGAACTCTGAAGTGATCCTATAAAGGTTCTATATTTCGTCTTGAGGCATAAAATCCTAAATAAATAATTTATACACAAGCAAATCTTAAAAAACCGAATTCACCACTTTATCCTCGCAATCCTTGATCAGATGAATTAAATACGTATTATTGAGAATAACTCAAACTGCTGCTCAGATCTTAATCATAATTAAATGAGATCACATGGGACGCAGCTTTCAAATAATCAGTAAAATCGGTTCACCTTGGAAAAAAATCTAAGATAAAACAAATAAAAAAATATAGTCGAATTGAAAACCTCCCCGTTTTATCGAAGTCGGTTAAAAAGAAAAAATCTTACATACAAGTTTGGCCCTCGACAAATTAAATTCAAATCGGTTACTATAGCGTCCCCTATCCTTGTCTTTCCACCACACTCACCGATATACTTGTCCTTATTCTTCTTGGCCTTCTTCCTCTCTTCCCTGAGCTTCTCATCGTCTTGTATAAAGTCGATGAGTTCCCGCACTTTGTGACGCACATTTATACCCTGGAACGTATATAAAGCTGTTTTCATCTGAGTTTTATTTAGAAGGGAGACAGAATGTTTGTAAAGTTTCGAAGGGAGGAGTGCTGCGACGTATAGTAATTTTATGAAAAACTAGCTTACCCGCCCCGGTTTCGCCCGAATATTTTCACTGATATCTTTAGTTCGTCGAAATTAACTTGTCTGTTACAAAGCAATTAATCTTCAAACCAAGAGTGAATAGGTATTTTCTAGGCAAGCATGTCAAATCATTTTAAAAAAAAAGTGCACCCTAGAATATTCAAATTTTTGTAATTCTCATTTCTGTATTCTCTACTATCTCTTAGGTAAGAGATGTTTTTTTTTCATGATAGGCAAACTTTCGACCACTTTCTCACCTGATGGTAAGCGACGATGTGGTCGACGGTGGAGCAAGCTTGCCTAGAAGATACCTATTCACTCGCGACTTAAAGACCCTTATTGTACTCATCAGGAAACACCGACTCAGGAGTTCCATTCCTTTGCGTTTCGCACAATGAATGTGGAGGCAAAACGCTTAGTGCGCATTTGTGGAATGAAGAATGTGCTCGGGGGTAGTAATCGAGGCGTAGATAGATGTGCATATAAACTGCCCGTTGGCTTAGTTGGGTGAGTATTCGCCTTTTGAGCAATCGGGTTCGATTCCCAGCGGGAACACAAATTTTTCCTCAAGGGAATTTGTGTTTCTGGTTGTGATTTTGTGTGTGATGTGAATATTTTCGGCACCCACGACACAAGTCATCACACTTAGTGTGGGGCTCTGAGTGTGAAGGCGTTAGTTTTTTTTTATATATTACCTGATCCTTCCCCACGTCGTCGACGTAGGTGTAATTCTCGAGCGAGCGCAGATCGTAGATGTGTTCCCGCGCCGACGTCACCACGCGCTCCGAACCGTTGCGAACTAAGTAGCTCAGCAGCAACAGGCACTGGGTGGATATATTCATTACTTAAACGCAAGCAGAGCTTAAAAAAAGGATTTCACCGCTTTATCAAAAAAAAAAAAAGCGTCGCCTAGTTTCTTGCCAGGTTCTTATCGAGTCCTTAACTTTCATCAGTGCCTCTTTGGGGCCCGTGTGAATAAACGATTTTGACTTGATTTGATTATCTTTGGAACCCGTGATCAGATAACCTGAATTAAATACGCTTTATTGAGGATAACCCGAAAACTACAACTCATATCTCGATAAAATTTAAATGGGACCACATAGAAAGCCTAACCAATAAAAAAAGTATTATTAAATCGGTTCACCTAGAAAAAAGTTCCGAGTTAATGACCCTGCTGCCAGATTTGCGGCTAACAATTGGCTGTAACCTCTGCTTCTTCTTGAAACGTTAGAAAAAAAACGGAGATGACCGTTTTAAAAATCGAAAAAAATTTAAGAACCGACTTTTTAATGATCAACAACAAAATAGCAGAAAACAACAAGAGTGTGATTATGTGTTTGATGTGAGCTTTTCCGGCATCTACGACACAAGTATTCGAACTTAGTGAGCTGTAAGTGCGAAGGTGAAAAAAGTGTGAGCAAGCACGACGTACCTTATAAGTCCTCCGCCAATGTGACCTGTTATCGTGCAGCATGCGGCGCCACAGCATGGACATGACCTCCGGGAAGTGTTCGTAGGTGAAGGTGGCCAGCGCCAGCTCCTGCATCTGCTGGCCCGTGGGCCCCCACGCCTCGTCGGACGTGGCCTCGCGGACCTTGCCTTCCACCTCCGTGTAGTTCATCACTACGTTTGTGCTGGAAGGTAAACGTTTTATTGCTGACTAGCAGATCCCAGCGGCTTTGCTTACGTTAAAATGTAGCCTGCTGTGTGCTATTCCAGGTCACTATGCTCGTTGGCTTAGTTGGGTGGCGTTCGCCTTTTAAGAGGTATCGGGTTCGATTGTCGGCGGAAACAAGTTTTCTCCCCAAGGAAAATTTGTGTAAATGGTTCTGGTGGTGATTGTGTGTGATGTGAATGTTTCCAGCACCCACGACACAAGTCATCACATGGGGCTGTGAGTATGAAAGCGTTTATATTTACATATTTAAATTTCAGCCAAATTGATTCAGTAGGTTTTGGTGTGGAAGAGTAACAAACATCCAAACTTTCACATTTATATAGTACAAGCTGCGATCCGCGATGTTTTTTTTATACTAGATAGGCAAGCATTTGACCACAATCTCAATGGACAGGAATGATAATACTTTAAATACCCCTTGACGCTCTATCTGGAAAACGGCTGCACCGATTTTTACCAAACATAGATAGAAAGCTCTCGATCAAATCGCCTTTCAAATTAAAATAACACATTTATAGCTAAGGCTATGGCACCTTAGCACACAGACAGACAGGCACACACACACACACACCTAGCGGTCAAACTTATAACGATCCTTTTTTTTAATTTAGTCGGTTTATATGGGACTTCCTCCGAAAATATGATTTACCCCACAAAAAATCGATTCATAATTGGCGGAATTATCGCGAAACAAAAACTAAACAAACAGTCGAATTGAGAACCTCCTTTTTTAAAGTCGGTTAAAAAAAGTTTTTACTATAGAGAATAAAAAGGTATTTTATTGTCACGTGTAACAGTTTTGAAACTATATGTATTTTATATTCCCTTGTGTGTGTTACCAAAATAGAGAAATACAATAGATAGTGGTTACCTACGTTTAGTTCGTTAACCACTAATTAGTTAAACATTTAAATAAACATTAGTGGAGTTATGAGAGTGACGTACTCAGAAGTTGGCGAGGTCAATTCAATTTTCTAATTTCTATGACCAGTCATGATCATAACTCTTTATGTATAATAAAGATATACAATACATTCTAACTGACCTAGCGTTGTTGGTTGCGTGTCTGCCTTCTAAGCAGCAGGTATCGGGTTCGATTCCCGGTGGGAGAACAAGTTTTAACCTTATGGGGAATGTTTGTTTTTGGTTATGGTTGTGATTTTTGTGTGTAGGACATGAATATTTCGGCACCAACAATTTAAATCTGGGACTGCGACTCGAAAAACGTTTACTGACAACGAAAAAATTTTTTTTTTCAACAAAAAAAGTGTTTTTTTTTTCTAAAAAGGAAATTCACTTGTAATATATAAAATTCTCGTGTCGCGTTTGTTACCAAACTCCTCCGAAACGGCTCGACCTATTTTTATGAAATTTTGTGTGCATATCGTGTAGGTCTGAGAATCGGTCAACATCTATTTTTCATACCCCTAAATGTTAAGGGATGTCCAAACAAATTTTTTTATTTATATTTTTATACAACATTTTTTATTTTTATATAATATTTAAGATTCAGCATGAAATAATGTATATGGCAAAACAACGTTTGCTGGGTCAGCTAGTAAATTAATAAAATTATTTAATCATATTGTACAGATCAGTGTACAAAGAATGGCTTAATGCCAAATATCGTTCTCTATCAGCCTTCCTGGCCGTGAAAGAAAAGCAGTGGGTTGTGCGGCAAATACAAAAATGAGCTAAATTACACAAACGTATAATAATCTGCTTTATTATTATATAAATATATAGATTAATCACATAAGACAACCATTTGATAAAGAAAACCTCCCACCAATATTCCAAATTATGGCTAAAATATTCACGACAGCTAACAATTTCTGCATAATTGAACCCCTTCAGGCAATATGACCAAAACGGCACATAACCAAGGCAGGCCCGCCCCGGCCGGTCCACTTCGGTATTATTAAGCAAGATTTACAAGAGAAAGGTTACGTCAAGGCCTCTTAGGAAACATGTGGCCAATATTTGTGGATGCCAATTGATAGTCATGCATGCGAAATAGTGAGATGAATTATATACCTATCTAATACCTTTAAACAAACAATTATTGTATATATATAATCTGAATCTCGGAAACGGATCCAATGATTTTTATGAAATTTAGTATGCAGGGGGTTTCGAGGACGATAAATCGACCTAGCTAGGTTTAATTTTTAGAAAACGTCATTTACCAAAAAAAAACCGACCTAAGCTCGGTCATGCAGGTACTTTTTCATAAGCTAGATAAACTAGCATTTGACCACCATCTCACCTGATGGAAAGTGAAGATGCGGCCGAAGATGTAGCGTGCTTGCCTAGAAGATAAGTATTTACTCTAGATTTGAAGACGGCACAGATGACCGTTTATAACCTTCTATACCTATATCGATTGAGCAACGAAGAAGTAGAACTCAAACATTTGGGTGATTTCTAAAGAATGATTAGATATTATGTATTATATTTAAGGCAGACACGCTTATCCTACAAGGATTCCGTCAAGTAAAGCATTGGTTAAATGCTTGCCTATTAATGTATGAATATATTTTCCATTTTTTTTAAACTTATACCACCTTCCCTTCCAAAATCGCCGAAACTTATGTTTTGTATGGGAACAACCAGAGACTCTCTTTAATACAAATCCTACTAATATTATAAATCCGAAAGTTTGTTTGTAAGTGTGTGTGTAAGTATGTTTGTTCTTTCTTCACGCTATAACGGCTGAACGGATTTGGATGAAATTTGAAATGTACATAGATTATACCTGGGATTAACACATAGGCTACTTTTTAACTTGATTATAGCGGGCGAAGCCGCGGGGCTAGTTATTACATATCTTTGAGATGCGTAAACTGATTTATTTGATAACTAGCCATGCCCCGCGGCTTCGCCCGCTATAATCAAGTTAAAAAGTAGCCTATGTGTTAATCCTAGGTATAATCTATGTACATTCCAAATTTCATCCAAATCTGTTCAGCTGTTAAAGCTTGAGGAGGGAACAAACATACTTACATACAAACTTTCGAATTTATAATATTAGTAGGATAATAAAAAAAAATACAAAAAACATTATTCAACATCTTCCGACTCAATTTGACTGAAATTACTTTTATTCCTTTAACGTCCTCCTTTTTTAACCTACTTCAAAAAAGGAGGAGATTCTCAATTCGACTGTAATTTTTTGTTTGTTGCCTCACAACTTTTTTCTAGGTGAACCGATTTTGATGATTATTTTTTTATTTAAAAGCTGGTGCTTCACATCCTATAATATAGGTATATTATAATTGCGAAAGTTTGTGTGTGTGTGTGTGTGTGCGTGTGTGTGTGTGTGTGTGTGTGTGTGTGCGTGTGTGTGTGTGTGCGAATGTTTGTTACCACTCATCTCCGTAACTAATAAACCGATTTTGTTGAAATTTAGAATGTAGATAGTTTATGTTCCGGAATAACATATACTACTTTTTCGTGCGGAGCCGCAGGGCACGGCTAGTTGAAGATAAAACGGTGAGGCGGGTTTTTTAAGCTTAGCTTGCGTTGAAATTGTTTTGGAAACAGGTTAAACAGAGTTGTTTAACCTAATTTCAAAACAACGACTTTAAGCTCAAAAACCAGCTGTTCTATGTTTACAACAATAAGCGTGTATTATTAGATATGTGTTCAGCCCACAAGTGAAACTGCAAGTCTCCCATGACATAACGGTTGATAAGAGATAACGCTTATCGGGGAATGACAGAAGTAGATTAGCGGCATGTCAATAACATTCTCGTAATTGTTTTCGTGTTAAGTGCTGATATGTGTAGGTTAATTTTTAATTTTTAGGGTACCGGGATCCTTTTTTATGCCAGATATGTAAGCATTTGACCGTTATCTCACCTGAAGATATTATGATTTTAGGTTCCATACAAACAATGCATTTTTGCATAAGAGTTGTTTTTCTGTGCATTAGCAGTCTTTTCTGCTTACATTTAATGGATTTCCATTTATATCCATTCCATTCCTTTTCGAGACGTGCCAATACCGTTAGCAAAAAAACTTGAGCTTCTTGGCGTTACTCTATCGTCGAATCTCAACTGACTTTGACATGTACATCGTAGCCAGAGCTCAACTAGCCGCTAAGAAACTGGGTATCATTGCTAAGGTTAAGTAGTATTTCACCCCGGAGTAGCTTTTCATTCTGTATCTCAATTCCGACCGTGTATGGAAGTACTGCGGCCATCTCTAGGATGGATCCGCCTTGTACCAGCTTGAAGCTCTTGGATCCATTGACCGACGAACGAAGTCTCAATGGCGATAGAAGTGGAGTTCAAATTACAAGTCTCGGCCACCGACGTAAAGTCGCAAGCCTATCGATATTCTATCGTTTACGGTGTTTGCACAGGAATTACACGTGTTAATTCTCCCATGCCCACATCATACACGACATCATGCGTTCATTTTGGTCGCCATACCACTCACTCATTTAAAGCGAAACAAAACGCTTTAAAAGCAAAAAGCTAATCAGCAACTTCTGGACCGATCTTGATGAAATTTGTGAAACAGATTTAGTTTAGGTTATGAAGGAGTATATAGGATAATTTTGATCTCAATTCTTCATCATTTTCATTGTAAACCTGGACAAAACCGCGGCGCCAAACTAGTTACCCATAAATTAACAATGATTGGTGCCGCCTTGCCGAGACCTTTCATAAATGGTGCAATTGACTATTAAGTACTGTGTAAATAATATCAGTTTTAATGACACTTAATTGTGTTCACAATCTGTAGTGAGCAGACACCTGAACAGATGTAAATACTAGCATCATCCAAAGATATTTACGCAGACAGTCAATCGTTTGTATCTATGTTAAGCCATTAATACTATTGAAATAGTATCGATGTAGTGTGGTGGCTGGGATAACTGCTGGCAGTGGGAAATGCACAATACACCCCAAGTGGGATGTCAGCACAGGCCTAATAGCCCCCGGTTAGAAATAAGAATAGGTATTGATGTGCCTTTATAGGCAAATTTGTGTCGCTGAATACGTTATAATAATCAATAGAGAATGTGACAAAATTACTGGCACTCAGTGGTGCCGAACACCATTCTAAAGCTTAAAGATGTTTCAGAATTTAAAAACGTAGTTTAACTATGACTTACGGTAACATATTTAACATTTATGGTTGACATACCTCCAGTTCGCTCGAAGCGTTTCGCTTCTACGTTCCGTACGGCGAAGGAGTGGAAATCATTACCGACATCTTTGTTCCCCAAGGGGTATAATTTAGAAGTCTTCAAGTTAAGAATGAATAGGCAATAATAGGTGTATATATATACAAACATGTCACATCTTCGGCCGCATCATCACTTTCCATCAGGTGAGATGGTGGTCAAATGTTTGTCTATATAGCATAAAAAAAACTAGATTTCTGAATACAACATTCTAAGCGATGGCCAACGAGCCTTGTTCTGATGTCAGGTTCGTAATCAATTACATAGCAGACAATGGATATTATATATTTCGATCCTAGAGTTCATTTGTTCACTTTATTATTAAATAGTTATATTTAAAATACCTGTTTTATTTGCAACACCCTTGCAACCCATATACCTACTTCTAATGAAGTGTATTTTTTTAATGTAGGATATGGATGCCTTTGACCACTATCTCACCTAATGGAAAGTGATGATGCGGCCGAAGATGTGACATGCTTGCCTAGAAGATACCTATTCACTCTAGACTTGAAGACTCCCAGATAATACCGTTCAAGGAACAAAGACGCAGGCAATGAGTTCCACTCCTTCGCTGTACGGATATGTATAATATGTTTGCAATAAAGATATACGAAAATATGCCTCAAAAATTCACCAGCATTTTATATACATTTTTTATGCCTTTGATAGAAGAGATAAACAAGTGATTCACCTGAGCATAACTGTCACACTTGCCTACTTGTTATATCACTTTATGTCATGTCATTTCACCGTAAACATACCATTGACATAACTTGCTCCTCTTTGTTTTACAAGAAAAACTACTCAACTGGCTCCTCGCCAAGTGCATTGTTCAAATTGTGCTCAGTAATAACAAAATATATGCTATGTCACATTCAATCTCATTGTTTATTTATACAACAAAAGTAATGTGTCCTGAAGGAGATAAATCAGAAAGAATACAATGTACCATCAGATCAAATAACTTAAACACAAGCAAAGCTTAATAAAACCGAAATCACCACTTTATATTCGGTAACCTTGATCAGATTAAATTAATTAAATATGCATAATTGAAGATAGCTCAAAAGCTGCTGATCAGATCTTGAACAAATTTAAATGGGACCACATGGGGAGCACCAGCATTCAAATAAAAAAAAAAACATCAAAATGAGGCCACGTAGTAAATAAATAAAAAAGATAACCTTCCTTTTTTGAAGTCGGTAGAAAATAATGGAGTCCCATTGTCACCAGCTAGTAACGGAGACAACAAAAGAAGCAGAGGCCAATAACCAAAGTGAATGGAGGAGTTAAAATTATAGAAGTTTAGTAAAGAAGAGTGGCCACGGTTAGACCATGGAAATCAATGAAGGAGAAAAAATAAAACACAAGTAACTCTAATGTATGTAAGGCTTCTAATGGTTGCTACACATTGGACGCATTTGATTCAAACGGCTTTGAGTTTTATATTTACCAACTATACCACACCGTTTCAATTGCATGAATCAAGTCAAAATATTTTATTTTCTACCGACTTCACGTCGAATACCTCCTCCTTTACATACTCAAGTCGAATGTACTTTTTTTATGTCTCATAACTTCTTTCAAAGTGAACCGACTTTGAAATTTTATTTTTGTTTGAAAGATGTTGCTTTCCAATTGGTCCCATTTAAATTCGATCAAGATCTGATCAGTAGTTAAACATAAACATAACAAAAACGCTTTCACACTCACAGCCCCACACTAAGTTCAATGACTTGTGTCGTGGGTGCCAGAAACATTCACATCACACACACAATCACAACCAGAACCAGAAACACAAATTTTCCTTGGAAAAACTTGTGTTCCCGCTGGGAATCGAACCCGATGCCCCTGCTTAGAAGGCGAACGCCATCCAACTGAGCCAACAAATAGTTCTTCAAACTTCGTCAATAATGCGTGTTTATCTGATCAAAGTTCCGAATATAAAGCGTTGAAGTCGGTATTTCAAGCTTTGCTTGCGTTTAATTATAAAATTTTCCCTGCGCTCAATCTGAAGTGGATGCACTGATTTTCACCAAACATTGCTAAGAATACACTCGATCAAATCGGGTTTCAATGTATTCAAATTCAAAATCGTTTATTTACATAAGCCCCAAAGAGGTACTTATGAAAATAAATCAACTGCCAGATTCCCAAAATTACAGTCAGCTTGAGGAATATTAATTAACATCTTTTTAATATTAATTATCATTAATATTTACGCTCGTCTCTTGAGAGAAATAAAGATTGCACTGTTTATTTTTTCTGTTAAATAGTATCTTATCAATAAGCAATCCTTTACATTATCTCAGGTTGAACTCTTATCTTAAATCTGAAACCTTACGACCCAGTTGGCGCAGTGGACAGGTGTACGCCTGCTGCGTCGTGGGTCCTGGGTTCGATTCCCGGCACAAATTCCTTCCCAAGGAATATTTGTTCTTCTGGTTCTGGGTGTAATGTGTGTGTGATGTGAATGTTTCCGGCACCCACGATACAAGTCTTTGAACTTAGTGTGGGACTGTGAGTATGAATGCGTTTGTTTGTTTGTTTATACACATATTTAATAGAAGTCATGGTCTGACTTAAGTTTGTAAGATTTGTCCTGCCAGTTTATAACCGACTTAAAAAATAAGACGATTCTCAACTCGAATTTTTCTAGGTTAACTCATTTTGATGATTCTATTTTTATTAGAAAAGATATGATATCTAGTTAGTCTCATATAAAAATTGTGAAGATCTAAGGGTTCTGGAGATAATGCGGTGAAGTCAGTTTTTTAAGTTTTGCTAGCGTTTAAATTATAAACTAATATGTTGATGTTGAAATAACAACAAAACAGGCAAAGTGCCACACTTATCACGAAAACTTGTATTGCAGGTGAGGGAATTTTAAACATTTACAACTAGAACCTTAATGTGAAGATAATAAAGCTTAGGTATGATAAGTCGATAAATAAATTATAAAAGAGTTATTTTAGGATTGATGTAAATAGTGTGATGCGATATAAAAGGAAAAATAACAATTTTACCTTTTATGTAGGGTTTAAGTCAAATTGTGAACAAGTTTAAAAGTTAATATATCGCTTACAGTTTAAGGTGTTCTCAACACTTTGTGTGGCTACAACTACATTAGCTCACAAGCCTAAGTAGGCCCTCCCAGTGCGTGTACTGACATTCCTCTTGGGGTGTATGGTGCAGTTCCCCCTGCCAGGAACCAGCAACCCCACCTCTTTAAAGTAATGGAGAGTGGTTTTGGCATGCCGGCACAACTGATCCAACGGTGATTTGATTGCTGTGACTCTTTAGGTTTTGTGGAATGCTGCTGCATTCCAGTGGCAGCTCTAATTTATTCAGTGACAATGCCGGGATTTAAAATAGATAAAAAAATATATTCACACTGTGGGGCTGTACACAAAGATCACTAAGTTACACAAAGGCTTGTCATGGTCTCCAAAAGATTAACATCACACATACAATCGTACCTCCAGTTTGCTTGAGGCGATACTCTTCTATGTTTATCATTTATACGGAAAAGGAGTAGAACTGATTGCTCCCATCCTTCCAAGTCAAGAGTAAATAGGTATTGTCTAAACATGCATCTTTGCATCTTCACTTTCCATCAAGTGAGTGGTGGTCAAATACTTGTCCATCTAGCATAAAAAGAAATACCCAGTTATTAAGCAATTTTTCTATCTAAAGAACATTATTCTTTAGATAGAAAAATTATAATTTGTGAGAAGAGAGCAAAGACTTGCACACTGTGTTAACTAGCTCTGGTAGACAATAATAATATGTGATAGAAGGAAGGTGAATAAAGGTGTAAGTACACAGCGCAGTTTTCTATACTTATATCATTACTTATTCTGTAGTAATAAGGTTATATAAGGTTTTTTTTTTATGAAAGATAGGTAAGCACTTGGCCGCTATCTCACCTGATGGAGAGTGACGATGCGGCCGAAGATGAAGCATGCTTACCTAGAAGGTTCAGGTTATTCACTCTAGACTTGAAGACTCCCAGATTATACTGTTCGGGAAACAAGGAAGCGGGCAGTGAGTTCCACACCTTCGCCGTACAGATAACAAATGTTGAAGCAAAACGCTTTGATTGGATATGAGGTATGTCAACCATATATGGATGACATTGGTTTGTTTGTCTTGTGGTCCAATTATAGAAAGGTCTTGTGGTCCAATTATAGAAAGGGGGAATCAACTGGTTATGTGTATAGATAAGGTACTTATAACAAGTGTGTTGCCACATATTACTAAAACATTTTTCTATAATAATGCACTTGTATGTTATGATATCTACCATGAATAGTAAGTAATACATGACGGTGTCTATCTGGTAATAGGCTGAGTAATCTAATATTATGGAAAATATTAGTATAATGTTCATTTCTTCACCACTATCTCATCTGACGGAATGTGAAGAATCTGCTGGAGATGTAACACATCTAGAAATTACCTATTCACTTTAGACTTTTAGGAGAACAAGATGGTACCATTTAGTGAATAGCGACGCAGGTAATAAGTTCCACTACTTCCACTCCTTCGCTGCACGGATAAAAAAATATAGAATCAAATCGCTTTAAGTGAACTGGAGACATGTCAACAATGAAGAAATGGCCACAAAATAAATATGAGCCAAAATTGGGATACATGAACATTCCTATGAAACAGAGTCGACATCATGCACACCTGCATCCGCACCACTGGAACAATTGTGCCAGCGACCCAAAGCCGCACTCCAATATAAAGAGGAGTTGGGGTGGCTGGGCTATCTGCTGGCAGGGGGAAATGCACAACCCCCAGTGGGATGTCAGTGCAGGCCTTATCGCCCCCCAGTTAGAATTAGAATTATTAGAAACATATGACTTTGACAATTTGTATTGTTGGTAGATAGTAAAACAGGCAAGAGGGAATTAACTTGTGTATTACCTGTGTTCCCCAAGTGATAAATTTTAATCTAGATGTGCCACATTACCTTCATCATTATCACTTTCATCATACAATGATAAATATTGAAGTACTATGCCCATTTCAATATTCATTAAATCTAATCATCTGTTGCCGCATCCAAGAGTGGATACATAACTTAAATACACGCAAATACTCAGGCTTATAATTTTTGTGAGCAATGTATGATGAGGTATAAATGTATGGTATTAACTTAATAGTAGCACCACTCAAGCCCAAAAAATTTTAAAAACTTTCTGTAATCAGATTTCCATAAGTAGTTTATCACTTAATTTTATGGTAATTACTAGTAATTACTACGGTTTAACTCGCAGACGACAGCTTTAACCAGTAATTTTATGCTATCGAGCTAGTTTTTGAGAAGATAACGATTCTTCAAGCAAAAAAAATGTGAGAAGTTGTAAGAACGTCGAAAATCTAAGCGATGACGCGAGCGGGACGTAATATCTAGAAAAATCGTTGCATATTTTAAATGTGTATACAAAAAAACGCTTATAAATCAGTGTAAAATTACCACAGATGGTTCTAATTTACATGTAATTCACTGAGAACAAATAATTCACTTACACTTTATCCGCCAGCTCCCGCACTTTCCACATACTTATAAAACGATCCATAATGTCTTCTTAACTTTATAAATGAAAATTAAAGCACAAAATCACTGTAATTCGATCAAAAATAACATAAAATTAACAAAATACTCGGTCTGATGATTTGGCTGACATTCTTGCAAAATGGCGAAGCTAAATGTTGCTATTGGACAAAAAGATATTCTACTATATTATGCCCGTATAAATCTACCAAAATCAGACAGTCTGCACGTCATATACAAAGATATTGTAATCACTCCGTTTAGTCATATAGATGGAAGTTCCGAGTTTTAGATGACTCGAGACCAAATGTTTATAAAATTATCTTCTAAAATATCGGCCTTGGATTATTATTTATAACGTATTAGATTACTTAGGTATATTTTCTTTCAAGGTTAAGTTAAGAGGTGGATGTCGAGTAACTGCTGACGATCTCGGTTCAATAAATAGGTATAATCAAACATCTACGTTTATATTTATCTTTGATAGGCAAACATCATTTTAACCACTATCGTACGTTATCGTATCGTATAAGTTAAGTGGCGGTGTAGGATGGAGCACGCTTGCCTAGAAGATACCTATATACTCTCGACTTGGACACCAAGATTAGCTCTCTTCAAGCATCCTACATGACAATGTAGGATGCTTGAAGAGAGCTAATTCATTCATTCACTTTTTATAACAAGTATATTTATTATCTTTGACCGCATCGTCACTTTCCATCAGGTAAGATAGTGGTCAGAAGCATACCTAACCAACATTAAAATATATATATAATTGTCTTTTATATTACCTGTGTGGGCAGCCTGAACGTTTCATTCCTGTTTGCCTCCTAGGAATGGATGACAGAGTAGGAGGATAGATTGAAATTATCCATTAGAAGGCCTTACCATGCTATTACTGCATTAGGAACAGCAAGGATGAGAATAATAAGATTATTTGGTGACTATTTAACATTTTAATTAACATGAGTCATACAATACACCGCATAATTATTGCCTCTTCCGCTATATTCCGCTATACGTTCCCGATTTAAACTACACTTTATAACCGAAGCGATCGCTAACAAAGCCAATTGAATTATAAAATTTTAGCCGAATCTACACAATCGTCCTGTTCTTCACCAACACATTTCCAGTTTTCCTTCTAATGAGATCAACCCATTAGAAGGTCATACATCATTTCTTCGCGAGCTGGTCATTCTGTGGCTGACCACCATAGTACTGCCATAGGTCGATCGCCTTGTTGGCGACTACTTCTTCACATTGCTCAGAGATCTGTAAAGGTAAATTCAATTTATACCATTTTAGAAGTTTTTATTTTATAAGACTACATTCAATAGTAAATCTATTAATTTTTAACATAAGAAAAAAGTTTTAAACTTAAGCTTCATTCTACTACTATTGAGGGTATCACTGTCCAATGGCTAAAACAGGACCCTTTCATAGTTTCGTCATGACTACCTGCGTGTTCTACGAGATCAAATTGCTTCAATTTCAATAAAATTGTTGTATGAAGATGTCCTATAAAGTCGGGCGACGAAACATTTGCATTCTTCATCAAGTGATAAAGTAGCTCCGATTAAGTCCTGGGTATTTAAGAAGGCATTAAATTTGGTGAAGCAAATAGGAAAATGAAAAGTAAAAATAATCGCTCGCCAACCAGCTTAAATCTGTAACGGCTTCTAGTGGTACTTGTTGGGTGTTATCAAGGTGTATTAGGTGGTCAGAAGAAGGGAATCTATTGATCTATTCTTCTCTTATAGTGATCTCTTCTACTATTGATTGGCTACAGCAACCTATAGATGACGTGTCCTATTGATACGCTCATAGCCAATTTATTATCAAACTATCTGCGCCCCGCGGTGTTACCCGCTGTGTCGGGATCAGACTGTGTTAATCCAGGGTGTAATCTACCTCCATACCAAATTTCATCAAACTTTGTCTAGCCGTTTGAGCGTGAAGAAGTAACAAACACAAACACACTCGCAAACTTTCTCATTTATAAAATTAATATCCGGATGATTTTGGTAGAATGTGTTTGAATTTGTAGCCTCAGAAAGCTCCATCTAGTGTCAAGCAGAAACTGTTTTTTACATCGGTCATGGCGCAATAGATGGCGCTGATAGTTTCTTAAGCCCGGTTTTTCAAATGCAGTTTGGGAACCGAGCATTTCTCGGACCTGGAACGTTGATAAATCGATTCCTTGGGCCGAAAAACCCCTAATCTGTAACTTTCATGAAAATCGTTGGAGTTAATAGTGTGATTAAGCTGCTATTGAAATTACCTCAGACAGACATTTTAATACTTCATCAGAGTTGTTGGCCCTGAGAATGTTGCGACGCACAGTAATGATGAGCATCACAGCCGTGAAAGACAGTATCTTTGGAGCACCACTGCATAATTTGTCCCAAATTCTGTAACATCAATATTTTAAAATTACTTCTGTAAATGTATTTAATATAATAATTTATTATTAGATATAATTAATCATCATCATCATCTCAGCCACAAGAAGTCCACTGCTGGATATAGGCCTTCCCCAAAGATCTCCAAAAAGAACTGTTGTTAGCGGCCTGCATCCAGCGTCTTCCTGCGACCTTCACTATGTCGTCCGTCCACCTTGTGGGCGGTCTTCCGACACTGCGCTTGCCAGTTCGCGGCCTCCATTCGAGAACCTTTCGGCCCCATCGGCCATCAGTTCTGCGTACTATGTGCCCTGCCCATTGCCACTTCAACTTGCTAATCCGCAATAGATATAATTAATAATAGTTAATCAATTATTAATTTTGTTTGTTGTGCTTCTTGGCATTGCTGTAAGTGCAACAAAAACTTGTTTATAAATAAATAAACCGGCCAAGTGCGAGTCAGACTTGCGAACGAAGGGTTCCGAACCATTATCTATAAAAAAATCAAGTTTGTTGTATGGGAGCCCCCTTAAATATTTATTTTATTTTATTTTTAGTATTTTTTGTTATAGCGGCAATAGAAATACATCATATGTGAAAATTTCAACTGTCTAGCTATCACCGTTCTTGAGATACAGCCTGGTGACAGACGGACGGACGGACAAACAGCGAAGTCTCAGTAATAGGGTCCCGTTTTTACCCTTTGGGTACGGAACCCTAAAAAATAGCTTAAACCTAGGACTTTTGAAATTAACATGGTGAAGCAGTTATACACGGCTAGTGTAACATATGGGTCGAATGCTAGCCCATCAGAGATAAAATATGTTCTTACTTAGCAAGCGACGTTTCATCCAATACTCCAGCAAAGCAGCAGTTGAACCATTTTGTGAGCGGCAACAATTCTAGAGCGCTGATGTCCACCAGGTGACTGAAAGAAACAATCTCACATTGATATTGGTCGATTATTTATCTTATGGTCTAATGGACAGTCGATGATACGACTGTGTCTTACGACTAACAACCGGGACCGCCGCGCCTGCTTAACGTGCCCCTGAAGTACTGACACTTAGTCGAAAATCCCACTGAACAGTCCCATCCAAGCATTGGCCCGACCAGGCGGACTATGAAAAATAATCCTACTACTACTGTACTATATACAAGGTAACATAGCGTAACCTGTCAATCAGTTACGATCAACCAGACCTACCACGATGATGTTCATAAAAATGTTAACCTTGTGATATTTCAGTTTTGGAGAAAAGCGTTATAGCAACTTTTGCGGACGACCCAAATGGCAAGTGGACAGGTCTCCGCCCTCTGCGCCGTGGGTCGCCGTGGCCGTGGGTTCGATTCCCGGCAGGAGCACACATTCCTTCCTAAGGGATATTTGTGCTTCCGGTTCTAGGTGTATTTATGTGTGTGATGTAAATGTTTCCGGCACCCACGATACAACTTTGATCTTAGTGTGGGGCTGTGAGTGTGGATGCGTTTGTTGCTGTTGTTTGTTAGCTATCATGGCAACAGGAGTCTTACAAGAGAATGCAATAAAAAAAGCCCAAATAGCCATTATACAATACCATTCGCGCTTGGACAAATAAATGGAGGATAAAACTTAACGACACAAAATCTTTACATATAGATTTCAACAACAAAAGACCAAACTATCACCCAGTGTATATTTAATAAATGGTCAAGCAATACCGCACGAAAATACAGCCAAATACCTAGGCATGACATTAGACGTTAAGCTTCGCTGGAAAGCACATGTCAAAAAGAAACGCGAAGAGCTAGAGCTTCGCTACAGAAAAATAAATTGGCTACTTGGTAAGTTTTCTTCGTTGTCAGTCTACATGCCCACATGCCGATATGGACGTACGGTATTCAGCTGTGGGGCTGTGCCACACATAGCAACATCCAGATCGTACAAAGATTTCAAAATAAAGTACTGAGGGGCAGTGTTAATGCACCTTGGTACATTAGAAGAGCCCCAACCAGTATTCGGTGACATAGCTTCCAATTATCAGGTTGTGCAATACGGGCCCGTACATTATTGGATGAGAAATAACAACACGGACCGATTTTGTGCAGCCGATAATACGCAGCCAAGAAAACACAACTATTATTTGAATTCAATGTACACGAAATATCAGGTAGTGCAATACTGGCCGTACACTACAGGTCGGACAATATTAGCACGAGCTGATAATGTACAGCAAATAATGCACGGCCGATAATTTGTGTAATGTCAAAGTCAAAGTCTTGTTTTAATGATTCAGTAATTTCAAGAGGGCAAGATATGACTGTTTGAAGTTTTCATACAAACTGTTTATATTCAAAAGAAAAGCGTAAGATTTTTTTATTTTATTTAATTTTTTTTTTCTTTAACTTAGTTTGAACGCTTCACCGGCTGCTGCCGCGGCACGCTCGCTTCCCTCGCTCGGCTCGCTTCTCTCGCTCGGCTCGCGCTTTGTTTTGTCGCAGTTCAAACCTAACCTAAGCAAGACTTGCAGCCACTTTTATAAAGACCACAAAGAAGCAAATGTTTGTAAAGTTCTTAGGTTAGAACTTTTGAATAGTCTGTGCCAACTCTTCCTAGCGACTCGCCTAAACAAACAAAGGCGTCGCATAGAGAGTATGTGTTTGTCTAAGGTTGGCTTCCAATTATTGGCTGTGCAATACTGGCCGTACAATATCGGAACAGACTGATTTTACGCAGCCAGTATTGCACGCACAGTCTTGCACACGCTGATATTTGGAAGCCATATACATGAATTATTGGATGTACATTATTGGCCGTACATTGTCGATATGGCCTGATTTTGTACAGGCAACAATTGGCGACCCGTCCATCCATTACACTTTTAGGTCCCGATGAAGATCGTCATTTCTAATGGGGAGACAATAATGTACGTCCCGATATTTCACGGCCTGATTTTGTACTGCCAATAATGCACACCCTAATAATTCACGTAAATGTATTCGAAATATCAGGCCGTGCATTCCCGGGCTGCCAATTATTGCCCCAGTTTGTTTTGTAGTGAGAGTTTGCTTATTTATTTATACAGAAGTACTCTATTTAAAGTCGGTACTCACTTGTAAACCTCTCCATCTTCCTTCTCCAAGAGTCCAAGGGTTCCCTCCTTCAACTTGGGCAGGTCTCGCTGCATGTGGCGCACTACATCGGTCAGACTCTTAGCGAACCAGTACACTTCCACCTCATCCTCATATAACTCCAGCAGAGTGTTTGTGATTGGGAGAAACGTATCTGCCGACTGGAATAATTATTTAACATTAACATTTTCACAGTCACGGCCACGCACTTAGTTTGAAGACTTGCCTTGTGGGTGCTGGAATATTCAAATCACACACACAATTACACCCAAAACACTTTTCTTTGGGAGAAAGTTTGTGCTTCCACCAGGAATCAAACCTGAGTGCGTGCCTGTGATAGCGATGGTATGTATGTATAATAGTAATAGTCAATAAGAATCATGAATGAAATTAATTGAATGACATGAATCATGTTCAACGCTACAGTACTCATTGCTTCTCTCTTTTTTGGTGTGGGTTTGATTTGCTACCATTATGCAATCCAGCTCATTGAACAGTAGTATGACTATTAATTATTTTTTCTTGCTGAGATAGGTCTTTTGATGTGATAACGTCTTATAAATCGATGAACACTGGCTGCTCGCACGAAAATGCGTCACGTTCCGCCTGAGCCAGAGCGTGCAAGCGAGAGCGCGGAACAAGCGATAGAGAGGCACGATCGAACTAAGCATTGTCTCTCACACACACACACACACACACTCACACATATACAGTTAAAAAAATGTTTTAGCTATGTAACCTAATTAAGTTAGATATTATGTATTGTTCTTTCCTAGATAGATTCGTAACTTAAATTATTTATCTTTGTCTGAAACAGTATAATTGTTTGAGATTGTGAATATTGTATCAACATTTTTCGGAGGAGGGCGTTGGCTGCAACACAGTTTTACACTACTACAGGTGTCATCGTTTTACCAAAATATATAAACGATTTTTTCATAATTTCTTTTCATTTTCTTATGACGTTATCACGTAAAATTTAAGTATCGTCCGTAAACCGACTTTACAGACAACCATTTTTTTAAATTAAGTTTGTATTAGGATTTTACTATTTACTATGATTATGATTTGGCTAATCTTCCCCAATAGCCTAATTTTTATTTTTTATGTAGAAGAAGAAAGTGAAGATGCGGCTGCAGATGTAACCTGCTTGCCTTACAGAGAATGTTTGAAAATAATTAATAGCATACAGAGAAATTAGTCTCGGGGAACAGCGGTGGCCTCCTATCTTCAGTCTCTAAGAGCCACATCGTCATGAGCACGTTGGCACGCGGAGCCTTCAGGTCAACCATCTCCAACATTTCCACTGCATACAACAGATCCTGGTACTGTTCTGTTCTCTGCTGCATCACGAACTGGTGCGAGTCGGGATACACTGGGAGTATATCTACAAACGAGAGTAAAGTTAAAAAACTGGGCTACTACGAGTCTAATCACGTTTAATCCATATGTATGTACATAGCCGTGTCACTTAGTAGTTTGTCTGCTTGTCTGATGATAGCTGATAGAACGGGGTTGGGGGAACTAGATCGTGTAGTTTCTTGGCACTCTCTCCGAAATGTATCCGATAAAAATCGAAAGACCAGCTACCATGCGCCGATGACCCCAAGTTCTGAAGCTTTTAATTTATCAGTGGGTTGCAATCAATGAGTCTCTTGGCTCTACGCTCAATGGAGTCAAGAGCCTCATGCTGGTAATTAGCTGAACCATCCCAAAGATGAGAACAGTACTCCATACATGAACGGACTTGTGCTTGATACAAATTGAGCAACTATCCCAGTGTGAATAAGCCCAAACTTATAACTAGGTTACCCTGCATGTAGAATATCAGTGCTTCCCATCTCTGTCTAAGTAGGTACAGACTACATTATTCTCAAGTTTGAGCGGTTACACAGCACTGCTTTGAAGGTTTGTCTACTAAGCTTTCCTCATATAAAATTCACAGCAGGTAACTTTTACATGTTACTTATATTACACTTATATTACAGTCCAGTTATCAGTAGTTCGTCACGAAATCAGGCATTGGTTGACCTATTCAAAACAAACAATAACTTCGAGGTACCTAAAAGCACTTTCCACACCAAACTCCTGTATGCGGCGGGCACCGTGAACCGCAAACAAAAGTGCTTCAGCTTAACCTTATCCCAGGGCTTCTCTTTCATCAATATCTCCAAGGATTTCTTCTCTTCCACCCCGCGACAGCCGACTTTTTCGTAGTACGATGACCGAAAGTTTCTTTCGTCCGTCATTTTTTCTTCCACAAAACAGTTTGTATTATTTAAACCATAGGTGATGTGGATTGTTATGTGAAGACTACATGTGAGAACTTGAGAAGATTAAATTAATACTCCAAATTTTTTAATTAATTTCTTTTATAATATATACAGATGGTAAACAAAGATCAACTAAACTTCAACTTCTTCTTTAAATGACGACTATGTTTTTTTTTTTTGGCTTTGTAATCTTGTGCATTTAGCCAGTGTCAAATTATAAAATATATATATTTTTTTATAATAAAATTATGAAATGTTCAGTCATAGTCATGTCATGACCTAAAAGTGGTAGAAACTTTTGTAGTTTTGGAGCGAAGCAGAAGGCGAAAATCACGTTTTTCAACTTTGCATGATTTGCCTACATTTATGTATGCACCATTATTATACATTAACACTCGAAGAATCTGAATTGGAAAATAATACAAAATCTACAACATTTCTAAGAATACGGTGTGACAACTTTTTTTTACCATACCATTTTGTTAACATAGTTACATACAATTTTCTCTGATTTATATAACTTAATAGCTTATAACTTTATTCTATAGCATTTTGTATTTGTTGCTCACGTATTATTTTTTTTAAATTATTTCATGACCATGGATGCATAGTCCTTCAGTCGAAATATTAAACAAATATTAACAATTTCTATTCTTCATAATAAAAGTCTTAGTCACAAGTCACAGTCAAAGTCAAGTAGTCAGTCATAGTCAAGTCATGCCCTAGTAAAGTGGTAGAAACTTTACTAGAGCTTCTATTGGAGTTTTGGAGCGAAGGCGAAAATCACGTTTTTCAACTTTGTATGACTTGCCTACACTTATGCACATTTACTAAGTATTAACGGTTAATAATCCACCATTATTACACATTAACACTCGAAGAATCACAGGTTTTGGAAAATTACACAAAATCAACAACGCCATTTTTTCACTTTCGCGGCGAAACTCCTTGCTCAAGTATAAGAATAAAGTGTCACCAGCATGATGGGAACGCTACCCACTGGTAATGGGTATGGCTTGAGCACTTGAGTTACCTACAAGCTCGATGACTTGTAGGTAACTTAGGTAATTGCTGTATAGATGTATAAAATTTTAGTTTAGTTTTAGGAAATATAGGTAATTGGCCCGTAAATGATTACAACTGAAACTTTTAAAAAATGTATAAAATGTAATAGGCGATAATAATTTACCCGTTATCGGGCAAAATTTCCCGGACAGCAACACTACTTGTACCAAGAAGTTGGAATTTGTCTTCCGCGTTCCGTTTCACACAGTAATTAGATATAAGTAAAGTCGGAGCCGGATGTACAATACCTGTGTATCAATCTAGCATGTATTACTATGTATGTATAGAGTTAAGTATTTAAAAATAACGCAACAATATTGATACTGTTTTTAGTTTTCGTATTATGATTATAAAGTGCAATACATACTACCTACTGCCATAATTATCAAAGAGGAACTTTTTATAAATCATTGTGACAAAAACAGTTGCCATAGAAATTCATAAACAAATTAATGTCGTTTTTGTCAAAATCTAAGCAACAAAAAACAAGAATATCCCTCAGATCGCCATAAAAATAAAAATTGAATTGAACAAGGTTATCTCCAACTTTAAAATATTTTGATTTTAATACGATAAAAAGTATCATGGAGGGAACCGAAGATAAACTTAGTGATTCTGAATTTGTGAAGAAAAAACGAGATGAGCTAAAAATATTCTTTCAAGATACTAAACTTCCTAAAGAAACTATAGACCAGGCAATTGAAAATGAATTGAGACCTATTAAAGAAGGTAAGAGACATTACATTACTGCTACATTTCCTGGAGAAGTTAAATCTGAATATGAAGTAATGACTGGTCAGCCTTTTTCTAAAGTTCAAGAACATAACCATCCTTTAACAGTTGAAGAGATAAAAGAAATGCTAAAAGATAGCCCTATAATCGATGAGAAAGCGCGACAAATACAAATTGTTACTCATAACAGCAATAGTAAAGAAGTTGCTATACCAATGGCCGATATAAACTTGGCTAATTATGACGACATTAGAAAAGAAATCGATTTAGCTGATGGCAATGAAGAGAAACTAAAGAATATAAATTATAAGCACATGCAGTCTCTCGTTTCAACTCTGAAAAATTATCAAGCTAAACAATCAACATCTCACGACAAACCTGTACTTGATGAAAACGAAAGTGCAGATTCTGATGAAAACGAAAAAGATTTTGAAGCTATAGAGAAGGAGGTTAGTAAATACACGGACAAGTCTTATGAAACTCGATATCAAGAGACCAAAGATATGCTACTAGAAATGGCAAATAAATTTGACGATCCTAATTGTGATGATAATAAACCAAAAGTTAAAAGCAGTGATCCAATAACGGATTCTGTACTCAAGGATTCATCTGTCCATTTTGTCAAGGGTCAGAGGAGGCGAACTGTCTTTGAAGAAATAAAAGAACCCTACTCTATCAATAAAGCAATGAATATTCCTATGAAAGATAATCCAGTTACGCCAGACCTTAGTGGAAAAATTAAAACTAATCTATCATCTAAAGTTATTGAGGACGGGGAAATAACAAATGAGGAAGAAGTGTTTCCCAAAACATTTGAAACAAAACTAAAGGCAACTGAAAAAGCATTACGTGATATAAATTTCGTTTTAAATAAAGGTTCTTCATCAGATATAGAAGAAGAAACTTCTGATGAAGCTAAAGAATCGACTCAAAATATAGCGGATGTTAAAGAACACAGATCTGAGGTTAATCAAGAGCAGCCCAAAAATCGGCAAAGGTTTGATGAAAGAATGGAGCAAACCCTGCATAATGCTCTTGAGAATGTATTTGAAATCAGCAGCAATGAAAACAATGACAATAAGGAAATGGAATTTAAAGAAATGAAGAATCTAGCTCGTAATATTGTTGAAGGTGCAGAAAATCTGAGCACACTTATCAGGGAGGATATAACTAATAAGTTAAATAGTATGAATGAACTTTTGAGTGACGTAAATGAAGCTTTAGAAAATTCAAGGAAGTCAAATATTGCTTATCAGCAAATTCAAGAAGACAGTGAAAATTTAAAACGTGAAAGAGAAAATAGTGCATCTAAACTCCAGGAAATTATTGCTGCAGGCAAGGAGTATTCTGATGAAAGTAGCGCTGACAGTCACAAAAGTAACGTAAGTGATTCTCAAATAGATGATATTAATATTGCTATAAGCAAACTTAACTCTGAATTAAAATGTCACGAAGATAGAATTAATCAAAGCAAAGTGAGGTACGAAGAACGAAATAAAGAATGCAGAAACTTTATCAAGGAGGTCGATGAGATTTTATTGAAGTCGAATAAAATTCTTCATCCTGTCATAGAATCTAATACAGAGCTTTCTAAAAGCTTAGATGAAGTTAATAAACTCCAAAGAGAAAGTAACTCAGAAGTAGCTCGGAAGTTTGAAAAAGTTGACGAGAAGGATGAAAAAGTACGCCGAGAACTTTGGGATATCGATTTTGTACAATTAAATGAAAGAAACAAAAATGTGTCTGCTTTTAAAACACAGGAATTAGAGCGGAATAAAAGAATCGACAGTCTTCTTGTTGATATCAAAGACAAAATGAAAGATAATAAAGAAGTATTAAGACTTGCTAACAACTTGTTAAGGAGAGAAGAAACCCGAAAGAAGTCTCTTCTTGAAAACTGTAAACTGAGAGAACTGCCAACTACTGAAATTGATGAAAGAGCTAAAGGTGATTATATCAGTCCAGCGGAGAAAACTGAAGACAATAAAATGATGGGCTTCGTTTCGGAAACAGTGACAGCAGGTAAATAGTAAACACTAAACATTTATAAGTTTTTAATAAAATATGTGCAGTAATACATTTTATGGCCCTTACAGTACAAATACAGGAAGAAAGAATAAGACAGGAAAAAGAGAAGATAAAAACAGTAGAGGCAGAGAATGAGCGAAAGAAACAGCGAGACTTTCAAATTAAGCTGGAGAAAGAGATGGAAGAATTGAACAGGACGCCGCGAATGACGAAGGAGTTCATAAAAAATCATTGCAGACAGCACAAATTGTACTGCACGCCTCATTTGAACGATATTCTTTACCTACATTTCAAGGTATAACTCATTCATAAACATTTAATACAGTTTGGACTTACGGTAGGTAAATGTCATGATACAACTTAGGTATCAGTTTCATTGTTGAGTGATCGTCTACATAATCTACTCTGTCGAGAAACATCTACATTTCAATCGACACTGACAAGGATTCTTAGCGTGTAGCAAAATGGCAAACTAACGCGATTGCTATGTAAAAAAATATTCTACAAGGCGATGTCATTTAGATAACCTTTTGTAAAATCCTTGAAGGTTAGAATAACTGCATTGGTAAAATCTCGACGTTTGACCACCCGTTCAAAATCGAGCAGTAGCGATTTATTCTGAAACATCCGAGACCATTGAACACACGCTCATTGTTTGAAACGAAATAGAAAACTTTATTGTGTATAACTGTGTTTAACAAGATTCTAAAATATTAACATAGGTATCAACAGTTTGTCCTTTTCGGACATACAATATTATATCTTAACTAGCTGCGCCCCGCGGTTTCACCCGCGTTGATAATGATGAAAAGTGATGATGATGATGATGATGAAAAATAGATGTTGGCCGATTCTCATAGATACCGGATAAGCACAAAAAATTTCATCAAAATCGGTCAAACCGTTTCGGAGGAGTATGGCAACGAAAACTGTGACACGAGAATTTTATATATTAGATAATAACTCGAACTCAAAATAATGTAGAATTGTGTTTTTGCTATGTCCAGACTCTGGAACTGTTCAACCGATTTACCACAAACCGGTTTTATTTGAAATATTGCGAAGATAGTTTTAGACCACTAAAACGATGCATTAAATGTTTTTTTTTTTGTGTAGTAGCACTTGACGACGGGTGTGCGCTAGTATGTAATAATAAAAGTACTATAAGGAATACTAAACAAGCCATGTAAATGCCTACAAAAGATTTCTCCCTATTTGTAGACCGATTCTCAAATTCTTTTTTGTTTGGTAGATTATACTCCAGTGGTGGTCCCATATACATTTTATCAAAATCGATCAAGCCAAAACCAAAATATAAGCGGTGAAGTCGGTATTTTTAAGCTTTGCTTATTTTTAAATTATCTCACATCTTAATTTTCCACCAACCAACTCTTGACACTAAGAAAAAAAAAACAAAATATCGGATACGCAATATCCAATCAAGTTTAGATCCTCCTCCTCTTCGGATGTTGAATAAAAATTACCTCTAAAAAAAAACTCACCTGTGGTACGTGAAAAAAAATAATTTCACCTACATTGAAGGGAAAGGAAAAATGTGACTGAAAAAAAAATAGAGATTCTTAATATACACAGTTTCAACGAATTAACAAAGCCATACATTCGTGCTTGTGGTAAAAAGAAATAAAACTCCAAAAAGTTTTTAGCAGAGCGTAGTTTCGATCTACGGACCTCTGGGTTATGGGCCCAGCACGCTTCCACTGCGCCACTCTGCTCTATGACGATGCAGTCCAAATTATACATTGGTCTCCACACGCTAAGAGACGTAATCTTATTTTATTATTATAATATTGTGTTGCGTAACATGTATTTTATTTGAAATGCTAAGCAATTGATAATTGCTTTTAATTTGCAGTTTTGTTTATAGCTCAGATATGAAAAATAATAAAAAATAGATCTTATGTAACTGGCATAAGGTTTACATTTGCAAGCGCCCTCTACTGGCTAGTAGAGCATAGAGATGACTCACTGATTGTAAAGAAAGAAGTATAATCATAATAGAAATAAATGTATTTCTACTATGTTGTAATATTCATACCGCGGCTAATATGATATGCCGGTGTATTGCCACAGATATTGGATTGTATAATTTGTATAACAACGTATAGTAAAAATATATTTCCAAGAAAGTGACGGCAGATATTTGTTAAATTTGCGTATGAAGTCATCTCATGATAAAACATTTTCATTCAAATTCTTTTAGGAAAGTTTTAGTAACTTTTAGTATTTTACTAGTAGGTACATTAACAACTACGTAAGTAATATATACCTAAATCTGGCTGAGATCGACAATGTTTTTCAACCGGCTTCAAAAAAGGCGGAGGTTCCCAATTTGACTGTATGTTTTTTTACCGACTTCCCAAAAAAGGAGGACGTACTCAAGTCGACTGAATTTTTTTTTCTTAAATTGTGTTGCCTCATAACTTTTCTCACGTGAGCCAATTTCGAAAAATTTTTTTTAGTTTGAAAGATGTTGCTTTCTAATTGATCCCATTTAAATTTGATCTAGATCTGATCAGTAGTTCTTGAAATATCGTCAATAATGTCTATTTTGTGGCGAATAATGCGTACTTTGACGATGTTCTAGTTTACCCGACTTCAAAAGTTACTTCATAACTTCTTTCGTTGTGCGCCGATTTTGATGATCCTTTTGTTATTTGAAAGCTGGTGCTTTTTATGTAATCCTATTGAAATTTGATCAAGATCTGATCTCTAGCTTTTGAGTTATAGTCAATAATTCGTGTTTATACATTAAATCTGATCAAGGTTCCGAAGATAAAGCGGTGAAGTCGGTTTTTTAAGCTTTGCTTGCGTTTAATTATTGTATGTATGTTACCTCATGACTTCATTCTGGGTGAACCGATTCTGATGATTTTTTTTGTTTGAAAGCTGGTATTTCCCAATCCCATGTGGTCCCATTTACATCTGATGACGATCGGACCAGTAGTTTTTGAGTTATCCTCAATAATACTTATTTAATTAATTAAATCTGATCAAGGTTTTCGAAAACAACGCGGTGAAGTCGGTTTTTAACCGACTTGAAAAAAGGTGGAGGTTCTATGTTCGACTGTATGTATTTCTTTTAAATGTATGATCACTGATTTCTCCCCCATTTGTGGACCGATTCTCAAAAATGTTTTTTTTGGTAGATTATACTTCAGAGATGGTCCAGTAGAAATTTTATCGAAATAGATCAAGCCAAAATGATCGGATTTTTAAGCTTTGCCTACATTCAAATTATTGAAGCTTTGCTTGCGTCTAAATTATAGGCATTCTTATTCACTTTCTGCGAGAGCGAACGCGAATGAGCGAGCGTTTAAGAAATAATTTAAACGCAAGCAATGCTTTAAAAAACTGACTTCACCGCTTCATCTTCGGAACCATTGATCAGTTTAAATTAATTAAATACGCAATATTGAGGATAACTCAAAAACTACTGGTCAGACCTTGATCAAATTTAAGGACCACAAGGGAAGCACCAGCTTTCAAATAAAAAAAGAATCATCAAAATCGGTTTCACCTAAAAGAAGGTCTGAGGTGACACACAAAAAAAAATACAGTTGAAGTGAGAACCTCCTCTTTTTTTCTGAAGTCGGTTAAAAGTTAATTAAATACCCAAAAACTGTCTACTCCCGTGTACTTATGAAATTAGAACTATAAGAATTAGTGCTGTATATATAATACGATCATTTCTGTAGAACTTACTTATAAATTTTCAATGTTTTGTATTGATTTTACGTTTGTGTCAGGCGTTTATGCTCGGCTCGTTTTATATCAAAATGATCTTTTTCCAATAACGAATCTGGCAGGAAAGGTCACGATACCAAATATAGATTGTTTGTATGTCAACTTAAATCTGATTAGGTAATGATAGGAACTTATTGTAGGTACCTTGTATCCAACTTATTAACCGACTTCTTGCGTTTCAATTATTATCCTACTAATATTGTAAATGCCAAACTTTATGAGGTTGTATGGATGTTTGTTACTCTTTCACGCTAACACTGCTGAATGGATTTTAATTAAACTTTACAGTAATATAGCTCATACATCCTACTAATATTATAAATCCGAAATTTAGTGTGTAAGTATGTTCGTTCCCTTTTCACGCTTAACGGCTGAACGGATTTGGATGAAATTTGGAATGTACATAGATTAGATAGGGCAAAGCCGCGGGGCACGGCTAGTCAGAATATAATTTATATAGATACTAGCCGTGCCCCGCGGCTTCGCCCGCTATTATCAAGTTAAAAAGTAGCCTATGTGTTAATCCTAGGTATAATCTATGTACATTCCAAATTTCATCCAAATCCGTTCAGCCATTAAAGCGTGAAGAGGGAACAAACATACTTACACACTTACACACAAACTTTCGGATTTATAATATTAGTAGGATTTGTAGGATTGAGTAAATTGGTTAAAATATAAGAACTCCGTCAATTGCGAACTATTTTGGTGTGCGCTGCAAATACTGTTAGAATTACACGAATGTAATGTGTAGTGAAAATGTTTCTCTTAAATAGTTCTACAAAAAGACGGCGACAGCATATATCTATATTTTATGTGTAACCAATTATTGCCAAAATAGTGAACCATAAATACAATAACATTGGGTTAAAGTATAATATTAACTACGCGGACGAAGTCGCGGACAAAAGCTGGTATGAAATAAAATTTCCAATTTAAGCACCCAAATTTAAAATCAAAACATAAATATTTATGTAAACCTACGAATACTTTTCAATGCTAAATAGGCACTATCTCTCCCGATGGAAAGTGAAGATGCAGCCGAAGATGTAACATGCTCGCCTAGAAGATACCTATTCACTACACAGGCCGCTAACTTCACACTGGTTCCTCTACACCCAAAACAGAACCAAATGAGAATTATTTCTACACGGAACAGAGCCCGGTACCCGCGGCGTAACGCAAGGTGCAATCAATGAATCCTCTTTTTTTCAGGGGTTCGCCAAGATTGAAAATCTGGAGGAGTACACAGGCCTGAAGTGCATTTTCCTTGAAAACAACGGCATTCAGAAGATCGAAGGACTCGACACGTTGTCTGATCTCAAGTGTTTGTACCTGCATTATAATGTCATCAGGAAGATAGGTGTGTATATTAAGATTCAGATTCAGATTGTTTATTGCCTCCATATATACAGTACAAGGTGTTACTGTTACATTCCAAAAGGTAGGTACAATGTCTCTTATGGACCCTGTCGGGCGCAGCAACTTAAGAGAGAAGAGGACGCAATTCTTAATTATAAAATTTAAATATTGTCTTTTAAGTAGTCATAAATTGAGTAGTATGCTTTCGTTATTAATAGTTGTTTGAGGTTTTCAGGAATTTCGTGCTATTTATTTCATTTGTAAGTTAATAATTACCTTCCAAGGGTATGTAAGGTTTTCATGCATCTTTTAAGCGTATTGATAAGGGGAGATATACGTCAATGCGAGCATCTTTTTAACCATAGCCAATTTTCTCCCTTACATATTTGCACATAAAGGTGTATTTTGCATAGCTTATATTACGACGGTTACAGAAGGTCACGCGTGGCAATCTTTGAATTTTTATGGTTTTTTTTCGTGAAAGTGCGCCTCAAAAAAAAGCTCACCATTTAACATAAATTATTCTTAATTGGTATATGTATTATTGTATGGTCCTAAAATGTAATCCTTTTGCACCGGGTACAGGCAGGGTTATTCAGTGATTTTTTTTACTGTTACACGCTTCGGTTTTAAGGTTTAATTAGGTTGACATATAAATAAAACTTTTAGATTTATAAACCATATTTAATATTCAATAGAATACTAACTATAAAGACTTACAGTCTAACATACTGTCTGGGTCATCAAATAGCTTCACAATTTAATCCTGAACAAGATTTAGTGTAAAACAGGTTTTTGCCATACTGTATTAAATAATTCCCCAGATATTCCATCGAAAATCTATTTGATTGTCTTCGTTGATTTTACGTGAGCTGCCTTTTCAGAGAACTTGGACGGGTGCCCTCAGTTGGACACATTGAATCTGGACCACAACTTCGTGCCGATGATCGAGAACTTGGACGTGGTGCCCGACCTGCACACTCTGAACATGGCCCACAACATGCTGTCGTCTGTTGGTGAGATTCCTTTTTACCAAAACTAGAAGTCGCGAAGCCCCTTTAACACTTCTGGTTTCTATAAGCTTTTATTTAGTTTTACCTTTCCCGTTATCTATTTGGTCTGGTAAAAGCTCGATTTAGAAAAAAAAGTATAACTTGTTACATCTCTGAGAAGAGCATGTCATATTAAAGTTTTGGCTCTGGTAGTTATCGTGTGTGTGATGTGAAAGTTTCCGGCACCCACGACACAAGTCATAGAACTTAGTTTGGAGCTGTGAGCGTGAAAGCGTTTATTTATTATACAGGGTGGACCAAAAAGTTACGTCCAGGTCCAAAGAGTCCCCGAGGTATCTGGAAATACATAGGTTATTTCAGATACCCTAGGGAGTAAGGCATTTATTATTTTTTGGACGTCAGTGTTTGGTCCACCTGTATACCTGCGAGGTATACTTGCTATACCTGCGAGTCATGGCTCGAGACAGTTATAGACATGAATAATGTGGCTTACTAGTTCTTAGGGCGTTTAAATATCGGTAAAAATATTAGCAAATATACACTACAGAAACGTTTCAGTCATTATTTTCACATATAAATAATTTGATGAAGTAAGTAAGAAGGTAGTAATTCGTATACAATGATTAAATTACGACAGCTTGTGTTTTTCAGTGGACCTGGAGCACCTGAAGACCTGCAAGAACCTATCGGTACTGGACCTGTCCTATAATCGGCTGGAAGACCCGCTCATTGTAGATGTGCTCGCCGATATGATTGTATTGAAAGGTATAAATGTTGTACTTATATCAAGATTTTTTTTGATTTTTGCATTTCGCATCCTCGGATCTCTCGAAAGTGTTATTTTTCACTAACTTTTAGTAACTATTATCTAACATGTGCCCGAATCCATTGTCATGTCCTGCCGTTTATGGGTCTTAGGGTGCTTTTCCACCAGAGATGTGCTACGATGACATGGATGCGTTTGATGTCCATGTAGCATAGCACAGGTGGAAGCGGATTCAACTAAGCCATGTTATAGAAGGATGCGTGCTACGGATGGTCGCGAGTGGTGTTGCTGCGCACAGCAGAGTACCTACAGTAGGCGCATGTTTCTCACCGAAAGAAGACAGCTATACCTCGAGGCGCTGCATCTTCATAGCAAATCTTACTCGCTCCGCTACATAACTCACATAGTTTCGTAGAGCTTTCACATCCTCGCAGTATAGCTGCACATCTATGCTGAAAAAGCACCTAAGGGGGACAGGGTTTCGAAACTTGTCTCCTATGTTAGGTTGTCGGCGTAACGAGATCTCGCGTGTCCTATTTTTATTTTGGCTTCGCAATCTTGTGCATTTAACCAGTGTCAAGTAATAATATATTTCTAGTGTAGTATTGAAAGTCCTAGTCACAAGTCACAGTCAAATTCAAGGTCTACTAATTTTCCATGTCCAGTCATGTTCCATGTCCAGTCATTTCTATTCTATTCTATTCATAGTCATAGGTGAAAATCATGTCTTTTAATTTTGTAATAACCTCTACACTTATGCACATTTACTGAGTATTAACGGTTAATAATCCACAATTATTACACAATAACTCGAACAATCTCAGGTTTTGAAAAATTATACCTACAAAATCAACAACGCCATTTTTTCACTTTCGCGGCAATATCCCGTGTCCCCAGTTCTCGTCCTGACCGGCAACCCAGTGGTGAGGCAGATCCCGGCGTACCGCAAGACCCTGACCCTGCGGCTGAAGGAGCTGCTCAACCTGGACAACCGGCCCGTGTTCCCGCGCGACCGCGCCTGCGCAGAGGCGTGGCAGCGCGGCGGCGTCAATGAGGAAATCGCCGAGAGGAGGCGGTGGGTTGTAATGACGACTTTCATGATGAAAAGAACCTAACCAATAACTGATTTTCAGGCGGAACTCATGCATGACATCACGCGTGACAGGACTCGTGTGACGAAGTGTCTTATTATCTGTAGTACGATTTATTATCATTGCCTGGCTGTGTGTACCGAAATATAGTCGTAGAATCTGTCACTAAGCTTGCAGATCCAGCTATTCTCCTTTGATCGATAGCCGTATACGTATAGGCAGGCAGTGATACTTTTACTAGATTGGAAGAGGTATCATTTCAGGTTTTTTATATTGGATTTATACTACAGATGGATAGCGAAAGACCAGGAGAAGGTGATGCAGAGCGTCCGCTACCTGATCAATATGAGGGACGAGAAGAGAGCGATCCGTGACGCGCGAGAGAAGGAGGACAGAGAGAAACTAGGGCTTCCACCGAAGGTCATCATCATTTTAAACATCTTGCACTCATTAATCAGGTTTCCTTTTATTTGAAGCCGTCTATAGGGGTTGCCAAGGCGACTCAAATTCTAATTTGGGGGGTTAGTCTGCACTGACATCCCCCTCAGGGTGTTTTATACATTGCCTCCTGTCAGCGACTATCCAACCCATTTCAACTCCTTAAAATATGAAAGGATATGGCTTTGGGTCACTGACTTAGGTACTGATCCAGCGTTGTAAGTGTTACTGTTTCGTAAGGAACTTATACTACAGCTCAAACAGGTGTTTGAGCTGTAGTAGGTATAAGCTCCACTATATTTCATATGTCATGATTTTATAATATATCTGTATCAGTTAATATGTTTCAGATTTAATATCGGCTAGATAAAAATATGCAAACTAATCCTGTCATTATCTAAAAGTCTCCGCTAAATCATTCGGTTAATGTAACTAACTGCTCGGTGATTATCGAACATCCAGCTTAATTCTAATGAACCTACTTATCCAGTTTATTGATCACCCAACATTAACAAGTACAAACAAAACCTGGATAAGGATTTTATGCTCTCCAGGAAGAAGAAACTGAAGACGATAAGAGAGAAGACCAAGATGTAAAGGAGGTCGAGGCTGTTCCGCAGAAAAAGAACGGCGGCATGTTGATCGACATGATGTCCGGCTCCGAAGAAGAAGAAAGCACCAGTGATAGCAGCGAGACTACTGAGGAGGAAGGTAAGGTATACCGGTGAAATGTTTTAATCTGAATTTCATGTAAGGGACGGTGTAAGCGACGCTTTTTGAGGTCTAATAGATCAAATGATGATACCAGGGTAAAAAAATATCCAATTAGTCCGTCAGTTTTTCTTATTTAACAAAACCATAGAAAGCAAAGATAAAGAGCGGCAAAGCTCGTGACGTCACGCTTCGAAATAAAGCGTAATGAGGCGTGACGTCACGCGAAATTTCAACGCACTATATCTTCGTAATATTTTGTTTATTTGACAAAAACAGCTAAATCGTTTACTCTTATTGATTGATCGCGGCAATAGAAATAGTTTTTTAGTAACCAAGATTATCATTAATGGATTGATTTGGTGCGATATATTACATTTTTATACACAGTTTTTAGTTGTAGGTATATATTGTTCTCTAGCGCATATATAATATGGACAGCCGACCAACGAAGCCTAAGCCCAATAGAATATACAGGAACAGCCCTCTTTTCTCACTTCCACATGCTTCTACGAATTACCGGCAGAATAGCTTTGTCTACCGCGCATGTAAAACGTTTAGTGATTTATCGAAGGAAAAAGTCGACCTTGACCTTTTCCACACTAGTATACCAACAATGAGGCGTATAATTGGCGATACTTTTTTTAATCAATATATTTAGTGCTTTGGATTATACTTATACCGTATTGATAGTGAGTGCAGTTCATCTTAATTTTTGTTTGTTCCCAGTGATTATTCATCACTGGTTATTGTAAAAAACAAAAAAAAGCAACGTTATTTAATAAATATTTAAATAAAGGGAAAAACACTTATATAATTAATCCTACATGTTTTTTAAGTTATTTAATATCTATGAGTGGAGACTTTTAACTAACTCTTTGTTATATACTAAAATTGCCATATTGTATTACAATAGTTGTTAGTCTTCCTACAAAATAAATAAATAAATAAATAAATAAGCTAAGTTTCGATATTATTCTAGAAACGCCAACATCGAAGATCGAATGGTCCCAATTAGACCTGGGCAAGCGCCTGGTTCAGGAGATTAAAGAGGAGCAGCCACCTCAACCAGCCCAGCCGACTGAATATTGGTACGGCTACCGGGGGGATGCGAAGCCGCGAGCCGGAGCCAACAGCACCAACACCAAGTGAGTTTCAATGGGTCCGCAATCCTCCACTTAATAACTACAGCAAAGTTTTTTTTGACAAAAAAATCCTTTCACCCTCACATTAAGTTTGATGAGTTGTATCGTGGATGTTGGAAACATCCACATCACTCACACATACCCACACCCTGAAACTTGCCCTTGGGTAGATAATTTGTGAACTTGACTTTTCTGAACTTATTTACCTACATTAATCAGAACAGCTGAAGCTATTTAAGAGCAACCTTCCTAATGTCACCTATATTGTCGTCGTTTTTCAGAAATGTCTCTTCAGACGTCGAGGCGATCAGCAATTTGTTGTTCAATCAACAACCACATGTTGAAAGGAAGAATGTGACAAAAATTTTGGAAGGTAAGCATATGTCGTAATATCCAATCAGTGGCTGTGGACCACGTCTGACGTGCAAACTAATCTCACATTAATTCCCTCCACTACCTAATGCTTCAGATATTAAGTATCGTGTATTTCCAGTAAACTCTACACATTTTTACATTGAAATACCCATAAAAGTAACTTTAAAGTAAAACGCGTTGGTCTCAAGATGCAAATTATTACAGCAATAAATTTCTGTATGTGTGCATTTCTGTCTTTTCAGAATCAAAGAAAAAGAAGGTTCAAATAACTGAAATAGAAGAAGAAAAAGAGAAAATAGAAGTCGTTGAAAAGAAACCACTAATAGAAATAATTGATGCATACGAAAAGAAAATACAAGATTCCAAAAACGAGCAATCTAAATCTACCAGACATGATGTCCAAGAACTGACAGGCATCGTTGAAGAAGGCAACCTTATTATAGACCACGATAAGAAAAAAGCCACACTGAAAGCAAACAGCAAGCCAGAAAAGCCTTTGAAACAGGTAATAATAAATGAAGTTCCTGTAACGCCTACGGATAATAATGATGGTAAAGAAGAAGAAAATAATAAATCCAATGAAATTAAACAGACTAAGAAGACGGAAGATGAAAATCCAAAGACATCTAATGAAAGCGACACGAAAGAGAAAACACGACCAACTGGTATGGATACACTAACTTAAATAAACATTCAGTAAAAGTTCTAAGTTATGAACTGCCCGTTGGGTACGCGTTCGCCTTCTTGGATATCGGGTTTGAATTCCGCCGGAAACACAAGTTTTTTCCTAAGAGAATTTGTGTTTCTTGTTCAGGTTGTGATTGTATATGAAGTGAATCTTTACGGCACCCACGACACAAGTCATCAAACTTAGTGTGGGGCTGTGAAATCGTTTTTTTATTTTTTGAACGTTTAGAAGCATGGTATCTCTTTATTTAGAACTTTATATAAATAAACCTAGTCCCTATTCATATTCTTGATCAAATCTCAGTTTTACTGGATGTGGTGCTTCTACCACCAATGTACGAATAGATCCATAATTAATAGCTTTAAAATGATTAATATTTGCGAATAGATGACCTACAAAGACAACCTGTAACTGTGTCTTTTGTCACTACATCGTGTTAATAGATCGATCTATTCTTCTATAGTTAATATATAGAGACCATTTTTGAGTCAAAATAGTATCGTTTTATGTGTTTATGTGTTTGAGATTGAAAGATGTATCCCTGTATACGATACGAACGTTATAATTTCAGCCCAAAGTCAAGGCGAGGGTGTCGCCCTGATAAACTACATGCACCACATGAATAATCCGGAAAACGACAATGATGATGACGATATGAAGCCAAGCGCTGAAGATCTGGAGATCTTCGCAGAGTTAGATCGGGATCAGGAAGAGTGGCAGGCCAGAATTGATAGAGGGGAGCCAGGGATCGATCCTATGGTAAACTTGTCGAAGATAATTATCGCATCTCACTACTATATAGCTAAGCCAAATGACTCGAAAGAAAGTCTTTCTCTCTGTTTTTTAACAGCTGGACCGATAGAATATGAATTATAGAGAAAACATATTTTTTTTTATTTGAAGTCTTAGACGGGTAATCGTACTGTAATATCCCGCAAATATTTAGGATATTACTATTACGTATAGTTGCCAATATCTGCTACAATTGGCTCTAGCTTAGCGACTATGGAGAGTGGCTTTAGACAAGTTATTTATTCTATTAATGCATGACCTAAGCGAAAGTTGTGAAAGAAAGGAAACCTATATTAGTCATAATTCGAAATGTGTTTCTTTCTTTTAGAGAATTTATTCATTAGTAGCTAACTGCTAAATTATTGCTATTACATTAATCATGTTCTTATTATTTGAGGTCCATTTGTCATTTGTTCAGAATCCCTTGAGTCCTTATATTGTACGACCAATAATGCACGGCCTGATAATGTACGGCAAATAATTCGCAACCAGTAATCTGTGATATGGCTTCCATTATCAGGTTGTACATTATTGGATGTGAAATAACAACACGGACCGATTCTGTACAGCCGATAATACGCTGCCAACATAACGCAGTCCACCAATATCTGAATTCAGTGTACACGAAATATCAGTTCGAGCAATACTGGCCGTACAATACAGGTCGGAAAATATTAGTACGAGCTGGTAATGTACGGCCAATAATACACAGCCGATAATTTCATGTACAAACAAATGTCAAAGTCAAAGCCTCGTTTTGATTATCCAGTAATTTCAAGAGGGCAAGGACCTTCCTCCCATATTATTTTTCTTTTAATAACTTTGTTTTGTGCGCTTCGCCGGCCGCTGCCGCGGCAAATTAGCTTCTCTCGCTCGGCTCACGCTTTGTTTTGTCTCAGTTCAAACCTAACCTAACCTAGACTTGTAGCCACTTTTATAAAGACCACAGAGAAGCAAATGTTTTTAATGTTCTTATGTTAGAACTTTTTAATAGTCTGTGCCAACTTCCTAGCGACTGACCTAAACAAAAGAGGTATCGTATAGAGAGTATATGTTTGTCTATGGTTGGCTTCCAATTATTGGCTGTGCAATACTGGCCGTACAATATTGACACCGTGATTTTACATAGCCAGTATTGCACGCACAGTATTGCAAACCCTGATATTTGGAAGCTAGGTACATGAATTTATTGGAATTATTGGCCGTATATTATCAATACGAACCAATTTTGTACAGGCAATAATTGGCGACCCGGAAAAGAACGGCCTGATATTATGAATCCAGGTATATGAATTATCAGGGTGTGCATTATTGGCTGTACAAAATCGGGCCGTGAAATATCGGGTCGTACATTATCGTCTCACAATCCCTTCATCATTATGTTATTTAACTATTCACCTGGCTCACATTCAACACAAGCAATGCAAGAACTGTAAGGGTGGTTCCGTTACGTTCACAAATATAACAAGTAACTACCTAGGTATAATTTAGCTTCGTTTTGTTCACAAATATAACAAGGGGCGTTTCGGGGGGGTTACAGAACGAATTTACAAACCCTATGTAACTTTGCAGAAGCACTACGATAAGAAGATAATGGATGAGTTCCACAAGGCTCGCGAGCCCACACCGGCGCACTTGATCAAAGAGAAATCTCGTTACACTACATACAGAACCGATAACGCGTTCGACAGGATCGCACTCAGCCAGCTTACATCGGGAGACAAGCCTGGTAAGTTGTAAAAGTTAAGATCTCCCAACCAGGCAATTCGAAATGAAATAAAAAACTACTAAGATATCTGGTGAGATCACCAATGCAACTTCTCGAAACGCCGAGGTAGGTAGCGTAAAGAGAATAATTTCAAAGTTATCATAGGACAGAAGGATCTTCGACGAGTTATTCGAGGTAATAACTATTGCCTGACCTACGTACCAAATTGTAAAAAGAAGATGAAGAACATGTTATTTTCAGATGAGAACAAGGTGAAGCTGACGCACGTGCCCGGAGCAGTTCTTTTCCAGTACTTGGATCAGAACAATCCCGGACCTGCCAAGATCGAGTACGAAATCGGAGAAGAGAAGATAGATTCTGGACGTTAGATCAATTGCTCTTTATCTCTTCTTTTTTTAAGCCTTTATCTCTTCTTTTTTTAAGCCTTTATCTCTTCTTTTTTTAAGCCTTTATTTAATTTCACCAGTCCTAACTAACACTAACGGTCTGTAATCAAATCTTGCAAGCCAAATTAGACCCATTCCCCGATATCCGATTCGACTCGAATTTGGTGTATTTATGTATCTTCGGTGACAATACAATTATAAGGTACCATGCAGCTGGTCTGTTGGCCGGCCAACTTCTGAACTAAACATGATAAGCCCATCGAGTTTGGGCTCGTTTGATTCGTATAGAAAAGATCTTTGTTTATATAACTTTCTTTATTTGCAACTGGTAAAAGCTTAGTTTTAAAACTTTTTAAGTATTACTTGTTATTTCTGAGCAGTCACGATACTGGCGTATTGATTTATGTGTCATTGCTTTATCATTTTCCATCAAATTCGAGTTTTTTTCACCATAACCGAAGAGTTTAGCAGAAAAAGCATGAAAGTAATAGATAAATGATGTAGAAATGAGTGGGGTAAGATATATAGCTGGAGAGACTCTGATGGACAAAATGAGGGATATTGTGATTAGGGAAGATTGCGGCGTGGTAGAAGATGTAGTGACAAAGATTGAGAAAGGATGGTTTGGACATGTAGTAAGGATGGACGACAGTAGATTGACGAAGCAAATTTATAAGGCGAGTGTAAATGGCCAAGTTGGTAAGGGTCGATCTAAGCGAACGAATCTTCTACCAAATCGAAAACGTCTTGAAAAAAGGACAGATCATAAGTATGAAAAGACTCATAAATGCAGGAGAAGCAAAAGATGTTTGTCAGGATCGTAGCAGGAGAAGAGAAGTGGTCTCTGCCTACCCCAATGGGAAAGAGGCTTGACTATATGCATGTATGTATGTATGTATAACCGAAGAGGTCGCATCGTCACTTTCCGTCAGGTGAGATAGCGGTCAAATGCTTGCCTATCCAGCATGAAAAGAGGTAAGATATATAAAGATACCAATGAAAAAATGTCTGGTATTGACAACTCAAGACGAGGTCGTTTCATTTCATCTTCGTAGATTTTTAGGAAACAAGATTTAGTTTTTGCATACGACTAAAATTTAAAGTCCTATAGTAGACCCTGGAATGTATATTGACTGTATTGCGTCCATATAGAAGAATATTGTTTGATATTTTAGCGTCATCTGGTGAAACCGACTCCATAAGTATATCAAGCTCTGACAGTTCTGATGATATTATACAAGTGAAAATGCCACCTAAGCTCACAAACCGACCCAAAACAGCCAAGTCAACCAAAGTGGCAGAAGATCGAGCCAAAGTTGAAGAAGCAGAAGTAAAGCAAGGCTCTTCTAGGGGCGTAGCTTCAACAGCAAGCGGTGAAAGCTCCGCAGCGGGATCCAAAACTAGTAATGATCCAAAATGACTTACAATAAATATCTAAGTAGATATATAAGTTGTGGCACGATTTTTGAAGTTGAACTTCTGATCTGCAACCTTTTTGTGTGACGCAAAGTGGTGGATGTAAACACTGTGATTAATAATTAAAATGTTTGCCGGTAATACATAATTATCAGTTTTATCATGTCTTTACGACACACTCTGTTTTTATGTTCATCTATAAAAACGCATAGTAGATTGCTACCTTTTAGATTTTGACAGCCAGATAAACAGGTAGTACAGAACAGCTATGCTATATACATGTAGGAGATTTGGGAAAGAAGTCAACAATTTCATTGTTTGAATGTAGGTACGCTTGCCTTTTGGCTAAAAACAGATATTAATCATCCGTGTAAGGATTCAACTTGTAACCATTATCTTTTTTATAAGAAACTAGCTTCACTTTTAAAGTAACAAAAATGCATTTCTTTAACATTTGCATTTCTCCATTTGGAAATTATATTTCTAAGTTAAAAATGTAGACCTCCATCACAGATCTGCCAAAGTGCTGGTCTTTCAACAGTATCTGTGAATGTTGCAGCGGACCCGAAGCCCCGGCCGATGGCGTCGTACGACACGTTGACCAACGTAGACCGCGGGGAGGCGAAGCAGTGCATCATAAACACCATCAACTCTTACGAAGACGACCGTTTTCCATCTCAAGGTAACTACATAAATTAGCTAAAGATTACAGTATTCAAACAGGGCGTCGTACTCGTAACAGCAGCAGGAGCAGCAGGTGGCGTAGTGGAGGTAAGCTTCATAAACCCACTTCACCGCATTATAACAACAAAACAAACTGGCACACGTCATCCATTTATGGTTGACATACCTCCAGTTTGCTCTAAGTGTTTCGCTTCTACGTTTATTATCCATAAATACTGCGGTGTGGAACTAATTGCCTACAAAAGGTATTTTTAAAATTTTGCTACGAGGCTGTTGATGTCCGTGCATAACAATATCCTCTTCCTACACAAAAATATGCTAAGTCTCACAATGTGTTCTTCCGTGCTGTTAAGTGCTAATAAATGTAACTTATAAATGTAATATTAATTTGACCTGCCTCCAAGTACCTTGTTAATATAGAAGTTTCTATTCATCTCAATAACAGTTAAATTGTGTCAGGTGTGACTTCGAACCCGTCCACCAACGCGGAGATCGAGCAGTCTGTAGCGGGCGCCATCTTGGACCGCACGCTACAGTACGAGGAGCGCGCGCGCTTCCAGCAGTACGACGTGATCTCCAGCCACGCCGGGAACATCGACAACCGGACCAACGCCATCATCGAACACATCTCCGACCAGCTCGAGAACGAGTACACTGTGAGTACTGACATACCATGACGGATGTTTCCTGGTAACATAGAATGGGAAGTGAGTGTGAGTAACACCCGTATCTTGGTAATTAGTTCCTTCCTATAAGGTTAACATTTTATTAAGTACTTCTTATCTAGGTCGTTAAAACATTAAATGAAAAATTTGATTAACAAAGAAGACAAAATAAAATTTAAATCAAGCTTGTGTGTTGTTACTTGCCATATATTATATATACCTATAACTATTTGTGCCCTTTTGTCGATTTAAATTTTTGCCACAAATAAATCTATGTCTTATGTCTATATGTCCATACAATACTTTAAAAAGTTTTTTTTAGAATCAAACTTTAACCAGTTGTAAATAAAAAAAGGACTTAATAGTTAGGAACTTGTCAAGACGAATGAATCGAGCCCAAACTGATGGGTTTATCTTGTTAATTCAGAAGTTTCTATGACCATCTTCCGTCTCTATCATCAGACCAGTCTGATGACGGTGGCCATAGGAACTTGGTTCCATGGTACCAGCCCATTGTCACCGAAGTTACACCAAATTTGAGCCCAATCGGACATCGGGAAGTGGGTCTTTTTAGCTTGTAAGATTTGATTACAAACCGACAAATAGACAGACAACGGGACAGATGAAACTAAATAAGTAAAAGCTTGGAATAAAAAGTAGAGACAGCTTAGCGTACTGACATAAATAACGGTAGAAGGAGCATCAAGAAAGAACGATTTTTGTTATCATTGCCAGGCAAACGTTTCACTACTATCTTTCCTAATGGTAAGTGACAATGCGGTAGAGCGTTGCTTATGTTTGAACACCGTAGGTAGTACTCGTAGGTACGTAGTACTAAAACAGAAACATCTGTCTACTTGTGCCAAACGGTGTTCCGGTAGCTATTTTTGAGAGCCTTGGGGCATCCTACCCTAGAGGCAGCGCGGTAGCTCGGTTGAGAGCGATCAAATGTGTACCTATTGGAAATCTTAGATTCTACGTAACATTAATTGCAATAAATGTTTCACTTTGATGCAATGATGGTTTATAACATAATGTCATTACTACGACCGACACGAACGAAGCAACATTTATTTTGATAATAACGTTACAATCAGATAATAACCGCAGATGTGTTTTTTTCTAGCTTCCCGAAGTTTCACGTATCCTGGAAGTTCACATGGACATCGCGGAACAAAGATGGCGCGCGGGCGAGTTCGTACCTCGCTCTGAAGCGGAACCAACAGACGTTGATGACAATGAAACTACACTCACGCCGGACCAAGAGCCTTCCCTGGAAGAAACACTGACTGAAAATAATGAGGAAAACGCTGGAGTAGAAGAGAATCTAGCCAGAGGCGAACACAACTTGGCTGGTGCAAAAGAAGAAAACTTATACAGAAAAGGTGATATACCCAGAGAGAAACCAATATTAAACGCCACCGATTCAGGTATTGGCAATGATTCCAAAGACGTAGCCGAGGATCAAAACGATTCCAAACTATACGAGTCACTTGAAGAGAATGTCATCAACGAATCAGGCGGTGACGAGATATTCGAAGATTGTGTTGATGACGTCGCCCAGGACAACGAGCTCGATGGCGAAGATAAAGGGAAAGGTGACTTCGATCGCGTTAAAGTGAATTACTCTTTGGAAATGAAACTAGCTTTAGGTATTGAAGATAAGAAGGAGTAATCTGCACACCCTATGATATATTTGATAATTTCATTAGATATTTTGCTGGCTAAATTAGCGCGCCACCATCCTTAGAAACGCTCTTTATCAGCCGTCCTGAAACATCTACTTCAAATGACATATTCGAATAATAATTTAAACGCAAGCAAAGCTTAAAAACCGACTTCAACGCTTTATCTCCGGAACCCTTGTTCTGATTAAATTAATTAAATACCCATTATCGACAACTCAAAAATTACTGGTCTTGATCTTGATCAAATTGAAATGGAACCGTATTACAGAAACTTGTGGATTGGGTTATGCTTGTATTAGATAAAAACTTTTTTTTTTTATTTGTGACAGGCTAGTGTTTGACCACTATCTCACCTGATGGTAAGTGACGATGTGATCGAAGCTGGTAAACACACTAGACCTGGAATACGCAGGCTCTCAAGGATAACTGCCGGAACACCGTATTTGGCTTGGCGGCAGACTTTCAACTTGATGGTGGTAAGCTACTTTGGTAGCAAGCCAGGCGAGCAACTCACAAAATGCTCTACCACCTCTCAAATGTCACCTGATTAGCACCACCCGGGGACCACGTGTAGGGAGTCAGACTTAAGGGGTATCCTCCTACGGACGTGGGTGACTCAGCCCCCAAAAACTAATACGTGCGACGTACCTCCATAACAGTGAGATTCCTTAAAAAGATATCTTGAAAACTTGCATGAACATATGCCAAATAAGGTACTTGTTCAAACTTTTTTAAAACAAGCTTTTAGAAGGCCGCCATATTAGATTTAGAGTGACGTCACTTTATTTTTCGAGTTACTACCAGCGAGCCCTTTCATTTGATATCATCATATTGTAGAAGTGCATTAAAAATATCATGTCCACCATTTTGAGTGCTCCGCCATGTTGGATTTAGAATGACGTCACATAGCTAAGCATGCATTGTCATCCAAACTAAGCGTGTATACCAAATTTCAGCTCAATCGGTTGAAGATAACTGATTTAAAATTTAGTTGCAAGCTTCCACCCGGACAAACATACATACATTGCAAGTTGAAACAATAAAATAAATATAGCATAAAAAAATCTCCATAATCTGCAAAACGAAACAACAAATATTTTTGAGTTATCCTAAATGATGCGTATTTAATTAATTTAATCTGATCAATGCTTTCGAAGAAGGGATTTACAAGCTTTGCAAGCGTTTAAATTATTTGTTTATTTGTAGGCTTAACTTCCATACAAAAATAGCCATTCTCCTTTGTAAATAAAGGAGTCTATCAACATACATATAATTTTGGTGTGTGCGTAGTATATTAGATATACTAGAATATTCATCTTCACTTAACTGAAGCTTCCAAAATAGATAAGTCGTTATTTCCTTTTTGTATTTGGGTCAATACTACACTAGGACTTAGGCTATTATTATAATGTTGCTTGATTTGTTTATTTTTTGCGAATATGCGTTATGTTATTATTTCTGCACCAGATTAAGTTATTATTTTGTTTGTAGCTATTTATTAGTAATACATTATTTATATACTAACCTACTTTAGTTTTATTTACATTACATCATATTTTCAAATTGGGTGTAACATGGTCGGAGTATTTCGACATTAGAATTACGCGATTAACAGCCGGTTAGTACCATAACAATGAATAACAATCGCGATAGTTTTCATAATAAAATTGGGTGTAACATCATCCGAGTCCAGGTTTTTAAATAAGCTATTACTTTCTTTTAATGCTCATTAGGCACATAATCTTAAAACTTTTCACCACTATCTCATCTGATGGTAATTGATGATGCAGCCGAAGATGTAGCACACATATAGCATAGAAGATACCTATTTACACTTAGGTACTAGAAGTCACCCAGATTGTAACGTTCGGGGAACTAAGACGCGGTTCCACTTCTTCGCATTACGGATGATGAAATAAATCAAGTTAAGATGAGATTAGATAGAAATTAAAATATTCAAATAAATTAATAATTAATTTAATTATTAAATTATCAGGTGAGATAGTGGTCAAACGCTTGTTTATATTGAATAAAAAAATCTATAAGTTTAATGCAAATGGATGCAATCCACGATAGCACAGTGGTCATAGATAAGGTAAACAGGCAGGACATGAAAGGGATTTAACATCTAAATCTCAAGGTGAGGAGCGCAGTGCCTTGCCATGCAGTTCAAAACTCTGGGTGATACATCTGTAACGAGCAAGCGTGAAGCTTACCATCAGGGGAGCGACTTGCTCGTCTAGTCTCGCAATTACGTATAATAAAAGACGTGACGTACTGAACCCAAGTGTGTAAAATTTGTGTCTAACTTTTCACATAAGCCTGGAATCTTGATTAATTTTGACTCCAGTCTCCCGTGATGGACCCCTTCGGATAGACAATAGGATTGCTTCAGTCCTGGTGTCTCCCCTAGGCGGGGGAGATATGAGGACTTACTTTTTAATCATATGATTCTGGTGTCGTGTCTCCCTGACGGCTCTTCTCAGGGAGACATAAGGATTCTTTCAGTTTTTAGCAGAATGATCGGATACATTGAACGTAAGTCAGTTAGTGTTATCCATCGATCAGAACGGAGCAGCGGGATACATGTATGAAATAAAATACACATAATAACATAATAATAACTAAAATATATTTTGTTCATTATATTACATTATTGCACTTACAGTCAACACCAAATATAAAAATATTTGTTTTCATCTAAACGGTACTTTATAATACATTATGTACATATTGTGTAAACATACTAAACATTGCTTTTATAAGAGTCGGTTTATAGATAATTAGGTATAGTAAAATGGGATGGGTAGAGTTCTAAGTGGGAGGAATAAGGTTTGTTTTTGCCTAATAAAAATAGAAACTCATCGCAATAGAGTTAGAGAATTTGAATTGCGCTTTTGAAGCCGTATATAACATTGAAACATTAAGAGTTAGAGAATGTCTAAATTGTTTGTCATTTGGTGACGACTCTGTTGGTGCAGAGGGCAGGTTTCTGCCTCTGCTCCGTGGGACCGGGGTTGAATTCCCGGCAAGAGCACAATTTTCCTTTGTTCTTCTAATTCTGAGTGTGGTTGTGTGTGTGATATGTAAATATGTCCGGCACCCATGATACAAATTGCCCGTTGACATAGTTGGGTGCCCGGTAGCTTTCAATCGGTATCGATTACCGGCGAGAACACACGTTTTCTTCCCAAGGAAAATGTGTGTTTCTGGTTCTGGTTGTGATTGTGTGTGTGTTGGAATGTTTCTGGCACCCACAACACAAGTTATCGAACTTAGTGCGGGACTGTGAGTGTGAAAGCGTTTGTTTATCTGTAATACGACCAGTCATACGACGACCCAGTTGGCGCAGTGGACAGGTGTCCGCCCTCTGCACCGTGGGTCCTGGGTTCAATTCCCGGCAAGAGCACAAATTCCTACCCAAGGGATATTTGTGCTTCTGGTTCTGGGTGTAATGTGTGTGTGATGTGAATGTTTCCGGCACCACGATACAAGTCTTTGAACTTAGTGTGGGGCTGTGAGTGTGAAAGCGTTTGTTTGTTTTGTTTTTTTAATATAATTGAATAAAAAAACACGTTTCCATTTTACATAATACGTCATACAATATTCGACTCTATTTAATTTATAACATTGAGATCTCATTAAAAATTTCAATTCATGTGTGACATTTAAAATAATTATTGCTTCTCATACACATAATAATGTTAGACGATCACATGTACACATAATAATAATGTTAGACGATCACTTGTATAGTTGAATTTTACTTTATAATAATATAACATTAATACAAACAATAGCACCTGGCTTTAGGCGCTAGTCACGAGGTTTTTAAACACATTTGATTAACTCATTTATAAAAGAGGTACAAACAACCACGTCAACAGGGTGTCCCAGTAAATGTGGAATCAATCAAAATCAAGGACTGAATTAATATAGACTGACGTACAGAACGAACGTAATATATAGTACCCCAACTTCCTATTTTTTTTTAAGAACGATTTAGATATACAGGGTCATTTGTATACTAAATTGAACGGATCAGAAGAGTTTTTGACTAATTTGTCTAATGTAACATTTGATATTCGTATTGGGTCTTCACGATACAGGCTTGCCTAGTGTGAAAGCCATAGATATATCCTTGAAAAAAAAAAATTGTGCATAAACTAATTAAATTGTTTGCGTTAACCACTAACCGCTGCAAAATAAACATTTTTTCATTAGTTTTTTTTAATTTATTGGTTTGATACCTAAGTAACAGTTTATCTAAGAATTGAACCCTTAGTCAAGGAGGTGGCCTTTTATGGCCTCCAAAAGTCCTAACTATAGACTTTGCTCCATATTTCATGGAACACCCTGTATATTAATGTAATTCGATGTCCACACATACATACCTTTGATATGTCCACTTAAAATAATCGTTCATGCATAACAATATAAATAATAATTTTATTATAAAATAATATATTTTCATAGGATTTCAACATCAATCTCAAGTCTAGACTTGGCACATATTCAAAGTAACTGGTGTATATAAATATGTACAAACGTAATATAAAATCCTTATTCTAAGTACTAATGTATGGATTTGATTATAATATTTAGTATACAAAAATGCTGATGTAATACATGGTCCAGAATGAATCACAACACTAGTTTTGTTTACTACAACCTATATATATATATATATATATAAAAGAAAGTATATATAAAAGTTAGTATACTATTTATAACTCAAGAACGGCTAAACTGATTTGGTTGAAAATTGGTTGGGAGGTAGCTTAGAACCAGGAGACGGACATAGGATTTTTGGGAACGTAAATTTTTTTTATAGGTGTATAAAAATATTTTTCTCATATGTCACTCGGATTTGGTAAAGTACTAGGCAAACATAAACATGAAGGAGGTAATAATATAGTCACGTGGCATTGTAACGCATGCCGGGTATGGCTTCCTAAACATGCATAATATTCATTGGCTGTTAGGCGGAACGAAGGTCGCCGGGACACCTAGTATACATATATTGACATTAACATTATTGCTAGCGACCGCCGACATCGCACGGTTCAAAAAATATAATGCAAAATTCTTTCATTTCTTCACAAACCTTGACCTGACAATCACAACAAACAAATCAGCCAAATCTGTCGAGTTGTTCGTAAGTGACGATGTTAATATATTTAAAAATAGGTCATGTGTTATTTTATCTTTTTAGCCGTAGAATTACACGTATATTATTATTATCTAATTTAAATACAAATCAAATCGAATCAAAATCGTTTATTCACATGGGCCCCAAAGAAGCACTATTTTTTTAAATTTCTTCCTACAGTTTTGAATTAGGTTAGTCGACCGTTTTGGAATGGTAAAATGGTGGTGGCCTTTTTGAATGGTCTCATTTTTGCGACAGTAAACGTAGTTGATAAGTTTAGCCAAAAATATAAATTACAATAAAAATACAAAAATCGCTTGAGGCGGGATTTGAACCCGCGGCCATAGGGTGTCATGCCCTATTGCTCTAACCGCTGAGCTACTCAAGCGGGTTCAAATCCCGCCTCAAGCGATAATTTTTCCTTTCTAAAATTTATCACTAAAAATATAAATAATTGTTGTAAATTATATAATCAAACCCATCCCCACCCCCCTCTCCGTATATCCCGTCATGCGGCGTGATGCTTCAAGTCGAATATCTCCATCAGCAGCGGCTCTATAGGGTTGACGTCCAGGTACACTCCGGTTATCTCCTCCGCCAGTTTACGCAGTTCTAGAATCTTCTGGATGAGCTTGAGGAAGGTGGATTTGGCTTCGCAGCCGGGGAATGCACTTTCTAGATACCGCCGGAGGAGGTAGTAGTATGAATTCTAAAAAAAATACAACAAAATATATTTTAACTGCTCCTTAGCTTAGTTGGGTGCGTTTTCGACCTCTAAGGTATCGGGTTTGATTCCCGACGGGAACACAAGTTTTCTTCCCAAAGAAAATGTGTGTTTTTGGTTCTGGTTGTGATTGTGTGATGTGAATATTGCCGACTTTCACATTCACAGCCTTCACTAAGTTCGATGACTTGTGTCGTGGCAAAAAGCTCGATTTGCTAACACTATCACATACCTGCTCCAACTTAATGACGTCTTTGTGCACCACTCGGCTCCTATCCGGCGTGAACAACAAAATGGCGGACATGATGAGAATGATATGCTCGTCCGACCGCCATTTTGAACTGAACGAGTGAATGAACGACTCGTGTGAACGATAGATGTTGCCCTTCGCCAGCTTCAGCACGTCCGTACGGATGCCTGCGAAGTTCTTGTTGTGTGGAATCTGAAACAAGAACAAATCTATTATAATAAAACTTTTTTAGGTTACAAAACAAGTTAACACATATAGAAAATAGTTAAAATAAAGTATGATACATTAGTGCATATTAAGTGTTAATTAAGGATCCCTGAACCCCACACTAGGACGACCTGTGTCGTGGGATTCAGTTTCTCCTCCAAAGGTTTAGTAAATCAAGAAGACGTAAAATAAAAAAAAGAAGCCTTATACAATCCTAATTACTATTAAAAAAATTTAATATCCCAAGTATATTTCCTACGTTATAATAATATTATAATTGTAAGACAAAAGATCAATAAAAAGTTTATCAGATAAACTAATTGAGTCCAAATTGCCGGTTACCGACATGGTCGCACTATCGGTGTTCTATCATTTGCATTTCGGAGAGTGTGCGCAGGAATACCACAAGTTAAATCCTCCATGCCCGTTTTACCATCTAACAATAAGACAAACAGGCAAACGTCATCCATTTATGGTTGGCATACATTCAGTTCGCTCGAAGCATTTCGCTTCAACGTTTGTCATCCGCACTGCGAAGGAGTACTGAGTGGAACTCATTGCCCGCGTCTTTGTTTCCCGAACGCTATCATCTGGGATTCTTCAAGTCAACAGTGAATAGGTATCTTCTAGTCAAGCATGCTACATCTTCAGCCACACCATCACTTTACATCAGGTGAGATAGTGGTGAAATGCTTGCCTATTAAGCAAAAAAACAGAAAATTTAAAGAGTTGTAGCACACCTAATATCAAGTATCGGAATCTTTAACCCACCGGGAACAACCTGTGTCATACTTTTGGTCGACCATTGATTCTCTGACCCACCTGGCGCGTGCACAATCTGCCCTATGCGCCGTGGGTCCTGTATTCGATTTTCGACACGAGCACAATTTTAGTTTCCAAGAGAAATTTGCACCCCTGGTTCTCGGTGTGATATGTAAATGTTTCACCCAAAAGTCTTTGAACTTAGTGTGGGACTGTGAGTGAAAATGCGTTTTTTTGTTAAAACATGATAGGCAAGCATTCGACTACTATCTCACGTGATGGAAAATGAAGATGCGGCCCAAGATGTAGCATGCTGTTCGGGGAACTAAGACGCGGGCAATGAATTCCACTCCTTAGAAGTACGAATGGTAAACGTAGAAGCGAAACGCTTAGAGCGAACTGGAGGTATGTCAACTAGAAATGGATGACGTTTGATAGTTTGTCTTGTACATTTAGCCAGTGTCAAGTAATAGTGTATTTCTTAAAGTTCTAGTCAAAGTCAAGTAAAGAGTAAGAGTCAAGGTCCAGTCATAGTCAAGTCATCGATCATCACAGGTTTTGGAAAATTATACAAAATCAACAATGCCATTTTATTCGATTTGTTTTACTTCGATTTTGGTATAAGCGCCATCTATGGCGTAGTTTTACAACAGCGCGGCGTCTTCACATCTACGTGTTTACATCGTTCTATAGAAATAACCTAGATGGCTCTGACAGTGCTTAAAACTCGCATTTGTTTCATTCTCACACATTCGGAGTTCATCTAATCGAAGTACGCAGTGGTAAAATTTTAAAAAAATTCAACATTTTTTGAATGCGACAGTATGTAGATGCATAACTTCGCTTCATAGATATTAATAATAATAATAATAAACGCTTTTACACTCACAGACCTACACTAAGTTCGATGACTTGCGTCGTGGGTGCCGGAAACATTCACATCACACACTCAATCACAATCAGAACCAGAAACTTGGTGAGAAAACTTGTTTCTAAATTTGGTACTTTAGTTCTGCCTAGCATGGCAAATGCTATAAAAACAATATCAATAATGCAACATGATCTAAAAGTAGTTTCTAGGCAAGCATGTGACATCATCGGCCGCATAGTCCCTCTGGTACTCACTTTCCACTGGTTCTGTTGTCCGTCGTAGTTCATCGTACTGCGGAGTACCATCATCTCTATGCATCCGCCTTTTAGGAGTGCTATCTGAAAATATATAATATAAATATATATATATTATGCAACCTGTAATAAGAATGTGTAGTAATACTTAGTGGTCCGCATGTGTATCATGCCAGGCATCGTCTATGACTTGTTACACATTACATATGAACTTGGCAGAGTAGGGTGGGAGTTCGCTTCCCGGTGATTGTGTGTGTGATTAATGTTTCCGGACCCACGAAACAAGTCCTCGAATTTAGTGTGGGGCTGTGAGTGTGAAAGCGTTTGTTTGTTAATTTATTATTATTATTAAACTAGTCACTAACTATTGTCTTTAGTTTAGGATACAACTTCGCGAATCGAATTTGTTGGCAGGTTTTTTTCAAATGGACTGTAAATTTGGTATTCTGGCAAGCATTCACATTTTCAAAGAAACACTTACAACAATGAATTTAATTACTGTTTAAAATTACTGTTAATAAAATAATGTTTCAAAGCAGTTCAATATAATCTATCCATATATAATTTAAACGTAAGCAAAGTTAAAAAAACCGACTTCACCGCTTATATTTAGATTTTGGTATGATCGATAAAATTTATATTGGACCACCTCTGTAGGTCTATTCTGGTCGTCAAAATACGATTGTTCGAATTGATGCGACGTCGATACGACAGTCGATTGGTTGAAATTTCAGTACATTCGATGTTCATAACAAAAGAAAATCGCTCGATTTCGACGTCGATGTGACGCCCGGAATAGAACCCAAGTATAATTTGCCAAACAAAAAAAGAATTTTGAGAATCGGTCAACAAATGGGGGAGAAATCGGTGAACATTCATAAAAAAAGATACATACAGTCGAACAAAGTAACTCCTCCTTTTTTGAAGTCGGTAAAAACAAAGTCGGGTTTGTTCGAACACTTAAACTCTAGAACGAGTGGACTGATTTTAATGATCTTTGATTTGTTGGATTTATCTCAGCCCCTGAATAGCAGAATAACTATTAAAAAATCAGTAAAATTTCCTACAATTTGTAACGGAATGGAGGGTTTTGATGATATTTCGAAAATTAACGCGGGTAAAGCCGCGGGGAGCCACAAGTATTATACATTTAATTCCTGACGTTTTATTATAGACTTTGATTTACCTGATCCTCCTCGCACATGTTCTTGAAGGCGTTGATCTTCTTGGCCATCTTGATGAGCCGTCGGATGGCGACCGCCGTGAAGTTGACGATGGTCACCAGCCGCGGGTCATGCTCGCTCACGCCGTCCTGAAACGTCACGCTCTCGTCAACAACGTCATATCCCTGCCGATGCCACCAGAGATTATGAAGGCCTGAGCACTGTACGATATACCGAAATATCCTGTACCGATGGAACGCTTTTTATGAGTTACGAAATTAGTAATAGAAATTACTAGCCGTGCCCCGCGGCTTCGCCCGCTATTATCAAGTTAAAAAGTAGCCTATTTGTTTATCCTAGGTATAATCTATGTACATTCCAAATTTCATCCAAATCCGTTCAGCCGTTAAAGCGTGAAGAGGGAATAAACATACTTACACACAAACTTTCGGATTTATAATATTAGTACGATTGTCCTAGTAAATGTACGATTAATTATTTTTTATTAACACTCCTGGGAATTATAACCTTTTAAACGAAAAATTCTCGAATCAATCCAGGCGACTTCGAGCAATCTTCATACACAAAAAAACCGACGAATTGAGAACCTCCTCCTTTTTTTGAAGTCGGTTGAAATCAAATCAAAATCGTTTATTCACGTGGGCTCCAAAGTGGCACTCATGAAAGGTAATGACTATAACTGCCATCTCGAGAAGAACCTGGCAAGGTGATGCCTGGTTTAAATCGTATTATTTTTACTTTTTTAATTCTTAGAGTTATCAATAAAATGATTATGATTGAACTGCACGTTGGTTTAGTTGGATGCACGTTCGATTTCTAAGCGAGGGTATAGGGTTCGATTCCCATCTGGAAAACAAGTTTTCTCCCCAAGTGAAATTTGTGTTTCTGGTTCTGGTAGCGAGTGTGAGTGTGATGTCATCGTGTGTGTTTCCGGCACCCACGATACAAGTCATTGAACTTAGTTGGGGCTGTGAGTGTGAAACCGTCAGTCATAATACCTTAAACCCGGCAGAAGTGGCTGTGTCCCCCACCAGCATCGACATGTCATCATCGATGGGTGCGTTGAGCGCCTTATTCGCTACTATCAGCTCGTTCAATTTCGCTCGCTCGACCTGCAGGTAAAACCATCATAATCAATATTAGATTCCCACTTCCCAGCTGTGGGAATATAATAGTAAGGGTCTTCTCTCCATCTCACAGAAAATAGTTTAGCCTGTAATATTTTTATTTATTTTTGACTTAGCCAGTGTTTGATGACAACCTCACCTGATGAAAAGCGACGATGTGGTGGAAGATGCAACACAAGATTCACTTTTTTTAAACGAAAGCATTCACACACACTCCTCACAATAAGTTCAAAGACTTGTATCGTGGGTGCCGGAACATTCACATCACACACACACATTACACCCAGGACCAGAAGCACAAATCTCCCTTGGGAAGGAATTTGTGCTCCTGCCGGGAATCGAATCCAGGACCCACGGAGCAGAGGGCGGACACCTGTCCACTGCGCCAACTATGTCGTCACTCTCTTCTTGAACAACTCTATATTATACTTTTCAACACAATCAATTCATAATTCTGGCCTAATGTCACATCCACCATCGTCAAACATTGTGATTGTTGGATATGTCAGTTTCCTCACCATCTTTTCCACAATTTTTACATTGAATGGTTCACTTGACTTCAGAAAGTAATTGGTGCCGAGCCGGTCGGGATTCAAACCAGGTTGCGTAGGATTCTAAGTCGTTCCAGCTACCGCTGCGCCACACTCGGTCTTCTATAGTAAATATACACTAATAATAACCGAAAGTCAATCTGTCTGTTTGTTACAGAAAACTTTAAGAACAAGATTGTTTAAAGCATGTTTCGAACGAGTGTAATTCATTGCCTGCACCTTTGTTCACGAACAATATAATCTGGATGTCTTCAAGTCATGAGCAAATAAGTACTTTCCATCAGGTGAAATTGTGGTCAAATGCTTACCTATTGTATACAAAAAAATTGATCACTATATCAACTGTAATTGATGTTGATGGTGGTATGTGAAGAATTACAGGCTCTCAAGGAAGCCGGCACAATCACTTGATTTTATTTACTACTTGATAGTGGTTGACAATGATGTATTTACGTACAGAGTAGTTAGGCAAAAAATGCCCTACCATGTATCACCATGGATATCACCAGGATATTAGCTTTAGCGGAAGCGCAAGCCCATCATAGGATTGAATAACAACAAACGCATTCACACTCACAGCCCCACAATAAGTTCAAAGACTTGTATCGTGGGTGCCGGAAACATTCACATCACACACACGTTACACCCAGAACCAGAAGCACAAATATCCCTTGGGAAGGAATTCGTGCTCCTGCCGGGAATCGAACCCAGGACCCACGGCGCAGAGGGCAGACACCTGTCCACTGCGCCAACAGGGTCGTCATTGAATAGAAATGTAATATGGAAATATAGTTAACTAGCCGTGCTCCACGGCTTCGCCCGCTATTATCAAGTTAAAAAGTAGCCTATGTGTTAATCCTAGGTATAAGCTATGTACATTCCAAATTTCATCCAAATCCATTCAGCTGTTCAAGCCTGAAGAGGCAGCAAACATACTTACACATATACACACACACTTGCACACTTACACACTTACACACAAACTTTCGGGTTTATAATATTAGTAGGATGAGTACCTCATTGAGTTCTCTCGAGGACCCGCTGCAATGGTTGACTGAGCTATATGCCTCGAACTCCAGCTTGATGGCCTCACACAGTATCGACTCCATTGAGTTTGGTTCTATCCTGGAATATATAGAAGGTTTCAATAAGTAGAAAGCACGCTCCATGCAGACCTAGTTCTTATTTTTTAACAACGGTGATGAAATAAAAAGCCCTCGTTCTTACTTCGTCACATTTGTGTAGTTAATGTTTTAGAAAACACAAAGTATGAGGAAAGTAACATAATTTTGGCTACTACAGCTTAACACGAAAATTCTTGCGAAGCCGGATAAGAAGTTATAGTTCAAATAGCAAAGTTAGCATTTCTTGGAAAGCCATCGCTTCAGTTATCCAAGCTAAGCCAGGCATGATCTTGGATGTAATAAAATTGTACTGTTATGTTGTTACTATTTTCTATTATTTCTACACATTTTTCTTGGTGTGCAATAAAGAGTATTTGTATTGTATTGTATCGCAATCTTCTGCGAAGTTTTTACAGACTTCCCAAAAAAGGAGGAGGTACTCAAGTCGACTCTTTTTTTTTCTTTAACCTTTGCTTGCGTCTTAAAATGTCTCACAGAGCTCAAACTAATAAACCAATTGGTACAATTAAGGATGAATCATTACAATTTTTAGGGTGTCATACATCAATCTACCTATACATAGATTTTAGGTCCCCGCTCAACAAAATTTAAGCGATAAAACAAAAAAAAATAATAGTAATCCCACCTCACAACATATTTCAACATATAAGTTAATATGTATACATACTAGTGATGTAACGAATGCTGGATTTTTCACATTCGCGAATGCGAATGCGATTGCGAATATTTATCTTCAACATTCGCGAATGCGAATATTTTAAAATTTCAAAAAAAGCGCGCGTAAAATGTTTGACAGGTTTGACGTTTCGTGTCGATTATGTTTAAATTGAACATAGCCGAGCCGATATTGGTTAATTGAATGAATTTAGTCACAGAAAGTTCATTCTAAAAGTTTTGTTTCGAGGTTAGTTTTATGTTATTTTTCAAATTTAACTGATATTTAAGGGACAAAGTAATATAAGAAAAAAGATAAATAACTTGCAATTGAAACCAAATGTTAACATAACAAGTATTAGAAGTTTACTTTAGTTTAAAATAAAAATAATTATAATTTTGTTTTTGAAAAAAGGTTTATTTACAAATAGTTAAGTATTCGTTGTTTTGTTTATTAAGTTTATATTTTATTCATTATAAATATATTTAATTCCTCAGATATATAAAGTGGAATGAAAAAATATACATTTAAAGCCAAAGGTTATAAATACTTAATACATTAGATATTTAAAGTTAAATAATTTTGTTTTAAGTAATTGTTTAGTTTTTTAGTAAATTGAAATTGTAAACTTTATTTTAAAAAGAATGCTAACCTTACATAGTTGTAACAAGGCTGATTAATTTTAGATTTGATAAGATCTCTGAAGTTCTTTTTTCATAAATGAGGCTTTAATTTAGAATGTAGAAGTATGATTTAATAAAAATATCTAAGTGTTATCTATTGTATTATTATTTCATATGCATGCGCCATGCATATAATAATTTCCTTTTTGATTATAAAAACATTCGCTAAATATTCGCATAATTTTTGCGAATGCGAATATTGAAAAATACGCGGATATTCGCGAATGCGAATGCGAATATCCGTAACATCACTAATACATACCTTTCAACATCTTGCAGGATGTCCCGAGCTTTATTGGCATCAGGGTTATTGCTGGTGGACGGCAACTCTTCACACACATGCCGAGGCTTGGGTTCTTCATATACTGTCTCTCTTGTGTCACCATTCGTTAATATTGATCTGAAATTGATGAATCCAATATTTTTGGCCAACTAACAGAAAAGTGTTAAGCTGATTTTACCACCAATATCTTTGATAACATAACTAGGCTGCATGTCGGCCCTTTTCTACAGACTTCACGAAAAAAGGAGGAGGTACTCAAGTCAACTGTATTTTTTTTTAATGTTTGTTACCCCATAACATCTTTCCACGAGAACCGATTAAAAAATATTTTTTTGTTTGAATGATGTTGTTTCCAATTGGTCCCATTTAAATTTGATCAGGATCTGATCAGTAGTTCTTTAAATATCGTCAATAATGCGTGTTTAATACATCTAATCTGATCGAAGTTCCGAAGATAAAGCGGTGAAGTCAGTTTTTTTTAAGCTTTCCTTGTGTTTGATTATTGCATGCAAAATTTACTGATTTTTGAACTGTTTATCAGTTTTTGATAAATTTACATCAACATACTTGACAATTGACACTACTCTAGAAATAAGAATTTATTCCATTTCAATTAGTTAATGTACCCATTAAGGTACCCATCATACCCTTAAAATAAGAAAATAATGCCAAGTGTAAGTTTGACCTGCGCACTGAGAGCTCCTTACTAACTTTGTCTTTTCAAGGTACAATAACTCAAAAAATGTTTTGTATTCAGTTCTTATGAGAAGCTTCTTCTTTTTGGGAAGTTGTTTAAGAACCCAGTTTGCTGTCTATGTAATTATTTAAATGTTTTATACTTATTTTAATTAGACTAATAATTGAAATGCAATCAAAGCTTAAAAAAACAGACTTCATCGCTTATATTTCGGTTTTGGCTGGACTAATTTCAATAAAATTTATATGGGACTACCTCTGATGTATACTCTACCAAACAAAAAAAAAAACATCAAAATGAGTTCCTAATTCTTCTTGCTCTAATAAATATATAATTAGAAATATATATGTGTACTCATATACTCTTAAATGAAAAAAGAATTAGTAAGAGTTAGTCTATTTATTAGTAACTAACATCATCAAAGTTCAACACTACATAGTCATCAAGACTCTGAATCAATTGTGAGTCATTGGTTTTTTATTACAACATGGGAACGGCCATAAAAGGGTAACTAGGCATTTTTATATTTTTTTTTAGTTTCATAAGGAAAAATGGGATAGCCAAATTTAAGATAACGTAGCCTTGGACGCTAGTTAGATTATAGAGTCAGAGATATCAAAGCTCATTTGGGAGACTTAATACAATCGCCTCCATGTTTCTAGAAGCTTTTTAGTCCAAGTAGACTTTGTTATTTATTTTGTATTCTTGATAGGCAAGCATTTGACCTCTATCTCACCTGATGGAAAGCGATGATGCAGAGAAGATGAAGCATGCTTGCCTAGAAGATACAGGTTTGTTCTTGACTTAAAGACTCCCAGATTATACCATTCGGGGAAAAGATGGCAATGAGTTCAACTCCTTCTCAGTACAGATGACAAATGTAGAAGCGAAATGCTTTGAGCGAACTGGAGGTATATAAACCATAATTATATTTGTCTCCACAGGGATTTAGAATGAATTCAAGGGGGGTATCATACTAAATTTCGACAGTTCATTACTTCGACAAGTCACTTACTTCGAAAAAATATATTTCGACAAGTCATTGCTTCGACAGATCATATATTCGACGCGGAATAGTCCTACAGAACTAACTTCGAAATGCACACTTTAGACGCCCCACTACTTCGACAAACCCTGCTTCGACATGCACTTATTCGGCAGATACTTATTTCGACAGAAACATACCTTCGACATAATTCTGCTTTGAAATCCAATGAAACTAATTGAAATGCTTATTATAACTATTAAAAAGTTCTGTATAAAACAACAAATTATGTCGAAGGTATGTTTCTGTTGAAATAATTATCTGCCAAACAAGTGCATCTCGAAGCAGGGTTTGTAGAAGTAGTTTTCTTTCGAAAGTGTGCGTTGTCGAAGTTAGTTCTGTCGGACTATTCCTTGTCGAATATATGATCTGTTGAAGCAATGACTTCTCGAAATATATTTTTTTGAAGTAAGCAACTTGTCGAAGTAATGAAATGTCGAAATTTAGTATGACACCCTTCAGGAGAATGAAACTTCATTCTCTTTCATTAGTAGCTATATAATAAACACGTACTAGGATAACATAGTAATGATAAAAGCACCTTACCTAATGCTATTCTGTTTAGGCAGCTCTGGATACATATTGCTGTCAACATTATCATACATATTGTACGAATCCATTATCCTTTGGTTGTACACCGCTCGGTTGATCACCGATTTCTCGTCTATAGGATATACTTTCATTGTATAAGGTTCGGAGCTCTGTATGGGAGCCATTGGAGCGTAGCTGTAAGGTGGCAAGGAGGTTTCGTAGTCTCCACTATGAGGCGATTGAACTGTGGTACTACTGGGGCTACAACTTGTGCTATGCAATGTTTCATATTGGCTTACCGGCTCCTGTGAAGGGATATAATTCGTAGGTTCTTCGTCCCGTTTCAGGACTTTAGAGCTCGATACTGTATCTTCCGGGTCACATAAATGACGCTTCCGCGCTCGATTCTCTTCGATTTTCCTACGTTTTTCTGCCTTGTCCTCCTCGGACATTATAAACTCCTTCACCATGCCGATAGCTAAACATTTTTCCAGTCGACATTTCTGACAAAATCTTCTCGTTACTACAGTTATAACACAGTTGTTGGTAAAGGGACATTTGAATTCCTTACTCGCTAGTGCGTTCCTCCGAAAGAAAGCCTTGCAACTTTCGCACGATATCGCATTGAAGTTGTAGCCCAGCGCCTTATCACCACACACTAAGCAAATTTTCTGCAAATTAGATGGTATCTCCTTCTTTTGACTCGTTTGTTCTTCATTTTTATCACTGTTTTCTTCCATTTTTCACATTAATTAACGCAGTAACAACGAGGTAAACAACACCCAGGCATCTCACCTAATTTTACATACATGTATTTCAATAAGAAATTAGTTCTTGATTGTTTTCACTCAGTGCACGTAAGTAAGTAATTACGGACTCTGCATATTGGCGAAATACAAAGATAACGCAATCAAATCAATTTAATGCAAAAGATAAATACAGGCCGAGATATCAGTTTACGATACGAAGATGACTAATGTCAGTCAACATTCATCATCACGCAACAGTCAAAGTTGTTTGATTGTTTGATGTAATGTCAGACACCTGACACATGACAGCAGTCAGTTGGATTTTTTCCATGCAATGCCAGGCCTAGTTCTATACGTGCTTTTTGGTCTCAGAAAAAATAGAATTGGAAATATTTTAAGCTCATAACATAATATAACTGTAATTATTCTACTATTTCTTGAGAGGGAGAATTAAATACGAATTTCACACATTCACCTACTCACGCGCACTTATACAAGAATTGACAAGAAATCAAGACATCCTAAAAACAAAAAAAAAACAAACAAAGATTTACTGCCAATAACAATAGGAATCTTCAAGTCTAGAGTGAATAAGGATCTTAAAAGCAATAATGCTTCATCTTTGACCGCATCGTCAATTTCCATCAGATGAGATAATGATCAAATGCTTGCGTATTTAGCATTAAAAAAATAGGAATAAACAAAAAATATTATGAAATGTATAATAGGTCATTGATGCAAAATTTGGTAGGTAGTAAAAGTAAGTAGTTCTTATAACTCATTACAAAAGGGCTACGGAACCCTAATGTGGGCGTGTCCTAAATCGTTAGCAGTCCTACCCATACTAAAGCTGATTTATTTTCATCTCTTATAGAAGTTATAGGCTAGTTTTAGCCCTGTGTCACCTGTAGACGCGTTTTTACCACCTTCGACCATTTACGGTCGTAAACACAAGAATCATCGAAATCCATTTACTTATGCCGGAGATATTATTGGGCATAACAAAACAGCTTTTACTTAATACAACACATGAATGTATTTTAAAGACCAAATTCAAAATTTAAAATTGTTTTTCAAGTAGTATACAAGCATATGACCTTCTTATCTCCAAAGATGCAACATGCTTGCCTAGAAGATACCTGTTTACTCTAGACTCTAAACACCCAGATTGTACAGTTCGGGAAACAAAGACGCAGGCAAAGTTCCACTCCTTCGCTTTACGGATGATAAATGTACAAGCGAATCGCTTCGAGCGAACTGAAGGTATGTCATCCATAAAAGGATGACGTTTGACTGTTTGTCTTGTTGTTAGATGGTAAAACGGGCTTGGGGGAATTAACTCGTGTAATTCCTGCGCACTCTCTGCTAAATGTAAACGATAGAATACCGATAGGCAACCTTACCATAGTAGAAATATATAGTAGAAATATATTTCTACTATGACCTTACGTCCGTGACCGCGACATTGCATTTTGGAGTCAACTAGCTTACCATCACCAATGAGTCTCTTGGCTCTCCGGTCAATAGATTCAAACGATTCAACTTGACACTACCTAAGAGAGATTTATCCAGTTCTTAATTCTTAATTTCCTAGAAGATCCAATAGTATTGTTATTACTATTTTTCTTTTACATATTTTTTATATTATTAAAAAAATTATCTATGTACATATATTATTTGTTTATATACCTATGTAATATATTGTATATGTATGTGTATATATTGTATATATATATAAATATCGTAAAATATTTATAATACATTCGGTTATTTTGTTTCTGCCGCACACCCACCGTTTTTCTTTCACGGCCAGGATGGCTGGTAGAGAATGCTATTTGGCATTAGGCCATTCCCTGTACTCTGATTTGTGCAAAATGATTAATTAAATAAATAATAGATCTAACTGGTATTTAGAGGATCCAATGTTTTCCATACATATCACATTCCATAAGTAAATAATGAACAATTTGGTTTCTATAATATTCTCTTACCAATGATCAAAAGCATTGGAATTCGTCATAATACCTCGAACGTGACAAACAGTAGATAACATCGCATAACATTGAACATTTAGCTTGTTAGATAATATTATACCTATAGGTTTATGTAATACCTACTCGAAAACAACAATTATTCTGCATTCTTCCGTTCGACAGCATCAGCAGATTTGCAAGCACGTATGTTGCAGGCAGTACAGGGTATTACGACGTTTCAGACAATTACTATAAGCTCGTTATAATGAAGACCTCGCGTATTTTTCGAAATGGCTGAAATGTTTTTTTTTTAATTTTTAACTTATTATTTTGAAAAAATCCAAAAACTGAATCGACAACATTATATTTTTTATTTTTAGAAATGCGTCTTGTGAGAGCGTTATTATTTTAAGAATTTCGAAAGTAAGGATTTAATTTTTTTATGTGTTTTGTAATTTTTTTTTCTAAATATTAATGCTATCTACGGGCCAATTGCCTATATTTCCTAAAACTAAACTAAAGCTATGTACAGCAAAGAACTAAGTAATTATTAATTCTAATTTGACAATGTGGCTGCCGTTTAGTTTTCTACAAATCTGGAGTGAATAAGTAGCATCTGGGCAAGCATGCTACATCCTAAGTAGCATCCATCAGCTGTAATAGTGGCCCCATAGTGGTCGTATTTTTGACTGCTAAAAGTGATGACAAAATTGCAAATACCAGTAGATACCTATTCTTTTCCGAGGCCTCGTCCGCAAGGACAAACAAACAATATTGGAACTATTTTTTATGCCAGATAGGTATGCATTTGGCCGCTATATCACGCGATGGTAACTGATGATGGGGCCGAAGACGTAGCATGCCTAAAAAATACCTATTCACTCTAGACTTGAAGACTTCCAGATTCATGAAGATGATAATGCCAATAAAATCCAGTTCTGAAGTGTAATTTTTAAAAACAAAAATATGCAGCACATTTACCCTGTACATTTTGCCTGATGCTCGTGGAAAAAATAAAGCTTTTTATTAGTAGAGACGATTATAATTAATACTTATTTATACACGAGTAGAAATAGATTAAAAATGTTCATCGAAGAAAACTAATTTGATCAACATTTTTTCTACAGTAAGTAAATTGCCAGTTGATTATAAGTTTGCCTTACGGGTGCTAGGTTCGATTGCCGATGGGAACACAAATCTCCTGAAGCGAAATTTGTGTTTCTTGTTTATGATATGATTGTTATTGCTGGGCTATGATATGATTGTTATGGCTGTTACGGGGCTGTAAGGTGCCAGCATTTTTCTGTTGTTTTAAATTAACTTTACTGGGAATATAGGAAAAACTAGTATTTTGTCGAAAGTTCAAATTTCACACCTTCACAGCAACGTTCTTGATACTTCCCGCTGCTTCATCAATATAAGCCCTACACCCAATCACACGTCCTCACTGCTACACAATGCCGTTCATAACATTAGTGTTTTTAAGTGTAGTGGCGTTAGTTCGTGCGGATACGTATAGTGTTAGAATAGGCACGGACACTCACGTCAATGTAATTGATAGCAAGTTTTTGAGTTTTACGATAGATCCGAAGTATCTGTTTTCGAGCAGCGAGAGATATCGAAGGTAAGTTCATTTAATTATTTTTATCTTCGTGCCTTTAATGGTTTTTGGTATAACTGGCCCAAGCCAAAACTGGCAATTAAAATTAAATATCATTATAATTGGTTTGCCTTTTTAGCATTTTAATATACAGTACCTTTTGCTCGATAAAACGACGTTTTCTAAAATTGAAACCTAGCTAGATCGATTTATCGCCCCCGAAACCCCTTGCATACAAAATTTCATGAAAATCGTTGGAGCCGTTTCCGAGATCCTGATTACACATATACATATTATATATTTATGTGTAATCAGGATACACATATTTTATATATACAAGAATTGCTCGTTTAAAGGTATTAGATATGAAAATAATAATTGGGCAACCATATACATAAGGGGGCAAATTAATTTTGTGGGGTATCGTTAAAAATAACTTTTTAAGTTACATATTTGTAGCTAAAAATTACGTTTAATATCCGTTGCATCCTGTACTTGAACAAAAAGTACAAAAATCAAACAACTACCAGCAAAAATAAAAGTTATTATCGGTTAAACTTAAAAAAAAATTCTCTGTAGGGCAAAATGTATGTTAGCGCGAGGTCTCAATTCGGGGCGAAAAAGACTTGTAATGAATTATCAATCACCTATTGCCACAATACACCACATATCACATACAAATACGAGACGACCCAGTTGGCGCATCGGACAGGTCTTCGCCCTCTGCGCCGTGGGTTCTGGGTTCAATTACCGGCAGGAGCACAAATTCCTTCCCAAGGGATATTTGTGCTTCTGGTTCTGGGTCTATTTGTGTGTGTGATGTAAATGTTTCGGCACTCATGATACAAGTCTTTGAACTTAGTGTGGGGCTGTGAGTGTGAATGCGTTTGTATAAATCCCCTACGTTTATGGCATGATGATGAAGCAGGATAAAAAGTACCCATGTTTCCTTCCAGCAAAGAATGCATTTGCATGGCCTCTTCGCTGACCCCGGCCTACATCCGCATAGCCGGCCCTTCCACTGGGTTCCTCTCCTTCCACAACGCCACCATTACCATCGACGACCTGGCTGACGACAGGAAGGTCCACTTCCATAATACCTTCGCTGATGACCTGTCTAAGGAGTGGAAGAAGCCGAGGGACAGTTTAGAGGCTTTTGAGAGCAGGTTTAAAAGGAATCATGAGAGGATAGAGGTAACTATGTATCAAGATGTATTTGTTAGATGTGCTTTCCAGGTTTACCAGCATTAATCGGAATAAATAGAAGCTTGTTTATGAAGATTTTATTTTTATTTATTAGTAAGGTTCTTCTTTTTATCCAGTTTAAATCATTTTAGTATATATATTTTTTTCTGTTATTTAAGCTATTTTGGTATTTTTAACGCTTTCATACTCTCAGCCCCACATTAAGTTTTATTACTTCTGTCTTAGGTGCCAGAAACATTCACATTATACACACAATTACAATCAGAACCAGAAACACAAACATTTCCCTTAGGAGACACTTGTGTTCCCGCCAGGAATCGAATCCGATACCCCTGCTTAGAAGGCGCACCTAGCTACGCTAACGGGCAGTTCATTTATTAATATAATAGTCTGTCAGATATTGTGATAAAGAGATGAAGTCGTTCGTCAGTAGTAAGTATCACGCCTACCCGTAGCATCTGCATTACCTACGAAACCAAAATCCTACCAAACACTTTCTGACTTTCTTTTCTTTCTATGCACTTCTCTCCTTGAGACTTAAGATGTCTCATAAGCTCAGTTATTACAATGAAATCTTACCCTTTCTGCCAGAATGCTGGTGCTGGTGGAAGTGACCAGCGCGGTTCTGCTAATCAGCTAAATTGACGGCCGTTAACGATCTTTCGTCTTCAGGTGTCCCACAGAGACTGGAGGAAGTTCATCCAATGGGCCAAGTCCACAGGCTTTGACTTGATCTTTGCACTGAACAACGACGAGAAGATGGAGTCTGGTATTTGGGACCCCAACACGGCTCTGAACATATTAACCGTGGCGGAGAAGGCTGGGATCGGGGACATCTTCTGGCAGTTGGGTTACGGTAGGTTCTATTACAAGCTCTTGTTTAATTTCACCTGTCCCGTTGCCTGTCTGTCGGTCTGTAATTAAATCTTGCAAGCTAAAATAGATCCACTTCCCGGTGTCCGATTGGATTCAAATTTGGTGTACTTATGTATCTTCGGTGACAATACAATGATATAGTACCATGGAGTTGGTTTAATGATGGAGACAGATGATGGCCATAGGAACTTCTGAACTATAAACAATATAAGCCCATCGAGTTTGGGTTCGTTAAATTCGTCTCTACAAGTTTTCTGGGTACATAACTTTTTGGTTCTTTTTTATTTACAACTGGTAAAAACTTATTTTAAAACCTTTTAAAAATATTACTTGTCTAGTATTTTCACAACTCATTGCCCGCGTCTTTGTATCCCGAAGGGTATAAACTGGAAGTCTTCAAGTCTAGAATGAATAGGTTTCTTCTATGTTAAATCTTCGGCCGCATCTTCACTTTCCGTCAGGTGGTATTGTGGTCAAATGCTTGTCTTTCTAGCATAAAAATAAAATAAAAATCTTCGATGAAAGTTATTGATGAAGTGGTTTGATTGTCGTATGGACTAGTGTGCAGCCCATCTGCTGCATTTTGCGTATTTTTAAGTTGATCTTATCTGCGGTCTCATGCTGACAATCCTTGAATCTTTCACGATTACGTTTTTACTGTTATCAGAATGCAAGAACCAATCCATAGAAGAATATCTGAATGATCTGGAAACCCTGCGTGTCATCATCGAGACCTTCCAGCCAGGTCGCTCGGGGCAGTGGAAGGTAGTGGGCGGTGACGTCACCGGGTGCCTCCAGGCGGACTCCAAGAGCGATTTCAAGGATTACGTCTCGCTGTCCAATGACATGATGGATGCTATTCTTCTGAATGGGTATGGAACCTGACCTTTTTGTTAAGCGTTGGTTATCTTAGAAAGTTACATCGCTCTTTAAGGGTAAAAACCCTTAAACTCACTTGGTTATTAACTATATTTATTTTATACTTCATATTATATTTGTACGTATACGTTTGCCAGCAAAATAAGTAATTGACACATGTACAGGCTTTCAAAGGAAATACGAGTATGTATGAGATTAAAATATAGGTTTTTTCTTTTTTAATGTATGTTACGCGATATCAATATTGATGTTTTTTTTTTGTTTGGTGGAGTATACCTACCGAAGAGGTAGAAAATCGGTCATAATTGGCGGAGATATCGCGTAAAATACATACAAAAAAAAACATACAGTCGAATTGAGAACCTCCTTTTTTGAAGTCAGTTGAAAAGCACAAGAAGAAACTGTAGGCACATTCCTTATCATATATATAAATTAAAGATTTATTTAATAAAACTTGTACGCCTACAGATGGTTAAAAAGCTGCGCATGATCACAGCGACTAAAATACTAGCAATGCTCAGCTACTTTTTTGTGAACTATACACATTAGTTTATACATAGCATCTCAATACACAGAATAAGATATAGAATAATCATTTCTTTATGCACAAATGTTTTTGACCAGGGGGGTTTCAATTTGCAACCCTTTGTCTAAAACCAACCAAATTAAAACAACTAGTAAAAGTACTTAAACTAGCATTAACGTTCTTCAATTATTTTTTTCTTTAATTCTTCAATTATTTTCCAGCAACTCATCATCCCACGAGCTGGAGCGTATGTCTGAGCGCGATCGCCTCAAGCTCCTAAAACTCCTGAGCCACAGCAGCACGCCCCTCTGGCTGACGGAGGCGCCCTGGTCTCCGCAGCTGGACGAGCTGTCAAGAGCCGCGGACTGGCTGACGGGGCTCGGCCATGCTGCCAGGAACGGGTTCTCCACGCACTTTAGAGAGCTGGGCGAGGAGATGTATCAGCCATCGCTGGTGAGACCACTTGTATATACTTTTATGTTAAACTGATGTAGGGTCTTACTCGTACCTTATTATTCTCGGTTCAATACTTTAAGAAGACATTACTGAAGATTTGAATCCAGTTGATAGCGCATGGGTTTCAAATTCAAATATAAGTCAATTAAAAGTTTGGATAATACACAAAGTATAATATTTAATTGATATCTATAAGCTAACTTGAGGCATTTAGCGCCTAACTAAATCATACAAATTCAAAATCAAAATCGTTTATTCACATTATTTTTACCCTTTGGGGTATCCTTTGCAAGTAGAGTACGAAACCGCTTTTTAAATAATCTATGTTGGAAAATAACTAATCATCAGCAAGTCACTGAGTTTCGAACTATTTGGTCTTGGTATCTATCTCAAAAATGGCTTCATTTTTAAATCAAAAGTATTTCTCTATTTGGCAAAATAAAGGCGCGAGACCTAGTTCGTGGCGAACGACTTGTTCGATGAATGTATTCATAACCAAAACAGTTAACTTTTTAGTTAAGTTCCTTATTTTTTATTGGTTAAAGTATAGTTTAGCTTAATTTTTTATTGTATCTTAAAAGTTGCATCGGCGACAAACCAAGTTATACTAGATTTTTACGGAATAAGAGTGCACGGTACAAATCCTGTAAGTTATAAATTTAGTACAATATTGTTACAGAGTTTCTACATGGCCCTCCTGTTCAAGAACCTGGTCGGCTCCAAAGTCCTGAACGTAGAAATGGAGCCAGACCAGGCCATCATGTTCGCTCACTGCACCTCCCTGCGGCACCAGCCGGTGCCCGGAGCCCTCACTCTGTACGGAGTGAACATGGATGACGAACCAGCCAGGTTCTCCATCAAGCTGGATAGACGGGAGGAGGGAGGAGATATACTGCAATTTATTTTGGGACATGATAGCAGCGGGTGAGTGAAATTAGGGTTTTTAAACGAGGCCTTGGAGAAGCAAGGTTCCATAGAGGCCGTACATAAAAAATGAATTTATAAACGATCGGTAAGAGGTTATAGGTTAACCTCTTAAGGGGAGAAGGGAAATAAGATAGACCTTACGCTGACCTCAAGGCCTAGAGTTGAAACTGTAACAACAAACGAAATTGTAAGATCTAACAGAACGCACATCGCCCAAATGAAATCCAATGGTAGATATGAGAAACTTAGTATCGTGCGAAAAATAGAATATCTAGCAATCTATCAACGATCAATAAATATCTATCAACAAGATAAAACTATCTTGTTCTGTCTATAAAATGCTTAAGACAAATAAGATCTATCTATATAGACATTTTGAACTCCCAACTCAGTTCATCTGTGTTTTTATGTGTGTCTATGGAATCGCAGCTCCCAAACGGAGAGACCTGTTTCAATGCGGTATTTTAATTTGATAGCTGATATTATTAGAATAGTTTTAGAAGGGTTTTAGCAATGTTTAGTAAAAAATAAAGCAGCTGTGTTCCATTGTAATAATCCGTCACTTTCTGCGACTTTCATATACAATTAATACTGATGGTTGTAGACTATACTAACCCCTCGTAAAAACAACTGTTTTGCTATACCTAGTTTCGTATGTTAGTTCGTATTTAAATCGTAGTTAACTTTTTTTCACAGTAACATTCAAGTAAACGGAAGATCAATGTACTTCGAAGGAGATTTGAAACCTGTCGTTAAAAGAGTTCGTCCGTATAAGACTTTACTCATCAATCTACCAGCTAGATCTTTCGGATTCTGGGTCCTAGCCAACACCAAAATTAATGCCTGCTATGATGAAGAAGACAATTCTACTGACAAGGATTATGCAGATGTTGTAACTATTGAAAGCGTTGAAAACGAAAAATTAAAAACAAAAAGATCACTACTAGATAAAGATTTCCAGGAATATGTCAGCTTATCTGATGTCGACGCTGATTTCTTTGATGACAACGATACGGTTGAAAATGTTAACAATAAAAACTTAGTAAAAAGAATGAGTGATCTGAACAAAGACCTAAACAAAGTGCAGGATTTATTTAAAGATAAACAGCAAGAGAATCAAAGACTGAAACGCCAAACAAACGAAGACCGTTTCAATGAAAAAATAAGAAAATTAAGAAGGCAAGGATTAATTTTGAGAGATAGTAAGAAGTTGGAACAAGAATCCAAACCTAAAGGTATATTCGCAAATTTGCAGCGTTTAAAACGTAACATGACCAGGCGATTTAGAAAAGATAGGCACCGAAAAGGTTCCCTATTATCTAAAAACAAAGTTAGTAAACGTAACCCAAAGATTACGAAAACGCAAGAATTCGTAGCTAAAACAAAACCAATAAAAAAAACAGCTAATACCATACAATCAGACCACACCATTGAATCAAAAGTGAGACAACGTAGAAGCGTAGACAGAGATCAAGTAGAATTATCCATAGAAAACGAAATAGAGGCACCTAAAGATAATGACAAATTATGGAAGATCTTAAGAAAAATACATAAACAATTAAAAGACTTGTCTCAAGAAAATACCGACTACAACGAAGAAGTGGATTCTAATACTTCAAGTTCTGAAGACGCATTAATGAAGAAGGATTCATTAGAAAATGATACAGGATTCATAAAAAATACAGTAGAAAATGTAATGAGAATTCTTTCAGAATTGAATAAGAATTTGAGCAGGCTATGGCATGGTGTTAATTTGTTAAATTAGTCTTGTACAGTGATTATTTAATTTGTTGTAAATAAAGTTATGCTTTAAGGTATATTATGGTATTTTTATTTATGGCTTTCACATTCTTGACTTAAATTAATAATTGAGAAGTTAATGCTACGTCGTAATTAGTAAGAAATTTCCAATAGCGATTTGTGTTGTATTTTATCTTGGACGATTTGACAGCAACTAAATGCTATAATAATATTAATATTTATTTTGTCCTTGCTTGTACTATCATCGAAAGAATGAGTCGAAACACAGCAAGAAAAGTGTAAGGAAAATTATTAGATGCATAAGATGACGTTCTAGTGAATGTAACCTATCTATACAATGTGTAACAGCAAGGTGTAGTAATACTTAAGTCACACATCTAGCTAAATGTATGGAGTCTAACAGGAACTTCTGCATTCGCGGCAGCACCATTAAAATTGAGTTATGATGAATTAGTGTCTAAAAAATTATGTCATTTGCAACCCTATTTCATCAGCTACCGTTCTACAACACATAGCCTTTGGACCTAGACGTCTGACAGTGGTGGCCATAACAAAGGTCAAGATCACGCGCCACAGATGTAACCGTAGGGTTGGATGGTAAGTGCTGATCCGAATCCCTATTAACTATCTCTGTTGCAAACGGTTTCAATTCGAAAACAGAAAACTCCTAAGAAATAAGGTTCATTTTGCTTAATTGAAATATAAACTGCTCGCAACAAAATACGTAATCTGGTCGTGGATGACTGCATTGCGAGTTAGGCAGACTGTTCACACTTCTTTATTACTTACAGTCTAGTGTCAAGGAAGTTCAGCAGTGTCTTCGGACCAATTATCCGTCAATAGACCAAGGAGAGAAGAGAAAAAAAGTAGATATATTATTTTCATTTATATAAAATATAAAAATGAATTCCCTATTTACTTTGGTCATGCCATAACTTGAGAACGACTATACCGATTTCATTTTTATTTTTAATTTTAATACTTAGTTTTAGACATGCGCAATATGTATCATTGAAAAGAAAAGAGAGATATGTATCTTTCGGATCTACTGATATATATCACTCATTTGTATCTTTAACTCACCGTGCTATGTGAGTTGGATGGATATAGAATCGTCTGGATGAACAGAAGCGAAAAGTGATAATGCATCAATCAATTTTCATTTCTTGTCATCAGTGGCGATCTTATGATGTGAGATTAATGTATTGATTTTTTTATTTATTTATTACAATTATTAATATATACAGTATTGTAATACAAGTTATTAATTATTACCCGCGTAAATAATCGTCAAAAACAATTCGAAGACTGCACTGTAATGTAAACAAACAAACTCAAAACTATACAGATTCAAAATAATAATTTAAACGTCCCGCATTTGCAAGCAATATTGTGCCTTATCACTAAATCATTAAGATTTATTTAGGATATTTAACCGTCTAACGGCTTTCGTCGTAGCTCTGTATGCACATTTGAAATATAAAAAAATTGACGACTTTATTTGCACCTTATTTAGACTACTTACGATTCATTTTATTTTAGCTATTCTGTTGCGGGCGTTTGTGACCTTATGGAACCTGCCTCACTGCGCAAGCGCTAATCATTCTTTCTCTTTCTTTTCCATCAATTCGTTTCTTTCTATCTTTGTCCGTAACGAATCCAAACCAACTCTATCCTAATGATACAGTGATATAAAGATTGATTTTGAGTACGGGTGATTTACTGATTCAATATATCTTTGCTTCAGATATATATCATTTTAATGAATCACTCATGAGTTACACAAGTCTACTTAGTTTTCTAATACTAAAACAATTAAGAAAATTAGAAAATTTAAGCAACAAAAATCTTAACTCATGGATACGTCGCTCGGAGTAAAATACTAGGCGAACAAAAACATGAAGGAGGTAATAATTAAGTCAATAAGTTTTTAGTATGGTATTAAAGTTTTTTTTTTTTTTATGCCTTATAGGCAAGCATTTGACCACAATCTCACCTGATGGAAAGTGATGATGTGGCCGAAGATGTAGCATGCTTGCCTAGAAGGTACCTATTCACTCTTGACTTGAAGACTCCCAGATTGTACCGTTCGGGGAACAAAGACGAAGGCAATGAGTTCCACTCCTTCGCAGTACGAATGATAAACGTAGAAGCGAAACGCTTCGAGCGAACTGGAGGTATGTCAACCATATATGGATGACGTTTGACAGTTTGTCTTGTTGTTAGATGGTAAAATGGACAAGTTGGAATTAACTCGTATAATTCCTGCGCACACTCTCCAAAATGTATACGATAGAATACCGATAGGCTCGCGACCTTACGTCGGTGACCGAGACTCTGCAATTTGGACTCGACCAGCTTATCATCGCCAATGAGTCTTTTTGCTCGTCGGTCGATGGACTCGAGAGCTTCAAGCTGGTACTTTGCGGATCCATCCCACAAGTGGCCACAGTACTCCATACACGATCGGACTTGAGCTTGATAGTACTAGGCAACCACGAACGTGAAAGAGGTCAAATGTTTTTTTTCTTTACGTGGCATGTGTATGCCTGGTATAGCTAGTTAGTATCATATTTCAAGTTTCAACGTTAATGAAATTTTATGACAAACTATACGTTTAAATTTAGAGAAAATTTTGAAAGGGAAAATTATTGCTTGAGACGGGGATTGAACCCGTGGCCATAGGGTGCTGGCCCTATTGGCCTTTTTTCCTTTCAAAATTTACCTCTTTGGGGCCTATGTGAATAAACTAATTCAGTTCTGCCTAGCATGGCTAATGCTATATAAATAAAAATCAATACATTTATAAGCTCTCCTGCATGTTATATCTTTTCTAAATATAGGGCTCCTATTTCCATCGATTTAAGGGTTGGTGTCCAATAAAACAACACATAGTGGTACAATGTAGTTTATTATTATTTAACAACATGTTAGATGAACCATTTTCACATTTAAACCGTTCACATGAAAATGGCCATCACTAAACCATTTACGTAACTAATAGGGACCTCGTAAATGAACGTTAACAATGCTTTGCAACAATAATCAAAGGAAGTGTTAGCGAAAAAGCTTCTAGAGACGCTACAGTGAAGTTAGATACAGGAAACTAATTTATAGAAAGAGTCAGCTAACCGGAAACAGCGAATCAAAACTAATGTATCGTCAACAACATGGTTTCACAAAAGCTCAATCCGTATTACCTAAAACATTTTCAACAATAACCTTTCGTTATATTCCATAATTCTATATGTAATCGTGAATAAACTACTAACCTTTTCTTTAATATAACAATACAACGTCCGAACCGCGTTCAAATTATGTTCATTGTTTCACTTATTGGTAAATTGCATTTAATACTATAATGTCACTAATATTAAAAGCTAACGCACTAAATGTGATTCTCTTGGCCAATAATATCTATCCTAAAACAAGGTATAGGGGAAATAAATATATATACATTTCATTCGCAACAAATTTATTGGCAGGTCATGAGGCATTCGACTCTTATACATTTATTTCCCCCAAATATAACATACATATTTATATAATAACTTTTAATATATATTTGAAAATTATTTTCGAATAGTATAGATTTCTAAAATAAATGAAAATAAAACCAACACGCAATATATATTGCTTTTTCTGGCACTTCAATGTCAGTTCTTTGCGTCAAATCTATACTATACGTAAATTGCAAGAAAACTTAATAAATTATATACAGAAGTATGAGTTCAAGAACAATGGCAACGTCTAGTGTAAAGAAGCTCTCGTGTGTGGTACATAGTGTCGTTGTCTCTACATTGTCTATTCCTTACGAGACCGTGCTCTCTGTCCTTACACACTCATTTTGACTCTTTATACTCCACATGTCCATAAAATCGCCAAAATAAGTGTAACACACCGATTGTGTAATAGTTTTGTTTGTTTATAATGTTGTTAATTAATTTATTATTACATGTGTATTTTTGTATTCAACAATCGATGCTGTTTCCTATAACAAATTGTGTAGGTGATATATTTATATTTAAGTAATATATCCGTGTTATGCTGCATATTTTTATTTATAAATAATTAAATATTATAGATATTATATTTTGAACAATATATACAATAACAATAAATGTTTTACGTAATATATAAGTTACATACTTAATTAATACAAATATATCACCTCACAGTCAAACCTCGTTCCCCTAAATCTAGACTAGTGCAACTATAAATACGCTAATTATTCAATTTAAAGTTTAACAAGGTATGCAACATTGTATACCATCATAACTCCTCTAAGGAAAGAACAACAGTGAAACTTCTAAAGTGGGAGAATTCCAATTATAGTAAAAAGATCACACGAATGTTTGTCAAGCCGTCGCAGGCCAAAAAGTCATAAATACATCCTAATAAACAATCTAACTAAAACAAAACAACTATAAATACACATAATAGATTTATAATATATATTTACCCTGAGTATAAGAGTCATAAGATCAATGGAATTCAAATATACGTAATCCATACATACTTTTGTGGGAAATCTAAAAAATTGGTCAAAAGTTATCTTGAATTTCTTAAAATTATTCTACGGGTAGAAAGCAAAAGTTTGTAATTTTAGCTCGATCATTAAAAATACAATTATTATGACTAAACTACACTTCTACCTTGTATAAACCTCCTTACAAATTTACTATAATTTTATATAAAAAGAAAATGAGACAATCACTTTTAGGAAACAACATATAAAACTGTCAAAAACGATCTGTAAATCTTGTACTATTTGAAATAAATGTACTATTAAAAATTTATTGAAAAGCACAAAATACACATAGCACACATCATATAGAAAAAAATACCAACCATTTCATTATCACCCAAATTCCGCCAATGCATTTTGAAGCGACGTTAACAACTTATCACTTATTTAGTGTAGGTAATAAATACTAAACACTCAACACCGAAAGCTTAGACGAAGAGAGCTCACGGAAGCATCTAAATACATTTCAATACAAGGAAACAAATAAAATAGACGAATTAAGAGAAAACGACACTGAAACACTTTCCAAGAGCCATTCACACGTTGGAATCGCCATGCACAACACAACCATACCCATCAACAAAAATATATCAGAATATATTTTTATTCAAGGACTTATAACAATAATACAATAGTTATATCGTTAATTTCAAAATTAGTGACAGTTAGCTTAAACACCGATTCAATGACCACGCTAAATACCAACATAACGCTACCTATACTACTACTTCTATGAGAGATAACAACGAAGGTCGCAGCTAGGTCTACGTAGATTGAAGATATCATGAAGATAGGTTTAGGATAGATTTATATAGAAATAGCTAACACACAGTGAGGGTGATTCGGTTATTCATTGGTCAGGTTAAATGAAAAACTCCTGAGATCTTATTATATATTATTGTTATTCTCGACTACGTACAACAGTTATCTAAGATGCCATGCACATATGTAGAACTATGTTTAAGACCTAGGATAACACGTGAAGGACAGCTTACATATAGATTGTGAAATGCCAACGGACGGGGCTTAAACTTCCATATATAGCCCATCATTAAATATATTAATATTGAAATATATAGTATATATTATAGCCATGATAGCTATGCGTGCTGGAAATAAATATCCTATTGAATCAAGCTATGAAAATATACATCGAGTGCAAGTACATGTGCGAGAATATATCGATCTTATATGTCAGAAAAATAGTGTAGCTTTGAATAAACAATCAGAAATTACTGTATTTTGTATTTACAACAAGATATTTGTTTGTATATAGAATAGTGAAATCTTCATGCCAACTATTTAATATATAAACTTGAGTATGCTTCTCAATGAATAACTGATGTTGATATAATATACCCAGCGATATATTAAATAGTTAGGACTTTATATGAAAAGGTGTAAGTGAAGGTAGATATATAATTGACCTGAAATATATAACAGAAAATACATAGTAAACCAATAAAGCGCAGCTATGTATAAACAATACAAATACATGATGTGCTGATTGTGATTTGATTTTCAATTGAGAGATATAAGAAGAGTCAAAGATTGTCAAAGATAGTAAAAGAAGAAGCTAGAAGATAAACAACGCGCGCGGTGTGTCCGCTCCGGCGTTTTTATAATAATATTCATATATCACAGCTTTTGACGATTAACAAATCTTTTGCATTTGTAGCTTAATACGTGGCGCAATTGTTCGAACAATTAGCTGTTTCTATGACATTCCATTCCATCTGTTCTTGGATTGTTGCAAATGTTCCAGACGCATCGATAGTGCTTGTTTTGTAATGTTAATCCGTGGTGATTTGTCTTCATACGTGTATGTGTGTTACATGTTTTTTTAATTCCGTTGCATTGCATGTCCAATCCATCCGATTAATAACAATCTCAGAACCCTTCCCCGACAATAGTTATCTAATCGCTCGAAAAATTTGCTCACAAACGTGTATCATTTTACATTACAATTTATACCTAAGCGTAAACATCGAATTAGACTTGAAACCGCATCTACGACTAATTACTCCAACGGTAAAACAACGTGATTATAACGTAATATCTACATTACATACACATATTCTAACACCGATCTTATAATTGCCACATTGCCATCTTATAACTGCCCATTGGCTAAGTTGGATGAGCGTTTGCCTTCTAAGCAGGGGTATCGGGTTCGATTCCCGGCGGGATCACAAGTTTTCTCCCCAAGGAAAATTTGTGTTTCTGGTTCTGGTTGTGATTGTGTCTGTGATGTGAATGTTTCCGGCACCCACGACACAAGTCATTGAACTTAGTGTGGGGCTGTGAGTGTGAAAGCGTTTATGTTTATGTTTATGTTTATGTTTATAATAGCCATGCAAGAACGAAATGGACAACGACGCGGCTCGATTCCGCTTAGTAGATAATAACAACAATGTAACTATTTTTAATTTCGATGTGGGTAAGGCTAGGTCCATTACGGTATGTACATTTAAACACAGATACCTACACAGTAGAAGTACTGCAGAAGCACGCATGCAAAAGATTCAGAGGCGACAGACGTGTGGCGTGAAACAAGCAATAGTTACCGGCGGTACTTTGTACAACAATTGTAATACGAAGCTGATTGGAATTTGGATGAAAACAAATTCAATTAGAATTGAATACATTGTTATTTCAATGTAATGAAGTTGGAAGGAGAGAAGTGTACAGAGCGATGAATCTACACGCGTGCTAGTCTTATAATTATCCCTCACGTTTATATAAGTTACAGTTGCCGTTCTAGTTGTATTTATATTTATTTGTTCTTTACACTTAAATAACAATTTATCACAAGCGTCAACATATAAAACTTGGGTTTTTACGATTCAAAATCACTCGTTTGCCGCTCGGGTACATGGATGACTTTTTGACCGTACGTGAGGATGCTTCCACTAGTCGAGGGCCGCTCTCCGTTTTTTTTATGAATGTATAAAAATATTATTGCTTATTAACAAGCACCAACGAGCCACTAGCCAACTACGTTCCGAAAAAAAAATGATATCGAATCTCTCCTACGATATTTTGAGCGCGAATGATACGATCTTCGAACAAAACATCTTAATGTTTCTGTTTAGAAATCAGGGTTTTGGGTGGGGAATGGTAAACGGTTTCATAATTTAAATACCGGTTTGTGAAACGTCGTAACAGCTTAGCACAGCTACATCATGTATTCAGATTAATATAATAAACATGTTGGCGACGGGGGCGAGCATGTTGGCGTACATGTTGGCCGCCCGCTCACTGCATCACGCACTTGCTCTCGATCTGAGACTTAAGTTCATTCACTTGCGATTCGATGGTGTTTTTCAGTTCTGAAAAAGAAAAACGGTTACAAATGCATGTCAACGTATACCTAAAATTATCAATCAGAGCGCCTGGTTGAGGCGAATGCGTGAACAAAATGCTGGCACTTATTTGGCTCAACGTATTAGCATTGCAATTCAGAGAGGAATTGCCGCCAGCATGATGGGAACGCTACCCACTGGTACTGGGTTTGAGCACTTGAGTTACCTTTAAGCTTGATGTCTTGTAGGTAACTTAGTTCTTTGCTGTACATAGTTTTAGGAAATATAGGCAATTGGCCCGTAGATAGTCCATATGTACGTATACCTGCTAACAAAACTTTGTACCCAGAGATACGTATATCAATTGTTGCACTTTTTTATGTATAGACGATTCAAGCAAGTCGCTCGCCTGATGGTAAGGGTCACGCCTGCCTTATACAGTTCAGTGCCTTCGAACTCGTGGCAAAGCACTGCGCTCCTCACCCTGAGATATTAGATGTTAAATCTCTTTAGACAATGTTGTAGTGACTTGAAAACTCCCATATGGAAGTCTTCAAGTCACGAGTGAATAGGTATCTTCTAGGCAAGCTTGCTCCATCGTCGACCACATCGTCGCTTACCATCAGGTGAGATAGTGGTCAAAAGTTTGCCTATCATGAATAAAAAAAAAAAGGCCCTGTTATTTCACTGGAAACATTGACCTCCAATCTTGCATACAGTAATGTGTGCACACTACTGCTAGCAGTTGAATGTCTGGCAACGGTGTGGGTTCAGCTCCAGGTGGATTTAGCATAAGATTCCTGTCACTAATCTTTCGAAGCATTGCACCAGATTCGCACTTGACCAGTCACGCTTTTGATGCATGGAGGCAAACTGCACAAGCTCTTTCTAGCGACTACAATAATAACGCCTAGGTTAATAAAATGGTGTATTAGAGATTAAGAATGTTTAAAAAAAAAAATGCGCCGCCGAGTTTCTTGCCAGGTTCTTCTCGAGATGGCTGTAATTTTGCGAATCTGGCAATAGAATCATTAACTTTCATGAGTGCCTCTATGGAGCCCATGTGAATAAACGATTTTGATTCGATTTGATCATATTCTTAACGCTTTCACACTCACAGCATATTAAGTTTGAAGACTTGTATCGAGGTTGCCGAAAACATTCACGTCACACAATCAGAATCAGAAACACAAATTTTCTTTGGGTAGAATACTTGTGTTCTCGCCGGAAATCGAACCCGATTAAGCATCGGGTTCGATTTCCGAAGGCGAATGTGCTCATCTGACCCAATGGGCGGTTCAACAATATTTTTATGACTTTCTCTCCAAGAACCAAAGAACATAGACTCACTGGTGAACTCATCCTGGTCCTCCAACTCCGCCTCCGCCGCCAGCTCCTCAGGCGTCTTCTTCTTCCTCATCAGCGGGTTGTCGGGCTCCGCCTGCTGCTGCTCCACCACCTCCTCCTTCTTCGGGATTTTGTACTGGAATGGAAAAACGAAAGGGGTTGACAAACAAACGCATTTACACTCACAGCTCCACACTAAGTTCCTGTAAAAACTATCGTGAAATTTATTCATAACTAGCTTTTGCCCGCGGCTTCGCTCGCGTTAAGAAGTATTATTTTAAAATTGACAAAGTTTCATACAAACATTCATCCCCTATTTTTTCCCTTGGGGGTAGAATTAATCAAAATCCTTTCTTAGCGGATGCCTACGTCATAACATGCATGCGTGCCAAACCTACCTGCATGCCAAATTTCAGCCCGATCCGTCCAGTGGTTTGGGCTGTGCGTTGATAGATCACTATGTCAGTCAGTCAGTCAGTCAGTCACCTTTGAGTTATATATATTTAGATTAGATTAGATAGATTTATTTTTAAACCAAGCACTCACTCGTAATACGTGATAATAATATGTGAGTGGCGGTTTTATAAATTAACTAGCAGTGCTCGCGACTTCGTCCGCGTGATTATTGGACTTTTAGTAAGGATCCCTAATTTTAAAAAAAATATAATATAGCCTATAGCCTTCCTCGATAAATGTACTATCCAACACTGAAATAATTTTTCAAATCGGACCAGCGGTTCCTGAGATTAGCGCGTTCAAACAAACAAACAAACTCTTCAGCTTTATAATATTAGCATAGATAAGTTTAAGTACTTGTATTGCGGGTGTTGAAATCATTTAAGTATATCACATCCAGAAGCACAAATTTCCTTTGGGAAGGAAACTACCAGTTTTTCAGCCTATCTATTTATGTTTGCATGTATGTTTGTTCGTTTGAAACTTACTAGAGACCAAACCCGTGGGCAGAATTTAAAGAAGACATTAATCGATTTGTCTTAATTTTGCGAGTGTCTTTTTGAACTGCCCGTTGGCTTAGTTGGGTGAGCGTTCGCTTTCTAAGCAAGGGTATCGGGTTCGATTCCCGGCGGGAACACACATTTTCCCCCAAGAAAAATATGTGTTTCTGGTTCTGGTTGTCATTGTGTGTGTGATGTGAATGTTTCCGGGACCGACGACACAAGTCATCGAACTTACTGTGGGGTCACGAGTGTGAAAGCGTTTATGTTTACAGTAATCAAAATTACGCATACAGTGAAAAATAAAAAAATGAAATCATTGGGTATAGTTGAATAGGTATTTCAAAATCATCCTATTTTATTATTTATTAGGTTTTTTTACCATTTTTCATTTCGAATGATATTTTAGGATCTACAACGATTTGAAGTTGTTTTACAAGCTTTTCTTTAGTTTCACCTATCCCGTTCCTATACTTATGTATCTTCGGTGACAATACAATGATATAGTACCATGGAGCTGGTCTGATGATGGAGACGGAATATTGCCATAGGAACTTCTGAACTAAACAAGATAAACCCATCAAGTTTGTACTCGTTTGATTCGTCCTGAAAAGTTCCTTAGTTATATAACTTTAAAGTCTTTTTATTGAGAACTGGTAAAACCTTCATCTTAAAAACTTTTTGATTAATAACATTGTTATAATAATTTCAACATAATTACTTTCAGAGAAGTGACACAGTTGAACAGTAAACCGGAACAGCCACTTACGTTAAATTGGCTCAAACTCGGCTGAATCAAAGCGACAATTCCGACAAGCGCGCGAATTTAACGTCGCAATTATTGTAATGGCTGAGTGGGAACCTTTCAATTCTTTCGTTTTACTGCCTAACCGTAACTAAACGATCCTACTACCCCCACACTTAAGTAATTTATACCCAAGACGGAACGGAGAAGGTATATGCGTTTAAGATGAGAGATTATTTTTTTTATATAAGAAAAGACGACCACTTTCTCACCTGATGGAAAGTAATAATGAGGCCGAAGATGTAGCATGCTTGCCTAGAAGATACCTATTCACTCTTGACTTGAAGACTCCCAGATCAAAGAACAAAGACGCGGGCAATTAGTTCCACTCCTTCGCTGTACGGATGATGAACATAGAAGCGAAACGCTTCGAGCGAACTGGAGGTTTATCAACTATACATGGATCACGTTTGACAGTTTGCCTCGTTCCTAGATGGTAAAACGGGCATGGGGGAATTAACTTGTGTAATACCTGCGCACGCTCTCCGAAATGTGAACGAACAAGTATATAAGTGACTAGTTGACCCGCCCGGCGTCGCCCGGGTAAACAAAAGCATACATAAACGCATTCACACTCACAACCCCACACTAAAAGTACTATGAATTGTGTCCTGGAGCTTAACACCACACACACAAAACACACACACACACACAGCATTCACGTCATATTCAGAACAAGAAACACATACTTCCCGTGGGGAGAAAGCATGTGTTCCCACCGAGATCCGAACTCAAAGATGACCCGCCCGGTGTCGGTCGCCCGGTTAAAATTTATACACACAAACACTTCCACATTCACAGCCCCACACTAAGTTCAATGACTTGTATCGTGGGGCCGTAAACATCCAAGACACAACTCACAACATACTCAAAACCAGGAACACAAATTTCCAGAATGGAGAAATCTTCTATTACCACCGGGAATCGAACCCGCTGCTTTTTTTTACATACACACAAACAAACTTTATCTCTTTATAATATTAATATATAAATTTTCAGAATCGGATCAGTAGTTTCAGAGTTTACCTTTTACATAGATACAAACAAACTTTATCTCTTTATAATATTAGTATAGAATAAATAAGTCCGTTGTGGTCTATACTTTTAAAGAGATAGTCCCACGAAGGATTAAGTATCAAACTCCTTTGGTGTACCCATTTTAAATCATAAGAGGCACCAATCCATTTGACTCAAAGCTAGCTTTCAGAAAGCGCTACGGCTCGGCCCATAAAGCGCTTTACAAAGCTGCGACGCTTCCGAACGCGACTTCGATGTTACCAGTAATTTCCCCAAGGTACCGCACTGATTTCCGATTGCTACAGTGTTGCCACAATCAAATGAATTGGTACTTTCTCGGTAAATAATACAGAAAGCATAATGCGCAGTTTTTATTTATTCTAGTTGTTGGCCGCTATTTATGTTATCCTCGGGAGAGTGAGAAATATTAGCTGGTAATATTTTATTGTGGCAGATGCGAAATAACAAAAGAAAATGGCGTGGGTTTTGCCGCGAAAGTGAAAAAATGGTGTTGTTGATTTTATATTATTTTGCAAAACTAGTGATTCTTTGAGTGTTATTGTGTCATTATAAGTGATAATTATGAACTGTTAAACGTGGGTAAGTTTGGGTTTACCCAAACTTACCCACGTTTAACAGTTCATAATGTGTATTAACATAATGTGTATAACAGTGTATGATTTATCATACAAGGTTGAAAACGTCCGCACTTCCAAAATTCTAATAGAAGTTTTAGGTAAAGTTTCTACCACTTTACTAGGGCATGACTTGACTTTGACTCCTTTACTTGACTTTGCCATGTCACTAGGACTTCTATTACAAAATATGTAACAACTACACTTGAATCTTACTTGACATCGGCTAAAAACACAAAGGTTGCGAAGCCAAAATTAAAAACAACAAGGTGGACTTTGCACGTTCTTTAAAGTACGCCATATTTTTTTAGTATTAGTTTAAGGCTGCGAGTGTTCAAGCTTTCATAAGCGCTAAACGTTTCCACACTCACGCAGCTCGTCAAAATGTATGTTTGTTGTAAATGTATGTATCATTATATTATTATGTAGGTATATAAAATTACGTATTATTTCATGTAATATGGCACATTTTTAGTATATATATATATGTATATCTCAAGCCTTTAAACGAGCAATTATTGAATATATATAATATGAATCTCGGAAACGGCTCAAACGATTTTCTTTAAATTTAGTATGCAGGGGTTTCAGGGGCGATAAATCGATCCAGCTAGGTTTCATTTTTAGAAAACGTTGTTTAAAATTAATAAAGACCGAGCAAAGCTCGGTCATCGAATTGATATCCATATTAAGGTTGTCTGGAAAAAAACATAACATAAAAAAAAAACATAAACGCTTTCACACTCACAGCCCCACACTAAGTTCAATGACTTGTGTCGTGGGTGCCGGAAACATTCACATCACAGACACAATCACAACCAGAACCAGAAACACAAATTTTCCTTGGGGAGAAAACTTGTGTTTCCGCCGGGAATCGAACCCGATTAGACCCCCTGCTTAGAAGGCAAACGCTCACCCAACTTGGCCAACGGGCAGTTCAAAAAGATACGATAAGACCTCCTATAGTGAAAACTTTTTAAGATTTATTTATTTACTTAGTTCTTAAGATTTGTATTGGTTTTTAATAAAGAATATTTATGTATTTTATTGTATTTGTTTAATCTGATTTTAATTTCCAGAAAACGAATCAAATTATCGCATCTCGAGATAAGAAGCTTAATTATCGTGAAAAATCACATCCGCGGGAATCAGAGCAATCCTCTTTCATTTTAATCTCGAATTGATTAGATGCAGCCTTGGGGTTGCCAGCAAGACCAAGATGAATTTATTTTAATTTAAAAAGGCATTTTTCTCGTTGGCAACCCTCTTGAGATCTCGTTAGGGACGTGGCGTCGTACAGATTACGGTTAGCGATCTTCTTTAGCGTTGACAGTTTATTAAAATTATGAGAGATGTGGGTTTGTTAGCAAAGGCTTAACTTATATGTGAAATAATTAAAGATGGATCCACGCTGCTTTAATTAAATTCTTATACTGCGAAAACTGTTGGCCAAATTCACACTCACAACCCCACATTAAGCTCAAAGACTTGCATCATTTACATCGCACACAATAACACCCAGAACCAGAAGCACAAATGCCTCTTGGGGAGGGAATTGTGCTCCTGTCGAGAATCGAACCCAGGATCCACGGCGCAGAGGGCCGCTGCGCCATCGCCAACTGGGTCATCAATTAACTACATAATTAATATGCGGTGACGCTGTTTTAGACCGGTTGCGTTTTAGGTCTTAGGAACGGGTTCATTCGAAACAGTAGCAATGCAAATGGTTGTTGGTAAGGTATCTGTCATCGCTCTATAAATCTAAAAGGAAAACTTCGAGATGGAACTTGGAACCGTGTCATCAAACAAACGGCACTGCGGGCCTGAGTGATTAATCTTCATGACACAATCTCTAAGAGACTGATATCCCAACATTAGAAACTCGTGTAGCATGTGAATTTGTGGTTTTCAACCAATTGCTCCGTTCTTCTGATGTGATGTTTCCCCGATTTTCATTTGTTTTTTCGACGTAAATTTTACTGAAAACTTACGTTTGTTAATTAAATAAAACCTATTATTTTCTGAAAACACTGTCATTCATTTATGTTCTTTTTCCGATAGTCACATTTTTTCACTTATATCGATTTGTTTTTTTTACAAGCTTTTATTTCACCAGTCGTTTTATCTGTCAATCAGTAATCAAATCTTGCAAGCTAAATTAGACCCCATTTCCGATGTCCGATTGAACTCAAATTTGGTGTACTTATGTATTTTCGGTGACAATATAAAGATGGCTTTTTGGGGGCTGAGTCACCCACGTCCGTAGGAGAATACCCCTTAAGTCTGACTCCCTACACGTGGTCCCCGGGTGGTGCTAATCACGTGACATTTGAGAGGTGGTAGAGCATTTTGTGAGTTGCTCGCCTGGCTTGCTACTAAAGTAGCTTACCACCATCAAGTTGAAAGTCTGCCGCCAAGCCAAATACGGTGTTCCGGCAGTTATCCTTGAGAGCTTGCGTATTCCAGGTCTAGTGTGTTTACCAGCTTCGAACACATCGTCACTTACCATCAGGTGAAATAGTGGTCAAACACTAGGCTGTCACAAAAAAAAATAAAAAGATGGCTATATGAACTTCTGAACTAAACAAGATAAACCCATTTAGTTTGGACTCGTTTGATTCGTCTTGACAAGTTCCCTGGTAATATAACTTAGTCTTTTTTTAATAACAACTGGTAAAATCTTGATTTAGATAAAAACTTCTTAAAGTATTACTTGTTCTAACGTTGTTGTTACATTTGTGTAAATGCAAGAATAAAAACTAATTTCAGTTATTACTATTTTTGTTAATATTGCCATGTTATCGGGTAATTATGATGATAATACTATCCTACTAATTCCTACTTTCCTACTTATATTATATATATATATATATATTTATAATATAAATCTGAAAGTTTGTGTGTAAGTGTGTAAATGTGTAAGTATGTTTGTTCCCTCTTCACGCTTTAACGGCTGAACGGATTTGGATAAAATTTGGAAATTACATAGCTTATACCTAGGATTAACACATAGGCTACTTTTTAACTTGATAATAGCGGGCAAAGCCGCGGGGCACGGATAGTATAATACATATGTGTATGAGACATAATGTATATGTAATACAAATGGACTTCGCACCTGACATAATTATACATTCCATTCATTAAAAAAAATAATTAAAAACGTAAACCGCGTAAAACACGTCACATAGCTCGTTTCCGTATCCCATATATTTTTATTTTCACGTACATTTTCGCGTATTTTTGCTGTTTGTATAATAATTCTTCGTTGCGGTAATCCGAGCGATTTACCTAATGAAGGTAGATGTGAATTATGGTCGGATTTAATGACAATTTATACGATTCAAATAACGTATTTTGTACGCTTGTTAAATATGTTAAGTCTTAGGTGAAACCATGTTTTATAGATTGTGGTATTTTTTTTGTATATGTATTTGCCGGGGCGAGGGTCATGGATTCCGGAAATGAAACTGTAGGCGTCTACTTCAATCACAATTTAATCGATTGCCAACAATTAACTGTGAAAATTTTAATTCATCGGCAAGATGGAGGTGGATTTTAGAGATGCAGTGCGTTCTGTGCTAAACTTGACCGATTTCATCATCTTTATTTGAAACTTTTCTTATATTATATAGAAGTTCTTATATAAAGAATAATTCGAAAATTGTGCAGAAAATTTAAACATTTCAGAAAACTTACTTCGTGCGTGTGATGAAATGTTCTAAGACAGGACATAGTCTATCGGGTCAGCTATATCTTACTAATATTATAAATCCGAAAGTTTGTGTGAGTGTGTGTGTCAGTATGTTTGTTCCCTCCTCACTCTTTAATGGCTGAACGGATTTGGATGAAATTTGGAATGTACATAGATTATACCTAGGATTAACACCTAGGCTACTTTTTAACTTGATAATAGCCGGAGAAGCCGCGGGGCACGGCTTGTTATTAATAAAAGTGAATTGATAACAATTAACTTAATTATTATTTCTATTTCTTGAACTCTTTTTAATCACCTTCTTTCTTCTCTATTCTCGGTATGATGAGGAAGCGTCAAAGAAGTCAACCTGACTCGATTAGGGAGTCGCGTGTAATACGGACTCCCTACTAGAGTCAATTTCACATCTATGAGCTTTTTCTTCTTTCTTCTTTTATCTTCTTCCGCTGGCTTCTTTGTTCGTCTGCCTTCTTTTATTAACTACTGCACAAAAAAGGAGGGTGTACTCAATTCGGTTGTATTTTTTTTTTGTGTAACCTCTTAACCATAACTTCTTTCCACATGAACCAATTTTGATGCTTTTTTGTTTAAAAGCTGGTGCTTTCTCATTGGTCCCATTTAAATTTGATCAAGACATTTACTCTATTCAAAATTCCGATGATAAAGCGGTGAAGTCGGCTTTTTAAAGCTTTGTTTGGGTATAATTATTTTTTCTTTGGTTATGGCTATTTAATACAGAAGTGACAGTGTAAACAGTACGATATACGTCTAGAAAAGGTCTTCGGTGTTAGCGATAAGGCCCCCGATTGTACACTTTAATAAAATCACTTTTATTTATCTTTTTTTAAAGTTATATGTACTAAAACTTCATTTTAAAAATATTTATCAATCTAAATAACTTTTAATCTATTAAGAGATATACATATGATTAATAAAATAAAACGAAAAATAATGATTCCCTAACTGGCAAGCATTTGGCCACTACGTACTTCACCTGATGGAAAGCAATTATGCGGCCGAAGATGTAGCATGCTTGCCTGATAGAGATACGTTTTCACGCTGGACTTGAAGACTCACAGATTATACTTTACAGAAGTATATTTTTTTTCCACAAAATACAGATATCTCTTGTATAAAACCATTATAAAACATAACATAATTAATTCCAAATAAAACTACAAAGTCCATTATAAGTACATGTTACAATTAAACACTATTGTAAATATGTAAATGTTATTATCTCTATATACAGTTATTTCTTAAGTATTTGAAAGAAATGACAAACAAAGGAACAAACGCTTTCATACTCGCAGCCCCGCACTAACTAAGAAAAGTTGTATGTTGTATACTAAGGCATGCAATACTTCTTCTACAGTCTTACTTATAAACCCCTCTTAATCTTTAATCAATTGCTTAGCTAGTTTAGGTAAAATTTCATTCATAAACGCGATTTAGCGATAAGTAATGCTTAAATAGTTATCAAAATTAAACACCGCCATTGCCTAGTTTCAAACTTGCCAAGAGGCAAGATGGCGGGACTTATATCTTTCAATAAAAAATGTCTCAAAACATTTTACATATGGCGCAAAATTGTTTACTTCGACAACCGTTGAATGTCTTTTATTTTCATTTCAACAGTTTAATAAAACCATATTTTTGACAGCTGTATTCGTTAATTTCAGTTTTAGTCGACTATTTTGGTTATAATCTGTGGCGATCGTGTAAATTTCGATTATTTTCGATTCTCTGTGTGTTTCTCAACTAAGCAGCGCCTAACTAATGTTTACGAGAGAAAAAAAGTTAATCATTGATTATGGGCTTAAGAGCTGCTTAACTAAGATGTTTATAAGTAAGACTGCTATTTCCTACGTCAGTTTCAAGATGACAAGCTTGTTATAATAACCATCTTGCAGATAATCCAGTATACACTTATATACTGTAGGTAAATATATATTCTATATTTAGTCCAAACAATGTTAGTTTGCACCGTCCATCTATACCGGTGGCATCAATTTCGCAAGAGATGAGCTAGTAACCAGTTTAGCGACCCCCTTCTGAGGCCTCTCCCCATTGCGACCCCCTTTCCCCCTCCCCCCTTGTACCCCCTTAACGTCTAACCGGCTAGTGTTGTAATCTCCAATAAGCGACGGTAAACAGTTTAGTGTCTATAGTAATTGCTGTAAATTGGAGCTTGTAACGTTGAGCGTCAGGCATTTGAAATCATTATATAAACTATGATAACATGGCCCCAAACCAATAATAATAGATTATTTATTCGACGACTAACGACGAATAACGACGACCCAGTTGGCGTGGTGGACAATTCTCTGCCCTCTACGCCTCTCTCCTGGGTTGGATTCCCGGCAGGAGTACAATTTTCCTTCCCAAGGGAGATTTGTGCTTCTGGTTCTGGGTGTGATCATGTGTGTGCTATGTAAATGTTTCCAGCACCCACGATACACGTCATTGAACTTAGTGTGGGGCTGTGAGTGTGAATGCGTTTGTTAGATTAAAAAAAAATTATGACGTCGCTAGTCGTGCAACAAATCCATGGATTTGTTATTGTTTGACAGCCGTCTCAGCACGCACACGTGCATTGCGAGTCTCGGTAGCGCTTTGTTAATACTTTTACAAATACATTCAAACGTTTTTCATTTTGGAGGCGTGCCATGTTAGCTTAGTTTATATAATCGTGACGTACATAAACATTTTTACACTGAGATACAGTTGTTTTTATACATTGCCTTATGGTAAGCATCTTGTCCTAATGGAACCATCCAGAATGATCAGAAGGTCAATCAATGCATTACAGCACCCTGATAAACCTATTTTAGAATAGAATAGAATATATTGTTTATTGTATAAAGCTGCGTACAATGTCCATCGTATATTATATTATTAATAGTGAATCAACAGTCTTTCCATTTCGGGCATTACAGTAACCGAAGTACAGTAATAATGTTAGCACACTATTGCTGTTGGTTTAGTTGGGTGAGCGTTCGGGGTATTGGGTTCGATTCCCGGCGGGAATACAAGTTTTCTCCCCAAGGAAAATTTGTGTTTCTGGTTGTGATTGAGTGTGTCATGTGAATGTTTCCGGCACCTACGACACAAGTTATCGAACTTAGTGTGGGGCTGTGATTGTGAAAGCGTTTATTATTATTATTATTGCTTGGCAGTTGCACTTGTCTATGAATAACTATTTGTACGCGTTACTATACAATTTAAATACTTGAGAACCACGAGGAATATCATAGTATAAATTATAACAAATCTCTTTAAAGTCACCCAAAAATCTAAACGTTCAGTTCCCCACTCCTGTATGTATTCTTTGTATTTTTCACATCCTTTGGCGCCACACGCATTCGACACAATGTGTGTAGTGTTGCCACCCTACAATTTTCCACCGAGTGCGCACATTGTATTATTCCGCCGATCGGGCGCGGTCTCTACACTCCGCTTAACATCATCTCGGCTTAGGCGCGCTGGTGTTGTGTCGTGAAAAAATCGCTTCGTTTAAAGCTCTAAAAGAACTTGCTGAAAGTTTCTTTATGCCAGATAGGTAAGCATTTGGTCGCTATCCTATCTGGAAAAGTATTCGTATATAGTATACTAGCCGTGCCCCGCGGCTTCGCCCGCTATTATCAAGTCAAAAAGTAGCCTATATGTCAAACATAGATACAATCGATGTACATTCTAAATTTCATCCAAATCCGTTCAGCTGTTAAAGCGTGAAGAGGGAAAAAACATACTTACACACTTACACACATACTTACACACAAACTTTCGGATTTATAATATTAGTAGGATCTTGATATGTATCACAGCTTAAGCGAGTGTATGTTCTTAATGCTGTGCCTATGCCTATGATTTACTGGAAGCCATTTTTTTAGCGTTATGCCCTTTATACCTTTTTAGAACAATAAACAGAACAGTTAAATAAATATGCTAGAGTCTTGACCGTTTTGCAAGCTGTCATATCTATTTTTATTTTATTAGTACTTCATAAAAATTTCTAACACATTCAACATATTTTCTTTAGATTAAATTAAAATCAAAATCGTTTATTTACATGGGCCCCAAAGAGGCACTCATAAAAGTTAATGATTCTATTGCCAGATTCGCAAAATTACATCCATCTCGAGAAGAACCTGGCAAGAAAATCGGCGGCGCATTTTTTTCATATTTTTTTTTTTAAACATTCTTAATCTCTTATACATAATTTTATTAACCTAGGTGTTATTATGGTAGTCGCTAAAAAGCGCTTGTGCAGTTTGCCTCCATGCATCCTTGTCAATAATATAGTCGATCGTTTTATAGTAAGCTTTCTTAATTAATGCCCGTTTTATTACAGATTTGAACTTTCCCAGTGGTAATTTAGTTACGATTTTAGGAATTCTATTGTAAAATCTAACCCCATTTGCCATAAAAAAAATTATGTTATAATTGTTGTAAAAATAATCTCTACATGAATCATCAAAGCCCTGTCTTCGTATTTTCTAAACCTTTCCCTGTAAACTAGAATGTAAATCCATTGGCGCCCGTTCGGTGGAACTAATGTGAGTGAAGCGGCGGAAAATTGCCATACCATGGCGGACGAATATTATGTGTCAAGTGTGGTACGGTGAGCAGAATAATCACTTTAAGGATTTAAATTTTATCAAAGTATTTTAAAATTGAGGCTAAGGGAGTGGTTTTTTCTGATTGAATTTTTACTGATTGTGAACGTGGTTTCTTTTATACAAAAACTATAGGAATTAAAATGTTTGTGTAATTGCTTTTCCCATGTTATATCCTTATTATCTTTATTCCCCATATATTCTACCAAAATGTAATTAAAAATATAGAATACTATGTACATCAATTCTACCTAAACTATATGTGTAATTAATTATCTTTTGAACACAAACATATATACAACATATAGCTTACTGCAAGCAGTATATACAGTATGGATTATATATCAGTTACAAATAAATAAAACATAAAAGCTTAAATTCCAGAGCGCTTTTAAAAACAAGTTTAATTTTGCTATATTTTTCAAAATGGTACTTTTGTTGTTTTAAACATGACGTGATTAAAGTATAAGTTTAATAATGAATAATAAAACTCGTAAAACCAGTTACAAAACTTATGCTAACTCTAATACAAAAATTTCACGAATAAGTCAATAATCTACGGCCCTGCCTTATTCTTCCACCAGGCAGAGTACCTACATATTATGTGTCGACCTCACTTAGTGAAAACAAAGAAAGTAGATGATGATGACAAAGCATTCCATTTTCATTTCCTCGTAAAACGCTCGCCAAAGCCGTGGGCAATAAATTTTTATTCAAAACATTTGCGATAAAATAATAATACCTATAAATACGATGACGTTTATTGTACTTGCAATAAGCATAACGTTTTATAGATACATATAATTTATTACATCCGAAGTAAGACATGTTTCATATAAATGCATATAAAGCTATTTGGATGATTGTCAGAGAAAAAATACTATAGTATTTATATATTTTTTTATTTTTATAGATTGTATGTGTGTTTGAAACGTTGTATGTCGGTAATAGTAAAAAGGATTTGGATTAAAATTAATAAGTCTAAAGTCAACTTTTGCTTAAAAATATAACTTTATTTGCGCGCGCTCAGAGCTAACTTAAAGTTAGTTCATTAGTAACTTAAAGTTAGTACATTAGTAACTTAAAGTTAGTTTACATTAGTAAGTTAGTAATTAAATTACAACTTATTTGTTGAAAAACTTGGCGAATTACAATAATTATTGATTTAATTGATTTTATTTATATAGCATTAGCCATGCTAGGCAGAAAGGAAAGGTTAATTTCGTCGCTTCAGGCGGGGCTTGAGTAGCTCAGCGGTTAGAGCAATAGGGCATGAGACCCTATGGCCGCGGGTTCAAATCCCGCCTCAAGCGATAATTTTTCCTTTCTAAATTTATCACTATAATTATTGATTTTGTGTTGTTTTTGTATAAAAGATCTCTGCGTGAATATAATAGAACTTTCACAATTTCCTTACTGCAAAATTGTGTATTTGAAAAGTTCAAAGATTACATATAGTAAACATTTTGTATAGACGCAATGGAAAACTTACGTATAGGTAAAGTAACTATGAGAGATGATAATAATACCTTTATTTGGTTAAAACATAACTTATACGTCACAGTGATTGTTTTCTATGTATTTTTATATCTGTTCTGTTTTGAATCTGACCATTACATATCGAATTATTTGCATTGCATGCGTTCACGATTTCGATCCATGACCATTGTTGACGACCCAGTTGGCGCAGTGGACAAGTCTGCTTCCTATGATATACATTTCCAGCACCCACGATACAAGTCTTTGAACTTAGTATGGGGCTGTGAGTTAAATATTTTGTTATTGTATTAAAAAGCGATATCTTTTTTGTCATCAGTACAAGAACTAATGTATCGGAAACGTACTCCTACACGTATCTCCATAGTATATGTTTGTTCTGCGCACTGTACCGCGTGTCGACGGGACGGACTATTGATTTTTATTGTGTTTCGTTTAGGGGGACTGCTTCAGTTATAAACACAATTATAAACTAGACTCTATTTGGACAGGTATGTTTGTCACTCTGTTGTCACACTATTAAATGACTCTAATTTTAAAAATCCGAGTTTGTGTGTGAGTGTGTTTGTTTCCTCTTTACGCTGTAACGGCTGAAAGGATTTGGATAAAGTATGCAATATACAAAGCTTATACCTAGGATTAGCACAGGTTACTTTTATACTTGATAAACGCGGGCGAAGCCGAGGGACATGGCCAGTATAATAAAAAACCAGAACATATACAAAACTTGTATAGTGGGGAAACATTCACATCACACAGTCACACCCTAAACCAGAAACACAAATTTCCCTTGGGTAACCTTTCTCTAGAAATCGAATCCGATACCCGCTGCTTAGTAGGCAGATGCGCAACCAAACCAAAGGGCAGTTCAAAGTAATAAAACTGAAAGAAGTGTTCTGTAGAGCCAAACCGATAAAAAAACAACTATACGGGCTACGATAAAACCGTGCGAAGCCACAAAAATATTTAACCGCGCTTTCAATTTTCAAAAAAAGAATTGGACTAACGAACTGGCCATTTTAAAACGAAAAAATCCTCTAATCGCAATACAAACATTTACAGTCCCGAGCATTTGCTCGATTTTTAACCTTTCCTCGCGCAAACAAACTAACAAACACTATTAGTGGGGACAAATACGTTTTGTGAACCCTCACGTCTGAGGGCCTTGCCCTTTGGCGACGAATTAAAGAGTACGTGTTAAGAGAAAATTGGTAAGAAAAATCTGCGGATGTGTTGGTGATTTAGAAATCAGAAGATATAAGGTCTGAGTCTGAAGCTATTGTATTTATTATTTTGTATGTCAGTGAGTGTTAAAGCTATTATGTTCATTAATCATACAAAATACAAATTCTTTATAATTTGTTCCTGTGATCTCTATGAAGGCTGGATATTATAATTTACGCATGCCAATTTCTGGCGACAAATGCACAACCGTTCAATGTAACAACATTGTACCGTTTCAGGAAATTAAACAGTTTATTTCTTTCTTTCATAATTAAAGTAAGTTAAGGCATTTTTTTTAGTCAAAATAGGCAATCGCTTGACCGCCGTCTCACCTGATGGTAAGTGACGAAGCGGTCAACCATGGAGCACGTTTGCCTAGAAGATGCCTATTCACTCGCGACTTAAAGACTCCCATATTGTATATATCAGGGAACACAGACTCAAGTAAGGAATTCCATTCTTTGCAGTTCGCATAATGAATTTGAAGGCAAAACGCTTCGTTCGCATTTGTGGTATATCTACCATATAGCGGTAACGCTTAAGAGTCTGTCTCGATGTCCGATAATAGATTGGGGATGTGGGAATTAGATTGTGTAATTCCGTTGCACACTCTCCGAAATGTATCCGATAAAATACCGAGAGACTCGCCACCATGCGACGATGCCCTAAGCTCTGAAGTTTTGCATCAGTCATCTGGTCGCTGTTAATAAGTCTCTTGGCTCTTGGCTCAATGATTTTAAGAGCCTCAAGTTGGTATTTAGCTGGTGCACCACAATACCTCTGTAATAAAGATATTTAAAAAAGCTACACCCGACCTATTTACAGGTAGCCACAATGTCGCCTCTACTACTCGTGCAAAGCCCCATTTCATAGAAGTGCATAATGAAACGACTCAAACTGTTTGATTGACACAGCTTGCGTGTTTACTGCGCTGAACTGGGCTATGGGCAGGGCTTGCACCGGTAACAATACCTACAATAGCGGTATTTTCTGTTCCGTTACAAGAAACTAATCTATTGATCGTTATTTAGTAGAGAGGGCAAATAACGAAAACAGGCATCGGGATCCAGTTATTATTATTAGAATAAGAACAAGATTTCAAAAAGAGTGCAAAGATCTACTTTTTGTATGAATGGAATAATACACACAAAATCAGAAAAAGGCCAAGCAGTGAATAGACCTATTCCAGTATTGTAACAAATCGGCATAACATTCCCGACACGATGCTTTTCAGACAGAATTTGGGATGGAACACCACGGTGTTATATATGTTCGTTCCTAATCCTTGATATTATAACTAATGTGACTTCAAGTCAAAGTTGAATAATCGTCTTCTTCTTCATTGTACAACATCGTCACACCGTCGCTTACCATCATATGCGTGAGATAGATATCCTACTATATAATATTATAAATCCGAAAGTTTGTGTGTGTGTAAGTATGTTTGTTCCCTCTTCACGCTTTAACGGCTCAACGGATTTGGATGAAATTTGGAATGTACATAGCTTATACCTAGGATTAACACATAGGCTACTTTTTAACTTGATAATAGCGAGCGAAGCCGCGGGGCACGGCTAGTTTTTAATAAAGTCAAACCGCGGTCTGCCTGACTTAATTAATACAACTAGCTGCGCTCTGCGGTTTTACCCGCGACTGGAACCGCGGGAATTCTTGGATAAAAAGTCTATGTGTTAATCCAAGGTGTTAGCTACCTTTATTCCAAACTTAATCAAAATTGGTCTAGCCGTTTGAGCGTGAAGAAGTTACAAACCTACAAATACATTCACAAACTTTCGCCTTTATAATATTAGTGTGAAGTGTAATAAGATTTTTTGTAGTAATGGATATTCAAATAATGTCATACAGAGTTATGCCGCGAAAGTGAAAAAATGGCGTTGTTGATTTTGTATAATTTTCTAAAACCTGTGATTCTTCGGGGGTAATGTGTAATAATGGTAGATTATTAACTGTTAATACTTAGTAAATGTGCATAGTGTAGGCAAATCATACAAAGATGAAAATTGTGATTTTCGCCTTCGCTCTAAAACTCCAATAGAAGTCCTAGTAAAGTTTCTACCACTTTACTAGGGCATAACTTGACTATGACTGGATTTGACTCTTTTACATGACTTTGACTGTGACTTGTGACTAGGACTTTTAATATGAAATGCACTTGAAATATATTATTACTTGACACTAGCTAAATGCACAAGATTGCGAAGCCAACATTGAAAAAAAAAAAGTATGTCATAATTACATAGTTGTGAGCGTGATGTTATTTATATATAATCTACATATGTCGTTATCTCTGCCCTTGTAAAGGTTGTGCATACCGCAATGGCGGAATATGAAGCACGTCTACTTCTACACATATACTTCTACCAACTGATTGTACCCGTATTCAAGCAAATAAAGTAATTGGAATTTATACAATAAATCAATCTGAAAAAGGTTGTCATAATTCCCAACGTTTTAGTGACGTCATTAACCGCTATCTAAAAATACCGGTATTACAAGCCTTAGCCATTTAACTACGACGAGCGGTGGTGGTTGAATTAATTATTGCCGTCGATAGTGAACCATTTAGTGGTAGCGGCTATTCCTGGATATAGGCTAGTTTTAACTTTAATAATAAACACATTTCAACGAAATTTTTACGATGATTTTTATTTTAACATTGTTGGATTTTAATTGTGTGACATTTATTTTAGAAATATTGTCAATTTTTTGTTTATATTTTCTAACACAAGCATGTTCCATCTTCGGCCGCATCATCATTTTCCTATCAGGTGAGATAGCGGTCAAATGCTTGCCAATTTAGTATGAAAAAATATTGTATTATCACTATAATTTTTAATATACAGATTTGGTGAAAGATTTCCTATACAATGTATTTGTTTTGGAATAATTATGTAGTTTATTAACTTTACATATTATGTTTATGTATATTTATAGCTATACTGTACACCTCCACCGACCTCAGTTGCTACTACAGTTTCTGTCCATACAAAGGTTGTCTGGTAGAAAGCGATAAGACCGCCCATGTACTGCCTTTAAATATTATGCCTTATAATTAATATTTTTTCGTAGTTATAAGTTTGTATCTTTTTCTTTTTTGATGTACAATAAAGAATTGTGTACTGTATTGTTTTATATAGTGTATGTAGTAATGAAGATATATATGTATACGTGTGTATTATCTTATTAGATAATCACATATTTATTGTATTAATTAATTATTTTAAACATTAAGTTAAGATTGTTATTTTAAATTATTTATGTTTGTTTACTCAGTGCACTACTTAATTATTATTTTTTAGTTTTATGCTTTGGTTTCAATGAAAATCAGAGTCGAGTTCTCTGCTCGACAAGCAACTGAGTTAATAATCACATATATTAATTTAAATGCAGAACCTAGTCATAATGTTAGATTTTAAGTTAATTGTTATTTTTAAGTGCCAAATAAATGTATTTTCTTTCTATAAATGTATTTTCTTAAAGAAACATTTCCCCTCAACTGATCTATCGATCAGCAGATAAAAACAATAACAAAAAATAATTGTCATCTTAGTTAACAATGCAACTTTGTCGTACACAAAGTTATGAGAAAATTATGGCATGATCGTCCTTAATTGCTCCATTCAGATTGCGACAAGGGTCTCTAATGGCGTCACTTGTTACTGCGGAACTTTGAACTTTTAATTGTCGTAGTTACTGTTCTTTTATTAATCAGTTTGATACTTCTTTGTTACAGGAAATGGACAAATATTCAATTGATGCAATTATTATGTACTGTGGCCATAATAATTATTTAAAACGTATGAAGACTATGTTATTAAGATGTGCTTGATGCTACCAGGGTCGCATACTTAGAAAGAACAAAACTGTATCAAGAGACTCGAATTCAGAGCATAATCTATCACTAATAATGTTTTTATTTACAATCCATTTTTTTATATTATACCTTAAAAATGATACATATACATATATATATATATATATATTATATATATATATATATACCAAATATAAATTATCCTTCTATCCTTTCTACTATAACATCCTACTTCCTACTTATATTACAAATCCAAAAGTTTGTGTGTAAGTATGTTTGTTCCCTCTTCACGCTTTAACAGCTAAACGGATTTGGATGAAATTTTGAATGTACATAGATTATACCTAGGATTAACACATAGGCTACTTTTTAACTTGATAATAGCGGGCGAAGCCGCGGGGTACGGCTAGTTATAAATATGCGAAAATTTGTACGTGTGTGTAAATGTTTGTTACCACGTATCTCCGTAACGAATAAACTAATTTTGATGAAAGTTTGAATGTAAATAGTTTAGGTTCCGGAATAATACAAAGACATATTTTTAACTACATTAACGCGGGCGAAGCCGCGCGGTACGGCAAGTCATATAAATATAATATTTTAACTTCTATCGTTACAGAATACCGGCACAAATAATTTGCATAGCGTCTTAAATACTTTATTTAAAATACTGTTACCTTAATCCATATTTGATTGCAAATAAATTGCGTATCCCTCGCATACCTATCGTTCGTTAGGGTTTCTCTAAGGGAGGATCGGAAACGTCAAAATGAGACCTCGGTACTTGGAAAATAACAAGAGCCCGAGGCACAACCCTAGAGAATAACGTTTTAGGTACCTTTGAAATTTGAGACTTTGATAAAATATTTGGTTATATCGATGATTTTAATTTCAAATTGTTTCTGTAAATGTAAGACGATATTTTAATTTAGTTTGCTTATTGTTTTGCGGGTTATTGCTTTGTTTTGATCTGTACTAGGTCTTGTTTGCGGTTTTGTCTTCTTTGTGTATGTTTAGACCACAGTATGAACTAGAAAAAGTATATGTTAAGGTTAGTCTGTTCCTATTTTATCGTGTGGCGTAAATGGTGACGTCTCAGAATAATGCGACGACCAGGTTCGATTTCTCGAAGATGTACTTCTTCGAGACTACCATTTTTTATTCGAAAGTCTTCGTTTCTGGAGAACTATACTAAGAATAGAGTGACTGTATTACAAGTAAATCAAAATCGTTTATTCACATGGGCCCCAAAGAGGCACTCATGAAAGTTAATGAATCTATTTACACTAAAGTGTCTATAAAAATGAATAAATAATATCGACTATAAGGCCTTTAATACTTTTTTTTAAGGCCGTGAAACATTGTTCCTAGTAACTAAAATTAAATGAAACATACCATTATTAGCCACTAGCTGCGCCCCGCGGTTTCACCCGCGTGGTGATGGAAAATTGTGATAATGATGATAGAAAGTATTTTATTTCTTCGTAAATTTTTCAATGTTTTTATATTATTCTGCTATTCGGGACGAGAATGAATCCAACAATTTAAAAATCATAAAATTATTGTATTTATGATTCACTATTTTTGCGATAATGGCTTACACATAAAATATAGATACATGCTGTCACAGACATTTTTGTAGGACTATTTAAGTAGGACATTATACATTATATTTATATTATATACGTGTAACTCCAACGGTTTTTACGGCGTACACCATAATAGCTCGCAGATGGTAGATTTTTTTCTTACTTACTTGACACTTATCGTTATATTTTAAATAATTCACACTATATCTTTATAAATTATAACCTATGTGTTATGATATATTCTATAATAAATTCTAATTACTTTATGATGCGTAAGCTATATTATTGTAAAGTTTCATCAAAATCCATTCAGTAGTTTTTGCGTGAAAGAGTAACAAACATAAATCCATACATTCTTACAAACTTCCGCGTTTATAATATTAAGTAGGATAACATCAAATGAAACATATTATTATTAGGCCTGTACAAAGTAAAACAATGCAATACTTGTAAATGAAGCATAAAATAAAAGCCAAAGATTGTACCAATAAAAGCTCAGGAACTTCACATCTTATTCTCAACTTTTTCTCCACAATTTTACATTCCGAAGCATAACCAAGAAAATACCCACCCAATATTACTTCAAAAATAGCCTCCCTACCAAATTACCCCTCCTTTGACATCCATTTACGTTCCAAATTCTATTACCGGCACTCAGTTGCGCTCGCTTCGTAATGGTGTAGTTAATAGTAGCACCCGCCGGGTAATGTACAGCTAACAGTTCGAAAGTGTCGCCCAATTTAGCGGCTAGTTTCGAGTTGACAGGAAAGTTTAGAGTTTGTTTTGAGTGGCCAGTGTCGTGTCGGTGTTTAGGGCTTACAAATTCCAACCCAAGGGATATTTGTGCTTCTGGTTCTGGGTGTAGCGTGTGTGTGATGTGAATGATTCCGGCACCCACGATACAAGTCTTTGAACTTAATGAGGGGTTGTGAGAGTTAATAAAAAAAAAGACTTGTGGCACTCGGGGACTGCCGCGGTAAAGCTATTGCATAGCATTTTTTATCAACTTATGCAATTATAATTATTTATTTATTTTATTTATGCAGTATTTTTTTTCCTGCCACCTAGAGGCGAGTTGCTGAACTAAAGAGACAAGCGTGATATTTCAAAAAGTCATTAAAAGTTCTGCTATTCATCGATAGATGGCAAAACTAAAAAGTATCTCCGCTGTGCCAGTCGGAGTGGGGGGTGTTAGGTTATTTTCGTTACGGAATTTCTGGATTCGGTCTCCACGCTCAAGGCCCGCGATAGAAGCTATGCAATAGCTTAAAAAGACTAAATGTACAATGTACAATATGATGCCAGTTTAATGTTCAACTCAATGTACACTCACTGGGATACGATAAATCACATCACTATAAGTTATAAATAAAGCAAAAGGAAATACCATGCATGCTAGTAGCACTCATAGCGCGGTCCACCTGGTAGATTGTAACTAATTGACAAGGTTAAGCAATGGTCAATCAGGCCACCTTCAGATCATTCTGCAGAAACGAATAACACTTGTCCGTTAATCATCTATATAATAATACATCTAACGATATTTGTCTGTTTGTACAGTAGATTAAACCGGGACCATTACGCGCTGATTGGCCGGTTCCGCAAACATCTTGTGCCCAAACACGAGAGGGTGTTAATAAACATAATATACCTATAGACCCCCTGTATAACTGCTCTTTGGCCATGTGGGGTGGCGTTCGCCTTCTAAGCAGGGGTATCGGGTTCGATTCCCGGCGGCAACACAAGTTTTCTCACCAAGAACTTGTGAAAACTTGTGTTTCTGATTCTGATTGTGATTGTTTGTGTGATGTGAATGTTTCCGGCACCCACGACACAAGTTATCGAACTTAGTGTGGGGCTGGGAGTGTGAATGCGTTTATTATATTAGTATATAACAAAAGTTGTAGAATATGTCCGCAGAAAATGTGTGATACATTATTTTAATACAACAAACTAATCACAAGGTTTTACAATGTACTTTTGTTTCGAAAAGGTATATTTCATATTGTTTTTATTATTTATATTATTATAATTTTCATGCAAACGGTACATTCAATTTGGAAATTAGGAATATGTGTGGGTGAAACTAATAAATTGCATTAGTTAACTGTAGGCTAAATATCTTTATTGATCTTGGATCTATTCACATGTACTGTGTGTCCAATTAAAAATCATACTAATATTATAAATCCAAAAGTTTGTGTGTAAGTGAGTGTTTAAGTGTGTAAATGTGTAAGAATGTTTGTTTCCTCTTCACGCTTTAACGGCTGAACGGATTTGGAATGTACATAGTTTATGCCTAGGATTAACACAAAGGCTACTTTTTAACTTGATAATAGCGGGCGAAGTCGCGGGGCACGACTAGTAATACATAATTATCATACAAATCAATCTAAAAAGTAATAAAGTAATCATAAAGTATGAGTGTTCGCGTTGGCCTTGGACCGTATAAAGCGGTCAATCTTGTTCTTCATGCATATTATTTATTTTTGTTTTGTTTTATAATGTGTGTTTTTAGAGCAATAAATAGTTTTTTCATTTATTTATTAATAAATTTTATAGTTTGTTAGTGTAATAAATATGTCAAGATAACTCATAAAGACTATAGTATGTACCTTATTCACGCTAATATGCCTCAACGGATATGGATGAAGTTAGGAATGGAGATGATGATGATGATGTATTCCATGCCGATTTCGGCAACGGCGACCATTTCTATTATAGAAGTGTTACTGATGGAGATAACTTATACCCAGGACACCACACCATCCCACATGTACTTTTTACCCACAGGTAGCACCGCAGGTCACAGCAAGTCAACAATAAGAAAGTAGGTCTTTACTTCTCTTTCACATTCGTCAATTGCGCGAAATTACGGGCAATTTGCAGAGGGCGCTAGTGGCGGGAATTGCTGGAAAGTGCCACTTCCCTTTTACGGGGTGGTTATTGCTACTTGGGGTGAGTTTCATGTTTTATTTTAAGCTTTTAGGTCTCACTTTGTAGAACTTACGGGCTAGTTTAACGATCTTTTGAAATTGGAATCATAATCATATTAATATGTTGAAATGGAAAGCTTGTTGTATGTGAGAAGAGATTAACCAATGTATCTAGTATTTTAATAAATAGAACCAGTAGTAGTACTCTTGCTGAAGTGGGGTAATAAAGGAGAGTATTAGTAATAAAACTGGCTCTCAAGTATACCTGCCGGAATACCGTTTGGTGTCAGCGACAGATTTTCTAATTGAAGGTATCATAAGCCACGATTGTAGACTAAGTTGTTTGTTAGCTAGTTGCTTAGCAGTTAAAAAGATACCTCGTTCATAATTTAGGAAAAAGAAGAAAATTTTAACTTTATTTCAGATGTGAAATTTACGATATTTAAATTTTTTGCAAAAAAAAGAAATGGCTTGTAACTAATTTACTAATAAAATTTAACTACTATATATTATAATGTATAAAAGTTAAGAATGGGGAGTTTACAATAACCTCTCAAAACACACTCACAAACACAAACACACTGACGGCAAACGATAACACGTACACGTGAAGTAAATTATTTGGTGAATATATTCGCGGATGCAATCATTTAACGTCACGCGCCGATATGCAGATGAACCATACATCAGCATTTTGAATCGAATTTTGGTAAGCACGAACAGATGTTGGAAACTTATTTATGGTTGATATTTGCACATAAATTATACAACACTAGTTGCACTCTGCGGTTTTCAATTCTTTGATCAGAATGATCGTGTTTCTAGTGTCCGATAAATCTATGTACCGATTATTTACGTCATTGCAGTAATTACTAAAAAGATCTGATTTGAATTATCAAAGATTTTGATTTCAGGAAATGTCTTGGATTGATATTTGCTCCTTTATTTTATTTATTTACAGCAATGGTCTCAAGAGTTTTGATTTACATCCGCTCTAGGACAAGTTTCCATCCTATGTTTCTGGTTCTAGTGTGTTTCAAACCGAACCCTTCGAGTTAGTACGGGCTGTGAATGTGAAACTATTAAAGGAATTATTTAATGTAAGCAAATAGTATTACAGCATACCTACTTTTGCCAGGATGTAGCGAGCCGCGTACTTCGAGATCTACGAACCGTAGCTGAGCTACGATAGCGTATATGCTACGATGTGCTACGTATATTCATACGACGATTAAACACAGAATAATAGTCCTCGAGTTTATTTAAATTTTAGGGAAAAAATATTGTTATTATTAATATCTTTTACGGTAATGTAAATTATATCAAACTAGCGAAAAATTGTCCAATAAATGAATCACCGTTACCTTGCTCAAGTAAACACGTACAGTGCATATAAAATAGCACTATTTTAACTGTAATGTTCCTCGTTATTTCTCTAGTCCTAAGTGCGCAAAGTAACGAATGTATAAAACAGGTCAGCAAGCTAAATTCAAATGCTTTTAGTTTCGGCTAAATGCTAAAAGGGGCTAACTCTAAAATACGCGGGCTTTGCCAAACTTTAACGGTAAAGTAGATTAAGTCAGCAATTAAGCTTCTATTTATTTAGACATTTGAAATTTTGGAAGAGGTGAAATGCAAGTTTTGTATTCATCATGTTTATATATATACTACTTTGATTCAAAATAAATATTTAAAACGGATACTAAACTTACTAAGGAATAAACAGAAATAATAAGTATTAACTAGTCAATACTTTTGGCTTTTAGCTGTTGCTTACTTTGAGGATTTAGGATTGCTTCAATCAAGTTTAAGCTTCAAAAACAAAAACACATTCAAAATGATTCGACGTAAATATTTTTGTCAGAACAATCTGCATGTACCAATAAAAGAAAATCGTAAAAAAGCTGCAGCACAAAAATAAAACTCAAGTATAAACTCGTATAACTCCGAGAACGGAAAAAATCTGCCCGAAAAAATTGTTCGTGACATTCCGCGAATATCTGAACGCGGATTATAGAGTTTTTAATTAAAAATAAGTGAAATGTTCCCCTCGGGGTTTTGTTTCACAAATGGAGATGTGACTTTTTTTTATTTTGGTCGAGATTTACGTCAGAATCAGGTTAATTGTTATGAAGAAGATATCTTGAACAGATTTGTGAATTACTAGATTGTTCAATGATAAGTTAGTAAATTAGCTGGACAATTAAAGTTTTTTCTTTTCTGATGATACGTTACAATTAATAATTTCATTTGAAGTAGTTGTTAAAGATTTAACGATTGACTAATACATTCATGTTACCTTAGTAACAAGAGAAATCATTAAGGAATAATGAATTTTCAAATTAATAATGAATTATTCAATAAATTCGCAAGTACAATGCCAATTATTATGGGTACCCGAGACGGATACCGATACATTATTAAGTATTAAGAATACAGTGTTAAGTATTGGATCAGTTGTATCACCACTCTTATTAAGCACTTGACGATAAGACGCATCCTATAGCACAGGAGTGCAATGAGTAGTAATGAGACTAATTCATTTTGTTTTTTTTAATGGTTTTTTAATGTTACAATGTTATCAATGTTACGCATTCTACTACTCTTAAATTAAATACTCCATCCAAATACAAACTCTAATTGTTAATGAAAGCCATAAATGCGTACAATCGCCTCCTGTCAATGTCAATTATTATGTTTTGCTCCTACATTTATAATCCGTACAGCGAAGGAGTGGAAGTCACTGCCCTCGTCTTTGTTCCCCGAACAGTATAATCTGGGAGTCTTCAAGTCTACAGTGAATGAAGTATCTTCTAGGTAAGCATGCTTCATCTTAGGCCGCATCATCACTTTCCATCAGGAGAGGAAGCGGCCAAATGCTTACCTATCTATCATAAAAAAATATCAGCCAGTTAAAATCCTTATCCAAATATCACCAAATAAATCATCATGGACCTCTTTTCAGTATTCACATCACCACAAAACACGTTTTAATAAAAACTCCCACAACAACAAAACAGCAAACCGATGAATACGCCATCCAAACGAACCCATCCAAACTGTCATAAAGGTGCCATACATAAAATTACGTCGCTCTACCACGCCGTACTCTCGACGGCCGAACAAATTAGCCGGGCGCATGTGAAGGGCCTAAGAGGGCTTGACCTACATGCAGACGGCGAGTTAATAGTCTCTTTGGATGTAGTATTGGATAAAGGACGTGTTCACGGTTTTACGGCTTGTGACGGATGTGAATTGAATTTGTAAGAGGTGTGGAATGCAACGACAAAAGAAAAATTTGCTGCTCCGACGTGCAATAGTTTCCTTGGTTTTTCTGCTTTTCAATCATTTAGTCAATTTGTTCTTTTATAAAATGTCATGCACATTTTCGTATATTAAATTAAAATTAAAATGGACATTAGCGTGACTTACGCGATGAACGGAGCGCTTGCACTCGTCCTAAAAAAGGCTTCCGAATGAAGCAGAATCAATTGTGATATCATTCATTAATCAGTAGACGTATTTTTCAATCAGTATCCAGCTGTTATATTTAGATAAATACAAGCGTGTATTTAAGACATTCTTTCACTTTTCCAAAATCATATCTAACTACGTTGATGTTTATACATACCTTATCCCTAATCTCTTGCCTCATCTTCTCCCGCTCCTCTTCCATCTTGCGGTGCTTCTCCTTGCGTCGGTCCTCAGCTTCACGGATGGCTTCTTGCCGTTCGCGTTCTGCTTCCTCTTCCTTTTCCTTATCATCGCTGTCGTCACCATCACCACCAACCGCACCTGGAGCAAAGAGAAAGGAGGTTGTACAAAATGGAAACAGTTAAAGTAATTTTATACTCCCACAATTTATCTAAGGTTCTTAAGAGGAACATGATATAAAAAAACACCCGAGGCGCGCAGCCCGACCGGTATGAAGATAAGATATATGGCGCCTAAGGGGCGCGATAACATTGCGTATGCAAATCACATCATCACATCCAGAATTAGAAACATAATTTTTCCCATGCGAGGTCATTATTGTGCTCATGTCAGAAATCAAACTCTGTGTTCGTGATGTTAAAGGGAAGATGCAACAAATAATGCTTTATTTAACAGCACAATTTAACATAAACGTCGAAAAATGATTTTATTAACAAATTGTATTAATGTGGTTCTTAAATTTTATTGTACCATAATTTTTAGTTATTTTTTTAGTTGGTTTTAGTTATAGCAAGTAAATAAAAAAAATCTTTAACAAATTATTTTTTATATTCTCACACTAAGTTGGTGTCGTAGGTACCGAAAACATTCACATCACCCAGAAATAGAAACAACTAGTGTTCCATCTTGATATGCGTCTCGAAGGCAAACGTGTACGCAACTATGCCAGCAGGCAGTTCTATTAGACTATTAATTAAAATGCAATTTACTAAAAAAATTGTACGTGTATTTTTTAAAATAGCTATTTTTGTGTATTGTGACATAATCTAATATATAAAATTCTCGTGTCACAGTTTTCGTTGCCATACTCCTCCGAAACGGCTTGACCGATTTTGATGAAATTTTTTGTGCTTATCCGGTATCTATGAATCGGCCAACATCTATTTTTCATCATCATCATCATCATCACTTTTCATCATTATGAACGCGGGTGAAACCGCGGGGCGCAGCTAGTATATTATATTAAAATACGAGCAACAAACATCATCATGTAAGAAATAAAAGGGCCAAATTATATACAAAATTAGAAGTTTTATTTTCCCTTAATACTATTCGTGATTTAATTAATTATGTGTACACACGAACAAAGACGTAGGTACACAAAGTAATAATTACTGAAAGTATGTGCAAAGGATATTCAAAGCTTGTTAGTAACATACTTACTTAATTAGGTCGGCCCTTACCAGCTTTTAACTCAAAGGTCTTGATGAGTGGTTATTAATTATGAAATAAGACGTTATTAGGAATTGAATACCATAAAATTAGGTTTAATATTAAAAGGAAGATGTTTTCAAGTTATATAGATTTCAGAGATCTCGGCTGGGCAGCGTTCGGGAAACTTCGCAACGTCTTTTCGTCCAAAATACCTCCATGCCTCAAGACGAAAGTCTTTGATCAGTGTGTGTTACCATATGGTTCTGAAACGTGGCCTCTAACTGTGGGCCTTATAAATAAGCTCGGAGTCGCACATTTAGTTATGAAAAGGGCTATGCTCGAAGTTTCTCTACGAGATCGAATCAGAAATGAGGACATCCGTAGACGAAAGAAAGTCACCGACATAGCCCGGCGAATAAGCAAGTTGAAGTGGTAATGGGCAGGGCACATAGTACGCAGAACTTAAGGCCGATGGGGCCGAAAGGTTCTCGAATGGAGGCCACGAACTGGCAAGCGCAGCGTCAGAAGACCGTTCACAAGGTGAACGGACGGACGACATAATGAAGGTCGCAGGAAGACGCTGGATGCAGGCCGCTAACAACCGTTCTTTTTGGGGATCTTTGGGGAGGCTTACACCCAGCAGTGGACTTCTTGTGGCTGATGATAAAGATGATGATAGATTTCACGTGCTTGTATGCGACGTAGTTAATCTAAGTAGTAATCTATCTAGCTTACAGCCATATAAAAATGAAATAAAAAATATTATGTTTTTTGTGAACTATGGTATAATAGTAGTCCCATCTCTAAGCAGCGATTTCTTCCAGACAACGTTTAGTTTTGGAGGTGTCGTCGTTTAATAATTTTACGTGGTTCTAATGATTAGTTAATGATATGATACATATATTGACACTTGTACTCATCTTATTTAATCTCTAATAGTATCTAGGATTCCATTTAAAATATATTCGTCGAATTGAATTTTTCCAAAATTGATCCACCATTAAAATTCAAATTGCATCACCCCCCGTAAACCACTTATCGGCTCGACAAAAACGATACCAAACCCAATTACGGGGCACATTTGCACTTCCGTAACCGCTTTCAACCAGTTCTAACCGGCACGAACCGGATCCGTCCGGTCGAGTGGTCAACCGATATAGTCGTGACCAATACAGCCGGCGTATTCAAAAATCCATTTCCCGATTTTCACGTCAATCTGGGCATTTGTCACGTTCAGTAACGCCTGTAGAGGACGTTCTACTTGTACAAAAAAAAAGTTTATGACGTTGACGTGTTCAGAGTTTCAAGTTTTGCGATTAAGCTATCAGTGTATGAAAATGAAAGTTCAGTTATTAAGAAAAATCTTGTACCATTTAAACCACTGAGCATTGAAATCAGCGCATCAAGCAACAGTAACGTCTGATTTCCGCATTCTGTATTACAAACTTTGTGTTGTACATTCATAATTTCACCAAATGATGCTTCACATTGTGAATAACACGATCAGATATTATTATAAAGTTTTTTTATTAATATACTTTTGGAAAACAACATTCTCACATCACATAAAAACATTGAGTTACAAAAAACATTATTGAAATGATAATACTTTATTGATGATAATCCTACATTCATAACATGAGAAAAAAGGTTACAAAATAAGCTTATACGTAAAGTTTGATGGCCTTATGGCTAATAGCGATTCAGTCAACCTTCGTAACATGAGTATTGTTTAAGTAATGTTTATGATGTATTTGTTTTGTTTATGAATGTTTTAGATTTTCGTGATGAAATATGAATGGTATGTGAATTTTATAACTAATATTTGTTGCGTATAAATAAACAACATTATTTGAGCTTTACTTGCTGTCTGTGCTTAATAATTTTCTCGTGGGGCGCAGTGGAATAAATGTACTAGCTTATATTATTTTAATTAAAAGTCAGAAAAAGTGCTCGTGGAGCGTTGTCCACTATTTCGTGGAGCGCAGTGGCTTAACCCCCAAACTTTTACTTAATAACTAAGGTACTTGTTCAGATAATACAACAATGATCAATGAAAAAAAAACAAACGCATTCACACTCACATGACACATGATCGCATTGGTGCTTTTGATTGGATATTGTTACAAAAATGTTCATTCTGTTCGTTCATAAGACATCGTTTGAATTTAAATATCTCGCACTGAATATATTATTTAAAAATCGAATGTCAATAGAGATGTAGAAAAAGCGGAAATAGGGAAGCGAAAAATTCGTATCATCAATTAACATTCCCATTTCGTATTCGACGCGTATATTTAGTATTATTCGAGTGCCTTTCCTTAATGGGTATTGAAGTCGGTTGGGTACTCCTTAATATCAGTACAGGTGCGTATACTAGGACCGGAAAGGGGGTGATCTTAATTCACGGCGGAGAAGGGTGAGGGGAAATCAAATTCAAAGTATATTTACGAGTATTTGTTATAAGTTATCTGATTCTTTAAAAAGCATCACCACTAAGCATATTTTTAGTGATGATTTTTAAATATTGCCGGCAGGTGATGTGTATATGGGTCAAATAGATGTCATCGTCTAATCTGTTGATTTTTGGTTCAGTATATATGACAATTAAGAAAAAATAATAAAAAGAGATCAAACCCATAAACTACGAATAGAAATAAAAACCCAAATTTTTGTAGATGTGCTTAAGGCCTGTTTTTTTTTTCAACTCTAAATAAAATTCCTTATTTTAATACTTGCTGTTGTTAATAGCTTTATACGCGATAATCAGGATAAAGAGTAGTTTATGTCGCTCTCCATTATTTACGCCACAATTTCTGTCAAATTTCATTAAATATATTTAGATGCTAAGGCGTAATCGAGTATGAACAAACAAACATAAAAAGTTTCGTATTGAGAATGACTTACCCGATATTTATAAAACGATACCCCTAAATATCATCCCTGGCTCCAACCCTGGTGGGGCGAGCAGGGTGGGTATTGAAGCCGGTGGTAAATTGAATTGTTGAGCCCTCATAGTGGAGGAATTTCGTTTAATACTGCGGCTGCTCTGAATGTGGATGCCAGACATTGTTTCGTGGCTCGTGGACAGACGCCTAATGTTTGGAGGGTAATGGAGGGCGCCATCTTGGATTTTTGTATTTCATCCTTTGGATGCACATCGTAAGATTTTCCGACATTGAAATGAAGTTTTAATATTATATTCAGTGTACTTTCAACGGATAATACACGTGTATATTATACTTTTGGTTTTTATTGAACTAACATGAAATTCAGATATATATTGCGACATAATTTAATTTGCTTTGACAATGCAAATTAATGTGAAAAAAGGCGATGGGCCAGTTTTAATATTGAGTTTTCTCATTGATAGTAAAAAAAAAAGTATTTCTTTTTACATTTATAGTAAAAAGAAGGATAAAACAATGTATTTCCAAATAAATCTAAAATATCCTTGCGATGCATGTTTTATGAAACTATCGTAAGAACTAAATTAAAAAGTTTTTAAGTAAAAAAATGTTTGTTTAATAAGTTACGTAACATGTAAACAATATCCAATAAGATGCGAAGCGGTCACCGCGGTAATAAATTGCATACGCATTATTGACCTCTTTGGAACTTTTTTATTTTTTCTAAAGTGCTGGCCATTTGAACACTAAATGGCCTACGAATCTAAACAACTTTAATAGGTTTTATACGGGTTCATCCTTATTCAATGACTGCAAGGCGCATTATGCAACTTTTCGAAGAAATCTGATCACCAACGAATTCATGTTTGAACTCTCTATGCAGAAAATTTTTCACCATTATTCACAAAAAGCAAATTTTTTTCCCAAGATAGTAAAACCAGAACAATGAAAATGTAAAAAGGGAAAGAGACAAAGAGAATGCGCGCCATTGTGGGCACTATTTGACAACGACTTCAATGTCGATTTACTGTACTTTAAAGTTCTGAATGAAAAATAAATAGAATTTTAATGGAGGGATGGCTCGTTACCAAAAGCCCAAGGTACAGTCAGCAACATAAGTGTGAGTGAGAACATGAATGTGTTTCTTTTTCAGTTTTACAAAACAGCCAAACATTATAACATTAAAAAAAATTGTTTTAGAAATTTGGACATCGTTAACAAACATGTGCACACTATTAACTATTTAATGCACTACTTACGTTTAAAATTTTAGCAAAATCGGTTCAACAGTTTTGGCGTGAGTATTTGAGTATTGGGTAACAAACCTCCATGTAAACATCGAAATTGTTCTATTTAATTGTAATTGGGTTGAATTCGATGGAAGTCGGATTGGGTAATAGAGTGACGGATCTTGATCAGCTTGCCTAGCATGGCTCTATAAACAAAAATGTGTTTAAGTTATACTTATTGATCGAGCGAAGCGGGATCTCTGAGTTGACTTGGGTCGTTCAACACTTGGTCCGTCCGTCCGTCCATCCGTCTATGTCAGAGGCATCTAGCGTCTAAACCATGTAAGCGAATGACTTCAAATTCTCATAGAATATGTAAAACTTCGGCCCAAAGCCAGAAATGACATTTAAAATAATATAAATGAAAATATTAATGGGGCACATGCATTGTAAGTGGGGAGAAAAATACTTCTTATTTTTTTATCTAGGTAGAGATACCCCACAAAGGTTTGTGGGGTATCGTTGAAAAGGGCTTGACAAGTAGAGTAAAAAACCGCTATTAAAAAAATCTATGTTGGAAAATAGCGATTTGGTAGGCTACCAAAGTCACTATTTTTATACCTATTTTGTCCCGGGGTCTATCTCAAAAACGGATTCACACTGAACACTGAAACTGACCTATAATATTCGTTATATCATGTACTTGAACAACAAATATAGAAATCAAACAGTTATTATATAGACAAAAAGTTATAAGCAAGTAACATCAAAAGATTTTCTTAAGCAAAATGTAGGCATGAGATCTCAGTTCGGCGCGAATGACTAGTTGAATATTTTCCAAATATAACTAATGGACTTCAACAACCTTCACTATCAAGTTACATGAAAGCATCATATAATCAGTACGGCTTCTTTTAATTGAATTGAACAGTTGCGCTTCTCGGCTTTGCCTGCTACTTGACCGATTTAGTTTAGAACTCCACTATGTACCAGCTCAATTGGTTTAGAAGTTACAAGCTTCTGATGGATGGACCAACGGGCAAAGTGACTATTCAAAACTTCGCTTTACAAAAGATATATAATTAATTTTAATTCGGGATTTGTAAACATTTGACCACTACCTCTACTGGTGGTAAGTGACAATGGAGCATGTTTTCCTAGAAGATACCTGTTCATTCGTGATTTAAAGACTTTACTACTTATGATACCACACTAAAAAATGTTTTCCTCTTTTCATGCTCAATAACTGCAAGTTTAAAAAATACTATAAGCTATTTACGGGCCAATTACCTATATTTCCTAAAACTATGTACAGCAAAGAACTCAGTTACCTACAAGACATCGAGCTTATAGGTAACCAAGTGCTCAAGCCCACTACCAGTGGGTAGCGTTCCTATCATGCTAGCGGCATTGCCTCTCTGAATTGCAATGCTAATACGTTGAGCCAAATAAGTGCCAGCATTTTGATCACCCGTCGCCACAACCAGGCGCTCTGATAGATTTTTGAAAATAGAATGAGCTCCCGGTCTCCACGGACCCAGTGTCAATAACTTAGGTCTTTGCTATATGGTTTTAGTTTAGTTTTAGGAAATACAGGCATTTGGCCCGTAGATAGGCAAGCATTTTACCACTATCTTACCTGATGGAAAGTGATGATGCGGTCGAAGACGTTACTATATTATTTTATATTCACTACTATACTTGTATCGTAGGTGCCGGAAATATTTACATATCACACCCAAAACCAGACGCACAAATGTTCCTTGGGAAATAAAGTAGCACTTTTGCAGGGAATCTAACCGAGGATCCACGCAGAAGACAGATACTTGTTAACTGTGCCAACTGGGGATACAAATAGCTAGAGAATAAGAAATATCACTTAGCCGACTAAACAGATCTCACCTGTAGGTACTTCAACCAACGAGTTCAGTGTTTAACATTCCTAACGAGACTTGACATCAAGTAGACGGTCGTTCATAAAAACTAAATCCTAATCCAGCACAACATGATTTATAAAGAAAACATGAAATGGAGACCAGGAAATGTATGATATCTTCCTATACACGATCCCTAACGTAAACACTATCATAAAATGACGCTAACTACGTCATTATTCACGTTATGACGTTACAAACAAAACCGTTAAATTAATTGATTCGGACGGGATTGCAGATTGCAATTTTATTGCTGTTTTTATTATTTAATGATCATACATAATGCATTACTGGTTTAAATGGCTTAAGATTTACTTTATTGCTATAAGATATCGTAAGAATGATGTTGATTAAGAGAGGTTTTTCGTTATTAGTATGTGGAACTTAAAACGTAGATATAAAAAGCAGGGTGTATTGTAAATACACCTAGGTAAGAGCACAGGTTTTGTATTACAAAGAAAGCTTACTATAAAACCACAGCCTATATTATTGACAAGGATGCATGGAGGCAAACTGCACAGGCTCTTTCTAGCGACTACCATAATAACACCTAGGTTAAGAAAATTATGTATTAGAGATTAAGAATGTTTTTTAAAAAAATAAATGACAAAAAAAATATCGCCGCCAAGTTTCTTGCCAGGTTCTTCTCGAGATGGCTGTAATTTTGCGAATCTGGCAATAGATTCATTAACTTTCATGAGTGCCTCTTTGGGGCCCATGTGAATAAACGATTTTGATTTTTGATTCACAAGAAAACATTTTAAATACTCTTCACAGTGATTACCACCACCATTTTTCGTCACACAAAAAGGTTGCGGATCAGAAATTCAAAGCCTTGTCTCAAAAAGTTCTTCAAAAGTCAAACAAATATTATTCCACGACAATTTTGATGATAATGCTACATTAGTGGAATATTTGACTTATTCAAGATGAAAATTGTTTTAAATTATAAAAATATATGGTTGTTGCAATTGTTATTATTTAATTTAACAACTTTTAACGTATTTTATCGCATTTATTTTACATTATTCTTGATTTTTCGAACACTGCAATGTTCCTCACTGGGGGGATGACAGTTGTCTTGAAATGTGACAAAATCCGTTAAAAAAATTCGTTTGCTACAACAATGGGACACGTTGTGGAATCAACAAGAGATCACATCTCACGTACGAGTATAATATCAGTGATCAACATACAAAAACCTATTTTCCTCTTCCAACAAGTAATTGCTCGTATGACATGGATATGAAGCTGACATCCGAGTATAATATCCGGGTCATATCCGTCTTTATCCTTTACCTTAGAGACACTACAAGCTGTGCATTTATTGCGAGATTGTTTTCTTTTATGCTGGTCAAGCATTTCACCGCTATGACCTGATAGAAAGTGACGATGGGGCCGAATATGGCACATGCTTGCCTAGAAGGTACCTATTCACTATTGGATAGACTTGAAGACACCTAGATTGTACCGTTCAGGGAATAAAGTCGTTGGTAATTAGTTCCACTACTACGCTATACGGATGACAAACGTAGAAGCTTGTTTTGAAATTATTGTGAGAAAAGGAAAATATTATGCTCCGTTTAGGCATTTATATTGAAGAAAATGATAGCCCTTAATGAGGTGTGATTGCTCGATTACACATGGTAAATATATAGGCGCTTACCATCAGACCTTACTGCGATACAAGCATAAATAATTTTTAGTCGATAGCCAGTAAAGTATCCATTGCTTGGATTAGAATTTACATTATTCATTATTTATTCTTAAATGTCATTATTTTTTATATACGTGTATCTTTAAGCTGCACGCCCAAACACTTTTCTTACACGCCCAGGCTATCATTACAAACACCTTACCATCATTTTAATATTAACTGCTTCTCATATACATCGATCTTTAGTATACACTATACACGATTACGATAAATATAAAAAACAAATCGTCGATTTGTTTCGAAGTAATCGAGTCATCGTAATAAAACAGATATTTTATTCTACTTTGGACGGGCAGCGATGCCATTACAGAGGAATTACGGAACACGACGACTTTTTGACAGCTATCGCGTGCCTGTCAGTCGACTAATGACAATTGGTTAGAGAATATTAGATATCGACATTTAATTTAATTTAATGATAGCTAGACCTAAATGAAAATGTACGTGAATATTTAATAGTTGATATTCAGATTACACCGCTTTTGATAATCTATTACAAAAACTTGATTTGTGAGTGCAGTGATTCATATCACACCCTCGTACAAATATATTTACACACACAATTAAATTCTTGGTTTTTTTTTGTATTTTTATTATTTAATGATCATACATTATGCACTAACTAACGTTTTTTAAATTCAAATTCAAATATTTAATACATAAACATAAACGCTTTCACACTCACTGCCCTACATTAAGTTCGATCACTTGTGTCGTGGGTGCCGGAAACATTCACATCACACACACAATCACAACCAGAACCAGAAACACAAATTTTCTTTGGGGAGAAAACTGGTGTTCCTGCCGAGAATCGAACTCGATACCCATGCTTAGAAGACGAACGTTCACCTAACTAAGCTAATGGGCAGTTCTGTAATAGTCAATTTGTAATAGTCAACATATGGTGTTATAAGTTTACAGTTCATTAGAGAGCCTGTCGGGCACTACAATGTTAGAGCAGGGCAGGACGTCTTCATCACTAATAGTACTCCGAAATTCTTCATTTTTGATCTTGATATAATTTTTATAGTACCGAGCAGCAACACCATCTCAAACGCAAAAGTAATAATTCAAATTGTTTGACGTTTACTAGAGATATGAAATAACATATCAAAAAAGGTCTACCCCTTTTCGTCAGTAAAATAGGATATAATTTTAATCTTATTGGCCACTGCTTATCGACGCAAGGGAGTTCTCAAATACCTCGAATCTAAGTGAAACGAGTCGCATGTAGTCATACTTTCATACTACTTGTTAAAGTATGTTCGAAACAAGGTAACTCTGTAATGGCTTATTGGATTTAGACCCTATTTGTTATATTTCAATATAATCTTGGAAAATAGTGTTGTTTTCACTATCATTATGATTTTAAAGAAATGGAACTTGCATGTGTGTCTGTGGTTTATGATAAGTACAATATGAGGCGTGAGTGAATACGAATCTTCTCAGCTAACGTGCTCCATCGTTGATCGCATCATCGCTTATCATCTGGTGAGATCACTATCTCGGATCACATTTACCCTTATAAAAAAACTATCTTAAATAAAAAAAAAACAGAATCTGTACAAGTACTCAACCGCCCATTGGTTTAGTTGGGTAAGCTACTAAGCAGATTCCTGGTGGGATCACAAGGATACTCCCCAAGGAAAATGTGTGCTTCTGGTTGTGATTGTGTGTGCAATGTGAATGTTTTCGACACCCACGACACAATGTCATCGAACTTAGTGTGGGGCTGTGAGCGCAAAAGTTTTTATGTTATGTTAGTAAAGGCTTTTATCCTTATAACTGTGAATCTGTGTGCCACATCTTGTATCCTTTGCAATATCTGACCTCATTCCACCTTCTCTACATATTGATTCAGTATCAAGACATAGAGTCATCGTTCAGTAATACAATTACGCCGAGCCGAGCAGTCGCCGTCTAAAAATAGCATAATCGATACACAATAGTGGAGACAGTGATATCGAACTGCTTTTAAAAGAAGTTTGTATAGAATCTTAAGTCTTTTGCCGATTAGTAAACCTATACCATACCTACCTATGGTTTACCTTATACTACACAATTTTTAGTAACAACGTCTTTTATGGCACTGCGCTATTCTACAATAACAATAAGTCATTGCACAAAATACAAAACACTTTAAACAATGCATGCTTTATTGCCCCTTCTAGAATTATAAACAGGACTTAGTTTCGTTTGCGCAAAGTTATCATCCAAATAATTAGGTATATAAGACATTGCCGCGTATTTGTTTGCTGAACGGTACAATCTGGATGTCCGCATCTCCACTTTCCATTAGGTGAGATAGTAGCCAAATGCTATAAAAACTGTACATATTGTGATAATCATTATTCACATGGGTCAATCGATCTAGGTTCAAAATCCTTGTTACAGTGAAATTATTCAGTGTCAGGTAAAGTTTGATCGATTCACTCTGAACTGAAAGCGCTTGAAACAGTCTGGGAAGCATCAAACTTGCCACCTGCGAGGTTGTTGAACAACTGACAAGTTGTATAGAATCTAGATAGGGTACAGAATTGAGGTTTATATGTGCGAACTTCTAACAAGCAGACAGCACGCTTGGAGTAAAGGATGGCGGCAATCTTTCGATGTTTGGGAATAACCTAATTACAATCTGTTTTCACAGCTACATAATTCTTCAAACAAACAAATGACAAGGTAGAAAAGGTAAAAACGAATACCATAAGGTAAAAAATAAAAAAAATTTAACGCTCACAGCAATATACATAATGGAACTTAGCTTGTTTGTCAGGAATAATAGATATATTTTCAAAACGAAGTCTGATGTGCGTGTAAGAAGTACTCAAATGAGGTGTTACAATGACTTACATCTTCCATTTATACAGTGTTAGATCTTTAGGAAAGTATCTATGTATCTGGCATAAAGGTCTATAACCACCTCCCTAAGAGAATAAAAGAACTTCCTATGAATATGTTTAAATCTGCTTTAAAAAATTGGTTGACTGAAAATGTTTTCTATAGTTTGATAGAATATTTCCTTAAAATTTTTTTGACATAGCATGCATTTAATATCTTTGAAATTTTTGTAGTGTTCTTTATATTTCACAAACTAATAATAATTATTGTATCTTATTCATCATAAATTCCAAATATCTTTTATCTAAATAATGAAAATTTGTATGGCTTGTATAATCATATTTTGTGACATTGGACGCCCGAGATGGGTCGGCTGTAATAACATTACCTGCAATAAGAACTCGCGAATACTAACACTACAGTGTTTGCCAATAAAGAATTATCTTATCTTATCTTAAAATGTACTTTGCATCAAGTGAAATAATCAAGTATTTCGTTCTCTGATAGGCTAGCGTTCGACCACTATTTACTAATTTCCTTTATGATAAGCATTACTAAGAATAAATACTGTCCTTATAAACGCTATCGAGAATTTCGTCCTTTGCTTGGAGCTGCTTTGTAAACAAAACATGGTTCTACAACATTTAAAGGAACTTCCGAAATTACACGATTTCAAAAGACTTTTCGTCTTTGTCAAAAGTAATAAGTATCCAAAGTGCGCTCGTTATGTTAATTGTGGGGAACTTAACTGTCAAGTAAGAGTTAAGTTAACCGTGAGTTAAGTAACGGCTGATAAGTCGAAGTTGCTTGGCATTCGTCTCGAGTTCCTAACTCGTTTCTACTTTGATTTGATGTTTCGAGTTTTACTTTGCTTTTGGTGTATCTTGTTTGTATTTAGGATAACTGTATATAAAGCTACTTATAAAATGATTGATTATGTATTCACTGGAATATGTTGTCGTATGGTTTTTTGGTTTTCTTAATTATCTTGGTTTGATGAACAGTTTTTTAAATAGTGGAAAAATGCTTGCCTATCGTGCATAAAAAATAAAACCGGCCAAGTGCGAGTCAGACTCGCGCACGAAGGGTTCCGTACCATTATCTATCAAAAATCAAGTTCGTTGTATGGGAAATATGGGATATGGGAAATATTTATTTTATTTTTAGTATTTGTTGTTATAGCGGCAATAGAATACATCATCTGTGAAAATTTCAACTGTCTAGCTATCACCGTTCTTGAGATACAGCCTGGTGACAGACGGACGGACGGACGGACAGCGAAGTCTCAGTAATAGGGTCCCATATTTACCCTTTGGGTACGGAACCCTAAAAATTTGGAGTTGTTTATTATGTTGATGACATACAATTTTACTATACCGTAGACTATACTACGAGCCGTAGCAATTCGTAGCAGCATAAAAAAGCAAAAAAAAAAACATAGCAACCATTATTAATTCTTAAATATTATTCATGATTTTAACTTTAATATTCCCTCTTACTAAAAGAAAATACTTTGTTGTTTGTAACAACTGATTCCGAGAAATGTTTACATATTTAACATTGACGTTACTACGCCGAAACGATGTGCTACGGCGTAGCCAATTCTACGAAATAAATAGAGAAGGGAGATTAATTTAATTCTATGGTAGGGCTAGAATCGTAATCATGCTAAAATATGTTCTTGTTTGTATAAAATAATGGAATAATATTTTAAAGTTTATTTATTTTACTAATATTTATGAATATTACTACAATTTCCTGGTGGCCCCCACCCGCATTACTATACCTACACTCGAAGTCTCGTGGGATATTAAAAAACCATGTTCCCTCTCCATCATGTCCTGGTTGCGTTGACAGATTAGTTATTATGTTGGTAGTAAAGCTACTTATCCATAATTATGTACACATTATATAAGTGTTAGGGTAAAGATATCAACAAAAAAGTTGGTGTTATATATGGCATACGAGTAAATCAAATCACGAAACTTCATAACCTTAGCATGGTCTGATGAACAGTTTTTTAACTCTAAATGCTTATGGTAATAACTGGAGGTATAAATAATAATTATTATGAACTGGACGTATGGTTAACATACCCCCAGTTCGCTCGAAGCGTTTAGCTTCTACGTTTATCATCTGTACTGCGAAGGAGTGGAACTCATTGCCCTCGTCTTTGTTCCCCGAACGGTATAATCTAGAAGTCTTCAAGTCAAGATTAAGTAGGCACTTTCTAGGTAGGTATGCTACATCTTCGACCGCATCGTCACTTTCCATCAGGTCAGATTGTGGTGAAATGTAAAAAAGATGCCAAAGCATTTAAAAAATTATTAGACTATTTTATAAATGATTTGGCATGTATAAATGTAGGGAGCATAAACTTTGAATAAAAATCTCCACGAAACTTTGTTAATGTTTTGACAAATTTTGTTAAAAAAAAGTTTTGTGGAGGTCTTAATTTGCTGTTTTGTAAAATAGTACACATTGTATACCTTTCTCTGACTTTTGTAACGTGTTACAAATAATTGAACCAAATAATGGCAGCCTTGTTTCTATAGCACTGCCTTAATTCTATATTTCATTTCGTTACATACAAACCTACTTACAGTACCGCATTCTTTCACACAACAGCCAAGATAAAGCAAATAAATGTGAACGCGTGCCCAAACGTTGCCAGTTAAAATAATAAATAGCGCGAGTTATCTGATAGTGGCAGCACTGGCGGTTGGGAGAGCACGACTGGCAACCCAATACGATGGGAAATGTGAAATTCGCATTTCGTGCGATTAACATTGTATATAGATTTGCGGTTTGACTGGATTTCATTTTAATATATATTTTGGACTGAGCTGAGCTGACCTGACCGCACGTGGTGCTATTGCTGATTAAGGACCGTAGATTCAGTGAATTTCAAATTCATTATCAAGTACGGTTGGTTGAGGACAGGCAGGATGCCTATTATAAAAATTTAAGCTTAATATTTTTACAATATGGATATATGCTTCTGCTACAACAAGTCAAGAATAAAAGTCAAATGCCTGGTAGAGATCGCTATTAGTGATAAGGCCGCCTGTTGTGATACTTTACGTATAAGCTTGTTTGTTACCTTTGTTTTATCTCATCTTATAAAGTGGATCAATAAAGTATTATCTATCTATCTATCTACAAATGTGGGTACCCGTGATGAATGCAACTTTTATTTATTTCTTCTATTCTTTTTTTGCTGTTATCTCCTATCTCTATATTAGTGAATATTTATAATGTATGTATGTTTTATAGCTCATGAATATAGACTTTACCATCATGTGAACGTCGAGGCCATCCAGCTCCTCGATCACACGTATGTAGTGAGTCGACTCAAAAGAACAAAACCGTTTGAACTTGTTTAGTGTTAGTGTATTAGTGTAATGTGGTGTTTTATAAGTGCTGCTCAAAAAAAACACATAAACCAAGTTTCTTCGCCTTAATAGAGACAATAAGAAAAGTAATAATGTACACATTCTTGGATATTTTAAATCTAGCAGAATAAGTTAAATTTAAGTTACTTATTAGCCTAATCTTGGCTAGATTGTAACAAAAATAGGGAACACGCTATCGTGACCTATAATAGTAAAAAAAATGTATGTTTTATACAAACCGTCCATAAAAATTTTCTTTGGCCTTCCTCTTTTATATTTAACTAGCTGTCCCGGCGACCTTCGTTCCGCCTAACAGTCAATGAATGTGCATGTTTAGGAAGCCATACCCGGCATGCGTTACAATGCCACGTGACTATATTATTACCTTCTTCATGTTTATGTTTGCCTAGTACTTTACCAAATCCGAGTGACGTATGAGAAAATTATTTTTATACTGATATAAAAAAAATAAAAATGTGACGTTCCTAAAAAGTATCCTATGTCCGTCTCCTGGTTTTAAGCTGCCGCCCCACCAATTTTCAGCCAAATCGGTTCAGCCGTTCTTGAGTTATAAATGGTGTAACTAACACGACTTTCTTTTATATATATAGATTACTACACATAACACTTTGGGCAAAGTCTTTGAGTTAGTACATAAACAACAAATGAAGCAAAACAATGTAATTTTCGCTTTATTGCCTATAGTACTGCTAAAATGTAATTACAAAAATCCTGAGGCGCGTTCATATAAAAGCATACTATAGTACCCAGACAACGTAATAGTGTAGTACGTCCATCTCAACAGATAAAGTACCTCTAATTTGTTTCCACAGACTGTATTACAGAATAATCGTGTGGTGCACAGACGGGATTACGTGCGCTGTTTTTTTTTTAATTTACTCAGTACGCCAGAGAGCTAGAAGTTCTGGATGTGACAGATAGTAAGTAGTTACAGACACGAAGCAGTTTACATACATATTGTATCATGAATAGCTTTGCTTCTTTATCATGGGAATTACGATAAGTATCTCCTAAATAATTTTAGCAGTTTTATACCAAGCTACTCCATTTGAATTACGCGATGTAGTGTATATTTTTATGTGCATTTTTTTGTATATGTTTTGTAATTTTTATTTTCCAGCATGATTCAGTAATTGGTTTCTAACAACAAATATAATATATATCTGTTGTAAGAAACCATTGTATGTAACAGGTCTACTGGTTAGAGCATCAGACTGCCTAAAGTGCCCAGTAAGGTTCTGACTGCTATCCTTGACAGTTATTTCCTACTCTACGCTTATAGCCGGTCTTCTAAACGTGCAATCATTTAAACTGCTCGAGAAGAAGTATTGAAAGGCAAGTCTAGAACTAGTGATATGCCAAAGCAGGTTGAACTAATTACAAAAGTAAAAGACTGATGTCAAAGAATAACATCGGCCATGCCATGCTGGAACGTACATAAGAACTAGGATCACTTACTACTATTCTAAAGCCAAATGCTACTCCATCTGACATTTCTATACCTACATCTGTACATCTATTTATACTCGTGTCACGAGATGTCCTATCCAGCCACTCCACCGCTCAGTGTCCCTGACGCGGGTCTCTACTTAATTAAAAGTTTGCGGTGCAGCTGCGGAACCCTCGGTTTAGGGGCGTGGGGAAGAAAAAAAACTATTTAGAGCTAGATTGAGTGAGGTCTTTGAATTTAAGTATTCGTTGGAAAAAAAGGTAAAGGAGATGAAAAGTAAATGTTTTGAAGATTGTTACGTGTTTTCTAAAAAGGTTAAAAATTGAGTAACTTAAAATCATTCTAAATTAAGTTGATATGTACTATTAGTGAATATACGAAAGTTTGAGATAATATGTGCGCGAGGTATTTTTGAAATTAGGTATATCCCTGCAAGCGTTACAGATATATACCTAATTAGAATGATTTAGATGATTAATGTTTAATGCTGATTATATTAATTCAAGCAATTCAACATCAAGTCAGTTAGTTATATAATTTCTAACCCTTATAATTTTAAGTTTATTTTAGGATGATAATAAATACCACTTGCATTTTTGGTATTTGGTAGCCAGTTTGACCAGTACCACACCTGATGTTAAATGATGATGTGTTCGAGGATGGTAAACATGCTAGTCTTTGTCCTTTTCCATGTTGTAGACTCGCTATTATTATGTTTTTCTATCACACATTTACAAAAATAGCCTTGTGTCAAACAAACACCAACACTCTTAAACTTTCTATTTTATAATATTAGTAGGGGCACGAAGTTTGAAAAATCTTATCACTGCAACCAAAACATCGCAATTTGTGGGTAGACTCAAAAAACAACGACGACGTGAACGTGAGAGGAAACCGTAAGGTGAGCGACTTTATCGTATTCTGTAGCAAGAGAAAAAGAACCAATTTGTTGCAGGAAGGAAAGAGTGGATTTCTAATTTTGAAAGGAGCTGATATTTTTTGTTCTACAGATGAACTTCCATGCAAGTTTTGCACGTACAATAAAGGAGAAAAAAAGGAGGTTCGTCTTTAGAACGAAATAATCAACTCAACATTTCCATCATCCATGGAAACAGCACTAATTATAAAATGGCCCTAACGTGCGTTTTGCTTCTACGTTCATCATCTGTACAGCGAAGGGGTGCAACTAATTGCCTGCGTCATTGTTCCCCGAGGGGAATAATCTGGGAGTCTTCAAATCAAGAGTGAATCGGTATCTACTAGGCAAGCATTCTTTCAATCAGGTGAGATAGTGGTCAAATGCGTTATTCATCATACGTTTTTTTATTGAAGTTGGATTCTATCCGACATACCGAATACAACGTTTCTCTATTCGAGTACATTTAGCTACACAGCTATATATATAACAATTCTGTGTTCAAACCAAAATATAGCAAAAAGCAGCCAAACGTTTTACATGTAAAGGTTTATAGGGTCACAAAGCGCGGAGTTAACGAACCGTTACACGCGATCTAGAATGTTGGACTAGAATACATGTTACTATTTACTCAGTGAGGGTAGTTTAAACGTAATTAGCAATTGACCTGCTTTCGGAGCTGGTTCAAAAAGGTACAGACGCAGCGCGTACAGGATTTAAATGTCAAATTGTTTTTATAAAGCTCCTTCATCAATCTGATTTCCTGGTTCAAATATTATCTTGCACTAGCCGTGCCCCGCGCCTTTACCCGCTATTATCAAGTTAAAAAGTAGCCTTTGTGCTAATCCTAGGTATAATCTATGTACATTCCAAATTTCATCCAAAATCAGCCGATAAAGCGTGAAGAGGGAACAAACATACTTACACACAAACTTTCGGATTTATAATATTAGTAGGATGATGCATTTGGGCCAAAACAGAATAGCGAAAGACGGGATGGATTAGTTTAAATCACCCGATCACATGAATGGCGTATAAATTTTAATGAAAAATATAATATGGTGCCCAACTAGATAAAGTCTTCGATCACCATATTGTAGGATAAAAGTAAGACATATTATAAATAATACTGAGTCTGAAACTTTGAGAGTGTACGATATTAATCAATGTAATTCTCGAGATGGCTGTGATAATGCGAATCTGGCAGTCATTAACTTTGATTTTTTTACCGACTTACCAAAAAAGGTACTCAAGTCGACCATATTTGTTTTTTTTTATGTGTGTTACCTCATATCTTCTCTCCACGTGAGCAGATTCCATTTTTTTTTAGTTTGAAAGATGTTGCTTTCTAATTGGTCCCATTTAAATTTGATCAAGATCTGATCAGTAGTTCTTGAATGATGATTATTTTTTTATTTGAAAGCTGGTGCTTTTCATGTGGTCTCATTGAAATTTGATCAAGATCTGATCTGTAGTTTTTGAGTCAATAATGCGTGTTTAATACATTAAATCTGATCAAGGTTCTTAAGATAAAGCGGTGAAGTCGGTTTTTTAAGCTTTGCTTGCGTTTAATTATTTAATTTTGAATTGGTGTTTACCGCTTTAATTAAATAAATACAAATACTCAGAGGAGGAGCGCATTGCAGCACCACGTTAAAGCTGAGTAAATAAATTGGCGCACCGATAGTTGTATATACTGTAGCTACATAAACAACTTTATATTCCATTAAACCTATCCCGCAGTGAAAACTGGTTGGTTCACGTAAGGCCTACATAGTTTACATATAAGTCGCCGTCTACCGCTAACGAAGCATGGCTGCACGCGATGCGAACGTGTAAATTACTGTGCATGCAGCCCAAGTGGGGAAAATATGGGCAAAGAGTTTAAAACGGTTACCGGTTCGGGAGAAAATCTTTTTGTTGGCAACAAACAACCAGGACTAGATGTGACACACACACACACACTCATATACGAATTTGTATGACAGACGACTCTACATAACACAAACTAACCGATTATACACTGAAAACATCTTAATGAAGATGGGATATTTTTGAATAAGGCTCCTTTAAGCGGTACGCAAATAAAAGTAGACGCAAATTGAGTCTTACCTATTATATAATTAAACGCAAGCAAAGCTTATAAAAACCGACTTCACCACTTTATCTTCGGAACCTTGATCAGATTTAATGTATTGCACACGCATTATTGACAATAACTCAAAAACTAGAGATCAGATGTTGATCAAATTTAAATGGGACTACTTGGAAAGCAAAATCTTTTAAACAAAAAAAAAAAATTAAATCGGTTCACGTGGAAAGAAGTTATGAGGTAACACACATAAAAAAAATTAAAATACAGTCGACTTGAGTACCTCATCCTTTATTGGAAAGTCTTCTCTTACTCTTCGTTAAATTAGGCGATGAAAATGTTTTTGAGATTCTGAATTTTAGACAAGAAAGGATAGAGATGCCCTTGTGGGCTCTAAGATGGACGAAGATATCTCTAGTTCTCAACTGATGGATAATACAGCGGCTGATGAGCATGCTTGCTATAAAGACTACAATTAGACTTTTGAGTTTGCCTTAAGTAGAAAAATAAACCATCAAGCAGAAGAACACCAGCAGAGTCGACATCATGCACACCTACATCTTCACCATTGGAACAATTGTGCCAGCGGCCTAAATATATATAAAGGAGCTAATGACAAGGATGCATGGATGCAAACTGCACAGGCTATTTCTAGCGAGTACCATAATAACACCTAGGTTAAGAAAATTATGCATTAGAGACTAAGAATGTTTTTTAAAAAAATTAATGAAAAAAAATGCGACGCCGAGCTTCTTGCCAGGTTCTTCTCGAAACGGCTGTAATTTTGCGAATCTGGCAATAGATTAATTAACTTTCATGAGTGGCTCTTTGGGGCCCATGTGAATAAACGATTTTGATTTTGATTTTGATTTTTGAGAGTGGCTGGGACGAATGCGAAGGCCGCTGGCTTTATCGCCCCCTGTTAGAATTAGACACCAGCAGCTATCCTTGAGAACCCGTCGAATTCTTAGCGTGTTTTACTCATCACTTATAAATGAGATTAGGTTCATATACGCTAGCCTATGAGATATTAAAAACCTGACTTATTTAGTCTCATTTGACTTGTGCCACAAGCCAAAGTCTCGTGACCTCAATATTGATTTGTAGGAAATAAAAACCTTTGAACCCGCGATGCTATTGTTTCTTTTATACTATTTTACTACTACTACGTCTATCATATTTCCGAAACGACGATATTTGATCGTTGATATTTTCTTCCGTTTCTACCTTACTCCGAGAACATAAGCTTCAAAATGATTTGATTTTATTGCGTTGTTTGTCCGAAATTTGAACTGTATTTCGTATCAATAAAGGCGAACTTTTTCTACATTTTTGTGTACATCTGCGGTTGGATACTTGAGCTTAATAGTTTAGTTGTTAAGGTTGATTTTGGTGTGTTCGAACAATGAATGTTTTTCGATTCAGGTAAAGGTTTTTTATGGTTATTCGGCACGCGAAGATAAAGATGGACGGTAGATAAAGTGGAGTAATTTATTTGAAATTGCCAAAAACAACGGAAAGAATAGGTATTTAAGGTTTTTTGTACCTTGAACTTGAGTAATAAATGGGAATAAGGACTTTATGTATGGATATATAACTAGAACAAAGAGTAACAAAGAGTAAGAGAGTAATATGTGATTGGAAGGCTCGAACACGGAATTCTGTCGAACTTAATTCTTTGATATTGAACTGCCTGTTGGCTTAATTGGGTGCGGGTTCGCTTTCTAAACCCAATACCGGGTATTGGGTTCGATGCCTGGTGGGAATACTAGTTTTCCACCCAAGGATAATTTGTGTTCCTGTTTCTGGTTGTGAATGCGTGTGTGATGTGAATTTTTCCGGCACCCACGACACAAGTCACCGATCTTAGTGTGGAGCTGTGAGTGTGAAAGCGTTTATATTGGATGACCCAGTTGGCGTGGTGGGCAGGTCCCTGCCCTTTGCGCCGTGGGTCGTGGGTTCGATTCCCGACAGAAGTACTATTTTTCAAACCAAGGGACATTTGCTCCTGGTTCGGGGTGTGATCGTTTTTTTTTTATGTTCGATAAGCAAGCATTTGACCACTATATCACCTGATGGAATGCGATTTGTGTGTTTGATAAGTATATATATCCCTCACTCACTACACAAGTCTTTGAACTGAGTAACTCTTTACGCGGTTACCAGGTTTGATTCCCGGACAAAACAATACTTTCTAGTGAAGGTTCTAATGAGAAGATTTTTCTTATATTTGTTTTCAAGCTTGTTTTAGCTAGATTTCTTACTAAGTGTGAAATATATGTATTCAACACGTATATGTATCCAACGTAAATACAAGTTTTTTTTTTTTTTTTTTATACCGGGCGCAAAGGCCCGGCCAGCGTGTCGCGTCTCTGACATTATCAGAGAAATGTGTGCAAAATTATTTTTTTCAGATCAGTCTTTATTCAATTATTCTTAGTCTAGTATAAAAACACACATTAATAATACAAAGTTAAAATATGTCACATAATATAAAATAAAAATAAAAAATATACAAGTATTTGAACTTAGTACTGTGATGCTGGTGTGTAAAAAAATTAATTTTTATATTTAAAATATCTAATATTCTCTTATCTATCTATGGGCCAATTGCATACTATGTTACTAAGTTACCTAAAAGTCACGGAGTTTTTAGGTAACTCAAGTGCTCAAGTGCAATGCTAATGCGTTGAGCCAAATATGTACCAAAAGTTTGTGAGTGAGGTATCACGTGCAGATAGGTAATTTTTGTAAATCGGGCAGTTACGTGTATGGGTGCCCCCTTAATATTTTCATTTATATCATTTCAATTGCTATTTTCGGCTTTGGCCTATAACTTTACATATTCTCGAAGAATTTGAAGTTTTTCTCTTAAATGGTTTAGACGCTAAATGCCTCTGACAGACGGACGGAAGTGCTGAACCCCCCAAGTCGAGTTAGAGATCTAGCTTCGCTCTATAAAAAATATTGTTACAGAAACTTGCTATGTGTAACACAAATAAATGGTCATAATTTTATTTAATTTCATACAAACAAGCACGACTAACAAAACAGCGCTAACAAGAAAACGTTTTAGAGCCGTTTAATAGCACAAACCCATTTAACCCGAGATCCAGCTTAGTATTTAGGTTACAAGTTACATCATCTAGGTTACAGCTAACCCTAAATCTTGTGAGCTGTGTAGTTACTAACGCATAATTGCGTCCATTTACATTTTAATGCATGTCATTTGCAAACTAAATGGTGCACAGATATGCAGATGTACTTGGTATCCAGTAGATGTAGCTACTAAACTATAATACAGCTGACCCGCCCTGGTTTCCCCCGGGTGAACAATAACTCAGGAATAAGACGTAGGCACGTCGATAAAGCAGCTCGATTGCCTGTTCTTGTCACGAATGACAGATAGTGTGATTGTTTTCTAAAATTTCATCTTGATCCCAATAAAAAATTACCTTTTTTTCATTTATTTCTTACATTTTGTTTCGTCTCGATACATAATGCACAAACATATCATTATTCAAAGAATTTTATACAAATGCCCGCTGGTGTAGTTGGTTGCGCATCTGTATTCTAAGCAGCGGGTATCGGGTTCGATTTCATATGGGACAACACAAGTTTTCTATCCAAGGGAAATTTGTGTTTCTGGTTCTGGGTGTGATTGTGTGTGATGTGAATGTTTCCGGCACCCACAATACAAGTCTTAAAGTGTGAAAGCATTTAGATTTAAATTATCATTACCATCTCATAATAAAAGCGCAAATATTTCATATGGAACTTATAGTACATCAAAACAATGTTTTCAGAGCTTTTTTTTTGTTATTCGATAAATACATTTAAAAGTAACACACATACTCTTCTTCTTGGACTCACTTACTACTCGGATCAGCACAGATTATGTATCAGTATATAATTAAATTTCGTATGTTTACATGATAAAATATATAAATCATATTAGTTGATTTTTTTATTAATAGGTAATAATTTTAAAAGTTTTTTAAAATCAAGCTTTTACCAGATGGAAATAAAAAAGGCCCAAAAAGTTACATATAGAGAACTTTCAAGACGAATCAAACGAGCTCAAACTCGGTTTATCTTGTTAAATTCAGAAGTTCTATGGCCGTCATCAGACTAGCTCCAATGTACCATATAATTATATTGTCACCAAAGATACATAAGTACACCAGATTTAAGTTCAATCGGACATCGGGAAGTGGGTCTAATTTAGCTTGCAAGATTTGATTACAGACCGACAGACAGACAACGGGACATGTGACACCTTAACTATCATAATTCTGAAAGTGCATTGTGCAGTTTAGTGCCATATTTCCCATAAATAACGATATAAGCCAGTAAGAGCATCGTACTTAGGGGTGTACACACTAGTATTGTACTGTAAGGCTGTACACACACTCTACAGTGTTAATCTGCTCTCCTGCCGACCCGCTGAAAGCATACCCATGTAGTATTTGGCCACTACTTAAGGACAGGGCCGGATGTAGGACCAACATTGAAAGTGGTTTTTTTGTACAAGTGTTTAATCATTTTATTTAAGGATAGAATAGAAATATATATTTACTAGAAAAGTAAGCGCCAACACCAAAGATATAAGACTATAATTTGTTGCTGTCAATTATTTCAATTCAAATAATGTTACTTAAGTAATTACTTTAAAATTTATCCTAGTTGTACATCGCCTACAGGCACTTTAAAATTGTAATTAGTTAAATAAGTATAAAAAAAAAGTTTTAACTTGTTTCTCTGTAAGTGAATTTCTAAATTCTTAAAAGAAATAAAATTCTTAAGCAGTAATTAAACAATTTTTTCTTTCTAAACTTTAAATTTCTTTTTTTAACTCAGTGCTAGTAATGCTACCCTTATCTCCTCAAACAGAAGATTCTAGGAGTAATTAAACATGTATTTGAACGCCAAAATAAAATAAGTATAAAGTAACCAATGACATTATTTTAACTTTACATACAATATAAAATTAGAGGTTGCCTCAAGCCTAACAACATATCTGTATTCAGTACAATGTATCTATCTCTTTCTAACAGAGTACTGTAAAAAGAGATAAAAGGTCTACTGGGTTTTGGTCGTTAAAAGTTTTTGCGAGACTAAAAGTGGATTTTTAGTCGAGGTCTAAAGAAATGGGCTTTATCTGTGTGCAAGTTTAGAAATATGTTTCTGGGGCGGATTTTTTCATCTTTCTAGAAGGTTTCTTACTCAGTGGTCGGATAAAATACATAAAACTACATTTTCAATTTTTTTAAGCTCAATTCGCGTACTGTAAAGTATTTTATTTTATTTAACTGAGAGTCGAGGCAAGCGTTTCACGTTACCATGACTTTTGAACATTTACAGTTCAAATGCCTGCACAGCAATACGCTGCGCTCGTCACAATGAGGTATTTAATGTTAAATCTGTTTATATATCCTGTAATTTCACTTAAAACTTTTAGTTTTGAAATACAGTGTTTGGAAACAGCTGCTTAGAGATTCATTAATGAGCAAAGGTATGGGAAATACCTCGTCAGTTAGACTCTGCAAAAAAGCCGTAGTGAAGACTACACTGTGCTGACTAAACCGGGTATTTTTTTTTAATAAAAAGGGAATAATAAACCGTATATAACAAAATCTCAACAATGCTCAACATTATAAGGTTTAATCCTACCGGATATGAAGCCAGAAATGAGCAAATAAACTAGCTTTTCACACAAAATTGAACATTTCATTTGAACTTGGGCGTATAAGATCCAGGCGGCAATAACCGCTCCGAGGCATATAACCGGATAACCAGTTTTGTACGTTACCGAGAAACCGAGCTTGCAACGAATGGGTTTTCTTCCAGCCAGTAAAATTAAATCAGTATTTTATACATTTCTGGAAGGTTACCAATATCTCATGTGATGACATGGTCGTGGATGGTATGGTATCTGGCGGATCCATCCCAGTGATGGCCGCAGTGCTCTGTACACGATCGGACTTGAGCTTTGTAAAGTTATTATCATATTGTAAAGTTTGTGCAAGTTTGTGAGTCTGTGAATTAGTGTATGCCTGTTTTTAAAACGAGGTTCTCTGCAAACATATTTTGATTAGACAGATATACTAAAGCACCCCTATTAATGTAATCGAATTCATGTCGCTTAGCCAGTCTACAAAGAAGTGCCTAATGAGTTTTAGAGCCCAAATCTGGTGGCAGGTGCCAAAAGTCTTGTTTGCCAAAGTGCAGCCTCAACTGCCGATCCAGTATTATTATGCTTATGTATGCGGATTCAGTCGAGGTTCAGCGCAAGTCTAAGCTCTTCAACTTTGGAAAATAAACTTATCCGGACTAAGCACACCATCTAAAGATAAAAGTTATATCTACAACGTCTTATATCTTTAATTTAATTGAAATTTAAACCGGTTTGTTATATAAATTGATAATAAATGATACAAGTACAGTATCATTAAGATTAATCCTATAGATATTTAATCAAAATCGGTTCTCTTTGGTATTTGAAGCAAAAAATAGGAAAAACTACGAGTATGTCATTTAGTATTTTGCTTCGCTATTATTTTTCTATTTCGTGGTACACATCTACTGCGTACGTTGTGAGATATAGATTTATTGTTTGAAAGAGTAACTCATTGGTTCCATGAAAAGCTTATCATGATATCCCTATTACTGGATTTGGAAATATTGCCTAAGAAGTAGGTTTTTGATTTTAAAAAACTATGTACATTTATAAAAAGTTTGCACGCAAAACTATTTTAGAACACTGCTTGTTCGTACTTCAAAAAGTTCTTAAGTATAATATTCTTATATGTGGTCTGTTGTCTCATTACACGCGATAAGGAACAAAGTCTGTTATCTTATTTTTCTGTTTTAGTAAGATAGAAAATATATATTGTGATGATCTATTTACTGATTTATTTGTACTAAAAAGTCTGTCTTTACAAAATTAAAAATAGAATCTATTCTATTCTATTCTAAAAATAAAAACAAGTTCAAGTTAAGTGTAGGTGTTATGTCAAGTTGACTGATTTTTTTTTATGTGTGTTCCTCATAACATCTTTCCAACCAATTACGATTTTTTTTTTAGTTTGAATGATGTTGCTATCCAATTGGTCCCATTTAAATTTGGTCAAGATTTGATCAGTAGTTCTTGAAATATCGTCAATAATGCGTATTATTTGGACAAAATAAAAAACAAATTGATGATCATTTTTTTATTTGAAAGCTGTTTCTTTCCATGTGGTCTCATTTAAATTTGGTCAAGATCTGATCACTAGTTTTTGAGTTATTGTCAATAACGCGTGTTTAATACGTTAAATCTGATTATTGTTCCGAAGATAAAGCGGTGAAGTCGGTTTTTTTAAGCTTTGCTTGCGTTTAATTATTTGTGAAGTCGGTCGAAAATGTAGCCTTACCGCTTGTATTCCAGGCTGTGCATTATTTATGTTAGTTTTATTAAATGAATCTTGGACCTAATTCAAGTGTTTATAGAGTGAAAAATAGAACTTAAGTGTTCGGAATCAAAACTATTTTAAAAGCGATATTTCCATAAAGTTTGCACCAAGGCAAAGTAGACCCAGATATAGCGTGCAGAAGCTGAAAGCCGGTTAAAAACCGGGTGAGATCCGGATAAAGTTGCAAGTCCCAGTAATCTAACGAGCGGGACATGACGGTGGCTGGCAATCTGCCATTTCTACTGAATTAATAATAAGTACTTACATTCTTGTTGCATTTTACTTACAACACTGTAGAAATTTCATTTTGCTACAAATTGTTTGCGGTTTGTGAGCAAGTTCAATTTATATCAGATTTTAATGTGATTGCAGCTAAATTTGGTGAATTTCGTTTTACATTTTTATAGTTTTCACTATTAAGTGTTTACTATTAAACAAGAGGAGATAAGAAAAATGGTAACCTCAATTAATCAAAACTACAAACATACAAAGGTTGACTGCAAGAGATTGCTATGAGATATAAGTCCGTCTATTCTACTTTAGTTTGTAATATTACCTCCGTTACTTAACTGTCTTAGTGTAAGTGTTTTTTTTATTATTCTATTTAACACATCTTATTTACAATCCTGCGTAGCAACGTACTGTATGCCTCTCCGAGTCATAAAACTATTTCATCTTTTTTTTTAATGTCACTACGAATACTATTTAAAATTGGGTTACATTAAATGTTAACATTTATATTAAATACTAGCTGCGCCCCGCGGTTTCACCCGCGTAAGTACCGGACCCGCGGGAATTCCAGGATAAAAAGAAGCCTATGTTCTTTCCCAAGCTCTAGACTATCTGCGTACCAATTTTCATTTAAATCGGTTCGTAGTTTTGGCGGGAAAGACAGACAGACAGAGTTACTTTCGCATTTATAATATTAGTAAGGATTTTTTAATTTCAATGCGCTAATAAATTCGATTCACTGTGAAGTGACTTTTTTCAATGCAGAATTACATATTATATTCTATAGTACTAGTTTAAACGTATAAAAAATTGGTAAAAAGTACTTGAGTGGCAATAAATGAGGTTTCTAATTGTACAAAGTATTTCTTCAAGGCTTTAAATTCAACCCTGTACTAGTTGAGTGAACTTGTGTGGCAACTAACTAACCCTTTTCCTACGATAAATGATATATAGTCCTTTTTATTGTATTTTTAGTGTTTTCAGCCCTTATACTGCTCAAAATGGCTGTTGGTTTTTCTAGCAAAAAATCTTTTGCTTCTTACTAACGAAAAGAAAAGAATATCAGTGTGTTGGTGAATGCTCAAACGGTTAAGGCGTAGTGGAGCAGAAGACTTCGAATCCCGGTGCGAGTGATATTTTCAACCGACTTCAAAAGAGGAAGTTCTCAATTCGAATGTATGTTTTTTTTGTACTTATGTTACGCGTAATCTCCCCTTTATGTGGACCGATTCTCAAAATTATTTTTTCATTAGGTAGATAATACTTCAGAGGTGGTCCCATATACATTTTATCGAAATCGGTCAAGCTAAAACCAAAATATACGCGTTGAAGTCGGTTTTTTTAAGCTTTGCTTGCGTTTAATTATCCTACCTTATTCCTGAACTTTAATATATCCCCTTTAAAATAACGCTGTAGAAAGGCATGTTGTTAACTTTTGTAATCATTATAATGAAACGAATATTTGCGATGTGTGTATTGCAATATGGTCATATCATAATCAAAGAATTGTCAAAAATTATTCTCTTTACAGATACAAAATAATGGTTTAGCATTAAATACAAGCACATTTAGAATAAGACAGATTATTGGCCATCTTCAATCAAGCGCACTTACTTTGTTTTTAAAGAAGACACCTTTTCAAAGGTCAATTTAGTCCCCAGCATCCGTGCCAAGAAGCCAGTTTTTGTCAATTCACCATTTGTTAACTTCAGTTATATACTGGAGTACCCTATATTGTGAGGCAACCTAGTTGGCTTGGCGCCAGCTCCGTTGGCCTTCAAATAACTCGGTCAGATGCGTAGCAGGGCCCTGGGCTAAAAGTTATGGATTTGCCGCATCAATGCTCCTTAGGTTATATCTATATATGGGCTGTATATATAGACTGTATCTTGTTCCCAAAGCACATGACAGATGCTTGACATTTAGAAAAAACGAACTTACATGAACGACACCTTACATTTTGTTCGTGAGACGAGATAAGTATACTCTCAAGTTACATTATTACGGAGATACATAAACTGCCCTTAAATAATTAGGTTATAATTTGGGAGGGGTGATTAAGGTCCTAGAAAGGCTATAACTCTAGAACCCTACGGGCTTGCTGGCAATTTCTAGAATGGCAAGGATAATCGCCTAGTACCTATATATATAAATTGTCTCTAACCTTTACATTACTGTATCGTTTGAGGTTTAACTGTAGCTTAAACGTTACGGTCAATAGAAGTTTTTATGTTTTAAAGCAATCGAAGAAGTAAGTAGCTCAGTTTTGGGTTTTCTTATTTTATTATTCAGTTTGACTGTAATTTAGTATGGCAACTATAAAGAGGTATTTCCATATGTAATGTGATGATTAGATATAATACGTGCGAGGGATTATAAGATCAACACCGACCGAGTCTTGTCGAGGACTGAGGCATGTCTTTGTATGTTTGCCAGTCTGTGATGTGTAGCTGCCAAAAGGTTAACCAATTTTAATGAGATTTCTCTTTTTTTGGTTTTGGTTTTCAAATATATCTTCGAAATGATTTTGAAAAATTGTTTTTTTTTCACGTTACTAAACTATTTTCAATCAAATCAAATGCAAATTTGTGTATTTAAAAGCTAAGTTTTTGAAAACACTATATTATCCGAGGTTTCATCAAAGTATGAACTTTGTCGCATAATGTATTGTTTCTGCGAAAAACTCGTGTAATTTTTTTGGTTTTGTAATGTTCTGTTGAAATAATTGCAGATTTTAATAACATTTGTGTTAAGATTATGTAAATTGATTCTGATTTAGACAAAGGTGTGTCTATACCTTTGACATATTATGCTACTATGTTGCAATTTCTCGCGTGAAATGTGAATTAGGTTTGAAATCATCAATTAGGTTTGAAGTATCACAGTAAAACATTTTGTTAAATTATCAAGTTTAAGAACAGACAAACTGTACAACTCCTGAAACGTTAAAATTACAATCTAAAACAAATGAACTTAAAATTGTACACTACAAATACTACATCTACCAAATAGTAATAAACGAAATAATAGAGAAAAAAAACACTAATAATAATTTAAAGACAACTAAAAGAAACCCAAGACTATAGAAGCACTTACCGATAAAATTCATTTTGCCGTCTTCTGTATCACACTTCTATACGAAAATAATTAATATACTAAGCTACCCTACAACCTACTAACAAGTCTCCATAAGTCCAAATATAAAAATACTTCTTTTAATTGAGCACCAAGATTACATTAGACAATACATGATACGTATCGTTAGAAAGAGTTAGAGAAGAAGAAGAGAGAGAATGTGTCGTAATAAGCTATGACATTTTTGAGACGCGGGAGACGTCTTTCCGTCGCGAACGGCGGAAAACGAATGCTGGAAAAGCGGGGCGCCTCTGGTATTTATGCCTTAACACGGACAACTACAGCCTCACTTACACACAAACGCGCGCTAACCCCGTCTCGCTCGCGCACTTAAGAGCCCGCACAAGGGAAATCTACCATTGCCACTCAATGATAGGAAATGGAAAATCATCCCCCTCAAAATTCTTGTACTTTTAATAATAATCGTAATTATCTTCATTGGGATTTTCCACGGATTTTACATCCCTCGGGTCCTCCAGTCCCGATACCTAAAAATTGCGACTTGGTAGAAGATTCTATTGTATTTTGCGATAGAATTTTTTAGCAATAAAATCACGATTCAATAGCCAATACAAGAAACAACGATAAATAAAATGTAAGGAAGAATAATCGAGTGGATATATCATGCCCCTTAACGCACACAGGGGTGTTGCAGTGTCGTTATGCGCATGTGTGTTGTAAGAACAAAGGGTCGCCGACTTGGGGGCGTGGTTTCTCGCTTGTGAGAGTGCGTTAAATCTTTTATAGGTCGATGCATTAAGTAATTTAGTATTATAGCATGCATTTGACAGAGGCCGGCGGATATACGAGGTTCCTTTCAGCCCTGTCGATAGGGGTGTGTTTAGGGCTGTAGATTCAGTGAGGGTAGTGAATATTTCAGTGCCAAGTTATCTTGAAGGTTTCTTGCATAAATTGCTTGAGGAATTATTGATTTGATGGCCAATGGTTCGTTGGAAGTTTATGGGAGAGTAGTTAACTATGCCTCTCTTAACTTGAATAAATTCTATAATTTAAGTTAAGAGTTACTGTATTTTTTGTAATTTGTCGTATCGTTTTGCTTTAATACTTAGTAGTTTATCAATTATCCTACTAATATTATAAAGGCAAAATTGTGAGTGTGTTTGCATGTTTGTTACTTTTCACGCTCAAACGGCTGGACCAACTTTGATGAAATTTGATATTGAGGTAGCTACCCTGGATTGACACATAGGCTTTTTATCCCGACACAGGAGGTAAATCCACGTGGCGTAGCTCGTAGTTATTTAAAGCTGTGTTGTTACTTTGATTGTATGTTTTACAACGAATCCGGATTATTGAGTAGACCTGTGTAAGAAAGTGTTAATTTCATCCAAATCGGTTTAGCTATTACAGAGATTGGTTACACATATTAAACACACATTCAAATTTACAATACTAAGTGTGGCTGTAATTTCGCGAATCTGGCAGTAGAGTCATTAACTTTCATGTGTATAAGTGCCTCTTTGGGGCCCATGTCACTTTCCATCAGGTGAGATAGTGGTCAAATGCTTGCCTATCGAGACTAAAAAAAATGTTTTAAACGATTTTGATTGTTTTTTGTATTCTATTAAACTTAAGCACGCAGCTTAGTTCAATTTGTTAGCTATAATATAATAACTATCTAGATTTATAAATTGAGGCTACATACATAATAACATCACATATCTCCAGCTAAAAAGTAAAATAAAAACCCGGATAACTCCGAATTCCACCAGTTCATCCCGTATGCTAGCCACGTAGTCCGGGACGTTATCAGTCATCTGTTCCGCGTGCCTACATCCGGCATTTGAATATTATATTAAATTGTGTATATGCATATTGTATTGTATATTGGTGATTATGACGTGAATGTTAAAATGATTACGGTTCAATACAAATTATCGGCCTACCTTTATGATCTCATAACTTACTAACTAACATAGATTTTAGTTTTATATACATAACCATATGAAGGCGTAAAGTAAGCAAAAATGATAAAAAAAAGTAATTTAGCTGTGAGCGTTCTGATACCTCTGTACTTATGTACAGGGTAGAGCCGTGCATAAGAAACATGCTTTTAAGGTGGCGATACTAAGTTTCCATCTAAAGCGCGTGATTTTGTAACCGTTTTACTCAGCATTCATAACAAAACATACTGACATTCATAACAAACTGACATTATTAATTTTACTTACTTATTTGATATCTCACCATAATTTATATTATATTCTCTAGTGACATGATATTCTGACTTATATACTAATTTTCATCCAATATTCCAAAATTAATACTATTATTTGTAATGTTACTTATTTGATATCCACATTTAAATATTTGTACACCTGAAACGGTAGAGTATGTTAAACTAATACTATGTCCTACTATTAATTACTACCATACTCTGACAAATAAATACATTTTGATTTGATTTTAAAAACCAGATAAATAAATTTTCTCTTAAATTTTCGTCGTAATCTGTGTGATACTATAAATGATGCCTTCTTCTTACAATGTTCATAAAGTTCATAAATATAAAGGAAAAAAATATCAAATCTTATGCAAATAACGTCAATTTGTATTTTTGTAACGATTTCGTTCCGCCATCAAAACACTGTGAAAGTTATTTTATAAACGTATATTTACTAGACAAATGATGTCTTCGGCTTATTTTTTTTTTGAGGCGCGTTTGAATCAATCTTTCGCCTTTCACGAAATTTGAATAACCATAAAAAAATCAAAGATTGCCGCGTGACCTTGCGTTACCGCCGCGATGTATTTCACGCAATTTACACCTCTATATGCAAAAGTGTTAAGGATATAATTGGCTGTGTTAAAAAAGGTGCTCGCATTGACGTATACTTGCCCCTTAAATTATAAATTTCAACACAATTACCATTCATTCGCGGAATAGACTAACCACATAAGCACTAGTTATTATTCTATTCTCAAGATCCAACGTCTTTGCCCCATATATAATTACTGACTCCAATAGAATATTCAAATTAAATGCAAGCTCATATACGGGGCTGTTGTCATTTCGAGAAATGCCTGAATCTTAATTCAGGAATTTAATATACTTCTGTGGATAATATCATCTGTAGACATCGTGCTATGAGTATGTATGTGACCTATATTTTTGCATATTAAATACTACATACTAGAGAACCTCCAAAGGGCGCTCTTTTTTTTCTTTTAATTTTGGCTTCGCAATCTTGTGCATTTAAACAGTGTCAAGTAATAATATATTTCAAATGTATTTCATATTATTAAAAGTCTTAGTCACAGTTAACGTCAAGTAAAAAAGTCAAGGTCCAGTCATAGTCAAGTCATAGTAAAGTGGTAGAAACTTTTCTAGAACTTCCTATGGAGTTTTGGAGCGAAGGCGAAAATCACGTTTTAAAACTTTTTATGATTTGCCTACACTCATGCACGTTTACTAAGTATTAACGGTATATAATCCATTATTACACATTAAAACTCGAAAAATCACATGTTTTGGAAAATTATACAAAATCAACAACGCCATTTTTTCACTTTCGCTGCAAAACTCCCCAAAAGGGCACTCTTACTTACGTTTGTTGTTAGTAATAGGTAATACATTCTTACATCATTAAAAAATAAGTTTTGGAGGTATCTTTTTTAGCTTCTGCTATATGTTTGTATAGATATTAGAAACGTGTGCATGAACACTTATCTTCGAGGTCTATTTTAATATACTTCTAATGGATCTTCGATGTTAAAGCTCTAACGATAAGCCTTAAAAAGTGATGGCCTGAAAAAAATGTTAAAAGTTAAAGTTCTGAACATAATTTGTTCAGAAAAATAGAAAAGAAAAATTTCGCTTAGACCTGGATTCGAACCACGTGGTTTTGGAACACCAATTCAAAGCCTTAACCACAAAACCATTCGAGACACTACTAAACAGTTTCAGCATTGCATAGGTGGCTTTCCTATTCTACTCTTGGTTACATAATTATTGGTAAAAAAACATATCATATCATACTAATATTAAACATCAGAAAGTTTGCGTATATGTGTAAATGTGTAAGTGTTTGTCTTCAAGCTTTAACGGCTGAATACGTAGGATTAACACAAATAGGCTATTTTTTAACTTGAGAATAGCGGGCAAAGCCGCCGGGCATGGCGAGTTTTTAATAAAATGGATTTGAAAAGCCTTTTTACTATAAAATCATTTTAAACGCCCAAATCTTACATTTCCTTTTATGTTTTTTACAATATCTCCCAACACGCTCCACTGCCCGCCCAAGAAGTAACACTATACAATATACGCATTACCGTAAAAATAAAAGTCAAAACCTCTTACCGCGACCGTACCGACCCCTAAAACTATATCTGTCACACTCTCACTTAATGGAAAAATGTATGTCTGTCTCATATCAGGGTTCAGTGATTTCCGCAAAGAATAGATTCTATGACGTGATTGTGATATAAATGGAGTGGATTTAAAATGGTACTTTACATTTAATATGCCATCGAAGGGAATAAAAGTAACAAACCTAGATATATTTATTAAGAAAATTAAAAAACACGGTTATGATAAGATCTAGAAGTTTTTTTTTATATTAGTTTGTTTAACGTTTGATAAACTTAAGACCTAGAAAGAAACGAGAACAGACAATAGTTATTCGAGTACCGTTTTTTTTATGACCATAAATTCTCTGCTCTAAAATGCTTATTGTAGAATGCCCGTTGACTTAATTCAGCTTCTTCAGCGGGTATCGAGTTCGATTCTCGGAGGAAACACAAGTTTTCTCTTTAAGTGAAATTTTTTTTAATTTTTTTTTATTTGAGACTAAGCTAACGTTTGACCACAATCTCACCTGATGGAAAGCGACGATGCGGTCGAAGATAGAGCACGCTTGCTCAGTAAATACCTATGAACTCTCTTCTTGAACAACCCCATATTTAAATGACGACCCAGTTGGCGCAGTGGACAGGTGTCCGCCCTCTGCGCCGTGGGTCCTGGGTTCGATTCCCGGCAGGAGCACAAATTCCTTCCCAAGGGATATTTGTGCTTCTGGTTCTGGGTGTCATGTGTGTGTGATGTAAATGTTTCCGGCACCCACGATACAAGTCTTTGAACTTAGTGTGGGGCTGTGAGTGTGAATGCGTTTGCGTTTGCGTTTGCGTTTGCGTTTATATTATACTTTTCGGGAAACACAGTAGACGGCAGGGCGTTCCACTCCTTGGCAGTTCTCATAATGAAAGTGGAAGCGAAACGCTTCGTGCAAATGGTCGGTATTTTTACCATTAGCGGATGTTCGGTATTTCTGGTTCTGGGTGTAATTGAGTGTGAAATGTTAATGTTTCGGCATCCATGACACAAGTCATCGTATAACTTAGTGCGGGGATGTGACTGAACAATAAAGTTCTAAATTATGCAAAATATTGTTCAGTTACATTATTATTAGAATACAGATAGTTGAACTCAAAAATACCTAAGGAGTTGTAATACTTGAAGCTCTCTTTAATAAAAACCGAAGCATCCAAGTTCTAAACTTTACAAAGGATTTTCTTTTACAGCTGTTTTAAAGGAATACTTTAAGACTTGGAATATCTTGAACAAGCTTTGCCACTTGTTTTCACTTGTATCTATATATATATATATGTATATAAAACAAAGTTGGCTTAGTTACACCATTTATAACTACAAAACAGTTGGACCGATTTTTGATTTGTTGGATTTTTCTCCGCCTCGACTAGCAGAATAACTACTAAATCGCGAAAATTAACGGAAAAAAATGTGGAAAATTTTCATTTACTCATAACATTTTGTATGGAACGGGTTTTTTATGATTATGAAGAATTTGTATGCTGGTGAAGGTTCCTGGTCCAAAATAGATTAGTTGACCGCATCACACGCACATCACAGTCAAATGCATGCCTATTGAAAAAATAGTATAGCTCTCTTAAGGATAGCTGTCGAAAACCCGTTTTGAAGCATTAAAAGGTAGTAATTTTATCATTATGTTTTAAGTATGGTATTAATGTACTAGGCAACTATAAACGTGAAAGAGGCAAACATTTTTTTCTTTAAGAGGCATTGCAACGCATGTCAGGTGCAGATAGTTTGAAAATAAACATAACATAAACGCTTTCACACTCATAGCCCCACACTAAGTTTGATGACTGGTGTCATGGGTGCCGGAAACATTCACATCACACACTATCACAACCAGAACCAGAAACACAAATTTTCCATGGGGAGAAATCTTGTGTTCCCGCCGGGAATCGAACCCGATACCCCTGCTTAGAAGGCGAACGCCATTCAACTAAGCCAACGGGCAGTTGCCAACATAGCATTATTTTAGTTTTCTGAAATTAGCGCTTAACATAAGCTATGGTATATCTGTATCGGTTGAATGGACTAAAATTGAATGATCTACGTTCTGGAGCCCCATGGTTTAATCACGTTTGTAACTATACAAAAAAGCTTGTATTTAGCAATTTTATGGGTACGATGAACATAAAAATGTAGAAATATATTTTTTATAAAAAAATGTTGAACAATAATAACTTACACATCAAAAAAAAAGTTCAACGCTATTTAAAGAATACCTTTGCAATTTTTTTTTACGTTATTTGCTATTTGCATTTTTTATTTATCTAGAACGGAGGGCACCACACTAAGATCAAAGACTTGCATCGTATCGGCACTGGAAACATCAACATCTCAAACACAATCATATCTAGATTCAAAAGTACATCTTGGGAGAATGTGATTAATTGCTAGCTTATCAAACAAAAAGTCCATTAGTTAGTCATGCTTCAAAGTATTACGAGTCAAATAATACGAGCTACTTTCTAAATACATTTTTAAAATGTTGAAAAATTATTAAACAATACCATTTTGCAAAAGTAAGATTCTTAATTAATAATTTTACAGTATTTAATTACTATCTATGATCGTAGCCCATGCTTATCCTATTCTAAGCGTCTATGCTTCAATTGTACTTAATCATATTGTACTAAATTTATTTTAATATACTATATTAGATGCTACGAAACCTTCCATAAAAAACCAAAGCTTATTTCACTTCCACAATCATTTACATTTATAAAATAAGTATTCAGTAAGCTTGCAAACGAATGTTAATACATTTTCATCACACTAGTGAATCATAATACCTTTTTGTTATTTTAATTAATTAAAATTTTATTCATTAAATAGTAGTCACTTTTCCTGTAAAATTTTATACAATAGAATTCTACGAATCGTAGCGTCGGTGCTACAATCGTAGCAGCTCTACGAAGTATTCTCGTAGCTACGCTACATCACGGTGCATTGTCGTAGCAAACACTACGCTACGTCGTCGTTTATAAAAAATAGATAGTATTGTTTTAAAATTAGTTCTTAATTAACAGTGTGTTAATCTTCTAAAAAATAACAACAGGCCGTGGCATAGTTTTTATCATACTTAAACAAAGTGCGATTTTTTTTATTTAATGTTGGCTGTTATTGTAAGAACCTTAGGATTAGGATTGATAATTGATTAAAATGTAAATACAAAAAATAGAGATACAAAAATGGTTTAAACAAAACCTGATTACGTCATTAAACCTTAACACAAATAAGACTATTTCAAATCAAACTGGCGCCACATTAAGCGTTAACTATCCGTTAAATAACGCGTATCACATTACGGGTGGTAATGTGAAACGCACGTTATCCTCAAGTTGCCACAGACTAGCGTATCACAAATACGGGCGTATTATCCGTATCTCAAACACTGGCGTATAATTTGAATTACTAAGAGATATAAGATTTTTTGTTAATTTACGCTTATATACAGTGATTCAGATTATATAATGTTTGAACATATAAAAACAACAAGTTTGTCTAATAGAGAAATACTTTTGTTGATTGAGAAATACAATCTGTAGATGAGAACAGTCCGCCTGGCATACGAAAGCATTTTTGCTCAAGCTAACACGGAGACACTTCACTTGCGCTTCGCGCACGCACGGCCAATAAACAAAAAAAATATTTTATCGAGTTATATAAAAAAAAAGTATTATGAGTACTAATTAAATTTTTTGTAAATTTTTGGTTTAGTATTTATACGCGACGATTGTCGTAATAGCCGTGATGCAAGGCCCGCCGATGTTGACGTTATTCTAATAGGCATTCGTTTGATATTTGTATCGACCAACATCAAGGTACGTAATGTAAGTTCCGCTCCAAGCGGTAATTTTCTTTTTTAAATATACTACTTTATCTATGTTTTGTTTCCTTGCCTAAATTCATCCAAATCAAACCATCAATACTTTAGTTTTCGTACTATCCACTCTGCCAGCTTGCAAACACTTGTCCGAGTGGGGGACTGACCCTAGGGGTGTCACCCACTGAGAGGTGCTAGAATAAGAAAACGTATTTACCCCGGACCACTTGCGTTCCGGCGTAACCTTATACCTAAACGGTTGTAGGGTTGACACTAAACTATTTCCTGATTATTTCTTTTTTATTTTTTTATTTTTATATATATTTTATTGATACAAAAGTAGTTAATTCTTACTTTTGATCTAATGTATAAAATTACTCATTTTTGTATTCAGTTTATTCATTTACAATAAAGAATATTCGAGAAGAGTGTCAGAGAGAGAAGATTTTTTTCTTAGAATTCATTAAAAGTAGTCCCATACTTTTATTGAATGCACTAAATACACAATTTGAGTTAGTCAATTAAAATGTACAGTTAATGAAATTTCGATTTAAAGTGAAATACAGATTTTAAATAAACTTCGTTTCGAAGACTTCTATTAATTTACACGAAATATTTCTAATTAATATCAACAAAATAATACTAGAAGAACTCAACATTAATAACCCAAATGTTATTTTTTAATCTTGTTCTCATTTTCTCTTGTCACAATAACTCCGAAAAAATCCTCCATTAAACTTACTGACAACCCTACGTAGTCCATCAAACGCCCTCCGTTAAGTATATCAAATGAATTGTAAATGAAATCAGCGGCGAGTGGCGTCGGGTTTTATCGTAGCCGACTGACCGTGTGGACGTACCTTTAGTTATAACGGACTGTGTGAATAAAGCTTTAATTTTGTAACCGGTACGGGTCATGGCTTAGGATTTCTTACATTCCGGAGCTTTTGCTCCAAAAGTTCAATATTTTGATGATGTAGTAAATTGAAGTTATAGTTCTAACAATTTTTTACCGACTCCCAAAGAAGGAGGAGGTACTCAAGTCGACTGTTTTTTTTTAAATCGGCAATACTTTAATGTGCTGTGGTTATTTATTATATACTAGTCGTTCCAAGATGCTTCGCCCGCGTTTATCAAGTAAAAAAATAACCTATGTGTTAATCAAATGTATAAGCTGTGTACATTTCGTTCAGCCGTTACAGCGTGCAGAGAAAACAAACATACTTACACATTTACAAACTTGCACACAAACTTTCGGATTAATAATATTAGTGTGATTTTAATAGACATCGAATAACTCCTTTTTCGATATAGTGCGGTTCTATCGGCAAATTTTCAACTGTTCTTTGTTCCTTGTATTTCGTGCAAAAACTTCACATGCTCTTGTGAACTTATAACTATATTGTCTAAATAAAAAAAAATATGTATATATCCGCTGTTTATCAAAGAGGTGGTACCGCCCCATGTGAACTCTCAAGAAGTTTTACTAATCATATTAATATATTAACACTAGCCATACCAATAAACAGCATATGTCCTATTCTAGTTTTTAGTGTTCCGTACCCAAAGGGTAAAAACGGGACCCTATTACTGAGACTTCGCTGTCCGTCCGTCCGTCTGTCACCAGGCTGTATCTCAAGAACGGTGATAGCTAAACAGTTGAAATTTTCACAGATGATGTATTTCTATTGCCGCAATAACAACAAACACTAAAAATAAAATAAAATAAATATGTAAGGGGGGCTCCCATACAACAAACTTGATTTTATAGATAATGGTACGGAACCCTTCGTGCGCGAGTCCGACTCGCACTTGGCCGGTTTTTTAGACTATCAACATACTCACACACACAGACTTTCGGACTTATATTATTAGTGTCAATCTATGTTTAAAGTTTACTTCATTCTTTACAAAACATCTTATTTATTAAACGTATATGCTTAGCCGTCAGTTTGTTAGCACGTGCTAGTTCAAACACTTGACTTTCCTTGGAGTGGTTTGCATTAGCGTGCATTCAATCCATGCGTCAATCGAGCAGGCTACTGAGTTAGGTAGCGATGTGGTACGAAAGACAAGCGGGTAGCGGAGCGGTAAATGTAGCTTAAAAAAATGTATCAGCCCTATAGCGAAGAAGTGGAACTTATCGGCTGAGTCTCTGTTCCCCAAACGGTGCGATCTGGGTGACTTCAAGTCTAGATTGAATATTTAGCAAACATGTTACATCTTCGGCTCCTTTTCTCTTTTCATCACGTGAGATAGTGATGGCCTATCTAGCATATAAATATAACTTTGATTAGATATAGAGATTACACGAATTCGTTTATTCACTATTAATGAATTCATGTTATTATGGATTCCCCGCTAGCTGTCCGATTCCATACATTATACACAATATATATAAATATATATAGAGATTTAAGGGATGCTCGCTATCTAGAGTATCATGTACATAGGTTTGCAGTGACTGAAATAACATAGAACGGTTTTGATCATTATCATCATCATTTTTATCATTGTCAACGCTGGTAAAAACTACGATGTTCTGTATGTATTTTATAAGTATAACGTGAATTTTTAGAGAAAACAATTGTGATACATATTCGCTCTCCCTCTTACACAAGTCTGTCCCTTAACGTTGCCGCTTTGCTACTAATATATTGACAGTCGGATAGCTCTCGTATTTATTAGGCGCCTTTCAGACAATTATCTTATTTAATCTCGCTGATTTAGATAATGTGAAAGGGCTTTAGTGGAAATTGGATACGAATTCTACAGAAAATAAGCAGAAATTGATTTAAGAGCGTTTATTTCTATTGGCTTCTCTCTCCCTCGCACAATTGATATTTTCAATAAATATAATTATCTACGTGAGTTTTTGAAAATGTTTTCGATTTGCCTTTGGTCATGTGAGTCTTGTCTGTGGGCCCCAAACTAGGCATCTAATGTGTGTTGGTAACTGGTGTCTGATATTAATTATTAAAAGGGTATTGTTTATAATATTTACGTAGGTTTGAACTGCCCGTTGGCTAAGTTGGGTGACCTTTCGCCCTCTAAGCAGGGGTATCGGGTTCGATTCCCGGCGGGAACACAAGTTTTCTCCCCAAGGAAAATTTGTGTTTCTGGTTCTGGTTGTGATTGTGTGTGTGATGTGTATGTTTCCGGAACCCACGACACAAGACATTGAACTTAGTGTGGGTCTGTGAGTGTGAAAGCGTGCGAAAGCGAAAGCGTTTATATAAAATATTGTTTATGTCAGTTTATGTGTATGTATGTATTAATGTACATATATAGGTATCTAAGTAAGTTGTATTTATGTCTATTATTATGTTTTTACACCACCGACCTCATTGTATATAATTATCCCTCTCTCCATCCAAAAGGTTGACTGGAAGAGATCGCTTTTATCGATAAGTCCACCCATTGTACTTTAGTTTTTTAAGATTACCCCTGTAACTAACTGTATTTGGTGTACAATAAAGAATTTTCTATTCTATTCTATTCTTGGCCCGGTTCATAGTGTTATGAATAGGATTGGCTATTTGTACGGTAACATATCATCTTCAAAATCAGAATCGTTTATTCACATGGGCCCCAAAGAGGCACTCATGAAAGTTAATGAATCTATTGCCAGATTCGCAAAATTACAGCCATCTCGAGAAGAACCTAGCAAGAAACTCGGTGGCGCATTTTTTTTTCATTCATTTTTTTTAAAACATTATTAATTTCTAATACATAATTTTCTTAACCTAGGTGTTATTATGGTAGTCGCTAGAAAGAGCCTGTGCAGTTTGCCTCCATGCATCCTTGTCATTAATATAGTCTGTGGTCTTATAATAAGCTTTCTTAATTAATGCCCGTTTTATTACAGATTTGAACTTTCCCAGTGGTAATTCAGTTACGATTTTAGGAATTCTATTGTAAAATCTAACCCCATTTGCCATAAAAGATTTATTTGTTTTGCTTAATCTAAATTTAATATCTAAAATAAAATTGCATTATCTAAAATCTTGGACGGCTAGGTGCTATAACGCTCTTTTCTATTTTAAACTATATCTGAATATTGCTTCTAGTTATAAAAATAAATCTGACTTAAAAACTATCTCAACCACTAGCGCTCCAAGCTCTAAAACTACTGATATCCGCTAATGTACATTATCTCTGTTGTAACTGAAGTAGTGACGTCACAGTAAAACTGACACTTTAGCTTTGTGAAAGCACTAAGTGTACTGTAAAATAATATTCTGTGGCAGCTCTGCTCCGGACGGGCTTTCAAAGGACATGGCGTGCTCGGAGACAAGTTTCTGTGTCGGAAATTTAAAGAGATAATTATTTGAATAACTGTGTATTCGCTTTGTAAATAACTATACCATATAAATCGTATTTTTTAGATGTCTTTTTAAAACAGATTGAGATAATTTTGTGATACTAACATATTTAATCATTATTGTCAGACAAAAATTTTTGTTTCACTTATTACTCATACCTAAATAAACCTAAGCGGTTCTCCTATAGTCTAATTTTTACTCTGCCTGACTGGGTCTACAATGAACCGTACCAAATTTTTAGTAAGTTATTAATTTTAGTAGTATCTGTTTGTTACTCTTACTGTTTGCAATAAAAGGAAATGAGTAAAAATATATCAATAACGTACTCTGTTAACCTTTCATTCTATGCAAAATAGCATTTTTCACATAAAAACAAATGATTTTTTATCGTTTTTTTACAGGACCTTTATTTTGCAATATAACGGTCCTACTTTTCCTAACCCATGGTCCTATTTTCTTAACCCATGGTGTATTACCGAATAAGCTTAAAAACAATATTAAAAACCAACGTAACCTAAGCTGACCGACAAAAGATTTGTTATAAAAAAGATGTATGGCACAGAATGCAGAATACTGAGTGCAGTAAAATGACTAAAACATCAAAGTAAAAAGTTAGAAATGCAAGATTTTTTTTTTCAAAGCTAATTGTATATATCATATCGCCAAAGGGTTTGGATACAAAACGAACTAGGAGTGAATATAATGTATTTTTTAGGGTGCCGTACCCAAAGCGTAAAACGGGACCCTATTACTACCACCAGGCTATATCTCATGAACCGTGATAGTAATACAGTTGACATTTTCACAGATGATGTATTTTTGTTGCCGCTATAATAACAACAAAAATATAATAACAACAAATACTAAAAATCAGAACAAAACAAATACTAAAAATCAGAATAAAATAAATATTAAAGGGAGCTCCTATACAGCAGACATGATTTTTTGCCGTTTTTATAGATAATGATACGGAACCCTTCGTGCGCGAGTCCGACTCGCACTTGGCCGGTTTTTTTAGATATAGCAACAAATAATGAAACTAGTGAAGTGCGAGAGCCCGTAACCTTCGGCGCGCGATTTCAACACGCACTTAGCTAGTTATTTCAGAGTTATCATTATTTCCACGAACTAAAATCAATTGAGCCATTAACAAACACATTTCCAATAGATAACGCCACTAGAGCCCTGCTCCAATTGCTCCAGTGCAAATATACGCTGTTTGCAATCTATTGAAATTTATTGAAACATGACCGAGGTCATGATTCTATAATTTATGGGAATAGTTCTACGTTCAATCGGAAGTATAACTATCTACAGTAAAATTTATTTCCAGTTATATAAACAATTAAAGATCTCTTTTTATGCAAATAGGCAAGCATTTGACCATTATCTCACCGGATGGAAAGTGACGATGAGTAACATGCTTGCCTAGAGGATTTCGCTATAAACCTAACCTAGTTTTTGTTTGCGGTGGATAAGCAAGCATTTGACCGCTATCTCACCCGATAGAAAGTGACGATGCGGCCGAAGATAGAACATGCTTAGACTTATGGCTAAGTTGACTTCAATGTAGGTTATGTTTATATGAGAAAACCGGGTCTTTTCGCGCTTTTATTTTCAAAATAGCATTATTTTGACTAACCTCGACGTTTGGGCAGGGTTGCACCGGCTGTGGTCACGAGTCAGTCGCTCGTCAAAATAATGCTATTTTGAAAATAAAAGCGCGAAAAGACCCGGTTTTCTCACATAAACATGATTGAAGTTCGCGAAAGTTTAAAAAATTCAATGTAGGTTATTTTATTGCGTATTTCTATAGGTAAGTTATTTATAAGTTTAGGAATTAAGTAATGCGACATTCTTTTACCGTAAATGTTATTAAATCTAGGAATTGAAAGCTTTTTATTGGCCATATTTCTTGTTAATATATTATGTGTTATTTCCGTTTGGATATCAGGTCTGAAGTATTGTTCAAGTAGTAGGTTATATTCGACTTTCTTGTGAATGGGAATAACTCGACAGTACCTAAAAAGTTCCGTAGGTACGTACAATTAACGCAGGCAAAGCCGCGAGGCACGGCTAGTAACATCCTACTAATAACTATAAATTTAAAAGTTTGTGTGTAAGTGTGCAAGAGGGAACAAACATACTTACACACTTACACAAGTGTGTAGGTATGTTTGTTTCTTCTTCACGCTTTAACGGCTGAACGGATTTGGATAAAATTTGGAATGTACATAACTTATACCTAGGATTAACAAATAGGCTACTTTTTAACTTGATAATAGCGGGCGAAGTCGCGGGGTACGGCTAGTATAAGTATAAAGTTCAAATCGATGCAACAATAAGAAGTAGATAGTTTCTTACTTACATAATGAAGCAGTACAAATAAAAAAAATAACAAACGTCTATAACTCTTTTTATGTATATAAGTTGTAAGGGGTCGACTTTCACAATCACTATCTATAACTAATTCAACAAAACACGACACAAACACCTCGCGCTCGTACAATGACTGTCCACTACCATTGTTTCGACCCAACGACCCTCGGAGCCCGTAATGGTTGCGGAGTGACTTGCAACGAGTCGATAGCTTGCTTAATTAATAAGGCGTAGCATGGTTTTGCCGTAATTAATTGAGTGTAGATTAATTTTGTAATTTAATGTTATCGTGTGTTGTTATGTAGTTGTAGTTTGGAATGACTTTAAATTAAAAAGGCCGTGTCACTAATCATTTTCAGCCGACTACGGGGAAGCAAAATAGAGGGTTATGATTACATATTAATAATATGCACATACATAATATGTTATGTATGTGTGTATCCTACTAATAATATAAATTTGAAAGATTGTGTGTAAGCGTACAAGTATGTAAGTATGTTTGTTCCCTCTTTACGCTTTAACGGCTGAACAGATTTAGATAAAATTTGGAATGTACATATCTTATACCTAGGATTAACACATAGGCTACTTTTAAATTTGATATAGCGGGCGAAGCCGCGGGGCACGGCTAGTGTTTGTATATAATATGTTCGTTTGTTCCCTCACACATATTCTGCGTGTCTTTTAGATAACTTAGATCTTGATATCGTCGGTTTATTGTTTTAGAAATAAAGGTGTGGGCCTGTATATGTAATTGAAAAAAAAACCTCATATATAGTTTGTTTATTCTATTACGACGTTCAAACTAATAAAGCAATTGTAAAATATAAGGTATCATTGAATTTGTTCCAATTTCATGGATGTTTTAGGCCAGTGCGATGTGGGACGCGACGGCGAGCGCTCCGCACTCATCCTGAAGAAGGCTTCCGAATGAAGCCGAAACAATTGTCGATTTAGACATCGACAACGCGTAACTCACGCTAATTCCTTTTATAAATTTAAATAAATAGTCATACACTAGTTTATATTTAAAACAAATCCCAGGTACTCCGTTAAAGAAGCGTCCAAAATAATGAAATTGGACAAATACCATCGAGAGTGGTACCAAATGTAACTAAAAATGTCATTAAAAATACACATGTGTGTGAAAAAGTAATTCAAAATAGTATTGGCATCGGAGGCCAGGAATGAAATCCCAGTTTTTGTCAAAACAGTCCAGTTATTTCTCGATTATTTTCCTTTCCCACATAAACCAACTACCCTTTACAAAGGGTTGCCACCCTCACATCGCTCACTGAAGATTGATATAGCATAATACATCTTAATGAACGTGCGATATATTATATCGCTTTCACCTTCCGTGGTCGTTGTTTATTAGTACGGATGATTTATATATTACACTCATTCACTTTTATGAGTTCTTCTATATGGATAAAAAAGACTTATTTCAAGTGTTAAAATATTTTTACAATTTCAATCCACACAATTAACAATTCAATGACTAACAATTTTATTCTGGAATTTGGGACAAATATAATTGTTTAATTTTTTTACCCCACACAAGTTCGATGAGTTGTGTCGTGGGTGCTGGAAACATTCACATCACACACACAATCACAACTAGAATCAGAAACACAAAATATCCTTAGCCATCCAAACAAAAGCGTGTGTAACTAAAGGCGAAATTATGATAAATCGACCTTCAGAAATAAAAATAGCAAATTGTTTTACAAATTGTTTTGCTAAAAAAAGTCTCCGACCTTTGTCGGAGGAAAAAACGGCGGAACAAACAAAAAAAAAAAAAAAAAAAAAAAAATATCCTTAGAGAGAAAACTTGTGTTCCTGCTGGGAGTCGAACCCGATACCCCTGCTTGAAAAGCGAACGCGCACCTTATTTATCCAAGGGGTTAAATAGCTAGTTGCTTGTGAGTGAGGATTATAATCCTTTAATTAATTGATACACAACTCAGTGGTTCGGCACGATGGATGTAATAATTGTTTGTTTTTGTCCATTGCGAGATCTAGGGCCAGTAGTTGTACCACCTCCGTATAAGTTTCCTGTTGATTTAATATTCTAAATAAACATGGTCACATTCATGAGTATTTATTGTACATTTGTTTTCGTGACAGTGGAGCTTGTAACGGTGCCGAATCTGAACCAAAATCATAATGTACATGGTAAATATCCTCTCAAATATCCTATCAAATTGATATCCTATAAATATCGAATATCCTATCAAAGATTAATACTAATTATATATGCTTTATTTGGCAGATATAATAGCGAACAAAGCCTGTTCCACTTCCGTTTTTTTATAATTCTTGATAGACAATCGTTTGTCTAGTATCTCACCTGATGAAAAGTGACGGTGAGGTCGAAGAAGGAGCATGCTTGCCTAGAAGATACCTGTTCACTTGAGACTCCTAAATTTACAGACTGTTAGATTGTAATTATCTGTAAAAATAGACTCGGACAAAGAGTTCCATTCCATAGCAGTTCGTATAATTAATCTATAATCTGAGGGCATATTAAAATATTGTGCTGTCCTAGGAGTAATTAAATTGTAATGCGGTATCAACCATTGACATTTTTTTTTAATCGCAGTTGAATGGTTTTGTTTAATCTTGTTCTTATCCAATTATTATAAAAAAGTAAGCAAACTTAATCATAAATATATTGTTAAACTACGTTTGTGTTATTTCAAGATCTAAGCCGAACTTTAAATATTTCTTCTAAATCGTTCTTCTAAAAGAGAGCGCTTTGAATTTTAAAACAATAAAATTGCTAACTCAATCGTTTAAGAGATCTATCTCGAATCTGAATTTTAGGTTATGGTAGGTATATTAATATGTAAATGCTAGATGTTTTGAAATTCTTAAAAAAAAATAAAGTTTGATTGTTTTTTTTTAATGCAAGATAGGCCAGCATTTAACCACAATAACTTCGAATTGCCTTTTAAGCAGAGGTATCGGGTTTGATTCCCGGCGCGAACACAAGTTTTCTCCCCCGAGGAAATTTTGTGTTTTTGACTTAGTGTGGGGCTGCGAGTGTGAAAGCGTTTATTTGACAAGTCTTAAACAAAACAAACAAACAAACGCATCCACACTCACAGCCCCACACTAAGTTCAAAGACTTGTATCGTGGGTGCCGGAAACATTCACATCACACATACATTACACCCAGAACCAGAAGCACAAATATCCCTTGGGAAGGAATTTGTGCTCCTGCCGGGAATCGAACCCAGGACCCACGGCGCAAAGGGCGGACACTTGTCCACTGCGCCAACTGGGTCGTCTAAAGGATCTTTTTAATTAGCATAATGGCAATCACGACATACTCGCTATATTAGGAAACCAAACATGTAATGGTTCTTGTCTTACAAAAACTACATCAAACGACTAGAATAGTTAAAACGGTTTCAATCAGTTAAAATCGCTCTTTTATTTTATCCGTAATCCGTATAAATAAATCATCCGGATAGTCCCGGATCCATCACAATGAAGCGCATTGCATCGCTCAATGCCGGGAGTCGGAAAAAATCGACGGGATATGTAAAATATGCGGCGTAATGGAATTGATTTTTATCCGGGATTCTCTGTTGTTTGACCGGCAGGCATCGGAGAGGTTAACTTTGGGATGGATTGGGTTATCTGTATAATGTTTACATGTTTTGAGACCCTATATAATAAGTGAAAAAGATCCAGCATTCGTCATTCTCTTTCCACTAAAATAAGTGGGATTAGTACTTTCTGTTTTCTTTCCACTCTATTTATTAGATGTTTGCCGCGACTAAGTCTACATTGAAATTCCTTAGTTTTGCTACCCTACACTACAAAAATGCAAAGTACCAAAAAAGTTTCACATCTCTATCGCCTCTTGTTTAGGCTACTGTGCTTTTTATAAAACAAGTACAAGTTTTACAACATAAATATTAAAATTAAAAAGAAAGAAATGAGGTTTTTTTTTCATAAAGATTTTTGTTATATTTAATGTTCGTCAAAATGTCCGAATGTTTGATGCATTACCACGCTGTATAGCAAGGCTTATGCGCTGCTCCAAATACAGTATTATCACTGAATTTTTTAAAAAAGTTTTCGTGATCGTGGTGCTTGTAACGGTGCCGAATCTGAACCAAAATCATAATGTACATGGTAAATATCCTATCAAATCGATATCCTATAATTATCGAATATCCTATCAAAGATTAATACTAATTATATATGATTTATTTGGCAGATATAATATTTTTTTTTATTTTTGTTTTATTTTTTTTTTGTAACACTCCATGTACTTATAGCTAGCTATAGTAATAGTAGGAACACTATTGTGTGTCAACACAGCATCTTATATTATAACTTGGCTTATACAGGTGGTTCATAAATAAACTATGCTGATCAGATATTTGTTGTGTACATGGATAAACCCTAACTCCTAACTAGGTTGCCCTGTGTGTAGGATATCAGTGCTCTCCCGCCATCTCATCTCCCGTCGCAAAGCCTGTTCCACTTTCATTTTTTTTTATAATTCTTGATAGACAATCGTTTGTCTAGTATCTCACCTGATGAAAAGTGACGGTGAGATCGAAGAAGGAGCATGCTTGCCTAGAATATACCTGTTCACTTGAGACTCCTAAATTTACAGACTGCTAGATTGTAATTTATCTGTAAAAATAGACTCGGACAAAGAGTTCCATTCCATAGCAGTACGTATAATTAATCTATAATCTGAGGGCATATTAAAATATTGTGCTGTCCTAGGAGTAATTAAATTGTGATGCGGTATCAACCATTGAAATTTTTTTTTAATCGCAGTTGAATGGTTTTGTTTAATCTTGTTCTTATCCAATTACTATAAAAAAGTAAGCAAACTTAACCATAAATATATTGTTAAACTACGTTTGTGTTATTTCAAGATCTAAGCCGAACTTTAAATATTCTAAATCGTTATTCTAAAAGAGAGCGCTATTAAAACAATAATATTGCTAACTCAATCGTTTAAGGGATCTATCTCGAATCTGAATTTTAGGTTTTGGTAGGTATAATGTAAATGCATTAGATGTCTTGAAATTCTTAAAAAAATAAAGTTTGATTGTTTTTTTTTTAAAGCAAAATAGGCCAGCATTTGACCACAATAACTTCGAACTGCCTTTTAAGCAGAGGTATCGGGTTTGATTCCCGGCGCGAACACAAGTTTTCTCCCCCAAGGAAATTTTGTGTTTTTGAATCTGGTTGTGATTGTGTGTGATGTGAACGTTTCGGGCACCCACGACACAAGTGATCTAACTTAGTGTGGGGCTGTGAGTGTGAAAGCTTTTATTTAACAAGCCTTAAAGAATCTTTTTAATTAGCATAATGACAATCACGACATACTAAAACGGGCATTAATTAAGAAAGCTTAATATAAGACCACAGACTATATTAATGAAAGCTTAATATAAGACCACAGACTATATTAATGACAAGGATGCATGGAGGCAAACTGCACAGGCTCTTTCTAGCGACCACCATAATAACACCTAGGTTAAGAAAATTATGCATTAGAAATTAAGAATGTTTTTAAAAAAAAATGAATGAAAAAAAATGCGCCGCCGAGTTTCTTGCCAGGTTCTTCTCGAGATGGCTGTAATTTTCCGAATCTGGCAATAGATTCATTAACTTTCATGAGTGCCTCTTTGGGGCCCATGTGAATAAACGATTTTGATTTTTGATTGATACTCGATATATTAGGAAACCAAACATGTAATGGTTCTTGTCTTACAAAAACTACATCAAACGACTGGAATAGTTATAACGGTTTCAATCAGTTAAAATCGCTCTTTTATTTTATCCGTAATCCGTATAAATAAATCATCCGGATAGTCCCGGATCCATCACAATGAAGCGCGTTGCATCGCTCAATGCCGGGAGTCGGAAAAAATCGACGGGATATGTAAAATATGCGGCGTAATGGAATTGATTTTTATCCGGGATTCTCTGTTGTTTGACCGGCAGGCATCGGAGAGGTTAACTTAGGGATGGATTGGGTGATCTGTATAATGTTTACATGTTTTGAGACTATATATGTATAATAACTGAAAAAAAAACAACATTCGTCATTCTCTTTCCACTAAAATCATGAGGTGTTTACCTTTAATTGGTTATGCATTTAGTATTAAAAAATTTAAGCAAGTTTTCATGTACACATGTAATTAATGTAATAATCGTTGGTAAACCATAAAATAAATAAAAAAATATGTGGGATTAGTACTTTCTGTTTTCTTTCCACTCTATTTATTAGATGTTTGCCGCGACTTAGTCCACATTGAAATTCCTTAGTTTTGCTACCCTACACTACAAAATGGAAAGTACCCTAAAAGTTTCACATCTCTATCACCTCTTGTTTAGGCTACTGTGCTTTTTATAAAACAAGTACAAGTTTTACAATATAAATATTAAAATTAAAAAGAAAGAAATGAGGTTTTTTTTTTTCATAAAGATGGGTTAGAGGATCTTTAATGTTCGTCAAAATGCCCAAACGTTTGATGCATTACCACGCTGTATAGCAAGGCTTATGCGCTGCTCCAAATACAGTATTATCACTGAATCAGTCTTTTAGACAAATCTTCGAAAATGCTAGCGTCTCAACCCAAAACGGCACAAATATAAAACCAATAAGTTAAATGTAAGTGCATTTCAAGAATGACGTTGGTTCCTCTACCTCCTTTTCACACGTCAAAAGAAACCTTCCATAATAGAACAAAAGAAATACTTTAATTGGTCAATCCCCCTCAATCAAGGCTGTAATTGGGCCATCAATTATCGTGATGGACGGGGGTGGAAGGGTGTGATGTAGTGGTAGTGAGAGGGATGTTTTCTTAGAGGGTTTTGATTTGAGTCAAGCTTGTTACTTTCGCATGAAAGGTTGAAAATACAGCGAAAATTACTCGCAAGAAAAAGCTTTCGACTGATGGAAAATTATGACGCGGCTGAAGATGTAACATGATTAACAAAAAGATTCACTCCTATATTAATTTATAGGAGTAAAAAAATCGTTTTGCTAGATTGCTATGCTATCTATTTAAGGGGATAAAGATACAAAGAATTCAACTCGAAGTAAGTAGTACTCATTATATTCCCGGTCTCATATAGCTTCTACAAATCTAGTTTGTTTTATATGAATCTGAATAAATAAAATTGAAAAATAAAAAGTATTAAATTAAACTTCTACATGCGCAATATTTTCGTAGCCAAATTAAGAGATTTATTTATAAAAAAATTAAGACAGCTTTTTAACCCTAGACCACTAACCTTATTTTTCGACGCTTAACACAAACTTTCTGTGATTCGACTACGGCATTTAATATAGGCAATTAAAAAGTTTAATTAAAAAAAATTTAAACAATTGGTTTTTATTATAAAAGAACAGTAATTTATTTATGCAATTTATTATGTTAATATTAACTCATATGGGATATTTATTAATCTAATATCGTTGATTTCATGCAAAATCAATAATTGTAACATTTTTAGTTTGTAAGTTCTTATTTATTATAATTTTTAATGAAACTTAAAAAAACAAGATTTATTTACTAAAAATAATGAACTAATAAAATAACTAATAACATTTTATCTTTGTTATCCGAGATAACACCGAAATCGAAGAATTGTATCACGACTACTGAAAATTTCCCTCACATCTAGAATCAGTAGACACTTTCTCTGCTAGGCATCTCTTGAGGAAAATGTACTCAAATCAAGCATGGTAATTAGTCCTGATACTCTTACTGGGCCGAGATCATTCGTGACAAAGGTTGAAGTCTGTTTGTAGCATTGTACTGAACCGTGAATTAGCTGAAACATTTTTACGAACAAAGACTTTGCAGTAACAAGTCAATGTACTAAAAAATCAAATAAACCGACTGCAATAATGTGAACACGCTTTTTATGTAATTTTTTTTTTTGTACGTTAGCCAAGCATTTGACCACAATCTCACCTGATGGAAAGCGATGATGCGGTCGAAGATGTAGCATGCTTGCCTAGAAGGTACCTATTCACTCTTGACTTGAAGACTCCCAGATTATACTGTTCGGGGAACAAAGACGAGGGCAATGAGTTCCACTCCTTCGCTGTACGGATGATAAACGTAGAAGCAAAACGCTTCGAGCGAACTGTTATGTAATGCCCTTTTAATTTCCTTCATTTTAAAACCTTACTCGATCGGTTTGGTAAATTTTTTTTACTAACGTATTAGTATTTCACGCAAAATGGCGGATTTTGTTTTAAACCTATCGTAAGACACTTGGGTATATATAACGATACCTAAACTACCGAAATCCATCCCGCCGTTTGAACATACAAGATACGCGCGAAAAATATAATCCTTCCTTGGCAGTCGGGTAATAAGATGTCATTGTTTACAGCAGTAATATGCCAAATCTAGCGGACCCCGGCATTTAGTTCTTATTCTATTGGTCCGGTGCGATCCCGGTTTCCGGTTCAATCCAAGATGGCGGCTCACAATTTCCGCTTCTCGCTCGCCATTATGAACACGCCCGGGGCACTTCCAGTTGTACTCGAAATTAAGTTTTAAAGTTTGTCCACGGTTTATGGTTGTTAAAATTTGTAAAATAATGAGGACTTTTGTTAGATGGAGTGTGATTTTAAATTACTAAAATAATTTGTCCTTTGAAATTGTCTTAATCATAAAGCTACAATATTTATATATATATATATATATATATATATATATATATTTTTTTTTATTCAATATTAACAAGCGTTCGACCACTATCTCGCCTGATGGTAAGCGATGATGTGGTCGACGATGGAGCAATCTTGTAAATTGAGAATCATTATAAAGATTGCCATGTTTTGGTCTAAGTCATTACCAATAAATGGTACTTACTACTTTTAGATCTCCTTAAACCTCGATTACGAATCTTCGTCGACTCGACGACGAGTATTTAAAAAAGTCGTGTAAACTTTTGCGCGCGCGCTCGCCCTTCTTTCATACTGTAGCTAATCTCCGACGACTCGTCTGTGTCTTCGCAACGGATGGTAGTGCTTTGCGTGTAGGTGGCTCATGAGCGCCGTTCCAGCAACTATGGCTCGTCGCATTGACGAATATTAGTAATAACGTGTTTTTTTTTCTATTTAGTTTGAGTATTTCTGCGTTGTTTTTTTCTTTTGTAAATTTATATTCTATGCTATTTATTATTCGTTGTTTTAGATACAATTCGTCAGTTATTACATAACTTAACTAAGATTAACAGTACCAACACAAAGTGCAACAAATCGTTGTGCCCCCGGAGCACAAACTTAACGTGTGTCACAAATGTATATATTCTTGTATTTTCACCAAAATATTTTTTTTTTGTTATCGCACCTATTGTTTTTTTGTTACTTGACTATCTCAATCCAGAATTTATAAAAACCCTACCAAAAGAATAGTTAAGTTGGAGTACCAACACAAGAGCGCACCTGGCATACACATGGTAGTAAAATAAATTATCCTGCAAAGACACGACGCCCTGGTTCGAATCCTCATCTGATTAACTTCGATGGAGATTTGATTGAGCATCATACATATTAACATTCAAAGAAAGATCTGTTAATATACGAAGTATCAGTGATTTTATTTCATGTCATCTTCGCGTTACGTTATCGATATATCGTAAAAAATAATAATTTATATGATTCTTCTTAAAACCTCGACGTAAAAGAGGGGTGTTATACGTTTGTATTGTGTATTTGTGAATTTGTGTAGAACTGCCCTTTGGCTTAGTTGGGTGCATGTTCGCCTTCTAAGCAGGTGTATAGGGTTCGATTACCGGCGGGAACAAAAGTTTTCTTCCCACGGAAAATTTGTTTTCTGGTTTTAGGTGTGATTATGTGTGTGATGTGAATGTTTCCGGCATAACTTTCAACTAAGCGTGGGGCTGTGAGTGTGAAAGCGTTTATAAACGCTAAAATAAATAAACGCTTTCACACTCACAGCCCCACACTAAGTTCGATGACTTGTGTCGTGGGTGCCGGAAACATTCACATCACACACACAATCACAACCATACGAACTAAATTGATTACATAATTAAAAAGAAGTATTTAAAATTTGTAAAACGGTAGGTACGTACTCAGAGTATGTAGTGAATAGAATAAAATAATAGAAGAAAGAAAATGCCAAGCATTTAAACATCAGATTATATTTTTCAATTCGCACCGTGAAGCGGCCGGCAACCCAGCACCTTCCAACCCTGATTTACTTGGAAGGGTTCATCCATATTAATCCGAAGGGGATCATCCATATGGAGTGTTGTTTACCATACCGGCGCCAACGAATGCTTTAATGTTATTCAACCAGTTTACACAGAGGAACACTGTTTCGATAAGAATTCTTAAACAAGAGGGTATTTATAGAATGAAAATCAATGGACTGATAAAAATAGAATGCTGATACGCAGCTCGATCTAAGACTTGATCACGTCCCAAAGTGATCTATCGGTTTTATGAATTCACTGATTTATAAGCAATGTGCAGCACGAACAGTTAGTATTGAACATTACCGTAATCAGATCAAATGTTAAAGCTATCAGATATGAAACGAACAGTACAGTACTTGTATTCAGGTTATAATTTACAGTCACTTAGTGACTTATGAAGACTAAAGCATTACAATAGAGATAATTCCTATTTAAATGTTTCTATTGAGTGCTGAAATACATCACACTTTCAGAAGTATTTGTTGTGTGATGTGCACGCTCGGGGAATAAATGAGTTACGAGACCTACTTAGAGTGTTGTTTGTGCCAGATGAACCTGGTTCCTGCAAATAGGAGTGTTCGGCGGCAAGATCTATTCTACGCAGATTACGGTCACACTGTATCGCGATCTATGACTCCAATTCAAACCCGCCTCCGGCTAAATGCAATTCTTGCCGCCAACCCTGAATGCGACATTATCTTTGATAACTGGAAAACCTGATGACAGTTTTTTTGACGTATTGTGAACACTTAATCGATCAATAGGATACTTGTAAAAAGCGTGAATGTTAAATGACATTTTGTAGTATTTAATTTAATTTATAAGATTGACATTGTAATTTTTAATTTATAGTTGTAATATTTTTTATTAATGATAGATATGCGAGATAAATGTAGCGGGTGAAAACCGTTTTTATCTCAATAAATGAATAAATTACTTATCGTATTACCGTGCTTTGGACACATAAAGCAGATCGTTTCCGGTTGTTATTCGCAGGACGACAGACATTAGGCCGAGCCGAGATGAGAATTTAGATACGCCTTGACCCGATCAATGAAAAGAAAACTTTAATGCGTCGCCTAAACCGCACGGCTACTTAAAAATTTGGCTAAACATCGCTTCAACCGTTCCGTTCTTTGTAAGTAATAAATTACAGGAAAAACAAAGAGCACGTGTTAATTTTTTAATTATGTAGATTAAGTGCTATTTGTTAGTTTTGGTTAGATTCGATTTTAGTTGTTACACATTCTAGATTTAATCCAAACCCGTTCAGCCGCTGCAGCGTGAAGTGAAAAAAAAAACAGATAAAATTTACCGAATTTTTTGTGAAGTTTGAAAATGTGTCAATAAGATATTTATTTTTATTTACCTATATTTTAAATGTTAAGTTGAACGCTACACACAAAATTCTACAATAAAAAGCGATAGCTTTTATCACGCAGTTACTATACAAAAACTCTTTTACCACCGTCAGTGGTATAAGAGTGTGGATGTACACAAAAGTGCGATATTTCAGTGGCGGTGCCGCCATTATCCGGCACTCGCGCTCATTTCCGCGTGTGCGGTTATTAGGAAAATTCTAACTTATTGCGCCGCTAGTGGAAAATGTTTATGGAGTAAGTATTGAGAGAAACGAGTTTAGAAAATTACTTGATACAATTTTATTCTGTATAAACATAACAGGTGAGTGATTGTCTTGTGGAGGATATTTGCTAAGCTCGCCTAAGTATCGCACTAACATATTATTATACCGTGCTTGGCGACATATGCATCCTTGTTGTTATTGGGCTCCAGTTATCTCATTCGAATGGTAATAAACTAAAGCTTTAAACTTATAATGATTGGTGTAAATTCTTACCATTATAAGCCGGAAAATACTTAAGTCATCCTCGAGCCATTGTGTATAGCGACACTCCTAGCCTCTGCAGATTAGAAATCTCAGTCGGATTCGGACTTTTTTACGGATCCTTGAATATATTTTATCTGATTTTTATTAAAGATGCACTCAAAATAAACCCCATTGTGTGAAAAACATTTGATAAACATTCAATGTTTAAAATATGTTTTGTTTTATTTTGATCGATGCGTCAAATGAAGACAAATCGTACTTTAAATATTAAAGATAGTCTGCAGGTTATCAATTTCAGTCACCATAAAGACCAAGTTGAAAACCAGTAAATTACCAGTTCAATAAATCTAAATTGGTATCGGATGAATGTATTATTGGTTTAACTATCGCGCCGCTTTCCGCCGCAGCTCATGGCTCACACCTCAAGCCATTAGAACTAAGTATAATGCGTCTAGAAAGGGTGTCCGCACGTGACATCTTGCGAATCCGCAGCTGTCATCTTATTGTAAAAATGAGCGACTTCACTTTACTACAGTCAAGCTGATAGCTGGTGAGTGCAGTTGAAACAAGAATGATTTAAATAAAACCGAAGGTCTAACACGTAAAGTTTAACGAACTATATTATACATTTTTCCTGAGCCACTGAACTGAAAATTCAAGAAGATTCTTCTGAAGGACTTACCTGAAACAAAGGCACTACAAAATTATTAAGTGTCTAAAACAAACAAACGCTTGCACCTTTACAGCCCACACTAAGCTCAAAAAACTTGTTTCGTGAGTGAAACATTAATATAGTACACACACAATTCTGTATTTGTTGTTCAAGTACAGGATATAACGTTCAAAATACAGTGTTCAGTGTGACGACGTTTTTGAGATAGACCCCGAGACAAAATAGGTCTAAAAACAGTGACTTTGGTGGCCTACCAAACCAGTTTTAACTGTCACTCGGTCAAAAATTCTGTTGATTACGTAAGGACACTATGTAGGACGGCTGATTTCTTAGCGCTACAAGAGACATGGCTCCTTCCGCATGACATTTCGTACCTCGCAGGGATTGATCATGATTTCGCATATACTGGGAAGTCAGCGGTGGACACCTCGTCGGGAATCCTAAAGGGCAGGCCGTACGGCGGAGTCGCTCTTCTGTGGCGCAAAAGTGTGTTTCAATCAGTGTCGGTAGTCGATTGTGACAGTACGCGTATTGCGGCAGTTAAAGTAGTGCTTGAGGATCGCGAGTTCCTAGTAATGTCTGTGTATATGCCTACAAATGACAAGGATAACTTGGAAATGTTTATAGACTGTTTCGGAGAGATAAGTGCTGTAGTAGAAGCATGTAACGTGGAAGCGATATATATACTAGGCGATTTTAATTCTCATCCCGGAACGTTGTTTGGCATAGAGTTTTCAAACTTTTGTATAGAGCAAAGTTGGAAATGCGCTGATATAGAACATTTAGGTTTAAATTCTGACTCCTATACGTATATTAGTGGTGCGCATGGGACTACATCTTGGTTAGACCATATAATTACTACTGAAATAGGTAGGAGAACTATTAAAGATGTCAAAATAAGATATGAGATGTCAAGTTCCGATCATTTTGCTATTGAGTTGATATGTGATTTGAATATTTTATTATCGAAAGTACCACTTAAAAATTGTGTACCTGATAGTGCTTTATGGGGGGAGAGGGATAGCGCGCAGATTGATTATTATAGGCAGATCTGTTCGGCCAAATTGCGTGATATCGATTTTCCCACAGAATTTAGAAAATGTAGCGATATAACTTGTAGTGACTTAGGACATAAGCAAGTAATTGATACAATGTATTACAAAATAGTTAATACTTTAAGGGAAGCTGCCTCCATGTGTTCAAAGAAGAAGATAAATGTAAGGAAGGCAAAAACTTATGTTACAGGGTGGAACAAATACGTTAAAAAAGCGCACGAGGAGGCTCGGCTACGGTTTCAGGATTGGATCTTCTATGGAAAGCCCTTATCTGGATCAATATTTGAGCAAATGCGTGATTCAAGAAAAAAATTTAAAACAAATCTTAAATGGTGCAAAAATAATCAGATCCAGATAAAAATGGATATCTTAGCAACTCAACATTCAGCTAAAGATTTTAGTAAATTTTGGAAAGAAACTAATAGGCTGAATCTGAGGCCGAGCGTCCCGGTGAGTGTAGATGGCATTAGTGATCCCGTCCAAATTGCAAACAGATTTAGGGAACATTTCAAAGTATGCTCTTCATTGGGCTCTGCGAAGATAGAAGCAGAGGTGGGAGAGATAGATGAAGGAGAACCTATTATGCGTATCAAGGCGAAAGAAGTTGAGCGAGTGGTGAGGAACATGAAACGAGGAAAATCTCCCGGTCATGACTCACTGAGTATTGAACACCTGCAATATGCTGGTGTTCATCTGCCGAGAGTGCTTGCCATGTTCTTCACTTTTTGTATTGGTCACTCATATCTCCCGGATACCATGTTGAAGACTATAGTTGTCCCTATAGTCAAAAATAGAACAGGAGATTCATCTAGTTTAAGTAATTATAGGCCTATATCACTCGCAACTATAATCGCCAAAGTGCTGGACGGTTTGCTTGATATTCAGTTGCGAAAACAGCTAAAGCTGCATGATGCCCAGTTCGGTTTTAGACCTGGGTTGTCGACGGAAGCAGCTATTCTGAATCTCAAGCATACTGTTCAGTACTACACTAATAGAAGCACACCTGTCTACGCCTGCTTCTTAGATCTATCGAAGGCTTTTGATTTGGTGGCGTATGACAGGCTGTGGCATAAGTTGTCGAGTGACTCAGAACTCCCGATTGAGCTTATTTCCCTCTTGAAGTACTGGTATAGCAATCAAAACAATGTTGTAAGGTGGTCGGGATCGCTATCGGACGTGTACAGGTTGGAGTGTGGAGTGAGGCAGGGGGGTTTGACATCGCCGAGCCTTTTCAACCTGTACATTGACCGCCTGGTCCGTGAGCTTAGCAATACTCGTGTCGGCTGCTCGATTGATGGTGTTTTTGTCAACAACATCAGCTATGCGGACGACATGGTGTTATTGAGCCCATCGATCAGTGCCCTTATAAAACTCATCGTCATTTGCGAGCGTTATGCCGAGGCACATGGACTAAGATACAACGCCAACAAAAGTGAGCTCATGGTTTTCAAGGCAGGCTCAAAAACCTATGAAACAGTCCCACCAGTCACTCTAAACGGTAGTGCCCTTAAAAAAGTTTCAAAATTTAAGTATCTAGGTCATTGGGTCACGGAGACGCTCGCAGATGATTGTGACATGGAAAGGGAGCGCAGGGCGTTGTCAGTCAGGGCTAATATGCTGGCTCGTAGGTTCGCACGATGTACTGCTCAAGTGAAGGTGACGCTTATTAAAGCGTTTTGTCAGTCTTTCTACACGTGCAGCCTATGGGTCAGGCATACAAAAAAGTCATACACCACCCTGCGTACCCAATACAACAACGCGTTCAGGGCGCTGATGGGGCTGCCACCGTACTGTAGTGCATCGGGGATGTTTGCGGATGCGCATATAGATGGATTCGCAGCTATTATGCGCAAACGGGTGGCGTCCGTAATTCGCCGCGTACGGGGCAGCTCCAACATGTACCTGCAGTTGTTTGCATGGCGGATGGATCTGGATTGCCCAATTATGCAACACTGGACTAGATTGCATGTTGAGCATTCTGGGTCCAAGCCGAAGTATAGTTTAAGGTAATATAATAATAATGTATGTGTTTTTATTCTTTTTCATTCATTTTATGTAATTAATTTAATTTATATGTTTATGTAATTTATTTATTCTTTTAGTAATGTTATGTAATTTTAGTCATGTAATGTTTAGTAATTAATTTGAAATAATGTTATGGACTTTGTCTGAAATAAAATAATAATAATAATAATAAAAAATCGACATTTTCTAACATAGATTTTTTTTTAAACCGGTTTCGTACTCTACTTGTCAAACCCTTTTTAACGATACCCGGTTACGTTTATGATATACAAGGGTAGATAAAAAATTAAAAAAATAAAAAATATTTTGCTACACACATGTATGGAAGCCCCCTTAATATTTTCATTTATATAATTTTAAATGTCATTTCTGGCTTTGGACCGTAGTTTTACATATTCTATGAGAATTTGAAGTTATTCGATTTTATGGTTTAGACGCTAGATGCCTCTGACGGACGGAATGACAAAATGCTGAACGACCCAAGTCAACATAGAAATCTCCCTTCGCTCGATCAATAAACAATTACGTAAAACATATATATAACATATAAGTTAGTATTATATAGTATTGTAATACTAACTTTATATGTGTATTATATTATGACGTAACCACACAGTTTCAAATATTCCTAGTATAAGTCACATAATTAAGTGGAGGGGTGGTACGTAGTTACGGTGCTGTTAATTAATCAGTCCTGTCATCAATCAACCCCCGAAGTGGGTGGAAAACGTCCTGTATAAGTATATTTTGGTTTGCCTTTTTGATATGAAGGAAATAAGATAAGTTATTTATGCTCCGCAATTTATAATAATATTAGTTTAGACAGAGTATTTATAATTTTATAATAAGTTTTTCTAATTTTTACGTGATGTAGGTATAAATTAATTTATCTGGTAAACATTTCTGTAAGTGTGAGAGTGGAAACTAATATTATCGTAATGAATATATTATTAATTAGTACGTTAATTCGTGATTCAACATGGTTTTTTTATATTCAGGATAGGCAAACCTATTTTGACCACCATCTCACCTGATAGTAAGTTATGATGCAATCGAAGATGTTTGCTTAGAAGATAGTTTTTTTTTATGCTAGTTAGGTAAGCATTAGGCCGCCATCTCACCTGATGGAAAGTGAGGATGCGGCCGAAAATGAAGCATGCCTACCTAAAAGATACCTATTCACTCTAGACTTGAAGACTATCAGATTATATATGCTGTTTAGGGAACAAAGACGCGGCGAGTTCCACTCATTCGCTGTACGGATGATAAATGTAGAAGCAGAACGCTTCGAGCGGACATGAGGTATGTATGTTATAGTAATATAAGTTTATAATTCTAAACTGTAACGGGCAAGCGTAACTCTTACTATTAGGCTTCTTTCTGCACTCAAAAAAAATAAGATATGTGTCACTCATTATTCTTATCAAAAACACAGACTCGGGTAAGGAATTCCATTCTTCAGCGGAGCGCACAATAAATGTGGAAGCAAATCTATATATATAAAAGAAAGTCGTGTTAGTTACACTATTTATAACTCAAGAACGGCGGAGGAACGGCTGAACCGATTTGGCTGAAAATTGGTGGGGAGGTAGCTTAGAACCAGGAAACGGACATAGGATACCTTTGAGGAACGTCACTTTTTTTTTAATTGTATTAAAATCATTTTCTTATACGTCACTCGGATTTTGTAAAGTACTAGGCAAACATAAACATGAAGGAGGTAATAATATAGTCACGTGGCATTGTACGCATGCCGGGTATGGCTTCCTAAACATGCACATTCATTGACTGTTAGGCGGAACGAAGGTCGCCGGGACACCTAGTTAATAATAAAATCCAAGTAGAATTAAATAGGTATGCCAATTATTGTAAGGGCTTCTGTTAATACTCATCAAATTTAATTAACATTAAATAACGGTTGAATAATGTTACTACTGCTAAATCGCCAATTTCTCCAAGAAAGAGGTAAACAGCCGAGACATTTCCTATTCAGAAATATAATATTTCCTCAACTTTTCCTTAGAAACTTGACAATTCTATCATTCTAACTAAATAAACAGAGGCAAAAGTAACAAAGCCCTTATTAAGGGGGCGCTGCGATCGCAAATCTTATTAGACGGTCTTTGATTACGCAAATCAGGTTCTTATACCGAGCCGAGGGAGCTAATTTTATTATAAGAGGCGGAGTGGTTGTTTGGACGAGCCAGTGGCTTGGCCGAGTAACTAGTGCAAAGCATTTTCATAAATAACGCTATCCTAATGAGAAGTTAAATCGGGCTTCCAATATACAGGCCTAGCTGAGTATGGAGCCCTCAAATAAATGGTTACACATTACACAGTAAACCTATAAGTGCTTGTGGTTTCACACAACGTTTCTAGTTTTAACAGTGATCCAAAATTTATAAATACTTATTATTATATAGTATTTGTGAGAAGCCTGCTTTGCAGACTAAATAAATCATACTTCATGTTTCGATTATTTCCTCAAAAAATATTATACAATAATAGAAAAAAAATATAAGTGTGTATATATGTGAAATTGATTGGTATATTGCAAATATTTGTTATAAAAGTTTTTTTTTATGCTGGAAAGGCAAGCATTTGACCGCTATCTCAACTGATGGAAAGTGACTATGCGGCCGAAGACGGAACATGCTCGCCTAGAAGGTACCTATTAACTTGAAGAGATTAGGGAACCAAGACGCAGGCAATGAGTTCCACTCCTTCGCCTGTGGTCATCCTCTGGTTGTAAATACATACCATAAATGAGATATTAAAATGTCGGTGCCTTGTTATCAAAAATAGATTATTTGAAAGTAGGTTTAATTAACACTTTAATTACCGCGCTTGCAGTTATAAATTACATTACTAAATAATGCAGTGAAGCTGGTAATTGAAGCCATTCAGAACACGTCTGTTAGCTAAATCAAAACATAGTCACAACTGTCGCGAACGCTGCAACACTAACCGACTCAATAAGTCTCCAGAGGCACAGTTTGACAATACAGTAACTCGATCAATTCACTCGCTCAGTCCAAACCACCCGACTCACTGTAGAATTTATTGAGGTTAATGAAAATGAAACCCGTTCTACATCGACGCCTGATTCACTTACGATATACATTTTAGTTCACAGTTGTCATAGTGGAATCGGCGCTACTTATTACTTGTAGAATTGTACGACTTGGTCCTGAAAACACGGTACTTGTTGTTATTTGAATTTTTTTCTTTAAAGATTTCACGACAGGGGTCTGTTTTGTATTCGATGATCATTTTTATTAATGTATTCAAATTCGCATCATATTTTTTTTTCTGAATATCCATAATTTTTTAGACAATTGTGAAACAAAATATGATAATAATTAACGAGTCGTAAGTAAATCCATTGTTCTATTGACAATGTTCATTATGGTAACCGCTTTTTGCATGTGCCATGTTTTTTTATTATAGCATAATTATTAGGAGTAGTCATCGAATACGCAAGTATTATACCACTATCTTATGTGGTAGACAGTATGTATAAACATAAACATAAACGGTTTCAAACTCACAGCCCCACACTAAGTTCGAAGACATGTGTCGTGGGTGCCGGAAACATTCACATCACACACACAATCACAACCAGAACCATAAACACAAATTTCCTTGGGAAATGGGAGAAAATTTGTGTTTCCGCCGGGAATCGAACCCGATACCCCTGCTTAGAAGGCGAACGCTCACCCAACTGAGCCAACGGGCAGTTCAACGGGCGTATGTGTAGTATCTGTATGTTTGGTAGATCGATGGTTGATATGGACTTGTATGGACAGTATTTAATCGTGTCGTGTATTGTCAAACTGTTTGACGATATTTATCGATAGATGAAATTTGGTGTTCAGATACCAGATACTGTACGCAGTCGAAAATAATTTAGGCAACTTTTTATCTTAATCATAGGAACTATGAGGAAGGCATATCTGGATGTATACCATAAGAATAGCTATACAAATATTAAAGCAGAATTTGTCGTGGTTCCCTAGCAGAATGCATGCAGTGGTGCTAATGAACAAATCAAAACAGATTCGACATTCAAGGAAAATGCTACTAATAATTAATAGATACAATTACTTGCACCCTAGATGTGAAAATTACTATCTGCATAAAGGATTTACACAGGACGCATTTGGATCGTACGTGATTCGACTACGCCTGCGTCGCATGCCATCCATTTGAGGCAGGTGCTTCCTGTGGCAAAGTCATAATACTAAAAATGTGATGAACCTCCTCACTCTCCGCGACTTACGAACATAAAATTAAACCGTGTCTCCCGCACCACAAAAGCCACCCAACAAAGCGGGGTTATTAACAACCCCAGAAAAAGAATGCCAGTCGAACAATACTCGAATTCGATCCCATTTTTCTCACAAAAATGGAATATTAAGCCCGATCTCGAGAGCCAATTATCAACCAAAGAGGTTCTTTGCAGGGTGTCAAACGCAGTGCGTCGAGGAAATTGCTGCCAGCGCCATCTTGCTTGAGGACCGGAAGGGGCCAAATTATCACCACAATGTAGGCCGTGTGGCGCCGCCTCTAGTAATGGTAGTATGGCGACTTCCGGTGGATAAAAAAGGTGAAATTTGCACAGCTACGCTGTAAAGTGCGAGGGAAATTAGACCTCTTATAACTCAACTCAGTTGCGATCGGTACCTAGAATTATTTTTGAATCGGGCAAATGTGACCCTTATTTCTTCAGAGTCTTGACAATTCAAATTAGATCAAAATAAATCACGTGGGACCCTAAGAAACAAATCAAACGATACCACTTTTATTATAAGAACTACCAGGGAATGGAACAACCTGCCTTGAACTTGTTTTCCGATAAATTTAACTTAACTTTTCAACAATAAAATGTCAAGCGTGAAGAGGTATTTTCTACGCAAGTATGCTTTACCGTCGGTAAACGCTAATAATTATAAAAGGCACTTATAAAGGTTAATATCTCAATTAGTCAGATTTACAAACTCGGTCGGAACCTGGGAAGAAACTCAGTACCTCTATTATATTTCTTTCTTATTTTTTCATATTATTTTCCTCAACTTATATTTCTACAGTTGCCAAAAAGTACTTAAGCTGATAGTATCCTTTATCATCATTATTCATGGACTAATCGCAAAACCTAATAAAGTTCAGAAAGTGAAAAATTATAAGTTCAGTTTCTGGCCACGTTCATTGAAAACCTTGTATAACTGTAAAATCTTTTCATATAAGGTCATGTGTAATTATTCTTGCCACATAAATAAAATGTGGTCGCAGGGTTACCACATTGCGAGGCACTGAAGCGGACTATCTCCGCGCGACACCCTACGCGGTCGAGTGAGTGAACGTAGGGCTGTCACGGTAGTTTTGATAAATTTTTTGATCAGTGAATGCACCGAAATGTGTTTTTTTTTAAATAATATTAAGTTAGCATTCTACTCGAATGTCACTGTGCAATTTATACGTTTTATTTTTGTGTCCATTAACACTGTCTTATTGTCTATTTAAAAGTTATGTATAAAAATATTAAGATTGTATATGAGATAATATTATGTATTTGGGTGACATTAGTTATGGAGATAGAACAAATCCTGGGCTCATTTTATTTTTTTATTATTACAGGCAATTATTTGACCACTATCTCATCTGAGTGTAAGATATAAAGTAATTAAATACCATGCTAATTAATTTTTTTTTTGTTTTTGTGATAAGTCCATAGTGTTTAGACCCGATCAGGTCCATTTAACGCTGTACCTGAAGTCTAATTCTACCACCACCACTTTACTTTTTACTTAGGCTTTATTATGAGCTGTAAAGCTGGCTATTAAGAGCATAGGCTGTTGACGCTAGTAGTTTTTTTGCCACGTATTTGCCGCCATCGCTGGTGGTCACGTATATTTTTATTCGCACATATAACGCACTGGACGTGACTATGCGTAATACAGAAGCGACATTCCTGTTTTCAAACTTTTTAAAGCTTTTACTCACTTTAACGTGCTATATTTTTTATTATGCTAAAAAAATATAAAGCGTACGTGTTATAAAATTCATTATTATGGCATACGAGCACTTGCATTCATCAGAATAATAATATTATATCACAACCCATGCCTCGTGGTTTCACTCACGGTAATAACGTTAAAATAGATTTTTGGAGAAAGATCCTATGATTACTTTTATATTTATTCCCTATATTATGCTAAGTAATTATAAAACTTACTTAACTACAATTATTTTATCATTATCTTGATCTGCTAGCACTTGTATTTATAAAAATAAACAGATTATATATTATAATCCGTCCCTCGTGGCTTTACTCACGTCAAGAAGGTAATAATTTAACGCTGTACTTGATGGAGATAGATCCTCTTAAATTTATCTCTATATACGTGAGTATATGATAGGAGATTATCGCTCGTCCATTTCATTACCTTAAAAATCCATGTTGAGCGTAAAATTTTATACAAACAAATATGTACATTTTATAAATAGATCGCATTTTTTGTGACAGCCCTAATCCAGCAAAATATGTCAGGCCGCTTTTATCTGGATAATACGAGTATTATAGTTTCAATAACCTATTAAATAAAGATCAGCGAGATACTTTATTGTCGGGATAGGAAGTATGACTCGGGAGGAAAATATTGTGGCAACACTAGTGAGTTATTCGATGCGATTATTACCTTCATTACCAAGTAAATATAAGTTTTAGAACGAGATTTGGTGTATTTTAGATTTATATCCCATACGTTATTTATTTTATATATAGCAATTGTCCATTAACGCCTGCTTGTGAAGATGGTAAGGACTCTAGCTCGAAATCCCTTTGAGGTATAAAATGGACTTGGACCTAAGTCTGAATGAGTCTAAAATCTTTATAAATGCTACAAATGAAAGAATTATTTTAAAATTTTCTGTCATTGATAATTTCACAAATGCCGAGCGCCAAAGCGCTGCTAAGGTTGCGCCTATTCTCTAAGTTTGTATTTATATCTCATGTAAGAAGAGATTATTATAGTTATATACCAATCTATATTGGTATACAACTTGTTATGTGCCTATGAAACTTGACTTTTTATAATAATAAAATTCCTACTACAGTGAAAAAAAATATTGAAACGTATGTAACAGCAACTTAAGCAATTAAATTTTTGTGCTATTGTAAAATTACTCCTGGCACAAAAAAAAAACTTACTGGAAGAATTTAAAGTGCACTCACTTTCTTCAATCAATCAAATCATTTATTTGCAAGAGTTATCGAGATAGGAGACAAACCTATGCTTTGCGAGGCAAGAATAAATATTATTTACATTTTATCTCTATAAATGTGCTTAAAGCGATAAGGCCGAATTTCATTCAACTTTATTTGCCAAGTTCTAGATGGTATTCCGGTAGCATTCTTGAGAGCCAGTAATTCTAGGGCGTGGTTACTACCCTCAAATCACAGACAAAAAAGATGGAGACAGTCTTAAATCAAAATGTATCTATCTCTGTTACAAAAAATTCAAAATCGTTTATTTCCATGGGTCCCAAATAAGCACCCATGAAAGTTAATGTGTCTACTGCCAGATACGCAAAATTACAGCCATCTCGGCGAAACTCGGCGGCGCATTTATCAATTTTTTTTTTAACACTCTTAAATTACCTTACGCACTATGACATCACGTAGGTATTGGTGTTCACCAAAGGTGTATTGTATTATGAAATAAATTAAATGATAAATAAAAAAAAGCTTTTCACCCACTTTCAACAAATATCAAATCGTCCAATAGTCATACATAAACATGCGATCAAAGATATATCTGTTTTAGATCCCGTATAAAAATGTATGCCGTATACACTCACTCGTATATACACCCGAGGTCATAAACGGGAGTTAGAGAGAGCTCCCTGTATAATACGGATGTAGGGCTGCCACGGTTTCAAAAGGATTTTCGACATTTCAGAAGTTTTCTGAGGCTGAAAAGGATTTTTTATTTATGGCTTAGAATTAGATTAACCAACGCACTTCTATTACTAACATATACACACTCGTATTATAAATCCGAATGTTTGTATGTGTGAATATTTTGAAATGTGTCTTTGACAGCTGGTCGTGTCAATATTGGCATGTGTAAAATGCAATTTGTATGTCATTTATGCAAAACATTAGAATTCCGTTTCAACAACTATCCTTGAGAAGAAAGCTTCGCTTTTAAACCCTAAGGAATTAAACAATAGCTGCTATATCGTTCCTTTGTTAGTCTCACAAAAACTCGAGAACGGCTCGACCGATTCTTTATTTATTGTGTTCGTAATTGTCAGGTAAATTGTATTTTTTTTTAATCCACCGGAAATTGCACCCGTGCGAACCCAGGGCGGTTCTTTAGTATAAAAAAAAGATTAATCTCATCTATTGACATAAGGATTAATAAATGTATCCATGTTTTTAAAGTCGCAATAACTTAAATATGCTTAAATCGTCTCGAAAATTTTCCAATACTTTTATCCAATAACTTTTATAAAACAATTATTTGTCAGCTTTGATTTCTGCGTTCGGCAACCCTACGGATATACGCGGAAATGTACGGGATACGCGCAATAGGATACGGCGCGGATTTGTATCGACTTTATCCTAAACTGTTATGTTATGGACCTATATCGCGAGAATAGTCACAAGTTAAATAGATAGGATGATAAAAACATTACATACCTATTCAATGATATCCCACTTAACACAGTTCATCGACTTTCAATTTAAATTTTTACTAGCTTGCTATGTATGTTTGTCCGGTGGAATCTTGCAACTAAATTTTAAATCAGTTACCTTTAACCGATTAAGCTGAAATTTGGTATACACGCTTATTTTGGATAACAATGCATGGTTAGCTGTGTGACGTCATTCTAAATCCAACATGGCGGAGCACCCTAAATGGCGAACAAGTTATTTTAATGCAATCTGGGTATTAAATGAAAGGGTTTGCTGAGAATAACTCGAAAAATAAAGTGACGTCACTCTAAATCCAATATGGCGGGCTTCTAAAAGTTTTTAACAAGTAGCTTATTCACAGTGCGGCGTTTGTTGGTCGCCATATTGAATTTTGTTTACTGGCATGTTTGTTTTGTTTGAATTGCCCTTTTAGTTGGGTGAGCGTATGCCTTCTCAGCACGGGTATCGGGTTCAATTCTCGGCGGGAACACAAGTATTATCTCCAAGGAAAATATGTGTTTTTGGTTCTGGTTGTAATTTAAATAATGCTGGATAAGCAGGCCTTTGACCACTATCTCACCTGATAGAAAGTGACGATGCGGCCAAAAATGGAACATGCTTGCATAAAAGATACCTGTTCACTTTAGACTTGTAATTGTGCGTGTGTGTGTGTGTGTGTGTTTTTTTTTTAAATCAAAATAGGCAAGCATTTGACCACTATATCATGCTTGCTTCCTTGTGTGATGTGAATGTTTTCGGCACCCACGACACATGTCATCGAACATAGCGTGGTGCTATGAGTGTGAAATTATGTACATAGCATGTAATTATTATGATAATTTCATGTATATTGTTTTAATTTTTTACCGACTTCCCAAAAAAGGAGGAGGTACTCAAATCGACTGTATATGAGTGTTACCTCATAACTTCTCTCCACGTGAGCCGATTTCGAAAATTTTTTGCTTGAAAGATGTTGCTTTGTAATTGGTCCCATTGAAATTTGATTAAGATCTGATCTCTAGTTTTTGAGTTATAGTCAATAATGCGTGTTTAATACATTAAATGTGATCAAGGTTCCGAAGATGAAGCGAATATTAAGTCGGTTTTTTTAAGCTTTAATTGCGTTTAATTATTCTTTGACAAGTGTACCCCACCATCGAATATATTCCAGTTTCATTTATGTCTCTAATAACGTTATCTGGAAGAGCTGCTATTCGTGATAAGACCGCCGAATTTATAACTTTTAATAATCATTTATTCTTAATAAATGACAATATATATATTTTTAAAGAGTTTTGTATCGTATGAGTACAATATTCCAAATTAACTGACGAAAACGAGGTTTTTTTTTTTTAATTTTTACTACCAACCGTCCCCAACTCAGCAAAATGCCGGTTTTAAAAAAAGCGCTGTATAACCAATAGAACTCCCTTTATCAAATACAAAGAGTACACTTCCTAGATCGTATGCCTTCAACGCGTCACCGTTGCCATGGTGACGACACGTCTAGCTACGCCCCTTAGGTATACTATACTATATACTGTATTTATACCTAGTGGTGTCGATCATACTATCGATTAGTTCACTGGCGTGAACACATGTCTGCTTTCTACGCTGCGGGTACTGTGTTCGATTTTCGGTAGAAGCAGAGTTTTTCACTAGAGATCTCTCTAGGTATTTGTTTCTGGTTGTAATTGTGTATGTAAATGTTTCCGGCACCACAGAGTTAACAATATCCTGTGACATAAAATAGTATCTGACTAAACATAACATAAACGCTTTCACACTCACAGCCCTACACTAAGTTCGATGACTTGTGTCGTGGGTGCCGGAAACATTCACATCACACACACAATCACAACCAGAACCAGTAACAAGTAATAAATGAAGTCAATAATTTAGAAAGATGTAATTAATAAACTGCTTCCAAAGCGAAAATAATAAACAATATTGCACCCTGTTTGCACGTACGAGCACCGAATATAGTATAATACGTATGTATACTACAACTATTTACTTCTTTAATTTCAAATTAATTTATTTCCAAAGTGATTTATTTCGTACTTCAAATTCATTTATTTCCAAAGTTAGTTTTTCCAAATTCATTTATTTAAAATTTTATTAAAAAAAATAAAATTCGATTTCACAAAATCTTCAATATTTAATTATAATTATTTTTTTATTAATTGATATTAGGAGATAGTGACAATTGATATGCATTTTAAAAATATTATGATGATTATATTATGACACGATCTTAATTCTCCAGTCAGCATTTCCATGTTTTTAAATTCTTGATAGCATTTTTGGCTCGACTAATTATTTCATCCCAGAAGGTAAGTAAACTTTATAAATAAATTAGCATCTCAAGTCTTGAGAGGCTAACTTAGCACAAGCTAAAGTAAGGTACAACAAACGAGGTAGCGTCTAAGAGACGCACCAAGTTACCCATTCGCCTCTCACTGCTGGAAATAGTTCAGTTCAATTAGTTCAGTGAATCTTTAGTGAATAGTTCTTTGAACAAAGGAGTTTAGTTTGTAACAGTTTCAAGCTATTTTGGGATGTATTTTGATAAAAGTTGCAGTTGAACTTAGTCTTACTTCGAATATAAATAGCTTTACTTACTTATAAAAGCTTAAAAAACCGACTTCACCGCTTTATCTTCGGCGCCTTAATCAGATTCAACGTATTAAACACGCATTATTGACGATAACTCAAAAACTAGAGATCATATCTTGATCAAATTTCAATGGGACCACATGGAAAGCACCAGCTTTCAAATAAAAAAATATATATATATGATCTCCAAAATCGGCTCACAACGAAAGAAGTTATGAGGTAACTTTTGAAGTCAGTTAAAAACGAGAACATCTTCAAGAAGTACTGATCAGATCTTGATCAAATTGAAATGGGACCAATTAGAAAGCAACATTTTTCAAACTAAAATAAAAATTTTAAATAGTTTCACGTGGAAAGAAGGTAAAACACATAAAAAAAATACAGTCGACTTGAGTACCTCCTCCTTTTTTGTGACGTTCGGTAGAAAAATGGTAGAAGTGTAATTCGGAACTTGGTTTAGAGTTGAATAGTCAATTAATTTTAATTACATTAAGAATATTTTGATGCAAATTTTAAACAAAATTGATGTTTTCAACTGACTATACAGGGTTATTTGTAAAATATCAGAAAACTCTCAGACCCTGGTTCTGAGCTCATTTAGTTTTACTTTCTTCTGATCGCTATATTTTTCCACAATAGTTAAGATCATGTATAGACCATCTATAATTAATTGTTGATTAAACTACACTGTACCGCAAAGAACGGCACCACCGTGCCACGCCTTGTAATATGCACTCCAACGCCATTTGAGACTTGACACCATAGATTTATCGGAGACGATAAATAGCATATTTTTTAACTGAAAAACATAAAACAATAGCAGTATCATAAAAAATAATGGTAGAACATTTTTTTTTCGACCATTTTAAAAGTACCAGATACCTTTTTAGACCTTGCAAGAGGTATATGTTACTTTAAAATTACCCTGTATATGGGTTTATTGAATAGTTGCTGGCATTTTTTAAAATTTAATTTAGTGCTTTGCTTTCGCTCAGCAGTAGGGACCAGATCACCAAAACAGCATTTTAAGGTGGTATTGTTATTGCAATGTGATCATAATATCTGCATCAAGGGCCGTAACACAACGTCATATTGCTGTATTATTTCAGTAATACTTTGACGTTTGACAGTACCTACAAATATGTCATTGTAATACCAAAGTAAAAATGATATACAAAGTGGTACTTTGTGGTAGTCCCCTAGTACCTTAACTGGAATATAGAAGGTTTAAATTTACTAAGGTTTAAAATAAAGTAATAATTACGTTTAAAAAGTATCACTCAACACGAATACAGTTTATTTATTCATCAGGTTTCTTCATATTTTTTCAGACGCAGCAAAACAAAATTATGAGCGAAATTTCATCAAAAATTCACAACCAATCCATTAGCGTATCAGACATTATCCAAAAGGGGTTCCCGCAAAATATTTTATCTCTCATAAAGCTGAAGGCTGAAGGAACTGAGATGGCGCATAGCGCGTGGAAGAATGCGTTGCCTGCTCGGAGCCTCGTGACGAAGTGGATTCCGTTTGACCTGAATATCTAGCAGCATGAAATTATTGGCAATGAAATTTTATATCTAAAGTGAGTGGTGTGATGAAGTGATGTCGTTCGGTTTATCGATATTGTTATACTCATATATATATGTAAGTATAGAAGTATTTATTTTCAATGGTGGTTCTTAATCCGATATTTTTTTTTATTTTCGTTACCTCAGAACATTTTTGAAAAGAACCCATTTTGAGGATTCTTTTTTAACTTGAAAGCTAGTGCTTCCCATGTGCTCTCATTTAAATTTAATCAAGATCTGACCAGTTAGCTTTGATTTATCTTCAATTATGCGTATTTAATTCATTTAATCTGATCAAGGGTTTCGAAGGTAAAGCGGTGAAGTTGAATTTTTAGCTTTGCTTTTTTTTTAATTATATAGATAGTTTTCTAAGAACATATATCTAATATTACAAAAAAACATCGTAATTAAAGCTTGGAATATTCTGTTAAGAAATAATTTTGAAAATGGCCTATCGAAATTCGCCTATTATAATACAGCTTCAAAAATTTTCAATTAAATAAATATACAACTTTAATTTCACCTCATCCTAACTATTTCAAAACTCAAACTCAAAATTGAAATTCCTCTCACATCGACATCTCAATAAGCACATCACTACCGCTCCTTAGCGGCATTCTTCGCGCGCCGTTCCGTCCCCCCGATATTCGCGCCATATTGACGCCGATCGCATTCCTGCGTGGAAAGGAACGTATTTAGAACAATGGAGGAGGACTGAATTTTATATGGATATTCGTTGACGGGTTATCGGAATATTATTGGGAGTTTATTGAATAGTTCCGGGAACTCTGCTGATATGGTTTGGTTTTCATTTGGACTGAAGATAATTTTCTTTGTGGATATGAATTACAAACTTGGTAGATGTTATCTAATGACACTCTAGTATTGCTGTAGTAATTATATAATAAGCAGATAAACAAATTCTTATACACAAAAAAGTTTGAAGACCTTCCTTCCTTGTTCATGATTGTTGTTCTGTTTTATCTAAGAATGAAGGAACGAACCTTTTTCGTCGTTGTTACCAGTACTTAGTTCAACAAGAAAAATATAGATGGCGATGTTCATAATTAAGTTATCATTATTTAAAATAATATTGTATTTATTTCAATGATCTTTTAAAATTTAAGAAAACTTGACTAATGATTATTTTTTAAATTAAATCTGCAAAATTGAATTTCTGATATAGCATAGATAATTTTAAAACGTAAGTAATTATAAGTTACAAGTGGGTAGGTTGGGGTTAGGTGTTTTATTTTAAGTAGCAAGAATTAGTTTGCGGTCAGTTTAGTTATATCATTAAATTTTAAAGATAAATATACTCATTTTGTTGTAGAAAATAGTTATTAAGTTATTTTGTCAGGTAAGTTATATAGATATTTGTAACGTGGTAACTGGTGAGTGTAGTGGTCTATCGAACGGTGACGTTATTGAAAGGAGTAAAGTGAACCGAGTGAAGTTAGTGCTTATAACATTATTATTTTATTCCAAAAAGTTATTTACATTTTCCAGCTTAGTTTAGGCTCAGTCTTGTCTTGACAACATGTAAGACAATAGTTAAGTCTCCACTCAAAAATCAATTGTTTTTTCAATTTCAGTTCTAATAATAGAGTACGAAAATGTTTTTATCAAAAAACACAGTGACTGTATCTGTTTTTTTTTATTCGAAAGGAAATATTTGACTACTATCTCACTATTTTTACTGTCTAATATTGATGATTTTTGCCCTCGATTCCAGCATGAGTTTCATCGAGGGTCCGCACCCCCTGCTCGAGCCCACATCTCCGGCTTACACCAACGCCACCGTGCGGAGAGCCTTCATCGTGTGGATGCACTGCGGTCAGCGGAACAGCTTTAAGGACGTGTGCAACTACTACCACTACTTGGAGAACCTGGTGGGTAGACGAGTCTTAAGACGGCCAGTCGTTAGATTGACTTTTTTATTTCTTTTAATTTTGGCTCCACAATCTTGTGCATTTAGCCAGTGTCAAGTAATAAAGTATTTTAATTAAATTGTATAATATAAGTCCTAGTTACAAGTCACAGTCAAGTCAAGGTCCAGTAATAGTCATGATGGGAACGCTACCCACTAGTAGTGGGCTTGAGCACTTGAGTTACCTATAAGCTCGATGTCTTGTAGGTAACTTTATTTCTTTGCTGTACATAGTTTTAGTTTAGTTTTAGGAAATATAGTCATGTCATGTCCTGATAAAGCGGTAGAAACTTTACTAGAACTTCTATCAGAGTTTTCAAGTTAAAGCGAAAATCGCGTTTTTCTTTGTATGATTTGCCTACACTCATTCACCATTATTACACACTAGCACTTGAAGAACCACTAGTTTTGGAAAATAATCCAAAATCAACAAAGCCATTTTTCACTTTCGCGGGAAAAACAAAAAAAACAGTCATTAATTTGCCTTTCTAGGCTTGGTAGATGACACTTCAAAACACTAAAGCTGTCAGAACACACGACAAGCAAGTAGCAATTTAAAGTTAATACAGAACTATTAGCGTGACTTACGCTTTGTCGAAGTCAAGATCGGCAATCCCCACTTCCCTATATTATAAATGCGAGAGTAACTCTGTCTGTCTGTTATGCTTTTACGCTTAGACCACTGAACCGATTTTGATAAAATTTGGTACAGTGAGGAAAAGACATAGACTTTTAATCTCGAAATGATTTGAATGATTTTTTTACGTGACATTGTAATGCATGCCGGGTATATGTAGTATGTAATAAATGTATTGTTATTACAGGAAGACAAGCTGCCTGCCGACCGCCGCGCATCCAGCCGCCACCACGAGTTCAACATGTTCTCTAACCCTCCCCCCACTTCTCCCTACCTCGACCAGCTCTTCCCCAAGCTCTACTCCCAGAACCACACCATCCAGCACTACATCAAGAAAGTAGAATCTATCAAGAACGACTCCTGCGTCTTCAAATTAGAAGGATTCAACGACATGAAGACACAAAATGGCGTCACGACAAATGAAATTGTTGATACCAGTCACATGATAAAGAAATATTGCAAATCCCATATGATTTCTTTGAGGAAATTTCTATCTGAATTCAAGGAGTATGCTAAAAAATGTGAATTGAACTACACGGTGAATAACGTTGCGTTTTATATCAAAAGAAAAATGGTCGAAGAGGAGTTGCTAATGGTAGAGAACTATTCGAAAAGCTTGAATTTTTTAAACTTGAGTATTGAGAAGCCTGTCAATGTGTTGAAATCAAACAGTAAAGATCGAATGGAGGCATCTGCCAAAGCAACGAAGATCAAAGAGAATCAGCTAAAGTTCTTAGCGTCAATGAAAGAACATAATAAAATAACTATTTTGACAAGAGATATGAAGGACCCGTTCCATCAGTACTGGAATGACTTGACCTCGAATTACAATGAATTGACTATTAGAAACAGTGTTACTAGAACCTAGATGTTTTATTTATATGCTGATTAATTATTATTTATGACAAATATTAACCAATATGAGCCCAGTGACGAATTAGGATGACTAAATATTTAAGAATTAGTCTTTATATTTTAATGATAAGTTTAGCTTAGTTATGCTATTTTTTTTATGTGCGATGTTATCAGAACTAACAAGTGAAGAGATGTTTAATTAATCTTAAATACATATACTCACAAAATTTGTTAGTTCGATTTGACTGTATTTCCAGATTATAATAATTGTGACGAAATGGTATATAAAATGTTTATATAACCATAGATATTTATGTTTACAATTTATTAATATAATTATTAATAAATCATATTAATTTTATTATCATAACAAGATCAAATTGTTACCAAAACTAAAAATGTTTTCTTAAACAAAAATTTTATTTAGGTATCTACTTGTCAATGAAAAAAAACCATTTTACTTTTGTAATTGTTACTTTTAAATGGTAATAGTAATGAATATAAACATAATAATTATTACGATATGCTATACAAGGTTAAAATTGTTAACACATAGAATACCGTATTATATAAATATATTTATTATGAGCAGACTTTATCAGTTGGATAAAGGCGATGTGTTCATGAACAAATTCAATACCTTTAACATTTAAAATGTAAAAGCGCCTTTAAAAATAATTACATTTTAATTACATATAATTTTCTACCAATAGTAAAATGGAACGGTGACCAAGCTTTTTGTTTACTAAAATATTTTATGTACGAAATAATAATGATGTTAATCATGTTGGCTGATCAATAAAACGTATGTAATTGTATTATATATTGTAAATATACATACAATTTTAGAACAGAATATTTGTTACGCTATATAAATATCTTCATATTAACTACTTACATTGTGTTTATTTTTTCTATTTTAAATTACAATTTAACTAAAGTGAAATAGTATCAGACTATTTCATTACATATTATAATGTAACATTATATTAATTATAATTTATAATAACTTCAGAACAACACAAAAACATAATAAAGTGCAGAAAACGCTCCGCACAATAATATAATTCAACTTCACACCAAAACAAATTCAAGTAGCAATTGACATCTAACTTCAAGTTGCTTATAAGTTACTTTATTACATTCCCAATGCCAACCCAGTTCGAGTATCACAGACTCGCAGTCAGTTGTTTCCAAGCCGTCAGAGCGTGTGCGCGAGCGCTTGCCGCCATTTTGAATTGACCGTTGAAGATGGCGGATGAAATGTCAACACCGATAAACGTAATATCTAGGGAGAATCTACACGTGTTGATTGCAAATAATATGTTGAACGATTCTGTGGAATTCCATTCGGACAATGACGCGGTAAGTTATGACTTATGATTTAGTTTATAAATAGTATTAATGTGAAAAATGGTTGTTATTATACAGTAGGTAAAGTGTACAAATACAGTGCCGTATTTAATGTCCTAGATACGATTAAATCATCAATTATACGACGTCGTGACAGCAATTATATGTATTTCAAAAACTAACAGTTTAATTAATTTAATAAAAATAGCGTTATTATTGATTTTATATTTGAAATTAAAATAAAATATTCTTCTAGTTGCCTTTGCGACATATCTAGTTACATATACTCGTACCTATATCTTAAAGCTTTTTAATTAAACAAGACATTATATGTTACATTAGTTTTATTCTAGTTTTGCAGCGATCGTAGTTACAGGCAGACTATTAGATGAAAGTTGTCTTAAAAAAAACAGTGAATAACAATCGCGGAGCCCTAAGCAAATCAATAAACAGCTACTCATTTTTATAAGTGTAGGTACATACTTTTACGTACTTCTAACATAATTATATGAATGTGTGCAAGTGTCAACAACTTAAATTTTATTTTGTTGCTCTTATCATTTACACAGTTCAATCGTGTAACTAAGATAATATCGAAATAATAATCTATAATTTAAATTTGAATCGATAGAAATAACTAAGTACATGTTCGCATCAGGACCACCACGAATTCTACCTGACATCGCAAATCACCTAAAAATTGAGTAGGTTGTAAGAATTTCTACCTGATCACATCCAAATTTTTTTTGACCTGGGAATGGTTCCCTTAGTTATTTAGGATCTTTTAATAACAAATTTTCGGACGTTTCGGAGAATTTAACTGTGACTGAATAATAATTTTATTAAAAATAAATACTCTATTTTGGTTTTGGACATTAAATTTTTAAGTTATGGATTAGATTATCATGGCTGTGTGGCATGTATGTTTGGTGAAAACCAGCGCAGCCATCGAGACAGACACTTAAGCGACACCGCTATATGGTAGACATTCCACAAATGCGGTCGAAGCGTTTTGCTTCCACATTCATTTTGAAAACTCCAAAATAATGACATTCCTTACCTGAATCTGTGTTCCCCGATAATTATACAATATGGGACTCTTTAAGTCGTGAGTGAATAGGCATCTTCTAGGTACTCCATCGTCGACTGCATCGTCACTTACCATCAGGTGAGATAGCAGTCAAACGGCAAACGTACCTTGAATAAAAAAAGAACCGTATTCGACAAAGAGTCGTGGGTATTTTGAAATGTTGTTTTTTTTTATTTATTTTTATGCCTGATAGGCAAGCATTTGGTCACAATCTCACCTAATGAAAAGTGATGATGCGGCCGAAGATGTAGCATACTTGCTTGATTTTGCCACGTGTTAAATTTATAGATAGATTATAACTTTAATATTAGAATTCTAGTATTAACCCTGATAATCTCAAAATCATTCCACAGAACACGAAATATTTTCATTTTTTTTATGCGGCCATTCAAAAACCTATTTATCTTTGCAGATGGAAACAGATTCACCGATAAGAAAATTAACAACGCTACCTATCAGCAAAAAACTGTTCCATTCGCCGACAGAGAGCGCCTCTAACGATGTCACATTCAAAACGAAGCAAGCCGAGCGCATCAAAAAAGCGAAAAAGCGAAAACAAACGCTTATTCCTGACTCGTGCGAAAAAATAAAAAAGGCCTACGTGAAAGAGTGCGAGCAGGACGGATATAGCCCAGATTTCAGAGGAGGAATGAGAAAGAAGGTGCTGATTAGTCTATTTCATAATAAGGAGTATAGTATGGACTTCAGTTAAATGATTTTTCTATCTATGAACTGCCCGTTGGTTTAGTTGGGTCCGCGTTCGCCTTCTATGCAGGGCTTAATCGGGTTCGATTCCCGGCGGGATCCAGAAAATTTACTTTTCTGGATCTTGTTCATGGTTGTGTGTATGATGTGAAAAATACGACACAAATCTTCGAAGCTAGTGTGGATCTGGACATAACATAACATTGACGCTTTCATACTAATGTTATGTTATGTCCAGGGTTTCTCATAAACGAAATTTGAGACTGAAAATTATGTTTAAATTGTATAGATATTATTAGAGGTATATTAGTATACGAGAATGGTTCACTTATTAAAAAGGTTGTTATAACGTGTTTAATATAGTTACGTATTTTCAGCGTATGTTTTTTTTAATAATTGGACACCGATCATTCAGACCTCTGGGCATAATTACGTTTTGTACTGGTACAGAACTATTTGTAGTTATGCACCAGTATAAAAAAACGTGATTATGCTCTAAAGTGATTCCACTAAAAAAAATGCAAGTTTTATTAAATGTGAAGACGTTTTAGAAAGCTTCTAAATAATAAGTTTAAGTTGTAACATTTACATTTAGACGATCTCTATAGAAATGTCATCAATATCGTAGAGGTGATCGAAGGCGGTTTTTATCAATAAACACAAGCAAACGCTTTCACACTTACTGCCCCCACACTAAGTTCAAAGACTTGTATCGTGGGTTCCGGAAACATTCACATCACACACACTACACTCATTACATTAGAAACAATGTTAGTAAAAAAATATTATGCATATAGACTGATAGTATTGTCGATTACATTAGGTATATAAGAATATAAGCGTGTAGCTTGCAACGTTTAATTTTATAATTATATTGTAAATACAGTTAACACATATTTTAGTTGTAGGGTTCAATTATACATATTATATACAATAATGATATCATAATCATTGTTCATATTATTCATTTCTTTTGAGGTGCTACAATTACTTTTATAATTATTATATTTAGTTTTAGTCGTCCGTTAATGTGATCTAAATTACCTAATTAAGTCTTATTGTATATTCATAATTTGCATTTATAACTTCTTTTACCTAGGTGCAACATTTAATAACGTTTCCTGATTATGTTTAAAGATTTTACTTGATCCGTAAGTGCTATGAACATAATGAAGCATCCTTATTATTATATTAACTAAATAATACTAAGAAATAAATAGTAAATACGCATATATAGATTTCTTACTGAAAACTAAAATAAGATAGGTATATTGTTTACATATATATTTCTGCATTATTGTAACTAACTGATAAATAAATCAAGATCGTGTAATATACATTTTGATCAAAACTAACGCACATTTTAAACTATTAAATTATAATTAAAACGGGAATGAGTGTGACTTACGCGTTAAAAGGATTTCGAATGAAGCCGAAACTATAGTCGATCGACTATAGTTTCGGCTTCATTCGAACTACATCAACTACAACTACAACACACTTAACAACTACAACTTAGACATCGACAACGCGTAACTCACGCTATTTTCCGTTTTAATTTTAATTTAAAGTTGTATATAATAATATAAACGAGTATAAAATAATTAGAATAAATATATGTAAAGCTATAAGAAATAATTAATTTAGTAGGTAATTTGTAAGTACGGAATTTCGCAATGCAAATTGATATTATTTTTATTATATATTCCATAATAAAAATTTTCTATTTTATATAAAGGGTTTTATTATCTTCAAAGTCCGTAAAAAGAAAGATTTTAATAAGAAAGAAAGGAATTATATACGTTTAACGATTATTATACCAGATGACAAGTTAAGATGTGGTCATAAGTTGTCGGACAGTCTTGGTTGTTAGTCATAGGATAGTATATAGCATAGTCTCTTTATCACATCACACGGTCAAAGGGCTGAACGAATATTGATGAAATTGATATGTAAGTAGCTGACACCCGGGGTTAACAAATAGATAGGCTACTATTTATCCGGAATTCCAGCGGGTTCAGGACTTGATACGGGTCCGTTAAACTTCTTGAACCGCGGACGCAGCTAGCTATTTATATTCCTTAAAACATTTGCATAAATGTATTATATCGCCTTAATAATATTAGTGTGAAGTGTGATAAGTAAATACATACCTACATTATTTATACAATCTGTAACGAAAAGGTGTAGTAATACTTGGTGGTGTGTATGTGTATCGTGCCAAAAATCATCCTGTCAGAGAACGAAAGTCGTTATTGGAGATATTTTTTCCATACACAAAATAAAAATAATAATTTTCAAATGTTTTTGACAACCACACGGCTACATCTTTGGGTGCGTGACCTTGAACGTTGTTAACAAAGCAACGACGTCTAGGTCCAAAGACTGTGGTGTAGAACGGTAGCTGATGAAATAGGGCTGCAAATGATATAATTTTTTAGAAACTTTAATTCATCATAACTCAATATTCATGGTGCTGCCGCGCATTCAGGTGTTGTTAGACTCCATATAAGTAGTAGCTAGATGCGTGGCTTGAGTATCACCACACCTTTTTGTTACACATTGTATAGTATAGGTACTATTTAATTCACTCTTAAATAAATGTTAGAATTATTTGAAGTACGATTAATCCCTCGCGACCGCAATCAAAGGCGTTCTACTCGGAACAATAAAAAAAAAACATCTTGCCCACCCCTACCAAGGGTAGCGTTTAAGGAAGATTTCCCAGGGGTAGCTTCTTAATTTCTGTGGTCTTTGTATAGATAGAGATTACGTCTTATGGTAAATGTAAATAGAAAGTAATATATCAGCTTAAATTAAAGCTTCGGTTAATTAAAAGTAGCTTTACATTAGCTATTCACCTAACAGATTCATGCAATTAGTATAAATGGGTGATTTAGGAGTGTACTAAGTCACCTTAAAGGAATACTTATAAATCGTTTTTTTTTGGTAAAAAAAACGGTTAACTAATGCAGAAAATTGTATTACCAAATAATGACGTCATAATTTTTTTATGCAATATATAGGCAAGCATTTCACCTCTATCTCACCTGGAGGACAGTGATAGTGCGACCGAAGATGAAACATGCTTGCCTAGAAGGTACCTATTGACTCTAGACTTGAAAACACCCAGATTAATTAACAATGATTAACATTCACTGTTAATTGTTTAAATGCGTCTTGTAAATACAGATTTATAAATTACACTAAAGAAGTTTTTTTGTTCGAGATAGACAAACTTTTGACCACCATCTCACCAGATGGAAAGCGACGATGTGATCGGCAATGAAGCAAGCTTTCCTACAAGATACCTTTTCACTCCTGACGGGTAGTTCTAAATAATACTACCATTATCTACCATTTATCATTATTATGGCTTATTCCCAAATAGGGTCCAAAATTATTCTCATCGGGGTCCAGAGCTTATATTAAAATTGTTTAGGTACTCAATTTAATTCAAACAGGGGTCCAAGGATTTTAAACGAAGTAGAGTCAACAAAAATTACAAATTAGAACAGCTTACACAGCTAAGAATTATTACCGTTTCTTATTTTGGTCAATGCGTAACTTTTTCACCAAAAAGTAGACGATGCGGTACTAAAGATCGTTAGGCAATCTCTTAGCATCTCTTCCTTGCAAAAACTTTTTACAACGTTCGCTCATTTCAATAAGACAGTAGAACCGAAGCGATAGAAAAGCTTCCGTTGTACTTTTTCTAACAACGATCTCGGAACGTGCCGCCAATGATATTTGGCCACTCTGAAGGTTCGCAATATTGTGATTATATCGACGGATAGTGCATTTTTGCAGAACGGCATTACGAGATAGTGCGGAGATTTAGCTTTTTATAATGCTGATGGTAAAGGCTTATGGATCATTATTTTTAACCGACTGCTAAAAAAGGAGGAGGTTCTCAACTCGTTGGCTTTTATTTGTGTTCACAGATCACTCGAAGTCGCCTTAATTGTTCGCCGCATCATCACTTACCATCAGATGAAATAGCGGTCAAACGTTTGCCTTTATTGAATAAAAAAAAATTATTTGGGAAATTATTTTATTATTTGAAAGCTTCCCATGTGGTCCCACTTAAATTTAATCAAGATCTGACCAGTAGTTTTTTAATGCGTATTTAATTCATTTACTGATCAAGGGTTTCGGAGATAAAGTGGTGTTGTTTTCTATCCGATTGTGATGAAACTTGGGTGGGATAATTTGCGTATGCAGGCGAAGAAGGTTTCGGACCAAAAACCTCTGAAAATGTACACAGTTATAAATTTGAACCTGTCGGGTTCAAACCGTGCACCAATCGATAGAAGATAACTTAAGTTCGTGTTTAATTTTGCGCCTTTAGCATCAATATATATATATATATATCTTATATCTCTATCTATCTATATATGTATAAAAATCAATGCCACTTTTCGTTGTTATTTTATAACTCAAGAACGGGCTCACCTATCCAAACCAAAGGCTTTGTTCGGACTATTTAGTAGATAGTTTATGTAAAGTTTGCACAAAATCGGTCGAGCGGTTCTTCATTTATCACATTTTTTGTAGGCAACTTTTATTGGCGGTACGAAGTTCGCCGGGATAGCTAGTAATATATAAGCATAGATAGGACGTACATGCAATATGTGAGTCACATAAATATATATAGTATTTAATTTTGGCATTCTAATAGAACAGTACTATTCGTACACCCTGAAATTGACGCGACATCAACTAAATGTAACTCGTTAAAATTTGACATTATTATCTACCATATGGCACAATATACCGAAAAATATATTTGGACTAATTTTATGATTTTAAAATTTGGTCAGTTACTGCAACTTCAAAAATGGGGTAAACTGGGCCTGGTACAAGTTTTACAGGGAGGACTACACCCCTGATCCAATACATTCACCTAAGCAGTATGTCAACAATATTGAACACATCTGTATACTAAATGTAATTTCGTCAATAATGTATGTACAATCGTTACCTTTAACGGCGCTCAGCTTGTTGCCGACCATCTGTTTCGCCACGAACGCTGCCATCTTGGCTTACTTCCTCCTGAAACAAACAAACGTAATGTTCATTTACCAATATAAATCGACAAGGCAACATATTATTATATTTCCTGTAGCTGCCCGTTGGCTAAGTTGTGTAAGCGTTCGCCGTCTAAGCAGGGGTATCGGGTTCGATTCCCGGCAGGAACACAAGTCTTCTCCCAATGAATAATTTGTGTTTCTTGTTCTGATTGTGATTGTGTGTGTGATGTGAATGTTCCGGCACCCACGACACAAGTCATCGAACTTAGTGTGGGGCTGTGAGTGTGAAAGCGTTTATGTTTATATTTTAAACCGACTTAAAAAAAGGAAGAGGTTCTCAATTCATCTGATTTAAAAAAAATGTATATTACCCCATTACTTCTTTTGTTGTGCGCCGATTTTGATGATTATTTTAAAAATTGGTGCTTTCCATGTGGTTCCATTTAAATTTGATCACGATCTGATTAGTAGTTTTTGAGTTATCGTCAATAATGCGTGTTTAATACATTGAATTTGATCAAGGTTCTAAAGATAAAACGGTGCAGTCGGTTTTTTTAAGCTCTGCTTGCGTTTAATTATTTTATTATTCATTGAACCGTTTGGTGTATGGGGACTGGGAACTCATTGTATGTATAGTCTAAAACGTATCGCAGAGCCTGGTTGAAGCGCGATCAATATAGGTACTGCTTCTTATTGTAAATAGACAATTTTCTGGGGGCTGAGTCACCCACGTCCGCAGGAGGATACCCCTTAAGTCTGACTCCCTACACGTGGTCCCCGGGTGGTGCTAATCAGGTGACATTTGAGAGGTGGTAAAGCATTTTGTTAGTTGGCCTGGCTTGCTACCAAAGTAGCTTACCACCATCAAGTTGAAAGTCTGCCGCCAAGCCAAATACGGTGTTCCGGCAGTTATCCTTGAGAGCCTGCGTATTCCAGGTCTAGTGTGTTTACCAGCTTCGATCACATCGTCACTTACCATCAGGTGAGATAGTGGTCAAACACTAGCCTGTCACAAATAAAAAAAAAAAGACTAGAGTTTTACATTTATAATACTACCTATCTTGTGTCATTAGTTTTGCAATTGAAAGAGACAATGACGCCAGCATGAGGACACGCTGGTAGTGGGCTTGAGTAATTGTGTACCAAGTCTCCCATTTTACTATTGCTTATGCTTACCCACGTTTTACAAAACTTGTTTTATAAATCCATGGGCTAACCTAACTATGACTGGACTAGGACTCTAGTTTTGAAAACTTGAACTCAATAACTTGAAATAATAATATTAACTAGAAACGCTGGATCCAGGGACAGGATCAGGGGACCAGGTGCACTCGAAATTTATAAAGATTTGGCTGGGAGACTGAAAGAGTCGACACGTGACCAAAATACTGGATTGTATTTTGCACAGCAATTAAGTCTCGCTGTGCAACGAGGTAACGCAGCCAGCAATTTGGGCACACTGCCGACCAATGACTTTTTGTATTAGGTAAGTAGTTTAGTTATGTTATTAATTATACTTTATCTTATTGGAACTGCGGCGATTTTCTGAATCAAATGTTATTTGTAATATTTTTTAAATTGAAACTCGCTAAATGCGTATAGATTGCGAAGCCGAAAAGAAAAGAACACCATAAATATCTACCTGATATAATGTTCGTTTAACTTTTCACTTTTAAAGCGACCTACTTTGAATATTCCAGATAATTCCACCATGGCTTCCTCAAAAGCCCTCCGGTCTCCTCTAATCGGCTTAGTTTAACGATTCTAATCGTCGATTGATCACCTTTTAATCGGACTGCCGAGATGGATGAATTCTTGGGAAAAGGAGGTCTCATTAAACGTTATTTAAGGTCGCACTTCGTAAAGTTAATTGAAGATATTGAAAAACGAGATGTGATTAAAAATCTTATACTCTAACTTCTTTCTTTGTGAGCCGATTTTGATGATTATTTGTTTGAAAACTGGTGTTTTCCATGAGGCCCCATTTAAATTTGGTCAAGATCTGATCACTAGTTTTTGAGTTATTGTCAATAATGCGTGTTTAATATGTTGAATCTGATCAAGGTTACGAGTATAAAGCGATTAAGTCGGTTTTTTTAAACTTTGCTTGCGTTTAATTATTATATTTACATTTTAAGAAAACTTACAGCTAGGTAGTTAAAAAACGAATAATAATAATGTCATATCTTCGGTTGCATCTTCACTTTCCATCAGGTGAGATAGTGGTCAAATGCCTGCCTATCTATCATAAAAAAATACATACATAATTTAAACGTAAGGAAAGCTTAAAAAAACCGACTTTACTGCTTATATTTTAGTTTTGGCTTGATCGATTTCGATAAAATTTATATAGGACCACCTCTGAAGTTTTTTTTTTTTTTTTTTTTATGCCTGATAGGCAAGTATTTGACCACAATCTCACCTGATGGAAAGTGATGATGTGGCCGAAGATGTAGCATGCTTGCCTAGAAGGTACCTATTCACTCTTGACTTGAAGACTCCCAGATTGTACCGTTCGGGGAACAAAGACGAAGGCAATGAGTTCCACTCCTTCGCAGTACGAATGATAAACGTAGAAGCGAAACGCTTCGAGCGAACTGGAGGTATGTCAACCATATATGGATGACGTTTGACAGTTTGTCTTGTTGTTAGATGGTAAAAGTTGGAATTAACTCGTATAATTCCTGCGCACACTCTCCAAAATGTATACGATAGAATACCGATAGGCTCGCGACCTTACGTCGGTGACCGAGACTCTGCAATTTGGACTCGACCAGCTTATCATCGCCAATGAGTCTTTTTGCTCGTCGGTCGATGGACTCAAGAGCTTCAAGCTGGTACTTTGCGGATCCATCCCATAAGTGGCCGCAGTACTCCATACACGATCGGACTTGAGCTTGATATAAATCAAGAAGCTGCCCCGGTGTGAAGTACTGCCTTACCTTTGCGAGGATACCCAGTTTTTTAGAAGCCAGCTGAGCTCTGGCTTCGATGTAGGTACCAAAGTTTAGGCTCGACGACAAGGAAACGCCAAGAAGCTCGAGTTTATTTGCTATCGGTATTGATACATTCTGGAAAGTCGGAGACAGGTGAAAAGGTCTCCGTTTAGCGGAAAAAAGACACGCCTGTGTTTTAGACGCATTAAAACGCACCAAGTAGGCATCGCCCCACTCGGCCACGGCCAACAAGCTCGAATTTAATCGGTCTATCATCCCCTCTCTGAGAGACTGGACTTGTACCTCGCCAGCTCGTGCATTGGATACGTATCTTTCGACAACAGTGCTATCATCTGCATACCCAAAGATACCGGGCTTGAGCAAATCGTTGATGTGAAGCAAAAAGAGCGTTGCCGAAAGAACAGACCCTTGAGGTACCCCGGCATTAATTACCATTAGATCGGACGAGCAGCCGTCAACAACCACTCGAATCGATCGTTCCCTCAAGAAGTCAGATATCCAAATACATAAATCGGGAGGTAAACCATAGGCTGGAAGCTTGCCAATAAGGCTATCGTGCCAAACCCTGTCAAAAGCCTTGGAAATGTCAAGCGAGACTGCGAGTGCCTCGCCGTGTTTCTCCAAGGCCTCGCTCCATATGTGAGTGGCATATGCAAGAAGGTCTCCTGTTGACCGGTTCTGGCAAAACCCATATTGCCGGTCACTCAGAAGATCATTTGCTTCTAGATAGCCAAGGAGCTTTTTGTTCAGTACACGTTCCATTGTCTTACAGATAATGGACGTGACTGAGATGGGCCTATAATTGGCCGGGTCGGCACGACTTCCCTTTTTGGGCACAGGTTGCACGTTGGCAGACTTCCAATCTTTCGGTACTTGACCAGTCTCCATAGAGAGGCGGAACAGGCGTGTCAGAATTGGAGTCAACTCAGGCGCACATGTCCTCAAAACTACAGCTGGTATGCCATCAGGGCCACTGGCCTTGTTCACGTCCAGATTGCGAAGCGCTTTACGTACATCTATCTGTCGAATGCGGATTTCCTTCATGGACGACTCGCAGACAGATAAACTAGGAGGCACAGCGCTACCAGCATCAAGACGAGAAGATTCCGCAAAGAGTGAAGCAAACAAGTTAGCTTTCTCCTTTGCGGTGTGAGCCAGTGACCCATCAGGCTTCAGCAGTGGAGGCAGTGAGGGACGGCAGAAGTTCGCTTCAACCGATTTAGCCAGGGACCAAAATGCTTTACTCCCTGCGGGATAAGAAGCAAGTTTGGCACCTATTCGGCTAATGTGGTCGAAACGAGCCTTCTTTAGAACCTTCTTGCAGGACTTGGCAGCTTTGTTGAAGGCTTTCTTCTTTTCACGAATGTCCTTAGCTTTACGGATTCGAGCATCAGCCCAAGCGGTGTAGGCCTCATGTTTTAGCGCTACTGCGCCATTGCAGTCGGCCCCAAACCAAGGGCGAGCTTTGCTGGACAGAGGTACATCTAAGAATGGAATAAAGTATTCCATACCTTGACGCAAAACCTCCACCACAGCATCCGCGCATGCAGAGGGATCGCTAGAAGAAAAGCATACTTGCCGCCAAGGATAAGATGCATAAAATGAACGCATCTCATCCCAATCTGCCGACTTGTATCGCCACACCCGCCGAGTGCCTATTGGGCTGGGGTCGGGAGGGGAATGGACTGATACAGACTTCACCAGACAGTGGTCGGAGCTACCAAGTGGTGATGAAACCGACACTGAGTAGCGGTCTGGGTCTGTTGTCAGCAGAAGGTCCAAGCAATTGGCTGTGTGGCCATCAACATCGGGTATCCTTGTTGCCTCTTGGACCAGCTGAGTGAGGTTGTGCGTCAAGGCTAACTTGCGCATCTCTCGCCCAGCATGGTCAGTAATCTGGTATGGGAATATCCACTCCTGGTGGTGGGCATTAAAATCCCCCAGAAATACTAATTCGGCAGAAGGATACCTCAGATGCGCCACGTCGGCCGCCTCACTGAGGTGTGTAATGAGCCTGGTTGTCTCCGCATCTCCATTGTGCGAACGGTAGACACAAACATAGAGAATTTTCTCTATGCCCGTATCCACCAAAATCCATATAGTCGAAAAGCTGGGGTCTTCAAGGTTACGGAGACGCCGATAGCAGATGTCATCGCGCACGTACACGCAGACACCCGAGCGTGACTTGAATTTATGCTCAAGGGTGTAGCCTGGGTATGCTAGGTACGACGCGTCAGCTGGACATCTGATCTGCGTCTCCGTGAGGAACAGTAGTTGCGGTTTATCGGTCTCTAGGTGGTAGTGGACCGGAACGACATTGGAGTGCAAGCCTCGAATATTAGAGAGGTGCACTTGGAGGGAGAGGACGTGCTTCCGCTGTCTAACCGTTTTCTTTTTCAATCTGTTCCTCATATTGTTTTAGTGGTTTGGTAGGAGGTTAGAGATAGGTCGCGGCGCTACTCGTCGACTCATGGCACACAACAATTCACTACAACAATGGGGCACCAAACCGGAGACCGCGGGGACGCCCGAGCCCCCCCAAGAATGTCCATCGGGTCCTCTCGTCCGGTCGCCAACCGGCACGATGGCGCACTCCTGGGATTTTTCGCTAGATGGCGGGGCAGCCTTTCATGAGTGGCTAGCTCACTACTTGGGCCCCCTACTATCTGCGGTCGGCCAGCGGAGAACCGTGCCTCGGATCCCGCTGCTCTCCGAGTTTGGTAACCCGATGCAGCGTAATTGTGTATGCCAATTCCAGTCTGAGCGAGCTTCGCAACTAAACCCAGTCTCCTTCCTCGGAACGGCTAGCCCGGACATCATGATGGAACGCGAATCGCTTGGCATCATGACTTTGTCCGGGGGGTGGTACGTAAGCCGGCGGCCGAAGCCTCCCACCACTTATCTAGTTGCTCCTTTGGCGCCACCCAGGAGTCACGTGTAGGACATCGAGGGCTAAATCCTACGGACGTGAGCAACATGAACCCCCAAAAAATAGTAATAATAAAGTATCTATAATCTACCAAACAAAAAAGGATTTTTAGAATCGGTCCACAAATGGAATCGAAATCGGTGAACATACATAAAAAAACAAAAATATACATATAGTCAAACATAGAACCTCTTCCTTTTTTTAAGTCGGTAAAAAAACCGACTTCACCACTTATAATTTGGTTTTGGCTCGATCGATTTCTATAAAAATGGGACAACGGATCTGCCAAACAAAAAAATATATATGTCGAACATACGACCTCCTCCTTTTTCGAAGCCGGTTAAAAATACGGAAAGACACTAAAACGTTTCCACTAATAGGTTTCTTAAATAGAGTATAGTTTAATACAAATATCGTATAACACTGAATACTAACATAAATAATAATAATTATAGGTATATCCTACTAAAATTATAAATGAGAAGGAGAAGTTTTTCTATTAAGACTGGAAAAGAAAGGAGTTATTGGCAAGCAACTTTAACTGCCTACCAGAAGTGTTTCAAAGATCTACACCGCTTTTCTTTGTTAGTTCATTGTAATATTGATTTTCAAATATGGAAACCTTGGCAGTGGTTACATATTTGAGCTGTTTGGTGTTGAGACACTGGGTCCGTGGGGACCGGGAGCTCATTCTATTTTCAAAATTCTATCAGAGCGCCTGGTTGAAGCGACGCGTGATCAAAATGCTGGCACTTATTTGGCTCAACGTATTAGCATTGCCATTCAGAGAGGCAATGCCGCCAGCATGATGGGAACGCTACCCACTGGTAGTGGGCTTGAGCACTTGAGTTACCTATAAGCTCGATGTCTTGTAGGTTTTTTTTTTTATTTTTTTTTTAATGGAAGATAGGTTTAACTTAGTTCGTTGCTGTACATAGTTTTAGTTTAGTTTTAGGAAATATAGGCAATTGGCCCGTAGTTAGGCATGAAAAAAATATAAAAAAATAAAAGAGCAATTCTTGTATATATATTTATATATCTATGTGTAATCAGGATCTCGGAAACGGCTCCAACGATTTTCATGAAATTTTGTATGCAGGGGGTTTAGGGGGCGATAAATTGATCTAGCTAGGTTTCAATTTTAGAAAACGTCGTTTCATCCATGTTTTCAGCCGAGCAAAGCTCGGTCATCCGGGTACTAATTCGTATAATCCCAACGATAAATATAATTGTTTAATCACATGGGCCCAAAGAGGCATTCATGAAAGTTAATGACTCTTATTGCTATATAGTTAACACGAAACTCCGGAATAGAGCATGGGCTAACTACTATCGATATCAACGACAGCATTTAACATTTTTTCGCTTACATTTTTGCCGATGTTTCATAATCTTATCGAACTGCTCGTTGGCTTAGTTGGGTGCACGTTCGCTTTCTAAGCAGGGGTATCGGGTTCGGTTCCTAAAATTTGTGTTTCTGTTTCTGATTGTGTATGTGATGTGAATGTTTCCGGCACCACACAACCGACGACACAAGCCATTGAACTTAGTGTGAGGCTGTGAGTGTAAAAGCGTTTATTATTATTATATTATTATTATCTAAGCAAAGCCGAAAACGTGGACACAATAAAGGCATCATTTGAAAACAAATTCTTTATATCAAAACTTTAAAAATAAGTTACACTTATATAAACATTTTAGATAAGCCGTTGATATTACAAAAGGTGTTCAACTTAGTACCACAATTTCTGGTCACTAACTCACTATGTAAACTTTCTCAGAAATATCAACTCGGTGAAAACTTTGAGGCATCTTTAAAGTGCAAAAGTTTTAGAACCGCGAAATCAAGGTTTATAATGGACTTAACAAGTTTTTTGAGTTGGAACGTGCTCGAAGCAACGAAGAGAAATAAATAAAACGCCTCTGTTTTATTGCTCTGTTGTTTTTAACCCCCGACGAGAAAATAGGGGCCGGGGAGTGAGAGGGGGTGTCCGTGTATATGTGCTTAACACCTTCGACTACATCATCACTTACCATCAGGTGTAATAGTGGTTAAACAGCACTGCAGTCCATTATAAACAATAATTAAACGCAAGCAAAGCTTAAAAAAACCGACTTCATCGCTTTTGCTTCGGAACCTTGATCAGATTTAACGTATAAACACGCATTACTGACTATAACTCAAAAACTAGAGATCAAACCTTGATCAAATTTCAATGGGACTACATAAAAAGCACCAGCTTTCAAATAAAAAAAGAATCACCAAAATCGGCTCACAACAAATGAAGTTATGAGGTAACTTTTGAAGTCGGATAAACGGAAACATCGTAAAAGTACGCATTATCCGACACGAAAATAGGCATTATTGACGATATTTCATAAACTACTTATCAGATCTTGATCAAATTTTAATGGGACCAATTAGAAAGCAACATCATTCAAACTAAAAAATAAAATTTCGAAATTGGTGCTAATTCTGTTGAGCACCGAACTAACCTAAACTAAACTAAAAATAAACTAATTTTAGTCAAAGGTGCTAATTCTGTTGAGCACCGAACTAACCTAAACTAAACAAAAAATAAACTAATTTTAGTCAAAGAATACCTAAACGCTATTCTGATTTTACGTTGAACTTAATTTAAATCACATATTCCTCCATTATAGACTTTGTAGGTCAGTACCTATTTGCTTCATTAATTGCACGTGTTATTCTTTCAAGTATTAGATCACATTTAAAATAATCCAGACCTTTTTCATACAGACTAATTTGAGTTTAAAATTTCTATTTTTAGTCTTAATTTGACGTAAAACATGTACATCTGAATAAGAATTTGGTCATTTTCACTAAATAGAGAAACTAAACTAACTTAGTCCTGTCAAACTTAATTTTAGTCTAACCTTGCATTTTCTGAATAGGTTTTGGACTAAAGCAGGACTAAAACTAATTTAAGGCTAGTTTAGTCTAATTCTGGACAACAGAATCGGCACCATTGGCTTACGTGGAGAGAAGTTATGATTACACACAATAAATCAACTTGAGTACCTCCTCCTTTTTTGGGAAGTCGGTAAAAACAATACGAATCCTTCTACTTAGAATGTTCTATGGACTTCTGAGTCTCAAATACCACCGTTAACCGACTACGGTTGTTTAAGTTGATTACGTAGTCACTCGTCTAGCGAAGTAGTTACTACCGATAGAAGTTCAAATCGTAACTACGAAATACACATAACACTTTAAACTATCACTTAAACGTACTGCCAGCCGGTTCCATCCGGTTATAAGCAGTTAAAAGCAGTTTATAGCAGTGGGACGCAGTTGTTCTGCTGCTGGAGGCACAGAATAAGGTACATATCCTACTAGAAGTAGTGAAGTGGAGCCTGATAAGTGGGAAAATGGATTAGACTCGGTACTTATTATGAGGGCCCTATCCACCCACCAGTGGTTTGAAGGAAGATCACCCAGAGTGAGGGAAATAATTATTAATTACCGCTGCCACCAAAGAAAGTAGAATAAGATTAAACGCAAAGCTTACAAAAACCGACTTCACCGCTTTTCGAAACCTTGATCAGATTTAATGTATTAAACACGCATTATTGACGATAACTCAAAAACCTGTGATTATCTTGATAAAATTTAAATGGGACCACATGGAAAGCACCAGCTTTCAAATAAAAACATAATGATCAAAATCGGCTGACAACGAAAGAAGTTATGAGGTAATACAAAAAAAATACAGTCTAATAGAGTACCACCTCCTTTTTTTGGAGTCGGTTAAAAAGATTCAGAAACTAGTTAATGTACTAAAAATTCAAAAATCCCGACTGCAAAAAATGTGAACCAACTTTTATGTAATTTTATGTCATCCTCTACTTATTTCCTTCAATTTGATAGACTACTCGATTGGTTTGGTAATTTTTTTCTATTGACATAATAATATCGCGCCAGAAATCCGCCATTCTTTTTCTTACTCTCTTACATCTTTAACTCACTATATTACACTGTCACATCACTACACTAACTCTAAAGGCTTAGTTCTCTTGAGTCTTCCCACTAAGTCTGTGTTGTCGAAGAGCTGGATTGCCTCAACATTCACATGATGATAAAGTCTTTGTTCATGAGCTTCGGCGAGGGTAAAAACAAGTGAAAATCGAAAAAACATATAAAACCGGGATATTTAAAATATGATAATGTACATACTGAACCAAGAACATATAATTGGAGTTTTGCCGCGAACGTGAAAAAATGGCGTTGTTGATTTTGTATAATTTTCCAAAACCTGTGATTCTTCGAGTGTTAATGTGTAATAATGGTGGATTATTAACCGTTAATACTTAGTAAACGTGCATAAGTGTAGGCAAGTCATACAAAGTTGAAAAACGTGATTTTCGCCTTCGCTCCAAAACTCCAATAGAAGTTCTAGTAAAGTTTCTACCACTTTACTAGGGCATGACTTGACTATGACTGACTACTCGACTTTGACTGTGACTTGTGACTAAGATTTTTATTATAAAAAATAGAAATTGATAATATTTGTTTAATATTTCGACTGAAGGACTATGCATCCATGGTTATGAAATAATAATAATAAAAAAAAAACATATAATTCGTCCTCTACATGTAATCTATACGACTAAAGTAATAATTACTCCAAAATATTTCTACTTAATTGTACTTCAATGAAACCCAGCTTAATTACAACTGTAGAAACTGCCGTCTCTTTCTCGTAATGACGTCACGCTCATAAAATGACGTCATAAAACTGATTTAACGCCACCCCGGACGTTTCACTCGGAAATTATGTCATAGAATTACCCCTCGAGGGGAAAAATGGGGTAAATAAAGACATAATTTTAAACTTTTACCCAATTCCCGGGTAAATGGAGAAGTAAAAAATAAGACGCGTTTTGGAGACACTTATTTGGGCTCACGGTTACTCCACTGTGAATGAGGCTTTACTTAATTAAAAAACTTGTTTAATTCATTTCTGAGACACTCGTAGATATAGGGTTCACTATGAAATTTGATAAAATATGAACATTGCAGTTTTATTTAAATAATTTTGTAACAATTCACAGCTGAAGAATAAACTGAAAACAAACCCAAGTTGCGTGTAACTTAGTTAATTAATAGTATAGTAGTATCGACTCTCGAGTCCATTTGTGACTGTTGTCTTACAACTAACAACCGTGACCTTTACGAGCCATCCAAAGAATTTTTTAAACTTTCGCGAACATCGAATCGCTGACTGACCCGGGTTTTTCATATAAACGAGCCATCCAAAGCACAGATAATGCAAAAAAAAAAACCAAGTAGTCTTCATTCACTCGTGACTTTTTATTAGACTTCTAGGTACCCGACTCTTGGTAACTTTAGAAAAACAGGCTTTGGTACATACGAAATTAAAAAATACTTATAATTTAAAAAATTTGCTCGTAAAGCATTAGATTACTGTCTAATGCTTTACGAGCATCAATTTTTTTACTGTAACGGGCAAGTGGTTCGCCTATAAGAGCGAGTGACTTTTCTGTTTTTTCAGCGTCACTTGCGTATTTCATCTTTAAGCTGATTAATTTTGGCCACGAGGAAATATTATTTTACCTATGTTCATCATTGAAGAAAATAAACGTAGAAATCTCTTGAGATATCCAAATCTGATTTTTTTACAGCGCCATCTGTGCCACAGGTTATGAACTGTTGAGTGACTTATGAAACTACGTAGTTCAAGATCTTGCTACAAAGGCGCTGCTGTCGTCATCTTCTAATGTAAGACGCTGTTTCTATGGCAACCGTCGAGAATGCTTGATATCAAGCTTGATATTCTTTTCTATGCTCGTAATGTTCATGCGTGTTATATAGCATTATTACGTTAATAATTATTTACTTTATCTATGATAGTGCATATATGTGTATATATATGTCTTGTATACATGCATGGAATTAACAGAGATGACGAAATTCTACTTAATGTACCAATTAATTATTTGAACTTACACTACAATAATGATTATTCATAATAATAATTGTTTTAATGCACTAATATTAACTTTATTTTTTAATTTTGTATCTGCAATCTTGTGCGTTTAACGTATCTACGGGTCAATTGCCTATATTTCCTAAAACTAAACTATATACAGCAAAGAACTAAGTTACAACAGTTGTACCTACAAGACATCGAATGAAAGAAATCACATTTACGATAGGTTATATTAACTTTTTGAGTACTTACCTACTAAAAATCTAAGTCTAGACTGAAGAGAAGATCATAGGTAGGTAAATATACCTACTACTACCAAGGTATATTGTGCCATACTATATGTATACCTATCAATTGTTTATATGGAATGTAATGTTTTACGAATTATTCTGTCACACATACATAAATAACAATCGCTTCTATCTGTGGTGCCTTCATCGAGATAGGAAACAAACCTACATTACTTTAGCTACAACATCCTTGGCTACAATATCTTTGGGTGCCTTACACTGTTCGCTTGTCACTAATCCGCAAGATTGTCAATGTCACGGGTCAGAACTCCCAGCAAGGAGTTTTGCCGCGAAACTAAAAAATTGCGTTGTAGATTTTGTATAATTTTCCAAAACCTGTGATTCTTCGAGTTTTAATGTGTAATAATGTTGGATTATTGTGCATAAGTGTAGGCAAATCATACAAAGTTGGAAAACGAGATTTTCGCCTTCGCTCCAAAGCTCCAAAAGAAGTTCTAGTAAAGTGCCTACCACTTAACTAGGGTATGACTTGACCGTGACTGGGCCTTATCTCTTTTGCTTGACTTTGACTGTGACTTGTGACTATAATAGTATGAGTACTTTTAATATGAAATACATTTGAAATATATTATTAATTGACGCTGGCTAAATGCACAAGATTGCGAAGCCGCGACAGATGACTTTTGAGTTGTATTACGTCTTGTTATGACGATTGGTATCTAAACTAACTAATAACTATGTGATTATTGTTAACGGTGTTCCACGATTATAACGTTTCTACAACTGTACTCCGGAAGTTTCCTGCAACACGTTCCCTTCACCCATCACATAGAAGCAAAGCGTTAGAGGGTAATTTTGGGGTGTTTCCACGACTCGATTCCCCGGTTTCCCCAAAAACTCATTTGTGAATTCATGTTGTGAAAATTTACAATTGTAAATAAATATAAGTAGGTACCCGGATGCTTTGCTTGGTTGAAAACACGGATAAAACGACGTTTTCTTAAATTGAAACCTAGCTAGATCGATTTATCGCCCCCGAAACCCCCTGCATACTGAACCCCCTACTGTTTCCGCGGTCTTAATAATCCTATATAAGTATTTTCTTTTAAACAAACGCTTTCACACTCACAGCCCCACACTAAGTTCAAAGAATTGTATCGTGGGTGCCGGAAACATTCACATCACACACATTACACCCAGAACCAGAAGCACAAATATCCCTTGGGAAGGAATTTGTGCTCCTGCCGGAAATCGAACCCAGGACCCACGGCGCAGAGGGCGGACGCCTGTCCACTGCGCCGAAAGTATACAAGAATTGCTCGTTTAAAGGTATTAGATAGATTACACATTGGTAGGTATTTATGTTTTATTACTATTTTTGTATGGTAATTGAGTGACGAAACGAGCAAGTCACTCGTCTGATAGTAAGCTCAACGCTTGCCCATTGCAGTCCAGTCCCACCGGACTTTAAACTTAGTTCAAAATCCTGCTCGGCAAAGCACTGCGTTCATCACCCTGAGTTAAGTTGTTAAATCTCTATACGACCTGCAATTTCACTGGAAACATTGCTTTTCAGTCCGAAATAGAGTAATGTTTGTTCACTATTACATGCTATTACTTGACTGTTGAATATCTGGCAAAAGTGTTGTGGTACAGCCCCAGGCGGACTCTACAAAAAGAGTGCTACAACTACTCAACGTGATATTTACATGGCGTTTGTAAAGGTTGCCAAAATGTTCTCAATTAAAATCAAAATATACATGACCACGTCGGCTTGAAAACTTATATTATAACAACTCATATTGGATAAATAGCGTTTAAATAACATATGAGAGAAAACTTAAATAGAAATAAGCAAACCGAAGTTAGCCTTCATTAGTAAAACTTTTGCTTAAATGCAGCCTCGTACGTACAAAGCAAATTGGTGTGTGGGCCAACTCTGCAACTTCACTCTGCAAATTGCTAAGTAAAGTTTGCGATGCAATGGAGTAAAAGTTCCGCATATTTTACATATCTACCTACGATACAATTGTAGGCGATTTGGATGTAATATGTATTCTAAAGAAACGCACAGATTTATTTCTAAATATATCGCGACCCAGTTGGCAGTGGACAGGTGCCCGTCCTCTGCGCCGTGGGTCCTGGGTTCGATTCCCGGCAGGAGCACAAATTCCTTCCCAAGGGATATGTGCGTCTGGTTCTGGGTGTAATGTGTGTGTGATGTGAATGTTTCCGGCACTCACGATACAAGTCTTTGAACTTAGTGTGGGGCTGTGAGTGAAAGCGTTTGTTTGTTTATATGCCCAACTTTGCATTTACGAGTATAATTGATCGAGCGAAACAAGTTCTTTAAGTTGACCTGGATGAATCGGCACTTTGTCCGTCCGTCCGTCTGTCAGAAGCATCTAGCATCTAAACCATGCAAGCGAATAACTTCAAATTCTCAGAGAATATGTAAAGCTATGGCCCAAAGCTAGAAAAAAGGCTATTTACATAATATAAATTAATTTATTAAGGGGGCGCTCATACACGTAAGTGCAGGGCAAAATAATTTTAATTCTTTTTCTGCCTTTGTGGGGTATTGTTGAAAAGAACTTTGCAAGTAAAGTACGAAACCGGATAAAAATATAACTATGTTTGATAATAACAATTTGGTAGGCCACCAGTCACTGTTTTTAGACCTATTTTGTCCTGGGGTCTATCTAAAAAACGGCTCCATATTCAAAACTGAAACTTACGTTGGTATACCTAACATCCGTTATATCCAATACTTGTACAATAAATACAGAAAACAAACAATTATTGTAAAGAAAAAAGTAATAAGCAATTAATCGCGAGATTTCAGTTCGGCGCGAACAACCAGTAAATAAGTAAATCATAAGGAAAAGATACTTCGAAAGCCTATAAATCTTTTTATCATTATGACGACCCAGTTGGCGCAGTGGACAGGTGTCCGCCCTCTGCGCCGTGGGTCCTGGGTTCGATTCCCGGCAGGAGCACAAATTCCTTCCCAAGGGAGATTTGTGCTTCTGGTCCTGGGTGTAATGTGTGTGTGTGATGTGAATGTTTCCGGCACCCACGATACAAGTCTTTGAACTTAGTGTGGGGCTGTGAGTGTGAAAGCGTTTGTTTGTCATTAAGAAGATATTATACATCAAAGCCGATAAATCTTTCCTGCAAAATGTAGGTGAGTATTAAATCATAAATGCCTCTACAAACAATGTTAACATAATTATTTCCCCTCCAATTTTCTTATAAACAGCTGATGCCATCAGTATCCGATAGAACAACTTTGTTATTATAATTAACAACATCCCCAATTTGACGCGAAAAATGAGGCTATCGCCTTCCACGTAAAAAGTGCAAAATGGCAGCGCGGTGTATTAGGAGACAGTACATAAATTTACTATTTTAGTTCTGTCTAACATTGCTACTATTCCTATAAAAAGAACCAACGAAATTGATTTTGTGTGGACGTAGTTTCAAACTAATTTCGGTAGATGGCGTCACAGGTCTCCATTTGAGGTTAAAAAAAAAAATTATGAATGATTTCGTCGCTAGAAGAAGGGGCCAGGGCTTGCGTAGCTTAGAGGTTAGAGCAATAGGGCATGAGACCCTATGGCCTCGAGTTCAAGCCCTGCTCAAGCGATATTTTTCTGTTCTAGTTTTACTACTTTATTACATAAGATTTGTCCTAGTGACTTAGATTTTTGTGGTGCTTAGTCGAAATGTGGTCAAACCCGAAATTTGCAAATAAAAAAATAAGATGCGGATTTTTAAAATATTATATGGAAAATACACGAAGTTCTTAAGCTACTATGATCGTAACAATCTCACTGTATATTTTTGTGTTATTGACGAGATATTTACCATGAATTTTGTCATCACGAAAGTCAAGACTGACGACCCAGTTGGCGCAGTGGACTGATGTTCGCTGTGCGCCGTGGGTCCTGGGTTCGATTCCCGGCAGGAGCACAAATTCCTTCCCATGGGATATTTGTGCTTCTGGTTCTGGGTGTAATGTGTGCGTGATGTGAATGTTTCCGGCACCCACGATACAAGTATTTGAACTTAGTATGGGGCTGTGAGTGAGAATGCGTGTTTGTTTGTTTGTTTTGTTCACTATCGTTCTAGATAGGTATATCTTATACACGAATATTGAACACCTTAGCAACTATGGTGATGCATCTACATTTCTCTTGTAATGTGACCTGGTGAGGTTTATTGAAATCTAAAGTATTTTGAACAAGCACTTGACTGTAGTTTCAGTACTGTCTCGTTATCCATATCGCTATAAAAACACCAGCGTCGAACAATTATGCAGTTTTATTAACGACCAACGTTTCGTAGAATTTGATAACTTTCAGATTAAAGTTTAGTCGAAAAATATAGAATCTTTTGTCTTATTTCCTAATGGGTGTATTTGTAGCCAGCGTAATTATTGCCTGAGCGAAAGGTCTCTAAGTTGACTTGGGTGGTTCAGCACTTTGTCTGTCCTTCCATCTTTCAGAGGCATTAAAACGAAACATGCGAATAGCCTCAAACTATCAGGAAATGTGAAAAACTGTGGCCAAAAGCAAAAGATAGCAAATAAACGCCTTCACACTCACAGCCCCACATTAAGTTGGATGACTTGTGTTGTGGGTGCCGGAAACATTCACATCACACACACAATTACAACCAGAACCAGAAACACAAATTTTCCTTGGGGAGAAAACTTGTGCTCCCGCCGGGAATCGAACCCGATACTCTTGCTTAGAAGGCGTACGCTACCCAACTAAGCCAACGAGCAGTTCCAAATAAAATGATATAAGTGAATATATAAAGAGGCACGGGCTCGAGGAAGCTTGTATGTACACGTAATTGACGATCTAGTTGGCGCAGTGGACAGGTGTCCGCCCTCTGCGCCGTGGGTCCTGGGTTCGATTCCCGGCAGGAGCACAAATTCCTTCCCAAGGGATATTTGTGCTTCTGGTTCTGGGTGTAATGTGTGTGTGATGTGAATGTTTCTGGCACCCACGATACAAGTCTTTGAACTTAGTGTGGGGCTGTGAGTGTGAATGCGTTTGTTTGTTTGTTTTTGTAATTGAAGGCCAAATAATATATTTTCAACTCTTGTGAAAAGAGCTTTGCAATGATTGCCAAGCAGGTCAGAGTACGAAATCGTTTTTTTCTTGTCAATGTGGGCAAATAACTATTTGGTAAGACACCAAAGTTATGTTTCCAAGTCTTATGTGAGTGTGAAGCGCGTTATTTCTAGCTCTTCCTCTAAGACAAGTTCTCTACATGCCGTGCAGATTCCACTTAGACCGTGGACTCGACCACAGCGGGTAGCGGGGCGGCAGCGGTAGCGACTAAGGATATTGTCAGAATAAATTATATACTGTATAACCACCGCTGTCGTGTCGCCCCGCTGTCTGCTATTCACTGTGGCCACGGCCTTAGAATTAGAAATAGGATTATATGACCCTCTTTGGACGAAAATTTTACGTCATTTCGAAAACAAACCTAAATCTTTTGTCTTAAATTCGACGAGTAAAACCTAGATAATTCGAATAATCTCAAAGAGAGGTTAATTTGTAGAGTATTTTACAATTTAGATGAGTTCTCTAATAGTTAATCAGATTTTTATATTACATTTAACTAAAAACTAAATTAAAATTTACCAAAAATTACTATAACTAGATATAAATATGTAATAAACTTAAACTAATAGACCGCTACCAGTTGGCATAGTACCCAAAATGCTGGCAACATTGCCACGTTCAATGGCAATGCTCAATCTCTGTCCAAAATATTTGCCAGCATTTAGGTCACGAGTTGCTTTGACCAAACGCTTTGATAATTCATTGAAGATTGTATGTGCTCCCGGTCCTCACGGTCCCAACGTCTCAACCCCAAAAGGCACAAATATAACCACTATCAAGATTACTATATTTGCGTCTTTTGAGAGTCTCTGCTGATTCAGCCGCAACACCAGCCTTATTTTTAGTTCCAGAAAGATGAGACGGTGCTAGGGTGTCTACGCAAGTTGCATCCCAAACCAAAGGCCGTCCCATCTTCCACGGAATCAGGGTCATTCCGTCAGGCCTTTTACCGTCATCACGTGCTAGACCATTTGGTTCCAGAATAGCCGCACAGTTGCCGGTGGTAAGAGCCCGAGCAATAATATTAGTTGAAACAATAATATTCACTTCAATAACAACTTCGTTCACAGTTTATGTCACTAACATATTTTCTGATTCTGATAAAATCCAATCATATTAGGGATCAGATTTGGTGACATTTTGCTCATTTAACAAATTTTAATGGCAATGCCACTAACGTTGCTGTTTCAATTTAATTCAAAAACAACAAAACTGTAAGCTCGTTTATCGGTATGTGGTTTGCATACTAAATATCCGCGATGCCACATGCAAAGCTCTCACGAGCAGCCACGTTTGACCGCATTCAATCAACGAAATGAAATTCGTATGCACAATATGAAACAGTTTCAGGTTTGAGTGGATCTTTTTAAAGTTGTTTTGTTTTTAAAGCAGTTTTATCAAAAAAATTGATTGTTTTGTAGCCTTTGTCTGTTGCGTGTGAGTGTTGTATCGATTCATAAATGGCTGGACACATTTGAATACAGTTTTTATAGCTAGTTTTATTTGGTAGGTAAGCTGGGCCTACTTATAGCACTGTTGACGTGATAACGTCTTATAAATCGATGAACACACCGGCTGCACGCACGAAAAAGTGTCACGTTCCGCCTGAGCCTGAACGTGCATGCGAGAGCGCGGAACTAGCGATAGAGAGGCACGATCGGCCCAAGCATCGGCGAGTCGTTACGAGTAAAAATAAATGTTAATTTATCGAAAAATTATAATTTTCAATTAGGTAACTTCTTTGTATTATACAAAATAATGATAATTCCATAATAATTTAATTCAATTCATAAAAGTATGCAATTTTTCATCAATGTTTCTTTATGACGTTATCACGGAAAACTATCGTCCGTAAACTGACTTTACAGAAAACATTTTTTTTTATTTATACATAAAATGACATTTTAAGTTAACATTGATTGATGTGAAACTGTTTGGGAGAGCCCTGAAATTCTGATCCGCAACCTTTTTGTGTGACGGAAAGTGGTGGGGGTAAACACTGTGATGAATAATTAAAAAGTTTCCCTATTATATGTAATACATAGACCCTGTTTCCCTGTTATATGTAATACATAGACCCTGTTTACCTGTTATATTTAATACATAAACCCTGTTTTTTTAGATAATTATTATAATCGGCCACATTGTCACTTTCTACTAGGTGAGATAACGGTCAAATGCTTACCTATCAAGCACATTTTTATGAAATATTAGTCTAACTTGTCAGCTTCAACAATAAATCATTGAAGAGTGTCGTTTTGTTAGGATAACATCAACATAAACGATTTCACACTCACAGCCCCACACAAATTTTCCTTGAGAACAAAATTTGTGGTCCCATGGGGAATAGAAACTGATAGAAGGCGAACACGCACCCAACTAACCCAACGGGCAGTTAGATAGATAGATAGCTCAAAATGCTTACTCACTTACTATTCAACAATAATTAACATAGATAGATAGATAGATAAATTCTTAATTTGCACACCAAAAAATAACTCTTACAAAGAATTTTACGTAAGAGCACAGAGGGCGGTCTTATAGCTTAAAGCGATTTCTTCCAGACAACCAAAGGGAGATGATAAAAAAACTTGAGAGGTGTCAAGGAACACCCGGATGGAACGAAGTTCAATTTCCTTCTAGCCCCGTTTCGCAACGCGCGATAAGGAACTTTCGTTCCAAAATTAAAAGAAACATGCAAAACCAACATCACGCGGTGTTCCCAGGCGGTCACCCATCCAAGTACTGACCGCGCCCGACGTTGATTAACTTCGGTGATCGGACGAGAACGTGGTATGGCTTACAACTATAGCAAAATATGTCGTTACAATTTTTGGTCTTATTTTTTTCCGTCTAGCCCCCTTTCGCAACGGCGATAAGGAACTTTCGTTCCAATATTATAAACAGGGACGGTGGTGTACCTCAACACTTATTTAAATAAATAAATGTACTGACACATATTTTCATTTTATACCTTAGAATATATTCTCCTAAAGTATACATTCCAATATGTCGAATAGTCTGTCTGTATAAATGCAATACATATTGCATTTAGTTGGAAGTGGTGCCGTTTGGTGGGATTGCGGGCTTACGAGATTGCTATCTGGCGAATGGGTTCGATCTGAATGTAAATACGCACAAATGTATCGTAGGTAAACTTGTACATTGAAGCCTTCGCTGTCGCACTGATGTATTGCTTTGATTTACTTACTACGCTTGCAGTTTTATAGAATCGAATGTAAGAAATAGAGAATTTTGAAGCGGTTTTATAGTAGTAGTGCACAGTAATTTCAAGCGGTTTCGAACCCTCGAACGGGCTTGAGGTTGAAGGTAAATTGAAGATAATATCGTGACCTTCCCACACCTGGGTCTATACGGTCAAAGAGCAAACTCTTCAGTTCTCTCTGGACCAGAGAGAACTGAAGAGTTTGCATTTTACATGATTTTGACAGTGACTGATGCCGAAGATTAGTTTAATTTAACTTATTTAATAAATATGTCTATATAGAAAATATATGTATATATGAGTACTATGAGTAGTTAAATGTATGTAAATATATATATATATATTTTTGGTATTTTTTGGTATCTTAAATAAGTTTTTTTTTTTATAATACTATATACAAATTAAAGTTTTAATTGTAAAATAATACAACTTTTTACCGAAGATGTGCACTACCACATCAAAATATCCTCGATACACCCAGGTTAACTGGAAGAAAATGCTTTGTAGCATTAAGTTCGCCTATGTACCTACAATACTGTTTGTGCAATAAAGAATTTTCTATCAATCTATCTAATTTAAGAACATATTTTATTACTTGACTGACTAAATGCACATAGTTTGTGGAGCTAACATTTCAATAGAAATAATTAAACGCAAGCAGATCTTAAAAAACCGACTTCACCGCTTTATCTTCGAAACTTTGATCAGATTAGATGTACTAAACACGCATTACTGACGATATTTCAAGAACTACTGGTCAGATCTTGATCAAATTTTAATGGGACCTTTTGAGGTATTGGAAAGCAATATCAATCAAACAAAAAAAATTCAAAATCGCTTTACGTGAAAAACACACATTTTATACACATAAAAAAAACAGTCGATTTGAGTAACTCCTCCTTTTTTGTGAAGTCGGTAAAAAAGGTGCAAAGCTATTACAAAATGTAAAACTTTAATGACCTGACGAAGCAATATGAAGATAGAAATAAACACTTTCGAAAGCTTTTCTTGAAAGACGAAACATGCTTGCCTAGATGGCACCTATTCAGTCTAGACTTGTAGACACCAGATTATCGTGCCGGAGACATTCACATTACACACACAAATTACCCAGAATCAGAAATACACATTTCCCTTGGGGAGATAACTTGTGTTTCTACCTAGAAGCCGTTGTTGATGCACCAAGCTATGCAAGTTTCAAGAACAAGCTTAAGCGTTGGCTGGTGGATCGTGCATTTTATTCATATTCTGAATTTTTGAGTACAAAAAGTAATGTATTCAGCATTTTTAACATATTAACAAGGAAGGTTTTTTTTATTCTGTGACATAATTTTATTACAAGCTTTTATTTAACTTGCAATGTAGGTTTGTTCGGGTGGAATCTTGCAACTCAATTTTAAAGCAGATATCTTCAATCGATTGAGCTTAAATGTTGTATTCACGTTTAGTTTGGATGACAATGCATGGTTAGCTATGACGTCACTTTTAATCCAATATGGCGGACTTCTAAAAGCTTTTCTTAAAAAAAGTTTTATCAAGTAACTTATTAATTCTATTGTTTTTAAACAATTTTCTTTGTGATTCGCATGTAATTGTATATTTTAATTGACTTGTAATTTCTCATTACCAATAAATATGATTATGATTGATTACAATTAGTCACCAGCAAATACAGGGTTATTTGTAAAATACCAGAAACCTCATAGGACACCATTTGAACCATAGAGACCAACGTCTTTTGTAATACCGCTATTGCAAATTTGGTTTTATGATTATAGAAATGTATTATCTATCTTCTCTGTTAATTCTAAGTTGTAAAATCTCAACTGGCGTTGCCGTGCATATTACGAAGTGCGACGCGACGATGCTGTTCTTTGCGGGAGTGTAGTTTAAACAACTATTAATAATAATTATAGATTGTAAAAAATACATCATTATTAATATCCGAAAATAGCATTCAGAAGAAAGTCGTAGAACTAAATGACCAAAGGTATAGAATAGGAATCAGGATCTGAGAGTTTTTTCTTATTTTAGAAATAACCCTGTATATTGAAACTATCCGTTTCAGCACCATTTGCTACAAAAGCTGCCAATTACGACTGAAATCTGTTCCCAATTAAGTCCATAAGGCCGGCTTCACACTGAGTACTGACCCATTTTTGTGTGGACCGCAGGGTTCCGGGGAGCAGTGATATGTCCCATGCTAAATTAAATCGATTATTTTTATATTAAAATCAATATTATAATAATAAAGAAAGAAAGAAGAAAGTAAATTATTATTTTGTTGAAACCAAGCCAGCGGGCAGTTCAATTAATTCAAATAACGGCTAAAAATAGGGTGGCAAATTTTTAACCACAGTTATATAAAAGAAAAACATAAATAGAGTACTTAAATCTAAACGAATTAATTAATATTGAAGTAATAATTATGAAAAATGAAAAATACTGATTAAGTAAAAAATACAAATCAAAAACAAACAATACATTACAATTATTAGTGAATTGCCTGCTGGCGTAGTTAGGGTCGCATTTGCCTTCTAAGTAGCGGGTATCGGGTTCGATTTCGATGGCAATACAAGTTTTCTCCCCAAGGGAAATTTGTGTTCCTGGTTTTGGAATTGTTTCAGCGCCTGCGACAAATCATCGAACAGTATAAGGCTGTGAGCGTGAAAGCGTTTATGTTACGTTATTTATATAAACTAAGTAGGTGTTATTCCATACACTGTGCCATTATGAATACAAACAAACTAAAAAACGCATTCACACTCACAGCCTCACACTAAGTTCAAAGATTTGTATCGTGGGTGCCGGTAACATTCACATCACACACAAATTACACTCAGAACCAGAAGCACAAATATACCTTGGAAAGGAATTTGTACTCCTGCCGGGAATCGAACCCAGGTCCCACGACGCAGAGGGCGGAGACCTGACAACGCCAACTGGGTCCTCATAACATAATCATTAGAAGCTGATGAAAAATTAAATAATCATTTGAGAATGCTACTAGTGCGGGGTCTAACGAAAATCGAACCAGAATTCGTAGAATTAAAAGTCTCGTAAGACACCGCTCAGCCACACTCGATAGTTATTTCTAGTCTAAGCCTAAATGACTGTTTTCTACTGAACCCATCCCATAAAAGCAAAACATTTTTCACCAGCACATTTCGGGCAAAATAAAACATTTTCGTAGATAGCGCGAATGCGGGTAGTCGGACGAAACATTTTGTTTTAATTCTTTTGTATGTAAATGTGGATGAGTTATGCCAGATGGCGGGGCCATGTCGCCTGGAGTTAGGACGGAATGTTTCGGAGCATTCCGCTCATTTTAGAATTTGAAAAATGAGGGCTCTAAATTCGAATTTGCTCTTTTGAGCAGAACAAACTATGGTGCCAGCAACTCTCTACATACATAATTAGTCATCACGCATCTTTCCCATTGGGGTAAGCAAAGACCACATCTCTCCACCTGTCACGACCCTGACACACATCTTTCGCTTCTTCTACATTCATGAGTCTTTTAATACATGCTAGTTGGTTGCGGGTCCTTTTGACCTGGCCTTTCTTCAAAACGTTTGCTACCTGAAGGCCTACCATGAACTTTTTAGGCCTGCCAAGTTCCGGGCAGTTAATTTATTCGATCGATATTTGTCCTGCTAAAATTTGTATTAGATAAGATAAATTACTCTGTGATGCCCGAAGCAGATCAAACCAGTTCAGCAATTGTAGGTTTGTGGTAAGTACAAATTTTAGCAAGACAAATATCGATCCAATAAATAAAGTGCCCGGAACTTGGCAGTCTTAAAAAGTTCATAGTAGGCCTGCTGGTCTTGCCTTGTCACACTCGCCTTATAAATCTGTTTCGTCCATCCTCTCTACATGTCCAAACCATCTAAGCATCCCTTTCTCAATCTCAGTCAATACATCTTAATAATTCTTAAATAATTCAACCGACATCAAAGAACAGTCAATACACTTATAAAGTAAAAAAAACGTTTACTTTTCAGTTCTGTCTTTTGTTCCAGTCATTTTGATTTTACAACCAAGCTTCTAAGCCGGTTTTTATTAAATTTATATGGTACCAATTTGAAAGTTCGAATAAAAAAGGATTAAAAGAAAAACAACACGAACAGAGAATCTCCATATTTTTGCAGTCCGTTGAAAATGAACTGAAGTAAAATATCATGATAAAAGCAAAAATAATATTGTGATTATTATACAAAATAAAGCCTAGGTTGTTGCCTTGGTCCAATGGTCTAAAAATATTATGAATGTGGTTTTTGTTGATTAAAATCTGTAAATATTACACGAGTAGGTACAAGCTTATTTGAATTTTTCAAAATAGGTTTAACTGAACCGAAACGGATTTATATTCAGTGCCTAAACGAAAATTTCTTAAATACAATATCGAAATCAAGGAACAAATTTTTGTAAGCAGTCGAAACTTTTCCTCTAAGCTCTTACGAACCTCTGGAAACTTCCTAAAGCACATACGACGCCAAACTTCCTTGCAACTTTTATTTTATCATCTACGAACATAAAGGAAAACACACTGAACCTTCCACGACACTTATTAAGAAAGAGGGGTCCAAACTTAATAAAATTAGGCTCGCACGCACCAAGCGGTGCAAACTTTTACATACACGCTCAATAAAAGTAATGTGTCGCATCAAATTTAGCCTGAAACAAGTAAGGGGTGTCTTTTACAACCCTATTTGCCGCCAAACGTTGTAGAGGGTCACGGTATTAGCATTTAAATAGAATTCGGGTGAACATTCAGGCTTCACTTCTCCGTCTATGGACTTCCCTATGCTATACAAAATGTTGGGGCTCAAGACACGGAGAAAATGAATATTTATTACAGTGACATCTGCCGGCGATAAATACAGATGAGATGCGGCAGTGACATCTATTTGCTAATGTGAGAATCTGCGCGAGTTGTAACCGAGAGATAATAGATGGCAGTAAAATGTATTGATGTTTGAGTCCTATCGCTCCAAAATTCCAAATGAAGTTCTAGTAAAGTTTCTACCACTTTATTAGGACATCATACATAGGCAAGTATGCTACATCTTTGGCCGCATCATCACTTTCCATCAGGTGAGATCGTGGTCAAATGATTGCCTACCAGGCATAATAAAAAAAAAACACTTGACTAATAATGATTGAAGTAATAATCTCGGTACTTAATCGCGCTAAAAAACAATTTTTATTTACCTCAACGTTTCGGCCAAGTGCGTTGGCCATGAGCTCCAGAAGACTTGAATGTTCTCGAAATCCCGAGGTAGGTATTACCTAAATTATGTGTTCGCGATAGTTTAAAAGTTACAATTACTTGACTTTGACTGTGACTAGGACTTCTACTATGAAATTTGTAATACACTTGACTTATTTTATTGCTTGACACTGGCTTAATGCATAACATTGCGGAGACAAAATTAAAAGAATGTAATTTAGTCCTATCCCCGGCCGGATGCAACAATACTAACGTTCGCCTTCAAATCAGGGGTAACGGGTTCAATTCCCGGCGTGAATACAAGTTTTCTCTCCAAGGAATATTTCTGTTTCTGGTTGTGATTGTATATGTGATGTGAATGACGCCGGCACCCACGACACAATTCAAAGAAATTAATATATATTTATACGTTAGTAGTTTAATGATAATTAGGTAATCTGAGAAAGCCGATAATTACCTACTCTTAAGTTTCGTAGTCAAAGCTCTACCATATGAGACCACTCGAAAAGGTCGCTAACGAAGACCGACGGGCACGCCAAACTATGCCGGCGTCTTAGGAATTTTAACCATCTCAAATATTCCTAAGCGAGAGGATTTCGAAGAATTTGAAGCTGAGGGAAAAAGCTGCTTTACCTAACTTGATAATGAGATATATTTACAGCGCCATCTACATTAAAACGAACGTTTTAAATTAAAACCCGACTAATATACTACTTGACGTTGTAAGGACTATTATGACACAGTGTTGATATTTTTTTATATTTAATATAAATTTACATGAAATAAGTTTTAACATTGTATTATTGAATAGTAATACAATACAATACAACAAATACTCTTTATTGCACACCAAGAAAAATATTAATTAACAATAGAAAAAAATAATAATAACAATATAGCAGTACAATCGGCGGCCTTATCGCTAAGCAGCGATCTCTGCCAGGCAGTCTCTTCCAGTAATTTAATATTGCATAAATGTTGAAATATCAATAATGAGTTTTTTTTCCTATATCTAGTTCTATCTACGGGCCAATTGCCTATATTTCCTAAAATTAAACTAAAACAACTCGTGTCGACACTAGCCTTCACATCTTCCTGAAACACAGAATGGGGTTGGTGCCGCGGCAACTTCGGCAGAGCAGCGCAAACGACGAAAATATGGAAACCTTGGCAGTGGTTACATATTTGAGCCGCTTGGTGTTGAGACACTTGGTCCGTGGGTCCAGGCGCACTGATATTTTTTTGAAAATCGAATAATGTCCCGGTTATTCGATTTTCAAAAAAATATCAGTGCGCCTGGATGAGGCGACGCGTGATCAAAATGCTGGTACTTATTTGGCTCAACGTTTCAGGATTGCAATTCAGAGAGGCAATGCCGCCAGCATGATGGGAACGCTACCCACTGGTAGTGGGCTTGAGCTCTTGAGTTACCTATAAGCTCGATGTCTTTTAGGTAACTAAGTTCTTTGCTGTATATAGCTTTAGTTTAGTTTTAGGAAATATAGGCAATTGGCCCGTAATGTGATTGAAATGTTTATAATTTGCACACGATACGGCAAAATGTATTATTTCCTCTTCTTCTAACCTACATTTAATAATAATAAACGATTTCACACTCATAGGCCCCACACTAATATCAATGAGTTGTAATAGTTTATTGGAACTTTTTATTTCAAACAAATCTCAACGGTTCGATTGCCGACCTTCTCCTTCCCAAGGGACATTTGCTGTACTTCTGGTTCTAGGTGTCGTGTGTGTCCTTGAACTTAAGTGTGGTAATTACTTACGCTTTATTTTATTTCACCTATTTAACGTCACTTGGCGGTTTTTCTTACCTGTAAATAAGGAAATTTTAAAATAAGTAATTATAATGTGTATTTACAGAGTAGAGACAAAGCAGTATATAAAATAATAAGAAAAAAATTGCAAAATACAATTATGAAGAAAATTTACCGACATTCGTGGTTATGATTGTGTGTGTGATGTGAATGTTTCCGGCACCCACAACACAAGCCATCAAACTCAGTGTGGGGCTGTGAGAGTGAAAGCTTTTATGTTAATGTTGATTCACCACACATAAAATTGAGTAATTAAGCATTTGTTTTACTTTCAAATATCATACAGATTTATCCAGCATTCAAACTTACAACCCGCAACACCTCGCACTAAGTTCAAATACTTGTATCGTAGTTACCGAGAACATTTACATCACACACTCAGAAAGAGCACAATATCTCTTGGGGAGAAAAATTGAGATTCTGCCTAGAATCGAACCTAGGACATGCGGCGTAGAAAGAATATACTAATCCAAAACGCCAACAGGAGTGTAAAGGAAACATCAAGGACGAAATTCATATATTAATTACTCACCGATTTCTACATCATTGAATATACTTTGGATCAGTTTCTCTTAATCAAGATTCAGTCATAATTCAATGATAATAACGAACAAATTTGTAATTTAAGTGTTTCTTGTAAACAACGTGAGTGAAAAGACAAACTTGTTTTATATTAAATAGGGTACATATTCACGTGCCGGGGATTTTTCGCTGTTTATCATGAAGAGATTATCCGTTTTCTGTGTAAAATAAATCACGAAAGCGATTTAGGTTGGTTTCCGGGAAGGGAAGGGGAGTGTAAACGATTCCGGAGAAGGTGGGAACGCATTGTGCGTGGCAAGCAAAAGCGCTTACAGCGCTTTTATGTAAATTGTAACTTAGTAACGCTGACTTACTTATCAGACGTTATTGTTTTGGCTTCGCACGACATGTGCATTGAGGCAGTGTTGGATACAAAAGAGTATATAAGATTAATATTAATTATTAAAACTTTGTTATAATGAGTTTATTGTTTTAATTTTAATGTTTTTTGTTCGAAAAGTCGTGACTATGGGTTGCGACTGAAAATCAGTGACTAAGTATTATTAGTTACTTGTATTGTTATCATATATCATATTTCTATGTACACAACAACCTACTCGCTCCTATAAATTATATCCTACTTAAAGGGTTTGCTGGAAGAAAACTCTGTGAAGGGTTAAGCTCGCATTTGTACATCTTTTGTTATGGCCTTATTGTAAAAAAATTATCAATGTGTGTACAATAAAGAATATAAGAACGTCTAACCTTAGTCGTAAGCTGAGTCGTAACCCATATTCATGACACTCACAACATTTACACTTCTCATTCTTTTATTTTTGATTATTTTGTATGTATATTTCTGTGTATTTTATTTATTTTGCTGTTTGTTTGTAGTGTAAATGTTGTGTATGTCATTAATAATAAATGTATTTTCTATCTTTATTTCTATTACATTAAGTAAGACAGCTTGAAATTCATAGTCAAAGTAAAGGAGTCCTAGTTAAATCATACTCTAGTGGTGGATGGAATGAATTAAAAAATTGATTTATTTTAATTTTCACTATTTACATAGACTTAAAAATTGAAATGTGTTGACGATAACAGTTATTAAACATTTCTAGTGTCACCAATTAGTGGACACGTGTGATCAGTTAATAGTACACTGAATACGTAGTGTTTGCTTGCTTGTCGTACCTATAGACTAGTGGGCATCCTAGTCTATAGGTACGACAAGCTAGCTTGAAAAATCCTGACACTAGTGGGCATCCTAGTCTATAGGTACGACAAGCTAGCTTGAAAAATCCTGACACTAGTGGGCATCCTAGTCTATAGGTACGACAAGCTAGCTTGAAAAATCCTGACACTAGTGGGCATCCTAGTGCCAGGATTTTTTAAGCTACCTGAAGGCATCGATAGAACGACTGTTGACTTACGACTAACAACTTGACTAACAGCTAAGCGTGTCTAGCTAAGTGAAACTCAGTTGAAAATATAAATTTTATTATAATGTGATATATAAGCTTGGAGTTTGTAATTATTTAAACTTTTCTATTATTTAAGCATTTCATTCGTCATAGCATTTATAATGTAACAAACATTCTCAAGATGGTTTCCAAAAAATATTTAGAAATAGTAGAGCTAGGGGTTAAATAAGGGACATAAATAAAAAAAAGAGTAAAAACAACAGAAGCTACCCTTTTCCGGCTCCTACCCATAAAGAGCCCTTTTTGTTTGTCGGACCAAGAAGGGTAGCCAATTAAGATAAGAATTGGTAAATTAGTGTACATTTAAAAGAATTAAACGCGGCGCTTTATGTTTAAACAACAAAAATAAACTTGTATTTTTCCTGCATTGAAACGTTTGTTTGGAGCTATCCAGCTATCCTGCAAGGCTACTTAAATAAAAGGTATTTTTATAAGAACTACTACTGCCTTGGCTAACATTTATTACATTATTTTATCTTTACACTGACAGTTTTTTTTTTTTTTGTGACAGGCTAGTGTTTGACCACTATCTCACCTGATGGTAAGTGACGATGTGATCGAAGCTGGTAAACACACTAGACCTGGAATACGCAGGCTCTCGGCAAGCAGCACATAAGTCAACTCTTGGTTTAGTTGCGTGAGTGTTCGCCTTCTAAGGTATCGGTTTCGATTCCCGGCACAAGTTTTCTCCCCAAGGAAAATTTATGTTTCTAGTTCTGGATATGGAATACTTTTTCGTGGGTGCCGGAAACATTCACATCACACACACAATCCCACCCAAAATAAGAAACACCCTTGGCATACTTACCATGCCCTCGCTTTACATCTTTAAAAATATTATGCATGTTCGCAAAAATATTGGTAAATATAAATTAAGAAGCGACGCACACAATCTTAATACTAGATATAAGCATAAAATTACAGTGCGCGCATTTAGATTAAGCAAAACAAATAAATCTTTTATGGCAAATGGGGTTAGATTTTACAATAGAATTCCTAAAATTGTAACTGAATAACCACTGGGAAAGTTCAAATCTGTAATAAAACGGGCATTAATTAAGAAAGCTTACTATAAAACGGTCGACTATATCAATGACAAGGATGCATGGAGGCAAACTGCACAAGCGCTTTCTAGCGACTACATAATATAGATATACCTAGGTTAATATAATTGTATAACCTAATTAATGTATATTAGTATTAAGAAACGATTTTTAAAAAATGAATGAAAAAAAAATGCGTCGCCGTATTTCTTGCTAGGTTCTTCTCGAGATGGCTGTAATTTTGTGAATCTGGCAGTAGAAACATTAACTTTCATGAGTGCCTCTTTGGGGCCCATGTGAATAAACGATTTTGACTTGATTGATTTGATTGACTTGAAAAATTCAAATGTATAATATAGGTGGGAGGTTTACCATATTCTTTCTTACTAGCATTAAAAAGTAATACGTTAAAAAGTTTTTTTTTTAATCAAGTTTTTATTAGTTGTAAATAACAAACAAACAAACGCATTCACACTCACAGCACCACACTAAGTTCAAAGACTTGTATCGTGGGTGCCGGAAACATTTACATCACACACACAAATACACCGAGAACCAGAAGCACAAATATCCCTTGGGAAGGAATTTGTGCTCCTGCCGGGAATCGAACCCAGGACCCACGGCGCAGAGGGCGGACACCTGTTCACTGCGCCAACTGGGTCGGTCAAATAAGAAAAGGACTTAAAATGTTTATATCAGGGGACTTGTCAAGACGAATCAAACGAGCTCAAACTCGATGGACTTATCTTGATTAGTTTAGAAATTCCAATACCATGACACCATATCATTGTATTGTCACCTAAGACACAAACATACCAAATTTGAGTCCAATCAGACTAGGAAGTGGGTCTAATTTAGCTCATAAGATTTGATTACAGACCGACAGATAACCGGACAGGTGAAACTAAATTACATGATATAATTCCTCCATGCCTTACCACCTAACAAGAAAAACTATCAAACGTACTCCATTTATGGTTGACATACCTCCAGTTTGCTCGACTCGTTGCGCTTCTACGTTTATCATCCGTACAGCTATGGAGTGGAACTCATTGCCTGCGTCTTTGTTTCCTAAACTATACAATCTGGGTGTCTTCAAGTCTAGAGTGAATAGGTACTTTCTAGGAAAGCAAGTTCCATCTTCGGCCGCAACGTTACTTTCCATTAGCTAAGGTAGTCAAATGCTTGCCTATCCAGTATTAAAAATAAAACAAAAACCTTGTAAAAAGCACTTATAATTTCACACAACAAAAAGCTTAATATCACCAAACAAAGCACAATATCACAATAACCACAGATATTAAAACGAAACACCTCGACTCGTATAATTCGAAGTAAATTTCTGTCATTATTTCCATCCCCACCTGAATCCTCGTGGTTTGTCATTCACAATATCTCTTCGCATTCGTGTTCCATTTCGCAAAGTACGCGTAGATTAATTTCTTTCTTTTTGTGAACACTTCAAATGTGAAATATTACAAGTTGTAAGTGAAATATTACAGGTGCTGAAATATTGCGGTTTCAGAGGTGTTTTATGAATAGCTTCGGTCAGGTGTGAAATGTTGATAGCAGTTTGATTTTCAGCTTCTTTTTAATGTTGATAAAATATAAGTTTTAAAAGAACAGAATAATCTGTATTTTTAGCCCAATATGACAAAGAAAAATGTAGATATACATGTACTTCTTTCAGCTTACTACAATTCACTGAGCTAAATGATAACTCACGTGCAAGTAATCAGCGTGCTGATCATGCTGAAAATTAAATTAAGAAATATTACGCTCGCAACATATAGTGTATCATTAAAGGCGTCTCAATTAACAAGACTTCCATTATTATTATTACCTATCTTTTTTGAGAGCGATTTCTATTTGAATTAGGCAAAAAATAACTTTATGTCTAAGGAGATCGCATAGGAAACAAACTTACGATTACTTACTTTAGCTACAAAATCCTTGGGAGATTGTCAATAAGTCTTTATTTGTCAAATTTGGTTGAATCCGTTCGCGACATAGATAGGTAATAGAGGGTCAGGTGTCGATGTCGTAGACAAAACTTAAAAAATCCAACATTCAAATGGCGTCCGCGGTACTCCATAAAATACTGAATCAAAACATAATATAGACAAATTCCATCAAGTTGAATACCAAACAAAAAAAATGTAACATTTCCAAAATATTCTGTACACGAAACAAATTGTGGTGTGCACTCTTATATATATATCTATTATCTATATAATTATAGTGCAATGTTACCACATTGTGGACGCGCGCCCTGTACGCGTCTCGGGCGCTTTGTATATTAAGTCCCTAAGACGCTAATTCCCGCTCCGTTGTCTCCATTCAGTCCTCCAGAGAATAATACAATATTATGTCAAATTGATTAAATGATAGATAGATGGTTTAAATTAAATGCGTTTAATATTCTCATTGACGTTGATATCGACATAATTGCGAATCGAAATTAATGGAGAGGATTCCGTACTATTTGTAGCTTGAATTAATTATGTCAATTTCCTAATATTAGTATCGATTTTAATACAATTAGCCTTTACTATAATGCGTCGTTAGTACTTTTTAGTAGTTGCGGCTTGGTTTGCATTAATTAAAGTTCAAAAAACCTTTGTTAATTCTTGAAGAAGGTGTTGTTTCTTTTGATTTTGATTCTTTTGATAATGAGTCACATGAGTAATTTTAAAATGACTGTCACTCCCTAGTGACCACGATAATTGATAGAGCGAAGCGAGATCTCTAAGTTTACTTGGGTCGTTTAGCACTTTGTCCGTCCTTCTGTCAGATGCATCAAGCGTATGAACCATATAAGCGAATGACTTCAAATTCTCATAGAATATGTAAAACTACGACCCAAAGCCAGAAATGACATTTAAAATTATATTAATGAAAATGTTAAGGGGGATCCCATACATGAAAGTGGGGAGCAAACATTTCTTTTATCTATCCTTGTGGGGTATCGTTGAAAAGGGTTTGACAAGTAGAGTACAAAAATGGTTTAAAAAAAAAAGATGTTAAATAACTATTTGGTACGCCACCAAAATCACTGTTTTTAGAACTATTTTGTCCCGGGGTCTATCTCAAAAACGGCTTCACACTGAACGCTGAAACTTACGTATAATATCCGTTATAACCTATACTTGAACAAATACAGAAATTAAACAATGATTATAAAGAATAAAAGTTATAAGCAAGTAATCTCAAAAGTATTTCTCTATGAGGCAAAATGTAGACGCGAGATCTCAGTACGGAGGAATTACTAGAACATTATTATCTTTGTCATTTTCAGGGTCTGAGTTAAACATACAAATCCATTCTGCCATTACAGATAGGCTATATAATACTTTAGGTTTTACAACATTAAGAAAAAACATTACTATAGTAATTGGCACGCGTAACGCGTACCAATTACTATAGTAATTGGCACGCGTAACGCTTACCATCATTGTCCTTAATATCTCCTTACTATCATAAAATAACTTCCATACTCACTTATACTTATAAGCAAAGCACCTTAAATATTATCTAGGTCTAAACTAGTCCCATTTATCCTAAGGACAGCAAAAACCCCAACCATGTCTAATAACAGCGGCTAACGGAACTGTAGGTCGACAAATCACCCGTGACGTCACAATGCGGGTCACTTGACGTCTACCCTCATTATGGTTATTAGTAGGCGTTAATAACTTGTCAGATGCAGACATAGGGGTATATAGAGAAAGTAGAAAACACGAAATATTCAAAATAACTACTGTCAAAAAGTAAGTGCGCAGCTGCAAGACTCTACAATACTTCCTGTCTAGTATTGTCATTACGACTTAGCTTTCGTAGCGCTTCGTAGCGACTACGGCGTAGCAAACCTATCGTATTTAAGACATTAAGGCCGGCGTTGTAGTAAAACTATCGTACTATATGACTTAACAACAAGGAATTTACCCAAAGATTTTCTTCTTGCTTCGAAACTACAGTGCTATTTATTTTGTCAAGAACAATGGTTTGCCCAGCGTATTTTTTTGACGTGTATCAAAAACGCATATACTAATAATTTAAATACAATCCCAATGTAATTTTTCAGTAGTAAGATCCAACGTTTCTTTAATGATAACGCAGCTACAAATTATATCTTCTACTAGTGATTAACTGCGGCTTCAACCGCGTTTATCAAGATAAAAGAAGCCTATATGATAATCCTAGGTATAGGTACGCTATGTACATTTCAAATAAATCTGTTCAGCAGTTACAGCGTGAAGAGAAGACAATCACACTTACGAATATATACACTTACACACAAACTTTCGGATTTATGATACGCGTGTAATTAATTATTAGAAAGCTCACACTGTAACAGCTAACGAATACTACGTTTTCCAACCACAGCATAATCAATATCTTCGTGCAAATCTAGCACAAGAACAACAATCGCACGCAAATCGACCATCACATTTGCATAGAACAACAGTTTGGGACGGACTTCCGTTGGACAGAACATTTCGCAGGATATAAAGCAGCTTGTACAATACAGTACGATTGTCAAGCATTTTATAGTTTAAAATAGATAACAATGTAGCACGCATAGAGCGAAGATACGAATTTAACGAGATAATTAACTCGTTATTATCAGAATGATTAACGAAATAACGGATTGGCGTGCAGATTCAAACTAATTATTCTGTCCATAACTAGCTCACGAATAATTTGTGAATGTGTAACATTTAATGATTGTTAGTAATTTAGTATTAAAGTTCAATGAAATATATTTGGCCTTTGGTTTTTTTTATTTTTCCATAAATTTGTTACTAAACCAAATCAAAGGACCTTTTTTCTCTATCTGTCTTCTCGTATCTTTACCGCATTTGAGACAGTCAAATCCTTGCCCTGATGGTTATCGGTATAATTTTTTTTTTCTCAAATTCAAATTTGCTTTATTGACATTTTTTGTAGGTATAATTATTTATTAAAACCATAGGCTCCCAAACTAGTCAAACTGTGTTTCAGGAGCCAGTAGTGTATATACGGTTATTTCTTTTATATTCATATGCCTACCTTAAATTATTATTTTTATTAACCGAAAAGATAATTTATTCAAGTCCTCGTAGGGGTAAAAATATTTAATATTTTAACTGACTCACGTGAGGGTGACACTGACAGTTGACAAATTGCGTTGTTGGAGTGACGAGTGACGTGTCAAGTGATAATTAAGTATGACGAAAAGTTTATAATTAATTGGGCAAATTATTTCAACAAAAGTGTATATTTTTATGGACTTAACAATTTTTTAAATATATTTTTGTATATAATTGTATAATACACACTAAATTATATACAGGGTTATTTGTAAAGTACCAGACAACTCTCAGACCCTGATTCTTTTTCTAACCCTTAGCTCATTTAGTTCTATGACTTTTTTCTCAATGCTATATTTTTCGTAATAATTAAGTATTCTATACAATCTATAATGAATATTTATTTAAACTATTTTTTTTTTTCGAACGGACTACTTGCTGCTGGCTGTGTGTAGCCTCTGCAGCGTCACCGACTGTTCTCCAAAGAACGTAATTATCGCGCCGCGCTCGTTACATTCACTTGACACCATAGAATTAACAGACAAGATATATTTTAAAATTAAGTTGGGAAATCATAACACGGGATATGCAATACCACGAAAGACGTTGGTCGCAATAGTTGGGAAGATGTCCCAAAAGATTTTTGGTATTTTACAAATTACCTTATATACATAGAAAATGTTTACCTATTTTTGTGCATATTGTTAAGTATTTTTTGTTTTATAATAGATTGAGCGAAGCGAGATCTCTAAGTTGACTTGGGTCGTTCCTTGGCACTGTTCCTTGTCTGTCCGTCCGTCTGTCAGAGGCTATTTTATAGCTATTGTGCAGAGTCTGCCTGGAAAAGTAAGTACCGCACCATTGTCAGTGAATCGACCTCCAGCAGCAGTGTGCAAATATTATTGTATTTTGGAACGAGAGGCAATGTATCCAGTGAAGTTTGAGAGTGTTCAGAGATTAAACATTTATAAAGAGTAAATTAGCACACAGGATTTTGAACTCTTAAAGTTTATATGTGGGACTGAGCTGTAACGGGATTCAGGGAACAAACAAACATACATACATACATGTATATGTATGTGCTAGGTTGTGGTTATAGCAGTATTGCTATAACCACAACCTAGCTTAAGTTTGCTGAACCGTAGTAAACTAGTGATAAAATCAAACTTTTGAAAATACGTTCTTGAAAATGACTGCAACAAATTTCACGAAACCTTTCAAACAAAAAAAAACTACCACCAGAAGTTTGGGAGACATGATGCCACATACAAACAAACAGACACACTTTTCAAAATTATTACACCCCCTCTTTTTCGTTGGGGGTTAAAACGCTGTATTCTGTATTGATAAAAACAGAACTTATCAGAAAATTATCAGAATCATTTCATTCATATTTTAATACAAACGCTATCAATATTGATAAACATTGAAGAAGGTCGACAGATGCCCTTTCAATTTGTGACTCAGCAGACATCTGTCAAAAAATAATTGTGTACTTATTCGAAAATATCTGCAGTTTAATGTGTTTTACCTTTTTATTCGTAGTTGGTGTGAAATTTTGAAGCAGCGCATAAGTTTGAACTACTATAATTTAATATCTAGCAAAGCTTAAAAAATCATCGTCTTCATCGCTTTATTTTCGGAACCCTAGATCAGATTAAATTAATTAACTACGCATTATTGAGGATAACTCAAAAACTACTTGTAAGATCTTGTTAAAAAAATTTAATGAGACCATATAAAGGGAAGCACTACCCTTAAAAAAAACACCAAAATCGATATACTTAGAAAGAAGTTATGACAAAAAAATACAGTCGAGTTAAGAAGTTTCTCCTTTTTTAGAAGTCGGTTAAAAAAGGAGGAGGTTGTCCATTCGAATGAATATTGTTTATTTGCCTTTCATTGTTATAGATAATATTCGTGAGATTTTCAAGTATTAGTCTAGTTTTTTTTTTAATTTATAGGTATGAAGTTAAACCCATAAAATTTATATCTATATAAATGCTTAAAAAAAGCTATAAAAAGCAGCATTAATTCACACCCTAAAGAGGCACTTATGAAAGTCTAGTAACTCTACAGCAGAATAAATAAACAAGTAATATTATTAAACGTTTTTTTTAATCAAGCTTTGACCAGTTGTAAATAAAAAAAGAAGATCCTATGGCCATCTTCCGGGCACCATGGTCAGACCAGCTCCATTGTACCATAATTCATCGTATTGTCACCGAAGATACATAAGTACTCCAAATTGATTCCAATCGGATATCGGGAAGTGGGTCTAATTTAGTTTGCAAGATTTAATTACAGATCGATAGAAAACGGGGCAATTGAAACTAAAATATAAGCTTGTAATTAAAATTGGAGAGAATCATTCGTGACGTCAACTTTCGCTCACAACAGCTCATTTGATGGTCACGTTTGTAATCGCCCGACTATATAATCATTTACCAACCGGCTTGCTTGTCAAATGCAAGCATAATAACAAATATTTCAAAGGTAAGTTTATTGTTATTTCTCGTGTTCTGTAGGTATCTCCCCGCAAAGAAACTTAATTTACAGAAACCTGAGAAAACGTTCTCGAGCTATGCAACAGGTTTTCAATTCCAGCTGAATATGAGCTTTTAATAAATCTGTAGTTTTAACTTTCTCTAGTTTCTACTATCTGTAGTTTCTAACTTATCTTTTTATGTATATTTTTTTATATATTATGCCAGTCATAATACAAATTGGCACTCGGACGTACTAATTTAGTTTAATTGATTTTTTTTTTTTTTTATTTGTGACAGACTAGTGTTTGACCACTATCTCACCTGATGGTAAGTGACGATATGATCGAAGCTGGTAAACACACTAGACCTGGAATACGCAGGCTCTCAAGGATAACTGCCGGAACACCAATTAAAATAATGCTATTTTAATCTGTATAGTGACATACTGAAACATACGCTAAAATGACAGATATGTAAATCTTCGATCGCATCGTCGCTTTTCATCAGGGGAGATAGTGATCTAAATAATAATTAAACGCAAGCAAAGCTTAAAAAAATCGACATTACCACTTTATCTTCGGAACCTTGATCAGATTTCACGTATTAAACACGCATTTTTAACAATAACTCAAAAACTAAAGATCAAATCTTGACCAAATTTAAATAGGACCACATGAAAAGCACCAGCTTTCAAATAAAAAATAATCATCTAAATTGGCGCACAAAGAAAGAAGTTATGAGCTAACTTTTGAAAACGAGAACATCGTCAATGTGGACTACATTGACGATGTTCTCGTAGAATACGCATTATTGAGTATAACTCTAAAATTACTTGCCAAATCCTGATGAAATTTTAGTCGGACCAATTGGAAAGCAACATCTATCACAAAACAAAAATTTCAACGTCGGTTCACGTGGAACGAAGCTATGAGGCATATAACACAAAAAAATTAAAATAAAAAAAGTATTAGGCAACATTAGCTTACAAAACGTTACGTCATGCAACAATTCTATATATATAATACCTTTTTACATGGTTGGCACCCAAAGAGGCATTCATGTGAGATTATGTCTCTTAATTACCAGATTCGCAGAAGTTTCTATTGGTATCACGGACGTAATTTAATATCGTGACTGAAGCCACCTCGATTATATCTGGCAAGAAACTCGGCGACGCATATTTTTCGTTTCTTTTTTCTAATGATATCTTATACTTACAAATACATATGAGTTATTTAGCAGTCGCCAAAAAGCGCTTGTTCAGTTTGCCTCCATGCATCCTTGTCATTAACATTACTTTGACCTAAGCTTTCCCAACTTTTAGAAATTCAGTTATAGTTTTAGGAATTTTGTCAGAACACCTAACCCCTTTTTTCTCTAAAAAGTTAACGTTTGACCACCCACTAACTGGTAACTACACCTCTTGTTATTGACAAAACGTAGCTAATATTTTCTACTACATAAATCCACAACCTCAAAAGCTTCTCCAAAAATTAATATCCAGCAGAAGTCTAAGTTCTGGGATGTCGCTAAGCTGAAGACGAATAACTTGGATTATGGCATCTCTTTACTGTAGAGGTGAATTTTCAGCGGCAAAATGTCGGCTAAGTTTGGTGACAGATGTGCAAGTTCAGTGTTGAATATATACCTCGCGGCTTTACCCGGGTTAATCGGGCAGAATCGGGATATAAAGTAGTTAAAATATACTTCGTTTGTAGGGCGGTTATTATTGCCGGCCTGGCTAGCTATACCAAAAAATCCTTTAATACTAAAAAGTATAATATATTTTCCGTTAGCTTAGTTTGTGTGTTCACACGTGAACACAAATTTTCTCTAGGGAGATTTCTTGTTGTGATTCTGTGTGTGGTCTACGGAACTGTTTAAATTCAAACTTCTGCAGTAAAAAATATGTCTATTTATGAATGATTATACACAAAAAAAATGAATTTTGCATGAATTCTCACTTGACCTATTTCATTCATGAATTCTAAAACTTTAACGAGTGTTTCTACTATCCTACTTGTACTAATATTATAAATTCAAAAGTTTGTGTGTGTAGGTGTGTTTGTAAGTATGTTTGTTCCCTCTTCACGCTTTAACGGCTGAACGGATTTGGATGAAATTTGGAATGTAATAGATTGTACCTAGGATTAACACATAGGCTACTTTTTAACTTTATAATAGCGGGCGAAGCCGCGGGGTACAGCTAGTACTTAATAACATTAAGTTTCTGTACTGTACAAACAATTCGTGCTCCCAGCCATATATTCTAAACGTAAACTTGAAACAACTTCCAACAGTTTTCGTAACGAAATTTTCTTTTATATAACTATTTATATAAGCAACATGTCCCAGTAAGTCGCCTAAGTTGCGAAGTTGTTAATAGCTCGATCCGCTAAGCTACCCGCCGCCCACAGGATTTGTTTGGACCAGCCGTCTGGGCTCAGTCGCTATTTTCTGTATAGTACAAAGTGGTAGAGCACAAGATAAATTACTATTTTATGCTTTATAGGTAATTTGACAACTATATCTATCTAAGCTATCAAAGCAAAGCTAAGACGGAAGATGTACATGCTTATTTAGAATAGAATATTTATTTATTGGGAAACTGTCATGATAACATTACAAGATGGAAATGCATTAGGTGAATACAGTTTACCCCTTACGGGTATCCAACACAAACATGGTAATAGTAAATTTACAATCAAATTATTTATGAATATTTAAGATACTTTTTTTAGAAGATACTTATTCACTCTTAACTTTAAGAATTCCAGATAATGCCGTTCAGGAAACAAACGCAGGCGCAATGAGTTCTACTCCTTTACTGTTTGGATGATCAACGTAAAAAAAAACGCTTGAAACGAGATGGAGGTATGTCAAGCATAAATGGATGACGTTAGAGTCTCTTGAATCTATTGACCGGCGAGCGATAAGACTCAGTTCAAACTGCAAAGTCTCGGTCACCCATGTATATGTCCTTCTAAAACTCGGGCCAATTGCCTATATTTCCTATAAATAAACTAAAACTATGTAGAGCAAAGTACTAAGTAACCTACAAGACATCGATCTTATAGGTAACTCAAGTGCTCAAGCCCACTACCAGTGGGTAGCGTTCCCATCATGCTGGCGGCATTGCCTCTCTGAATTGCAATGCTAATACGTTGAGCCAAATAAGTGCCAGCATTTTGATCACGTGTCGCTTCAACCAGGCGCTCTGATAGAATGTTTAAAATAGAATGAGCTCCCGGTCCCCACGGACCCAGTCTCCCAACACCAAACGGCTCAAATATGTAACCACTGCCAAGGTTTCCATATTTTCACCGTTTGCGCTGCTCTGCCGAAGTTGTCGCGACGCCAACCCCATTCTGAGTTTCAGGAAGGTAGTAAACCTATCGATATTCTATCGCTTACATTTTGGAGAGTGTGCTCAAGAGAGAAAATAAAACTATATACAGCAAAGAACTAAGTTACCTACAAGACATCGAGCTTATAGGTAACTCAAGTGCTCAAGCCCACTACCAGTGGGTAGCGCTCCCATCATGCTGGCGGCATTGCCTCTCTGAATTGCAAGGCTAAAAAATATAACTGACAATATTGAAAAATATGTTTGATGTTCTCTAATCTCAACATAACAAGTTATAAAGATACTCTCCTGCTTTTAAAACCGTTTAAACTTTACAAATAGTTGAACGGTTAGCTCCCCAGGTTTGAGCTCCCACAATAAACCCCCGAATAGATGTTTTACTCCCCAGGCAAGCACTAAAGCTAGTCTTTAGTTAGACCACGTACGGTGTTGAGCTCTTGCTCCTCAGTTAGCCTAGGTTTCCTAGCTTTTGGTATAAAATAAAACTCAGTGGAAAAGATTGATAATAGAGTCTGTTGAGATGAGTGACAATTTAACAATTTTAAAGAGAAGGTAGTAAACCCAACTCAATATTACAAGATAGCTATTTTTATTAATACCAGTTAATATCTCTCTTTTTTATGCTAGATAGGCATTTGACCGTAATGATGCGGCCGAAGATGGAACATGCTTGCCTTATCTTGGTATTCAATATTTTATATTTTTCGTGGTAGTAGGACATTTTCGCGAGCTCGCCTGGCTTGCTATTATATAGAAATACAGTCATCGTTCACCACATTTAAGTAAAAAAAATTGTCACCATAATCACTAAGAATGATGTTCCTTATAAACTAATCAATCCACGGCCACATCATCACTCAACATCAGGTGATATATAGGCCAAACGCTAGCCAATCAGATATAAAATCTAATAAGGTAGCGTTTGTATTACAAAGTTTGTTCTTATCTCACCCGAGTTACGTTACTATGTAATCCAGGGCGGTAAAAATATTTAAATACACACTGAGTATTGTAACTAAATCTAGTCCTACTATAATATTATAAATCAGAAAGTTTGTGTGTAAGTGTGCAAGTGTGTAAGTATGTTTGTTCCCTCTTCACGCTTTAACGGCTGAACGGATTTGGATGACATTTGGAATGTACATAGCTTATACCTAGGATTAACACATAGGCTACTTTTTGACTTGATAATAGCGGGCGAAGCCGCGGGGCACGGCTAGTATTCAATATTTTATCAAGCGAAGCGAAATCTCTAAGTTGACTTAACTCGCTCAGCACTTTGTCCGTCCGTGTGTCAGAGGTATCTAGGTCTAAACCATATAAGCGAATAACTTCAAACTCTCATAGAATATGAATACTAATTATAACATTATGTGTACATATAATTTTAGTCTCTGTAATATTTTTTGTAAATGAAATAAAATTAATATTATTATTATATGCAAAACTACGACCCAAGGCCAGAAATGACATTTAAAATTATATAAGTCAAAATATTAAGGGGGTTACCCTACATGTAAGTGGGGAGAAAAATATTTTTATATTTTTATCTACCCCTGAAGGGTATTGTTGAGAAGGGCTTGACAAGTAGAGTACGAAACTGGTATTAAAACATTTTATTTAAATATAACATTTTGGTAGGCCACCAAAGTCACTGTTTTAATTTATTTATTTATAAGGAAGACCAATAGCCGAAGCCAATTAATGGTCCTCACGGATAGAAACAATATATTTTACTAATTAACGCAAATATTACATTAACGCATCGATACACAAAGAAAAAATAGAAGAGACGTAACAAAATTTCGAAATTGAGTAAGTATACATCCAAACGAAGACAATAATCAGAATATTGTAAATAATTTAAACAATTGAGTCTAATTATCAAAGAAGTCGCTACTAAGCAGCCGCCTCGTCGAGTTCACGCTTGTGCAAATCAGGTCTAACGTAATATTATGTCTACATATATTATTAAAGTGTTTTAGACCTATATTTTCCGGGGTCTATTTAAAAAACGGTTATACATTTGAAACTGAAACTTACGTATAATATCCATTATGTCCTGTACTTAAACATAAAATACAGAAATCAAACAATTGTTACATAGAAAAGTTATAAGCAAGTATTCTATATGAGGCAAAATGTAGGCGCGAGATCTCAGTTCGGCGAGAACGTCTAGTATTTTATCCAAGTCATTACAACCTTCAGTAAACCTGCGAATTTATCTCCAAACGATAAAATTGATTAACGACTTACAAATCAATTCTATCTGCTATCTATCCGGGGTACTAAAATGTCTCCTCCAGCGATTCCTCAAGATTCATTGCAAGCCATTTGTAAGTCAGCGTTTGAGAAGGATTTCTTAGCGCTCTCTTTTAGAATTAGGTCAGTTAGGGGCATGTAGGACAATCGTCGGAGTCCGCGTCTTTTTGTGTTAAAATACTTTATTTAGGAGGGAGATACCAGAATGTCTCCTCAAACGCGCTTTTTTGTAACTGTTTTATTCGAAAATCACGAAAAAATCTGAAAAAAAAATGGACGGTATCTTTATAATATGATAAATGAGTGATTCCTTCTCAGAATATTCATAACATTTAAATATGTAAAAGAAAAAATATCTTATCACATGCAAATTAGATTTTTTTTTCTTTTTGAAAAAATTTTGATCCATGATTTTATATCAGAACCCTGAAAGTTAAATCATATATGTATACTTTTTTTTATGCTTGATAGGCAAGCATTTGAAAAAAATAATATAGCATTTCAAAAAACTTATAAGACAAATGATTTCTTCAGCTTATCAAAATTTTTTTGAGGCGCATTTTTAAGAAATTTTAATAAAACCATAAAAAATCAAAGATTGCGTGACCTTGCGTTACTGCCGTAATATAGGTAAGTTATACAATATGCACCTTTATGTGCAAAAGCTTTGGAGGGAAAATTAGCTGTGTTTAAAAAAGGTGTTCGAATGGACGTATACCTGCAACTAAAAATTACCTTTTTATAAAGAGAAGAAAGAAATCCACCAGTATATTTAGCAGCAAAGGGGTAGCCTGTTTCCACGTCACCAATTATCGGAAAGGAGAACGCACGATAAGATGGAAAAACTCCCGATGAATTAGGGAAATAAAATACCTCTTGCGGATCACAAGTGTAAAAGTAATAGTAGGGCTGAAATTAACCTTGTCAAACGGTTACGATCGACTAGGTGGACCACGCTAGTAGCTAGTATGGGTAAGACTGGTTGGGCGTGCGAAACGCCCAGTGTAATTACGTGGCATAAAAAACATGAGTATGGTCACAAGGGAAGCAATAAATTACACTTCCGTGAACGCAGGACTTAGTTGTTCAAAGTTTTTGTAGCATAGAGCATGACATATAAAACAAGTGATACTTTAAAAGCTGTAAATAAGAAGCTATATAACCAGAACTTGTTACCACGACGACTTAAACGAGCCCAAACTCGATGAGTTTATCTTGTTTAGTTCAGAAGTTCCTATGGCCATCTTCCGTCTCCATCATCGGACCAGCTCTATGGTACCATATCCTTATATTGTCACCGAAGATACATAAGTACACCAAATTTTAGACCAATCGGGTATCGGGAAGTGGGTCTAAATTAGCTCGGAAATTTGATTATAGACCGACAGATAACACGACAGGTGAAATTAAATAAAACTTGTAAAAAACAAAATAATTGTAGTGATGTGCCAACATTTAGGTATTATCTAAATCAAAGTAAACGGTCAACTTTAGGGATAAGGTCCCAAAACCTCTTAAATCTCAAATCCTTAAAAATTCCGAACAACGAACTTTCGAGAGTTTTCAACATCGATCCGGTTTGGGCTCACATTTTGAGGTAAAGGTCGAAATAGGCTGAAACTAAACAAGACTTCTTTTTTTAAATTTTAATGATATTTAGGTTAGATAGGGTAATCTACCGGGGATACTTATGTTAAAAAAGCCAATCATCGAAACCTTACATCAAATATTGACGAAGTTTTCATTGAACGACGCTATCTACTTTCTCAACCAAAAGAGTGTCATGCAAATAACGATCGATACAAATTGCTACAGTTTCACCAACTCGGCACACGTGTCTGCAGATCCACGTGTCCAGGTGGTACTCACAGCCCCACACTAAGTTCATAGACTTGTATCGTGGGTGCCGGAAACATTCACATCACACACACATTACACCCAGAACCAGAAGCACAAATATCCCTTGGGAAGGAATTTGTGCTCCTGTCGGGAATTGAACCCAGCACTCACGGCGCAGAGGGCGGACACCTATCCACTGCGCCAACTTGGTCGTCAAAAAAATATAAGGTTTCTTGGTTACTTGTGGCGAACTTGTAAGCAGTCCTAGTGTTAGAACTCGAGGACAGTCTTAGTAGGCAGTAGACTAGTGCTATAGGCAATCATTAAAACAAAACAACTTTACCTTTTTCTACTATTTTCTTACATCTATTCGTTTATCTCGTTTTCTCGTTAGCCCTAAACACTCTAAAACTGAAGTTAAACTCAACTCGAACTACTCAACTCGCCTCTGTCCGGGAACTAATCCAAGAACAATTATAGACAAAGTAAATATACCTAATTAGCACACCTTAGGGAAGTTTAGGGTCGCAGCCCTGTAATGTGTGGAAACTGTGGAGTAAAAACAGTAATGTGTGCTGGAACATTGTAATGAAGGGTGCTCAAAAGTGTGTAGATCGAGTCCTATGAGATGTAACATTGCTTCAGCAAGTGTCACTCTTGCTACTTGCTTAAAATAGATTCTTGCTAATGAATCCTACTAATATTATAAATCCGAAAGTTTTTGTGTAAGTATGTTTGTTTCCTCTTCACACTTTAAGAAAACACGTAAATCAAACAAGTTATTATGATTTCATTACAAGCATTTGAGTAGCTATTGATCTGTATACGCTACATATGCAAATCATTAGCCAGGCTATGTTGTATGCCGTATACGTTTGGTGACGATGTCACAAAAATATTTGTATTTCGAAAAATAGCCTAAATCTCAAAATAAACGAGCGAATACAGAATTTACAATATTTATTTTATGCGCCCTGTATTATTTGTTACTGATGTTGCTTTAACGAATGTAAATGGATCTGTGTCACGTATTTTTTAAGCTCTACTTTTATACATATCCTTTGTGATCTATACTGATGATATTTTACAGGCACAAAGGCAGAATTAAAAATATATATATTGAAAATGACACATTTTGTATGCATTGAAACATAATCCGATGACGTTATTTACGTTACAGAGAGACGAGATGAACGAAAGGCTCGTGCCGGTTATCTTTAAACCTTTCCCTTTAAAAAATAAGGAAATTTCATAAAAATTTAATTCGATAAGGCAAGCTGTAAATTACAACATACAATACATAAAGTTTAATTTATAACTACAGTTTCAATTAAAAAAAAAATATGCTAGCATTTCACCACTATCTGACTTGATGATAAGTGATGATGTGGCCGAAAATGTCGCAATCTCAATTTAAATTACAATTCACTCATTTAATTTTATCCCATCTATTACTAAAATAACTGCCTACCATAAATAGTGATAAAGTGTGTAAAGACATGTCAGTTTCCATTCTGTCTCTACAGTGACATATTTTTTTTGATTAGGGTAATATGATATTAATTTCAGAACGTAATTCAATTATTTAACTTAATTTATATAATTTGAATCATTTATGAAATGGACAAAGTTTTGATCGCCTGATCGACGAGACTGACATTTTTTAAAGGCAGCTTGAACCTAGAAGCATGTAACATGCCCGAAACTAGTCAGACGCAAGCCACATCTCTAGAGTTTTGATAACACAAGAGATAGCTAAAATATAGTTCAGGTGTATCTAAGTTTAAGAAGAAATGTCAATTTTATTTTTATGGCCCTGGATTTGCCCGGGTTGACCACTTTAGAGTATCTAATGTTTTTAAGACGTATATACGATATATATCTAGGACTTTTTTTTTAGATCGCGCTATCTCATTTTATTAAGGAAAATGAGCTAGAGACAGTTGAGGTAAAATTTTGCCGATAAAACATGTGATTATATTCTAGTCGAAAAGTGATTGTCGATATACTCGTTGGTGGGCTGGTTTTGCAAATAGATAATTTAAAAAAGTTTTTTAAATTTTCTGGCGGATATTATACTACTTATTTTTGTAATGAGAGCCTATACGCATTTTTGAACAATCTTCGTGCAAAATTTCATCAAACTCTGTTTAGCTTTTACGACGAGAAGAATGTCAACAAATAATCGGACAACGTTTTCCTTCAATAATTGGTAAGGATTGGCAGGGATTGGGATTTTTACGTTTTCTATGGCATTAAATGTATCTGAAAACGAATACTCCCTAGGAGTATGTTTTCTAAATCCACTACACCCAAAGGTTGTCTGGCAGAGATCGCTGTTAGCGATAAGACTGTCGATTGTACACTTTAATTTGGATGCTCTTAATAATGCTTATGTAAGGTGTGGTATCTTTATTATTACGATTATTATTTATGCTATAAACACATCTAAATATTACACTCTTCATCTTAGCCAACCACTTCTCCTTCTGTGACACTGTGAACTGTGACAATCATTTTAGCTAAAATTACTCCAAACAGAAAACAACAAACTTTTAACTTATAATTATTTTCTATAATTTTTTACTAATTTACTTATTAGTTTTTATAAAACCTATAATTATTTGTAAAAGGTATGTTATTCAAAACAAAGTTTTGTGAATTCCCTTACTGTGTACATTTTACTGTGTCATGTAGGGTGTCTCTAAGGGTAGGATTAGGGGTGATACATCCCGGACACGCTGTAATCGTCCCTAATTGGCCGGGGTGTAAACTTGGCTAATTTTTCAAATCCTTGCGTGTTTGTAAAGTTGAAGGAGATTAGAAGGGGTTGGGGATTTCACCCGCTTTTCGAGCTATTTATAATGTTGGATGCTAGCACCGGTACTTTTTGCAACGAAAACCGTCGTGCTCACAATATTTGTACTGAAGTACTTTTTGCAACGAACACTGAAATATAATTATATATACAGATGGGAACAACTTTTATGATCGGTTAATGTGAAAATCCGATACTATGATCCGTTGGGAAGCACCCATTTAATCGAATAGGAAAGGAAAAATCCAAAACCAAAATGAATATTTTTAGGATTTGTGTCATAACATAAACCTGAATGCTTTCACAATCACAGCCCCACACTAAGTTCTCTGACTTGTGTCGTGGGTTCCGAAAATATTCACACCACACATGCATGTAGGCAAACTGCACAAGCGCTTTGTAGCGACAACATAATATAGATACACCTAGTTTGATATAGTTATGTATAAGAAATTAAGAATGATATAAAAAAAATGATTAAAATAAATGCGCCGACGAGTTGGTTCTTCTCGAAATGGCTGTAATTTTGCGAATCTGGCTGTAGAGTCATTAAATTTCATGAGTGCCTCTTTGGGGCCCATGTGAATAAGCGATTTTGAATTTGACTTTTGACACACACAATCAGTACAATGTTACAACGTTACAATACACATTTTTCAGCACGACATTTTTGTTTGCTTTTAAGTGTTTGCCTGTGTAATGTAATTAATTAATGATGATGATGAAAAATAGTTTTGTTAATAAATTGAAATAATTTTGTAGTCTTATTATATTCTTTTGTGCATTTATCTAGTACCTGAGACTTGATATACAACGCGCCCAAGGCGCGCGCCCGCCCTGCGCTCTGCACGCGCGCCCTGTACGCGCGCCTCGGTTCCATATAAATACACGCGATAGGGCGCGCTTAGTTTATTTTGTTACACTAGAGTCTACAAAAACATGCAGCGCGGGGAGAAGCGTCGCGGGCGCGCATTCGCCACTCCGCCATGCGCCTTGGCCGCTTTGTATATCAAGTCCCCAAGACAACGACTTCCAGCTGAAATAACGAAATAAGTTATTTTTGCTACATATTGTCAGTTTTTTCACTAAGCAAACGTCTTTTTTCACCGCATTTCTCCACAATGTACTTGAAGTTTCAGACCCCAGGCTCATCCAATCAATGTTGGCTCATTTCTCGCAATGATTGCCCATGATTGGATTGTCCAGTTGCGCGAGTAAACTCGTTACGTGAGCGTTGGCCAGAGATTGGACGAGAAGTACAATGTTTCTTAGAAACTACATTTCAATGTATATTTTAGCTGTATAGAATTTAAGTAAGGGACTTTGAAATTCTGACCCACAACCTTTTTCTGTGATGAAAAGTTTCACTTATGTGTACTGTTTTTTTATAAATAAAAGCTTTCACACACACAACCCCACTCTAAGTTCGATGAAATCATTCGTTTGTGCCGGAAACATTTACATGACCCACACAATCACATCCAGAACCAGAAATTCAAATTTTCCTTGGGGAGCAAACTTGTGTTCCCACCGTGAATCCGATGCCTGCTACTCAGAAAGCGGTTGCGCATCCGGTTTTCTAACTAAGGCAACGGACAGTACGGTAATATAACTAGTCTATTTTGAAAAAGAAGGCAAAATTACTTTTCGAAGCACTTGTTTTTTTTTTTTTTGAGATACATACATACAAAGTACAGGCCTACATACAAAGTACGTATGTAGTTAGTTTATTATTGGCTTGTAATTGTATTACATAATATCGTACTTCCGAAATGGACAAACTGTTGGTATAAAATAATTATTGTAGCACCCACTAAGTACAGAATTATACACAATAAAATGATTCTTATTCTTATTCAAAAATATATAAATAATACATTTACACTCAAAAACTTCACGCTAAGAACGAAGTCTTGTATAGTTGATCTAGGAAACATATATTGACAGTGAAATATGAATTGAATGAGAATAATGTCGTTTAGCAGTGACATGATTGAAGATTTTTTAAAATTTTCTTGTTCCTGTAATAAGGTATTTATAGTTGTCCCTTAGTTCTTACGTAAGTAACAAGTGACAACTATAACTTATTATCTATCCTACTAATATTATAAATCCGAAAGTTTGTGTGTAAGTGTGTAAGTATGTTTGTTCCCTCTTCACGCTTTGACGGCTGAACGGATTTGGATGAAATTTGGAATGTACATAGATTATACCTAGGATTAACACATAGGCTACTTTTTAACTTGATATTAGCGGGCGAAGCCGCGGGGAACGGCTAGTCAGAAATAAAAATACGTGTACATACTCGTATTTTTATTTCTGATAGGCGATGTGATAGACCACTTCCTAAGATGACGGTAAGAGTTGTCTTCAAAAATACTTGTTTACATCTGACAATATACGTTTCGTCCATTAGTTAGCTATTTCTGACGTCCGACGCACTCTAACTATTAACCACACATTGTAGACGAGAAGAGACATTGTAAAGAGAGAGAAAACAAGATCTTATATTCATAGATTCATAGATGAATGTTGAGAACTTAAGGAGTTATATTATAAGCGCTTAATAACAATCCAATTCGATTTTACGGGTATGATGTTTGTATGCAGAAGTCCCCAAGATTTCAACACCATTAATATCGCAAACAAGTTTGCAGTTCAACTCAAACTTACTTGGACAATCAAATCTAATAAAATGACGTATCTAACGTAACTTTTCTGTAAGCCTAGGCTAGTCTATTGTCCGTCACCCAATCTCCGCCCTATCTCCAATAACGAAGTTTGCGCGAAGTGGACGATCCAATCACGAACTGTTGAGCAATCGACGAGATGTGATGGGAACAAATTTATAGAAGAGTAAACAGTTTGAGAACTTTTATATTTTCATTCTAAACTAGCCGCGCCCAACTTTAGGTAAGTCCCATACCCGCAGGAATTCCGAGATAAAAACCTTGTTTATCCATCAAAATTGGTCCAGCCGTTTGAGGGTGAAGAAGTAACAAATATTCAAACACACTCACAAACTTTCGCTTACAATATTAGTGTGATATGATAGCTATTTAATCACTATCTAACCTAAAAGAAAGTGATGATGCGGCCTGCGGATTTGGTAAATTAGTGCTACATGACTTATGAGTAATCGGCTTTAATACAAATTTCAATTCTACACAAAATTTGCTACGAACTCAAGCCATCTCTTTATTTAAATTGAATTAAAAATATATACGGGGTAATGCAACAAACCGTCATCAAGTTTTATGTAAAAGGCTTTTTCATTCACGGTTTTCTTCAGATAAACCATCAGACCAAACTCTTTAGAGGCATTAAACGCGAACACACATATAACATGCAAATTAATCTGTTTAAATATATAGGAAACATTACAATAACTCTTAACACCAAAACACCCTCTTATCTTTGCCTACAATTAAACATGTAAAAGAAACTATACATCATAGAAACAAAGACCGAAATCCTTTTCACTTCAAGTCAACAAAGGCTGGATTATTCCGCAAGGCTCTATTGTGTGACGTCACAATAGAATGATGACGTCACGCTCTCCATCCTTAATGAAGATATGACATAAAAGAAAGAAAATGCTTTTTTTGGGGTATATCAGGGTGAGAAAGAATGTTAATAATTGCGTTATCTACAATTAAGATGGTGGAAGATTCCCTCTGAAGTTATAAGGGGGTGATATTGAAGCCAAGTAGGAGTACCTAACATGTTATAATTTTTATCAAGCACACAATCGTAATACAGTTATTGCGTTAATATTAATAATGAAACAGATATTATACGTATTATCTATAGCTTTATATTGAAAATAGTTATTTCCTAGACAAAAATATTTTATACACATTTTCTTTTTAGTAACGTTACATTTTATTTGAATAAAATAATTATCATCAATTAATTTTTCTTCAGAAAAACACATTATGGGTTAGTAGGGTTAATTATAGCAAATATTATACAAATTTACTAGTTTTGGACATGTATAATTTTTTCTAACTTTTTAACTTAGGTTCAATGGTAAATTTGCAAAGCAAAATCTTAAAATGGTTTGTTATTTGGTACTTCTGTGGCTCAACGTATTAGCATTGCAATTCAGAGGAGGCAATATCGCCAGCATGATGGGAACGCTACCCACTGGTAGTGGGCTTGAGCACTTGAGTTACCTATAAGCTCGATGGCTTGTATGTAACTTGGGTCTTTGCTGTATAGTTAGATGTATATAACTTTAGTTTAGTTTTAGGAAATATAGGCAATTGGTACGTACGTAGAAGCATGGCTAAAAAAAATGTAATTTGCTAAGAATTTACTTTCATCAAAGCGCAGTATTTTAAACCGTCATCTCCACCACAAAATTCATTGGTTCGGAAAAACGTACTCAGCTGAAAGTGTATCCAAAATAAAGGCTTTTTATTCACTATTTAGTGAGATGAAAGAGAGAAGAAATCAAATTGAATTTTACGATGGTTCCCTAAAAGTAAAATGGTTCCGCGGAGGGTCTTCCCGTTCCGCGAAATCTGTAACGAAATTAGGTTGGATCACAAATGCCCGATCGTTTTAGAAACAGTGTATTCGACCGACTTCAACATTGCAGTATGTTTTAAATTTTTGGAAGGTTTTTTATCCGACAAAGGGTGTAAATAATTAAACGCAAACAAAGCTTTAAAAAACCGACTTCAACGCTTATATTTTGGTTTCACTGGATCCACTTCGACAACATTTATATGGGACCACCTCTAATCTACCAAAAAAAATATCATCAAAATCGATTCATAATTGGCGGAGATATCGCGTAACATAAAAAAAAAACATACAGTCGAATTGAGAATCTCCTTTTTGGAGTCGGTTGAAAAAGTAATAACATAAGCAGCCGTCAAAATGTAGAACAAAGCAAAATAGAGGTTTATTTGTAATCATTTACATAAAAACACCAACGCTTTCCCACTCATACTGGGTGCCGGAAACATTCAAATCACACACACAATCACAAACAGGGGGTAAAACTTGTGTTTTCGGAATCAAACCCTACAACAACATAAGATATGACAAAAAATAACACTCACCCAACTAAGTTCAACGGGCAGTTCATTATTGCAATACATGGTGCAGTTTTCATATATTAAGTGTTTCAAGCTTGTTAAAAAATAGAATCAGCGTGTCTGTTGTACTCACTAACATATAATTATGTAGTGCACTGGACATGCTATTAACGAATGTGGTAATTAGATTAACACATTGATTCCAAATGAAACCAATGTATCAAAATTGCAGTCGAATCATTTAACTTTATGTTTAACTAGGTGTCCCGGCGACCTTCGTTCCGCCTAACAGTCAATGAATGTGCATGTTTAGGAAGCCATACCCGGCATGTTATACAATGCCACGTGACTATATTATTGCCTCCTTCATTTTTATTTGCCTAGTACTTTACCAAATCCGAGTGACGTATGAGAAAATGTAAAGCATGTCGATATGTAAAAAAACGTTGCTTAAAAGTATCCTATGTCCGTCTCCTGGTTCTTAGCTACCTCTCCACCAATTTTCAGCAAAATTTGTTCAGCCGTTCTTGAGTTATAAATAGTGTAACTAACACGACTTTCTTTTATATTATATTATATAGATTTTGTCCTCTAGTCGCCCTTTGGCACATAAAAAAGCTAAAAATCACAAAATGGCGATACACCTCCCGTCTAACCAGCCGGCATCACTTATTCATAAACTTAATAACTTCAAGGAGTCTTCAACTTCATCACATTTTAATAACAAGTTTCCCAACTGCAACGTTCAGTGTAAAATTAATCTACCACGTTTCTAACCTGCAGCTTTAAGGCTATATTAAAAAGGAGAGGTGTAAAATTGGACGCCTGGCTCAAGTTATTATAGTAGAAAGCTTGAGATGCTTTTAAGATTATTTATAGATGTTGTGGTGGTTTTATAAAAAAAACATAAGTATGAAAATACCTCCGTCAAATTATTTTTGTATCTCTGATAGTTAGTGTTTCACTACTTTATCACCTGTTAGTAAGAAATGATGTTGCTTTTTTATGCTAGATAGGCAAACATTTCACCATTGTCCTGAAATGGAACCTTTTTGCCTAGAAGATATCTATTCACTCTAGACTTGAAGACTCTCAGATCATACCGTTCGGGGAATAGAAGCTAAGGTAATGAGTTTCATTCCATCGCTTTACGGATGATGAACGTAGAAACAAGACCATTGGAGCAATAGAGGATGAGGGTTGCATACACACGCTAGGATTTTAAAATGACTGGCTATCAAAAATGAATGACGTATCACTTTGCGACAGATTTATAAACGACTAGCTGCGCCCCGCGGTTTCACCCGCGTTGATAATGATGAAAAGTGATGATGATGATGATGATGAAAAATAGATGTTGGCCGATTCTCATAGATACCGGATAAGCACAAAAAATTTCATCAAAATCGGTCAAGCCGTTTCGGAGGAGTATGGCAACGAAAACTGTGACACGAGAATTTTATATATTAGATATTGATTACTACGACTGTCATCCCAGCACGAGAAAATGCTCTACAACCAAAGATTTTATCGCAATGCTTCCTTAACCAAAAATTCAAGTCTGTCAAAGGATTCGTAACTACAACCACACCATCAGGAGACGGTTATTATCATTTATATCCCGTGCTAGCACCAAGTCTTCCTATAATTAGTAGTGGGTACTTAAATATCTTCCAGTAAAGTGGTGATATGGGTAGATTTTAACCTGGTCATGTCTTTAACAGTGTTGTGAGGCGCTAGTATCAAAATTTTACGAGAAAAAGCTGCTGACTTGTTAGGGTTACAAACTACATGTTACTCCGTTCCAGTTGGTTTTCATCTCCGGTCTAAGTCAACATCTGAGAGTATAAATCACGTATGATTTGTACGAAGTTTCACTTTGAAACGTAGTAACGAGAACTGCTATGATTTATACGTTCAGTGTCGTTAACATCTGATTGAAATGAGATTTATTTCTGCGTAGCAATGCGCGTAGCTTTATAATGAATGTTCGTAGCTTCGTAGCTATTCGTAGCCCTATATTTCATAACTGTTTCGTAGCAGCATGATTTTGAACATTTTCATCAATCGTGTCAAAGAAACACGATTGATGTATATTTTATGTTTGAAACACGCGAAATGTAGCAAAAAATCTGAGAGATTTAAAGTCTTATCTCAAGGAACTTACTAAAAGAAGTTTCGTTATTAGCAAATTTATTTTAATTATTTAAATATGTAGAAATATATCAAGACGATTTAGTGTTCTGGCCTAGATCACGAAAAAAATTTAAGTTTTCTAAAATGTGTGTTTAAGTATTTTACTTTTTTATTCCACAAACTTAAGTGCTAAAGCTTTTATTCGTTTTACATTTTCAAGAATTGAATACTAAAGTACCCAAATTTACAAAATCTAGACTAGACTGAGAGCCAGATGAACCGATCAAATATTAACTCGTATCATAATCAAAATGCTTTGTGAAGACTTTTTATAAGAGTTTACATAGCAGAATCGTGTGGAGGTAGATTTCGTTTTGTTGGACGTTTGGTAAATATTTTCTCGAAGAATTAAACATTAAAGTACATTAAAGTTTTTTGTGTTGTAAAAGTCACTTGTAATATCCAAAGAGGAGTTTTGCCGCGAAAGTAAAAAAAATTTGATAATGATTTTGAATAATTTTCGAAAACTTATGATTCTTTGAGTGTTAATGTGTAATAATGGTGGATTATTAACCGTTAAAACTTCGTAAATCTGCATATGTGTAAGCAAATCACACAAAGTTGAAAAACGTAATTTTCGTAGGGCATGACTTAACTTGACTTCTTTTATTTGACTGACTTGTGACTAGTACTTTTGAAAGAAAATACACTCGAAATATATTATAACTTGACACTGACTAAATGCACAAGATAGCGAAGCTAAAATTTAAAGAAAAATATCCTACGAGTGAATATGTAAGTTTTTCTAGAAAACATTATTAAATGACTCCCAGATCATACTTCTATCTAGTCTTATCTAGGAAACAAAGAAGCGGACAATGATTGAATGATTTTGATTAAATACATTTTAACTATGTTTCGTTACATAGTAGTTCATTGCATAATGCTTTTTCGGGTTTTTTAAGTGGCGATGGATTAATTTACCATTTAGCTTTTCTCTAACAATTTGTAATAAACAATTTTTAGTTGCCCGAAAAACACACTTTGTTTTCTAGATTAATAATGCAATTTTTTTAAAGCTATAGTAGTATATTGAGATAGGAAAAATTATTGCTTGAGGCGGTGATTGAACCTGGCCCGGTGTCATGCTCTATACCGCTGAGCTACTCAAGCCCTGCCTGAAGCAAATAAATTAGCCTGTCCTTATTATTAACTTATCCTTCTATAATTTACTACTTTTATAGTTCTTCCTAGCATTTATATAGCATTAGATATAAGCAAAAATCAATTTTAGAGCTGCCTAATTGGAAAATGATCTATATAATCACTCCTCAGTAAAATCTACCAAAATATTTGAAGGTCCCAGCTGAAATGCCCATCGAAGTCAATTTAAATTAATGGCCTATATTTGATGGCGATCCCGAAAAAGGTTTTTGAATTTTTCACGAGAAAGAACCTCTTTGATGATAACTTATTATTTGAATTTTTCATCGCCCTAATGTTTCGTTATTTCGGAGTTTAATTAAGTAATTAAAATGGAAATATTCGCCTAAGTGTTTGGTTATCTAATTAAGAGGTTGATCAAAGCTATTGTCTATTTGTTATTATTTCCGAAAGTGCTTTAATTTCTTGCTTTTTTCTTTGAAAATATTTCAAATCTGCAAATCTTCTTACTGAGAAGATAATGTAGTCTAGATTCTGTTTCAACACGCAAGATTGTTTAAGAAAAATGTAGTAGATCATATCTTGTTATCAGTTTAAGCCTAGCATCGTTGTCATTGTTGGTTAAGTGCTAGCCTATCAAATATAGCAAAAAAAAATGTATCATATATTTCCGGTAGAGGAGCCTTTTTAAAATTTAAATTTATTAAAGTTAGGTCTGCCACAGTTGTGAGTCCTAGGACAACTGTCGTTGCTATGTCAGATGTCATCAGGCGACTTGAAAAAATCTGCCACTAGGACTGCCCACTATACCGTGCAACAAACAAGCAATTGTTCAATTGCTTGTTTAAAAAGAAATTATTTGCGAAATTGTACTCAAACAAAATCTACACAACTACATAGGTGGCAGGGTGAATGCGAGATTAATTGGTCCCGACCGACGGGCGCTCGCCGCTGCGGCCCGTTGCCAACAGTCGGTAGTTTCCGAGTGTTTCCATTGTTATTCCTTTTTGTAAATTGATTGCGTTCCTATATTATCTCGCAACATTCCATAGAATAAAAAGCTATAAAACTAGTTTTTATAGCTGTAAAAAATTCCCCGCGGGAACACAAGTTTTCTCCTTTGTATTTCTGGTACTGGTTGTGATTGTACATGCGATATGTTTCCGGCACCCACGACACAAATCATCAAACTTTGTGTGGGGCTGTGAGTATGAAATTGTTTATATTATGTTTATGTTTTTGGCTATGAGGGCAAGGTAGAGTAAACTCAAACATATCTTTTATTATGAGCCCATTCTATTTCCACTGCTGCAACTCAATGTCTCACCTCCAAACATAACAATCCAGCAAATTCATATATATATATAACCAACACTTTTCACATACAGCCCCGATAACAAGGTTGCAGTCAGCACGGAAGCGGTAGGACGATCGCGAGATTAATTGCCCTCCCGACGGTTTGTTCCGATTCATTGGCGCTAGTTCCGTGTTGAAGGATTTACAATGGAGTTTACGGAACTATGTGGAATTGGGTAGATTTAAGTGTAGAGAAGTATTGACCAAAAACTAGAACGTAAATTTTCATTAAATTAATTCTAGGAATGCCTATAGTAGGATTACAGTTTTATGTTTGTGTGATTTTAAAAATAATATGTTTTTATTTAAGAAAATCATGCAAGTGCCTAAATGTATTTGATACAAGTATATACAAGTAATTCTTGTTTAAAATACACTTTTGTTAGTTGCGCTAAATATGAAGGGCCACTTGGTTTCTGAAGAAGGTGCGTTATACTTTAAACAGAGAGATTGAAGGTCTGCATGATGATGAAGGTCTAAAGTTAGTGGCAATTGCCACTAACTTGACAAATACACAAAGTTTGCGGTGCCAAAATTATAAAAAAAGTCAGTGACTCTTGTTTAGTAGCAAATATAAAATGTTAAATGAACTGTTGAATAGTTCTACTCTCTTACTCTATCAGATTAACTCTATGGTCAAAAAATATTATTTGACTGAAATTCGACATCAAGATTGTAAATCGAAGTTCGAAGTAAATTAACATCAAAATATATTATTTACGTAAATAGTTTCTTAATTACAATAAGGCGAAGCAAATTTAAGGTGTGTAAAACTAAGACCAGAAAAAATTAGGGCTCTTCGACTTTAAAAAAATAAGTGCCTGCAATGAATGTAACAATTTCATTTTTATGTTTCATGTTTTATATAGCTTTTTTTAATTTTGCGATCTAATAAACGGTAAAGTGACAATGCGTTCGGAGATTATCCCTGCATAGCTATTCACTCTTCTCTCATATTAAAGTATAATCCCTTGTTTTAATCATTTGTGTCATATAAGACAAGTAAGCATAATTCCAAGGAGGTTGAAATACGTACGTAGTTACACATTATTGCCTACTGTAATACATCAATTGGTATTTTGAACTAAAAGTGAAGGATCAAGGGCATAAAATGATGAATATTTGTGAGATTAAAGGATTTATTGGAGCTAAATTTTTATACACGACTAATAGCGACAATAGTTCCGGAGCAAGAGTGAGAGAGCAAGCGTAAGAAGGTGATAGCAACATAGTTGACATTTCATTTGACATATTTTCTTGAGTTTAAAAATAAAATTGTATCTATTAGTTGACAAATCACATGACCAAAATGCTGGTTTGTATTTGCTATACAGCGTGGTAATGCAGCAAGCATTTTGGGAACTTTGCCGAACATTAAATATCGTCTAAATCATCTTTAACCTTTCTTTTTATAACTTGTATCTTATTATGTATATCTATATTATATCAATTAGTTTACGTAGCACTATATCACAATAAAAAGTCCTTGATACAACAATTTTTGGTTACTAAAGCTAAAAATCCCCAGATCGTATAATATACGAACCAACTATGTACTTAATCTAATATTGGGTGACCTGGAAAACTAGGTTACACATTTTGTTCTAGTATCCAACTTGAATGTTGGCTTTGAGCCAATAACGAGATCGATTTACGTATTATATTGAACAAAAGGTGTAGAAACTAACATTTGCTAAACAAAAGAATAAAATGTGTTAAGACGGCTGTCCTTATAATTTGAACGCAAGCAAAGCTTAAAAAACTGACTTCACCGCTTTATTTTCGGAACCCTTGATCAAATTAAATGAATTAATATGCAATATTGAGGATATCGGTCAGATCTTAGTCAAACTTAAATGAGACCACATGAAAAGTACTAGGTTAGTTGAAGTAGAACTAGAGTAGAACTAGAAGTTGTGAGGTAGCACAAATAAAAAAAAATACAGTTGAATTGAGGCACCTCCTCTTTTTGTGAAGTCGGTTAAAAATAAATAAAATACGTTTAAGGTAAAGGTGGTTTTGACGCGATATGACCAATTATTTTATTTACCAATCACACATATACGTAATGTGAAATTACAGGTCATTAAGAGACTTAACATTTAATATTTGAGGGTTCTGAGCGCAGTGTTTTGCCGCGCAGGATTTTTTTACTATTGATGTTCAAACTCTGGGTGAACTGTAAATAGCAAGCGTGACTCTTACCGACAGGCTAGTTGCTTGCTAGTCTGTTCTCTCAATTACATAAACAAATCCCATTCGTAGAATAACCAATACGCACTATACGCTCATCAAATACGCATTTCATTCTGACGCATTATTACCGAATCAATAATTGATTAATTACGTATAATACTCAGTATAAATAGCAGTTAGAATAGAATAGAATATTGTTTTATAACGTAAACTGTGTACATTAAATGGAAAAAGAAATGTATAAAGGAACAATAGTTTCACCATTTCGGGTGTACAATTTATAGTTATTTGTTTAGAGGACACATTTTGAATACAGATATGGCATAAACATACTGAGACAATTTTGAATTCGTATTACAAATATTTGTTTATTTGTTTCTTATATGTTACCTTTGAGAGTTTGTTTGTGCCAATATAACACCACAACCGTGATTTTCTTCGTGATGAGTTTCCTTATGAATCCATGCTAGATTTATCGTATAAAGAATAACAACTCTTCCATGGAACTACTGGAAAATACAATTGCAGTATACAATCATGGAACTAGCGTTTTGACATTTGTATTACAGGACGAACTTCTGATTTGATATTGTATAATTATCATTTTTTATTAATATAATTTGTATCATCTTATTGTCATTGTTATATTCTATTTTATTTTTATTTAATTGTATTAATTTGATTTCGATAATGTAATTAGTGTTAGCCGTTTTAATTGAAATAAACAAATTGAAATTGAAAAAAATTGTTACGGTGCTCTGGAACTACTGTGAGAAAAAATCTCAGCACACCCATCATGGAACTATCTAATTGAACCATTGTGACCGTCCGCTTGACTGAGATTGAACGTACTTTAAAATAATTGTTGAATTCACTAAAAGCTGGTTCATTGATCGACATGGGCACCACGTGCAGGGGAAGTAGCCTAGGACGAGTACCGCCATTAACTTCCTTTAGTTTCAAGAAAATTCACATTTCATTCATATTCTTCCACAGAATTGTCCCATCAGGCGTTTTTATTTTCCAAATAGATGGCTTTTCTAAAACCCATTTATCTTTTCTCAAAGCGATTTAAGCCGACTGTCACGTATAAAATGCTAACAATACGTTATTTATTTCACTGTATTTACCAGCATTTACCGTAAAAGCACAATTTACTCTACAACTGGGTTGTCATTATGTGCCAGACGTCTTAAGTTGTCAATTCAAGCAAATATTTACCCAAATACAGAGTTTATAAGCTCCTATAATGATGTTTGAAATACGAATTGTGAGTTCTAAGCTTGAATTTGTTGATATCATTATTAGATTGGTTGGCGTATGGGCTACTCTGTTATCAGATTTAAAGTCTTACTAAAGAAATCAATAAAATCAAAATCAAAAAAGAAGAAATAGTGACTATTGTGATTTACTAGTATTTCTGTATTAATGCTTTCACACTCATTGCCTCACTCTAAGTTTGAAGACTTGTGTCTCGGGTGCCGGAAACATTCACATCACACACATAATCACAACTATTACCAATTTTTCTTGGGAAGAAAACTTGTTTGTGTGTTTCTCCCGCGGGGAATCGAACCCGATACCGATACTTAGAGGGCGAACGAGCACCATACTATATCAACGGGTGATTTTTATTTATATTAGCCATGCTAGGCAGATAAATTAGGAAAGGAAAAATTATCGCTTGAGGTGGGGATTGAACCCGCGGCCATAGGTTTTCATGCCCTATTGCTCTTACCGCTGAGCTACTAAACCACTGCCTGAAGCGACGAAATTATCCTATCCTTATTATTAACGTTTACGGGCTTGAGTAGATCAGCGGTCAGAGCAAAAGGGCATACCACTCTATGGCCGCGGTTTCTATCCCCACCTCAAGCAATACTTTTTCTTTCTAAATTTACTTTAAGCCAACGGCCTCTTTAAATGTGCACAAATTTGAAAACATTTTCGTTTGAATACGAATAGCTCTTAGCGACTAAATAAATTTACATAGAACCTATTCAGGTAGCTATTTAAGTTAGAGGTAGTTATATACGAGCATACTTATGTATCATACGGACCTCTTTTCTGCAATGTAAGCACTTTCGCAATCGTTCAGCAGTCGCCCCTTAAAAGTGGTTCTCTGTAAAGGTTCTACTATACAAGTAATTCTAGGTCATAGTGGCTATTCTGTTTATTTATTCAAATCGTGCGACTTCATTTAAAAAAACGTAACTTATTTGAAGAATAAACAAACTGTTATTTTGCTTGTAGACAGAAACATAATATTACAACTTAAATGTATCTACATTATGAGTTTCGGTTATATCCTGTACTTGAACAACATAATAATATACAAACAAGTCAAAGTGCTAAAAGTTTAAAAAACCCGACTGTGAAAAATGTAACCTACTTTTTATGTTATTTTATGTAATCCCCTTTTAATTTTTATCATTTTGTTACCTTGCTCGGTAGGTTTGGTTATTTTTTTATTATTGTGTTACAATTCCGCGCCAAAAATTCGCAGTTTTTTTTTTCAAACACTAGTCTAAGCATATTTGAGTTTTTAATACGAATATATAATATAATTAACTGTCGAAATCCATCGAACCGTTTGCAAGATATAAGATAGTATAGAAATTTACAAATGTACATACATACATACATAGAATAGAATATTGTTTTATTGCGTTAACTGTGTACATTAGATGGAGAAATAAAAGTATAAAGGAACAACAGTTTACCCATTTCGGGTGTACAATAAGGCGAGTACGGTAACAAAGGTACGCCACGATAGAATATGACATTCACAAAATAATCAAAATTTCTTATGCTAGATTTAAATGCTCATACAAGATACGCACGAAAAATAATAACCCTTCCTTGGCACTCAGCTAAAAACGAACTAATTGCTGTTTTTGAGATAGCTCCGGGACCCTGTAGGCAAATACAGCAACATGGTCAAGAATCGCCAGAGACATCGAACCTGCTTATGGGTACTCCATACATGTGAACTCATTCCCTGCGTCTTTGTTCCCTGAACGATACCATCTGAGTGTCTTCAAGTCTAGAGTGAATAGGTACCTCTAGGCAAGCATGTCCCATCTTCGGTCGCATCGTCACGTCCATCCCACCGGATGATTGACCACTATTTCACCAAATCGTGGTCAAATACTTGCAGCATAAAAAAACAAAAATATATCGTAGTTTCTTTGCGACATATAAACGACGCGTGATCTTTGCTTATATCTAAAACCCAAAAATGTTACGTCTACTTTTTTCTTCTTTTAAAAACCAAAGATCCCAAAGGTGCCAAGACCATTAATCTCATCCCCACCTGACGAAAATTCATTCCTCAACGCATAATCAGGTCAAAGGCACAGTTATCGTCCCGGATTTATCTTCGTCCCGTAATTGGGACGCCTTTGTCCCATTGTGGGCCGCCAGTGGGACGACTGGCTAATCTTGAATAATTGTGCGGTCCTTTTGAAAATATAGGTTGAGTGAGGATATTTGTGAGATAAAAATAATGTCAATTAATCAGTTTTGTGATGGTGTGGTCTAGGGTGGTAAGCAATTAAAATGGATTGACTTGGATAAAATTTTGCGAATCTGGCAGTAGAGTCATTAACTTTCATGAGTGCCTCTTTGGGGCCCATGTGAATAAACGATTTTGATTTTGACTCATAAGTATAAACGGGGAGTTTTGCCGCGAAAGATAAAAAATTGCGTTGTAGATTTTGTATAATTTTCCAAAACCTGTGATTCTTCGAGTGTTAATGTGTAATAATGGTGGATTATTAACCGTTAATGCTTAGTATACGTACATAAGTGTAGGCAAATGATACCAAGTTGAAAAACGTGATTTTCGCCTTCGCTCCAAAACTGCAATAGAAGTTCGAGTAAAGTTTCTACCACTTTACTAGGGCATGACTTGACTATGACTGGACCTTGACTCTTTAACTTGACTTTGACTGTGACTTGTGACTAGGACTTTTAATATGAAATAAATTTGAAATATATTATTACTTGACACTGGCTAAATGCAGAAGATTGCAAAGCCAATAAAAAAAAAAAAAAAGTAAACGGGTGGTATTAAACTAGCTACTCGTGGTGCACAATTCAAAATCGATTATTCACATGGTTATGTTTTCTACTAAAATATTCATCATTATTTTATACTTGACGGATCGTCCGCCCCAACCATCCCCTATGAATATATAAAATAAACCGCTTGTCCGCATGTCACCGAATTGAATCGCTGCTCGTTAATCACGTCTGTCCGTCAGTCTGTCACGGACAGTGATTGAGGAACAAAAGTGCTTACTACCTCGCGTCTGTTAGTGTCAAGATAGTGTCAAGGGGTGTAGTTCTAACATTATAGCTACAATTACAAAGACCTTACCTACCTACCTTTTAAAAAAAGAAATTCTATGTAATTTGAAAATATTTTGTTGGGAAAATAATGGAGTAACATTTAAAAACTTATTATATTAGCAGGTGTTTTACAAGAGATTAATAGGAAACAAATCAATAATAAACTTATGATTGGCCAATGAATTTGATTTTATAATGTGAAAGAACATATAAATTACTAGCCGTGCCCCGCGGCTTCGCCCGCATTAATTTAATAGCTGGTCCTATTTTGATCAAATATTTTGTGTGTTCAGATGGATTAAAAAATGGTTTAGATTCACAATTCGATCTGTAATTAATTTGTTTAATAATTTTAATTATAATTAATTAACATATTTACTTATGATATACATCATCGCTCGTTTAGTTTCTACTTCTGGAACTAAGGTCCTTCCCGACGCTGGCTGGCCTAGTGCATGTTAGTGGTTAACAAGAAATGTTATCATATTCTTGCATGTTGTGATTTATTTTTTATTTTTTCATGTTGATTTCCTTACGATGTTTTACACGTTTATTATAGCGAGTGTAAATTGCGCATATAACTTGTAATAATACTAATAATATAATTGATGCAAAAACTAACTAACAAAACAAACGGTTTCACACTCAAAGCCCTGCACTAAATTCGAAGACTTGTATTTCGGGTGCAGACAACACACAATTACAAATAAAACCATGAACACGAATTTCCCTTTAGAACATAATGTGTCCCACCGCGAATCGAACCCGACACTTACAGCGCAGAAGGCAGTTATGTAACCAACTAGACCAGCGAGCAATTTTGAGGTGCATTGTTGAAATGGATGATGATTGATTGCAAAAGTTACAATTATACAGCACCCTAAATGTCACAGTAGGTACCTATAGTACAATACCTAGTACAAACCAGCTGTCGGCATGTCACGACAAATTAAATCACATTGGCTCTCTAATCACATTACGTGGTTCGTGGTTACTGTGGGTCAGCTGCTACACGGTAAGCTGTCAGTTTGTGGAAATTGACGTTATCTAGGGCCTTAGTGACACTACACCGATAGGTTCTGCTATAAAGAAAACCCTATTAACTGACAAATATAATGAATAGGTTGTCTAAATTATAAATATATACCATTAAATTTGTCTAGAAGCATGACATTTTGCACAGGACTTCAAGTTTTTTTTTCACGCTTTCTTACTCGTATAAAGAAAACGATATAATTTATGCTAACAAGCTAAACTAATTAATGCTTTCACAATCATGGCCCCACACTAAGTTCAAAGACTTGTGACGTGGGTGCCGGAAACATATACATTAAAATTATAAAACTTAACGATTTAAACTTAAGCAATGCTTTAAAAAATCGACCTCACCGATTATATTTTGTTTTTAGCTAAATCGATTTTAATAAAATTTATAACTGGGATCTCTGAAGTTTTATCTACCAAACAAGAAAAATAATTTTGAGAATCGGTCCACAAATGGAGGAGAAATCGGTGAAAAAAGTCGAACATAGAACCTTCTCCTTTTTTGAAGCCACTTAAAAAAATGAAGTTAAAATAAAGGTTTAGATATAAACTTCAGCTAACATTCCTATTCTTTCACGTTACAAATGTTGTTCAAACAATGTTAGAGATATTTGAACAAAGAGGGAATATTCCATCTCGGTCCGCTGGCCGACTATTTGTTACACATTACTTACGTAGGTACAGGAAATGAATGGAAAGAAAAACTAGCCAGGAAATCTTAGGAAATAAGTACAGATTGTGTAGAGGTTTGTAATAGACCTGAGAGCTCTTGAATGAGGGTGTTCATTACTTTTACTTTTTCTTCGTTGCTGTCCTGTTAAAAACCTGGGTGTCACAAAGCCATTCAAGAAAGATTTCGACTTCGATTCGACTAGTAAAAATCAACTCAAAATATCTTCTCTTGTCTACCGACTTCACAAAAAAGGAGGAGGTACTTAAGTCCACTAAATATGTATATATATTTTTTTTTATGTTTTTTACCTCATAACTTCGTTCCACGTGAACTGATTTTATATTTTTTTGAAAGATGTTGCTTTCTAATTGTTCCCATCAAAATTTGATCAAGATCTGATCAGTATTTCTTGAAATATCGTCAATAATGCGTGTTTAGTGCATCAAATCTGATTAAAGTTCCGAAGATAAAGCGGTGAGTTGGGTTTTTTTAAGCTTTGCTTGCGTTTAATTATTTATCATGATATTTGGGCATGGTAGAGTATTGTAATATCCATATAATAAGTACTAAGTACAAAAGCTATTATAATTGTACGACAAATAGCTGTCATCCATTCCGGTCCACATCGTTGCGTAAAAATAGAAATACCAGGAATAATTTCTTTATACCTATTTTTATGCAACAATGTAGACCAGAATGGATGAGGACGGCAAGAGAAAGGGACGTATCGAAGAATTTAGGGGAAGCCTACGCGTGGAGGCGACTACTGCTACAGTACTTGAAGAGCTAAATAATAAAGGCTTTTTTATTTTATTATACCTACTCTTATGACCGATTTAGATAGTTTTTTTTTAATTCAAAGGTTACTTGATCTAAAGATATTGACAGTTTGTTGGTGAAAATGTATGCAGCTGTTTTTTAGATAAATTAAAACACTATTACACCAAACCATATTTTTAAAAGGTTACTTAAATTTAATATTTGTTGTATTATTACCACAATGAGCACATGTCGACGGGTGAAGCCATACGTTGGACTTATAGTTTCATGTCAGATACACAATTTTTTTTTTCTATTGATATTCAAAACAATTTGGTGAACTAGTAATCAGTCTCGACGGGTAAAACTAAACGTAAAAGTAGAAATGATCAATAAAATTAATTTATTATTTATTTTAGGGACAATTTAAGACAAAATACAAATAATATGTTACTTTATACTTTTGTTCAGATTTTGTTTTTCATTCGATTGGTAACTTTGTACGGGTCGAGAGGATCTATATTAAAAATAATGTCTTGCAAATAACGGTTTCATCACAACATGTGTAATAAGAATAAAATTGTGGCCTTAGCAGATAACTTGCGACCCAGAATTTATTTTGTGATAAGAAAAAATTAAACTTACATAAAAGTAAAATAATTTCAACACCAAAATCCATAAATTTTTGATTGCTGACATTTTTACTGCATTAAAAAGTAGACTTTTTAATTTTAACAGAAGAAATAGGTCACCGAGCGCACAAGCGTAGTGGAAATAAATTTCTAGCATTTATCAGCAAAGTGGCGAAGCACTTCTCTCTGCAACTGTACACAACAGTTAAACGACTTGAAATATTGGTTCCACTTCGGATCATAGGTACTACCACCATAACTCGAAAGACAAAACACTTTTGTAGACGTTGAGAATTGAGATGGGCTTTATAATATTATTAAAATCCGGCTATCACTCACGTCATTTGATTGATATTGTCGACCTAGGTTTCGAGCATGTACGATCTTCTTCGGGATGAGTTTACGCCGCGAGATCGCGACGAAGACGGGCTTGATTTACATATTATCACGATAATTAAATAAAAATGCTGTCACACTCAGAGCCCCACTCTAAGTTCGATGACTTATGTCGTGGGTGCCGGAAACATCCACCATTGAACCAATCGGTGCGGTGGGCAAGTCTCTGTCCTTTGCTATGTGGCTCCTGAGTTCGATTTCTGGCAGTAAAACAATTTTCTTTTTCAAGTGACAATTGCTCTTCTGGTTTTGCTTGCAATTTTGTGTTCGATAAATAAAGTTTCCGGCACCTACGACCACCTACTTTACCGACTAAGTGACTCTAACCACTTTAAATTGACGACAAAAACACAAAGTTACTTCTCAAGGAAAACTCAAGCATCTAGTTTTGAATAGGATTGTGCGTGTGATGCTGTTTTCGGCACCCGCGATATAAGTATTTGAACTTACATTGGACTGTGAGTGTGGAAGAATGTTTGTTGTAAATCAGCAATCAAATTGAAAACATTCCATACATTTAAAGAAGATAGGCGTCAAACTAACAACTACTTTATTCATGGGTGCGGGGTTATATAACCTTACTTTTTGTATAAATCACATCGTACTATTAAAAAAAAACACAAGACAAATAAAAACGTCGAAGATAAAACTACAGGAGTACTAGACGAGCCTTGCCCTGCATTGAAGCGTTAAAATAATAAAACATGTAATCGAGATTGAATCGAGAACTCATAGTATCGTGAGATTTCAGCAACATTAGGCGAGAAGCGTAAATCTCCCGCGCGGTTGGACCTCGTAATTTGTAGTGTTTTCAGCCACACCGGTATCACATGACAGAAGGTCCTAACTCTTATCCTCAGAGTAGGGAAAACTGTAATGAGGTTGTTAGACCTTTGTTAAAATAACGCTTTTATTGATCCATTTAATTGTTTTACGAGTCCAATGTTATTTGTACTGTAAAATATGTTTGTTATGTTTAATAATATCAAATAATTATTTTTAAAATAGAACGTTTCATTAGCAAGGGTACGTTGAAAGAGTTAGCAGTGCCACATTAGCCCTTTATTTGGTTAGGTTGCCCTACGTTATTAAAAGATTTATTATTATATGCTTGATAAATGTTATTATTACATAAACAAACACACTAAAGCATTCACACTCACAGCCCCACACTAAGTTCAAAGACTTGTATTGTGGGCGCCGGAAACATAAACATCACACACACATTACACCCAGAACCAGAAGTACAAATATCCCTGGGAAGGAATTTGTGCTCCTGCCGGGAATCGAACCCAGGACCCACGGCGCAGAGGGCGTACACCTGTCCACTGCGCCAACTGGGTCGTCAACACTGGTTTTAATAAATGTTCGTCCAGTATTTTGTGTCACAATAAGCTTTAGTTCGTTAACTTATTTCCGTCTTAACTTCTTGAGTAATTTATACATTTTTAATCTTAGTTAATTATAATAATAATTTGAATAATACCTTCTTTATAAACAGATTTCCTTTTACCTGAAACAAAGAATACAATTTTATTAGTTTATGAAAACATTATACTTTTACTACTTCCTATATAACTATACTAAAATTACATGCGTGTATGTTTGGAATTGTTTCATGTGGTCAATTGTATTTTGGAATTGTTTCCGTACAGCAAAGGAGTGGAACGTGAAGTGCCTGCGTCTTTGTTTCCCGAATGGTATAATCTGGGAGTCTTCAAAGTGAAAAGGTATCTTCTAGGCAAGCATGTCACATCTTCGGCCGCATCATTACTTTCCATGATCGGTGATGATGATGAAGCTACAATATATCTTCTCAAATAAAGTGTTTCTAATTCTGTTGTGATTGTGTATAAGAAATTTAAATGTTTTCGGCAGCCACGATTATAGTGTTTGAACTAATGCAGGCGCTTCGAGTGAAAACCAATTTTTTAAGATATAAAACTGTCATGTTTTTTTTTATATAATCATAAACGCTTTCACACTCACATTAATATCAATGACTAGTGCCGTGGGTGCCGGAAACGTTCACATCACACACACAATCACAACCAGAACCAGAAACTCTCTTTTCCTTCTCCTCGAGGAAAACTTGTGTTCCCGCCGGGCATTGAACCCGATAGATGCTTAGAAGGGGAACGCTCACCCAACTTAGCTAACGAGCAGTTCAGTTTTTACAGACTTCTCAAAAAAGGACGAGGTACTCAAGTCGAATGTATTTTTATTTTATTTTTTTATATTTGTTATCTCATAACTTTTTTCCACGTGAGCCGATTTCGAATATTATTTTTAGTTTGAAAGATTTTTTTTTCTAATTGGTCCCATTTAAATTTGATCAACATCTGATCAGTAGTTCTTGAAATATCGTCAATAATGCCTATTTTGTGGACTACTTTGACGATGTTCTCGTTTAACTGACTTCAAAAGTTACATTATAACTTCTTTCGTTTTGATTATTGTTTTTTTTATTTGAAAGCTGGTGCTTTTTATGTGGTCCCATTGAAATTTGATCAAGATCTGATCTCTAGTTTCTGAGTTATAGTTAATAATGCGTGCTTAATACATTAAATGTGATCAAGGTTCCAAAGATAAAGCGATGAAGTCGGTTTTTTAAGCTTTGCTTGCGTTTAATTATTGATTGACTGATTCACAATAAACGCACAAGCAAGAGTCACGGTCAGAGGTTGTCACTTCTAGAGACAGAGACATAAAATTTTTGGAGTAGTCTAATTTCTTTCTAAATTACTCTTTTCTATTTGCTCCTTTAGTAGTAACACGGGCTTATTCAAGGGCAACAACATGTTGTAAAGTCGTGCTTAAATAGTTAGTCACAAGCAAGCACATACACACCAGCGTCGACACACTTTGCCTTGCTATAAAATGCCACTTTCTGTTGACTTGCATACATCGCCTTCTTTGTGAATTCCGTAGCATTGTTACTGACTACAAAGAACGAAGTTCTTTGTTAATAGGCTAACTCTTTTTGACGCGTTAAGAATGCTCTGTAACGTGTAGCTCTTCTAACATTTCAAAGGTAGTAGTAGATAGTCTATTTTTTCTAGTATTGCCGTGGACATTGGAATTGCAATTGGAAAACGAAAGACTCTATTATTCGTCGTATTCATGTTACCAGCAGTATTTAAACTATTGTATCACCTAGAGATATTTCATATAATTACACTTGTTTGATTATTCTTTTCTAGTGAAAATAATAATAAAACTGAATTAAGTTTTTTTTTTTTGTTTGTGGCAGGCTAGTGTTTGACCACTATCTCACCTGATGGTAAGTGAGGATGAGATCGAAGCTGGTAAACACACTAGACCTGGACAAAATGCTCTACCACCTCTCAAATATCACCTGATTAGCACCACCCGGGGACCACGTGTAGGGAGTCAGACTTAAGGGGTATCCTCCTACGGATGTGGGTGACTCAGCCCCCATAGTGTTGGCAAAACGCTTAGACACTCCAGCCTCAGCTAAGTTAGAAGATTTGTATCGTCCCGATGATTTTTACATGACACACTCAAAACCACAAACACAAATAATATCCCTTAGAGACAAACTTATGTTCTCACCGGGAATCGAACACGATACCCACTGCTTAGATGCGCTGCTGACAACGCCAGCGAGCAGTTTATGTTTAATTCTTGGACGAATATGCACGCCTATTCAAGAGTGGGAATAAGGTATCAAAAAACTGGGACTTTAAAGGTTTGGTGAGCATTGGATATTACTCTACTACCATACATTGTATTATAATTAAAAATATAACACATGAGGACCTCGTGAAATGCCTTATATTGTGTGAAAATTTGAAGTTTTTCGCTAGTTTGGATTAGACGCTAATATTCCTATGAGAGACGGACGGACATAGTACTGATCCCAAGTCATCTTAGAACTCGTTCTGCGTCAATTGCCCTCAATTTTTCTTCAATTTTCTTTAATTTTACGCAACAATGCGAAAAAGAGAGTCTCGATCATCGGTGAAGAATAATAGCAAGCTTATCAGTTTTCTACAACTTGCATTACGGAGAGTGTTTAAAGTAATTGCATGATCTCATTCCGGCATCACTGTTCTACTACAGAACATCTAGGCAGACGGCAATTCGGCATCTGGTGTTTCGCTTCCACTTTCATTATAAGGTCTGCAAAAGAATGGAACGCCCTGCCGTTTGCTGTGTTTCCCGAAAAGTATAATATGGGGTTGCTTAAGAAGCGAGTGAATAGGTATTTACTGAGCAAGCGTGCTCAATCTTCGACCGCATCGTCGCTTTCCATCAAGTGAGATTGTGGTCAAAAACTGGCTTAGACATAAATAAAAAAAACAATCGTGATGAAATCGTTAAATCATAAACAATCTTTTCGTACAAAATATCACAAAAATGTTTTATTGCATATATTTAAATGTTTCATGTAACATTCGTCACAAAGTTAATTACAGATTGAAACTTTCTAAAGCTTTTTACAATTTGAATACATTTCATTTTGAATGCGTTTGTTGAATTGTTTTGGCAGCGCAGATTGTTTTTCAATAGGTGTCAATTTAGCATTCGTTGTGAAGGATATTATGTTTTCCTTTTGTGTTTCCAATTAATTTATTTTATGAAAATAAAAGTTCGGATTTCTCATGCATTTTTTTACCTTTTCATTCATTAAAATCCCTAATTAAAAAGCATTAAATGATATTACATGTAGGAGTAATTCTACAGCTACAAAGTTTTTTTGTTAAATATTATATCTCATTCCAAATTATTTATATTAAGCCAGCCATTTGTCTACATTTATTTTGTATGGTATTTTAATTCTACCGTGCAATGTAAGAAATAATTCACATTCATTATGCTCAACTAACAACTGAGCTCGAGCAAGAGGGATATACTGAAAACCAGCCCTGCGTAGAATTAGTCTACGCACCAGTGCTGAGTGTATTCCTTTTGCTAAATGCAATCGAAAGCAAACATTTTAATTTTTATTATGTATGCTTAAGATCGCTTTTGTTGTTTTTTTTTGTATAAAATGACAACTTTTATTTTTGGATATTTTTTTTTTTTACTTTACTTTACATGTTTCATTAAACTAGTGCACAAATGTAAAATAAACATTATAACATAGCGTTGGCATTATTTATGAGGTTCGTCGCCAAATAGCACATCAAAAACACAATTTCATCGTTAATTTATTCTATTTACGGATTACTAGCTGCGCCTCGTGGTTTTACCCGCGTAAGTCCCGGACTCGCGGGAATTCCGGGATAAAAAGTCAATATGTTAATCCAGGGTGTCAGTTACCTCAATACCAATTAATTTCAAAGTTGGACCAGCCGTTTGATCGTAAAGAAGCAACAAACATACCAACACACTAATTACGAAGGCTACAGCCGGAGTTTGCAAAAAAAATGCAAAATTATTTTAAACTAATTTTATTTAAAAGAAATATTACAAGTAAATTATATTAAAAGAGGTGACAATTGACCGAAGTATGAAACAAAAGTGTCGGTATCCGCGGGGCTCCGTCCGGTGTCCGGTGCTTCCGCTGCGTCGGCGCCTCGTGTCCGCGGAAAGCCACGTTCCGTGGAGTCAGCTACTCGTGTAACCTACATGTTACCACGGGGCATGTGCTGTATAGGCAAATCTATGATTACGTGTATATGTAACACCTCCCCCCGAAGATCAGCAACTAATCGAGAGTTTTATTTGAGTTAGTTGCTGGGATGATTTTATGCTCAACCTTTATCTGGCTGGGATTGATGTTTCTCGGTGCTGGAGTTGCATACTGTAACTCAGGAACATCGTTGTTGGTTCCTATAGGTAGTTTGTAGTTATCTTGTCTTCTTAAACGTAGCCGGCGATACAGTAGAACGGTGATGAATGCGCCTGCACTAAGCATCACGATGTAGACAGGGATGGTGGTGTGGTATATGGCTGCATCGGTGGTATCTTTGAGATGAACTTGAGATTCAGTTGAGATTCTTGTATTCAGAGCATGGAGATTTTGAAGATCTGGCGAGTTAAGGATAAAAGGTGGATGATCGATGCGCCTCGACTCGTCATACTGAGGCATTTCCATTATCCTTATGACATGTCCTTTGATCCGGTCGTTCGTGTTGGAGATGGTAAATCCTGGTGTCTTCATATTGCAGTTCAGTGGGATGACCGCCAGGTAGCTGCCGTATAGAGTCCGGTACTGTTCTTGACCACAGGATATCTTCACTTTAGTTGGAGTGGGGAAGTTCAAGGTATAGTGCTTGTCGTCTAGTGCTTCCAGGGCTTCGTTGGCTAGGACGACTGGAGTCAGTTTACAGGACTGTTGGAGTTCCTGCTGGGCGATGAGCTGCTGGATACAATCAGGTTTGTCCTGGATCTTGAAGTTGGGCTTCGACTCGCAGAGATACCATGTGTTTATCTTCGGACATTCTGTCTCTATGTACCTAGAGTCTTTGCTAGAGAGTGCTACAAAAGGTAAGGTAGGTATTAGGACTTCGTGGTTTTTATTAGGAACAAGGGACAGTTTATATAAGTCGTAATGCATGGGGCTTACAATCGGGACCTTTATAACTAATACTATCTGTTTAGCTAGATAAAAATAACCTAATTTAATTATCTCATAAAAGTTCCTATAGTCTACGTTAAGGATTTCATCCTTTAAATATAAAATCCTTAATTTATCTAAAATACTTCTAATTTCTCCTAAACTAACTATCGAATACGGAGTGCTTGATGCACGAATAAACGATAATGTATTTTCTAAGTTATTTAATTCCTCAGATAAATCTTCTATGTTATCTCCAAGGATTAAAAGATGCTGCGCCAGATGGGCGTATTTAATTAGATCCGTTTCTCTATAAGCATCGCTTTCCATTATTAAGTTTAATGCTTTACTTATTTTATTCTGATTTGCTACTATGTTACTTATAATATTTGAACTATGGGAGATAAACTCTTTATTTAAACTAACATGATTGTTGAACTCAGATTCTAATTTATGTTCGTTATTTTGTAAGATTTTGATTGCGTTTTCGTACTTTATAGCGTCGGTATAGTCTAGGTTACCGGAGATGCTCTTTATAACAGATCCGAGACCATCAATGAGTCCTCTTTTGATACGAGTAGATTCAAATGTGTTTAACTGATTTGAGATTCTCGTAATTTTGTTACTAAGATGCTGAACGTGGGGATCGAAAAGAGATAAAGTTTTATTATTCAGCTGAGGTCTAAGTTCGAGCATTTGAGATTTGACTGATTCTATCTGTGAGCGGATGCTGTCCAAGTCTACATAATTTAGAAAAGAATGGTAATGGGAAACTATTTTTGTAGCTCCGAGCTTAAAGGGTAGTAATCCAGGTCCATTGTCAAGCGAGTCAATCGTTACATCTTGTCCTTGGGTCAGATGCAGTGGTATAGTCAGCAGTAGAAGTGTCCTGTAACAAGATGGGATCTTTAGGACTTCGCTTAAGGCGTGACTTAGCGACGGGACCGCGTTTCTTTTTGGTATATATATGTATGGGGAGATCAGCAAGAACCGTGTCCTGCGTATAACGCGGGGCTAATTTTTGGCGGGACGCCAAGGGGTTACGTATGAATACCTGCTGATCAGGGGCATAGTCCTTTTCAGGTTCTCTGTCTTTGTTTCGGTTTTCAGTAAGTTGGGTTCGGTCGTGTAAAGAGGTCTCGTTAATAAGGTCGTATACTTGGTTCATTCGTTTTTTGTGATCTTGTAAGTACTGTTGCAGTAGATGTTCAGATAAGTCAATGTCTATCGGGTCACGTGGGTCAAAGTGTCCAGTTATTAAGTCTAACGGTCGGCATTTAGTAAAGCTATGAATTGAACTGTTATAAGCTAACACTGCATAGGGCATGAGATTAACAACTGGCTCATTTCGCTTTTCTAGTTTTAATATTCTGAGATGTTCCAGGATGGTGGAATGAAATCTTTCTACTATTCCATTATCATTAGGGCAATGAGCTAGAATCTTGTGGTGTTGAATTTTATGGAGTCGGGTAAATTCAAGGAATATTTGGTTGGTAAATTCTGGACCATTATCTGTGACCGTGGTGATGGGGACACCATGATGGGTACAGAATATCAAAAGAGCTTGAACAACGCTTAAGGCTGTACCATCTCTCAGGTGGTAAGCTTGAGCGTACTTTGAAAAGGCATCTACTATAGTTAGATATTTTTCGTTTTGTGCTGTGAAAAGGTCAAGGTGAACTATCTCGAAAGGTTTAGTTGGGGGCGGAACTACTGAAAATCTCTGTTTAATGGGACTTCGATCATACTTGGCTTGGCCGCAGACATTGCAATTATTTATGTACTTGGATATGCATTCCTTCATTTTAGGCCAATAATACTTGTAAGATAAGGCCAAGTAGCACTCAGTTATACCACGATGGTTTGTTTTACCCTCGTGATATTTCTGTATGATCTCTTGCTGCGGTAGGTACTCTTTGATATTCTCTAATTCGATCTTAGTTAAAACGAGATTCATGGCAGAGCTCTTAAAATTATCTTGAATGATAGGAATGATTTTATACATAGCCAAAGGTGGATGAATTATTATGCCAGTTTTAACCTTAGGATTAACGAATTCTTTGATTGCGTTTATGACGTCATTGGTTAAGTTAGATTCAGAAAGTTGTATAGTCGTTCTGGTATGACTTTCGAAAGGCTTTGTTACAGTCGGTCGTTTTTTTATGTCACCTACTAACACAAAACAAATCTGTCTACTAAACTTATTGAGCGGATCGTCTGTTATTGGGACTTCTAGAATTGGATTTTCAGCGCTGGTATGAGCTGTTAAGGTCGTGGAAGCTGCTCTAGATGGAGGTCTTTCTGTAACACTTGGGATAGCTGTTATGGTGGTGGAACCTGTCTCAGAAGGAGCTCTTTCGGATAGATTTACAACGACAGAGCTAGTGTCTTCGTTATTAATTTCAATACGAGACAAAGCATCAGCGTTAGTATTACTCTTCCCTTGTTTATAGACTGTTGTAAAATTATATTCGCTCAACTTAAGCCTCCAACGTGTAAGTCTTGAGCCTGGCTCTTTAAGGCTCATAACCCACTGTAGCGGTTTATGATCCGTTACGATTTTAAACTTTCTACCAAACAAATACGGTCGAAAGTATTTGGTAGCCCAAACAATTGCCAAAAGCTCCTTTTCAATAGTGCTGTAATTTATCTCGCTCGAGTTTAAGGTCCTTGACGCGTATGCTAGCGGCTTATCGCTGCCTATAGGTCCTTGGGACAGGATAGCGCCTATAGCAAAGTTAGAAGCGTCAGTAGTCAGTATAAAGTCTTTGTTAAAGTCGGGATACTGTAGTATTGGGTCATTAGTCAATAGAACTTTACATTTCTCAAAGCAGTTTATGTAGTTTGTGTCGTCATAAGTTATCTTAGAACCCTTTTTCAAACATTGCGTCATTGGTTTCGTTATACGAGCAAAGTCTGGAATGAACTTTCTATAATACCCAATTAAACCAAGGAAACGTTTTATTTCGGTAGCGGTTTTTGGCAACGGGAATTTCTGGATAGCAGCTATTTTGTCGGGATTCGGTTTGATACCGTCTTTACTAATTATATGGCCTAGGTACGCGGTTTCTAACTTAAGAAACTCTGACTTATCCATTTGGATCTTGAAGTTCGATTCTCTCAGTCTTCTGAACACCTTCTCTAGGTTAACTATGTGTTCTTGCAACGAAACACTAAATACTATGATGTCGTCAAGGTAAACAAGGCATACTACGTTCTGGAGGTCTCTGAGGACATTATCCATTACGCGCTGGAAAGTTGATGGTGAATTTTTGAGTCCCATTGGCATACGCAAAAATTCGAAGTGACCGTGCTCTACATTGAAGGCTGTCTTGTGAACATCCTCTGGGCTCATTTCGACCTGATGAAAGCCACTAGCAAGGTCAAGCGTCGTGAAATAGTGGCAGTTGCCTAGTTTATCTAATACGTCATTGATGTTAGGTATGGGGTATTTGTCGTCAATAGTTTTTTCGTTAACTTTTCTAAAGTCGACAACGATACGCCATTTGACTTTTCCTGATGCATCGGCTTTCTTGGGAACTACCCATATGGGGGAGCTCCAGGCTGATTGAGAGGGGCGTATAATTCCCTGATCTAACATCTTTGAGATTTGTTCCTGAACCTCCTGTCTGTGAACGAAAGGGTATCTATAGGTTTTGGTATAGACAGGTAATTCATCTGTGGTACGAATATTATGTTTTATTTTATTGGTGAATGTTAGAGGTTCACCTTCGAGATAGAAGACATCAGCGTATTGAGCACAGAGAGATTCTAAGTTAGCTCGCTCTTCGGGATTCAAATGGTCAGTTCGTAAGCGTGAAAGTACCTCGGAAGCGCGATTAGTTTGTTGTTCAGTACGTGTGCAATGAGCGTTAAAAAGTTCTGCACTAACTGGTCGGTCCATGGAGAATACTACGTCATGCCTAGTCGGATTTGTGACTTCAATAATACCGCGATTATTTTTTACCGTGGTGACGCAATCACCAATAGTGCAGTTAGATATAGCCTGCTCCGTCACTAATACGTCACCGTCGTGAAAGTTAATCGGTACTCGAATAATTTTAGATGTGTTAGCCGGTATTATTTCCTCGTATAGGTTACAGTTACGAGAGTCATACATACGTAACGGATTGGTAGCTTTACGCGTAACTAGGACCTTATTTTTCAGATCGATACTGGACTCTAACGTCTCTAAAAGGTCTAAACCGATTAATCCATCGAAGAAGTCATGAAATTTATAAATGAAGAGAGTGATGTCGGTATCTTCATTAAACTCACGAAAGCATGGTAAGGTGATCGAATAGTTGTTTCTAGTGGTCGCGTGAATATTTGTGACCTCAAAAGGTTCATAGTTACAAGGTACGTTATGATAATATCTTTCTACCGATTCGGGGCTTAAGAACGACTGATTAGCGCCCGTGTCTATTAATAGCTTTAAGGGTGGATCCGCTATTTGTATATAGGGTAGTTGACGTTGCGTTTGTAGGTTTATCTCTATGTTTGCTTTTCTGATTTCGTACCCTTCTGAAAATCCTGATTTTCGGCGGGGGCTTCATCCTGAGCTTCCTCAACATATGCGGGAACGTACTCTGGATGGTGAAGCTGTTGCTCATATGACGTATCATACATCGGTTCAGAGTAGGTCGGTTCATAGTAGTCATAGCAGTTACCGTAATAGTCATAGTAAGGGTCATAGTAGTCTTGTTGGTCAGAGAACTCGTTGAGGTTCATTTCACGTGTCTTAAAATAGTTTGAAGGCGGTGGATTGCCGTGTCTGGACCAATCATGCCCTGCTAGAGGCCTAGCTGATGACGTCATGGGTTTCGTGACGTAATGGCTTACGCCACTCATAGGCTTAGGGCCTGTATTATTTGAAAATTGAAACCCTGATCTATTTTGGGGCATCTTAAAAACGTTACTTTGAGCTCTATAGTTAGGCGGGGGCGCACTAAACATTTGTTGAGTTCGAGTAGGGCCACGCATCTGAGGCATTTGGGGTCTCCAAATTGGCATTGGCCCCTGTGGCTGGTAATTCATAGGCTTAGAGGGGCCCGGCATATTATTTAACGCGGGAGGAAAAGTAAACGGTCGCGCGGGTGGTAAGGCAACGGGTGATTGAAAGCTGAAAGAGGGTTTAAGGTTATTATGTGAAGACGTAGACTGCATCCTTCTCTCAGGCAGGTGGTCGTTACGCTGCTGTAAGTATAGCGTATTCATCTCCTCGTGCACGAACTCTAAAGCCTTTTCTATAGTATCAGGTCGCATGCACCGGATTCTTGAGCCCAATGGGTCACGTAGACCCCGTAGGTATGCCTGAAGGGTTAACTTTTTATAGAGAGTTCTTTTAGCTTCAATGGTGCTCGGGACGGTTTCATGCAAACTGATATATGTCATTATAATGCTAAAAAGATTTTGGCACTTCTCATAAAACTCCTGGGGTGTCGCGGAACCTTGTGTTAAGAGGGACAGATCGTTAAATAAAGAGGTCTCATCTCGCTGGTCTGCGAAGTTATTAATGAGGGCATTGCGTATCCCTAACCAGGTTTCTGGAATACCATTAGCGTTTATGGTGCGGGCTGCGGGACCCGTAACTTTATTTAAGATTCCGTTCAGCAATGCTAAGTTGCTGAGTTCGTAGCCTTCTTCACCCCTAACATATTGCGCCACTAATTGGTCACACAGATGTATAAAACGGGTCAGCACATTTGAATTCCCGTCAAACTCGGGAACGAGCCTTAAGGCTTTATAGATTTGGTCAACTAACTGGTTAGTCATATTGCTAGAATATAATATACTATCTAAATCTATATCTTCTTCTAAAACAGTATCTAAGTTTCTATTCGCATCGATTTGCAATGCTCTATTACTATCTAACCTAGAGGTCCGCGATTTTCGTGGATGGAAAATTTTGGAAACTTATAAGGAACACATAAAAGGAAACAAGGAGAGCAACTCTAGTAAGATCTAGGTACTCACCAATACATTATCTGCGGTATCGATTTCCAGATACACTCCTGGCCGTAGCACTTGTAGGTTCGGTTAGCCAACCTTGGTCTATTCACTGACTCTAATTTGACTAATCCTGCCGACTGCGCCAATTACGAAGGCTACAGCCGGAGTTTGCAAAAAAAATGCAAAATTATTTTAAACGAATTTTATTTAAAAGAAATATTACAAGTAAATTATATTAAAAGAGGTGACAATTGATCGAAGTATGAAACAAGAGTGTCGGTATCCGCGGGGCTCCGTCCGGTGTCCGGTGCTTCCGCTGCGTCGGCGCCTCGTGTCCGCGGAAAGCCACGTTCCGTGGAGTCAGCTACTCGTGTAACCTACATGTTACCACGGGGCATGTGCTGTATAGGCAAATCTATGGTTACGTGTATATGTAACACACTCACTGATATATGTACCGACTAATATTTTCCAATTTTCAAAGCTGGTATCTAATATCTTTTAACGAGCAATTCTTGTATATATATATATATAAGTGTAATCAGGATCTCCAAAACGGCTCCAACGATTTTCATGAAAGTTACAAATTAGGGGTTTTTCGACCCAAGGAATCGATTTATCAACGTTCCATGTCCGAGAAATGCTCAGTTCCCAAATTGCATTTGAAAAACCGGGTTTAAGAAACTATCAGCGCCATCTATTACTCCATGACCGATGTACAAAACTGTTTCTACTCGACACTAGATGGAGCTTTCTGATTCTACAAATTCAAACACATTCTACCAAAAACAAAAAAACCCAGCAAAGCTCGGTCATTCGGATATTGTTAACTTGATACGCAGTGCGTCTACTATCTGATATCAAAAACAATGTCGATTTAAACAAAGTAAAACCGCTAGACCATTATCTCTCCAAATGGGCGCGATGCAGTAGCTTTAAAGCCTGAATGTAGGAAATACACCATCGGTATACGAGGACTGCGGTTTGTTTGGTAGTAACCGCAATATTGTATTATATCGGGAAAGTCTAATAAAATAATATTAGGTATTCTGTGATTATACTGCGTTAATTTAAATGGGAAAATAAGGTGGAAGGAATATATTCGTAGCAAATTTTAAACACTTTGGTATAGTTGTCGATTACTTAAAGTTCTTTGGGCAATTTGTGTTTTAAAATATGTTTTTAATTGAATGAGCCACGCCGCGAAAACTGACAATTATTATAAAGTTTATAATTTGAACCCACAAACCATATTCAACATCATTATTTTAAATTGCTATATAAGCATTTTAAAATAATAGTAAGTAATAAACAAATCGCAATGTTGCAGAATTCATCTTAAAATTTGATAAAATACACCATGATATTAACAAATTTCAGATTTGTTATGCCTACCAAGCATAAAAAATATAAATATATGTTATTCGGCTAAACTAGGATCAACATAGGTTTCTCTCCAATAAATTTCATCTAAATCTAATTATAAATTAAATGTTGTTTTTCGTATTACAACGAATGCTTCATTCAAATGCATTTGACCTATTTTTGTAGTAAATAACGTTGTATCACATTTTTTGCCGTGTTTTATGCACCGAAATAAAAATATCAGCCACTTCCCTTGTGAAAACTACATTAATAACCGTCTATCTGACAGATTCCCGGCAGAGCTCGCTTTAAAAATGTGTTTCATTTTCATGAATCCTTTATTAAAATGTAGCTATTATTAGTGAAAACTAATTAATTTAAATATTACGTATGTTTATGCTTGCTTCTCATAAGAACATAGATTAAACCATTAGATCATTCCACAGTCGTAACACCATCATTTTAGATAAGAAATTATATGATGGACAGATTCGGAAATTTACAGCCTAATTATTTTCTATCTTACATAGGTTATTTTTTCTTAACACCATTTTAAGATGCTCTACTCTAAAAAACGTTAATCTAATTACATAGTATATCTAAAGCGATTCCTTAAATATAATCCTATGTAAAATTGTAATACGTAGAACTTTTGACAATAAATCAATTTGAATTTGACTATGCCCAACAGCGATTTTCAAGTCAGTTAAATTTAATCAAGTCTTTTATTAGATAATTAAAGTAAAATATCCAAGGACCAAGTGAAATCCGTTAACACTAAATTGTACAATTTCAAGTCAATATCAACAATGAACCCGTTAACCTTCGTGTAACGTCCAGAAACCTCAATATATCACGTCCATTACGGTCCGAACGAGTCCCTGAGCGCAATACATCGCTTCATCGCCAGTTTGACGCACATTGAAGCGTTTGTTCTTCTAATTTGCTGGATTTATGTGTAAGCGAGCAGTGTGGATGTTTCAGGCGATTAGATTGGGGAAATCGAATTTTGTAAATTATTGTAAAATTCCACTGAAAAATGAATACTCACGATGTAAAGATGTAAATGTCAATGGTGAATCGGCACAATGTGAATCGTCTAGGACATTTATTTATTTATTACTTTGCTTATTGTACAAAAGGTGGACTAAATGCATTCTCTACCAGTCAACCATACATACTCGTAGTAGACGAGTAGAGGGGTGTAGGCGTGTATCAAAAATATATAGAGAGGGAGACAAAATAAAGTAGGATGACAAGTTAAAATTCGCAATAAAATTTTTTTGATGTTATAAAAAGATTTGACAATAGTTTTTACTGCATGCCAGATATCAACTCTCCTTGGGAATGCTGGTCATAAAACTCATGCCAAACCTTATTAAAACTCAAGCCAAACATTATTCATAATATGTTAATTAATAAGTGAAGAATCCCAATCTTCTTTTCTAAAGATTAACAGTGAAGATTGCATGAAAAAGAAAAAAGATCTCATACAAGTTTTGCTGACCTCACTTGGAGTGAAAAAGTAATAAAGGGTGTGATAATGACCACTCATGACTAAAATTATCATAACTTACTAAACATTGTATTCAGATGGAGTAAACTTTTTTTTTTTTTTTGACAGGCTAGTGTTTGGCCTCTATCTCACCTGATGGTAAGTGACGATGTGATCGAAGCTGGTAAACACACTAGACCTGGAATACGCAGGCTCTCAAGGATAACTGCCGGAACACCGCATTTGGCTTGGCGGCAGACTTTCAACTTGAATATTTATAAAGCTTATAAGAGCCAGAATTGCCAGACATCTGGAAGTCTTTCAGCACATAAAACTTCTTAAATATTCAATAAAAATAGAAGATTCCCTCTCGAAGTTCAAACACGCGAGAATTTCCACCATTGATCAGAACTGCCAACATTCATAAGTCCGTAGCGGACGTTGCCGTCTTCCATTCGAAGAGAGAATAAGTAAGCGTGGAAGTGGTAAACAGTACCTCAACTTAGTAAGTAGTTACATTAACGTAGTACTGTATTGTAATAAAAAAATACTCGACTACAATAATAATCTCGTGAATCCTGACTAAAAAGTCTGGATCATTGGCGAAAAGTAGGAAGCCAGTATGGGATTTCCACAAATTACATCAAAAATTCAAAATTGTAAAATCAATAATTCAAGAACTGCTCGTTGGTTTAGTTGGGTGGCATTCGCCTTCTAAGCCAGGGTATCGGGTTTGATTCCCGGCGGGAACACAAGGAAAATTTGTGTTTCTTCTTCTGGTTGTGATTGTGTGTGATTTGAATGTTACCCGCGGTACAAGTCATCGAACTTAGTGTAGGGCTGTGGGTGAGAAAGCGTTTATGTTTATTCAGTTGAGCTCTAAAGATGCATTAATAAAATTTTATAAATCTAATTGCTACGCCATAACGGCCAATGTTCTTTGGCATTACAATTATTTACCATCAGATGAAATAGTGGTTTAGCAAAGATAACAAATTACAGCATAAACCAAAAAAAGGGTGTTTTAATTATGCAGGATAGGCAAGCATTCGACTTCTATCTCACCTGATGGAAAGTGATGATGCGGCCGAAGATGTGACATACTTGCCTAGAGGATACCTATTTTCTCGAGACTTGAAGACTCCCAGATTATACCGTTCGGGGCACAAAGACGTAGGCAATGAGTTCCACTTCTACGCTGTACGGATGATGAACTTAGAAGCATAACGTTTCCAGCGAACTGGAGGTATGTCAACCATAATGTGACGTTTGACGACGACGACGAAATGAATGACGTTTGATAGATTGTCTTGTTGTTAGATGGTAGAAAGGGCATGGGGGAATTTATTCATGTTTGTGTGCTTATGTACGGACGTAAAAATTATACGTAATAAAACAAAAATTACTATAAAATGTATCCCGTGCGCCAGTACTCTTTGTTTGTGAATAAAATATATTAAATGACTACCTTGAACATAGTTATCAGTTCTCATAAAAACTTGTACCACCCAAAATAAAAATAAAAATGAACTCTTATCATCTTTCCCAAACGCGCCAAAGGAAGTACAACTAACGCGCCAAAAAAAGTATAACTTCAAAGATTTAGTAAGTTTTGACCGATACAAAATTTCCTTTAGTTTAGTTGGCATGAAGAGGCACTCATGAAAGTTAATGATTCTATTGCCACACTCGCAAAATTACAGACATCTCGAGAAGAACCTGGCAAGAAACTCGGCGACGCATTTTTTTCTTTTTTTTTTTAAACATTCTTAATCTCTATACATAATTTTATTAACCTAGGTGTTATTATGGTAGTCCCTAGAAAGCACTTGTGCAGTTTTCCGCCATGCATCCTTGTCATTAATATAGTCAATCGTTTTATAGTAAGCTTTCTTAATTAATGCCCGTTTTATTACAGATTTGAACTTTCCCAGTGTTAATTGTGAACATAGCTGATTACTGTGGCTTATTTAGCTAACTACGGATCTTACGTACTGTCCTTACATATACTCGTATCATACAAGAGCCTAGACCACGGAACCCCAGAACATACGATTCAATCCGTCTGTCTGACACCGGCTTAATAAAATCAAGAACCTTCCATATGCATTCGATTCTGCACTCTAATACTATTATGGATATGTTACGAAGCAGAAAGAATACGATATTTTAACTGATATTTTATTCTTGGTAGAAATAAATCTTAATTTTGCAGAGATATTGTAATGCAAGTTGAATAAGAAAATTGACATCAAGGAAAATGTCGCTATGGAGTTATCTCGACTGGCGGGCCGATAGTCACATTATTTTGGTATTATACATGTTATCCAACATAGCTACTATAGAAAATGAATTAAACCTGTAACAAAGAATCATGCTTTATTGCTCTAACCACTGAGCTATTCAAGCCTTGCTTCAAGCGACGAATTTATCGATTCGTTATTTTAAACTTCTAATCCTATATATGATGCTATCTACCGGAATAGTTTGGAACTACTACGGCCAACTACTCTATTATTGCAATTAGCTACACGTTGTGTTGATAACTTCCACCCAAATCAATTGCTAAATCACTTCTAGTTCAAATGCCAGCTGTCTACAATTTGTTGCAATGTTTTTAATGCTGATAATTAGTAAATTAAGTAGGTTATTATATACTAGTCGGCCGCGCTGAACTGAGATCTCGCGCCTACATTTTGCCTTATAGAGAAAAACTTTTGGGGATACTTGCTCATTACTTTATTTTTATAAAACAATTGTTTGATTTCTGTTTGTGTTGTTCAAGGACATGATATAAAGGATATTATAGGTACGTAAGTTTCAGCGTTCAGTGTGAAGCTGTTTTTAAAATAGATTCCGGGACAAAATAGGTCTAAAAACAGTGACTTTGGTGGCCTACAAATCGTTATCTTCAAACATAGAATTTTTCAAAACTGGTTTCGTACTCTACTTGCCAAGCCCTTTACAACAATATCCCACAAGGGTAGATAAAAAAATAAAAATATTTTACTCCCCACTTACATATATGAGAGCTCCTTAATCTTTTTCATTTATATAATTTTAAATGTCATTTCTGGCTTTGAGCCGTAGTTTTTCATATTCCATGAGAATTTGAAATCATTCGCTTATATGGTTTAGACGCTAGATGCCTCTGATAGACGGACGGATGGACGGACAAAGTGCTGAACGACCTAAGTCAACTTAGAGATCTCGCTTCGCTCGATCAATAAGGTATTAAACGTGCAAAATCGTAAACATTTTCTTCTTCAATAAATTATATTATTTTAGATCAAGCGAAACGAGATCTCTAGGTTGACTTAGTCAGAGGTACATCGTCTAAATACAAACGAATAATTTCAAATTCTCAGAGAATATGTAAAACTATGGCTAAAACCAGAAATGGCAATTAAAATAATAAAAATGTTAAGGGAGCACGCAAGTAGGTGGTTATTGGGCATTCTAATTCACTTTTTTCTTAAACGCTCGTTCACTCGCGTTTTTTCTCGAAAAAAGTGAATTAGAATGCCCAATAACATTTTTGACTTTTGCCAATCGCTCATGTTGAAAAAATATTTTAGAATTTCCAATCTTACGTTCGATCATACCCGTTCGGTTATTCTACTCACGATCACACAAAAAGTATATTACGATTGTCAACTAGCACGTTTGAACTTACCAATTCAATTACAGTCATGGTGAATCATCATTGTATATTCCGGTAATTAAACACACATTGCACACCACCAGAACTTCGCAATGATTCCGTTAAGCTTAGTGGCCGATCGCTCAAAGTTTGTTCTAGCCCGATTGGTCGTATCATTCTGTTATTACACAAAACGACACCTAGAAACAAACCTTCACTAAGTTGTCTCGGTTTCATTTACGAGTACCTAGTAAGCGACATCGATTAGACTTCACGTGACACAGCGCCGGTCGGCCGATTGCTCAAAGTTCATTCTAGCGCGATTCGTCGTACCATTAATCTAGTACTCTGTTTGGATAAACTCATCATGTTCATCCAAATTTTCCCAAAAAATGGCACCTAGAAATGGAATTTTCAGTTGGCAGCTAAGTCAAACGTGGTGTCACCTCAATGCACACCACCAGAACTTCGCAATGATTCCGTTAAGCTTAGTGGCCGATCGCTCAAAGTTTGTTCTAGCCCGATTGGTCGTATCATTCTGTTATTACACAAAACGACACCTAGAAACAAACCTTCACTAAGTTGTCTCGGTTTCATTTACGAGTACCTAGTAAGCGACATCGATTAGACTTCACGTGACATAGCGCCGGTCGGCCGATTGCTCAAAGTTCATTCTAGCGCGATTCGTCGTACCATTAATCTAGTACTCTGTTTGGATAAACTCATCATGTTCATCCAAATTTTCCCAAAAAATGGCACCTAGAAATGGAACTTTCAGTTGGCAGCTAAGTCAAACGTGGTGTCACCTCAATGCACACCACCAGAACTTCGCAATGATTCCGTTAAGCTTAGTGGCCGATCGCTCAAAGTTTGTTCTAGCCCGATTGGTCGTATCATTCTGTTATTACACAAAACGACACCTAGAAACAAACCTTCACTAAGTTGTCCCGGTTTCATTTACGAGTTTCTACTAAGCGACATCGATTAGACTTCACGTGACTCAGCGCCGGTCGGCCGATTGCTCAAAGTTCATTCTAGCGCGATTCGTCGTACCATTAATCTAGTACTCTGTTTGGATAAACTCATCATGTTCATCCAAATTTTCCCAAAAAAATGGCACCTAGAAATGGAACTTTCAGTTGGCAGCTAAGTCAAACGTGGTGTCACCTCAACTGCTTATAAATCAATGATAAAGGATGAAACGTAGTGGTTATATAATATTACAATGTACCTTAGTAATAGGGCATGTTTCACAATGCATGATTTATAACAGCTTATAAACACTGGTTATAATTCAGGCCGGTAAGTACGCTCTGTTGATATCATTGTCACTTTAGTTTTATAAATAAAATAGTGTTATAATTACAAAAAACACAGAATTATTGATTATTCATTATTTAGAAATATATGATTTAAACTAAATACTTATATAGATAAGTTGATTATATTTCTATAGATACCTTACTACAGAAAACACAAATTCGATGAGTGTATATATATTATTGATATAAATATCTTAAGTATTATTAAAAAGTAATAAAAAATCTATATTTAATTTTATATAATAATTATGTTATGTTGAATATACAAACTATTTTTTGACCGCTGGTTATCTTTAATCATAACATGTATTAAAGTTTTTCTTTTCGTATGACTAGCCCCTGTTGAAATAATAATCAATAGGTACTCGTAGTATTGTGCAACTAGCTACCTTGCTAAATAGCGCATGTTATTGACGTCACATGCACTTCTGCATAAACTGCAATAAAAGTACTGTCAACACCAGTTAGCTGCATGTTAGGTGATTTAACCGACCAGCAAAGACAGGTGTTAAAATTAATTGATATGTATGTAAATGTATGTCAATATATATATCCCTGTCCAATGTTACGTATATTTAAAAGACTAATACTTTACGTTATGTACGATGATGCAGAATTATTTTGTATCGATTTAATCTCCTTACCTGGTTGGAAAATAAATATGTTACCTTTAGCATTTCTCAAATGATAACTGCGCTCCGTCGCACATGAATAAATATTTAGTTAGTAGTACCTATTTAAAAAACAACTGAAACAAAATAAAATATATGTTTTGGAGCTTTCATGTGTTTCTTAAACAAAAACGTTACGCTCGAACATACATATAAAACACATAAAACATCATCGTGGTTTTAAGTCGATTAATTAAAGTAAATGATTGATTCGTGAGTGGATTATTATATTTCAGTGCACGTTTTCTGCTAAAGATATTTTTAACGTTGACTGTACATCCGGTGACCTCTATTTAAATTTTATCGCTTAGATTTCTAATATATATTTTTTTGTTATTGTTATCAATAATTTAATATTGATGACATACGAAAACAAGATTCAGGTACGCCAAACTGTTTTTAGTGTTAATAGGTATCGACATAAACTAAGCTTATATAATAATAATCGAATCTATTCGAACGTAAATGTTGACCACTTCTTATCAACATTATTTTTTTACACAAAACCTTGTGGGCCTGAACTGTGAATCACATTTCAACGACAAGCTTCAACGAACTCAAGATCCCGGAACAACTAGTGTCTCAGCCTCGAGGCTCTACAAGAATCCAGCAGCTCCAACGTGCTCATCGAGGCTTCAGCTACAACCTGCTGCAACGTGTGCTTCGAGACCGTAGCTGCGAGGGTCCCATCGAGCTCAATATCTTGCTGCTACATAGTTGTGAATCAAACTTCACTTCAGTTTAAATAATGTTCGTAAGTTTAATACTAAGTTTATTCCTATTACCTACTATAATATATTTTTATGACTTTTTTAGTCGGCTGTTAGCCCGCTGGACCATTCATCATGCGTAGTATGTTAATTTCTTGTTCTTTTGTTTGTTACCAGGTCGGACTCTGAGTACGAGACCAAGCGCTACCACAAAGATTCCGAAGACGACCTGTTGCCAAAGTCAAAACGGTACGTTTTAAAATTATTTAATATTTATACTAGGTACGTAGGTTTAACTCGAATGTGTATAACTTACTTGAATAGTCGGTTCAAAGGTCGACCTTTCGCTATTTACCTACATCCCAACCTTATGTAGAAGTTATTTATCGTCTAGTTAATTTACTTTTTTTTATTTCAGTGCCAACAAGCCTATGAAAAAGACAGCGAAACGCAAGATTAACCCAGAGAAAAAGGAGGCGTCTTTGTCCAGCAACAGCAGCGGGTGGCACCTTGACTTCTTCGACAGCGACGAGGATCGTGAGGTGACCCGAAAGAAAAAGTCGAGTTCACTACAGTCGGTGCTCACCAGACGCGTTGCCAACGGGGTTCTACGTCGTACCGCCGACCTATCGGGTGATTTGTTTGTTGAGCTGCGGCTCTATAATTATAAGGATATCCAGGCTGTCGATGCTAGGGAGCGCTGGGAGAAGGCGATCTTGTCTTTAAAATATCAAGTAGACTCCGACGCTCAGGAGTTGGAGTTTTTGCGATCTTTCGTACAAGCCTCTAAAGGGAAGTTCCACGAAGAGGGAACTTTTTTCGCGGACAAGAAAAAATAAATTAATTTAACCTATATTTATTGGTTATTCTTTTCTGTTTTCTTGCTCTTCGCATTAGGTTTTTTAATATTTAAAATTTTTGTTTTTTATTTGTTAAAGCTCAATAAAGATTTTATATTACTAAAATCCCAGTATATTTTTAATTCTAATTTATATTTGAAAAATGTAATATGAATCAGGTAGGTATTTAATCATTTTAACGCTAACGTTTAGGTATACCTAGGCATCGTATTCACATATAGGCATTCTTTTACTTTTCAAATAGGTAGATAATTAATAAATCAATAGAATTACCTATTTTTCTTTTAACGCTTTTAGACTCACATCCCCACACTTATATTGATGACTTGTGTCGTGGGTGTCGGAAACATTCACATCACACAAAAAATTACGTCCAGAACCAGAAACACAAATTTCCTTTGGAGAGAAAACTTTCCACCGGGAATCGAACCCGCTGCTTAGAAGGCGAACGCGCACGTAACTAAGCGCTCAGGCAGTTCTTATTTTTGTACTTAATTATAAGACCTGATTATTTTTTTAATAGTAAAGTAGGATCACCATTTAGTTTTTATTTAGATAGGTTGTCATAATGTCAACAAGAAAAATATTTTGTTCTGTTTGCGATGTATCTCTCAAAAGTTCGGCATTCTCAGCCCATCTGAGAAGCACTGTACATAAAAATAATAGTGCAGTTGAAGTAGATGACGGAATAGAAAAAATTAGTAGCGCATTTCGTAGTCGCATAGCATCATACAGAGTGCGGGATGTTGGGGTAGACGAGGGTTTCAAGTCGCCGGCTGCGTTCCTACACGGGATGCGCGCACGAGTGAGTCAGCTCTTGCATGCAAGGCTAGCCTCTTTTGATAGCATTAAAGTAAACTTCGAATTATTTGCCGAATTTGCTTTGCCTTCGAAAGACTCGCGGGAAGTTAAATCTTTTGCTACTGAAAATTATGTCGTTCATAAAAACTTTGATTTTAATGAATTGTTCACCAAAGTTATTTCGATTATTTCAACTCACATCGATGAATTCCAAGAACGTGACAGCGGTTGGTCTTTTTTAGGTAGTTCGTACTTGGAGATTAATATAAATAAGTATAACCCTTTAAGAGCATCAGGTTTTATTAATTTACCAAAAGCTTTACAATCTAAACGAGCATGTGTAAATATTCAAAACAGGGATCAATTTTGTTTTCTGTGGTGCATAGTAGCAGCATTATTTCCTGCTAAGAAAAACGCTCACCGCACTTCTTCTTATCCACACTATAATACCTTGCTTAACACTAAAAATATGTCTTTTCCAGTAAATTTTAATGACATAAAGACATTTGAAAAAAATAACTCACGCATTAGTATAAATGTTTATGGTCTTAAAAACAAAACGAGCATTGTTGGTCCGCTATACCGAACACAAAACAGAAGAAAACATCATGTTAACTTATTGTTCATAGAGAAAGGAAACGTTAGTCATTATTGCTTGATATCAAATTTAAGTCGCTTACTAAGGCATCAGATAACAAAACATCATGGAAAAGTATGGTTTTGTGATGATTGTATAATGTTTTTTAATAGCGAACAAAAATTAAACAATCACGTGTGCGGTGGAGTCGCGACAATTTTACCTAAATCTGGTACTTTCATACAATTCAAACATTACGAGAGAATGCAAGATATGCCCTTTGTTATTTACGCGGACTTTGAATCGTTGTTGCAACCTAGTAAGGATGAAAAACGTTCTAATTGCACATCATCATTACAAAGACACGTTCCAGCCGCTTTTGCATATTATGTAGTATGTTCATATAATGGTTTACTTAATCGGTATGTATCTTACCGGGGTGAAGACTGCGTTGAAGTTTTTCTTGAATTTCTACAAAAAGATGTATCTAAAATAACCAAAATTTATAAAAATGTTAAGCCTATGCTACCATTGACAGCAAAGGAGACACAATCTTTTTTAAATGCAAAATTGTGTCATATTTGTAATCAGACTTTATTTGATGATAGCGTAAAAGATCACTGTCATTTAACGGGCAGGTACCGCGGTGCCGCACACAGTTTTTGTAATCTTAAATTTAGCTTACCAAAGTTTATACCGGTATTTTTTCACAATTTGTCAGGATATGATAGTCATTTATTTATTCGGCAACTAGGACAAATGCCTGGGTCACTAAAAGTTATAGCAAAAAATAAAGAAAATTATATATCTTTCACAAAATTTTTTATGACCGAACCTCAACAGTACATGGCTCTTCGTTTTGTAGACTCTTTCAAGTTTTTAGGCACAAGCCTGGAAAAACTTGTTGTAAATTTAGGTAGAAAAGATTTTTTGCATTTAACTAATCAATTTCCTGAAAAACAACAATTTGATTTGTTAACGCGAAAAGGTGTATATCCATATGAATACATGACTGATTGGAAATCATATGATGAGGAAAGTTTGCCCCCAAGAGAGTGTTTTTACAGCACTCTTTTTAATTCTACTGTTTCAATGTCTGATTACAATCATGCCAAAATTATATGGAAAAAATTTAACATTAAAAATTTAGGTCAATATACAGACCTATATCTAAAATCAGACGTACTCTTACTTGCAGATATATTCGAAAAATTCCGCTCTACTTGCAGATTAAATTACAAATTAGATCCTGCTTTTTATATAACCGCCCCAAGTTTAAGTTTTGACGCCATGCTTCTTAAAACAAAAGTTAAACTTCAGCTTATAGAAGACTTAGAAATAGTAAGAATGATACAGAAAGGTATACGCGGTGGAGTCTGTTTGTGTTCGACTAGACATGCAAAAGCAAATAATAAGTATCTATCTAGTTACGATCCAACATACCCAGATAGTTATTTGATGTACTGGGATTCCAACAACTTGTACGGAAAAAGTTTGTGTTCATATTTACCTCATTCTGACTTCCGAATGCTCAAAGTGTCGGAATTTCAATCACTTAATATTCTAAAAATATCAGACGATTCTGAATACGGTTATATTTTAGAAGTTGATTTAGAATATCCTGATCAGTTACATGACTCGCACAACGATTTACCTTTTTGTCCGCAAAAATTTATTCCTCCTGGTTCAAAGACAAATAAGTTAATACCAAACTTATATGATAAATTTTATTATGTCATACACTATGTACACTTGAAAATATGTATACGTCATGGATTGTTACTTAAAAAAATTCATAGAGTAATAGAATTTAAACAAAGTGCTTACTTAAAACAATATATAGATCTAAATACAGACTTGCGGCAAAAAGCTAATTCAACTTTTGAACAGGACTTTTTTAAATTATTGAATAATTCTATATTTGGAAAGACTTTAGAAGACCCGGAGAAAAGACTGGATGTAAAATTAGTCAATCAATGGGTTGATAATAGAAATAAAACGAAAAAAAGTTACACCGCTCAGCGACTCATAGCGAGACCTAATTTTCACAGTTGTTCCGTCTTTTCAGAAAATTTCGTGGCTGTTCAAATGAAACCAGAATCAATAAAATTAGACAAACCAATTTATATTGGGTTTACAGTTTTAGAAGTATCAAAAAGTCACATGTACGATTTTCACTATTCTGTAATAAAACCTTTTTACGGACCCAATGTGCAGCTCTGTTATACCGACACGGATAGTTTTTTGTACTCAATACAGACTAACGATATTTACAATGACATAAAACATAATTTGCAATCATATTTTGACACTAGTAACTATGACAAAAACAATATTTATGGTATAGTTTGTAAAAATAAAAAGGTACCAGGGTTATTTAAAGACGAGCTTGGCGGACAAGTTATAACGGAGTTTGTTGGCTTAAGGTCTAAGCTGTATTGCATTAAAACTGAAACTAAAGATATTAAAAAAGCTAAGGGAATCAAGAAGAATGTCGTCAAAGACTTGCACTTTAATGATTATAAAAGAGTGCTTAAACACAATGACGTTATAAGGAAAACAAATATTGTTTTTAAGTCTTTAAAACATGAAATATTTACGCAGTCTGTTAATAAAATTGCACTATCGTCTAATGATGATAAGCGGATAATACTAAAAAATAATATATCGACACTGGCATGGGGGCATAAGAGCAGCCTGTTTTAATCAAAATTAGCATTGCGCTAACTTTAAATTTAATTTACCTACTTAAATCTATTAGTTTGTTAAATTTTATTTTATTAATATACTAAGACTATAATATTTTAGAACATAAAAAATAATATGTTTTTTATTCATAATTTGTCGAGTGTTGTGTTAATAAATAAATAAGTTTTATAAATAAGTTATATATATGCTGTTTATAAATAAGTTTATGAATAAATTATCCTTATCAAATATTAAAATATGTTTTCATTTATCTTTAGTAATAAGAAACCTTTAAATAATAAAACAAGATTAGACAAGTACAATACGTATCATATTTACTATAGAGCTATGCGCTGACGACGCAAAATACATGAACTCGCATGAACTCATGACGAATCAGTGTCATGTTGGTTCACCATTTATTATTGCGACAGCACAAACTACTATATGATTAGTTCGATTTATTTTCAGTCATAAATAAATTGCAATTTGTTACGTGCAGACGAATACGTCCATCTCACTTCACTACATTTTAATCGTAAGTAAAATATTGTTTTTAATAATGTTCCCTTATGTTCATTCCAGCTATTGTCCTTCAGTACTAATAAAAACTAAAGTAATGAGTACTTATGTTTGTTACCATTTACCGGCGTTGATATTAGTGTCTAATATTTTGTTTCCTTGTTACAGACAATGTCTGATACGGAAATACCATGCAGCCAGTACGCACAACCGGATCCATGGCGATCACAATCACAACCCTTTGAAGAACTGTATCCAGAGATGTTTTTAAACGGGCGAGTGACAAAGCCGACGGGGAAAAAGCCTAAACAACGGCGTGATGCTGTCGTCAGAAAAAAGAAATGTAAGCTGCACGGAAAATCTTACGTGATAAACAATGAACCGCGACGGGGTACACGGCTTATAAAAATTAAAGTCATAGATCTGACCGCGTCGCCAGCCGTTTCCGACTCAGACAGTAATACCAGCCTTCTTCTTAGTGCACAGTACATAGTAAAAGATAGTGTTGACGAAATTATGGACGAGACAGAACGTGTAATAAGAAAAATTTCCAAAAAACTTTGCAGTGAAAGTGGTTTTGATTAAATCAGTGTACATAGTATAACTAGTTATAGCATCTTAGTATAAAAACTATCGTGTGAGTTATTCATTATAATAATGTAAGCGTGTATAAATAATGTAATGTCTGTTGCGTTTTGAAGCTAGACGCGCACGCCGGGACCTGTAAACGTAGTTCCCGGATGAAGGACATCGGATATGTCCGAAATCTGGTCGGAGAATTGATTTAAGTATGCGAGTGAGTGCTGGATTTATTTTATTAATTTATTTATTAAATCACAAAACAGGTAAATTACAATAAGAATTGCGTCAAACATATTCTAAATTAGTTTACATTATTATAATAGTTATAACATAGTTTTAGATCGTAATAAAGATTTAGTGTTATATTAAATAAAATGATTGACTCTATTTTTTGTTTCATTTTAAGTATTTAAATATAAGTCATTACAACATATTATTAGGTAGTTAGGGGAGTAGGTTTTAAATTATCAAACAGATAGTAATTTTAGAGCAATTTTATTCAATAGATACATTATTTTCTAAACACCATTTTTTCACACATAAAACATTTCTTAACGCACACATTTTATTATGAGCCAAACAATTAAAATTAAGTTTTTCTGGACAATATAACTGATATAATGTTTCTAAATTAGGCAATCCCTTGACACTTATATCTATGATATTAGCGTGAGTACATAACTCTTGGACCCATTTAACTTTTTCTTCACCTTTTACAATTAATATTTTATTTTCTAAGTGAGGTTTAATCATCCTTCGAAATTCTCTATAGTCTATGTAGCCTTCACTCCAATGATATCCTCTTTCTCTTTCTAACCATAGAACGCGCCGCTTTTCTTCATTAGACAATTTGGAAAACGGATATGGAGGTTTAATTAAAAATGTTTGAGTATGGTCATTAGCTATAGCAAATTCTTTAATAATAAATTGATTTTTAAGATTTTTGAATCCTTGCAAGTCCAAGAAAATGCAATTTTTATTCATGATATTTTCTTCACAATGCTACTCAGTGGTTTGTATTCAAAAATGCAGTCGTTTAGTATTAAGCAATAGGCTGCTGTCTGGTCAGGTATGTCTTGATCGGTTTCAATTTCAACTCGAACGTCAACAGAGCCTTTTAATGATTCGTGCTGGCGGGAACAATCGATCACAAATAGGGGAGCAATGTCTTTAAATTCTTTCATGCTCATCAAGGGTTCAGCACGGCGTCCGTAATATGACTGTTGAAATCTTGCATACTGTTCGTATAATAAAGAAAATTTGTTCTCAGAAAAGCTAACATTTAGGCCTTCGTATGGAAAGTAAGTAGAGTTCAAAAATACTCTTATGTCACGTACGTTACAGTGATCAAACTCTGCTGATGACATTTGAGCTTCATGTTTTCTATTCGTTTGTAATGCAATGACAACGAACCGCGGTTTTTCAATTTGTGATGAAGTTTTTACAGACCACGCATGTTTGCGCGTTCTAGGGAGCAAAGGGTATTCATACAAATCCCAGTTTCTAAAAGGTACAGTTAATGGACGATCTTTTTCTAAGCATTTCAATAAATTAATTCTTTCGCGATCAGATACTTTCACTTGAGGTACGCGCCAAATAATTTTATTTATTTCTATATCATTTATAACTTCACCCGTATTTAACTTTAATGCATTTAAATTAGTATTGCTCCTTAATAGTACCAACTCGTGTTTGCAATTTATTAGAATTTTTTGATAATCTTCCGCAAAACCCAATATTTTGTTTAATGGAATGGAAGCTGAAAACATGCCGTTTGTAACATTAGTTGTGCCAGACATAGACCAACCCCAAACCTGTGCAGATTTTGATTCTTGCTCATTTAAAGATAAATACGACTTCATTGTAGTTGTAATGCCTGCATTTTTAATTTTGTCTATTTCTACTCCGTTTAGTTCATATCGAATATCTTGAAATAGAAACAATGCAGGGTTATTAACAAAATGCACACTGGATACTTTTTCTTTCGGGTTATTTTTGTAAACGGATGCTATACCTTCGATATACAACGTGCTATGTGAAGGTAAAACATACAAGTCCTGTTGGTTGATAGGTATACGTATTTCGTCGTTCTTGTTGAAACTTGTTACGTATGGTTTATACGAATGGTATTCAAAACTTTCGATGCTGTTATCGTATTGCGTTTGTTGAGATACATTAAGAATATTCATTTTAGCAATCCAATTAATTTCAGGAACTTGATATTATTTTTTGTCAATTTTTTCTTTTGACGAGAAGGTCCTCTTTTATGAGATTCTGATTTGATACTGATTTCGTTTCTAGGTAAAGCAGGGGTTTTATTACTGAAGTTTAACATTTTTTTCTTAAATGTAAATATAGCTGCACTTCTTCTTCTCGTAAATTTATCACTTTATTTTCAGCGTCCAGTAATCTTATATTTATGGCAGTGATTGAATGTTGGTTAACAGGAAAATAAATTAGATTCTTAGGTATTTCTATGATTCGGTAACCAGGGGGAACATTTGGCACAAATTCGTAAATGATGTGACTTGCTATGCCGTTTACATATGAACCGCTCACCACATCACATTCGATGCGCACAATGGTTGTAGATAAAATACTCACAGGATACCGAGATTCACTGTTTATATTTGCTTTCAAAGTTTCCTTTCCAAAACCTAAGATTTTTCCAATAGAATTGTTTTTTTCAAAGTTAACAATTTGGGAACAAAATATCTTAGTCTTTAACGTGTTATTATTGCAAGATATTTCTAATATCTCATTGCTTTTAATGTTTTCTTTTAAATAATCACATATATCTTGTAGTTCATAAGAACCTTCTGGAATATTAATAACGTCATTTTCACCGTAATAAAATTTGTCATTCCTTTCGTCGATATTAGGAATAGAATTGAATGTGGAGAAATACAGAAGCCCGCATTCATATTCCTCACGTAATTCTAATGTTGGTGAATAGTTTGTGGTCAAACACGCTCCTCGCCCGGTTATCGATACAGTGAATGACATTTTTAGACTGATGATTATATTATACCATATACTATATTTAAACACGTTTCCAATAATGTTTTAGAAACTTTAAACAAAGATGACCACAGTTTACAGCGTCATACTTTTGGTATTGAGCGTAATTATAGTTAATTGGTGTACCTTTTAAATATTTTATTAATTCTAACGGTGGTTTTAAATTTCCGAAACTATCAAAATATTCACAGTACTTATTGTGTTTCACATAGGCTACCCAATGAGTTCCAGATTTATCTGAGGAATCCAGGTTTATAATTCCACACTCGATTTTTCTTGCTATTGCAGGTAACATATCTCTCATAAAAACTCCTCGAAAGTATGGAATATCACGAGCATGCTGTAATAAATCTATATTTGTGAGCGGTCTCCTGGGCAGCCTTTTGTTCAGTTTTTTGAAGGATTTAGATATAAACCAGCTCCTGTTTTGTAAGATTTAATATATAAACCTTTCCCAAGCGCTACCGCTTCCATCATTCTGTTATGCCGTATAGATTCGTGAAGGTTTTTTTGGTTAGTCTTGTAATCATTCACAGCTTTCGCAATACCTGCTGCACCGCCGGCCAATGATCCCAAAGCAGATAGTCCAGCAAATATTGGTATCAAAGGCAGCAATCCACCAGTTTTAGGTAGAGGAATACGACGCGGCATACGTATTTTCTTTTTGTTAGTTAATATTTTTTTTGCAGCTGCATATGCTATTTTTATTGCTGTATTTTGATCTTTAGATTTATTTTTCTTCAGTTGTGACCATATTTTTTTCACAACCGATTTAAATGAACTAATACCAGCCCCAGTTTTTAGTTTAGCTTTCATTGCATTTTTTACTATCCATGATGCAACTTTTTCTCCTTTACCAGAATCTTTTGACTTAAGTCTTTTTTTCGCCATGTTCAACAACTCTAAATCAGCTTTATGTCGAGTTTTCCGATCTTTATTAGTATACGCGATATCGTGATACATACAAGCCTCATCCAGTTTATTAATGCCTCGTTCACCTCTTTGGAGACGTTTGTCGAGTTTAGTTCCAGGACCGCAAAATTGATATCCTGGTAAATGTAGCTCAACAGGTAAGTTATTTATTAAACTATCAATTATACCACTTCCTTCCTTCATCGATTTTAATGAAATGCATGTGATTTTATTTTAACACTTTATTTATATGTATTCGTTACAATATAACAGATTTTTTACTTATCCAACTGTTCTCTTCATCTCCCAAGCCTAACCATTTCACAAAAAGCCTATTTCCTTTTCTCTTAATTACCTTTTCTATAGGATATATTTCAGGATATTTAGTTTTTTGCAGCTCGTATTCATAAAATGAACCTAAAATATTACGATTGTTTTTATCTTTTAGTAGATAAGTTACAGGATTGGTTTTGTTAACTTTTGCTACGATAAATATTTCTGTGGACCAATTGGGGGTATAGCCTTTGTAAAAAATACCTTTGTATTTGCTTATACGAACACTGTCACCAGCACTAAACTTTCTTTTAGGATTTGTAGAACGTTTTTGCGATTCGATAATGTTACATTTTACAACCATTTCATTGGATTTATCAACAGCTATAGGTTTGAATTTCGTAGTTCGATGAATAGTGTTATTATAAGATTTTACTACTGATTCTATATTCTTTCCAAGCCAATGATATTGTCCATGTAAGCTGAAGCACTTATAAAGTTTAGACTTAATTGTTCTGATCACTCGCTCCACAATCGATGCTTTTTTTGTAGAAAATGTAGAATAATGGTTGATGTTATAACTTTTCATTAGATTTTTGAAAGGCTCATTATAAAATTCTTTACCTAAATCTGTTTGTAAATTATTCGGTCGTAGCTTAGTGTTAGATAATATGTGTTGCATTGCATTGGTGACACAAACTTTGGCTTTTGAGATTAATGGAATAGTCCACACGTATTTCGAAAAACAATCGATTACTACTAATATGTATTTATAGCCTTTATTGGAACGCGCATAATTTTGTATATCAATGAGGTCAGCTTGCCATAAGTCATTTATTCCCTTGATGATTGTAGATCGACGAGGGAAATTTCTCCGAGCAGCTCTATGAAGTTCGTCAACGATATTTTGCTTACTCATTTTTACTTGATTTGGTTACTTGATTAATCATGTGATCAATGTCCGACTTTGAATAAAATCTTGTATTTAAATGGTTTATTGTTACCTTTTCTAAATTTCTTAGAGAAATTTGTACATTACTTTGTATTTTCTTTAATTCAGCTTTAAACGATTGCACTTCAATGTCAACATACGCTTTGTTCACAGCTTCATCGGAGTTATCTGGGGTCTTCAAGCCTTTGAGTCTTGATAGTTTTAAATCGTAATCTCCAGTATCAGATTTAGTTAATATGCAGCCATAATCAAGTGAATTAGATACTCGTAAACGTTTATGGACGTGATGTCCGAATTTATCTAAATTCATGTTGCAGAGTAAATTAACATCGATAGACTGTCGTAAAATATTAATAAATATTTCTTATATCTTAATCTATGTACCCTCCTTCGCGAAGTTCCTCTACGACAGAAATTATTTCGTTGTCTAAGCCAGTGTTACCAGCATCGCGTGATGCAATTAGTAATTTTAATCTCTCCACCAATTCGTTCGGATCGTCCCAATAAATGAAATCTGTATTCTTTTTATATATTTTCAAATTATTGATTCCTTTTCCTTCTGTAACATTTTTTATACTTCCTATTTTAAACAATGGTTTTATTATTTGCATGTATTTAATTCCTTTGTTGCTGTTGATGGGTTTTTTCGGGTCACAATTACGACGATGTGCATTAGTCATTGTAAGGAGAATTTTATAATTTTGTAAATCTATATTCTTAATAACTTTTAAATTTGGTGTTCTTTTAAACAGGAGTTCTATCAATCCAGGCGTTTTCTTCATTACTTTATTTCCAATCTTTAATGTATCCTCGTACTCGATAACAGGTGTATTCCCTAGCATAATTTTTCCTCGATCCATTTTAACACCGAAAGGAACATCATTCATCACTTCAGAAGACATTGACCAAGATAGTGACATATTTTTTTTATCTGGTGAAGATCCGAAAGATGTAAATGAATCATCGCTCTCTTGTAGATCATCAGAAGGGGGAACTGTAAGAGTGACATCTGATTTTGTGTTTTGTTCATCTAAACTATCTTCTTCGCTACCTTGTTCATCAAACTCCTCATTTGAAAAAGAAGAATGCTCACTTACGGCGTATTCCGATCCTTTTAAATTATTTTTTTCTATATTTTCGGATTTATTTTGATTGGACATTATGTTGAGAGGATCTACTATTGGTTTAAATAAAGTTTCCAAAGTAAGATTATTTATAGCTTTGGCAGCTCTCATCATTTCTACCTTTTTCTTTACAGCTTCTGAAGATTTAACGATCCTTTCTTTAAGATCTTTTTCCATATTTGATGTGGTTGAACCCGGTTGGTATCAGAAGTAGAAATGATTTGATATAGAGATATCACTTAGTTATTAATGTTAATCTATAGTTATAAACGTGTCAAATTCCATTCTGTAACAACCTTGGTTTTTCTGACAGTCTTTGTTGATCACAAGGTAGCTGTAAGGTTGATTCCAGACGATCGAGCACATTTCCCGGAACTGATTCCATGACATGTCAGAACCCACATGCTCCTCGTAAACATGTTTTAAATTAACATCATCTTGTTTGAACAAAACTATCAGGTTAGAATTATCTCTCACAAGTTGTTTTGGGATCTTGGAGTATGTTTGATTTATGTAAAAGCAATCTATGTTTTTATGTCGACCCATTGCAAAATAATCTCGTATATTATTCTGATTTTCGCATGCTACATCATCAAAAATAATAATTGAATCTGATGAAGCTTCATGAGGACTCAAAATCTCACTATTATGACTATATTTGTAAAATGGAACATCATTTACCATATTTAACACGTCTTCTAAGAATTTGTATTTAGGTTGGTATAAAGATTTAGAATAAACATACAAATTACAAAATCGTGGGCCGTCTTCATGTAATAAAAGACTTATGACTAAATTTGTCTTCCCACAATTTGACGGACCACAAACAATACAACGAATCGTATTCGGTAACAAATTTCCGTGACGTTTAAATCCCTCTGTAAGATTCGGACATATTTCACCTAATCGTAACGAAATTGCTTGTTTTTCAAACTTCATTGCAGATACACTTATAGTGTTGAGTCTAATATGGCTTCATCCAAAATGGAACGTGAAAAAATTGTATTTGTTTTTAAATATATAAATGAATGAACCAACCAGTGACGTCGAACGTAAGATTGGAAATTCTAAAATATTTTTTCAACATGAGCGATTGGCAAAAGTCAAAAATGTTATTGGGCATTCTAATTCACTTTTTTCGAGAAAAAACGCGAGTGAACGAGCGTTTAAGAAAAAAGTGAATTAGAATGCCCAATAACCACCTACTCACGCATACACGTAAGAGGACGCTAATTGTTTTTTCTGCCCCTATGGGATATCAGTAAATAAAACTTTCAAAATCTTTCGAAAAATCAAAATTTGAAAATATCAATGTTTTACCTATTTATTTAGCTCCAAGGTCTATCTAAAAAACGACCACATATTTAACAATTAAACGCAAGATAAAAAAACCAACTTCATCGCTTCCACCTTGATCAGATTAAATATTGACGATAACTCAAAAACTACGATCAGAATGTCGGCGCGTCAAAATGTAGGCGCGAGATCTCAGTTCGAGGAAAACAACTATTATAGTAATTTTTTATAGCTTTTTGTTTCTGTTGCTTTAGGCCTATATAAAGGATTTGTTGGAGGATACAGACAATAAATTATAAATAAATGCACAACTATTAATAAAGTCTGTCATAAGAAAACCAATACCCCAAAATCTCACCCTTGCATATTAGTATAATGCTCACATCCCAAGTTCGAATGGTTTATGACAATAGGTAGTTCCCAACTCTCCAGTTGTTGTTCATAATTACAGCGAGTTACAACTTTGGCACAACTTTGAATGTCGCTTGTGTTTTGGGTACGTAATCATTATATTTGAAGTATTTTGAAACTGAAGGATTTACTGTTCTGATTGTTTAACCAAATTCAAAAAAGGTGGTTCTTAATTTGACTGTATGTTTTTTTTTGTTACGCGATATCTCCGCCTATTATTAATCGATTTTGATGTTTCTTTTTTGGTTGACAGATGTTGCTTTTCAATTGGTCCCATTTAAATTTGACCAAGATCTAATCAGTATTTCTTGAAATATCTTCAATAATGCGTGTTATTGCTTGCGTTTAATTATTTTATTTCAGATATGAGTTGTTTCTTCACTATCACACCTGTTTGTAACTAATGATATTGTATATATGCTAGGCTTAGAATGTGACTGGTCCTCAAGTATAGTTGCTTGTTATTCCTCTCCATCCAAAGGTTGTCTGGAAGAGATCGCTTTTAGCGATATGACCGCCTATTGTTACACTTATATATTTTTTAAATGTCATTCCTATTTTGTGTTCTGTGTTATTTTAAGGTGTTCAATGAAGAATATATCTATCTATCTATCTATTATATTATCTATTATATCTATTGTACACCATTATAGTAATTGGCGCACAGTTTTTAAAGAGGAACTTTTTATTGGATGGCTATGAAATTATGATCCGGAATCTTTGTCACGAAGAGTGTGGGTAAATATTGTGATACATAAGTTTCCGTTCTATCGTATGTCTTAGGACACACCCTATTTTTTTTTACTTGAGAATTAGTATTATGTGTATTTCTTAAGCTAACCAGGTCGTCAAATATCATAAAAAATACCTGTTGTTATTTCTTGTTACCATTCTTTCACTAGGTAGAGTTGAAATTTTTCACCTTCAAATAGCAATTTTGTCTTCAATCTAAAAACGGTATTTAGACAGTTATCCTTCACAGCCAGTTACCATTGCCTATTATATAGCCTAACGCGAATGACTTGCTTTTAATCTCTTTTAATCACATCACGTCATCACACTTAACATTACATTAATAAATTGAAGACAACTTTGTTTAACATTTAAACACTTTTTGAAGTTTTTAAATAGATCTTATACCTAAATTACGGAATTTCGAAAGAGTCTTGTAGGTATTGCTGCATTTTCCGATAGTGCAGCGTTTAGCTCAAGATTACTGGGTTGTTAAAAAGTCATAAGCTTTTAGTCTGGGTAGGCGATATTGTGTATTTAAAGATAGATTGGTCAAAACGTGCGTTATATCTACTGTAATATTAAAAACTTATATCAGAAAACAATATCTAAATCCCGTCTTCTGCTGATCTTGAAGAAATTTGGTAAGCATATAGTTTCAATTCATGAAATAAGACAAGTACCTATACATTATACCTGACCTCGTTATAAAGATATCGTCGTTAATACTCTCAATGGTGCCGATTCTGTTGTCCAGAATTAGACTAAACTAGCCTAAAATTAGTTTTAGTCCTGCTTTAGTCCAAAACCTATTCAGAAAATGCAAGATTAGACTAAAATTAAGTTTGACAGGACTAAGTTACTCTATTTAGGTAAAATGACCAAATTCTTATTCTGATGTACATGTTTTACGTCAAATTAAGACTAAAAATAAAAAAATTAACTCAAATTAGTCTGCATGAAAAGGATCTGGATTATTTTTAATGTGATCTTATACTTGAAAGAATAGCGTTTAGGTATTCTTTGACTAAAATTAGTTCATTTTTAGTTTAGTTTAGGTTAGTTCGGTGCTTAAAATTAGTTTATTTTTAGTTTAATTTAGGTTAGTTCGGTTTATTTTTAGTTTAGTTCGGTGCTTAAAATTAGTTTATTTTTAGTTTAATTTAGGTTAGTTCGGTTTATTTTTAGTTTAGTTTAGGTTAGTTCGGTGCTCAACAGAATTAGCACCATTGTGTGAGTTTTTAACACTTTTCTTTTCAATCACTATTCACTCTCACAAAATTCCGTCTTTTACGATAGTCACGAGTACCTAGCTACAATTTTGTTAGCGATATTTTCCAGTTATAACTTTCATTCGAAACTGCAATCTTAGAATACCAATCTCGAACTATTTGGTGTTTCTATCGGACCGAATTGCTTCTCTTGTAGTCGAGGGTTGAACCCCGTTACAGCTCTCAGGGGTTGGAGCTGGCACGTCGCCAAACGATCGTTGATATCGACCTGCCGAATGGTGCTGCAATATAACCTGTTCCTATCAGCTTTATATAGCGACTGCTTCTTTGGTGTGTCATGATTATAATGTATATATCCAGTGAAATAACAGGGCTTATAAAGATGTAACATCTAATATCTCAGGGTGATGAACGCAGTGTTTTGCCGAGCAGAATTTTGACTTAAATTCAAATCTCTAGGTGGTACTGCACTGTAATGTGCAAACGTGGCGCTTACCATCGGGCGAGCGACTGGCTCGTTTCTCCACTCAATTACCATAAAAAATATATAGATATACATATAGATTGAACAACGAATCAATGTCAATATTAGCGTTATTATTAGGAGTTGTTAATCCGCGGGATAATTTCCTATGATTTGTAAAACTGGGATAAAACCACAGATACCCAAGCGGTTTACACGTAGCAAACCGCAGTTTGTATTGTATATACCAATTAAGATATCATACTAACAATGCGTACATTATTTTCGTTACATTTATTTTCATAATTCTACCCTTAATTGAGACGGCAAAAAGTGTTATTGGACCCATTCTTAGTATGCTACTCTACTTAGCAGTATCAAGCAGGTCAACATTTAATTAGTAATTTTGATGTTGTACCTAACGAATTAGACAACTATTTAAAATATATTTACATCGTTAGTGAGTCCAAAATTTTAAAACTATGCGGGACCTATAATAACTGTACGTTGGAACTACATGGGTATGATTATGAGAAATTGGTTATAAAATAGAAAAACCACGTTTGCTCTATCTATGCTCAGAATAAATATCTACGCAGTACAAAACGTTAGCATGTTCCACTCCAATCCACTAAACAAATTAGATTTATTTAATTTATTTGTCTCTCATTAAATTATACAGATAGTTACAAAATGTAATCCCTATTTCACAATGGACGCCAAGCCGTTATCTGTTTCTTAGGTACACGATTTGCCAAACTGTTATCACCATTAATGGATTACATTCCTTTTTTTTTCGAATCCTACATATAAACATAAACGCTTTCACACTCACAGCCCCACACTAAGTTCGATTACTTGTGTCGTGGGTGCCGTAAACATTCACATCACACACACAGTCACAACCGGAACCAGAAATACAAAATTATCCATGTGAAGAAAACTTGTGTTCCCGCCGGGAATAGAACCCGATACCGCTGCTTAGAAGTAACGAGCAAAATATATAATGTACATTAGAGTAAAAACAACTTGAACAAGTTGAAAGTTTTTGGTAACGCTCTCTAATAAGAAATATTTTTGACAATATAGATATCTTTAAATCTTATGATTATACCTTCTAAAATGTAATAATATCTAATGAATGCATAAAGGAATATATTAAGATTAAATCAAATTTATCAAATAAAGTTTGGATTGTGTTATTGTGGCGTAGTTGGCTTCACGTTCACCTTTTAAAGAGCAGGCATCATGTTCGATTCCCGATGGCGACTCTATTACACAGAATTTTCCCCCACGCCAAATTTGTGCTATCAAATTCAAATCAAGAGATGGGAATGGTGGTACGTATATAAAGATACGAAGGCACATTTAATAAACAGAAAAAACAATATACCAATAGAAGATCCAATTTCAATATCTGTATAAAATTAAATGATCATTCCCCAACAAAAAAGTAAAAAGAAAAAAAAAAGAAAAAGACATGTGGCACTCGGTAACTGCCGCGGTAAAGCTATTGCATAGCATTTTTTATCAACTTATGCAATTATAATTATTTATTTATTTTATTTATGCAGTATTTTTTTTCCTGCCACCTAGAGGCGAGTTGCTGAACTAAAGAGACAAGCGTGATATTTCAAAAAAGTCATTAAAAGTTCTGCTATTCATCGATAGATGGCAAAACTAAAAAGTACCACCGCTGTGCCGGTCGGAGTGGGGCGTGTTAGGTTATTTTCGTTTCGGAATTTCTGGATTCGGTCTCCACGCTCAAGGCCCGCGATAGAAGCTATGCAATAGCTTAAAAAGCAAAATACCAAAATAGGACCTCGAAAGTCATAGTTTAATATGCATCTCACGTTCGACTAAAAAGTTCCGAACAACAGCACAAAGAACGCAAAAAAATCGCATACACGATTCTATTTGCCCCAACAAACCAATAGCATGAAAACCACAATCAAATTTCAACCCTCGCACTAACACTTTAGAGCTTGGAATTCGCTTGGTGTTGATTTTAGAAAACCGTATTCGATGGTTTGCGGTCGGGGCATTTGCAGTTCGATTTATAAGCACGCGATTTTAAACTTTAAACGTTCATGTTTCGGTAAATATTAGCTTGAACGTGTTTATTCTGTCAATACGGTGGAAAGGATCGCAGACTCAGCTTGAAAATATTTCAAAAGTCGTAATGTGAGGACACTTCCTGAATGTAAACATAATGTGATAGTTGTATGTTTTATGAGGGATGTTTTATAGCCGATCATAAAACTAAAAGTAAAGAACAAACAATTTCAATATTAATATGAATACAGCGAATGGTTTATAGAGTTACTTGCGACCCGTCCCGGTTTTGCACAGATGCACATTTTAATGGATTCTTCAAAAAAATTACCTTGTCCTGACAACTGACTAAATTATTACCTTTCGTGTTTATGTTTGCCTAGTACTATTACCAAATCTAAGTGGCGTATTCCTTGAGAAAATTATTTTTAACCTATAATTTTTTTTCGTGAATGAATGTTAATTTTTTTCTGTTTGATCTAAGGCATTCTTGAATTCACCTAAACACAAAAAAATCTTCAAAATTGGTCCAGCCGCTTAGGAGGAGCTCAGTCTCTTTTTTTATGCTTTCGAGCATATGACCACCATCTCACCTGATGAAAAGTGAAGATGAAATGAAAAATCATTCAATGATGAATGATTCTATACACATGTATAGAAAAATTATATAAGAAGATTTCTCCAAGATAAAGTTATACTTTGTCAAACAGTAAGATTAAATCACATGAATAGACAAAGCGAATGGGGTCAAGTGTCAGCTTCTGCGAATATAAATCCAAAGCATACAAAACATAGGAAGGAATTTCAAGTAAAACAAAAGCCAACAAAATAACCGAAGAACTATAAACATCAACAATCGAATAAGAGCATAATCCACTACGCCAGTCTTGTTACTTGCCGTCTAGGCCATAACCTAGATTCTATTCTAATGTCAGAAGACACCTAGTCTCAGCTTGAAACAAATTGGGCTGATGATAACAATTCAAATATTTTACTATTAAAGTTTTCGTGAGAATTAAACATTATAATATTATTAAAATCCGGCTATCACTCACGTCATCGATATTGTCGACCTAGCTTGTACTTCTTCGGGATGAGTTTACGCCGCGAGATCGTTATCTCACGTCTCACAGCGATCAAATGACGTGAGTGATAGCCGTAATTTAATAATATTATAATTCAAATACTTTTGCTAAATACATTAACATAGCGATTTAATCTAATATCTTAGCCAAAAAGAAATTATTATTTCGGATTTATAACGATACCGCTGGCAAAAAGTATTGTGTTTTCTGATACGCATTATTTTATGGAGAAAATCTTAGGTGCGAAGCGTAAAAGATTGAAGCAACCTTTCATCCCACAAGAGTACTTATCGCCCTTCGGTCGGAAGCGACACATAATTCTAGTATCCGAGAGTTCCACTCCGAAGCCCACGCTGTAGTTACGCTCTGGTATCGATGAATCAAGAGGTTTTCTCAATATTTTTCTTTTATATTTGGCTTCACAATCTATGTGAATTTAGCCACCATCTAGCAATAAGACATTTAATTTTTAACCCACTTCAGAAATAGGAGTAGGTTCTCAATGTGTTACCTTATAATGTCTTTCCACATCAACTGATTTTTATGATTCTTTTTTTATTTCAAAGCTAGTGCTTCCCGTATCGTACATTTTCTATACTAATATTATAAAGAGGTAAAGTTTGTATGTTTGTTTGTTTGTTTGTTTGTTTGTTTGTATGTAAAAGGTAATCTCTGAAACTACTGATCCGATTCTGAAAATTCTTTCACCAATAGATAGCTACACTATCACTGAGTGTCATAGGCTATGTTTTGTCGGGATAGAAGTTAGTTATCAGTTCGAAATAATAATATTCGTAAGACAAGTCGGAGAAAAATTTGCTAACTTTCCGCTTTATCGGCGTACGCTGACTAAACGGTAAGACATAGTTGAATACAATGTATGGCAAAAATGTTGGCCTTCATGAGTTTTGCAAAAAAGTCCGCGACAGCATATATCTAACATGTATGTATAGCTCAGAAAAAATACTTTTCTTTGTTAAAAATCTGAAAAAAAAGCGGCCTATGTTTAGTTGGCTTTTTGAGACATTCAGTATTAATCCTTATCAAAATAAACTATTTCATCGTCTTACGTAGTTCATGTAGATACAATTTGCTTTTTACTGCATATGATTTGGATAAATAGTCTATGAGAAATCGTGAAATTAGTTTCACGGGAGCCCGTCCGTGAACGGGACGGGTCAGAAATGTACCGCCACGTACTACGAATTCCTGCACATTAAAAAATAGCGGCTTCTATTTCGTTGGCTTTTTTTAAGTATTTAATATTAATCCTTATCAAAAAAACCTATTTCATCGGCTTACGTAGTTCAGGTAGATGTAATTTGCTCTTTACTGCACATAATTTGGACCTATAGTATAGGAGAAATCGTTAAGTTTATTTGAGGGTGAAAACGGTGGATCACAGAATGGAACAGTTACTGCGTAATCCGGCATACGTCTATGTTTTGAACCGACTAACATAAGAAGGAGGATATAAATTCGACTGTTTTTTTTTGTTTAGTCTTATCATTAAACTTTGGACTGCCCGCTAGTGTAGTTAGGTGGGCGTTTGCCTTTAAAGCACCGGGTTTGATGCCCGGTGGGAACACAGGTGTTTTCCCACGGGAATTTGTGTTTCTGGTTTTGAGTATGTTGTGAATGTTGTGTGAATCTTGGATGTTTACTGCCCCTTGATACAAGTCATTGAACTTAGTGTGGGGTTGTGAATGTGAAAGCGTTTATGGGTATGTTTTTTAATATTTACTACCCGGCCGACGCCGGGCGGGTCGTTCCTGAACTTTGAATTGCTCGCTGGCGTAGATGGGTGCGCGGTCGCCTTCAAAGCAGCGGGTTCGATTACCGGTGGTAATTTACCTAAAAAAATTCTCTCCACGAGAAATTTGTGTTCCTGGTTTTGAGTATGTTGTGAATACTTTGTTAATCTTGGATGTTTACGGCCCCCGATACAAGTCATTGAACTTAGGGTGGGGCTGTGAATGTGGAAGTGTGTTTCTTTGCATATTTTTTAACCGGGCGACGCCGGGCGGGTCATCTTTTGAACTATCTACTCGCGTAAATGGGTACGCGTTTGCCTTCAAAGCAGCGGGATCGATTCGCGGTGGTAACAGAAGTTTTCTCCCTACGGGAAATTTGTGTTCCTGGTTTTTAATATGTTGTGAATCTTGGATGTTTACGGCCCCACGCTACAAGTCACTGAACTTAGTGTGGGGCTGTGAATGTGGAAGTGTTTATGTGTAGATTTTTTAACCGGGCGACGCAGAGTGGGGAATCTTTGAACTTTGAACTACCCACTGGCGTAGATGAGTGCGCGTTCGTCTTTAAAGCAGCGGGTTCGAATCTCGATGGGAACACAATAACAAAAGTTTATTCCCCACGGGCAGTTTATATTTCTGGTTCTGGGTATGACATGAATGTTGTGTGTGTGGTGTTAATTGTTTACGGCCCAACGACACAATTTATAGTACTTTTACAGTGAGGCTTTGAGTGAGAAAGCGTTTATATGTAAGCTTTTGTTTACCCGGGCAACGCCGGGCGGGTCAGCTAGTGAGTTATATAATGCGTATTCAATTCATATAAACTGATCAAGGGTTCCGAAGATAAAGCGGTGAAGTCGGTTTTTAAGCTTTGTTTGCGTTTCCTTAGCTATTACAATATCTAAAAGTTATAGTATTTCAATACAAAATATACCCATATTTTTAGAGATGGCTGATAGATTTAAAAACATGAAAATAGAATATGAATTATTTAATCAGAAGTCAAAAGTGACGAACCGTTAAATGACATCAAAACAATACATCGCAAGATAAGGAAAACAACCCTTCCAAACAAAGGTCAAAAGTTCCGCGTTAAATAATATGGAATTTTCACAGAGATAGAAAGGAAAGTTACGTTTCCTCGAGGCGCGAACAAAAACAATTACGAACTTTTTATTTAAAATATTTTTGAGAACTTTTGAATGTATCGCTGGAGATACAAACAAATTGTAGATATCTTATTAGATTTAGTATGATTTGTTTTATTGTTTTTAGAGTTCTTTTTGTGCTATTATATTTTAAATAAAACAGTTAATTGATTAAAAAATATGTACTACTAGCCGTGCCCCGCGGCTTCGCATGCTATTATCAAGTTAAAAAGTAGCCCATGCGTTAATCCTAGGTATAAACTATGTACATTCCAAATTTTAACCAAATCCGTTCAGCCGTTAAGCGTGAAGAAGGAATAAACATACATACACACTTACTCACACACTTGCACACTTAACCACAATTTTCGGATTTATAATATAAGTAGAATAAGTGTAGTCTCTGATCTTTGTTTATTTTGTTCTGGATGTGTTGTTAGTGTTGTTACGATAATTGCCACCTTCCTGATCACATAGCCTCGGAGTAACCCGTGCGCAGTGAAGCCACTTATGGTCCGCTTGCGAGAGTCCAACCACAATGTCGGAAGGTCACCTATCCCCCCTATGGTGTTCAAACTTGATTATTTTATGAGATTAGCTGAAGCCTTTTCAAAGAATTATTAGTCAGTTCAAACTTATTTTAATAAAGTTTAGCTTTAAATGTTACGGGTGTGATTATGTGTGTGTTGAGTATATGTTTACTCCACCCACTTTACAAGACTATGAACTTAGTGTGGGGTAATGATTGTGAATGTTTTTTTTTAAAATAAAGTACTTGTTTAACCCAGTTGGCGCAGTGGACAGGTGTCTGCCCTCTGCGCCGTGGGTCCTGGGTTCGATTCCCGGCCGGAGCACAAATTCCTTCCCAAGGTATATTTGTGCTCTGGTTCTGGGTGTAATGTGTGTGTGATGTTTCCGGCACCCACAATACAAGTTCCAGTTGAACTTAGTGTGGGGCTGTGAGTGTGAATGCGTTTGTTGTTTGTTAAAATTGGTATTAAAATCCTAATTGCGAAAAAAAAACGCGTACTGGGGAGCCAGTACCTCACGCTGGCAATTAGTCATGTAACTTATGTCAAACACACATTAAACACAAGTAAACCTCCTTCTCTTACTCTTTTCTGCAAAGAGTACATGTTTGTTTCTTTGTCGTGTGATCTATTGGACAGAGTCAGAATTTTTCAGGCCTCTTGAAGGCATCCGACACGGCTTAACAACTATTGTTTTATTACTAACAACTGGAACCAACGGCTTAAAGTGCTCTCCAAAGCACATTAAACATTGCTTAACCTTGCCGATCAGTACATGTATCAATCTAATTTTATTAAATTAAAAGAAAAAAGTAGATAAAAGAAAACAGGTTTACTGAGTTCATAATGAAATTGAATCCATAATCTCAAGCCCACTACAAGAAAGAACCTAAAAACACAAAATTAAACGAAACTCAACAAAGCGCCTCAACAAAACTGTTTACATCGGCTTCACAAAAGGCCTTTCATGCGAAGGTCTTAAAAGAACCCCTTTTTATTTAGAATGAATAAAATAAATTGTTCGCATTCCTTCACGGGCATTTCGAACGCGAGGGGAATTGGTAAATAAAGCTTGGGTTTGGAACACACCTAAATAATGATGAGAGTATTATTGATTCGAAGAATTTATCAATGAACCGTCATGAACGGTTTTGTTTTTAATTAGACTATACTTATTTTTAATTTTACTCTGGCCACTTAAAATTTAATGTTGTGAGGCCCTGTCCAATAAAACTGCAGACAGCTAAATGCTTGCAGCTTAATAATTGCTCGTTAACCTAATTGGGGCTACGTCCACCTTCTAAACACTAGGTATCGGGTTCTTCCCCGATGGGAACACAAGTTTTCTCCCCAAGGGAAATGCGTGTCTGGTTCTGTGTTCGTTTTTTTTTATCCGTTTGACCACCATCTCACCTGATGGTAAGCGATGATGTGGTCGACGATGGAGCAAGCTTGCCTAGAAGATACCTATTCACTCGCGACTTGAAGACTCCCATATTGTACCTATAAGGAAACACCGACACAGGTAAGGTGTTCCATTCCTTTGCGGTTCGCATAATAAATGTAAAAGCAAAACGCTTTGTTCGCATTTGTGGAATATCTACCACATACCGGTGTCGATTAGCAGTTCGCCTGCTTGTTCGATGTTAGAATGGGGATTGTGATTGAATATAAACATATTTGTATTGAAGTAGAAATACAGTACTGGATAAAATTAATCAGTAAAAACAGTATAGAGTCTGTAATTACTTCACAGGCTACTATTATCCAGATTAACGTAAAAAGTCACACAAACGAGTGAAGTTTCCATACTAGAAAATTACTTTAAACATGATTACTTATTGTATTATTCAATCTTTCGTGAGAATCCAGTCATGATAATATTAAATACAGTTCCACTTACGGTGAAAACTCATCCTGAAGAAGAACATCAGAATCAAAATCAAATCAAAATCAAAATCGTTTATTCACATGGGCCCCAAAGAGGCACTCATTTAAGTTAATGAATCTATTGCCAGATTCGCAAAATTACAGCCATCTCGAGAAGAACCTGGCAAGAAACTCGGCGGCGCATTTTTTTTCATTAATTTTTTTTTTTAAACATTCTTAATCTCTAATACATAATTTTATTAACCTAGGTGTTATTATGGTAGTCGCTAGAAAGAGCCTGTGCAGTTTGCCTCCATGCATCCTTGTCATTAATATAGTCTGTGGTATTATAGTAAGCTTTCTTAATTAATGCCCGTTTTATTACAGATTTGAACTTTCCCAGTGGTAATTCAGTTTCAGTTTTAACATCGTACATACTCGAAACTTAGCTCGTCGTGTTTCGATCAAATGACGTCAATGAATGCCGTATTTTTGATAATATTGTAATGTTTACTTATTTTATTATATATAATTCCCTAGGGATCACAATGTTATACTAGCTAGTCTAGGCTAGACTTTTTCAATTTTCTTTTCAATTAATACCTTTTGTCCCAAGACAGGGTTTCGTTTACCTAAGCCCAATTTATTTAGCACATCTAATATTAACTTTTCCATTTTGTTTTTCATGCGCCTGGTTGAGGGCGACGCGTGATGTAAATGCTGGTAAATATTTTGTTCAACATATTAGCATTGCAATTCATAGAGGCAATAGCTAGCATGATGGGAACGCTATCCACTGGTAGTGGGCTTGAGCACTCGAGTTACCTATAAGCTCGATGTTTTGTAGGTAACTTAATAGGTCTTTGCTGTATATAGTTTTAGTTAATATATAGTAAAACTATGTATAATACTATATAAATTAGTGAATAAAAAATACATATTAAAAATGTGTTTATTATTGATGTTGTTTTTCCAATATTAGCCTTATTAAAGCTTTCAGCAAAACTTTATTTGCTTCTTTTCAAAACTCTGATTGTAAAGATGTTTACCTTAAAATAATAAAATATATTCAAAAGGATTGTCTCGTTGATGTATTTAGATTAAATTTGGTCAGTAAATAATTTAGGAATATGACTAATTCAAAATATATCATGGGTAAAGCTTTCACACTCACAGCCCCACTCTAAGTTCGCTGACTTGTGTCGTGGGTGCCGGTTGTGTGAAACATTCACAGCATACATACAATCACAACCAGAACCGGAAACAGAATGTTTCCTAAGGGAGAATACTTGTGTTCCCACCGGGAATCAAACCAGGTTCCTCTGCGTAGAAGGCAAACGCCCACCGTTCCTTGGTATATTTTTTGAGCCGAGATACTAACCCCCTTATCAATATTATGTAATATCTTCTCCAATATCGAACTATGTCTAATTTTTGTCGGGTCACGTCTGAGACAGACTGCCTTTACGTGATGGCGAGCGCAAACTTTTGGCATTCGTGAGCCGGGCTTCAGGATAATTAGCGAGATGATGTTAGATTCATAAGGAATATTTGTAGTGTGTTTGATCAAATTAATATTATTGCTTTCCGTAGTAAGATTTTTGATTTTGTGTTTGTGGAGACTTAGACCAAAGTTGCACAGATCTACTCTAGCCTATTGTTCTAACAACACACTTTCACATTGAATAACATCTTTTTTGTAATGCAAAATAGGCAAGCATTTGACTACTATCTCACCTGACGGAAAGTGACGATGCGGCCGTAGATGTGACATGCTTGCCTAGAAGATACCTATTCACTCTTGACTTGAAGACTGCCATATTGATGTTCTTCTGTAAATAGGTATGTGACTAAACTCCTCATAAACGGCTGGACCGTTTGTGATGAAATTTTGTGTGTGTTCAAATGGATTCAAACATGGTTTAGATTCACGATTCGATCCGATAAATCATGTAAGAAATTACACTCGTGCGAAGTCAGGGCAGGTCGCTAGTACTTCACTTAAATGTTTTTACCAAAATTCGTCTTTATTATGTTTGCCGATGGAAATATTTGATCGCCAAGGATATAAGATACTTGTACTAAATAAGCTTTTTATATATGTTACGCATACGTTTCACCACATCTGATGTTAAGTGCCGATGCGATCGACGATGGGCTTGCTTGCATAGAAATTACTTATTTACTCTCTACTTGAACACACCAATATTGTTGATGTCTGAAAACACAGACTCAGGCAAAGAGTTCCACTCCTTATAATATTATTGAATTACGGCTATCACTCACGTCATTTGATCGATATTGTCGACCAAGGTTTCAAGCATGTACGACGCTCTACTTCGGTATGAGTTCACGCCGCGAGATCGCGATGAAGAGTTCCACTCCTTTGCAGTGCGCATATTGAATGTGGTAGCAAAACGCTTAGTATGCACTTGAAGAATATTCACCATATATCGGACCAAACTTGTTCTCCTTTTTCTATGTAATATATATTTGATTGTCAGAAATAAAATAATATGATTTTGATTTAAACACCGAGTAACAACAAAAAAAACAACGGGTTGCACTCCGAGAGAGCCGGCAGAAGTGAAAATTTTAACATTAACGTTGTGCATTTTTGAATATTTTGGAATGGTTAGGTTACTCATATTGCAAATATGACATCTATAATGTGTAGGTATATATGTATATTTTTATAAAGTACTCACTCATTTTCTTTCACTATTTCTTCGTCACTTTTGTCATTAACAGATGCACTATCTAACGACCATTACCAGTTGGTATAACGTTCCTTAAATAGCAGCATTGCCGCGCTTGGGCATGTGGTGCATTGCAATGCACCCCTGTGCTAAATATTAGCCAACATTTGATCTATTGTTGCTTCAACCAGACGCCCCATTGCGACGTATAGCCTCCTGCATAAAACTGTGTGCATATTTGAGTCTAAAATTCAAACAGAAAACAGAACATTGTATGCGAGCTGTCCTAATGCATATTCACAAAGTTTATGTAACCCAATTTAGCTAGCATGGACTCGGATAAGTGATGGGTGAGAAAATATTTCTGTAAAACAATTTTTGGATATATCAAGAGTTACTCTTGTATTTTACGAGTTAGTCGTAGAGTAACGAGACGAGACACAAAAAGTTCGAATAGTTCGCATTTGATTTTAAAATTCTGTGTAGGAGTAAATAGCTGAAATACATTCTTAATGTATACGAGTAGCCCCAAACTGATATGTGGCCAGTGGCGACCGTTCTGGCGATGATTGCGGCCCGGGTATAAGGCAATGCTGTCAAAGACATGTTCAATGTACGTGATTTTATTTTGTTTTATTCAATTTGAAATCATCTGATTTCAATTGTCTTTGTTATATACATATTATCCTACTTTTACTTTCCTGTCTTTGTTACTATTTTTGGTTGTTTTAAATATTAATTATTAAATATCGTGATCATTTATAAGTCTAAATAATAAAAACCATTTCTAAGTCTTAGTAACTCAGAAAATAAACGAAACTTAGTAACTCAAAAAATAAACGAATTTATTCGAATAATTGCGCTTATATTAGGTACATTTATTACTTATTTCGTCATTATGATTACCATCCGGTGAGATGGCGGTCAAACGTTTGCCTAACTTAAATAATAAAAAAAAAGGTAAGTACTTTGAATCATTCATTCTCATTTTCAAGATTATTCGGTTCCGTCGTCGTTTTAGTTGTCGTCGTCACGGCTGAACTTATTTTATTATATTTATTTCATTTTAAAATAAAATTAAAATCATATAACTTTTGAGGTTAATGGTTTAATATTTCTGTTTAGACGCTAAATGCTCTTGACGAACGGATGGACAAAGAAAACAGCTGAACCACCCAAGTCTACTTACAAAATGTCGCCGCGCTCGATCAATAATCTGGAAACCATCTTCAAAACTTTATATACACATAATAATCATTGAAGGAAGTTTATAATTAGCCACCAACTTTTCTTATAAGAAATTCCTTTCTTAACATTATCATTTTCCAAACAATGTCAATCAACTAACTAATAAGCAAACCACACACCGAAACTTGTCGCTTGTGGAATGTTCCTGAGAATTCTCAGATCCGGGCCCGCGGGAATTTGCAGAAGTCCCGTGTTTACTAAATACGAAGATGAAACAGTAATGTAATTATGTGATTTAGTTTCCAATTTAATTTAGTGTTTCGAGACTAGGAGCTTTGAGTTACTTCATATAGTAAAGGTAGTAAAAGTTTTTATTACAAAATATCCATGTTTTCGCTTTATTTAAATGCATATTATTGTTCGTAAGTTCAAAGTGTTATCTAGTTTACTGTAATTTAAAAATATTGACTGATATTTCACTTATACATAATGAAATTCTGCTTACATCCGATAGCGTAAACTCTTGTTGTAAAGTAAATAAACAAACATGTCACTCTGTATAAAACCAAAACATTATTAATCACTTCGCAATACAAAAAAACAGCTCCAAACTACACACGCGATGCTAAAATCAAGAACGCGCCTGTATCGTCACAAATCTTGATAAAATCATCTACGTAAGCAAGGCGCTAGTTCTACAACATAACCGTCTGTTGATTCTATTAACTTGTCACTCCTATCAAACTACGGAACCCGTATTCAGATATCCAATACGATTCCGCCCCAGTTTGTATCGATGTCTAACTTTTGTCTTTTGTACGTGCTGGGAATCAGAGCGGGTTGATAGAAGGCGCTAGCTGGATCGAGTTTGGAGAACTCGTTTGCTTGTTTGTAAATGATTGGTTAAGAATTCATATTATTTTGTTATTTGCTTTTGTGTTTGTTCAAAATCTTTACTATTTTCATTCATATTAAAATGTAATAATAATAAAATATTGAGTTCTTCAACTTGCAATTGTTTTCTTGGTTTGATCTGTTTTGGTAAATAAGTTTCGTAGAAATTGTAACTGGTATTACTTGTCACTCTTAAAGTATTTTTCATAACTCGCTTTGAAAGAGTTTTGGTTATTATTATTGTTAACTTTTTTATTTTGCTTAAAAGATATTTAGTTACAATTTTGAGAATGTGTTGGTGTTACATTAACATCTAGGACTGCAGTCTATTTTTATTCATAATCTTATAAATTATTTATTGACTTAAGCCTCAGTTTTATTGTTTAGTATAGTTTACATAAGTAATTAGTTATTTAATAGAGTTTGAAATATTCAGTGACCAGTGTCATTGGTTTAGTGATTTTGACCGAGGCAATAATCATTCGATGTATTCCACAATGTACAGCGCTTACACGTACGAAATGTTAATCCACTAGGTACACGGTGAATGCGATTTGGTTCGGTAAGGATAGTAAAATAATGTCCAGATAGTATGATTATTTCCAGGTGCTCCAGTTTATTTGAATAAATGTAAATATAGTGGCTACTGTAAGTTATTTTCAAGTAGTCATAATGCATGTACTGACATTAAAGCCATTATGGCATGTAGAAGCAGTTCCCTTATGAAAATAACTTACTTTTTTGTTGAGTTCATCAGTATCGGGTCATGCCACTTTCAATTTTTCTATTTTTTTTAAATATTGATAAAATTAGTATTTTTTAGTAATTTCTTTTTTTTAGCACATTGATTAAAATGCAATACCCATGAAAAAATAAGAAGCACATTGATTATTTGAGAAAACTTACGCGCAGCTAGACAATGTTGTATCAAAATTAAATTTTATTTCAAATTGATGTGTTTCAATAGAGTCTGTTTGCAGACTGTACGTAATATTGTACCATCAGCGTATATTCACACACATAAAGCGGCTCTAACTGGCTCCCGGCTCGGATTAGTTATGTCCATTCGTAGTACATAGTTGTTGCTCTCGCAGTAGCTGTAGTTCTATGAGGGTTATGACAATTTCAGCCCGCACCTTTGACATATTTGATATGATACATGATATTTATCTCGTAGCTGTTAGAAACCGTCAACAAAAAGTGACATGCAGAATTTTGTTTGCGATATTTTCTTTTGCTATAAGCCGAAATTTACAAAGAAATTGATATTTGATGCTAGTATGAAATTAGATATGCAAGACGCTCGACATCCACATCTGCAATGCCACCAACTTAGAATAGCAAAGATCCACGTAGGACTGCAATACGCTCCTCTAACTGAGACTTACGTCTCTTCTACCCAGTTCTGTTAGCGCAGTGTTAGGAGTGTACTTAATAATACTGAGATAATTAGCTGAAAGAAAAAGCATACTGTTTCCTTTTTTACTAAATAGGTATCATAGATATTGCTGGATAATTGAACATAATTGTCACTTGACATTGACTTTTCGCAAACAGTTTAATTTCATTACCCATTATCCTTTGTACCAGCTATTACAATGTAAACAAAATAAATTAACTGACTTTGTTATCTTGAGTACTTCAAGTAAAATATCTCATAAACATTTTTATGTCACAAAATAATAAAGCTTCCTCATAATAAGGCTTATTTTATAATTATATAAAACACAAAAAAGTTCTAATGTAGAGCATTAAAAATATGTCGGTAATTAGAGCTTTTGTAATGCCTAAGACGATTAAAATGCCACATTAGCTTAGTCTGCTTAGTCAAATGACAGAATAATTGTTTACATATTTTTAAATTGTCCTACACAGTAACCCTTTTACCGTGTAGGATAAATCTAAATTAAACACATTTTATTCCTTTGTTTTCGAGTGTAATAAAATGTTTACCTTACGTGTCCTGTATCTGTTAAAACGTAAACATAAACTCACAGCCCCACACTAAGTTCGATGTGCTACTGGGTGGGCGCTGGAAACATTCACATCATGCACACAATCACAACCAGTACCAGAGAGAAATTTTCCTCTGAAAGAAAACTTGCGTTTCCGTTGGTTATTTAGGAGGCGAAGGCCACACCAACCAGTTCGAGTTTAAACTATGATGTCTATTTCATCAAATTGATTTTTCGTGGTTACATAATTTGTAATTCTATTCTGCTCGTTTTATTGAACATAATTATTTTCACAGATAAATAAAAACGTTTTATAATCTGTGAAGAGGGTATAGGTACCTACGCCTACTAATCAACCGACTTCAAAAAAGGAGGTTCTCTATTCAATTATATTTTTTTTTTCGCGATATCTCCGCCAATTATGAATCGATTTGGATGTTTTTTTTGTTTGGTAGAGTATACTTCAGAAGTGGTCCCATATAAATTTTAAATCATAAATAAATTATAGTAAAGCTTTTAAGTTGCCAAAGCATACTATATTTGCACTTGGGCTTAGCTATACGTGTACTCTTCAAATCTAAAACAAAATAATGTGTGAAATGAAACAAGGCTTTCGACATTCTCGTACTTTCAACTTAGCCACATAAATGAATGTGTTCCCTGTGATCATAATTTTCTCGCATCAAATTTATTTTGCATACGGAATTCTGTATTCATTACACGATGAATTTTACTTTGACCTAAAATTATCTTATTTGAAATTCAGTCACCAAAATTGTCACTTCCCAAAACAACAATAAATAGAAACTCGTCTCGAGGAAGTGTCTTAAACAAGTGTATACAAAATGAAATTTTCAAAAGCGGTTCCGTCAGACACCGCTGACACCAGACACCGAGCGCAGACATTTCACGGAGTGTCAAACACACAAAGAATGGTAATTAGCGACGAAGGTTCTGTTTTAGTATAGAAGCTTCAAAATGATTATTTTACGTAACATTATACATTTTAAAATATACAATGTACTCAGATTACATTTAGTCCCAATGAAAGATATCTGGTCGTATGAGTGGTCTTGTTACTCGTAAGTACAGCAGCAGCTATATGAGCTACAAAACATTTATCGAAAAGCTAAGTGACTGTCGTTGACCGATGATCATCATCAGTGTGTGTGTTTACCATCCTCGACCACAATATCACTTACCATCAGGATAAATAGTAGTCTAACACTAACTTATCAGAGATAAAAAATAAAAACATCTGATGCTAGCCTTCAAATCTTAGAGCATCATCAGGGTGACAAGTTCCTCGGTTTATCGAGGAGGCGAGTTCCATGTAAAACAAACATATCTATGGTATCAAATAGAAGTAAAAAATAAACATAACACACTCGCAGCCCAACACTTAGTTTGAAGATTTGTCTTGTGTCAGAAATATTCATGTCACACACAAAATCACACCCAGAACCAAATTTTCATTAGGGTGAAATCTTCTTTTTATTTTTTTATGCAGAATAGGCAAGCATTTGACCACTATCTCACCTGATGGAAAGTAAAGATGTGGACGGGACATGCTTGCCTAAAAGATAACTATTCACTCGAGACTTGAAGACTACCAGATTATACCGCTCGGGGAACAAAGACGCAGGTAATGAATTCCACTCCTTCGCTGTACAGATGATGAACGTAGAAGCAAAACGCTTCGAGCAAACTGAAGGTATTTCGACTATAAATGGATGACGTTTGATAGTTTGTCTTGTTGTTATATGGTGAAAAGGGCATGGTGGAATTAAATTATGTAATTCCTGTGCACACTCTTCAAAATGTAAGCGATAGAATACCGATAAGCTTGCCACTTTACGTCGGTGACCGAGACTGCAAATTGGACTCAACTAGCTTACTATCACCAATGAGTCTTTTCGCCCGCCGGTCAATAACTTCTTTTAATCGATTGCTTAGAAGATGGACGCGCACCCAACTAAGCCTACGGGCAGCTCAAAATATTTGCATATTGTCAATATCAAGAAACATTTTATTCGTAAGTATCATTTACAACTGGCTGCCAAACTATGTGACAGAGTAGGTTCCATCCCCCAGGCTGATCGTTATTCTGTCCGCGACAGCCCGTGCCCCGGGGGACCGAACGGTTTGTCGTGTTCTGCGGTTTTGGGTACCAAATTATTTTATCGAGAGACAGTGAGTAGAACTTTTATTTGTATTTTGTACCTGCCTACACGTGTGAAATCGTACTTATATAACTATATATATTATATAGCTCATGCTATGTGAATAAACGATTTTGATTTGATTTGATAGATAAAAATAGATTAGGATTATGGTATGTTCAAGGTTGGAATAAAATTGTACCTGTTTTATATATATTATTATGTTTGTGTTTAATAAACTACATGATCTAGTTCCCCCATCCCCGTTGTATCATCGGACAAGCAGACAAACTGCTTAGCGACACCGCTATATGGTAGACATTGCACAAATGTGGACGAAAAGTTTTGCTTCAAAATCAAAATAGTCAATAGTTTGACTATTTTAATAAAAAAAACCAAGTTTTTCACTTTATGAAGGGTGAAGCCTGTAGGCAGACCTAGTACGTTTTTTTGCAGTATACAAAACGACAGTGCGCCGGGCAGCGCGGCGCTGCCGTTTTGTGTACTGCCGTCAAAAGGAAAATTGACGTATCTGCATTTTTGACAAAACTGAGTTATATTCATTATCGGAATCAGGAAAAATAGACACATCTACTATTATTTTTTTATTTTAAAATATATATTAAATAAAACGCAAATAACTACTTACTTTAAATTTAGACGCATCTGTATCTTAACATATTAAACTAAATAGTAAAGACATTTCTGATGTATGTAACAAAATTATTACGTCTTTTTTCCTTATGACGGCAGTACAGGACGCGCGCCTCGGGTATCAAGTCCCTAAATGTCACAGTACCTATATATAGTACAATACCTAGTACAAACCCGCTGTCGGCATGTCACGACAAATTAAATCACAATGACTCGCTAATCACATTACGTGGTTCAGCTGTGGGTCAGGTGCAGTTCGTGGAAATTGATGATTATCTAGGGTCCTACCGACACTAAACCGATAGGTTCTGCTATAAATAAAACCATAACATTAACTGACTGGTATAATTCCTGTCCGCGCGCCATGTATGCTCGCCTGGGCGCTTTTTAAAGAAGTCCCTTATCATTGCAAGGATAAAAAAGTATTGTAAACTTAAGGATTTAAACGCAAAAGATGTATTACATCCTAAAATTAATAAGCAACATTAATATTGAAATAGCCATTTTTGATGTCAATAAGCACATCAATAATCTACAAGTGTAATTAAATCCTTCTACTTTAAAAAGGAATTCCTTCGACTGAGGACACAGACATAATACCAGCATTGAGAGCTAAGCTAAGCTCTGCGGTGCCATCTGCAGGCCATTGTCTGCATTTAATTCTTTCTTTTGTGGCCGAGCCTCTGTCCGCACGTGTTGATATCAACTGGCTGCAAAATTATTTTTACATTCTAAAGTCCGTAAAGTTTTAGCAGACTGCACAGACCTTTCTATTATTTATTCTTATATTTAATTAACTTACTTATCGGGTTATTTTAATGAATGTAATGTAAACGCTCTTACTTCAGGCTTTTTAGGTTCAAATTAATTTAAAACTGCCTGTATTTTAGTTCATAGGAAACACAAACAAGATTATTTATATCAAAATTATTGTAACATACCTAATTATGATATATATTTTAATAGGTACTCAAATTTACTATTATTTGATTGTATATGTGATGTGAATGTTTGTGGCACCAGTATTTATGCTTAGTGAGAGGCAGAAAATGTGAAGGTGTTTTTTAAGACATAAAAAAAATAACAGTAAATAATTATATTACAAATAGCAAAAAGATAAAATTAACTCTTATACCTAGATGGTAAACCCTATATCCCACACTAGGATAACTCAATAATCGTGGTTATAACACGCATATTACAATTTCAAAAGTCATAACCCTGCTATCATTCACAATCACAACACCATAAAGAACCCACATCTAAAAAATATACCCGTCTTGTTTATTGTACCCATCGTTTGTCGCGAGATCGCGGAATAAGTTGGTCACAAAGGGCTATTAAGGGAGCTTGGAAAAATGACCAATAGGTACGTCGCGTATACTTTAACATACAGAAGTAATGTGGAAGTTGGTTTGCAAGCAGTCGAACTTATGACATATTGTTTTTGTTCCTGCTAGGCTTATTTTGTCCACTATCTCGTGTGACGGTAAATGATGATGTGAACTAGGGTGATATTAGAATTTATGGCTTTTGCCCACGTTGATCCGGAAAAAAGTATCGTTTGGAACTATTTATGTGTATACTTAGGGTAATAGTATACTATAGACGGGGCTTATACTTACATAGGGTAATTTGTAAAATACTAGAAACCTTTAAGAACATTATTCCAATCATTTAGGACAATGTTTTTCGTGCTACGGCTACTTTAGTTTGAACATTTTTTGAAACGCGGCCATTTAGTCGTTCTTTTTTATTTCTTTTTGTGGATGCATACTGAACAAGGGATATCTGGCGAATACTTATACCTAGGTAAAAATAATTCATGTATTAGTAATTTAAGAGTGTTTAAAAAATAATTATAAAAATGCCTCCCGAGATTCCTGCCAAGATGGCTGTAATTTTGCGAATCTCGCAGTAGTCATTTATTTTCGTGAGTGCCTCTTTGGGCCCATGTGAATAAACGATTTTGAATTTTGACGTCCACTATCCCATCATGGTTGTTGTAAAAAAGTTTAATAAATATATATCAATTGGTCAACCAATTAAAATAAAAAATCTGGAGACTGACGTAATGACACAATCTAGCCTTTTCTTCTTTTCATTTGCCTTCAATAGCATTTTGCCATTTTGAATTTCTCAAGCACTTTTATTCACTTTGTAATTATTAATATTCCTTTTTAAAAAGCATTTAAATAAGTGTCGTGACTTTATTAATTTGATGTGATTTATACTAACTAATAAAAGAAGTTAAATTGTTATTTTAGTTTGTTGGCAGATATTGTAGATACGTGGTTGACCGGAAGGGCTATCAACCAATCACGAGGTGCCTTCTAGTTGATGGCAGCACCGTTCAGCGCGTGATTGGACGAGGACTCTGCCTATCGCAGGCAGCTGTCGGCCAATCGTAGCAGACTTCGGTTTGATATTTTCAGTGGAAGAAGGCGGAAATGGGCGAACAGTCTCGTTGTGGCAGCCAAAGGAATAAGACGTCTGATCAAGAGTGTAGTCAGTTATAATCCAGCGCAATGTAACAAGTGTAATGTGAAATTGTATGTAGCTGGAAAGATCCAATTAAACAAGTGTACAAAGTGTCTTGTTATCATTCACTTCATATCAGCAGCGGGATAGAACCGAGGTATGTAAATTTACCTTTTCTTTTTATGATCATGCCCACGTTTTGTATAATTTGACAAGTGATTTTTCTTTTCCTATATCCACAAAAAAATATTTTTATCTCTGAAGTAGTGAGATTTAGTGACCATGACTAATCGGTGTGAATTCTAGTTTATATGATAACGATCACTGAAATTTTTGACATTATTAACGCCTTATTAAGCTTGAGTTTAAATGAAATGATAAACTACCGACATATATATTTTAGTATAATATTAAATTGGATTTTTGATAGATTTTAATTTTGTTTTGAAGCATGGGTCGGTCGAAATGATTTTGAGTCTATCCGCCCGCGCTAGTTCATTTGATAACTGTATTTTTGCCGAGTTCGATTTTTAAAGAAGACGTGTACCTACTACCCTCTGATATCAGTGTTTGATACTACCGATGATGATAAGAATATTTATTTGTAACAATGTAAGAGATACTTTATGAATATTAATATTATAAGTCAGTCAAGTGTTCGTAAAGCTATTTTATTCTAAAATTCATTATATTATTATGGTCATAATATTATTCCTTACTACATATAGACGTGTACATTGTACATATTAAACAACTATTCTTATAATTTATATAAAAATGAGATTAGTATAAGAAGTTAGTAAATTTTGCACGCCATTTTGGCGAGATGAAAATACAAATCTCTTATGTAGATACGACAGAGGAAGAATGTTCATCATGACATGAAATGACATGTGCCAATTAGGGACCGACAGTAATCATCTCAGTTAAACATGAGACAGCAAAGCGATGTATGGTTATGTATGCCATACTGAGTGACATATGGTTATGTGTGCCATACTGAGTGACTTATGGTTATGTGTGCCATACTGAGAGAGTTATGGTTATGTGTGCCATATCGAGGGACTTATGGTTATGTGTGCCTTACTGAGGGACTTATGGTTATGTGTACCATACTGACTGAATTATGGTTATGTGTGCCATATTGAACGACTTATGGTTATGTGTGCCATACTGATTAGCTTATGGTTGATTGCCATATCGAAAGGTAGTGGTCATGTGTGCCTTACTGATTACCTCATGGCTGTATATGCCATATTGAAGGACTAGGTTAAGTTATCCATTATAATAATAACTTATTAAATTATGTGTGCCGTTTAACTATGAATAACTTTAGGCCCAGTGTGCCGCTGTCTGCCAAGTGATAACCTGTAAGTAAATCCTTGGTAAGAATTAAAATGGGATACTACCACGAATTTTAAAATGATATTGTTTATTATTTAATTCTCAAATTCATTATCCGAGCTGATCGTCTTAATTTTAATAGCAATAAATAAATAAAAGGAATATTGCTAATTAAGCAATTAAACTTTTGTTCCGACAAATAAGTATTTTTTATTTAGTAAATTGATACAATGAAGTGTTCACATCTGTGCTAACGGTTACTTCATTCATAATGACTGTATTGATCACAAGATTATTAACTAATATTTATTTTGTTTTCCATGAGGAAATGAGCTTCAATGATCCTGAAAACCCTGATACTAAACACAAGCCGAGTTGAGGACGATAGCGGGTATAAAAGCTGTGAACAAACTGGATGAACCATGGAGAACATAGATGTAAAGGGATAACTATGGAGCCAAATGAGATTCCTTTTATACATTCCGTTACTGCATTAATTTTAAATTTTATTGACTATGTATGCTATCAATTATTTTAAAATGTGGCTACCCACCCACGTGGGTTAGTATATTGCTTAGTTTTGGGCACTTATCGCATAAATAGTGAAATAGGCTGTATTTATAACTAGTTTTTCATACAAGTCTGTATAGAAATTGGTATTCTTGCATACTTGTGTATTTTTTGAAAATGTAATACTAGTCGCAAGATTATCAATATATATAATTTGGGAATTGATGTATGTACTTATATAGTTTTAATACTAGATGTAGGTATAATATAGCGGTGAGCGCGTTTAGATTGAGCGGAACGGACAGGTTATTTATGGCAGATTGAGTATTATGGCAGAAATCCTAGGGTTATGAATAAACTACCAGCGTGAGGATTTATATCAGTGGTAAAGGGTGTATTAATTTGATAGGCTCGTTGTAGGGTCGTTGATTATATATGTGGCGTGTATGCGCGGGAGCAAACTGCGCGAGCGCTTTGTGGTGGCCGTGAGGTATAGATTAGGGAATGTATTATGTTTATTGGTTGTATATAAATTGTTGGAAAAAAAATAGAGGAAGATGTATTATGTATTATCTACTGAGTTACTATCGTGTCCTTCACGAGATGACTGTGAATTTGGGAAATTGGTTATTAGTCATTGCCTTTTTGTTGGTGATTCTGCGGGATGTGTGTGTGGGGTGAGTGAACAATGTTGATGTTAATTAAGTCAAATTAATGTAATTCCGACGTTGAGACCAAAAACAATAGTCCATGGCGCCATTTACACAAAGAAAAAAATAACATATGTCAATTATCCGACAATCAGACTCACATTACAGTTTTTACCAACGTTAACATATTCACGGAAGTTGTTTCTAATAATATAGTATTCATTATTTCCATAATTTAAAATCAATGTGACTTCCACACTATGCGGATCTGTGTTGTGGAAGAAAGCCACTTTCGATATACATAGTTTACGTATTTTACATAAGAACAATAAACATAGATTGAAGCTTCAGTAAATAGGCAGAAATTCTAAAGAATACTACAGATATGTACCACTGTACCAAATTTTATAATCGCTAAATTTTTTAATGGACTCATTTTGAACTAGTCAATTGCCCCGAAATGCGATCTCGCGCCGATATTTTGCCTAAGGAAGAAAAATTTGAGGATAATTATTTATGGATTTCTTCTTGATAGTAGTTGTTAGATTTTTATATTTCTCATTAAATTGGATGATGTAACGGATAGTATGTGCAGGTTTCAGCTTTGAATGTCAGGCCGTTAGATCCCGGGACGGAGTGGGTCTAAAAACGGTGACAGATGTCCTACCAAATTTGTTTTCTAACATGGATTTATTTTTAAATGGTTCTGTATTCTTCTTGCAAGGTTCTTTTCAACGATAAACCACACACAGACATATGGACAGAGTGCTGGGTCATGGAGTCTGGTTTGTAAATTTGTGTTCGTGTCTAGTGTCCAGTGAAACCTTAAGTACAATTTTAAAATTCATGTGGATTTATTCTATTAATGGATTATTAATAATAGCGTAAAATTAAAATTGTATTGTTAATTAGACTAGTAAATAATAATGTTCATTTGTTCTTGGGGTGGAGTTCGTCTATTTAGGTTGGCGGTATGTTGCTTTACTCTACAGTTAAGTCTTGGTTGTCATTTACCGTTTCACGTGATGAAGATGTTTAATTGGCATTGGATTTTAAGAGCTCTTCAATATTTAATCGTCATCTCTTTGTTGATGAACCGTTAAGACCTATGACGGAGTTTGATAAACTCGAATTTTGGTTGGCATAATAGAATTTTCGTAGCTTAATGACCGTTTTGACTTGGACTTTGAGTAATAATAGATTAACTTGATGAAAACTCCAATGTCCAGAACAGACAAAAATATTACTTAACCCATCGAGTTCTTTTGTAAGATAATTAAATTTTGGCAAAGTTGAATAATGAATGCTTCAACTATGGTAGTGCTTTTTTTCATCGAAAGTTTTATTAGGTGTTACGTTATAAGACATCATTTATTGAAAGACTCTTGAAATCTGCCTTTGGAATCGAGATCTTTTACTACTTAACGTACGATGATGCTTACAAATAAGCTTATTTATTTGATGAGTAAATTATATTGTTTTGGTCGTCTTTGTACAACATCGAAAAAGAAAATTGGCTATTTACTGTTTTGGTCGTCTTTACACAACATCGAAAAAGAAAATTGGCTATTTACTTACCACTGACCCCGACAATTACCTAAATTGTAAAGATTCTTCAACCTGACACTGACGTTAAGGACGTTTGAAAGCATCTATGCAAAGTAAATGTATATTAAAGCATCTATGCAAAGTAAATGTATGTATATTAATTAATTATATAATTGGTAAACTGATACTATAATTATCCGTAAGTAACGTAAACGTAAAGTACAATATTGTAATAATACTGATATAAAAAAAAAACAAATGATAATTTATTTATATAGGGTCGGCTATACGATAGTTGTGCTGTGACTTTTCGATAATTATGCCAATAAGTTATAGATAACAAGTAGTTTAGTTTCAATTTAAATAATAATTAGGTTAATTAGTCGTAAATGGTAATTAGTTTGACTTCTATTATTAATATTTTTTCCTTCCAAAGGGACCTGCAATTGTATTATACTAAACATCAAAATTAAAAGACTTGTAAGCTGTTAGTCTTCCTTAGCAATAAATTAAATGAAAACCAAATGTTTAATGTTTAATAACCGAATGTCGTGATTATAATTAGATAACGTGTGTTAAGATATCTGTTCCTGAGTATGAAATGAGAATAGGATGATCAATAAATCTTGTGCAAAAAAAAGTTGTAACAAGTTCTCGTGTATTATAACTAATTAATAATTTTATTAAATTGTGATGATATAATGGGAATACAATTATATTGTTGCGTAAATGTTTCAACATTTTATTATGTTAAAGAACTAGGTAGATATTTATATTTGATAGCCAACAGTGATTAACTTCTTTTAGAACTTGTTTAATTTCAATGTATTATATGACTAACTTAGTTATCACTGCAACAAAGGTAAATTGACTGCTTATAAAGTTGTGCGTCGGGAGACTGCACAATGTCGGATGGCCGAATGTCGTGACTTTATTAATTTGATGTGATTTATACTAACTAATAAAAGAAGTTAAATTGTTATTTTAGTTTGTTGGCAGATATTGTAGATACGTGGTTGACCGGAAGGGCTATCAACCAATCACGAGGTGCCTTCTAGTTGATGGCAGCACCGTTCAGCGCGTGATTGGACGAGGACTCTGCCTATCGCAGGCAGCTGTCGGCCAATCGTAGCAGACTTCGGTTTGATATTTTCAGTGGAAGAAGGCGGAAATGGGCGAACAGTCTCGTTGTGGCAGCCAAAGGAATAAGACGTCTGATCAAGAGTGTAGTCAGTTATAATCCAGCGCAATGTAACAAGTGTAATGTGAAATTGTATGTAGCTGGAAAGATCCAATTAAACAAGTGTACAAAGTGTCTTGTTATCATTCACTTCATAAGTAAATAATGTTGTAGATGCAATTCTAAAGCTATATATATTAAAAAAGTATATTACATATTTCATACACGCACATCGTACATTGTCAATAAAATGTAACGTATGATGGCAAATATTAAAAGCATACGACAAATCCAAGTATTATATTTCTATCTAAATAGTAATACAGTAACAGTTTAATCTTCTCTCAGTAAACCCTATCGTATTAAGCAAATATTCATACACTCATAGGCATCCAACCATGGAATAGTGAAGTTTGAAGAGACATAAACGTTCAAACTGAGCGTGTAGAAAAAGTTGTAAACTGTACGTGTGCAAGTCAAATAAAACATTGGAGTGGAGTAGCACAGACAGTCAGCTTATTAGTTTACTGACAATAGGTTATATGCATATTTATATTATGCTTCTAGTTTACTTCAATACAATACTATAAATCCGTTAGTATAGACAGTGAAATAGCAACAACTAGACTCATTGTCCACGTCTTTGTTTAGATGAACGACATAATCTGAGTGTCTTCAATTCTAAAGGCAATAAGCATCTTTTAGGTAAACAAACTACGTCTTCAGTCGCATCATTTTACATCTAGTGAGGCAGTGATCAAATGCTTGTTTATATACAACAAAAACAAACGCCCTTGTTGTTTATCATATTTTAAGCTAATAACGATATTAAAAATTGTAATCCGTACGTTACAAGTAATTTATTGTTATTTTTATATATAACTTATTTACCAGACCCATTTTTTTAGGGACGTGACCTCACTGCCAGTGTTCAGCCACAGCAACTGCCAGTGCTAACGATTTATATTTAAATCTGTGGTTTAAATACAATGTGCATGACGCAAAAAATATGCCAGATACCGTGTTGTAAATGGGGTACACAATCGCGACCTGTGATTGAGACATACCTACCCTTATATATTAATACCCTCTTATTAATCACGCTACTTCGGCCGCATCATCGCTTTCCATCTGGTGAGATTGTGGTCAAACGCTTGCCAATCGGACATAAAAAATGCAATGATAAAACGAAAAAAATGCAAGCATTTGAAGTATTAGACAATCGAGTTAAATACCCTATTGTTCCATTCATAAAAAGTTGCAAGCCAAATTTGAATTTGACTCTCGTCGTTAGCAGCTAAAGTCAACAATCTCCTATTTTCATTCTCAGCAAATTCTCTTCCCCACGAATAACAAGCTTAAAACGAGCTTTTTACTCGAAGTATGTTAATTGAATACCTTCGGAAGAATTCCAATATATCGGAAAACGCTTTTATGCCTTTTTTAACGTTGTAAATGATAAAAAGCTAATAATGCATGGAAGTGGATATTCGTTAAGCGAGTAGTATATTGTATGCTCGTCTGAAGAGTTTTTTTTCCATATATTGTTATTGTAGTTTTATTGGAATTTGAAAATTAAAACTATCGTGAGTTATTACACATAATTGATGTTGTGTACGGCTTGAAACACGTCGAAAATTTCGACTTACTTTGTAGTCGACTAGTTTTGGACAAATTTGTTGTCCTTCATCAGGATGAGTCAGACGCGCGATACGCAGAGGCAAGTGGCTCGGGCCTCGGCCTACTGATGAAGGACAACAAATTTGTCCGAAACTAGTCGGCTACAAAGTAAGTCGAAATTTTCGGCGTGTTTCAAGCCGTACACAACATCAATTATTGGAATTTGTAACGACTTGTTTACATATCTGTTTAATTCTGCTTGTTTTACATTGGTATATTGTTTGTTTGAATGTTAAATATTGAATTATGTGTGTTTATAATAATGCGGTGAATGAACGAATTATTTTTCGTATCTGATATTTTTCCCGCGTGTAACTATATAAATATATTTCAGTATATGAAGTTTACTGGGTTTTTATAAACAAAATAGAAAATTCCTTTTTAAGAAGAAGTAGTTATTGCCTCTGTTAGGAACCTGCACAGATCAGCGTATAAAAGTGGGCCGGCTGTCGTCAACCTTACCTCATTTGTACAGTTTTGTGGTGAAAATTACTAAAATTACGTAAAGTATAGGTGTATTCGTGAAGTATCGAGTATTTATATAATTTACCTGATAGTAGCACTAGAGAAAATATTCGCAGGTTGTGTTTACCTGAAAAAGAAAAAATGCAAATGAATTAACATGATAATAATTTAAAGATATAAGAAATATTAAGATATTTTTGTCTTCGCATTTAAGGCAAACATTGGATTTCTATCTTTTCCGATGTTTCCATCAGATGAGTAGCAATTACACGATTTAATCTAGGCTTGAAAACATCTAGATAGTATATATCGGTGAACAAAGACGCGGACAATGAGGTCCACTTCTTTGCTGTACGGATGAAAAATCTATTTATTATGATAATTTTCTGATCCAAAGCGTGTCTGGTAAGAGCTTAAAGCGATAAGCCCAGTCATAGTATTTATTTCTTAAATATTACTGTTTTATTGTAAGTACTACGTTTTAAATATTATTCGGTGTGCAGTAAAATGTAATTGTATTGTATCATCAAAGAAGCAAAACGTTACGACCAAATTAGAGGTATTACGTCACTATTGAATTTTAAACTTAATTTCATTGAGTTTAAGTGTTTTTTTTAAGAAAAAGAAACATCATATGCAATAAAATGGATTCCATTTCATAGCTGCCCCAAAAGTTGCTCAACAAAGCATTGCAATACAACTGTCAGCCGTTTTAGAGCTATTTTACTGCTATTTCGTGCTACTACTCCGTTATAACAGCTATATATGACAGTAAAGTGATATATTGTCTTCGTTGTACCACCTAAGTGATCTATAACAGTACTATTTTACAACAGTTTGGTACTAATCTGTTAGAGGATGGAATTTCGTAGCGGTTTTACTACGGCGTAGAATGAGATACGATCGTAGATATTGCTACGTGGCTACGACTCCGTAGATGGTTTGTAGAATTTGCGGTTTTATCTTCAATGTTGTTTGTTAGGTATGGAATGCAATCTTCTAAATATCTTCTAAATCCGGTAAAAGTATACGTTTTGCCGTATAAAATATCTTCTAAATAAGGTAAAAGTATTTGTACGATTCGAGCCATTTTGGGGCGCTTTTAGTGACGTCAGCCACATTGACTGCAGTGAAGGAAAATTGATAGAATATCGACATCGGAAACGCTGATAGAGTGTATTTTCTATGCTCTTAATTATTTATATAACAAATTAGTATAGCCAGTAACAAACGTATAGCAACGATTATGTACCTACTACTCAGGCATTTTATCGCTTTTCAAAAATGAAAACTTTTTTATCATATAAATAATGTAAGAGGTATAATTTTAGTGCTTTAAATATTTAATTATAATATAAACTGGTCCTATATTTAAATCATATACATATTTGAAACAAATTTTTTTATTTTTTTATTTAGCCGTTGCAGCGTGAAGAGAGGACAAATGCAGATAAAGTAATCGGCGGTAAATAATGCGCACCGAATTAAGGACTCTACAGTACTTGGCTGTAAATAATGCGTATCAAGCACAAGAGGTAAACATCGGATAGTTTTGGCTTCGTAGAGCGTCGTCTCTGTCATTTTTACATAACGTTTTGCCACTCTCGTCAGTGGTTGTACAAGTTTGTTACAGCGCGATACACGAGCAATATTTTCTGCCGGGTCCTGTACAAACTTTCACATTTTTCATATTATTGTAGATGGCTTGTAGTGTAAGATTTTAATTGACTATTAATCACTGAATGTAATCTACACCATGTCTAACAAAACACGCTCAAACTACACCTAAAGTTACGCTTAGTTTCTTAAGATTTCTTGCCCCACATACCCCTTCAAAAACGACCCTCTTATTTTCCGTTAACACGCAACCTTTCCGGCATGACGTAACCAGGTCGAGCGGGAAACTAAAATTAGTTTTTTTTGTACCTTAATGCCTTTAAGTAACATGGATTTTTAGAGAATGATAAGACGATATTCTCAATTTAGTTAAGTTAAAAACAATAGAATAATATTTATTGAAATTTGAATGTTTAAGTTTTTTTTGCCTTGCCTTAAGTTATGACGATTTAAAAATACGCATAGAGCCCGTGAAATGCTTCTCAATAAGGTGATTTGTCTTATGGGCTCAATAAATAATACTAAAATTAGTAATTTGAGTCAAACTGGCTTTGATTGATAAGCAAAGCTAATTTTTGGCTAATTGTCAAAGAAATCCCGTTTCCTCTGGTATACAGCCGAACTCACCTCAATTGTTGGCATAATTTCATCTATCTACTGGAAGGTATTTAATACTGGAGAATTTCACTTCGAAAATATTTCGTGCCAATGACTGCGGATATATTACTCATATTCAGCAGCATTTTTTGAGTCATACTTTTCAATGTCGTGTCGTATATTTACATGAGAAAGTTTGTTTTGTTTTTTTTTATTCAATATAGGTAATCTTTTGACCACTATCTCACCTGATGGTAAGCGACGATGTGGTCGACGATGGAGCAAGCTTGCCTAGAAGATACCTATTCACTCGTGACTTGAAGACTCCCATATTGTGCTCATCAGGAAACACCGACTCGGGTAAGGAGTTCCATTCAAGTTCGAGTTTCAACTTGAAGTGATCATCGAATACGGACTTTAGACTCCTACAAACTACAAAGCTAGTAACTAGGCAACCAGGTCGAGGATGGCAGCAATTAGACCGAGAGCCAGCGTCAAAGGTGCAGCGACATTACGTCGAGTGGTACTTATACTACATCCGAGTAGTTAAATTAGAGGAACTTTTTACTAAAGTCATTAAGTTTTCTACTGAGGGATGTTGAAATAGGTTGTTAATTTATATATAACACACACATCTTATCTAAGATTCCATACTTCTAAAATAAGATCAACTTTTAGTCGGTCTGTCTGTTTGTCTACTTACTAGGGTAATTTTGGTCAACAACCACTTGAAGATAAACGAAGACTTCTAGGTAAACGAAACAAGGCTAAGCCCTCTAAAGTAAAGTGTTTTCTAATTTTTTAAGTTAAAATCTTATGTAGTCTATGCCGTAAAATCTTGGAACTTGGCACAAAATGATATTTTCGATGTTTGATCGTTCGACAAGTCAATGAATATAATTGAGAATATCTTAAGGTTATTCAAGAAAAGCCTATATTTACGGTTGAATTCATAATACAAGTTAGGCACTATACTTGGGATCCAGACCTTTCGAAACTAGAATACCGTCGGGATTACGTACAATACAAATACAAAATAGTTTATTAAAAAAAAAACACTAGAAACCTAGGTAGGTATAATAGCAATTTGCATATAACAATTACGTACCTTCTAGGCAAGCATGTTCGATTTTCGGCCGCATTGTCACTTTCCATCACGTGAGATAGCGGTGAAATACTTGCCTATCTAAAGCATATTTTTTTTTACATATTGTACGTAATTACGTAAGTAAAAACGTACATAGAATGGCAACCACAAGGATGTGCTTAACTTAACTGTCTGTTAGCGGTAGCAAAATGAGACTCTATTTCCAACATTGTTGTCATGACCTTATAGTGAATTTTCATACATTAATGTTCCTGCAGGTGCATTCTAGTTGTGAAAAACCTTTTTTCCTGTACTTAAAAATTCGCATACAAGGCAAAATAACTACACCTCTTTAGGCAGCTTGACTAGCAATTTTGTTTTGTGCGCAAGCATGTAAAAAGTTAAGATCAAGTCACTAACTGGGTAAGTCATGAACCCTTAACATTTTTCATGGCTGCAATACCCATTTTGCCGTCTGACTGAATGATCGTTTAAAAAAAAAACAACAATGTAGCGGATCGCCTGATGGTAACCGCCTGCTTACCATCAGGCGGTCCGTCACATTGTAATTTTTTTTACACAACGATATTTGTTTTTTTCTTGATATTTTGACTAAATATCTTTTTATCCGATTTTAAAGTGAAATATACTGTACCCAGTTCGCTCGTAGCGTTTCGCACTCATTTCCCGCGTCTATGTTCCCCGAACGGCATAATGTGGGAGATTTTAAGTGAGGAGTGAATAGGTATCTTTTAGGTAAGCATGCTTACATCTTCGGCTGCATAGTGGTCGTGAGATAGTGGTCAAATAATTGTTTATCGAGCATAATGAAAAAGCATAAATTAATAACTGAGATCTTTTATATTTTCATATTCTTGTACTGTACTTGATTCTAGATTTTTCTTTTCCTTGTTTCACTTTTTCTTCAATGAAATTTTGATAAAGCATTCGTGTAATATGGTAGCCAATTATTTTCATAAATTTCTGCATATACCATATTTTAAATGGTCATGTCTGTCTATCTTTGTATAGTATTGCTCACATTTACTGCCGCGCATGACTTATTATATTATTATATAGAATTGGAATGTAGGTTCCCCCATCTACTATGCGACTAAGCCCTCACGCTGTGACGTACAGTGCTATGATAAAACCGCGACGCTGGAATGAGATTTAAATGCTCTAAACTCCGGAAGCACTACGAAGTAGTACTTTTTACTCCATTTTCTAAAATTAGAAATTCTACTTTTGAACAAATGATTATTCAAATTCCGACACTAAAAAGTACAAACAACAACAAAACTGTAATAAAACGTCCCTAGACAGTAACGTTCATGAATATTTAATTTTAATGTACGGACGGACGGTTTAATTGTTAGTAGATTAGTTTGTTTTGTTACAACTTTAGAACGAATGATGTAACACAGTTTAAACTGATATATTATGTAAGTTCGAAAATCTTATTGCCTATAGTAATTACTCAATATAACTCAGAAATACTATATGTAAATCCCGCTTAGCCCTAAAATAACACAATGTTTGACAGCATGTGCTACCGATCAACCCGACTAAGCCAGCGTGGTAGATTATGTTATGATTGTGTGTATTAGCCTAGACTCTCGCTCTGTGTGAGAGAAGGCCCCAAAACACGTTCCATTAGGTAAGACAATGGTTAAATGCATGCTTATATAGCATTAAGAAAAAAAGGATAAATACCAAAATAAAAAAATATATAGTTCAAAGGAAAAAAATACGGCAAAGCAACGTATGTTTGTCGGTCCCCACCATAGGAAATACTTAACTCTACCATAAGTCACTATGCTTAAGCTTAGCTTTTGTATAATTATCCTCATCCTCCTCTCTAAGTTCAGTTAAAGTTTAAGTTCAGTCTAAGTTCTGCCTGGCATGGCTAATGCTATAAAAATATAATCAATTTTGTAGTTATGTTTGTTATAAATTAGTTTTATAATTGTTTTAGCTTTATTCGTTTATTTTAATTTATAATTATTTATAAAAAGTTACAGCACAGGTAAAAAAAATGTCTATTAAGTTTCTTAAAGTTAATTTTGTTGAGTGTTGCCAAACGTGACTTTAATATTTCTTACAAATCACAACATAGGAATCATGTGATGAAATTAGCTGATACATCATTGGGCAGGAATTTTTGTGGTAGTATTGAGCTTCCAATGAGAAAAAACAGGGAGAATCTAAAATATATATGTATGTATAATTATGTATGAATTACATGAAAACATTTTAATTAAAACACAGGTTGCGGATCAGAATTTCAAAGAATTTATTTGTTAACATAACATAAATTCTACCAATAGTATAACTTTTGTCACTACTACCGTTATAAATACTGAAATATTGGAACCTAAAACCAACCATTCAAAACAGAAACATCGAGCCCAGAAACGAATAGAAAATGATTGAAAACATCAATTCACGGAATCAATTCTGGCAAAATATACCCAAATGGCTGCCGATACGACATATTGCAGCTAATAAATCTGATGTGCTGTCCTTTAACAAGTACTCTCTCTGTCCTTGGCGCAAGGTATTAACGGGACACGAATCAAACCTAAAATATATTTATCTATAATCATAAACGCTTTTACAATCTCAGTTCTACACTAAGTTTGAAGAGTGCGTACCGGACACATGGACATCACACACATACTCGTACCTAGAACCAGAAGCAAGTTCCTTGCACAGAGTTGACATTTTGTCATAAATATAAGGGAACCTGAAATCAGGGAAGCGTTGTGCGAAGGCCATCTTTACTCTGGGCATAGCGGCACGAGGTGGTCTCCTTCTAGGCAATCCGGTAACAGGCTGTGGAAGAATATTCCTATGCATGGTGAGTGTCACTTGCAGGTGCACCAGATTTTTTTATAACAAGTTAAACCTCGTAAAACTGCAAATACGCACCACTCTCTGAGATTGTATGTGTTGCGTCTCATAAATGACCGGTAATTACACTGGCCACTTGCTCCGTCAGCCGATTCCAGTCTGCTATTTGGTTCTAAGGCAAAACAGTGATTTCCCTATTTGACACTAGGGAATCAGACTACTTTATCATTTCACTTCAGAAATGTATTATGTTGCATCCAGCCGTAACAGTGATAACTCTTAACTCCAAACCACTTATAAAGTAAAGGTATAGGCACTCACGATTTACAGGGATAGTGGTATGTATATAGGTTAGAAGCAGACTTGAAATTCTGCGACGATGTTCGAAGCCTTTCATCAATCAGCTCGATGTGGTAGAGCTTTATAAATCGCTCTCGTATGTGATGTGCCTGTCAGTTACGAAAATGTAAAATGTTTTATGCCCATAAATTAAATTTGCGATTAGGGCAAGATACAATATCAGGTTTAAATTATTTTGCTATCTAATTCATTGTTATTTTTATGGTCGATAAGCAAGCCTTTGACTACAATCTCACCTGATGGTAAGCGATCATGTAGCCGAAGATATAACATGCTTGCATAGAATATACTTATTCACTGTTGACTTGAATACTCCCAGATTATACAGTTCGGGGAACAAAGACGAGGGCAATGAGTTCCACTCTTTCGCTGTACGGATGATAAACGTAGAAGCGAAACGCGAGCTGACGTAATATCTCATCTGTAATGTAATTACGGGAGTCAACCATATATGGATACGTGGAAATAACCTGAAGCACCTTTTTAAAGTCATTATGATGCGTATTTAACACCTGACATTATTCTAACTGTATTGTTTTGACGCATTTTTTTTCTTAATTGTTAAACAAACGTTTGCCTTAACAGTAAGGAATACTCTAAACCATTTACATACCATAAACCAATCTATCTAGTCCTTACAGATATATCAAATTATTTCAAACAGAACCCACACACTTAATCATTCATTTAATTTTATTTAATTTACCATGATTTGTGATTTTTTTTATCTTGAAAATAAATATTTTATATTTGACTAGTCTATGCACTCTTACGTATGAGTTCTATTATATTATATTCAGATTTATAACATAAGTGTTTTTTATTGAGGTGAGGAAAGTTCCGGTTTTATGATCTTTCTACCTGCCTGAATGCGTGCAGAATGGCATAATAACTGATGTCTCAGATTATAGTAGAACGACTAATAGAATCGAAGTGAAATTAACGAAATTGAATTTATGATATATATATCGCACAAATATGGTGTTGTTTATTCTAATATGTTCCATTATTAGTTTGAAATTACGTTTCTTCGAGCATTTGACATCAAGACATACTTGTAATTTTTTTTTCTCTAATAAGCCAGCGATTGGGTACTATCTCAATTGACGCTAAATAATGATGCAGTCGAAGATGGCATTTCCAAGCATTTTTTGAATTAAAAAAAAAACAGCATTACATTATAGTTCATTACAACTCCATTTTCTAAACTAATAAGCGTGTAATCCAATCGCGTGAGCTTGTTACTCGATCGCAGCGGGGTTGCCAGCGCCACTCAGACAACCAATTATGGAACAAGCGGATGACGCCATCGAGTCGGGCCGACAGAATGCCATGGATATATTGGCTGTGTTATACATCTAAAACAAACTGAACATTGTTTATATAAGTTCAGTTTGAAAGTGACTTAAACCATCTTTCAAGAAACAACTTGGATACATTTTTGTGATATTATAAGCACTAAACTTTTTTGAAGAATAAAAGTGGTCGGTCGTGCAAAAAAAAAATATATATTGCTAAACAATTATATTATTTTTGAGTAACACCGAGTTCGATGAATGGGATATGCTGAAAACCAGCCCTGCACCAACCCTTAGTCTGTGCAGTCTTAGCGCTGAACATATTCCAATACCTAAATATTGTTCTCGAATGGAGGCCACGGACTGGCAAGCGCAGTGTCGGAAGACCGCCCACAAGGTGGACGGACGACATAATGAAGGTCGCAGGAAGACGCTGGATGCAGGCCGCTAACAACCGTTCTTTTTGGAAATCTTTGGGGGAGGCCTATATCCAGCAGTGTACTTCTTGTGGCTGAGATGATGATGATGATGATGATGAAATATTTCTTGCATGTATTTTGTTTTGTGTACCATACGATTGTTTTGAATATATATCTTAATACTAGATATAAGCACAAAATTACAGTGCAAGCATTTAGATTAAGCAAAACGAATAATTTTTTTATGGCAAATGGGATTAGATTTTACAATAGAATTCCTAAAATCGTAACTGAGTTGGGAAAGTTGGGAAAGTTCAAATCTGTGATAAAACGGGCATTAATTAAGAAAGCTTACTATAAAACGATCGACTATATTAATGATAAGGATGCATGGAGGCAAACTGCACAAGCGCCTTCTAGAGACTACCATATTAACACCTAGGTTAATAAAATTAAGTATTAGAGATTAAGAATGTTTTTGAAAAAAAATGAATTAAAAAAAATGCGCCGCCGAGTTTCTTGCCAGGATCTTCTCGACATGGCTGTAATTTTGCAAATTCGCAAAATTATAGAATCATTAACTTTCATGAGTGCCTCTTTGGAGCCCATGTGAATAAACGATTTTGATTTAGATTGATTTTGACAATGCATATTTAGCAATAAATTATTTTTCTTCTTCTTCTAAATTTGAGTATGGTTAAACCCGAGCCAATCAAACAAATAAAACACAGCCTTGTTGAACAGTCTGTAATCTAATTCTATGGAATACTGCGGTAGAGATCGGAGAGTGGTCCGCTAGAGGGGTTGGTTTATTGCATTTGCTTATTGCATTTAGGGGTAGCGGCCTCTGATTTGTGTGCTGTGCATATATTATGTGACAATTTACCAGCCGCTTCCGTCCGTATTTGGTTTCTATTCTACTAGTAAACTAAAAAAACCGTTTATTTTGACATGACTTATTTTTTCGTCATTTTTTAATGTACGTTACTCGTCATTTTCTAACTGATTTTAAAAATTATTGTTTTGTTAGAAAATACGTTCTAGTAGGTCCCATTATAACTTGATCAAGATCTCGGAGAGATTGGCGATTAAAGTCGGTTATTCATTAATGTAGAGTAATAGTAACTTTTTAACTGAGGGACTCAATATCCCGGCACCGTTACTAGCGCCATGATCACAAGTAATACAACTTGAAACGAACCCCCACTACTACTAGCGGGCGGGTGTAGTTAGGAGCAGACATATCACACTACCTTTCTTACTCGTTCATATATAAAAATATCAAATTGAATGTGATAAATGATGTGAAGGGAGCTTATGTATCAATGAACACCATTAATTGCTTACCAATTTTTCATCATAAGTGCTATATAGTGTGTGTTATCTATATACATATACCTTAATGCCACTATTTTATTCCCTCATTGCACTAATAAAATATAATTATATTCCAAACTCGATTTAACGGACACGACAAACATTCTAATCCAAAAATACTCACGAAACAACTTCATAACAATAATGCCAAGGATAAACCAATTATTTCGTAATAGTCCATAAAATAAACTATATTATGTAGGCATGTAATAATAGCCTTCAGACTACGGCCCACTCAATTATATGCCTTTGACAAATCGACGTTAGAACGACGCTATGCCGTTATAACGCGGTTTGTGACTGAATGCTTCGTTATCGAAACTGTAACGAAATTAATTTTAGAAAATTTGTAATCACGGTTCAATTGTTGATGTTACCAATGTTTTTAAAGTTTAAATTACTATATTTGTGTTTACCAGTTAGGTACTAACATTATTTAGAAAGTACTTTGCGCCCACGACTTCGCCGGCGTAATTCAGTTTATGAAGAAGCCAATATTCATACTATGGTCCTGCTAAATTATATCAAAATCAATGCAGTGGATTAACCGTGAGTGGCAATAAGCATATTGATGGCAGCGCAGTAGTAACAGATCCGGTCCGAGCGTTAGTCGCGCTTTCCAATCCTACCACGGGATTGAGTTATCAGTGATGGTAATATCGTGATGAAATTCATAGTAGTAAGACATCTTTTCGTACACATCGCCATCGTCTCTGTACTTATATATTGTATATATTCACAGCCTTTGAGTAAAAAAATTTTCGCCAGGTTTAAACAGTTTTTTTAGTAATAATGAGGTTATGAAAATATATAAGATTTCATGCTTTTTTTTTTTTTTTATTTGTGATAGGCTAGTGTTTGACCACTATCTCACCTGATGGTAAGTGACGATGTGATCGAAGCTGGTAAATACACTAGACCTGGAATACGCAGGCTTTCAAGGATAACTGCCGGAACACCGTATTTGGCTTGGCGGCAGACTTTCAACTTGATGGTGGTAAGCTACTTTGGTAGCAAGCCAGGCTAGCAACTCACAAAATGCTCTACCACCTCTCAAATGTCACCTGATTAGCACCACCCGGGGACCACGTGTAGGGAGTCAGACTTAAGGGGTATCCTCCTACGGACGTGGGTGACTCAGCCCCCAAATGCTTAATACATATGTGCGTAGTATTCTAGTGGGTGTAGTTTCATCATCAAACAACTGTCGATATTAAATGAAAGGTAGCTAATTTACCAGCTGTGCGTTCCCATGTAATTAAATGTAGAAACGTACGATACAACAAGGAAACGTATTCATTTTCTTTAATTTATTTATCACGAAAGTGGCGCTTCGAGGCATGAACTAAATAATTCAAAAAGCAAAATTATTATAACGATGGAACAGATATTCTATGCCATTATTCTCATTAATAGTGAATTATGACCGTAATTACGCTATAAACTGTACTGGAGTGCCGTTTGAGTATCACTGATTATGTTTTAGATTATTTAGTGAGATTTTATTACGTATATTTCAGTGATATTAAATTTTGTTCAGCAGAGATTATTTTGCTTTTTCGTAAAACCAGGAGGTATTTTATCTAATCTCAATTATGAACGCGAAATTTTGGGTAGTAATTTGTGTGTGTAATTTTTTTCAAGCTCAATATATCTTAACAATATATTCGTAGCTTTTAGCAAGTCTTGGTTATATTATAGATGGTTAGAACGGTAGAGCATGACACACTGTGGTCACGTGTTCAAATCTCGCTTTGACCACTACCTCATGCGAAATTTTACACATCTAAGTGATTACTTTAGTTCTGACCTGCCCGGGTGGCGCGTTCGCCTTCTAAGTAGCGCGTATCGGATTGGATTCTCGGTTCCCACCGACCGTACACGTTTTTGTGATTGTGTGTTTATAACTGACTAATAAATTTGCCAGTATTGTAGAACGAAAACGTAAGCTACATAATGTAGCTACAAAAATATACTTATAGCAATTGCATTACAATTAATTGAGTGCTTAGGTGTACTTTTGGGTTAAAAAAAGTTGGTTTATTATGACCCCATTTTTAACCTACTTCACAAAAAAGGAGGAGGTTCTTAATTTGATTGTATTTTACAGATCATATACACACTACAAACTTATAACACCACTTTTTCGTCAGGGGTTAAAATAGGTAAGGATGCACGATGTAAACACCTAGCCGCCCAATCTGACCTTAACTGCACGTGGTGCCGATGATCAAACGAGGTTCCGGTGAATCACATCTAATAGCAAATTCATAATACTTAAGAGGGTTTATTCCTTTTGTCTTCTCTCTCGCTCGCACAATTCGATATTTTTAATAAATACAATTATGTACGTGTGTTTTTGAAAATGTTTTCAACTAACTATTTGGACATTAATACAAAGATGTTTCATCCTTCTTTTCGCTATTATATCCTTCAATAAGATGAGAAAAAACAGAGTTCCCAATTCCAATGTGTTTTTCACGCTTTCTTCGTTTAACTCAAAGATATGAAAAACGAAAGGTAGATTAAAACATTAATTGTATTAATGTCCATATAGTTGGTAGAAAACATTTTCAAAAACACACGTAGCTATTTGTATTTATTATAAATATTGAAATGTGCGAGCGAGAGAGAAGACAAAAGGAATAAGCCCTCTTAATTACAAAGTTCACAATTAGACATTGAATAGTCACCGATGGATAAGGTATGCCAGTGATGTTAACTGATCCGCGTTCACAAGTTTAATGCTGTTATCTCGTAGCCAGTTAATTACGATTAGCCTGTCACGTAAAGCGATACGTCCGGGTAGTAAACGTGCTATATTATATATTTCGGAGAGTGTGCCATGGAATAACACGATATAATGCCTCCATCCCCATTCCATCATAGAACCACCAGACAGACTGCATTGCAACACCGACACATGGTGGTTTTGCTTCCACTTTCATTATGCGCACTGCAAAGGAGTGGAACTCCTTGCCAGAGTCTGTGTTTCCAGATAAGTACAATCTTAGAGTCTTCAAGTCGAGAGTGAATAGGTATTTTCTAGGCAAGCGTGCTCCATCATCGACCGCATCGTTACTTAACATCAAGTGAGATAGTGGTCAAATGTTTGCCTATCACAATAAAAAAAAAAAAAATTATGGTTTAGCAAATGTAGTTACAACGTTCAATACAAATATCCGCCACGACTCGTAAAATCATTGGTTTATCTATATATGTATATATTATTATGAAGTAGATATGTACGTTATATCTGTGATGGCCGAGTGGGATCTGAGCAAATACCACTATGTATTATAATCAAACGCTTTTAGATTCACCTTCACTTCCCTGTACTGAGTTCTAAGACTTGTATTGCAGCATATAACACTCAGAACCAGAAGAACAATTATTCAATGGTATGGAAAACTGTGCTCCAACAGGAAATCATACCCAAGATCCGGCGTAAAAAGTAAGGACTTCCTCACTGCGTCAATTGGCCTCGTCAACATTGTCATTATTGCTTATAAATATTATATTTTTAAAACACGTACATGTTTTTTTATAAATTAAGTATCACAGTCACAGCCCCGCACTATGACCCACAGCCTCACCCATACATTTCGATGACTTTGCCGTCGTTGCCGGAAACATATACATCGCACACATTATCACACCCAGAACCAGAAACACTTGAAAAAAAAGTTTATTGGTTACAGTAAGACTAACAATCTTTCTATTTTAAATTTGATTTAACTGCAACAAAAAGATATTTGCTGGAATAATCAAACCAGAATAATACACATTGTCTTGGTTTGATTATACCCGACTCGTTTGTATAGAGATTAGACCTGTCGAAACCCGATGCAAGTTATATACGTAATGTTTTGCATTCGACAGATCCTTTATGTTAAGATCGAGAGGTGAATGCACATTGAAGTGACACGTGTCAAGATGCCACCCGCCACTACGATTTCTAGTGAACTAGCGATGCAACTTGACTTATATTATATGAGAGTGTAATATTTTTCTTACATCAACAAAGTTTAATTACTAATACACAAGAGCTATGCTTATATGAACCTTGCTTTACTTGCGTGGGTGATTTGATTTTTTTTCTGGATAGGCAAGCATTTGACCACTATCTCACCATATGGAAAGTGACGATGCGGCCGAAGATGTCATATGCTACAATAATACATTATTTAAAGGTTTTCGAACACCCATGATACAAGTTTTTGAACTTACACGTGACGTAACTTAAGTTCAAATAATCATAGCTCTCAAATGGCTGAACAGATTTTGATTTTATTTCTTATGTTTGAAAGATGCCTTGATAAAGTGTTTTAGTGTTTGGTGAAAATATAATTTAAAAAAAAAACTCATTCACACTCACAGCCCCACACTAAGTTCAAAGACTTGTATCGTGGGTGCCGGAAACATTCACACACACATTACACCCAGAACCAGAAGCACAAACATCCCTTGGGACGGAATTTGTGCTCCTGCCGGGAATCGAACCCAGGACCCACGGCGCAGAGGGCGGGCACGTGTCCACTGCGCCAGCTGGGTCGTCATAAGCGATGTAAGATTGCTATTTATTTAATTTTTAATGTATGATATTTGGAGGACTTACAGCCCCCATTGATACAGGATAAGTCTTAATATATATAACAAGTAGCCATTTAGCATTTTCGGAGTCATTTTTTTTTTGATAAATAAGCTTACATTAAGAAAAAAATACTAAAACATGATTAAAATACGCAATTTACACGCTATGTCGTTTGAGGCGCCTCAGGAGATGCCAAACACTTCGATAATACCTTTTTTATCGATGATAAAGTACTTGTGAACAAGTCAACAGTCGTGAAATTAGACTTCACCAATTTGTTAAATGATTTTGTAGAGCGTAGAATAAAATAATTTCGAAGGAAAGACTTGGCGAGGTTTAACTTTTAAAGTTTTGTAACATGGAGCATTTGTACATTAAGAATATATCTAATACCTTTAAACGAGCAATTCTTGTATATATATATATATATATGTGTGTAATCAGGGGATCTATTCCGGGCGTCACATCGACGTCGATATCGAGCGATTTCCTTTTGTTATGAACATCGAATGTACTGAAATTTCAACCAATCGACTGTCGTATCGACGTCGCGCATCAATTCGAACAATCGTATTTTGACGACCAGAATAGACCTACTGGATCTTGGAAACGGCTTCAACGATTTAAATGAAATTTTGTATGCAGATATATTTCAGGGGCGATAAATCGATCTAGCTAGGTTTCAAATTTAGAAAACGTCGTTTTATCCGTGTTTTCAGCTGAGCAAAGCTCAAATTAATTTAATTAAATTTTAAACCTTCATCATTCAATGCTCAATTTAACCCTGCACTATCTAACCTTTCTATTATACTAACTAACAGACTTTACTCTCTGCTTTAAGTTCTCATTTGATTGCCCAGCCGCAATTAGTTCCGTCTACAGAGCCCCGTAACTTACACGTGACGGAACTTACAAGTTTACAACCGTGTAAGTTAAGTTACGGCAGTGTGAGTTTACGAGTACGTGTGTGAGTTACGAGTGAATTAAGTTGCAAGCTTTAGGTGTTGTGAAGTTGGAGTGCAAGTTGTGAGTTTGTATAGTAGTTCCGCTGTTTACTTTTCCTTGACTCGGTTTTTCATAATAATTTCACCTATTTTTATTCCGCGGGTGCCACCAAAACAGGTAAAGAGAAGCTAAAGTAACAGCAACAAACAAAACGAAAAATCCCATTTACACTTACACCCATAAGTTCAAAGACTAATATAGTCGGATACATCGAAGCATTGTCATTGCCTGCGTCTTTGTTCCCCGAACGGTTTAATCTGGAAGTCTTCAAGTCCCGAGTGAATAGGTATCTTCTAGGCAAGCTTGTCACATCTTCGGCAGCATAATCACTTTCCATCAGGTGAGATAGTAGTCAAATGCTTGCCTATTCAACATAAAAATAAATGGCTTGTGTTTAAACACCACCCAAAAAAGTACCTATTTTACTACCAAAAAAATTCTAAACGGTTACCTAAATGGATAAATGGTCACCAAATTACGTTGGATAAATGGTCATCAAATAACGTTTCCTAAAATATTATGAAATAAATAATTTTTTTCGTATTATAAATATTTTTGTACTAATTATAAAAAATAATAACCTTAACCTACTGTTATCCGATTTGGTTCTGTCACAGGAAATCTTATTTCAGAAAACGTAATTTGGTGACCATTTATCCATTTTGGTAACCGTTTAGAATTTTCGGTGGCCGTCTAAATTATACCCAAAATAAATTAACTCAAAAGCATACATTTTCCATTGCGCCAATCGACTAGATTCTTAGCACGCAGTATTAGTTGCTGTTTTTATTTAAACCCATATTTTACTTATAATCACAAATACTAAGAACAATGTCTTCATTAAGTCTTTAATTTAACTCAAACTTCACACTTGTCCCTAACTCACAAATAACTTCAAACTCATCAAAGCGAGTTAATTATGACAAAGAGTCGCAACAAAGCTTAACAAGTATTTGAGTTTTTTTCTTTCCTTTATTTCTTTAGGGACACAAAGGGCTCGCCCACTCGGCCCTTTGTAAATGTCAATACAGATGAATACAGTACGAGTGCGGAATGTGGACCCACTGCACACTGGGTCGGACTATAACACGACCATTTAGCTAGCGAGCGGTGAAATGGTGGAATTAAATGGGAGAAACTAATTATGCTTTTGACATGGTAGATTACGTCTTAGGCTCTCTCCTAGTGAGAAAAGGCTTCGAGTCCCAGGAACGGGAAAATTGACTGATGACGATTGAGTTTATTTATTTAAAATTCAAGATGGTAATGGTGCGGTTGGTTCTAAAATTTCATTCTCTTTAGGCCTAGAATAGGCCTTTTTTTTCTTACCGTCTGTTACTGTCTCTTACTGTACTCTCGCATCTCTTACTGTAGCCACAAAACAAATTTCAATAGTAATATCAATATTGTTCAGTTTTAATTTGGTCGAAGTGGAAAGGTTAAACTCAGATTGAAACGTGTTTAAGAATTATTTCTTCAACGTCATATATATTTTTAAATTCCATCTCTCCTAGTGAGAAAAGTCTTTTCATTCAAAATACCTCAAAGCCTCAAGACGAAAGTCTTTGATCAGTGTGTGTTACCAGTGATGACATATGACACTTAAACGTGGCCTCTTACTGTAGGCTTTATAAATAAGCTCAGAGTCGCACAACAAGCTACGGAAAGGGCTATGCTCGGAGTTTATCTACGAGATCAAATCAGAAATAAGGAGATCCGTAGACGAACGAAAGTCACCGACATAGCCCGGCAAATTAGCAAGTTAAAGTGGCAATGGGCAGGGCACATAGTACGCAGAGCTGATGTCCGATGGGGCCGAAAGGTTCTCGAATGGAGGCCACGGCCCGGCAAGCGCAGTGTTGGAAGACCAGCTCACAAGGTAGACGGACGACATAATAAAGGTCGCAGGAAGACACTGGATTCAGGCCGTTAACAACAGTTCTTGTTGGAGATCTTTGGGGGAGGCCTATATCCAGCAGTGGACTTCTTGTGGCTCTGAGATTATGATGATGATGATGATTGAGACAAGGCTTCGAGTCCCAGCAACAGGAACTACTACTAGAACAACAGTTGAGTAATGACGATTGAGTTTATTTATTTTAAATCCAAGATAGTCAAATATGTTTTTAAAATCCATTAATAGAGAATTATACTATATTTCAATATACAAAAACTCACCTTGACTACGATCTCACCTGATGGAAAGTAACGATGCAGATGAAGATATGTAGAATGCTTGTCTATAGGTCAAATAGGATTTAAAAATTAATATAATATTCTGACAAAAACGCCAATGCTAACGAAACTTTAGTCTATTAATAGATAAAAATAGAGCCTGATAATACGTACTAAGGTCTGAAGAGACATCCAGAACTTGACAAACTTTATTAATTGTTAACTCAAACAACACAATATGTGTCGTATCTGACGCAGTGAGTGCAAGTCTCAATATAGCTCTTACTCACTTGAGATTATGATTTGGCACAATAACTCGTGGCTCAGGAATAAAATATCTGCTTTCATTCATATTTATTGCAGTGCTTATTTTTAGAGTACAATAGAGTACAAAAGTGTAGTTAACAACTATACTATGATATGTTATAAAAAAAGTTATGAAATTTGAAGCAAACAAATTCTTGTTCGTAAATATTACCCCTACTGATGCCTACAATTCCTGCAAATACCCACTATATCAACTAATATCAACTATCACTATTACATTCTACTATTACTACTTATGCATTTTATAATAATGTGTGCGAGTATATTAGAAATGAGGTATCTCTGTAAAAACTCTATGGCTTTAATTTTGGCATGTAAATAACATAGACTATATAAAATAGTAGACACGCTACATTTTACCCTAATAAGAGTAAATGCACGGGAAGAGTTGGTACATTATGTATTGTACATATACTTTTTACTTTCATGTTAATTTAAAATATGTTGTCCAAATACCCTTCCCGTACTTAATAACAGCTGATCAAAGCAGACGCCATTTTTATTGTCGTCTTTTATTAGCTCTTGTCAAGTGATAGTTTTTGGCTACCGTTTTTAGATAACTTGTATGGGAATCGAGCATTTGCAGAACAAGTCAGTCGAAAATTTAAACTCTTAGATTAGATGATATAAATAATTTATTTGGAAAAATAAGGCAGCACTATAGATAACAGTCTTAACCCGTTTAATCCATTTTAAAGTTGTTTCTAGTTGGTAAGTTAGTAGTTGCTAAGTTCAATGATCATGTTAACAAACCATAATCATTTATCCCGATATGTCGACACGTGTTACACAGATATGTAACTGTATCAATACACACGTGTACTTGTATGGGTTGTCGTTGGGAAGCTTGTTAAGTTGTTTTTCCATGAAGATTAAACGAAATGAGCGATGGTTTGATGAAGACGTAATATTATGATATTATCTATATTGATGGTATTGTAATATATATTATAATGTTTTGCCATAACGAATTCGATCGGGAGTCTCTGTTGGACCAACATTTCCTTCTTAACGGGAAATTTGTGTTCCTAGTTCTGGGTGCGTTTTTGTGTGTGTGTGTGATGTGAATGTTTTCGGCACCCGTGCCACGAGTCTTTGGACTTAGTGGGAGATGTAAAGAAATAACTATCTTACCAGATGAAAAGCCATAATATGACTGAACATGGTAATGTAGCATTTGTTTAAATTTGTGTACAAATATCCTAAACTTCATTCTCTTTAAGCCTATTCTCTTTTTTTTCTCTATCTCTTACTGTAGCTACAAAACAAATTTCAATAGTAATATCAATATTGTTAAATTTTATTTTGGTCGAAGTGGAAAGGTTAAACTCAGATTGAAACGTGTTTTAGAATCAAATCTTCAACTTAGAGGACATTAAATTCGCATACATTAAAAACATACTTTGATGCTAAAATTGCCAGAAGCGGTCAAATAATTAATACAATAAATGCAATATAATCGAAAAAAAAAAGAATCATGAGATAAGGTAAAAAAAAGTATTTCATAAAATATTAAAGGGGTTCACGGTAATTTTAAAATCAAGAAATATCACAAAAATATTTCGTTCCTTTTGAAATGTATTGGGTAATTCTTGCTATTGAGTGTTTAACAGTAACATTTTCTAAATAACACAGGAAAACTTAGTTCTATGAATTACTATTGTAAAGATAAAGATTATTTAATTGTATTTATTGCCATATTTAAAAAATACTGTCAAGCGATTACCTATATTAAACATAAAATATTATGCTCACATTAGCAAACTCAGTTACAAGTTCGATGGCTCGTGTCTTAGGTGCCGAAAACATTCACCTCATACACAAAACAACCATAACCTCAAATTTCCTCTGGGGATGGGGGAAAAGTTTTGTTCCCACCGAGAATCGAACCAGATATTCCTGCTTACGAGCCAACGCGCACCCAACTGAGCCAAATATGTACAAACCTACTATAATCGCGCGATAAAATTTAGGTCGCAAGGTATATAATTCCCACTATTTTTTTTATAATTATACGGTTAAAGTGGTATCTTTAATGTCTCGGTATAATATAACTTGGCTAGCAATTATTGTAAAACTCTGCAAAAGTAATTATATCTTTAATTTAACGGCAGTAGCATGCACTCAACTTTTAAGCGAATAGTTAATACGAAAAGTTTTTAAGTGCGTTCTTTAGTTCTAACACGGGTTTTAGTGCGAAAGTTATATTAAAGGTTTCTTTCAGATTACTAAACATAAACATAAACGCTTTCAAACTCACAGCTCCACACTAAGTTCGATGAATTGTGTCGTGGGTGCTGGAAACATTCACATCACACACACACAATACAACCAGAACCAGAAACACAAATTTTCATTGGGGAAAAAAACTTGTGTTCCCGTCGGGAATCGAACCCGATGCCCTTGCTTAGAAGGCGAACGCTTACCCGACTAAGTAAACGAGCAGTTTAATAAAATGTTACATAAGTTCTGAGTACTTCGAGCGTTCATTACAGATCTGGGAATTCAATTTTCATGTATTGGAAAGCGGATTATTCGTTCCGAGTTCTAGTTAATATGATATACATATTCATGTGGAAATATCACAAAAATCACTGAACATGTAAAACTTTGAAGTATTTTTTGCGTTCCAAAACGACGCATCGAGATTTGCGTCGAACTAAAGGTGCAATAAATAAGCGCATATAGGCGCTTTCTAATTGCACCTTTACTTCGTCAATGCAGACTCCTTGTCAGTGGAAATGGCGTCCAAGAAAAGTCGAATTTGGTATATTTTTTTATAAATTTCAGCTTTGTAATATTAGTGAAAATTGTCAAGCTACAATATTAAAAAAAAAAGACTACATGACCAAAAAAACATCTATTTAAATCCCCAATCTATTTAAAATTTCATACTACATCTCAAAATGAACAAAAGGGTGTGTTTATTTTTACATAAACCAAGTTTAATTTTCGTTTTTATGGTATTCGTAGCAAAGTAGTGATTTCTTTACGTTTTTTATAAATCAAGTATCTTGTCAACAAAGATCAAACAGTTTTATCTGTCTCTCATAATAAAAGAGATCTTTAATATTGCGCTACAAATTGCAACAGGAATTCTCTTCATAGAAAATATGAAGAAATAGCACGTCCTGCTCTATTGAAAAGAGTATCAAAGAATATTAAAATATTTCACAGCTGTCTTTAGAAATGTTGACAAAGTAACACCAGGATATCATTTCAAAGAACGTACATGAGATCTTGTCTGGGAGCAACGGGGTTGAAATAACATGAAAACACTGAAAGCAATGCTTGCTTTGACCTACGCATCGAGAATGTTCTTTTTGAATTTGATAATGGTGCTTGCAGCTGAGCCGACATAATGTAACTGTAAATTTTTTTTTTTATTGATATGAACATAGAAGTGATTGAAAAAAACAAAACATATTCTATGTAATTAATTAAACAATAATAGAGGACCAAACAAGGACTACTGAATTTGTTGATTTTTTTAAACATAAACATAAACGCTTTCACACTCGCAGCCCCACACTAAATTCTATGTCTTGTGTCGTGGGTGCCGGAAACATTCACATATCACACACACTCACAACCAGAACCAGAAACACAAGTTTTCTTTGAGGAGAAAACTTGTGTTCTCGCCGGGAATCGATCCCGATGCCCCTGCTTAGAAAGTGAACGCTCCCAACGGGCAGTTCACTTAAAAGCAACATATTCAATTCCTTCCTTTTAAAATTAAATTTGGAGGGTCAGCCGATAACAGGATAACAGCGATTTTTGAACACTTGACCATACCTTAGATTTGAAGCATTCATGTAAATTCTAAAAACCCAAATTTCGATTTTTAACTTTATTTTAAGTAAATAAAGTTTCCCTTCGTCCATTGCTCTGCTTTTCTTTGTTATCAACAAAAGGGTATAGCTTTGTAGATGACATTAAAAAAATCTATATCTATTAATTAAAAAAAGTTTCAACAAAAACGACTTCACCGCTTTATTTCCGGAACCCTTGACCAGGTTTTGTCATTTTTTTATATGGGCCAAACTTGAGTCACAACAACATAGTCGAACTCTTAAATGCGCATAATAAAGGATAACTCAAAAACTACTAGTCAGATCTCAATCAAATTTAAATGGGATCCTAATGAAAAGCTATGTTATAAAAAAAATCGGTTCACTTAGAAAAAGTTTTGATGTAACACACATTAAAAAAATGTCAAATTGAGAACATTATTTTTCGAAGTCGATTAAAAAGGTCGTGACATTCCCAAAATGTTAATATAAATGATACAGATAGACGTACCAACTCATTAAGTAGCTAACTAACCCCGTTCACACAAAACACATAAATGAAATAGTTCATCTCGAAAACACATTCAACGAGTAAATAGCGAGAGAACTTATTAATGTTTCTGTACGTTCCCTTTTCAAGTCTTAAGAGTGACACAGTGTATGCAGTAGGATGTCTTTTAAACTCGCGTAAAGTCATGTGAAGTAAGCAGCTAACTAGCTTCTCTGTGTACAACTTTGTCGTTCTTCAGTTTTGCTTGATTGTTTTAACTTTGTTTACACGTCAAAGTTCTATAGAGTTGGTTTTAATATCCGCATGGAGATTATTATTCCGATATAGTGATAAAACTACTCCTTATTCTTGTTAAATGTAAGGCTTGCACTGCCTATGCCGTCCCGCTTGGGTATTGTTGGCAGGATCTATCCCATCAACCACAACTCCTTAAATTAACACAGTGTAGTATTAGGGTACTGGCAGAACTGGTTCAGTGTGGATGGCTGCGAGCTCTGCTTACAGAATGTTTCTGTAGCATTTCAGTGGTGGCTGAGCAGTAAGCACATATTCTATTGTTTATTTTAAATACAAAAACCTTCAAAATTGCTTATTATTATACTTGAACGATACATTGACGTGTTGGATATGATTACATAGTTATTATTATTTTTTATATTTTTATTATTTAAAATAAATTTCCAGTAAAATTATATCGAAAAACCACTGGGTTTGTTTTTATGAATGCACAGATTTTTTAGGTTGAAACTTTTATTTAAAATTTTGTTACTTACACTCCTGCGTCGGTCAAGCTGTGTTTTCAAATAAGTGAAACCATTATTCCAGTTCTGAAGCTGTTTAAATTTCATTTAGAACGATGTTTTGTTTTTAGAATGAGTTATACTTCTGGGTTGTTCAAACTGTATAAGTAAAGCCTTGACTCGTACAGGTCTGAATAAGCTAGGTTGTTTGAGACTTGTGCTGATTAGTCGCTATTTTTAGCTTCATTTCGTATGAATACTACTACTAAAACATTCAGATGTTCCATTTTGAATGTATAATAAATAGTATTATTAGCATGTCTTGAGACGAGTCATTGTTTTTAAACTTCTTCTCGGTGGAGCGACGATCTTCGCAAGGTGGCTGGCAGGAGCTGGATGAGAGAAGCAGAGGATCGTGCTCAGTGGCGTGCAATTGGAGAGGCCTATGTCCAGCAGTGGACTTCCATAGGCTGATGATGATGATGATGATGATTGTTTTTAAAAAGCTTTCATGTTTTAATGCGAATTAAGTCACACAAATCAAGTGCATAACAAATATTTTCTTATTTGCTTGCATGTCGTATGAACTAGCACGCCGATATTGAAGCTGCTTCTTTAAGCAATATTGGGTGCCTTTGCTTTCAACATTTCTAAAGGAATATTGTCTAAAGACTAGTTGAAAATCCTACTAAACTATCACCCATTCAAATACTGATTGTATTAGCCAATTGTCAAACAGTTGCGATTAACTATCTAAATCTCGCTAGTCGCTACGAGTTTTACGCCTAGAAAATATTAGTAACAATAAATTACTAAGAGATTATAAATTGACAAACTTTTTTTTTAATAACTTATCAAAGATTTAAACATAAATATATTATTCCTATCACTGCTTTTAATTAGTGGTTACAGCAGGCCCCATCTCCAAGATACCACTTATTTTTTAATACTATACGAGTTCAACGACTCTTTTCGCATAAAAATACTAATATCTTGTTACATTTAGATTTAGATGCAATATGAATAGACAGCCAACTTTCACTAGGTTCATTTCCTTAATTTATTTAAGATTTCCCGTACGAACACTTCCAACAACCACTCTGAGAAATGAAAACACTAATCTGGATTCACTTTCTGGAATGTATCCTGTGATGGGCAATTTAGACTTCGAATTTCATCTTAGGTGCCTTCTTAATTCAACCGTTTGTACTGAAGAGCCACTTCTATATAATATGCTTAGGGCATTTTATGTATATTGCCAACCAACAGCATGTGATTCGATATTAGATGCGAACACTAAAAAAAATACTTAGGAAGTCGTTGTAATTGAAATTCTAAACGTTCCACACTCACAGTTCCACATTAAATTCAAAGACTTGGTCTGTAAGTACCGGATCATTCACATCCCACACACTTCACCCAGAACCCCGTATTTTCCTTGAGGAGAATGACTGTACCATTTCCCCTTTTTTACCGACTTCAACAAAAGAAGAATGGTTACTTTAATAGGACTTTATATTTCTTTCTTTTTATATGTGTTAACTTCTTTCTATGTGAACCGATTGTAATTTTTTAATGCTTGTGCTTTCCCATTGGTCCCATTTAAATTTGATCAATATCTGATCAGTAGTTTTTGAGCTATCGTCAGTATTGCGTGTTTAATAAATTCATTCAGATCAAGATTCCGAAGATAAAGTGGTGAAGTCGGTTTTTGTAAGCTTTGCTTGCGTTCAATTATTTTCAATGCTAGTTTCGCTTGCCTACGTGGCCACTCATACAATCTAAATGCAGCACTTGCCTGAAAAGCTCGCGGGTTATACACTTCATTATGTTGTTCTCTACTGCAGTGTTGTGTTGTTATGTTAAATGACAGGCCATTCTGGAGCATGGTTATAGCCTGAGGCGGCGTTACCCGGAATTGGGTAATGAATAAAGTCTATTGAAAAGGGCTACAAGCAATTGTATGGGAATATTTAATGCCATCATTCAATCGTCATCTGTATATTTCTTTTCTTCGAGTTATTCTTGTAAGGATAAAATCTGATAAAAGTTAGGTAAATGCTGCAGGCTTCCATGGAAAGTTTGCTTTTTGCAAAGATCTAAATCTTGAATACAAGATCACTTGAAAATTAAACGCAGGCAAAGCTTAAAAAAACCGACTTCACAGCTTTATTTTCGGAACTTTGATCAGATTAGATGTTTTAAACACGCATTATTGAAGATATTTCAAGAATTACTAATCAGATCTTATTCAAATTTAAAAGGACCAATTGAAAAGCAAGTTGTGAAGACGGTAAAAAAAGACTTACGTTTAATAGAACGTAAGTTTTTACTTAATTGTTGCATACCATAACATTATAATGTTACATTAAACGAAATTAAAACTAATCAAAAATAACTATAAACTTAATCTAATAGACCACTACCAGTTGGTTACGTTAGTGTTTATATTAGCAAATTAATAAATTTTGGGGTACAAACGACTTGATGGTTTGTGCAAAATAAAAATGTTAAAATAAGTTGTATATATTGACTATCGAGGTTTGGCGTTACGGCTGTCTATAAGATTTGCAGTGCAACCAATTTTATTATTTCTACTGTAATGCACAATGTCCTTTATTCCCTTGCCTGACAGAGTGATTACTCTTAACATGGAGCTAGAACTATCAACTACCTCAATTTAAATTCTAGCTAGTTTTATGAAACAAATTCACAATCTCGCAAAGATTTATCGTCGCTGCAGACACAAACAGCAACCTCTAAGGAGTTACGTATAAAAATGCATACTTTTCACTTTATTCCAACCCTTGGTAATATGAATATTATTGTCATATTTTTGCTGTATCCTAGTCATTTCTTTTGTTGTTGCTCTTTGTGACTCTTTTATTTTCTTGGATATTCTGTGTTGGATACCCATGATGGAAAGTTTGTGAATTTTGAGTGGCTTATCGTTGTTATTGTAAAGGAGACAAAGAGGACTATTTGTTCAAATTTTAAATTTAAAAACCAATTGACTATTTTTTTTTGCACAAATTGTTTTTTTAGCTTGTTCACTCTTGTTGTTGTATCATCTTACTACAAGCATTCCCGAGAGGGAATTCAAGGACTTTTAGCAAGCGCCTGACACACTAACTTATAAAATAAACGTTTTAACACTCACAGCCCCACTATAATCGAAACATAGAAAAACCGAAACTACACGGTTTTGGAGAGTATCGTTCCGCGTCATTTCGGAATATAATTTCATTCTATTATCATTTCTTGCACACAGATTTTTCACAGATATCCTCTGCTCCATAAGGACAAATATAAACTTCTTAGAGAAATTGATACTTTAATTGATTAATGTTTGTTAAGCCCTAAGAAAATTCAGCTTACTGTGAACTATACAATCCAAAAACAACTGAAATACAAATTAAAACCTAAAGGTGAGATACCCATCGAGATAGACCGATCAGACCATGGTTTGTAAACTGCAATATCCTTGGTAATACATATACTGTAAAGTCTATAGTCCATGTCCTTTTTCCCGCCTGCTTATGGAACAGAGTTTACCTACTTGTATCAAGTTAATACAGTTTAATATCATAGCAAATATGACCCACATTGCAGTATCCATTAGTTGGCGCCGCCGCGGCGGTGTTTACGTCGTCCCTCAGGTGAAGGGACTTGTGACTTGCCAATATCTTCATGGAAAAGAAATATCAAAACGTTAATTTATTTTGTAGAAATATAGCAATTTAAGATTTCATCGTTTGAAGACAAATGTTTCTAAAAAAAACTTGTGTCTGTACTTATGTACGCGTAAAACCAACCAATTTCATGTTGTCGCTTTTAGGTGTCGGTGTACACGCGCATCGCAAACTTTTAACCCTCACAATTTTTCCCAAACGTGCCAAAAGAAGTAAAACTTCAAAACCTTCAATTATACCTGTAACATATATTAATGTCTAGTTTTTGTAGATAATAAGATTTTACCTTCTGAAATCTTAAATGCGATTGCAGATGTCTAAGTCCTTGGCTGATCCAGCGCAAAATATCTTTTCCAAGAATTTTTTAAGTGGATCACTTGATAACATGGATGAGATGTGAAGACAATCCTGTATTCCGAGTAATTTTTTACTTATTTAATTTGCGTGCCTCATTGTCGAGCCAAAACGGTTGACGTTCTAGAGAACGTCAATCGTTTTGGCTTCATTCAGTAGCCTTCCTCAGGGGAGGTCTATTCCGAGCATCAATTATCTTTACATCGACATCAAAATCGAAAGATTTTATTTTCTTATGAACCATCGAATCGACTGAACTTTCAATCGATTGACTGCCGTATCGACGTTGCATCAATTTGAATAATCGTAGTTTGACGACCAGAATAGACCTACAGGATGAATGTCCCGTGTCGCTTTGCGTCCCGCCACGCACGCCTTAGTCACACGAATTCCCGTTTTATTTTAATTCAATAGTTTAACTTATGCGTAAGTTTTTACGAATTTCTTTGCTTATATAAAAAAAGGAGACAAAAGTTTGAGTAAATTTTGCGGAGCTTCAATTTACTTCGCACAACATTTTATAACTTCCATTTTGCAGCATCAGCGAATAAAGCTAAAAGACTTTAATTGGATTTCGCCCAATCAATTAAGGCAACGTGCGAACCTTTTAGCGTTGATTCGGTTAGCTGGTTGATAGCTGTTGATGGTTGAGAGGAAGCAAGCTTTTTGATGGATGTCAGAATGACATAATACATTATTTCGAAGTCTGTTCAACTGGTACCGTCAAAACTCAGTATGTCAATTTATACGTACATATTTTCTTTTTTATTTCTTTTTAATAAAAATTAAGAAAAAATAAATGTTGTATGATGAGAAATTGAACAATTCGAACCAGCCAGCGTTCATTTAGCAAGATACTTATGAATGTGGTACTCTGTTTATTCGCATAATGTAGTTAGCCCAAATTTTTATGCCCTTCGAATATATTTATTCTTTTGCAAAATTGTTTTATTGCTGTAAGCTCAAAAAACCTAACCTAGCTTATTCGAATCAAATCCAGGCTAAAAAATATGCATACAGAATAACTTTATGACATGTGATGACTTTATCAGATGTAAAATTATGCCAATGAACAGGCCACCATGTCATTGTGCATTACAACAGTTATTGTTGAATGAAGACAGAGTCAACCTTTATTGCCTAATTTCCTCCATATAGTAAATAGTTTTGCAAATCGATCGTTTTAAATCTACTATGAAGCCGGCTCTTCACATGGCTATACTGGGCAAATAAATAGTAATGCAGCTATTGGTAGGTATGGCTACGGTATACAGGTAAGGCTTGTATTGCATGATCTCTATTTTGATTATGACCTAGGGAAAAAAGCCGGAATAAAATTTTTTCGTTGTAATTTTTTTGGTTTCTGATAGTAAAAAGGAGCTGAAGGAATCAGATTGGGCAGTTCCATCACACACATTCCAAAAATAAAAAATACTTGTAGAACGCACACACGTTCGTTGTTACGTAGGTAAGTTCAAACTCGCATAAATCTTCAAAATGCTGAACATTACCTGAAACAAAGAAATATTCATAAGAACCGAGTAGCACAACTAACAACATTTACATATAAGAATTAGCAAATCTATCAGTAGGTACCTAAATGTTACGCAGTCACACAAATAACGTACAGTACACGTAGAGCAGAGACTTACGTAGGCGAACTTATACAATTTACATAAAGCACTTGGCAAGCATTAGCATAATTCTACACTGGAGCGTGAAATGCACACGTGGTTTGCAGTACCTAAGGTTTACGAAAGCATTTTTAACAATGCATGGTTTAGTTAGAAGATAAAGTGCTTCGGAAAAATTCAGTATGTGCCAAGTGTTTACGAATAGTTATAAACGCATTCACACTTACAGCCCCACACTAAGTTCGACGACTTGTGTCGTGGGTGCCGGAAACATTCACATCACACACACAATCACAACCAGAACCAGAAACACATTTTTTTCCATGGGGAGAAAACTTGTGCTCCGGCTGGGAATCGAACCCGATACCCCTGCTTAGAAGGCGAACGCCATCCAACTAAGCCAACGGGCAGTTATAACGTTTATTGAATCAAAATCGATTTAAAAACTAATTTCTTGTTATTAAACCACACTATTAACAGGGTTATATATTATATATAATACAACCATCATCATTAGATTAGTAAGTTATTTGTGGTTATATTTTCAAATTATGATTTATTAGTATTTGTTGGTAAATATCATAGTAAACGCTGAGACGCCGGACGGTCTACGGGCACACTCGACTGATGGAGCACCGACTGTTCCGAAACTAGTCTCGTAACAATGCAAGAAACCAATCGTAAGTGAAATCGTATAATTCCTTAATACAATCATATCTAGTTTCTTTCGTTCTAGTTTGAATACTGTTTTCCATAACATTTATTATAAGGAAATGTAGGATACGTTCAAAAGCAATAAGGTTTAGGTTAAGGTGTTATTGTCGTCATTAAAAGGTATTATTCCCATTATTCCCGCCCTATTCCCACAATCCCGGGAACGGGCCGTCATTATGGGAAGCCTATGGGAAAGCCTATTTGGTATGAATGTTTTGTTTGGTAATTTCATTAGAGTAATAATGCTATTTATGTTGTTAATGTGCACAATAAACATGTTTTCTTTAATTTGTCTCTTTCTTCTTTCTTTTATACGATTCGATTTTCATTTTTCTCTTTTTTCTAGCTGAAATAATAGGTATATTATTTTATTCTAATCAAAACTAATACATAAAGCAAAATAAATGCAATACTAATAAGACTAAACTAAAATCAATCTGAACAAAAATAATGATAACTAGAATAAATGTGTACAAAACTTTGTCTAACTTAATCTATTACTATAAACATTTATGTATTCCAAGACCTAGTTTTACAATATAAATATTCAAGTTAAACAAAAAAAGGTTAAAGATGGTTTAGACGATCTTTAATGTTCGGCAAAGTTCCCAAAATGCTTGCTGCATTACCACGCTGTATAGCAAGGCTTATCCTCTTCCCCAAATACAACCCAGATAATCTATTGCTTAAATAAAATGTGTAATCTTACTGTGGGAATCTGCTACCCATATTGTATACACTACTCGTATCTTTATCTCTACATAGGAGAGCAGTTCGTGCAATCTATAATATGGGCCCGCGCGAATTCTTTTGATGCTTCTTCAACAAAACAGACATACTAACATGTCTTCGCTTTACATGTTCGAAAGTATAATGCATCTTAAAAAAATATATATATATAAATTAAGAAGCGACGCACATAATCTTAATTCTAGATAAAAGCATAAATAGCGGGGCGCGCATTAACTGGCAATTACAGTCATTCACTTTCAAGAGTGCTTCTTTGGGACCCATCGAATAAGCGATCTTGATTTATGAATATTTAAATTGTGAATTAATCACTTAGTGACGAAGTGATTAAGTGATGATATGAGTTCTAAACTATTTCTAAACATAAACGCTGTCACATTCACAGCACAATGAGTTCAATAACTTGTAACGTGGGTGCCGGAAACATTCACATCACACCCAGAATCAGAAACACACATTTTCCTTGGAGAGAAAACTTGGGTTCCTGCCGGGAATCGAACCTAACCCCCGCGCTTAGACGGTGGACGCCCATGCAACTAAGCCAACGGGCATTCTACATAAGTATTAAATAAAAAATAGTATACGCACACTCACAGGAAAGGTTGAAAGTGTTTTTATAGATACGCGCCCCTATTTCATCGTGGCAAAGCTTTCCAGTCTGTTTACCAAAAATAAAATTCAATTAGGGTTTTTCTAGGTTTACTTTCAGTTTGTCAGTCCATCACGTTCTAAAGACGTGCCCAAAATACTACTAAAATACGACGACTAAATAAAGTTCACGGAGCGACAAGGGATCGGCCTGTCTCATTGACAAAGGGTTTCTACAGATTAGACAGCACGCACACATGTCTGCTAATGTGTACGTAATGTATGGACATAAGTTTTCAGAAAGGTTGTTTGCGTTTAGATTTTTTTATTAATTCTCTATTATCGTAGAAATCCAGCCTGTGTCTAGCTGAAGATTATTATTTTATCGAGATAGGCATCTTTTGACCACAATCTGATGGTAAGCGACGATGTTGTCAACGATAGAGCAAGCTTAACTAGACGATACTTATTCACTCGCGACTTGAATACTCTCACATTGAGCTGTCGGTTTTTTCTGATGTACTCATCAGAAAAAACCGATAGCATCTAAAAGTCTCAAAATCCCCATCAATGGGGAAATCTAATGGGGATTTTGACACGAACCCGTGTGTAACAAACGTAAAAAAAAATCCGGTCGACTTGACTACCTCCTCCTTTTTTGTGAAGTCGGTAGAAAATGGTAGAAAGCAACATAAGTGAGAAACTTAAATCCACGAAACAAATGCACGATCCCAATGAAACAAACTACAACTCCAACCTTGAATCTAAAAAGCTGAATAATAAAAAACCAACTGAAATCTGTGCCCTGATTTCCCGGAACGGCACTTATCGATTCGCATCTATATTTCACATTCTATTTCTCGCGTGTGGCAACCCTGGATGAAATATTAAAGTTGACTGGATAGGGTTCGTTTCGCCTCTATTTATAGTGGTTGGAAACGCCGCTTTTTGTGTCAAGTTATACGTCGAAGAAACATATATAATACATTCAAAATTTGCTTGCTTGCACATAAAGGCAGTTTATATGGCTTGCTTTACATTAAATAACTTTTAATTAGTACAAATTTTCTACAACTGGTATCGTACTTTACTTGAGAAGTTTATTTCAACTGAACATTCACTGAATAATTTAAAATGAACTTTTTTTTATTTGTTACAGATTATTATATAATAAACGATCTTAGCTATCTACGGGCCAATTGCCTATATTTCCTAAAACTAAACTAAAACTATATACAGCAAAGAATCAAGTTACCTACAAGACATCGAGCCTACAGGTAACTCAAGTGCTCAAGCCCACTACCAGTGGGTAGCGTTCCCGTCATGCTGGCTGCATTGCCTCTCTGAATTGCAATGCTAATACGTTGAGCCAAATAAGTGCCAGCAATTTGATCACGCGTCGCCTCAACCAGGCGCTTTGATAGATTTTTGAAAATAGCTTTATTAGGTTTGAAACTATAAGTCTTTGACAGATGCAAGGAAGAACGGACGAATGGACAGACGGACAAAGTGCTAAGCACCCGCATTAACTATGAAATCTCGCTTTGCTCGGGCAATTAACATAGTTTCATTTTATTTTTGTTAGCTGTGAAGCGAAATAAGCAAGTTTTGATACTCTGTCAACCTCACGGTCCAAGCTGTTGACATTAGAGACATGATATTCAAAGCGCTTGAGGCGTAAGACCAGAGCGCGCGCCCCGGGCGCGCAGCGGGCGTGCCTAATATCTGAAAAACAACTGAAACTATTTTTACCAAACAACTCGTATAATTGATGAAAACTATTATTATATTCTTGTGATATAAAACACAAGAGTTATCCCATTATTTTCCACAATATTTTTTGACCATGGCACGTTTTTGTGCCTGCGGTTCTGCAACTTGTAGATATTCTTCAAGTTCATGACTTCTAGATTTTGTGGAACTTTCTCAATCTGTAAGCAGACTTGGCGAAAGTTTTGAGAAAGTTGTCGACTTTCAGGTGTTAGCCATTTTGTAAGACTTAGAGGAAAGTTTGCAACTTTAAAATCTATTGGAAACAGGCAAATTCGCTGAAATAATTAAAGCAAATTGTCAAAATAAGTGAGGATGAAACATTGATGTTAAAATGTCTACTTATTTAACTTTTAGTATGCGTACTGCTTCAAATTTTCCACTGTCTACAAATGTTATCTGCTGTCATCCTACAAGTATAATCTGGAAGTCGTAAATAACTCAGTTATTTATTACAATTTGTTTCCAGATTCTGGTAAATCTGGCACTAGAGTAATTAACATTCATGAGTGCCTCTTTAGGGCCCATGAAATAAACGATTTTGAATTTGTTGTTCCAGTACTCGATAAAACTTGTTTTTCTTTTGTAAAATATATACATCTATTTTCGTCGCTTTGCCAACCCAAGCTGAAATATTAAAGGAACACGGTCAGTTTGGCCCCGACGCGTGTATTTATAGACGACCGATTGTGCAGTGAAGTGGTTGGAAATTGGAAGTAACTTGGAAGGTTTTGTAGGTAAGCAATTTTAAAAGTAAGCATCTATTTATGTTTGAGATTGAAATATGTTTGCCTTTAGTTGAGGGTTTTGGGCTACTTACAATAAGACATTCAAAATGTTTTAACTTTCCTTCTTTATTTGCTGATGGGGTGACAAAGTCTTCAATTTAATCGAACTTTATGGATTTTTTATCTCTTAGAGGCCCCTCCCTTTGACCTAATGGTAAGTGGTTGACGTGGTCAAGGATATTACAGACTATTTATTCATACCTCCATAGTTACAAGTCAAAATAGAAATATAAATTCATTAATAATTATATAATTGTATATATTAATATTTTTTATATACACAGATTAATTTGTAAAATACCAGAAATCTCTTAGGACATCATTTCAACCATAGAGGCCATTGTCTTTCTTGGTACGACTATATTTAAAATCCAGTTTTATAATTTTTCAAATAAATTTAAAAAATATAATTTGTCTTCTCTGCTAAGTCTAAGGTAATGTAATCATGTAGTCTGTCAACTAGCGTAGAACTATAATAAAACAAGAATCAGGGACTGATTGCATTCTGGTGTTTTCAAATATTGCTGTTTACTTATAACACTAAGTAATATAAAAAAAATCATATCATAGATCGTTCCAGTAAACATTTTTAAATCATAGATCAGAGGCATAGTCAGAATCTGCCGATGGCTGGTTCGTCACGCACAGTGACAGATAGCATGTTGTAGACTGAATGTACATACAGAGCTCTGGGACTTGTTCTACTTATAGATATATAGTAACAAAGCGATCATTACATTATTTCAATTCTTCAAGATAAAAACTTAAATTACTAATTTATAGAATAAATATATGTATAAATAATTAGGTACATTTATAGTATGTTAATATGATAGACATTTAGATGCAAGGGGTAAAATTTGAGCTCTAAATGTATAAGTTTCAAGTAATCTCGAGTCAGTTTCATGAATAAAGTTAAAGTGGAATAAAGTAAATTCCAATTTGTAAACTTTATTCCATCTGCAAATAATAAAATGTCTGTGAATTTGATATGTCATTAAGGCATCTGGATGTAAACAAGATGAAGTTTGAGCTGCAAATATAATAATTAATCCCTAGGCTTTGTTTTCTGGCTTATTTTTTCTGAAACAAACAAACGCATTCACACTCACAGCCCCACACTAAGTTCAAAGACTTGTATCGTGGGTGCCGGAAACATTCACATCACACACACATTACACCCAGAACCAGAAGCACAAATATCCCTAGGGAAGGAATGTGTGCTTCTGCCGGGAATCGAACCCAGGACCCACGGCGCAGAGGGCGGGCACCTGTCCACTGCGCCAACTGGGCCGTCGAAAGTTTTTGTGCTACGAGTGAATAGTTCATCTCTCTTATTTATAAGGCAATTTTAAAATATAACAACTATTACGGTTAAAAATAATTCAAAACGGTTGTACTAAGAATGTAGCTAAAAATTAATCTTACATATTTGGTTTACTCTCCAACAAAAAAAAATTGTATTACATAATCGTAAACACGGGATTTCGAGAATAAATATCATCATCCATCGAAAATCAGAGGTGAAGCCACGCGACATCGTTTTTTTATTTCACATTAAATTTAATATGAATATGTACCGCTAATTAGTGGAACTCAATGCTAGAGTTTGTTTTGTACCAATGGAATCTAGGAGTCTTCCAGTCACGACTGAACAAGTATCTAAAAGTTTGGAATCCTTGAAAAGGTACTTCACCGCGGAACAATTGCTCAACTTGTGTCAAGCGCAGGATCGTTCAAGTATGGAATACTATTCTCATCTTTGGGACGGTTCAGCTAAATACCAGCTTTAGGCTATTGACACCATAGAGCGAAGACATGCAAAACTTCAGAGCTTAGGGCATCGTCGCATAGTCGCTGGTCTTTCGGTATTTTATCGGATACATTTCGGAGAGCGTGCAACGGAATTACACAATCTAAGTTCCTTACCCATTCTATCATCATACATGCAGACATGCTCCTAAGCGACACCGCTATATAGTAGACCACAAATGCGGTTTAAGCGTTTGCTTCCACATTGATCGTGCGAACCGCAAAGGAATCGAATTAATTACCTGAGTCAGTGTTTTCTATTAATGTCAATATAGGAGTATTTCAATCGAGTGAATAGGCATCTCATCTAGGCTAACGTGCTCCATCGCCGACCGCAACGTCGCTAACCATCAGGTGAGATAGTAGTCAAACGTGTGCTAATAGTCAATAAAAAATCGGGTGCTAATTTCTCCTTTTCACACTAAGCAAACAAATCAAATTATTGCACGACATTTTCCACTCTTTAATAATCAGAACCAATGCTCGACCGCTAACTGTCTCCAATCACGTCACCATTCTACATCGAGTTGATCACGAACAATATTGAATTGTACGATTTATCCAAAATGTTGCTCGTTAAACTAAAGTAATTGTCTTAACTACAAACTAAATAAACATAAACGCTTTTACACTCACAACAGCGTGAAGAGAAAAGGATCATACTCATAAACTTCAATGTGTATATAGTTAGTGTGATTCCGTTATAAGGTCTTAAAAAGTTTGTTTATCGGCGTAATCTTTGGTTAAAATTAGTGATTTATTTATTACGAATATGGTCATATTATTATGATTAATATGACTAATTTAAAAGAGAAAGATTAAGAGCAGAACACACCTTTTGTAAAGATGTAAAAAAAGACGCCACTCTTAGACCACACAGCTTAATGTGACGTCAAACGACGTCGATCCTTCTATTATCTCATGATTATACCAAATCTCGTCTTTATTATTCCGTTAATTAAACAATCGAACCTTTTTCGTGGCTGGTATTCATATTTCAATGTGTAGAGCGTGTCGCGCCCAGGACAACGGTAAATTATTAATTTTATCGATTATTGAGTTAACATCGACTGCTGCGATCGCACCTGATGATTCGATAATAGCGAACAATTTGGTTTCACGAGTGAATGGAAAAATATAAAATGGCATAATTTGTGCAAAATGTTATTTTACTCCACACAGGATATACAGATCAACGTGCTGGGACACCGATGTACGGAAGCCAGGTGCGTCCGGTGTGGCGCAGCCATTGCAGTCTTTTTTTCAACGTTTTAAAGACCTGCGTGTTTACTGCTTGCAGTACTATAAACAATGAAAATACACGGAGTAACTGTACTCCGTGATCATGGTGCTTGCAACAGTGCCGAAATATCGGTAACTCAAAGCAAACGAAATACATGGTAAATATCCCGTTATTGTTACAAACATTTATAGTGAAAGTGACCATGGTAGCTTAAAAACTTGCAATGAAAAGACAAGTTATGTAAGGTACCCGTCGGTTTTTCTTTACATGGGTAGCAATAGGCATGATGCATGAAAAAAAACTAATTAGTCCGTCATTTACACTATCAAAAATATTGGACAACAATTTTTTCTTTTATCAATTTAACAAAAATATAAAGAGCGTCAAAGCTCGGGAGTGGGGGCTCGTGACGTCACACCTCAGTAAAAAGTATACAGAGGCGTGAACTCACTCGGAATTTCAACGCACTACTCTTATCTTAGAAAAAGATACGTGTCTAATATTTTTTATAATGTATTTAAATTACTAAATATATGTTTTAAGGCTTATTCATATGTGTTCTTTATCGTTTAGTAGGCATTCTGTATCAAGTTATTTCAGGCTCCTGTTGTACAACTAATCCAATATAGCGTAACAACTCTTTTATCGCCGAAGAAAGAATGAAAACAAAGACTAACCACATTCACAACCAAATGATAATCTCCTCCCTTTGAGTCGGTAAAAATGGTCTATACATCAGGATAATACAATTTCATTCACATTTCACTTAGCGCCCGCCATAACAATAGTTCTCCAAAAAGGTTTTCTTAATAAAAATGTCCTGATTACGGCACGCTTTCAGACTTACTGCGAAAGTGTGTTACAGACGGACATTTCAATTTTTATTACTTATAAGGGCTTCTATTGTAAGTGAATATGAGTTAAGCCCAGACCCTACTTCGACATTTTATGCTAGGACGTTATTGCCGAATTTCTTTTGTTAGAAAGTTTGAAAAAGGCAAGACTGTAATAAATTAAACCGAAAGCCAGACCGAATTCAAACTAGCATTTTTTGTTCTTAATTTTACTAAGTGTTACTTAGTGATGTTGTAGTCGAAAGTAAATTGGTGTACCAGCTATCCTTGAACCAGTCATGGTAAGCCCATTGTGTCTATCTCTTACCATCGCGTAAGATAGAAGTAATAAAAGTTTTTTTGAAACTCACGTACATTTTAAACTTTTACTTCAAATTAACAACAGAACTTTTTAATATGTTCTGTTCGAAATCAAGTCAAGTGATTAATATTTCTAGTAAAATAGAACACTTTATTGGAATTTGGAAGCGAAACCTGAAATAACGTCCTCAGCTTTGAATGATTTGCCTACACTCGTGCACGTTCATAAACTATTAACAAAATATGTAATATTCGTATGCTCCCAGTACTCCCCCTGTCTGTCCAACTTAATAAAAACGCTTAAAAAAAACGCTTAAACGCTTTCATACTCACAGCCCCACACTAAGTTCGATGACTGTGTCGTGGGTGCCAGAAAAATTCACATCACACACAAAATCTTTCCAATCCAAAATTTTCCATGGGGAGAAAACTTGTGCTCCGGCCGGGAATCGATCCCGATACCCCTGTTTAGAAGGCGAACGCCACCCAACCAAGCCAACGGGAAGTTCAATAACACATTTCATAAATACCTTCCTGATTCAGCTTACTGATGGCCCATGCACATGTATCGCGTCTGCATACATCTTATTTACAGAGATTTTGCGAAGAAATGTAAAATTTGTGCAGTTTTGCTTAGAATTACCAAACTACAGAAAAGCAATTTGCGGCGAGCATAAAGTTACAGTTAGCAATTCAGGCGTGGATTGACTTAATGCAGGCGTGTGATCGTTTTAGATACATGTAATATCATGATTAATTTCTTTAACAATAAATACTACAATGTGAGAAAATATTATCAAAGTTTCATTTGGTCAAGGAAAATTTGTGTTTCTGGTTCTGGGTGTGTGATGTGAATGTTACCGGCACCCACGACATAGCATAGTGTGGGGCTGTGAGTGTAAAAGCTTTTATATTACGAAGACTAACATTTAGTGAGAGTGTAACGCATAAAATAAGATTAGGATCAACCCTAATATGATTTTCTCAAGAACCCTTTGAAGATTAAATAATCAATAAAAATTGAGTATAGTATAGTTATCAGATATTTGGTAATGCTTTGTCTTACTGATTACGCTTAATAATGACTGTAGAGAAACAAACAAATTAATAGTAAACTTCCTTAAAGCCCAATTAACCATTTATTTGATACGAACAAAGTTCCTTTGTTCCAAAACAAATCAATTATTTGCGAATGTCGAACTCTCAACGGAATTGAATAAAATGATATTATCTCGATCAATTGAAATTATCGACTTTGTTCCAGTTTGGACGGACAAGTTAAAATTTTGCTCCATTTTGTTAAAACATTTTGAATGAGCGAAGTTCACTGAATTCATCCTTAGGGTATCGTACCCAGAGAATCAGAATCATGTTGTTTTTTTGCTGTATACCCGTCTCAGATTTATAGATACGAAATTTTAATATACTAAGTAAAATATTATTTTTTAGATATTCGCCGCAGAATTACCAATTCTTAAGTATTCTCGTAGTCTATTTGGATAAGTACGTATCAAATTATACGATCTATCCCCATTAATCTCAATAACTACATATTCAATGTTGATATAAGTACCTACTTACAATATCATCACTTAGTATTTACAAATTAAAGTTATCTAAGTAAATACTCATTTATACTAGTTTAACAGCACTTTATTTGAGTTTTAAATTGTGTTTCTTTGTAAGCGAACTTGTTTATTCCTAAAAGTAATTAATTCTCAAACCCTAAAATGTAAGTAATTAATTTAAAACATTAAGTTACGTTTTCAGTCTAGCATTTTGTGTGTTATAGCTCGTGACTATCTACTAAAATTAAATAAAGGTTATAATTGAGTTTTAATGTTATGAAGTGTTAGATTATTGTAGATACTGAGTATGCCCAAAATACACGAGCGGTGTAAGTGATATGGGCACGCTGGCAGAGGTGGCTTGAGCACTCAAGTTGCTTTTAAGATTGGTGGGTGGTGAGCTGTTCTGTAGTACTCGTATAATGTAGAATATCCGGATGAACAAGCTTTGCTCGGTTTTTTGTTTTTGGTAGAATGTGTTTGAATTTGTAGCCTTAGAAAGCTCCATCTAGTGTCGAGTAGAAACAGATTTTTACATCGGTCATGGCGTAATAGATGGCGCTGATAGTTTCTTAAGCCCGGTTTTTCAAATGCAGTTTGGGAACCGAGCATTTCTTGGACCTGGAAAGTTGATAAATCGATTTCTTGGGCTGAAAAGCCCCTAATCTGTAACTTTCATGAAAATCGTTGGAGCCGTTTCCGAGATCCTGATTACACACATATCTATACAAGAATTGCTCGTTTAAAGATATTAGATTAGATAATGTGTTTAAGAAAATAGACAAGTGCTTAAAATTCTACTATGTACTCCACAGTTTATTTTCAAATCACATTTTCCGATCATTATAACAAAGCTAAAACATTTCCATTGACTTTATTCAATTGAAATATTCAATTCTTTTCATCGACCGCAACAAAACGATGGAAATGGATGGCCACCGCATCCATTTAGCATTCCGATTGTTTGGAATCGTATTCCATGTTTGCGTAAGATTGATTGCTCTGGAAATAAAATAAATAGAAACCCGTCCAAATGGAAAAACAACCAGATAGCCCGAGGTCTGCACTTATTTTCGGTGGCTTCTAATTCAAATTTTGTTCCAAAAGAACAGTACAAAAGCTCACAAAGACTTAAATAAATGTTACAAAACTATGTTTAATTTCTCTCAGAGTGTGTTACATTTCTTCAGAGTATAAATATTTGTTTATGCCCAATAGGCAAACATTTGACATCTTACCTGATGGAAAGTGATGATGCGGCCGAAGATGAAGCACGCTAGCCTAGAACGTACCCATTAACTCTCGACTTGAAGAGTCCCAGATTAAGCCGTTTCAAATGTTTAAAATTAAACTTATAATCATACTTACAGCCTCAATTTAAGACTGATTATTTTTGTTATCAATGACTGACTGCTATTTTTGTGTATATTATGTATACCTATGACCATTGTGAATATATGTTTACTGTTTGTCACCTGAAATGTAATTTTATAACAATTACATTTTAATATACAAGCCTTTAACTTACGGTTACGATAGAGTAAGCTCTAAAGTATAACGACATAGGTAATAATCAAAACGGCTAAAAATTAATCAGGCTCATGCGATGCATCGTGTGGAAACCTATGTGTGTGAGTTCGATTCGCACTTGGCCGATTTGTCTTTAGTACAATCTCGATAATTGGTATTAGTTGTAAGTGAAAGAGTAAAATATTTTATCAATATAATGAAGAGATACTGTTATTATCCCTTTCGTTGCGTAATGATAAGCTGAAGATTAATTTTAATTAGGCACTGAAATAGAAGCTTATTAAAAATCCGTCCTCGTCATGTCTGCCTTACGAAATAACCTTCTGTTTATTTGAACAACCCTTATTTCTAAGGTCTTAGAATCTCCTCAAATATGTACCATCGCGTTATTAACTTTTGAGGAATCCAAGCTGGAATCACCGTTTCCAAATTCTTGAGATGATTATTAGATTATTTTAGAGAAGATTTTTAACTAAGATCGAGGTTTAAAACTTTGATTGAAATCTGGGCCTGTATCTGGAGTCTTATTTCTTATAGAAAAGGAAAGTAAGTATGTATATGCTACATTAAACTATAGGAACTTGATATACGCCCCAGGCGCGCGGCCCGAGCGCTGTGATGATAAAATGTATAGAGCCTAAGGGACTTGATATGCATAGTGGCATGGGCGCGCCTTTGACGCTTCCCCCCGCACTGCCGACTTTTTGTAGGCTCTAGTGTAACAAAATATACTAAGAGAGACAGAGCGCGCGGACAGAGCGCGCGGACAGAACACGCGGCGGGCGCGCGTCTGGGGCGCTTTGTATATCAAGTCCCTTATTACTACCAGTTATAGATACTGAAAACATTATAATACAGAAGTGCTGTATTGAGGCAAACAATAAAATAATATACAAAAACTACCTATTTTTTGTTATTGAGTCGTCACTGTCCTAAATTGGTAGTTATAAAGTGATCGCTGTGTCAATAGGTATTAGGCCCAGGAATAACTCTGAAAACATTTACAAGACTATTTATTGTAGGTAGGCTTAATAACACCACTGAGATCTCATTCAGCATATACGTTGTTTTCTTAGTGCTACGTAATCGACTTCCAAAAAGGAAGAGGTACTATGTTCGACTGTATGTTTTTTTCTTTTTTTTTTGTATGTTCACCGATGTGTATTTGTGGACCGATTCTTAAAATTGTTTTTTTGTTTGGTAGATTATACTTCAGAGGTGGTCCCATATATATTTTATCGAAATCGATTAAGCAAAAACCAAAACATAAGCGGTGAAGATGAGAGGTGGTAGAGCATTTTGTGAGTTGCTCGCCTGGCTTGCTACCAAAGTAGCTTACCACCATCAAGTTGAAAGTCTGCCGCCAAGCCAAATATGGTGTTCCGGCAGTTATCCTTGAGAGCCTGCGTATTCCAGGTCTAGTGTGTTTACCAGCTTCGATCACATCGTCACTAACCATCAGGTGAGATCGTGGTCAAACACTAGCCTGTCACAAATAAAAAATAAAAAAAGTCGGTTTTAAGCTTTGCTTACGTTTAAATTATTTCTCGAAGGGTTAACCTTTCTTATGTTCATAATCTTCACTTAGATTGAAAGAGTGGAAATCATTACCTTTTTTTTAAGTTCTCAGATCAGATTAATCTGTAATTATTTGAGTACAGAAACTAGTATTGAGTCTTTTAGGAGCACTCTACATCCTCGGATGCATCACCGTTCATCTGGTGATTTACAGATCGAACGCTGATCTATTAATGCGTAATTAATTTTTTTTTTAAATAAATATACTTATACACAAAATAGTCCCTAAATACAAGACCAACACTACCTCAAACAGTTTACCCAAACAAAAATTTTCCTAACGACCTTCCCAACGACCGGCCGATAAAAGTAGCCTACTTAGCCAAGTTTCCCGATAGTTCCGACAGAACTTACCCGATAGCGTGTCCAACGTGGAACTAATTAGAGATAAAAGTTACTCGGACTGCTTAAAAGAAGTTACCTGAAATAAAAGAAAAAAAATATTATTATTAAAAGAAAGCAGAACATGCTAATTATATCTAAAGTGACATGAGTGCTACCCAAAGTAATACATATATTAGTTTCAATAGTTCAGTGGTTAGGCGGGTGATATAAAAGGGTTCATGTCTCGACCCAAGAAATAACCTTTAGTAGGAGTAGCATCGTCAACGCAAGTAACACATCTGTAGGCGACACGTAAAAGGCATTTAGCATTTAAGATAATTATAAAATATTAATCCAATAATAATTAATTCCAAATAAAAAAAAAATAAAAAAAAATGTTTTCAAATAGTTAGTAGAGGGGCAAGCGCGGGGTAGTGGGACGTAAAGAGCGCTCATTGGTAGAAAGCCGGCATCGGCTCTGTCGTCAATCTTGCGCATTGAACTACAACTGTCGAGTACTACTCCTGTAATAATTTCGTTAAATCTATAAAATAAACGTTTTAATCTCCTTCAAAGTTGGTTTTACTCGGAGGAACCTTGTACCTAGTACAAAATCGTCACCAAACATCAAAAGAAATTGTGATCAAACTTGAATGAATATTATACATCCGAAAGTTTGTACGCAGTTGTGAAGACGATTACTGTAATTCCTTGCAACAATAGTTTTTATTCAGAAAACACAATAGCACCATCGTCATATATTTGATCGAGCGAAGCGGGATTTCTAAGTTGACTTGAGTCGTCTGTCAGAGGCTTCTATCGTCTGAACCACAAAAGCGAATGACTTCAAATTCTCATAGATTTAAAACTACGGCCCAAAGCCAGATACATGTAAGTGGCGAGTTTTTTTATCTACCTCTGTACTATACCTCCTATATTGTATTCTGTACTTGAACAACAAATACAGAATTCAAACAATTATTACATAGAAAAAAGTAATAAGCAAGTAACCTCAAAAGTTTTTCCTATGAGGCAAAATGTAGGCGCGAGATCTCAGTTCGGCGCGAACGACTAGTTATTTAGAAGCCTAGGCTAGACTACTGAAAGCTTTCTGCAAGTATAGACAGGGAGAGGTCTCGTAAAACTCCATGTTTATTATGATAGCCGTCTTTATTTAACAGGAATCAATAGTTTGCCGCTTTTTATGGATACAAGTTTATATTTCTGACAATAAAAGATGTCGCATAAAGTGTATGTAGGTTTTATTTTATGTAAGAATTATTATACGGCTCGGATATGTAGATAAAATAAAAAAAACTCTGTAGTGTATAGCTGTGATCAACAATATTGAACATTTTTAAACATTGGTTGGCTAAATAAATAGAAACAGATATGTGCAAGTACCAGATCAAAATGATTACAAATTATTATAGTCAACAGATGAAATTCGATGAACCATTTATGTTACCCATTTTATTATTTGGTGTAAAACATATTAACTTAAATACTAAGTTTATAAAGTTTACAAGATCTTCATTCAAAGAGGCATTTGTTTTACAGTAGTGTTACTGTCATATTTTTACGATCCTATTAGTCTTGAACCACATTTTTAAATATCCAAAGGTACGACCTTACAATTTGTTATTATGCATCTATATGGAACGCATCTTAAATTAGTGAACTGCCCGCATTCTTAGCAGAGGTATCAGATTCTATTCTCGACGTATGCAAGTTTTCTCTCCGAGAAACATTTGTGTTTCTGGTTCTGGTTGTGATTGTGTGTGTGATGTGAATGTTTCCGGCACACACGACACAAGTTATCGAACTGAGTTTGAAAGCGTTTATGTTTACGTTATAATTAAATTACTCATTATACTTAATTTCTGTAACCACAGAAACCCTACAAAAAGTGGCTCCGTGTTACGCAATGTATGAAGTGTTTTTGACAAATATTTGATTGCTGATTAGCCGTTTGAGAAGTGGAACGACCAACTACCATATGAGAATAACCTACATTACTCGAACAGTCAACGTTACCTTATTCGGTCACCCAGAATGCAGTAGTATTTCATTTAAGTTATTCATCGCCATTTCACACATTTCCCCAAATAATCAACTTTGATTTTGATATAGACAGTGGCTATGAGAATAGCTAAGCGGACGTTTTGGTCGTTGCTGACATTACTGGAAATGAAGCCAATATAATATGCGAACCGCCGCAATATTGACAATATCAATCAGCTATTCGACAGTCATCAATCTCGCTAGCGTATACTAAGGAACTTGATATACAAAGGACAACAGGCGCGTGGTTCTGCGACGCTTCCCCCTGCAATGCCGACGTTTTGCATAAGCTCTACTGTAACAAAATATACTAGGTGGTCAGGGCGCGCGTATTATACAGTGGCAGCTGCAGCGGCCGAGGTGCGCGTTGCCTGGTAGCTGCGGAGGTTGTGGAGGCTGTGGTGGCTGTGGCGGCTGCGGAAGCTGTTGCGGCGGTTATGGTAGTTGCTGCGGTGGCGGCTGCAAAGGCGGCTGCGAAGCTTGCTTTGGCAGTAGTAGTGGAGGCTGTTGCTGTCCGTGCATAAAAATACAATGTACTGCACGAAAATATGCTAAGTCCCACAATGTGCTCTTCCGTGCTGTTAAGTGCTAATAAAATGTAACTTATAAGCGTATAGGGCGCGTAGACAGGGCGCGCGCCTGGGCCGCTTTGTCCCATATTGTACGTAGGTTATAACACTGAAAGCTGTAGCTTTAATTTCGAAATTTGGAATCAAACGTCCAAATAATAGTAATATTATTTAAGTGGCTTTAATTGAAGTATGTTTGTAAGCGAATGAAAATATGATACGTTTGCTGAGCAAATTTTACTTTATTTAAACGATATTTTACTCAAATATGAGAGTCATTTGGAGACTATTCACCATATTATACCTACTTATACCAGATACAATCATTATTAGTAAAGGAATTAAACACCTTGCCTCCGTTCTGGTTTCGCGATACGTGTAATTTCGGTCTATTCCAATCAAGAGTATAATATATTATGTATTTCCTAGGCAAGCACGCCCCACCGTCGACTGCATCGTCAATCATCTTTCCATCAGGTAAGTTCACGGTCAAATGCTTGTCTATTCACCATAAAAAGAAAGAAAACATTTTCAGTCGCATATTATAATTTATTAACTTTAAACATGTAAACGTTCGAGTTCGGTTCAAGCCATCACTCATTTGTATAAAATATTTGGCAAAGAACATTAAAAGACTCAAGAAACTCCTTCAATGTTTGACAGAGACATTCAATTTCGTAACTTTACATTACCGTCATTTCACAAAACTTCACGAAAATTTCCTTTCTCTACAAACTTGAAGTATTTCGATGTTTTCATTAAAATGTCTCTACATTAAAATGAACAGTGTAATAAAACAAATGGGAGATTAAATTTGCTCTCTGCGTGCGGCGGAAAATTAAGTTTTTGATTGTAATGGGTGTTAAGCGATCTCTCACACGAGCAATAAACGTATGGACTGATAGAACGGTTCTGGTAAATGTTTTTTTACACTGATACTATCTTATTTTCTGTAAAAATAACATCTGTCTAATGCGATATGTAATGCTAGTAGCTACGTAATTGCAATTAATCTTGTAAGAAATTCTTTTAACGCTAAATATAACACATAAGAAAAACTGACATAAAAATCAAGTGTAAAATCCAAGTCTCTTGCCAGATAAAATACAGTTGCTCATAATTTAGAATTTAAATTTATTATTACAGCAGATTTATGCTCATTTAATTCATAGTAGCAGCACAAACCTTCCAATTCTATTTAAAGAATCCCCAAGAGTCGCGTACAGAATTCCCTTAGAAAGCCTTCAAACAAAAACAACGAAAACACTGAAAATACTTTTTTATTCAAAGCAGCGGAACAAAATAAAGCTTTTTCGTAATTAAGGCTGCTCCATCCGGTTTAAGCCGGAGTTAAACATACAAACTGTGATATCGAACAGAGTAAAAGGCAACTAATGACGCACGAATTGAAATGCGGGCAAGCGAGTAGAGCGAAAAAGTGAAAAAGCTGGGAGTGTGGCAAGCGGAGCGAGCGGAAAATGAATTATTTCCAGATTGTCGCGGGTGGGTATTGGATTTCGATCGGGGTCATTGGCTGATTTGTCAGCATACACAACTGGTGCTTGTTATTTTTACAAAGACGATCGGTTAGCGAACTTTCATTTATTCAGCTCTTTTATTTGATTTTTTCACGAAATTTAAAACAATACAAAAAATTTCATTGCTTGCATAATGTCCAAGGATTCAAAAAGGGTAAATAAAACATAAGCTTAGGTTCTTTAGTATTTGTTTTACTGCTTTTCATAATAATTATTTGTTAATTTATGTTATTAATCGTTTAGACTAATAACGTACATTATATCTAAATGCATAAAAGTAATAACATAATTAAAATAAATAATAAACATGAGAAATCATCGTATGCTCCGTAGTTGTAAATGTTAAGTTTACCTTTGATAGGATGGTGTTCGACCACTGTAACAATTGATGGTACGTGATGCTGACGCTAGAACTTATTCCTCTAGATCTATTACACACAAATTAATCCCACTAAAATAATTTTTTTTTCTATCTCTTCTCAAATTCTAAAACCGAAGTATTTGAAAGGTGCTAATTGCTCAGTGAGTTTTATTATTATTCAATGCTTTTTTAAATTATGTATATCTTTCCTGATGTCTGGAAGCTTATCGATCGTAATAAAAATGTTGAAATATTGTATTTTTTAAAATATTGAAATATTTACTAACAAAAAAATAATAGCCATAAAGTGGTTTTTAATTCTTTAAAACTTAAATACATTATATAATACTTTAAACTAAAAACTAAATTAAAATTAACCAAAAAAACTATAACTAGATATAAATATGTACAAAACTTAATCTAATAGACCGCTACCAGTAGGCAAAGTACCCAAAATGCTGGCAGCATTGCCACGTTGAATGGCTCAATCTCTGTCCAAAATATTTGCCAGCATTTTGGTCACGAGTTGCTTCGACCAAACGCTTTATTAACATAAACATACCCGTAATATTTTATAATCTATATATATAAAAATCAATGCCACTTTTCGTTGTTATTATATAACTCAAGAACGGGCTCACATATCCAAACCAAATGTTTAGGCTTTGTTCGGACTATTTAGTAGATGATTTATATGAATTTTTAACAAAATCGGTCAAGCGGTTCTTCATTTATCACACCCGGGCGAAGCCGGGGCGGATCGCTAGTATTTTATAATAATATGTTTTACTAAAGGTTCGTAAAAAACTGGTCAATACTTTCTCATCGAGCGTAGTCGAAGGCAAAATCTAGTTACAAACATGAGACCCGTCACATCTCATTAAACTGAGAAATTTCGAGATAAACAACTCCACCGAGACAAAATATGAAAACAAGTTTCCCAAAAGCCATAGAGTAAAACCAATTAGGTTCCAAAAGATCCAGTTTCGAGGAAACTCAAATGTTCAAGTTTTTCTATTCGATGAGTCCAATTATTAAGAATATAAAGAACTTTTTTTTGTTTCGTAATAATCAAATATTATTGAGTTACTTTGATCTAAGATTATGCTTTGTATTCTAGGATTATTGGATTATTCTTTGTGATTTGAAAGAACAAAGAAAAATCTTGTGGGAACTGGAATGACTATAAAAAATGTCTGAAAGTCAGAGTGTGTGTGTATTGTGAGTGTGAATATATGCTTAACACAAGGGACGGCTCGACGGGTTTAGTTATAACTTAGTCATTTGCTTTCCTTTACAAGTAAAATTGTACTCTTGCCTATAATTGAACCTGGGTCCAACTTCCGGCGACTAAAGCAAAGGATTGCTAAGTAAATGCTTACTGCGTATATATAGTCTACAAAGGTTAAAAATCTAAAATCTGTACATTTTCTTCTCTATGCTAATAGCATCATAATTTTGTTACTGTCAAATTCAACCCGACGTTAAAACACAGTGCATAATATTATATAGTGTACGCTGCGGTATATAAAAATAAATAATTAAAATATCAAGTCACAATCAAAATCAAACATATTTTATCGTAAAAACTGTGTGAAAAATGATATTACAAAATTTTAAATAAGTAGCACATGTTTGCCCATTGCTGTCATTCAACTGTATTATTTTTGTACGCTAAAAAATAAGAATCAAAATCCTTTAAAATACAATTTACAGTTTATTATTATAAAAACGAAAACAATGTTTCAATAAAAATGACGTAATTTTGCAATACCAAAATACAGGGATACAGAAAGGTTTACATCATGGTCCGATGGATTTTATACAGATGGTCAATAAGAAATTTAAATAAAAATAAGTTACATCTCTATCTAAATATATATAACTCAAAGGTGACTGACTGACTGACTGACATAGTGATCTATCAACACACAGCCCAAACCACTAGACGGATCGGGCTGAAATTTGGCATGCTGGTAGATGTTATGACGTAGGCATCCGCTAAGAAAGGATTTTGATTAATTCTACCACCAAGGGGAATAAATAGGGGATGAAAGTTTGTATGAAACTTTGTCAATTTTAAAATAATACTTTTAACGCGAGCGAAGCCGCGGTTAAAAGCTAGTTAACAATATAGTTAGCTACATGCTTTAGGCTTAAATATACGAAAATTTATAATTAATAAAAGGTACCAAGCAAATCGTATGACAAACAGAGTTACTTCCACCATAGTAATAAAGTGTGAAATTGTACACCATAATCACAACATTAGGTACTGATTTTTAATAAAACACATTCACGAAACATACAAGTCATGAAAAGGGCATCACGAAAGGACCTCTCATTACGTACGATAATTTAGGCTCCATGATTAAATAAACATTACCCGCGCAAAGGAATAAAATTTTATATTCGCCGAGATAGCCTCAAATATTCAGAAGCCCCTTTTCAGGGGGCTCCTTTTGCTGGGAGGCCCCTTTTTGCGAAGGCTGATTTGGATCAGGGACTTGCTTTGCTCATGTATGATTCGTATTGTAAAGCATTAAAAGGCCGGGGAGTCTGTGAAACAATCTATAGGGTGTCTCTATTTAACTGGCAAACTGTGCCTATGCTTGATGCGATAGCACTACCGACCGAACAAATTATGATAGGTGCCGTAATACCAAAAATTATAAATGAAAATGTAATGTTAAGCCATTGTTTTTTGCATTAATAGTACCTTGAAATGATAATCTATGTTCCTGATGTAATGACAAAAAAATGTGTTATTTTTTAATACAAAACGAATAAGTTAAAGATGCGAAATTTACGTGGTAATAATGTGTGAAAATCAATTGGTTTATGTTTCGTTTTAGGTAATTATTTTGGAATAAAAACTATCCAGGAACCTAGATTAATATGTTTTTAATCTAAATAACAGCACAGTATGGTGGTAATATGATTGAATTATAAATAATTTCGGTATTACGATTGTATGGGCAAATCAACCTCCGCAGGCCCCTTAACATTCAGTGTATTGGAAGGAGAAAGACCTAAGTTCACCACGATTTAACCACCCTTTGAACATCTGTTATCTTGATAATTTACTGAAATGTTAAACAGCTGTAGCTGTTTAAACAGCGATCAAGTGATATTTAAATTGGGCCTTAAGGAGGTTTATTTCGATATACGAAAGACCCTCATATGCTGGTGAATAAATATGCTAGAATAAATTTTGAATTAAAATTGTTCAAATACGTTTTTGCTCTTCTTTCGGTGTAGGGTGAATTATATTTTGGTAGTGAAGATGTGTTGTTGGTCTCATCATGTATTAGTAGGCAGTGAAACAAACGCAATATTAATAAAATGTAATATCGCGCAACATAGAGCGCCTGATTGTTGCGACGCGTGATCAAAATACTGGTACTTATTTAGCTTAAAGCGGGGTATACCCTAAAAAACGGCATTTTGAACTCTGTTTTATTCTTAAATAGCACGGATTTAAATCTTGAAAAAAATACATGTAATAATACAGAATGTGATCATTACTTTTAGGCCATCCGATACAAGATTTGTAACATTTCGCTGCATAGAAAAAAAATTGACAAAATTGTGATAAAAATTCATTTTATTTGAGTTATGTTAGATTTTGTGCAATGAAACTTGTACCATCAGAAACCTTGCAGAAAGTGTAATTGGAAACGGGCGTCATAATTAGATTTAAAAAAAAAATCTCTCCCTATAATTCCGAAATCAAATGTTTTCACTCCTCTCGAAAGTGATAGCCGCGAGCTCGCAACGCAATATGCCTACAGTTCTTGGAAAGGATCGCCACTCTCAGAGAGACAATGCCGCCAGCACGATCGGAACGCTACCCACTGGTAGTGCGCTTAAGCACTTGAGTTACTTATAAGCTCGATGCCTTGTACAAGTAGGTAACTTGGGTCTTTGCTGTATGGATGTATATAGTTTTAAAACTAAACAGTGGTAAGTGTAGGCAATCATCACTCTCATCCAAAATATAACAAAAAACACCTTACTTATTAAGTGCGTAATTAAATATGCGTAAGTAAATATTTACTGTTAAAATATATTATTATTATATTTTAACATCTGAAACCATTAAGATATATTCGTCTATAAAACTGTTATTTCAGACTGTAAAACTTTATTGTTCATTTTAATAACTTCTAGACTTGCAGTTCTATCCCCTTAAACATCAAGTTACCTTCCAACATAAACCATTTACATCCGAATTTCGAACTTTTCCAATTAACCGACTTCGTAAAAGAAGTATTCGGTTGTTAGCTGTTCCCCGGAGTCAATAAAGAAAGGTAATAAATTAAAATTCGGAAATTCGGCACCCGGGGGAACTTGCGCGGAATAGAAATTTCTTACCCTAGAATTAGTAGTCTGCAATTTAACAGAGTTTTATTTTACTGCGGAGATAAATTTTGTTGATTTAAGGCGTCTCTAGAACAGAAAGAATATTGGTAATCGGTATAATTGTATCTAGGTAGTTCAATGGCCAGTTTCTCATTTCTGATAGATGAGCATTTGATCGCTATTCTCCTGTTCAAGTGATGATCAAATGATAATCAAAATTTTAATAGCTGACTCTCAAGAACAGCTACCGAAACACCACTTGGAGCATGGCGATTTTTCTGTTTGTAACTGTATTTCGTTACAGGATAACTTACACAAGCATGAGAAAATTCTGTGCCATCAATTGATTAACATGACCAACAGTTATTGATCATACATCTATTAACACTAAAATAACAGCGTAAATATTATTTGTACAAATTATTTAATAACTAAAATATGCAACTAAACGGCGATGAATCTTAAAATAATGTACTAACTAATAATGTATGTGTAATGTACTCTTAAAACTGTATGTATAATACTAGCCGTGCCCCGCGGCTTCGCCCGCTATTATCAAGTTAAGAAGTAGCCTATGTGTTAATCCTAGGTATAATCTATGTATATTACAAATTTCATCCAAATCCGTTCAGCCGTTAAAGCGTGAAGAGGGAACAAACATACTTACACACTTACACACAAACTTTCGGATTTATAATATTAAGTAGGATAGGATAAGAAATAAACTTGAAAAAATACAGATTTAACTAAACTACTTACCTAATATAAGTATATATTACTGTAATACATAAACTTTAGAATTAAATAAACTAAAAAAATATATACCTATCTATAATTAATTATTCAATCCTTATTCCTCATACATTTTTGTTGCTATAATCCCAACATTTTGTATTATAAAACTCCTCGTAACGAGCATAATGCAGATTCGCAAACACACCCTGTTATTTTCTTTATCACAAAGATAACATGCCGTAACACGGGAAAATGGTCTCTAATGACTTTGAACAAATAGGAGCGTCCATTTTGTTGACTTACATTTTTTAAGGATAAAATATATGTTCGTATCTTGTATATATGTTAAGTTTAACTAAAGGATCGAATATTGTATTTTTTGGCGTTATATTAACAAAACTGTTAGAATATAATTTGCATCAAATAATTGATTACGCTCATTTATAAGTCTCAGATCAGTCAGTATTACTAGACATGAAATCAAAAACAAACCATATAAAGTTTGCACCTTCTAAGTTTTGGCTTCGCACGACATTAGGTAGGATCTAACGATGTATTAAAAAAGTAATTAACAATCTATGTTTACACTTTGTGGGTGGACTATATTCATATCATGCAAATCCCAGTGAAACTACAGAGCTTAAGGAGATATAACACCTAATATCCCAGGGTGACGAGTGCTGTGAGTTGTCGCAAATCTCTGGGTTACATTGAACTATAACCATCAGGCGAGCGACATGCTCGTTTTGTATCTAAATTATAAAAAAAAATGATGCAAGAATCTCGGTTTATGCACAAGTATTACGAGTTAATTCCTCCATGCATCTCATGCACGAGCTAATTGCTTCATTTTTACCATAGAACATAATTTACTCTACACAAGTTTTTTGCCATGTAAAAAATAGAAAAACGTCATCAAACTTTTTTTTTTTTAAACTGCCAAACGTCATAAGTTTATTGTTGACCTACCTCCAGGTATTGCTCTCATTGCTCAGGTTAATCAAGTAAATACCGCTAAAAGATACGTTTCAGGTAAAATTTGCACTTCATTAAAAAACACATCAAAATTCGCTTCGACAGTAAGATTCCCATTTCATGCCCGAAAAAAATCAACTTCAAAGTTAAGCCGTTCCTTTTATTATCCGCCATTTTTAATCCGTTCGTAACCACCAATCTTGTCCAATCAAGGATGAGGCCTTGCGATTTGAAAGTCAAATTCTTCGATGATTCGGCAAGATAATGAGAATTTGTGTAAAAATACGTTGAAGGAATTTACAGTGTAAATTGTACAGGCAGTATTTTATGTCGCTCTTTAGCGAGCTCTTTTTACCCGATTGCCAAGGGAGGGTTATGTTTTTCGCGCGTGTCTTGTATATTCATGTATATTTGTGAATTTCTGTATAATCTAGTATCTACCAAACGGTTAGATGGATTGCGACAGTTAATCGTTATATTCATCTTAAAAACCCAAGTGTTTTTAGGTGTTTCCAAAAAAAATACAAAATGGCGGATTTTTTACCTAAAAATGTACCTAACAATACGTTTATAAAAAAATAACCAAACCTATCGAGAAGGGTATCAAAATGAATGAAGTTAAAATGGAATTACATAAATTGGTTCACATTTTTCTCAGCTGAATTTTTTTTTTTTTAATAAAGGAAACGTTTGGCAATAATCACACCTGATGGAAAGTATTATATTACAGTTCTATTCCTTTTACCTTACTTTTTTATTACATTGTTAGTTTAGACTTGTTTATCTATAAGAAGCAGGCGTTTAACTCACGTGTTGCAAAGTTATAATGTGGTTAAGGATACACTACGTGGCCTTGAAGTCTAGCGAATTGAGGCTTGCGGTCAAGGGTAGCTGTTGAAACATTATTTATTAATTGGTGACAAATTATTGTACTCACTGTACCATAGACATCATCTTCGACACGAGATGTTATCTTTAACAAAAGCACAGGCCCGCCGTAGAATCAGAACTGCGACTGCCAGATTGAACTCCGCTCAGAAACCGACTGGAGCTGGTCTGATGATGGAGATGGAAGATAGTTATAAGGAACTTCTGAACTAAATAAGATAAACCCTAAAAGTGATAGCATTTCCACCGGCGAGTGCGCGTGAGATGCGCGCGGCCAGGCTTTAAGATCAACCGCCTTGTTGATGTCCTACTCCCAGATGAAGAGCTTCATAAACACTCTAAACTATTAGGAGTATTATTTCGACACAAAAATCACGCGATTAATAGCCGCCTAGTACCACAACTGGTAAAAGCTTGATTTTAAAGAACTTTTAAAGTAATTTACTTGTTAAGATTTGATCACTGCCTCTCAGATGGAAAAAATTAATGCGTTTAGGATGTTACTTGCCAACTAAGCCAAGAAAAAAAAGGCTAACAAATAAAAAAAAAGTAAAAGTAAAATAATTACTATTTTAATAAAATAAAAATTCGCTATATTGAAACTATAAATTATTGCACAGAGAACATACATTTATACGTTGCTTATGATGTGTTTATTATGTAGGTTGTATTTTTTATGCAATGTTATTGAGATGTTTAATTGATAAACGAAATAAATGAACAAAACAAAAACGCTTACAGTTTATTCCTTCGTCTTTCAACTTATAACGAAGCGAAACGCTTCCAGTGAACTGGAGCTAGTCGACAGTTGAACAGATAGGCAATTTGATGATTCTCAGAACAAATTAAGTTAGGGACTTAGGTGTGTTCATGTGTGGAGACCTTTCCTTTAGAACACATATAAATAAAATCTGTGACCAAACTTTTAGAATGCTTGGGTTTGTAATGCGCCAAGCTCGGCATCTAGCTAGCATACCAGCAATAAAAGCCTTATATAACGCCTTCGTCAGGAGCAAACTAGAGAGCAACGCCATATTTTGGAATCCATACGAGGCCAAGTATGTATCAATGGTTGAAAAAATTTGTGAGGTGGCTCGGAATTCGGAAAGTTTGCGCCAGTACCGCGGGCATTACGTCTGCTGAATGCTGTGCTTCACCTTAACCAAGATCTGGATCTGTTCCACTCACCCAGCTGAGCTTTACAAGGCAGCTATGGAATTAATTACCTCGAAATTTATGTATCTATAAGCATTTTTATTTTTAAATTTTATTTATGCGTAATTATTAGACAGGTAAGAGAAAAATTTTATTTTTTTTATTTTTTTCATTCTTTGTTTTTAAATTTTACTAAATATGTATAATATACTTTTAACTAAATTAGTTTTACTTTTTGTGTTAAAAATTGTATAAATTTAGGGTACTGGAGGGGGCGATTTGGGAAACTGTAAGGCTTACTCACAGTTAATATGTAATAAATAAATAAATAAAAAGCACATTGTATGTACTATTGTTGATTCCGTGTTAAGGTGTTACATATTACCCACTCGTATGTAGAACTATTTCCTATTTCGTTTTATTGCTCTACAGAGTAACATTATGTTAACAAAACAGTCGACGTAATGTAACGACAAATGGTAGAATAGCAATGTAAAAAAAAAACTACTGAGGGCACAAACAGCAAGAATAATGTTGTGCAATTTATGCTGAGAAATTGATAAAACTAGATGCTAGATAGCAAAAAACATCATAATGCTGGCAGCATTATGATGTTTTTTGCTATCTAGCATTTGTCATAGCAATCATATAATATCTAATAATACCTAGACAGGCAAGGATTTGACCACTATCTCACTTTATTAAAAGTGAATATGCGGCCGAAGATATACGTGATTGTTTAGAAGATATGTATTCACTGTAGACTTGAAGAGATTGTACCGTTCGGGGAGTTAAGACGCGGGCAAGGATTTACTATTGTGAAAGGATGATGTGGAATCAGGATAAAAGTAGCCTCTTATCTCGGATATGCTAGTGATGATTGGTAATTGATGATGTGGTCGAACATGGTAGCCCTAGAAAATGGATGGCTCTTTTTTTATGTTCAATCTTTGCATTTGACCACAATCTCACCTGATGGAAAGTGAAGATGCGGCCGAAGATGTAACTTGCTTGCCTAGAAGGTACCTGTTCACTCTTGACTTGAAGACTCCCAAATTATACCGTTTGGGGCTCTTAAAGATATATACTGGAACGGTACAGTAACATTACAGTAGTCTACTTTAAGGAAATAAACTACGATTGCATTTCGGTACTGTAAGCGATCATAAGAAGTGTTATTTTACCTCGGGAAAGAATATGCCCATCTCTTTGATTTAAGTAATGTTTAAATTTTATCAAAATTTGAATATGTTCAGTGTAGCAGTAAGCAAGGGTAAACGGGTTCGATTCCCAACAGGAACACTCGTTTTCTCCTCAAGGAACATTTCTGTTTCTGGTTCGGGTTGTGACTGTGTGTGATGTGAAATGAAGATAGATTAAATACAAATAAGTATGTTAAAGAATCGCTGGTGGTAGTATGTTTTGCCACAATAGCCGTAAACAACAGCAGGTTATAATATATAAACTCTTTCACACTCACAGCACTCATACAATCACAACCAGAACCAGTAACACAAATTTTCCTTGTGAAGAAAACGTGTGTTTCCACCGGTAATCGAACCCGATGCCCCCCCCTGCTTAGAAAGCGAACACGCACCTTAACTAATGAGTAGTTCAGTTTTATTACTAAAGGCAGATATACATTGAGTCAGCGCTGACCTGAAATATCAATATTGAAGACAGCGCTGACTTTATTTCCACTGTGCTAACAAATTGCGACGAGGCTTTTGATTGCGTATTCACGAGACGTCCGTCTAGGAACAGCCTTTTTCCTTTTTTCGTATGTCAGTACACTAACAATTTCGGCTCTATTGAAAAGAACGACTTTCAAGGATACCTGCCGGAACATAAATGTCAGCCTCAAAATCAAAATCGTTTAGTCACGTGGGCACCAAAGAGGCACTCATGCAAGTAAATGACTCTATTGCCCGATTTGCAAAATTACACCCTTCTCAAGAAGAGCAAGAAAACTCGTCGGAGCATTTTTTTTATTTAGCCTCGCGTGTTTACCATCTTGATGCCCTTTCAAACAAAACAAAAATGTTTCAAATCGGTCTGTTTTTGAATAGCCTACCTAGTACAATATAAAAATAAAAAGTGACGGATTGAGAACCTTCTTCTTTTGTTGAAGTCGCTTTATAAAAAGTAGCTTAAAACCTACCAAATTGAAAGAAGTAATTCACCCGACTATTAACTCATTTCAAATATATACACACATTATACGCACAAAATGTTTAAATTTTACTATTGTGTTTTTTTATGCTGAATAAAAAAGGCATTTGACCACTGTGTTATCTGATGAAAAGTGATGGTGCAGCCGAAGATGTGACATGTTTGCTTAGAAAATACCTTTTCACTCTTGATTTGAAGACTACCAGATTATACCTCTCGGGGAACAATGAAACAGATCATTGCCTGTGGTCCACTCCAGGTCCTGTTACCATCATTATGGTTATATTATCTTTGGGCAATGTGTTCCACTTCTTCGCTGTACGGATGATGAACGTAGAAGCAAAACGCTTCGAGCAAACTAAAGGTATATCAACCATAAATAGATGACGTTTCAAAATCAAAATCGTTTATTCACAAGGGCCCCAAAGAGGCACTCATGAAAGTTAATGATTCTATTGCCAGATTCGCAAAATTACAGCCATCTCGAGAAGAACCTGGCAAGAAACAGTTTGTCTGGTTATTAGATGGTAAAAGAGACATACATTAACTCATGTCCACGTGCAGTTCAGTATTGAGACTCAAAACTCTCTATAGTCTCTATTTAGTAGTGTAGTCTATACTACTGGATCCACATACGTAACAGTATAAAGTTGCGTACAAGTCGTACAACGTATACAATATGTATCCGCAGCGGAAAGCTTTTGCGGCTGTCAAAATGTACGATAAAAGCGTACTTCCGAGAACTTTTTCCGGAGAAACTTTTGTCCAATATTGCGCGGTTCCGGACCACTGTGTGACCACCTGTCAGTTGTGTTTCAGTTTTGCTCTGTTGTATAGAGCATTTGTTGGGAATTTAATCTGAAATGTTTTTTACAGAATTTCAGAAAAGGCTTTCAACTGTGGAATAGTTTTTATACGTCCAGCTCTGCCTACTTCGCAGACTACTGAGTATTAAGACAGTTATTAACAAGGAATTAATGAAAGGGATGTATTTCTGGTCTTGTGTTTGATTGTGTGTGTGATGTAAATATTTCCGGCATTCACGATACAAGTCTAGATTGGGGATGTGAATATGAAATGATTTTTTGGTCAAAATTACTTAGTTTTATAATTAGTTAGTTATGTGTTTGAGCATATTTTGGTGTCCATGGATCTACTCGTAGTTCTACTGTAAATATTCGGTAAATATTCAATACTGAAATAAAATAAATGTTAAAATTAAATGATTAAGAACGTCCGAAATTTTTTTTTTTTTTTTTTACATATTTAAGTCACGATAACTCGAATATCTTAATAAAGATCATTCACTTTTAAGTAAGTAACGATGAAGTATTTAATAATGTATTGAAAATAAAATAGAGCCTATCTTGAATATTACTATCTAACTTTGTTCTTACTTAAGTGACCTTTGTTCTCATTAAGAATAATAATTAAACGCAAGCAAAGATTAAAAAAACCAACTTCACCGCCTTATCTTCGGAACCTTGACCAGATCAGATTTAATGTATTAAACACGCATTAACGACAATAACTCAAAAACTAGTGATTAGATCTTGACCAAATTTAAATGGGATCACATGGAAAGCACCAGCTTTCAAATAAAAAACTAATCATCAAAATCGGCGCACAAAGAAAGAAGTTATGAGGTAACTTTTGATGTCGGTTAAAAATGAGAACATCATTAATGTAGTCCACAAAATACGCATTATTGAGGATAAATCAAATACTTCTAGTCAGATCTTGATCAAATATAAATGGGACCAATTGGAAAGCAACATCCATCAAACAAAAAAAAATTCAAACTCGGTTCACGTGAAACGTAGTTTTGAGGTAACACACATAAAAAAATAAATTATAAAAATACAGTCGATACGAATACTTGAGTACCTCCTCCTTTTTTGTGAAGTCAGTAAAAACATTTATCTATGGCTATAGTAATAACACCAAATCGCTATAACACATGACCTATCTAAACAAGTCCTTGCGTCCAATCTTTGCGTATCCAAAACAAGTCCTGAATGTAATTCTCGATGTCCACTACAACAGCCTGAGCGCAGGCGTTTGTAAAGCTAAGCAAAGCATTCTATCCTAAATCATCCACGGACTGCTGAGTTTACGTAATTTACGGCAACCAGACAAGGGGATTCATTAGAACTTCGCTTAAAGTGGGTGACAAGCTTTGTTCGTATGAAATGCGGACTTCTCAGTTCGTGTCAAAACGAAGTGTGTAATTCTCCTTCTAGATAGAAGTGGATTACACTCCTGTCTAGAAGAATCCTAGATAATAGTGTAGGCTAATGCCTAGAAAGAAGAAAGAAAGGCTATGCCTATTATCTAGAAGTGTGCAGAGCTTAAGAGTGTGAATATATCTTCTAGGCAAGCGTAACTTCTTCGGCCGCATTGGCACTTTCCATCAGGTGAGATGGTGGTCAATTTATTGCCATAATAATAATAATAATAAAGAGAATATAATAATAATAATTGAGGTTCCTCACTCTGCAGCACTGACCTACCGGTAGCTTGGGCCCTGCCCCGTTGCTGGTGGTATACTAGGTTTAGGTTTTTTTTTACAGTTTTCTTTATTTTGTAATATTGTATTGTTTATTACTTTCATAAAAATATTGTAAAAAAAAACCTTAGCTTAAGAAAAAATAATAAATAAAGAGAATAATAATAATACGTTTTGGCAAAAATCCGCAACCACTAATTTCGAGCCCTCGAAGACGAGGTGCTCGCAAGTAGTTTTTCTTCCGTGTCTTCCTTTTACAACAGTACGTTGTCTACATTATTTTATTTATTTATATAGACGAGCAGCAGAATGCTGATATGTCTATATCACACAGTGTTAAAAGTTATAACAGTTCACTTTTCTAGCTAAGTTTGTTTATTAATTCGCAGCCAATTGTCAAACTTTTTTTTACCATTTATTGTGGTAGCAGAAACAACATCTTACGGTAATCTATTCCAATTGTGAACCACTCTGTTGCTCAGGAAATGAAAAGCAGTGTTTGTGTTTGATGGTGCACGGATGAGTAACGACTGGTGTCTTCTTGAAAGGCATGTTATCAATTATCAAACCAGTATCAAGATAGTAAGATAAGTACTGTATCCTAAATAATTTTATTTTGCTATTATAGCAAAACAGCAGAAGAAATCATTCTTATAATATGCTCATACTTAGGTATATATGACTTAGGTACCAGTTTCTCTAGCCGTTAGCATTTAAGAAATAAAATGTTCTAGTAGTCATCTCTGAAATAGGTTCGTTACATATCCCTGCTCTGCATGTCACAGTTCACGAAACAACCATAGAAACCTCATTTCATATAACACATTAGAACCGCAACAACTTCCGCACCACTGTGCAAATAATAAAACTTCGCACTTTGCCAATGTGCGTCGCACAGTGGACTGGCCACAGGAGGCGTCCGGACGTAACATAACAGACACAGTTGGACAAAACAGAATGCAACGTTTAACTTCTACGTTGCAATTCTAATTATACAACTTTGACTGCCTCGAGGGTGTTTTTTTAGCAAGTGTTACTTTGGGGAATGAGTTTAAAAAGTTTAATTTTGTTGTGTTTATTTTTGATATTTTTTCTTCAATTGAAAACTTCTTTAGCTGCGTTGAGCATTTTTTGGGTGAGCAAAAATCAAGGAACTCACGTCATCGTCACCGAACGCTTTCCATGAGCTATATGTATACTGTGTATTTATATGTGTACTTTTTGGGTGAACAAAAAGCGTGAAACTCGCGTCATCGTCACCGCACGCTTCCCATGAACTATATGTATACTGTGTATATAAATATTATAATAATATATAGTTATTACTTCTATCGGCAGTCCCGAAAGACTGCACTGCATGTCTTTTTATTAATTTAAGTTTAAACATTATTCGTAATGAAAAACACGTATTATTTTATCTTTATTTAAAGAGCTAAATGAACAAGATTACATCGCTCTATAAGCAAACACAAGATATTATAAATAATGTACAATAAAGTAACACGTAACAAAAACTGAATGATATTATTTCAGAATTGACAATGAGCCCTATGATCAATTGACACTTATTATAAACTCCAGCGACGTCGCATTACATTATATTTTTAAATTTCATAAAAAAAATATGCCTGTATTACTTATTCATACTACATTATACATTCCTAAGTTTATGTTTTTAGTGTATGAGTATTTAATATTAGATATTTTGGTATTGTTTGGGTTTCGATGCGGCGCCACGGTACAAACAATGTTGCTTTTGCTGGAATGCCCACCCTGTCCTCAACACTGCGAACTCGATGAGCTGTTCCAGTGCACAGATGCTGCATTATATTCGATAACTTTATCATCAAAATTCTAAATTTAATAATATATCAATCGTAGATACGAAGATGAAGATGGGTTAAGACATAATTGGATATGTAAACAGAATAACTATAATATATAATTATCGTGGAACAAGGTGAGAAAAGCAGCAGAACAAAGGTCGTGTCTCGATTAATATGAAGACGGAGTATATTATAAAAGAATAGATATATATTAATCTGCCTAGCCGGCCCTAGCCCATAGGAACTTGGCAAATAAACGATAGAGATTTCATACAGCTTTTGTAAAGCTTTTATAGTCAAAAAAATATATGCTATGTTTCATAAAAGAAAAACACTTTACGCATGAGCTATAAACATCAAAATCCCAACCATAGCTTTACTTAAAGACATTGTTCTACAACTCATACTCGCATACGCAATATATTCTACACAAAGCTATAAAATGAACAAGAATGTTATTCACTCCGCCGTAAGAGATAAACATTTCACTCAGGAACGAAAGCTAAACATATTCTAAAATATTCAAAATAAAAACTGAAGTGAACATTGTATCATTAACTCATTACCATCTAAATGAAACCGGGATTGTGAAGTTGGGATTACCTTGATACGTTATGTTATTATTTTTGTTGTAGAGTAGATTATTTGCTACAAATTATGGGCATCATATTTAACTGTAAGGTAGCTAGCCTATCGGTGTTCTATCGCTTACATTTCAGAGAGTGTGCACTCGAATTACACTAGTCGATTCCTTCCTGTAATCGGATCACAAGACGAACTGACCAAAGTCATCCATTTATGGTTGTGTCCGCATCATCACTTTTCTTCAGGTGAGATAGCGGCCAAATCCTTACCTTTCTGGCATAAAAAAATTGTCATCTGTGACAGGTGCGTGCGGAGAAACGTCGTGATCATTGTAATCGACATGTCAGTATGTACGATGCCCATGTAAGTTTAATCTTAACGATGTTTACAATAGTCAAGAAAGTCATTTACAGTGTAGAAGGTTTTTTTAACAGCCATTTTTTGAGTTTGTTTATAAATTTGGTATACGGTAAATCTTTGTGAAAGCGTTTACACTTATGTTTAAATAATATTTTTCACGCCAGATTTCTGCTTGGGTAAAGTTAGATGGTTGTCAATTTACATGCAAATTTGAATGATAAATTTTAGTAAAGTTATGTGAATAATTCTACAAAACAAAAGAGACACGCTAGTCGTTTGACCAGCTGATGAAAAGTGATGATAATATTTATATCAACAATTTTCATCAGCTGGTCAAACGACTAGCGTGTCAGAGATCAAAAAGATAATCTAAAACACCAGGAGAACATATAATATATACAAGGTTACTTTGAATTAGCGCTCCATACTTCACAGGGGGCTCGGGTATCGATAATGCAACACAAATAATATATAAGAAAACTTTTTTTATTTTTTTTATTTATAATTTGTAAAGTGCCTAGCACACCACAGTACCACAAGTACATAACATATCTCACAGTGAAAAACTCAATAAGTACTTACTTTATAATATTCTATTTTTCAACTGATCCCAAGACTAAAATTTTAGTCACAGGTCTAAACAGTTTTTCTCTATTGTTAAGTCAAATTTAGGTCGAGGGTGGTAATCACGATAGTCCTTAAATCTAGGTTCACAATGCACGAAAATCTTTCTAAGGTTTAAAGTCAATTTACCAAAATGGTACAATCCTGCTGGTAAATCCCGGATTCTCTAAACAATATATTATGACATTTGAACTAGTTTCAATACTGACGATTATCTACAGGACCATTGCCTATATTTCCTAAAACTAAACTAAATCTATATACAGCAAAGAACTAAGTTACCTACAAGACATCGAGCTTATAGGTAACTTAAGTGTTCAAGTCCACTAAAAGGGGTAGCGTTCATAGCCATCATGCTGGCGGCATTGCCTCTCTAAATTGCAATGCTAATACGTCGAGTAATTGTTTGACGAAACCACCACACGTTGAAATGAATCTAGACCGTCGAACTTCATAAAAATAATAATTTGAGACAATATATCTGATAACACATGCTTTGTTTTATTCATTCTCCTTGATCCAAAGCCTTCTGACCCAATTAAATAGAAGTTATTTCTATATCCCTTTATTTTTAGCCTTCTCAAACTCCGGTTCGTAACCTTGTGTAGGCAATAAAAACGGCAATCGTAAAACAAATATGGCGGGGCGGGCTTGTTTCAACGCCATCTGTTGTTGTTCGCAAGAACTAAGTTGAGGAAGGATTTTATGACGGTCGCTGGACAGTTGGTTATGAGTTGAAGAAAGGATTAGGTCTGACTCAACGTTTTATTAAGTAAAGCTCCAAAAGACTCTTATGTAAGTACGTAAAGTTCCCAAACAAGAAAGCGTAGTTGGTTGCGCTTCTGCCTTTTAAGCAGGGGGTATCGGGTTCGATCCCCGGTGGGAACACAAGTTTTCTCCTGAAGGTAAATGTCATGAGTGGTGTGATGTTTCCGTCACACACGTCACAAGCGTACTTAGTATAAGGCTATGAATGTGAAATCGTGTACCGGTCTTAGGTATTGCAAACAGCTATGAGATAACGCATTTATTTCAACATTTTTATTATTTTCTTTCATAGATAAAATCTTGAGACATTCGAACGCAAAAAGACATTTTCTATAATAATCTTCAGCTTGAAAGCTGCGATTGCAAAGCACTATCTAAGCGATAAAGTTTCAAGTAAAAATACAAAGTAAAAGTTTCCTGATACAGTCGTTAAAACTATATGTTTTAGTTAAGTGGAGGACACATAAAACACACATCTTTATGTGAAGATGCATTTCAAAGTAAAACTTTAATGCCGTGAGATAGAACGGACATAAAAATTATATTGCTAAATCTTTATATATAAAAAATTAATGCCATTTTTCGTTGTTATTTTATAACTCAAGAACGGGCTCACCTATCCAAACCAAATGTTTAGGCTTTGTTCGGACTATTTAGTAGATGGTTCATGTGAAGTTTGCACAAAATCGGTCGAGCGGTTTTTCATTTATCACACCCGGGCGAAGCCGGGGCGGATCGCTAGTATAAATATATTTAAAAATCAGTATCTTTTTTCTATTTTTATATATTTCAAAATCCGTATCTTTTTTCTATATTATAGTTGTTCTCCGGCTTGATCCTTAGAATAAGAAAAATTTAATATAAAAAAAATATACATGTTTAATTCCAAAATGGATGACATAAAGTTGAGTTATCACACTTACAACGCCCAGTATACTTTTTTTTTAAATGGCCCAGTTAACTAGCTTACAGTACAATGATAGACAGGCAGACAAACAACAAATTCTTAATTCAATTTCCACGTTCCAGTAAGCTTACATACATACCTACATAATACGCTTTTCCATCACTTTTCCATTTATGAGAAAATACCTGTCAGTCGGAATACAAAGAGGTCTTTATTATTTGGACTACAATGGCATTCTTTTGTAGCCTTAGATATGGGACTGGAATTCTAGAATACCTGTGAGAATGTGGCGCGTGAATAGGACTAGGCACCTAGAATACCTACACCACACATGAATTTAAATAAAACTCTATTGTATTATAGCATGTTAGGAATAAGTATAGAAAATCATACGAACGCTTCATTTGACAATATACTTGAAACTATATTAAGACTTTTGATACGAGTATCACGATACGATAAAAAATGTAGATTTAGTTTCAGATTGTTTATTATTAACTAACTGAACAACATTTTGCACACACAAGATGTTTATGGTTTCGGTACCCAGAATCAGTTTTTTATTTAAAATTAAATTATTTTATTTAAATTATGAAATGAATTGAGTAGGTATATACAACATATTCACACAAAATAGAGTATACATATTGGTCTTCATGGATGAATCCTTCTATTTTGCCATGTGTTGGCATGTGAATACATGTAAAATTAAAATAATAATATGATCATTAATATTAAATTAAATGAAGTATAAAGTTAAATGTCAATATAAGAATTAAAAATACAATGTCAAAAATAATAATAACGAATAAAGTAGAAATACAGTTATTGATTTTAATATAAATATTACGATGTCAATCGAAATTAGTAGTTATTCAAAAATTCTTTCAGACAGTAAAAAGTCTTGTCAAGTAACCACGACTTCAATTTTTTTCTAAACATTCCTATAGGTAGGTCTTTTATTGCATGTGGTATTTTATTAGAAACTAAATTACATATTATTATGAGCCATTTTATCCTTCACGATATTTATTTTGTTTTGCTACCTACGTTTCATACGAATTCGTATTCTTGAGATAAACTTGATGCAACACGCTCATATCATTACCTACTTTTCGAGTTAGTCAAGGAGAGTACAGCACATTTACATCGACTTATACTCATTGTTTGACTGCATGAATTCATGATCTACAGACATAGACTTTAAAACAAGTTCAACAATATTCCACCGGCGGTTACTTCACTCGTGTCGATATCATATTGTCGGAGAAGAAAGTTTCTCCCCTATCGTAAATGGAAACCGGAAAATGACGTCATGATGGTCCCGATATACAAAACCTATTTCCTTATTCGTAAGCGCTCGCTGCGGATGTCGTTGGTTCATACATCGTGTATTATCCTTACATAGATACACAGGATGAAAGAAAGTCTTGTCTGAAAAAAAAAACGATTTGCTTGTGGCTTACACACTGCACACTGTACAATACAACACATATAACACCTCAGCCGGCCGAAGTATACTGGATAATGGAATAAAAAAGGAGGCCTATGTCCAGAGGCCTCCTTTTTTACCTCTTTCTTTTTACTCTTGGATATTTGTCTGAAATGCTGTAGTTAAAAAAGCATACATACCTGCACTGCCTTGTCCATAAGTATATCGAAAAATACACATTATTCGTCTCTTCTCTATTATCTACATAGTATAAAACAAAGTCGCTTTCTGCGTCTGTCTGTCTGTTCATTCGCTAACTCGTCATAAGCCACGCAAAGATTTCGATGCAGTTTTCACGATCAGTCATATAATTTATCACTAAAGATTTATAATTATATTCAATGAATACAAATTTTAGTTTTTATGTAGGTAGGTACAAAAAAATCAAAATTTTGTATCCAAGTCGCCAATAGTAACAATATTACGTATAATCGTAATAATATTATTGCAAACTGCTCATAATTCACCCTGTATAGCTACGAGTATGTATGCTTGTTATGTGGGGGAGACGTGACCTTGACGAGTTCGTCTCGTGAAGTCGGTAGATTTTAGAATATGTTCAATATGTTTGGATCAAACATATGTATGTCTCCGATATGTAAATAAATGGAGAACTTTATAGAGAAAATATAGCTTCATTTTGACACACAGAACGTACAACTTGGATGCTGAAAGGAGAGTTTTGTGAAAAATCATAAACTTTCATTTCGCTTTTCATAACATAACTACTGCATACTCAGTCTCACATAATTGGAAGGGTTGAGTCATGGGACCGAAAATTACATTCGGTAAAAATTATATTCTTTTATTATATTGTGTTATCTAATCCAGCACCTCCGAGTATGTCAACTAAGCAGTCTGTCAACGTAATTGGTTGTAATGATTGCAATAAACTGAAACACTACAGTTAAGCTATGCATGTCTACGGGCCAGTTACCTATATATTTAAAATTATTTGTACTCGTAATATATGAAATACATAACATAAATGCTTTCACACTCACAGCGCCACACTAAGTGTGATAACTTGTGTCGTGGATACAGTAAAAATTTACATCACACACATAATCAGAACCAGAAACACAAATTTTCCTGGAAGAGAATAATTGAGTTTCTGCCGGGAATCGAACTTGATGCCTCTGCTTCAAAAGGCGAACTCGCACCCAACTAAGCCAACACGTGCAGCGGGCAATTTGTAAGTGTTTTAAATTATTATATAAATCGTAGGAAAAAATATCACCATGAGCCACCGTGTATATAGATAGCTGGAGTGGTCAAGCCCACTACAGCTATTCGTTATTTAGCAATATTGGAAACGACCACATTCTAATTAATAAACCTCGAAATATTACTTCAATCAAAAGTAAAAAAAAAGACAGAGAATTCAAAATCGCGAATTCGAAAACGACGAATAAAAGCGAAAAAGAGAAGTAAGAACCATCGAAACAAACCTATAAAGCTACAAAAGCCTTGGTAAGAACTGAATCAAATAAACGAGATACGTAGTATTGATGACAGATAATAAATTATCCCCCCTCATTTCAAGAAAGATAAAGGCCTCGATTCTGATGTCACACCCTAAATTAAATTTAAACTATTCCTGTCTTTTACAAAATAGGATCACAAGACAGAGATAGCATACTGCTGTGCTGTCAAGTTAGTCAGAATTTAGATGTCTATGCAAGCTTAGTCGAGTATGTTATTGGTGTTGACTAAAAAGACGCGCCTTTCTGCTTCTACTGAATATATTTTAATCGATAAACTAGCGTGACAGCACTAAAATGTATGCTATTTCTGTCTTGTGTTCTATTTTGTAAGAGATAGGGATAGTTTAAATTTAATTTAGTGAGTGTACATCAGAATCGAGGCCAAAACCTTATATAGTTAAACTTGGATAAATCTTATATAGTTAAACTATGTTATGTCTATTTTTACTGTAGTTAAATAGGACGCGTCAAAATAAGACAAAACATAATATATTAACAACTAGCGATCCGCCCCGGCTTCGCCAGGGTGTGATAAATGAAGAACCGCTCGACCGATTTTGTGCAAACTTCACATAAACCATCTACTAAATAGTCCAAACAAAGCCTAAACATTTGATTTGGATAGGTGAGCCCATTCTTGAGTTATAAAATTACAACGAAAAGTGGTATTGATTTTTATATATATAGATTATTTTGGCATATCGAATGTGCCATCTTTTTATAAATATAAGTCATGTGTATTAATAAGTCTTAGGCATTCAGGTAAATTTTGTATGTTTAGTTATATGAAAAGTTTTTTTTATTATAATTTCAGTCGGTATAGGCAAACATTTTAGCACTATCTAACCTTATGGTAAGTGACGATACGATCGATGATGGAGCATGTTTGTTTGTTTGTTTGTTGTATAACCTAATAGACCAGTAGGCACATTGTTTTACACGCTGCGGGTCTTAACTTCAATTTCCGGATGCGCTCAACTTTCCTTCCCAAGGTGTGTTTGTGATGTAAATATTTGCCGGCACCCACAACATAGGTCTGTAATTAGTGTGAGAGGTTATGAGTGTGAATGTGTTTTTTTTTTAGAATGAATTTACCAATCTTATCCTCCAAGACCTTACTACCTCCAAGTTTAATTTTAAAAAGTCTTCCTCTTATAAGAAACCGAAGTACTTTTTTAATGCTGAAACGGTAAAAAAGTCGTAGAGATGCCTCCAGGGCGTCTTAAAAACAAGGAAGCGACGTGACGTCACTGATGCGGTAACATTTTGGTGCCGGGGTGGGAAGCCTTTTTTATTTTATTGGATGCGTGTTTTTGGGTTTACTGAGTGATTTTATTGTAAAAGTTTGTAAGCATATCATTATTTTGGAGCGTCGTTTGGTATTCTAGTTAAAAATATTTAAGAGTAGTTGGATTTAAAGTTTTCACTTGCCATAATTTTCTGGTATTTACTTTATAATCCGCAGCAGTTTTGTTGCAACATCTCACCTGAAACAAACATATACAGGTTAATTATTTCTAATATATTAGTTATGATCTTTGAGAAGAGTACCTATGTGTCTAGCATAAAGTTCTATAACCACCTCCCTAAGAGAATAAAAGAACTTCCTATGAATATGCTTTAAAAATTGGTTGACCGAAAATGTTTTCTATAGTTTGAAAGAATATTTCCTTAAATTTTTTTTGACATAAGCATGAATTTAATATCTCTGATATTTTTGTAGTGTTCTTTATATTTCACAAATTAATTATAATTATTGTATCTTATTCATCATACATTCCAAATATCTTTAATCTAAATAATGAAAATTTGTATGGCTTGTATATTCATATTTTGTGACATTGGACGCCCGAGATGGGTCAACTGTAATAACATTACCTGCAATAAGAACTCGCGAATACTAACACTACAGTTTTTGCCAATAAAGAATTATCTTATCTTATATTAGTATTATCATCTCATATCATATCAGTTTAAAGGGACTATAATCCATTTCCTACATTTCCTAAAACTATACTATATTATGTTTTCAACAAAACACACATAGGTGTAGGGTTTACTTAACTGCATCTTCAAGTTGCGGGCAAGAACTAGTGCAATATAAAATATTCATGTAAAATACTGAAAAAATATTCATATTCCCTATATTAGAGTGAACTCTGAATACCAATTTACTAGACTAAAGTTAAATAAAAGTTTGTAAAATAGTTTCCTTTATACAGCTTCAGACGATTCGTTTTGTAGAGCCGAGGAGAGGCACGTGACTCGACTCTACATCACATGCACTTGTATATGATTGTAAGAGGTTTTAGTATTTTTACTAAGGTGTGTGTTTCTTGCGCTTCGTTTTCTTACTCAATTATAAACGCTTTCAAACTCACAGCCCACACTAAGTTCTATGACTTGTGTCGTGGGTTCCGAAAACATACACATCACACATCACACAATCACACCCAGAACTAGAAACACACGAACAAAAGCGAACCTAATTAAGCAACGGGCAGTTCAATTATCTTTGTGAGTCATTATAGGCCTAACGAGTTACAACTTTTGACCATACAATCACTTGTCATCTTTCTCATAATTGAGAGCCAAGTCGTCCCAGACCTGGCGTTTTTACCATCCTCATTCACCATCGGTAATATTGGTTGAAAAGATCATCATTTCAGAGATAAAAAAGCTATTTAATATTTTTTTATGCTAGATAGACTAGCATTTGACCACCATATCGCCTGATGAAAAGTGAAGATGCTGCCGAAAATGTAGCGTTCTTGCCTAAAAGATCTGTTCATAGAAAAGACCTATTCATTCTAGACTCTCAGATTAATGCATTATTACTATACAGTTTCAAATTCCAAATTTCACTTCAGTTTTAAAAGATGTAGGTTTTTCCATTTAAAAAATACTGATGATGATTTTCTACTATATCACTATCATAAAAAGGTAGAAATAAAAAATATCTACAAGCTTCCTTCACTTTTGTATCAAAATCTTACTATAAAACCACAGACTATATTAATGACAAGGATGCATGGTGGCAAACTGCACAGGCTCTTTCTAGCGACTACCATAATAACACCTAGGTTAAGAAAATTATGTATTAGAAATTAAGAATGTTTTTTAAAAAAATGAATGAAAAAAAAAATGCGCCGCCGATTTTCTTGCTAGGTTCTTTTCGAGATGGCTGTAATTTTGCGAATCTGGCAATAGATTCATTAACTTTCATGAGTGCCTCTTTGGGGCTCATGTGAATAAACGATTTTGATTTGATTGATTTGATTTGAAAAACTACTAAAAGTATTTATTTAACTGCCGGCAACTCCTCCACTATGCTCTAGATAAAACACAATTGACTCTACCAGTTTGTGAAATCTCAGAAACGTGCAGACTTTGCTCCGTACTCTATATTCAGGTATTTTTAGTGCATCTAGATTCTCAAGACGTTTATTGCTCTACATCTTAGCTACATTTATATTGTAGACTTTTCCTGATATTTATAAAAAAAACGACATACAATTTTAATCGTTTCGAACGTAGTTTTTGATGGATTGTAATACTCATTATAGGTTTATATATTGGCTTAAATGACGATAAAATAACATTAGGTACGTTATTTTATTAAAAAGCAATTTTATTTATTTCTGCAATCCCGCTATCATACCAAATAACTGGGACCATGGGGTAGGACCGCAGATTCTGTCTCACATTATCGTTTTTGAATCAGTCGACTACACAAACAACGCGAAGTAATTCAACATTTTATTCACATGGACCCAAAGAAAAACTTATGAAAGGTAACTCTAAATTCCAGATTCGCAAAATTACGATTATTTTTATGAGTGAAACCGTTAATTATTTAGTCGCCAAAAAAATCGGAAAGCCATCAGTTAAGTATCGATAAAGCAAACTGGTCGCATAAATCTTTAATTTAAAATATTGATATAAATAATGTATTTATAATACAATCAGCATCAATAAAGGCTGACAGGCAAGTGTTTTCATTAAAAAAAAGCCTTCTCATATTAAACGCGCTGCTCGCGTCGTATATCACTTTTATATACAGCATTATGTCGAATAAGTTGTACGTAGCTATATCTTATAATACCTAAATTAAACTCATTAAAACAATATTCCTAAAATATCTCTCTATATATTACATTTTGTTCCGCGCAATCCCCGAAGTTGTTTCATTATCCATAACTAATTATCCGACGGTCCGTAGCACGTGACTCGACTGCGTGAAACGGAACGTAATAATATGATTAAGGTTGATTCTGCGTCGATTGGAACGGTTTGTTGCTAATATTAGTTCGGACGTGCGTAAAGCGTACACCGGTATGGATGACCATTGTGTATAGCATGTTAAATAATATGAAATTATGTTAATATACGTGCATTGGAATGTAATATAATATTGTGCAAATGTGCAAACGCTTAGTTAACTATACTATATTTACACTAATATTAGAAATCCGAAAGTTTGTGTGTAAATGTGTTAGTGTGTTTTTTATCTTCATGCTGTAACGGATATTTGGTTGAAATTTCTAATGTACATAGCTTATACCCAGGATTAACACATAGGCTACTTTTAAACTTAACTAACGCAGGCAAAGCCGCGAGTCACAGTTAATTTTATATATATTATTTAATTATCTGCTGGGAGAAAATTAAAGTGTTTGTAAATCATCCCTTAATGTTTTAACTTAACACAGCCGCCATAACTTTAATGCCTTCAAAATTAAATTGGTTTAAAATTAATAAAAATGTCTTCAAACGAAAACACCGAAATCTGCCAACACCCCATCATTGTTGTTGATTGATGATCATTATTCAAGTGTCGTTTGATAGGGGATGAAATTTGACGGATGAAACACAAGGGATGATGAGAGGAGGGTGTGAAGTGAGGGGGAGGCGAGACCAGGAGGCCATGAGTGACTGAGAGGACTTGATGTAGAAATTATAAATAAATCGATTGTTGTTAATTTATTTTAATATCATTGCTGAATTATACCAGACATTTTGGAACCGTCGTAATAAATTCGCCTTCTCATTGGAGATCGTGATATTGAAGCTTGCGTTTTACCACTATCTATCCTGTTTGTTAGTAATCATGTGGTCGAGAGTGATTAGAACATATTGCTAACGTATTAATTGTCCGAAAATACGTTTTTATACACGTTTACACTCACAGCCCCACACTACGTTCTAAGATTTATATTGTGGGTGCCGGAAACATTTGCGTCACACACACAATCATACCTAAAACTAAATTGGGAGAATTGTTTTGTTTATTTCAGAAATCGAACCCAATACCCGGTGTTAAGAAGTAAAATCCGCTACCTTAAACGCCAGCGCCAGTTCAACGCTTTAGTCAGAATTTTTAAAGTTGCGTGATCAGGCCCTGTGTTTCTCTAATTAGGCCATTCATATACATGTTTCACACAAACCCTGCAAATTCTTTACAAATTTCTTCAATGACATCCTTTCAACCTGTTTACCCCTAAACAAAAATCCCAAAATTAAAAGATCGCGGCATCCCCGGGAGACATAATCTCTTAAAAGTGACATGAAAGCTTTCGAGTCGCTCAAATAAAAGCCTTTTAAAAGACATCGCTCAAATACTTTCAAAAGACGAATCTTTTGAATCCCTTGAAATAAAAGTGATGGATGTGTGTCTGTAAACGGTAAACGTGTGGGAAATGGAATTTCATTTGGAAATAATATGGTTTGAGTGGCATACATTACGATTCAGTCAGTGATAAAGTAGATAAGTTAACGTTTTTTTTAAGCTATTGCATAGCTTCTATCGCGGGCCTTGAGCGTGGAGACCGAATCCAGAAATTCCGTAACGAAAATAACCTTACACCCCCACTCCGACCGGCACAGCGGTGATACTTTTTAGTTTTGCCATCTATCGATGAATAGCATAACTTTTAATGACTTTTTTGAAATATCACGCTTGTCTCTTTAGTTCAGCAACTCGCCTCTAGGTGGCAGGAAAAATTACTGCATAAATAAAATATATAAATAATTATAATTACATAAGTTGATAAAAAATGCTATGCAATAGCTTTACCGCGGCAGTCCCCGAGTGCCACACGTATTTTTTTATTTACTTGAATGAGCCCAAGTCTTTCCCTTAGTGGCACAAAAGAGGAACGCTATAACAAATCTGAATTTTCTAGTTTGTGTCAAACTTAAATCTCGGTTTTAAATAAAATCACACTGGCGTTCTAACAAAATATATATTTTATGTTTATATACCATTTCTATTCTTTTTACTGCATTTAATTTTAATACGACTGCAATAAAAGTCTTAACACTCAAACTTTTTATTGCTGTTGAATTTATTTTAATTCCTTGAGCTATAATGATTTTAATAAAATTTCTCGGATTTATATCGAAAATGTTTTATGGAGTAAATTTTAAACTACCAAAAGCATAAAATATCCATAGGTAATGCTTATTGTATGGACCAAGCATGTTTCTTTTCGTTATAAATTAATGACTGGCGTATCTATAATATGATGGGGATCTTTGATTAATAATTAAGTTTAATGGTATAGTTACAAATCATTATTTTATGTTTACATTTTTTTGAGTTTTAAATTCCAATTCAATCTTGTCTTCATTTTGTTTGAAGCGACAAAAAGTTGACGTCAAAAATTAGGAAACTGACGTCGAATTAGTCTAGCGAATAGCGTGCGTACTACCATTTTTTATGCTCGATGCTAGGCAAGCATTTACCACTATCTAAGTAATGGAAAGGTATGATTTTAATACCCCATGCTTTTTATCATAATTAAAAAGCATGTATAATTCCATAGCTATAAAAAAATTTAAAAACTTCACTGATATACTAAGTAAAGTTATTTTTATTTTTTTAACGCTACAGAATAAATTTAAAAATCAATTAATACTCTCTTTCGTCGATCTAAATATAGACGACACTTATGTCGCGTCAAGTTTCGTTATAATTTCTTGTAATACGTAATAATACAATCTTGTTGGCTTGTAGTCGGCTCATTTGCTTAAATACAATATAATAATATTTCTTTATTGAAAACCAATAAGTAAGTAACATAATGACGGTAAAAAACTAAAAATAAGTGTTGTACAATGGGCGGCCTTTATACATTAACCAATTTCTTACAGACAACCTGTGGATGAACAGAAAAGTAAATATATTTTGCTGTAGGTGGTGTTCTCAACAAACATAACAAAGTGTGAGTACTTTTAGTGAAAATTTAAAACATTCAGTCATTTACCACCTAGCTATGAACAATTTAATATATTACCAAGAAATTGTGATCGCTTTCCAACTTGTTTACTGCCAGTTTTAGTCCGAAAATCACGTAAACAAACAATATTAAATATTCATTAAATGGTTGTTTAAATATTCATTTATTATTGGTAAGCAGGTCTAGAAATACTTTAAGGGCAATTTGTAAATGTTTCTGTAATACTTGAGGAAGTTTAGTTATTATATTGGTAACAGGACTCAGTTGAGGTATTTTGTTAAAGGTATTTTGATTTAAGTTTTGCTAATATTTAGTATTAAAGCAAAAATATGTTCTTATAATTTCAAAATAACGCTTGATTTAAATTTTGCTTGTTAATCTAATTTTTCATTTAATGTTTTAACGACTTAGATAAGAAGTAGTATATATAATGTTCACCTTATACGACACCTTGTACGACGTAGATAAGAAGTAGTATATATAATAATCACCTTATGAAAGAACGAATTACCAAGATGTTACTGACACCCAGTTTGGTAACTAGAGCCGCAATTTGTAAAATGTACAATAATTTATGAAGCAAACAATTTTTACTTCTTACTTTTAGTAAATTTATACAGCATAGCCGAAATATATGTACATTAAACTTATTTACGTAAAAGATCTTGTAAAGCAATCTAACATCTTATAGGCCTGATAGGTTTATTTGACATCCCAGTGAGACGCGGTGGGCAGATCTCTGCCTTCTGCACCGGAAGTCCTGGGTTCCACTCCCGGCAGGAGCACGATTTTCGTTCCCAGGGGGTGTTTATCGCTTCTGATTCTAGAGAGTATGACATGTCTTCAAATTTAGGCTTGGAATGTGAATTTGTGCTAAACCACCGTGTAGGATTTTTTTTATGCCGAATAAAGGTATAAATTATCAATAATAAGCGTGTGGCTGTTACCTCACCTGATGGAAAGTGATGATGTAGGTAAAAATTAATACAAAAAAAACAGATGGGCCCCAAAAAGGCACTCATACAAGTTATTTACTATATTTGACAGATTCGCATATAAACTCTAACCTCAAGCTCTCTAGATGAATATAATTTTTAGTTTTAAACAAATATTGCCCATTTCGATTAAAACACTCCATAAACAATTAGAAATATATAACAAACATAATCAATCATTTAATATGAAATGTTGAATCCTGAATATTTAGAAATGATAAATAATAATATTCGACGATGTTATAAATTACGTGTCAATTTCTCACAATATTTCATAGCTCGTAGCCTCGTAGCGTCAATTTCCGTAGCTAATGGAAAGTGGCGTAGACCCGCGTAGGCCCGTCATACCACATTACGTAGACACTCGCCAAGCTACGAAGCGCTACGAGACTGCGAAAATCAATTACTCTACCCTTTATCCCTTTGACGCGACACAAACTTGATTACGATATTACAAACTTGTAGTATACAATTTTATTTTCGAAGTTGGAAGTCTATCAACGGTTTCCAGATTTTAAAATTATAATCTTACATTGTCATCATTGACTTAATACATATATTTTGTAAGAATCAGTTGTAAGTAACATAGTGTATAAACAAATCTAGAAAATCGATTTATACCTACTTGTAAATTTTAAATTCACTTGATATTTTGCCAATGTATACGTAATTTAGAAGACAATAATATTGTACAACAATCTTCTAATCCTACTAATATTATAAATCCGAAAGTTTGTGTGTAAGTATGTAAGTGTGTAAATATGTTTGTTCCCTCTTCACGCTTTAACGGCTGAACGGATTTGGATGAAATTTGGAATGTACATAGATTATACCTAGGATTAACACATAGGCTACTTTTTAACTTGATAATAGCGGGCGAAGCCGCGGGGCACGGCTAGTATACTATAAGAATGTATGTCCTGACATACTGATTCACTGACTGACTTAGAGACGACGCATAGCCTAAAGCGTTGGTCATAGAGACTTGAAATTTTGAGGTAACTTAGCACGTAGAGGTGTTTCTAAGAAAGGGTTTTTGGAAATTCTACCCTAAGAGGGTTAAATGGGGTGAAAACGTTTGTATGAAAGTTCGTTGTTTTTGAACTTATAGCAATGAACATTGGTATTTGATTAGTTCGTTTAAAATTATAGTATATATAACGGAAAATGAAAGTTCATATGATATTTTTTTTATTTATGAAGTAAAAAGTGATGAAAATTGTATTTGAGTAGAAAAATGAACGGTACACGGCAGTAATCTTATAATAATTCGGTACTCATTCAGCTGATTGGATGATGATGGAGCCAGGAAACGTTTAGTAGTACTCGCAAGTATATGTTATAGTGACCATTAAACTTATCTTTTTTTCTATTCGTTTTTGAGAGTCTTAGTGAATTTGGTGCCATGACTTTGATTATTGCATCAGGAGGTAGATAAATAACGAACGGTAGGAGAGTACTACTCAGTTTTCATTACATAAATAAATCCATTAATCCCTACAAGTATAATGCAATTAGAATTAAAATTTTTAACGCATTCACATATCTAATATTTTAATAAACAAATAAGCAAACGATTGACCACAATTTAAATCATAATTATACATTTATAAAACTGTAAAATTTTAAATTGAAATACAAAATACTTCTCACACGTGCGAGTTGTACCGTGGAGGGTGCTGCAAACTTACACATAACAACCCAAGCACACCAAAAACTAGAATCACAAATGTCTTTACTTGAAGGGTCATCAAAAATAGATAGTCGAAAAGGTATTCAGTTAATTTCCAGTTGCAAGTTCCACGAATACTTATATCTTGTGTTATTTTGCAGTACTATTTTTAATCCTACTTTTCTAACGAACTGCACATAAACTCCTGAGCGGTGCTTAAGTAGCCACAGCTTTTCCAGTGGTTTTATTTTATAATATAGCGGTTCCAAAATTAAAATCCAAAAGATTCTGATAAATATAAAACTATATTTAATTTTTCTACATTTAAATAATAAGAGACCATTTAGCGACGCTGTAATCTTCAAAGTTTCTTATATAAATTACTAGCGATCCGTCCCGACTTCGCCCGGGTGTGATAAATGAAGAACCGCTCGACCGATTTTGTGCAAACTTTACATAAACCATCTCCTAAATAGTCCAAACAAAGCCTAAACATTTGGTTTGGATAGGTGAGCCCGTTCTTGAGTTATAAAATAACAACGAAAAGTGGCATTGATTTTTATATATATAGACAGATAGTCAGTCTGTTTGATGCCTCTGTATTTTTTCAAATAAATAAATAATTAATACTGTTATGTCTAAAAAAAGAAAATAAATGGCTAACTTGAATGTTTGTAAAGACTTTAAGACTTATGTTCACATTGCTTACCAGAAGGTTATTTCGCTGCAAGCGCAAAAATAACTGCGTGGTTTAAATGCTTATACGAAAGTTAAAGTCGCGGAGATGAAGTTTTTACGGTCCAGATTTATGTTCTACGGAAATTATACAAGTTTTAAGTGAATTTTAGTCGATTCGTTGTGAAATATTGGACGTGACAGCGAGGAAATTGTCTTAAAACGTTGGTTTCATAAAAAAGTGTGATAAAGATTTACTTAAGCTTGAATTTTTACCAGTTTGGTCTCTTTACTTAACTCGGAATTCGTTACTTAATAAATTTAAATGTACTTCAAATTCTAACCTCTTTTTTGTAATTTTTTCCAATAATTACTGACAAATAGTGAATTAAATGTACTGTAATTATTTATTAAAATAAAAACTGTTTAACTAGGTAAGGCTTACTTGAGTAGCCACAACTGGCATCAATATGCTTAAGATAAACGTTTTTACTACTACCTGTCAGTAATTAATAAATCTTTATATACACGTAATAATTTTAATGATTTTGACTTTGATTCTGTCGCAGGCAAAGCCTGAGGCACATAAATCAAGGCTAATGATAGAGATGCGGTTTGTTTACAGCCTAACAAATCATAACAGACGTGTTCGAAAATTGGTGGAGCTCATTTCAAAAGCCCGCCCTCAGCTATAAATCTCGGCGCCACTTTACACCAGCGGCTATCAGAACTATAAACAATATTAGTAGGATATCTACGATGCTATAAAGTGACCTCACTGGGACACATACAGTGAGACAGTGAAGATCATTGATGCGAGTAGCAACGTGTCTTTTATTGATTTTTGTTTACATAGCATTAGCTAGATTTTTTTTAATGCCTAATAGGCTCGCTTTTGACCGCCATCTCACCTGATGGAAAGCGACGATGCGGTCGATGGTGAACTATAGAAGTAAATTTAGAATGGAATAATTATCGCTTGAGGAGGGGATTGAAATGTGTTTTTTACCGACTTCACAAAAAAGGAAAAGGTACTACAATTCGACTGTATTTTTTTGTGTTTACATGGAAAGAAATTATGAGGTAACCCTCATAACTTCTTTCCATATGAACAGATTTGGATGTTTTATTTTTGTTTGAAAGCTTGTGCTGTCCCATTGGTTTCATTTAAATTTGAACAAGATTTGATCAGCAGTTTTTGAGTTATCGACAATAATGCGTGTCTAATACATTTAATTTGATCAAGGTTCCAAAGATAAAACCGTGAATTTTTTGGCTTTGCTAGCGTTTTATTATTAATTCTAAGATTAATTTTATTTAACGTTTTTTATTAGTACAATTCTCCAAAAGTATAATTTACGCAATAAATTCACTTACATTTTAACTGCTGTTTTAATAAAATAAAGAATTTCCGTCGATACTATTGTATTTATTATAATTGTCCCAAAATAAAAGGATTGAGTTTTATGACATGTTGTACAGAGTTTGGCTTGAGTCATCATTCCCCTGCCTAACGGCAGGGCCACCACGTGCTGGTCTACATGATTCCCTTTGTATACAAGAGGTGACGGCGGTAGTACCTCTTGCGTGCAAAGGGAATCGTGAAAAAATATGGTGCCTATTACTCAATTAAAACTTCTAACCGCGAGAGAAAACAACCAGTGCATAAGACGCACTTGTAGTCTGATTGTTAAAAAGAAAATGGCATAAACTTGTCCCAAATTCCATTCAGCTTTTAAACTTTTAATTTATATTAATTCTATTTAGCCTCAAAAGTAGTATGAATACAGAGTGAACTTTTTTAACTAGCCGTGCCCCGCGGCTTCTTAAATAGTAACCTATGTGTTAATCTTTGGTATAAGCTATTTACATTCCAAATTTCATCCAAATCCGTTTAGCCGTTGCAGCGTGAAGATTAACAAACACACATAATAATATTTATGTAAAAAATTTCACAAATTAATGGATAAGAACCTAACTTACTAATCTGGTAAAAGGAAATATATATAAACATGAAGCCTGTTTTACTAAGCTTTTCTTAATTATTAGGAAATTTCCGCACCAAAATAATACAAAAACACAACTAAGTGTGAAACTACACAACTGTCGTATACGTCACACCCTAGTCACTTCTCTACATCTTGCCCTTTACAGCCTATCACATAATTCTTGAACCCTATATCATCAACAATAGGGTCCACATTTGCGCTTTTATGTGATAGGTAGTTTATATGGCAATAAGCAGTTTTGCCAAGAAAGCTATAAAGGGACAAGGACGAAGTCAGGGTGTGGCTTTGGGAGATAGATATGTGAAACATTGCAAAGTCATCAATTTTCAGGAATAATATAGGTATAAAACGTAATTTCAAAACTAAATCAAAAACATAGCTGACTTGAGCACAATGTGGCTTATTGTTATCTCCTTTACTATACATCTAGATATGTAAAAGTTTAAGGTAATAATAAAAAAAAAGCATGGGACACTACACTAAAAAGACTCCTTAAAAAAATCTACTAATAACAAAAACATCAAGCCATCAAGCTTGGAGGAAACTCAAGTGCTCAAGCCCAATAGAAAATACTTTGCACACAGGTGTCGAAATACATTTACAATATTATTTCGAAAAAAATAAGAGTAAGTATGTGTGAGTGTTTGTTAGTTCGTCACAAACTATCTCAGAAACAGCTACAGGAATTACGTATGACACATGTTTGGACTTTATGAATAGCCCCATCATCAGATCTTTACTAAGTCCAACTAGACCTCGACCCTTCAAAATGAAAAAAAAACGACCACAATTACGTATTTATTATTGCTCACCTACTTAGATTAAGTAACACATGCGCAAAATTGTATTCTTTTTAACTGACCCTCCTTTCTAGGAAGCGAGGAGTCAGTAAAGTAGCAGAGTTATGAAATATATAACATGTATTTTCCCCCTCCTCTGATCCTCGAGTACATCCAATGAAGAGGACAATCATAAGTTGGGAGTTGTAAAGACCCTCGTTAATTTCTAGACACGGGACAAAATTATGTCTTTAAAGGGAGATGTTATCCAATTATGGGCTGTGAACGATGTTTTAACTTAATAATTACTAAACTTGTTATTTTTAGTTAACATTTTATCGACTTTCTAAGTCTACAATTTATTTAGTGAAAAAAAACATAAGTTAATACTTTTTCTAGAGAGAACAATAATTTAATGAATAATTAAATTACTAAGTAATAATTACAATTTCATTTAAAATCAAAGATAGTCTATATCAATAACACGTTCACATGAAAAAAGGTGCAATTTAGAATCTCTACAGAAGCGAACACCAAGTTTAAAATCATTTTTTATTGCATATACTCATGTTTAATTGCCAGCTAATATTAATACAACAAATAAAACATTTAGCTCATAAAATTATTTTCAATAAATCAACTGGTTATTTTTCTTTATTTTATTAATGATTTTATTGTGATAGAACATTGTTGAGATTACATAAGATTTCAAAACATCTGCGAAGTGACAAGAAACACAAACACTGTATGATGGTTTTTTATTTCCTTGTTGGGAATAGATCAAAATAAGTTCTTGCCTCCAGCGGGAACATTTACATGCTCAACAACTTAGTGGGTTCTCTTAACTCTACAAATACAATACTGATGAATCGTTAGCTTAAGCACACATTAACCCTAGATCACTTCCTTAACTCTACGAGTTCTAACCTTGATCGGATAATACCTAAATAAACCTTAGTAAAAGTATTTATGTAGGATCTGAGACTTCATACAGTAAAGGCGAACTCCCTCCAATACCTAGCTGCCAGCTAATTCTTTAGCTTCTACGTTATGGTGTCCAAGGTCGAAGGTTTTTCTGATCGATACGGGGTCGTGTAGCGGTCAGTGCAAATGTAGACGTTAAATGTATGGCAAGTGTATACACGTAGGTATAGCATGTCTTGTGGTGTCAAGATATAAGGACAAAAGGCGCCTGACGTGGCTTAATGACTATGGATTTACGAGAACTAATATGGCTTAACATGGCCTCTCCCTGGCACGGCAATACACATAATAGTTAAGTTTACGCGAAAATGTTTTCTAACATTATTCTGTTTTTTATATTGGTAGAAAGTTTTTTGTAACTAAAGATAACAAGATCCGTTTCAAAACCTTCCATTCAAATATTTAAAAGAACAGAGAAAGACCAGCAATACAAAGTCGTTAAACGTCGTAAAACTTTTTATTTAACCAAACACAATTCATTTTGAAACAAAAATAGAATCAGTAATAATAGGAGTGTTAACCACATAAATAATGTAGGTTACTATCGCATTTGGTAGGTTTCCTTCTACAGATGTTCGGTCATGTACAAGCATAGTAGAAATATATACTATGGTGGAAGAGACAAAGAAGTTGTTTCAATGTATACTATTTCAATCGCCATTAACCGAAATTTATCAATATTAATGATATAATGTCGTAGATTTTTACTTTTTTTTCTTTGACACAGGACCTAGGTTTAATTTAATAAACAATTTTCCTACATAGGTACATTTAAGTTTCTGTCTGGGTATGATTTGCTATATGCGATTTGAATGTCTGGCAACCGCGATAAGTCATAAAACTAAGTGTGGTGATCTGGGAGGAACAATAGTTCCTAACTCTCCATTCCTTCAAGGGCTTATATGTTTTTATATCCAATACCTTTTAATCTGCTTTACCTAAATCTACCTATAATGGCTTTTTGGTGAAGTAAAAAGTTAGACAATGAAGACATTCCATTTTACATATTGTGAAGCCTCAGAATACAGAAAGAACTGTATTCTGAGTTTGAAGCCATCTGCAATATATTATCTTGTAGTAGATTCATATCATACTATGTTATTAAGCATCTACATGTGCCGTTAATTAACTAGTGTTCCTATCAAAGTAATCAAATCTTAATGTAGCACATAACCGCTGTAATTTCAAGATTTATAGCCGAAGCTGGCGAAGCAATTGTTGGAATAATTAAGTATCGTAATGGTAATAATAGTAGAGGTAATACATAAAAGTCCCCTACCTGCTGCTGTATTAAGACCTTGGACTCGACCACAGCGTGTAGCGGGGCGGCAGCAATAGTGACAAAGGATATTGTCGAAGAATAAATAATATACTGTACAGCCACCGATCTCGCCACCGCTGTCGCCCCGCTGTCCGCTGTTCGTTGAGGCCACGGCCTAAATAGGCATTTTTACAAACTTCAGCTGTCTGGTTCATTTTTAGGCGCATTCCAAACTTATGTTTCACCTACTATATTTACCATACAAAAAAAAATATGCAATACTAGAACGCGATTATTTTTAACTGCTTCTATAAGTCTAAAATCAAGTCGTTAACATTAACGCTGGTAACATACAATCTTATTTTGTATATTATTAATTAGACATAATTGCGTATTATTTCTCATTGTGAAATTACCTTAATCATTGATAGCTGTAACGAACTGCAGAACAGAATAGCTTCTAGAGCTTGTAATGTATGATTATTGAAATCGAGTGCTGCACAGCACTGGTGTTTAATGGATTGCTAAATTGGTAAAGGAATTAAGCCTAAAATTATACGTCATAGTTATTAAGTTTGCTTCCCGAAACAAGCACAATTTTCCTTTGGCAAGTATTATTATGAAGCTTACTGAATAGCGTAATATCATATAATAAACAAATGCCCGCTTTAGCATTTACCAACAAGAAAAACTGAAAAACGTCATCCATTTATGGTTGACATAGTTCCAGTTCGCTCGAAGCGTTTTGCTTATACATTCATCATCAGTACAGCGATGGAGTGGAACTAATTGCCTGCGTCATTATTCCCCGAGGGATATAATTTGGGAGTCTTCAAATCAAAAGTGTATCTTCTAGACAAGCATGTCACATCTTTGGCCGCATCTTCACTATCTATCAGGTGAGATAGTGGTAAAATGCTTGTATATTTAAAATAAAAAAAAGGTTTTTTTAAATAAAAAACCATCTAGGATACATGGGAAAATGTCGGTATAACTTCTAGCCGTCCAACCTGACCTACCTTCACGTGTTGCCTCGGCTAATCAACAAAGCTATGGTTAACCGCAAAAACATTCTCGGGGCCGACGTCGGAGAGCTGCTTGCCAAATCATTACAACTTAGATTCACACGTGATATCTATTTTGCTGATTCCACTTAGTGGAAGAAGAATAAGCAGATGATGATTATTAAGTCTGTTGCAAAAAATAATAAAAACAACTAGTCAAACAAACAATACGAATACGAAAATAAAACCTAGCGATCCATTAACAAAGCAATATGATACGAATTGGTCCAGACTAATGCGGTATAGGTCGGCGCTCCACTTAGGGCTCTGTCTGACCGCCGTGACCTACTGGAGTTAGTGACTATAACACAATATTAGCTACAAATCTGGCCTGGGTCAGGATGGAAATAGCACACGTGAAAATAGTCATCAGAATGTAGCAGGAGAAAAATCTGTCAAACAAAAAAAATGTGTTCCTGCTGACATCTTTGTGAGCCATTTTAGACTTACCGTCTTTACCACCCTTATCTACAGCTGCTCTTAAAGTCAAATGAGGTGGTTAGGACTTGATATACAAAGTGGAAATAGAGCGCGTATTTATACAGTCGCTGCAGTAGCTTCCGAGGCGCGCATACAAGGCGAGCGTCCGCGCGCGCGCCCTGGCCGTTTTGTATATCAAGTCCCTTAAACGTCAATCTATTTATTACCAACTTCACAAAAAAAGGAGGAGGTACTCAAGTCGATTGTTTTTTTTTTGTATTTTGTAAGATGTTGCTTTTCAATTGATCCCATTTAAATATGATCAAGATCTGATCAGCAGTTCTTGAAATATCGTCAATAATGCGTATCTACATTGACGATGTTCTCGTTTTTAACCGACTTCAAAAGTTACCTCATAACTTCTTTCGTTGTGAGCATTATTTTGAAGCTGGTGCTTTTCATGTGATCCCATTGAAATTTGATCAAGATCTGATCTCTAGTTTTTGAGTTATCGTCAATAATGCGTGTTTAATACATTAAACCTGATCAAGGTTTCGAAGATAAAGCGGTGAAGAAGGTTTTTTTAAGCTTTGCTTGCGTTTAATTATTCTGACTGAAATAAAAAAGATCTTGACAAAATTTATTGAACAAATCTTAAATAAACAATTGAAAATTATGCGTTGCTGAGCCATATATCTCTGGGATGGTATTTGTAAAAGCTTTCCATACATACATATTCATTATCAGACATTCAAGTTCTATTTAGCACTAAACCAATTGAGTATAATCAACCGCTCATAATCACACATTACTCGTACCTAATTAAAAACAGACCCTAAAACAACGCAACATGGTTCACCATAGCTTACCTCATTTCCAGATCGTTTAATAAAGAGAAACGTCAATAGCAATACTCAGTGAGTTATGGCTTTAGGGCATTACGTAGTGACTACTTACTAATCTGCAGTGTTACCTGATATTGAGTGGGTTATACGAACTGTATGTACCTGGTTTTGATTGTAGGTTATGTAATATAGGTAAGTTATAGGAGCAAAACGTTTATATTGTATATACGAATTTGTTTTAGTTAACAGTGTTTTATTACAGTGTTGATTTTTCTTATAGGTGTTTTACAAGATACATTTCGGAGAGTGTGCGACAGAACTGCATGATTTAATTCCTCCAGCTCCCTTCTATCATGGGACAACAAGGCGTACTAAAACAAGACATCCTCCTTTGCTTTGCTTGGTCCTCAGATTAGGACCAAGCAAAGCAAAGGAGTGGAATACCCTGCCTTCGTTCTTGTTTCCCGATAAGTATAACTTGGGCCTCTTCAAGTCAAGAGTGAACAGGTACCTTCTAGGCAAGCATATCCCACCGTCGACCGCAACGTCGCTTTCCATCAGGTAAGATAGCGGTCAAATGCTAGCCTCATTTGTCATAAAAAAAAGGTCTATGTGATCGCTCAGCGACAAAGCCGTTCAAATAAATAAAATAGGTCTGCGGCCTTACGTCAGTGATTACACTTTGTATTTACTTAAGAGTTCTTATCTCCAATCTTTCCGCTCGTCAATCAATGGATTCAAGAGCTTACATACAGTTATAGTTATATATGGTTACATATAGATAAAGCTATATAAGGCATGTAACAGGAATATTATTAAGGGTCTTAATTATTGTTTAGTGCAAATTACGCTCACATATTCTCATATTGTTCATATTTACATGAATATTAAAGATAGCAATACACATTTATTCGTTATACATTTTTTAGAAGCGATAAAATATATTAAATATTACCCAAGGGTGTCCCGAAGGTTTCGGTTTCGAGTTAATAAACTCGGGGGTGCTTATTATCCTCCTCATATCTCCCGGATATAATCGGGGGACGATGTCTCGGGTTGCAGGATAAATAATGTAGTTAATTTTAGATTTTGGCCTGATTTGACGGTGTTTTTGTTATGAAATTGTAGTAGCTTGTGTTTTGTTTTGTTCACCTAGTTATTATACCAATTTTAGCTCGTTATTATTAAACTCGTTTATTTTTTCATGATCAGTATTTTACTTACATGTTTGCTGGAACTTTCAAAACGACAACAATAACTTTATATAAATCTATTAGGTACTATTCCGAGGCTTTATATGCGTTAAATTGTCATTCGAAAACATTTATCAGCAAATTCTTAACTAAACATCTATATATTATTAATTTTTATACTTGATTAAGTATGAATATAAGTAAAATTTACTGATTCACTGACTAATCATGTTATTTAAAAACTGCTTTATCAAAAAAAGCTGCTTTCTAATTAATTTCCATCCAAGCGAAGCCAGGAAGCAGTCAATGAAATTCCTCCTTTAAAATGCGTTGCAAAGTATTCAACAAATGTTTTTATCTACAGTTAAAATGAACATTCCAATTATTTAAAACGCGGTAACCACTTAAATATATCCCGATGGCAAAAACACAAATAAACGCGTCATCAACATGCCAATCCATAGTGTAAACAAGTACCATTTCAATGGAGCTTAAAGGTGTACATATTACAAAATTTTGTTGTGAGCATAATTTTATTTAGTTATTAAACTCAGATACTTTATTTACCTTAATAATAAAAGTACTAGTCACAAGATAAAACCGATTTCCGCCACCACTATTACATTTCAAAAATTTGTTTACCATAAGGATAACAATACTTTTTTAAAATGTTGTATTTATTGATTAACGATTTGTCTAAGAAATGAGCGTATCGTGAGGTCAAACAAAGCTTCGATCATTTTCATAAATTCTCCAATTACTTCGATTCTCTTATAAGTGTACCTTAATATTTCGTGCTCAATAGCAATAAAAAACCGAAGCAAAAATATCAGAACAAGGTGATTCAGATATTTTCAATATTACTCGTAGCCTCTCGTAGTGGTACTACAGCGTAGCACGCTACACAGCTACAATGCTTTGAGGCTACATAGCTACATCATCGTATATCAATTTCTGCATTTCGCGAAGTTTATTACTTTTGGACATCTCTCAAAGATATAAAAGATATTTTACTAGTCGTTTTACTATACTACTTAAAGACATCCCCGACTGTCTTATATAATTAAAAAACATAAAAATACAACGTTGATTTTCATAGAGAAAGGAACAGGGTATCTCCAATTTCAGTAGATGGATTCTACTGAGCAAGATCTATGGATACAGTTTTATTTTAATTTTCTTTATAAGATTTCGAAAGGTGTGACTTGTTTTTAATATTTTTAAAACAATCTTATCTCTCTTCTCGGAAACCTCTAGCCGCACAAATAGTTCTTATACATACAAAAACACTACACTTATTTTAAAAATTGCAGGAGCCTTGCAGCTAAGAGTATTTTTATGATAGAAAACAATTGTTTTTTGCGATAAACAATCTTCAGACCAGCACCTTACCTGATGGTAAGTAGCCATTGGATTGATGATAAAGTTGGATCAAACAAGACCACGCAAGGGGGGCCAGCTCGGAGCAAGATGGCTGAAGCCCAGTCCGAGCTCGTTCCCCCCCTAAAAACACCGGACCCCACCAGAGCGCGACGACCACCACCGAAGCGCTCGACACATTCCCTGGGAGTAACTGCTCCCAGCGCCCAGCCCAGGCAGACTGGAAGAACCAGAAGGCCAAATTCCCACCACGGCAATAGAGGCCAAGTGGAAGGACTACACAAGTTAGATGATAAAGCACATTTGCCTTGAAGGTGACCCTTGTGATTTGAGGACTCCTATATTGTAATTATTTGGAAACAGAATAGAACTAAGAATTTCATTCCTTTGCGGTTCGCATATTTAATAAGGAAGAGCTTTGTATAATGGCGCCTCGGTGTTCGACTTTAATAGTTACTTAAACTCGGTCTCCTACATTGTTACACAAACATTTCCTTATTTTTAAAAATCACGACCACAAATCCAACTTTCTGGTAATCAAATTTGGCAACAGAGTACAATTAATCATTATCAAACATCGCATTAATTGTGTGCAATCACTGTATCTATTTACACAACGACGTTATATTCAATACTGAATAATAACAGGCGTAATGTTAGCGAGTAAACATAAACAATGATTAATTAAACTTGATTAAATTAACAACATTGATTACGAACATTAAATGGAAATTGATTTGAGTGTGGATATAAATAATGGTGGGTTTATATAAAGCACACATTAATTAATTTATGTATTTTAATATGTAAGTGTTAAAAGCAGTATAACAATTCCTATTATTCTCTTTGAATAAAGTCCAGAAGTTAAATAACTTAACCTGGGGAGATTGTATTACACTTAGTCCCAAATCTGCCTTCGCTTGCACGTGGCACTAGTGATTAAGGAACAAAGCTGCTCAAAAATAACATTCTAAGGAGGGTTTACGTGCAGACTGTCGACTCGTGATACAAACTTATGCTCAATATTATTCACAACATGGATTTACTACTAAGTGAAGAATTCAGAATTCGTACTCTTGCTCCAGGTTTCTATTGTTATTGAAGTCACGAGTGAACAGATATCTTCTAGGCAAACATGCTCCATCGTCGATCGCATCATCACTTACCATCAGTGGTAAAATATTTGCCTATACTGAATAAAAAAAACACCTTTAAGGAAGGTTCTGGAATTCATTTTTGTTTAATATATTAACCAACTTTTAAAATTTGTACATCGTACTCGACTAAATTAACGAACAATTAATATTTTGTATTGTGACAGAATTGCAAACCTATATATATCTACAATATAATATTGACTTGACCGCTACTTTTTTTAACCCCTAATATCTGTGTGTCAGTATGATGCATCGCAGCTCCCAAACGTTTTTATCGATTTGACTTAATGGAAAGTATTCTCAGCTATGTTTGGTGAAAAGTTGTAGCCAGATCCCAGATACAGAGTCGGGGGTTTTTAAATTTTCGTTTTTTTATTACGTCGTAATTGAGGGACGAGACTAGCATGATGTTAAGCGTCACGCTTGCTTATTACAGTTCAATGCCATACAGAGTTTCAAACTTATAAAGATAGGTCTTATAGGTAACTAATAGTCAAAATACCACGCGGCAAGGCACTGCAATTTTCACCCTGACATATTATATGTAAAATCTCTTTATGTCCTTTAATTTGACTGGAATCATTGTCCTTCAATCCAAAATACAGTAATATTTGCACACTAATGCTTAGCGGTTGAATATCTGGCACTGGTGCGGTATTACCGCAGTCGGACTCTGCAGAAGAGTCGCACTACAAAATTGTGCAATTTGCCACATATATTTTGTATGTCATTTATTTTTACGAATTCATAATAATTTGAACATATTCTGTAACGATATCGGTAATCGCCAGTAGTACAAGCAATTTCGCTATTTTATTTATAACTACTTTATAAAGTCAAATACAATCTCAAGAAATAGTAACTAGACAAGCTGAGTGAAAAAAACACACTTTTCTTAAAATGTGGGAACAAAAGATGAAGAAATAATAGTTTGATTTCTTAATCAAACAATTTTTTCTTCATCTTTTGTTCATTTTGTTCGAGTTTATAATTGGTGTTTGATCTTCTTTCATCTCGTTTAATGGGATCTTCTTTGAAACTTCAAGTAGTTTCCAATAATTGCGGATACTTTGGAGTTTGCACGACTGGGTCTTGTATTCGTATTTCAAGAAGCGAAATCATATAGCTCTTAATTAATCGTACCTAGAGCCAAAAATCAAGACAAATATGTTTTTGCTCAAAACAAAGTCGACCGCTTCGTCGCTTAATATCGGGTAAGATTGTGGACAAATGTTTGCATATAATAGTTAAAAAAAAGCAATACACGTCACTCTGCTCGCACATTTTACCACTGATGACTATCAAAATGGAAGTCGTTATGTGTCCAAAATTAGCAGCATTTTATTCTGACAATAACACGTGCGTTAGTACCAGTTAACATTATCACGTATTCAAATTGTTCGGGATTTGATATAACATCAGATAATACTATCACACGAAACTCCCAATGTGAAAATCATGTTCACAGCAGGTGCTGCCGTCGCTAACCACAATTTATATTATTTACTATTGAACATTTCGTTTAAATAAATTATTCATGAGAAATTATTTTTCGATTTCATATTTTCTGATATTCGTGTTATTATCATTCTAGGAAAATGACTATCCGAGCCCCGCTGATTCACCTGCGTTGGTCAGAAACAGTCAGTGTTCGATTTATTTTATGTAGTCCGACCAAGTCTTTCTACCATAAATAGTAAAAACGGCGAAATTCTCTTTCCGTGTCGCTACTACTTTAGCTTTTCTCGTTTCCAATTTGCATCAAAAGTACTGTTTACGTTTACCTAAAAATATTAATCCTGACCTTTCTAAATCACAACCTTGTAACAAGACAAGTCAGCTAAAATTTTGACGTTTATTATGTTTGCAGTTGACACTCGAGACTGAAATATCTCCTCTTAAACCTGACCTGTATAACTAAACCAATATTTATTACAAACTTAGAATAATGGGGGTCGCAACTTTTAACAAGTGTAGACACGATAATGAGGTCTTGGAGAAAGGGCAGGATCTCATATACTCAGTAGACAATATACCTATATAAAATGCGTTTGGTAATTATTAAACTAATAATTTAAACGCAACTAAAGCTTCAAATTACCGACTTCACCGCTTTATCTGCTGAATCCTTGATCTTGTCAAATCAAATCAAATCAAATTATTTATTGGACTATATAACTTTTACATTCTAGTGATATATTATACTGTAGATATAAAATTATTGTCACAGTAGCATATTATGAGCCTCAGATGCCTAAGCTAGGCTTAAAAACCTGTAATATTGGCATCTGCGCAATAGTAAATTTTTGTATGGGTCAAACTTGATACATTACCTTTTCAAATAACAATGTAGTCGAAGTCTATTAAATTCGCATTATTAAGGATAACTCAAAATTTACTGGTCAGATCTTGATTAAATTAAAATGAGACCATATGAGAAACACCAGCTTTCATATCAAAATATTCATTGAAATCGGTTCACCTAGTAAAATAATTTGAGGTAACACAAATAAAAAAAATGCTGTCCAGAATCTCGTCATTTGAAGTTGGTAAAAAATGATCACAATCTTCAACAACATTGCGTTTGAAATATCCGATATTAAACAAAGTGGACCTATTTGTTCAGCATTGAACTAAGGGCTCTTAGGCGGGCTCGGAAGCGATTGGAACCAGTAATTAAATAACAAAACCTATATTGAACAGATGCGGAATAGCACAGCGAATGAACAGTGGAATGGATTCCTATTTCAAAAGCAAATTTGATTTAATTACGACTAGCTGTGAAGAACAATTTTAAGATCTTATATTTATTTATAAAGAAGACCAACAATCAAAGCGTCTACGTTTATCATCTGTACTGTGAAGGAGTAGATCTCATTGCCCTCATCTTTGTTCCCCGAACGGTATAATCTGGGAGTCTTCGAACCAAGAGTGAATAGGTATCTTCTTGGCAAGCATGATACATCTACATACGCTTTCCATCAGGTGAGATAGTAGTGAAATACTTGCCTATCCAGCATAAAAAAATTACTGACACTCACGGCTAGAAACAACATTTTGGCTTTATAAACGCAAATATAACTTTGTATGTATCATTATATAAAAATTATATACTTGATTGGAGTATACATCCAAACTCAGACACTAATAAAAAGCTGCCTCAAATAGTGACCTTCAACAAATGACAATGATTTTTCATTATAAATTACAATTTCCGAAATTAAATTGCAGGTAAATAAAATACGAGGGCGGACTCATTGATTTTAATCATCAACCTTACTTACCTCTTCAGACAACTTCATTTGACAAACTGACATTAAAAAAAACTTAAGCGCTACCTTCTGAAATCCAACTATGCCTTACATCGGCTTGAATTGATTACATCCTAAGGGCGGGAAAGGGTTGTGTGTTTAATTATCACCCAGATTACAGACCCCTCGATAAGGGTTACATGGGCCTCTAGGCCCTTGATAAGCTAGGATCGATGGAGCTGTTCCGAAGGTGAGAGGTTTTTGAAGGGGGTGCGAAGGGTTGGTATCTCTAACCCAATTCGTGGGAGTAAAACCTAATTAACTAAGATGTTTAGTGTCGCTTGTTTCCTAGTAAAAATCACAGATCATTGATAATTGACATCGGCTGCCGATCAGACAATCGCGGTTTGGAATCGTACATAGGTCTTGAGCTTAAATGAAATATATGTAATTTTCTGGCACCCTTACAATTAATTCCCTGTTTTTGAGAAGTATTTATTGTTCTACACTAATAGTCGACCATATGATCACTGTTCTACGGATAGTATTTACAGACAGACCCAATGGTAGAAGGTATATTATCAGTGATTTTTGTTACAGAATGATGATACTTAATAATAATAATGATTGAACTGCCAATAAGCTTAGGTGAACGTTCGCCTTCTAAGCAGGGGCATCGGGTTCGAATCCCTGCAGGAACACAAGTTTTCTCCCCAAGGAAAATTTGTGTTTCTGGATCTGGTTGTGATTGTGTGTGTGATGTGAATGTTTCCGGCACCCACGACACAAGTCATCGAACTTAGTGTGGGGCAGTGAGTGTGAAAGCGTTTATGTTTTATGTTTATGATGACGAAGATGTATGGTATAATATAATAACATACCTACAGTATTAGTCATTTAGTTTTTGGCAAGGTTCTTCTCGAGATGGCTGTATTTTTCGAATCTGGCAGTAGAGTGATTAACTTTCATGAGTGTATCTTTAGAACCCATGTAATAAACGAATTTAAATTTGATTTATAATATAGCACAGCCTGAAAGATTTTCACGAAATGTATTTTTTTGCAAATTCTATCCTCTAACATAAGCTTGTTGTGTACTTAAACCAATTTGCATTGATTATCTTTAGCTTGTGTATCACAAAAACTGCTTATGAGCTACTGAAATGGCAGGCTTCCAACTTCTAACTAAAATAGCTTGCAGCGTGCGTTATTCAAAGATTGCGCCTACGAGCTACGTAGTACGTAGTAGTTGCGGCAAACACGCAATGTAGTACGTCGTAGACTTTTGCTGCTACGCCACTACGGTAAAAAGATACACTACATTTGCGAAAGATTCAGACATAAGACAGGATTCATATCATGTAAGTATGTGGGATCTCGATATATTTCCTATCGATCATAAAAAAAAATCTCGGAGGTTCAATTTCGTTATGGAGTCGGATTAGTGTGTCATAGGCTTGAGTTTGAGCTACGTACGTATTTTTTTCTTTTTAATGTTCAAAATATCATGGCCAAATTCTTCACAAATAGATTCGCTATATTTTTTTATCAGCCAGGCTAGAGTTAGATAATTTCTCCTAAGTAATCATACTTCACATAACTTAGCGGTACTTCAGCAAAAACATGAGCATCTGTTATTGCATTCTGGGTAGTATTTACTAATCCTTGATTAAGAAAATATAAGATTGTAGCTCGGTTACAGTTATCATTATATTCATAACGATCCTAACTATAGCAATAATAATAAAGATAACGGTTATGTTCATTCGTTATTCGCGCATTATTTAGCTATTATCTGTCGAAACGTGATGACTCTTATTATTTTATTCATATTTTAAGTATTTTAATCATAAATTATTTTATTATTATTTATTTATTTTCATACCTATGAAATCCTTGTTTATAAGTGGGGTTGAAATGTATGTTTGAAACGACATACACTTGTAACAATCATAACTTTTATTATTAGATATTTTTACATTTCCTTTAACCAAGTGCACTCAACGTAGACTAATATTTTTAAAACTATATATAAATGACTAGGTACAGTAGCACAACTCTATGGTAGCCGTGCTAGGTCGAACCTATGTTACGGCTTTCAAAATCATATAGAGAAGCAGAAGCATTATTATAAAATGTACGGTTCCATTGCGAAACTAAACCCGAATATCCCCTAAAATCCTCCTAATCCTAATCCCTCTCATCCTAATTCTCCTAATCACCCTAAAATCACACAAATTTTATATATGTGAAAGTTTGTGTGTATGTGTGAATGACATTTTAAATGTGCCTAGTTTATACCCAGGATTAACACATAGGCCACTTAATTTAGGCGGGCGAACTACTAGTACAATATAAACTTATAAAATTCTGACAGCGCCTTATTCAAGCCTATCTATCAGCAACAACTGCAAACATTTCATGTGCTCTACTTTTTTTGACGATACCTGTTAATATCACCCATATACAAAACCAAATTCCCCAGACTGTGTCATAAACTATTCATAATCGACACGACGTAACCGTCCCATAAAACGACGGTACCAAGTCACCTATTCGTCCAATCTTTAGAAGAACTTGCTCGTAAAATGACGGTTGAATAAATCGCTATGTAACGGAACGTGGTCGTTATATAAAGCGCTAGAAGCGGAAGGTGTCGCTATTACGATAGTCATATTTAAGGTAAACGGGTCACAACACAGTTTAATAGTAAATTATCTTTTATAGAAGGTTCTAACAGACTAGGAATTATTCTTTTTGGGTTCCGTACAAACAAAATTTTTCAGCACACTAACATTGTAAACCTAAACGTTTTGTGTAAGGAGATATACAGATCTTATAAAATAAAATTGCGACATATTTTTCAGTTAAAGAATTGGCAGTTATATATCGGCATTGAACATGTTTATAACAAATATTTTTTCTTATATTTTTCCATTAGTTATGTATATGTTGTACCGCATCTATTTATGTAGCCCCATTAAACATAAATTGTATGATGTTGCACATCAGAATTTCAAACCAAACATAAAAAGTTCCACTTTAAACATAATGATAAAATAATCTAATAATTAGGTCAATACTGTCAATTAGTTACAATCACTTAAATAAACAACAATGCGCCAAAACTCAGCTTATTCTCCTGAGGGGGCAAATGTATAGGACTACTATAAATTGGTCCATGATAGTGCAATTAAACTTTAACAAATAAACAGTAATAACAGGCAATTGTGTAATTTGTCTGTAAATATTTCCCGTTAGGTTTAAAGCTAACATAATATCCAAAAACATTGCTTTCAATTTCACATTATTTCGCAATCAAAGCTCAAACGAGGTCGGTCTATAGACCGGTCTGCAGTCCAATTGACGGTCTACGACGGTCTGGGGACTTCCTAGAGGAAAATCCAATACGTTATTCATTGGCAATTTAAACAGAACACTAATATTTTTCGCTTTAACATTTATGAGATTTATACAAAGTATTATTTTTGACGATATGGAGGATTTTGAATAACAGACAAGTGTTACGAGTGAGATTCACTGATAGAGATAATAATGGTTACAAATATCGACTAAGAATTAGCGGTCACGGTTTCGTTTCTCTTCTTTTCTACCACGAGATGACTTATATCTTCGGCCCAATAGCCTATATTTTCTAAACTAATCTAAAACTATACACAGCAAAAAACTATTTAACCTACAAGATATCGAGCTTTTAGGTAGCTCAAGTGCTCAAGCCCACTATCAGTAGGTAGCGTTCCCACGAGATTAAACTCCCAATATAATATGGATAAGAAAACCATAATGGGCATTTTCTATGTTTAATTTCCTCTGCCTGGGCAATATGAGGACAGATTGAAGCTCAAACAGTTCGCAAACAGGTACAAAAATAAATATTTACACAGATTATTCTGTCCCAGAAAAGCCACCAAAGCTGTACAGACGTAATTAGTTATCAAGAAGAAAATCTGTTATCAAGCACCAAGTGGTACTCCTAACGTGATCTGCTATTTTAAGAATCAGTTTCTATTCTTGGCCTAGCGTGGTGACCATCTTCAACCATACACATCATAGCATAACGTCAGATAAATATATAAAGAAGTTTAATATATCATGTTATTTATTTATTACCAGTATGACAGTTTAACAAGGTATAAAAAATGATGCACCTGTAAACCTCGTAAAGATTTGTCTATAAGCAAGGTCCTCTACAATAATAAAAGCTTTTTAATGAATAAGTTTTGCGATTCGAACACTTTTACACATTTTTAGTATTATACGGTATATTACGATTTAAGTCCTAAATTTACTTAAGTTCGCATTAAAAAAATACTTTTACCTATCTATGCCCATGTTGCAATTGGGCACGAGCCTCGTGACCACGTTCAAAGATTTTTCTATCTATGATAGGCTAGCATTTGACCACTATCTCACCAGCTCAAGGTAATTTATGATGTTCGAGGGTGGTAAACAAGATAGACTGTAATAGATAGAAGTAGAAGCCTAGATTTTTGGCGCGATTGAGCCTCTTACTGTAACTTACGTCCTTAAACAGATTTAAGTAAGCAGAGACGTTTAGCCTTATAATGCCAAATGGCAGCACTACGCTAGTAGGACTAGTTCTAGCTGATTCACCAGTAATTACTAGGCGTTTGAAACGTAAGTCTCAAGGATCAAATATAACAAAATAATACTATTTTGAAATCTAAGAATTTAAAACAACTTATAAACAAGCGGAACCGCATAATCTACTGGCAAGTTTTGCAGAAAATGTATTTTTACGTAACCGACTCTACGAAATTTAAATATTTTCCCCAAAGCTAAGTGAACCAACGTCAGTGTATTTCAATGTAGAGACCCTTTTTCCATAGAGCACATCTCATTTCCTTGCTCTCCTTTACAACACGTAGGGTTAGTTTGCTTCAGGCGTTCGTGTACTAGAGTACACCTTTTTGTTAGAAAACACTAGTTTTACATTAAATGTAGAGTTTGTTTTTGGAGGATTACCTTGAAATATGCACCATGTGGTGTTTTTTACAATTAAAACATAAACGCTTTCACACTCACAGCGCCACAATAAGTGAGATGATTTGTGTTCTGGGGCGCCGGAAACATTCACATCATGTGCACACACAATAACAATCAGAATTAGAAACACAATTTTTCCTTAGGAAACTTGTGTTTCCGCCGGAAATCGAACCCAATACTCCTGCTTAGAAGGCAAACGCTCACCTATCTAATCCAACGTGTAGTTCAAATTATTAATTGCGTAATAAATATTTTTGAATAAAAATCAGTCCAAAGATAAGTTAATTTTTCACCAGCTGGTAAGCTCCACACTGTGCCTGTCAATACAGAATTTTATTTTCAAATACACACACTTCAAAACATCACATAACGGTTTTCTTTATATTAATATTTGGTTCCCCATCGAGGACGTGTTCTACAGTCTCATCTTATTCTACAAAGCCTCTGCGAACTATATAATCCTGTTTAGGAGTTATAACAGTTTTGTAAGTTTATACGTTCAGTTTGATAGTTAATTTACAGTTTTAATATTTATTTTGATATCATTTCTTTCAAGAATTAACAAATAGTAATAATATAGTAAAACTATCTGTATACGGGGACCGGGAGCTAATTCTATTTTCAAAAAATTATCAGAGTATGGTTGAGGCGACGCGTGATCAAAATGCTGGCATTTATTTGGCTCAACGTACTAGCATTGCAATTCAGAGCGGCAATGCCGCCAGCATGATGGGAACGCTACCAATTGGTAGTGGGCTTAAGCACTTGAGTGACCTATAAGCTCAATGTCTTGTAGGTAACTTAGGCCTTTGCTGTATATAGTTTAAGGAAATATAGGCAATTGGCCTAAAGGCATAAAAAAACACTTCTAAATGGGATAATCTAATTGTAATGTGCGGTAATAAGAACATGAAATATAGATCAATTTAATATATATATATGTCTATACAACTGTTTAGATAGTATTTTATTTTGAACCAAGTCTCTTTAATAAGTCCTGTTGGCAACAGTAAAAAATCAGCCCCCATTACAACTTGGAGCATCCACTTTATCCGCCACAGAGCAAAACAAGGTCATTAATATCCCGACAAAACTCTCAAGTGTTGTTATACTCGAGATTTTTACTTTGTGTTTATGAGCGATCGGACGTGCTCTGTGGTTTTGTGGAATGTGTATAGATTATTAACTTTACATATCTTGTAGGGTAGCATTTATATGTTGGTAAGTGATGATATGGTCAAGTGTGGTAACACGTTAGGTTTCAAATGAGAAATTACGCGTATAGCTGCCGGAAAACCTAAGAGGCATTGGCGTAACATTTTCACTTGGCATGCGGCCATGTTGGTTCACACGATTAAATAAACACTGATTTATCGTCTTTTTATTTTTATTTAATACTTTTTATTTAATTAAAATAAGTTTATTTTCACTGTCATAGGACAGCACTTGAACCTTATCCTCAATAGAAAATTATTTACTGAAAAATATTTGGAAAACAGTTTTTGTGTGGCTTTGACAAAGATCCGTGATCAGGACAAGTTAAAATATGTATTGTAAATGTAGAAAACTAGGTCATGAACAAAAGAGTTTCTTATATTATTACCCTAAAATCCTTAGGATAACCTCCCCGCCACCAGGGCAGCAGACATGGCAAGGAGCCAACAGAAATTGGCAGCGCGCCAGCTACATCGATCGCTCATCGGCTGGGTCAACGCACGGCCTTCGAATCGGAGGCGGACATGGAAATCAAATCCTGTAAAGTGTGTGGGAAATCTTGCCGAGAGCGGCTTATTGTTTATGTAATCCGGGTAGATGATAAAAAAACTGCCTATGAATTTTATAGCATAAAAAATTATTAATTAATCACAATGCCTTATCTAATCGTAAAAACATAATCACAAAATACAAAATAAAAAACAACAATTAGGTATTTTTTTCAATACTTACTTTTTACCTCGATAGTTAAACGCAAGCAAAGCTTATAAAACCGATGGCTCGACCGATTTCGATAAACTTTATATAAAACCACCTCTGAAGTATACTCTTCCAAACAAAAAACATACAGTCGAATTGAGAACTTTCCAGTAAGGCACATACAACTCAAAGTTAGTCTGAAAGTTTTAAAACATAAATATATACAAATTGTATGTAAATATGAGTTAATATTTTTTTCTAAATCAAAAATAAAAATTTACATATCTAGTCTAATTTCGATTAAAGACAAATAGTAAAAAAATCCTCGTATTAACTAAATAGTTCAAGTATCATGTGACCAGGAAAATAAAGCATTTTTTTTATATGGATACATTTTCTGATTAGTCAGTATATAATCCTAATAGATCTATATTTAGATATCCAATAACTCAAAGCCAATATCCAATCGAACCTATATATCCGTACAAAACCCACCACTCCGCAAATAAAATCAAGCCCCGCAGGTAAGCAGAAAATCGGCTGATTCCGCCCGAAGAAGCAGCCACACAAATCACCTATCTATCTTTATCTAATCTATGCCACCTTTACGAAAACCATTATCTGCAGACCTCAAAACCACCCAACATTAGTTAAAACACCAGGTCAGGTAAAAGTGGTCTTGTCGGTGTACAAACGCCTAAATTGTAAAGACCTCTCAACCTTTAATATAAGTAGGACATGTCGTTTAGGACGTGGCTCAACTGGAACTGGCTCATTTTATAACCATTTTATATGGATCTCTGGATTTCGAGCATAAGTGGGATGGTCTTGTCAACGGCAGGGGTTTTTGATGAGTGGCTGTTCATCCCCAAAGAAATATTTTGATAAGATCGTGGAGGCGGAAGATTTACCGTTGTTATAATTTAGGGGTTGTTTTAATCTCAAAACGCGAGTACCTAGGTTAGTTGGACTGTGATTATGGAGATTGGGGTTCGTGATTAAAAATAATAAATGTGGAACCAAGTAATAAAGCCTAATTTAAATAACAAAATTAATGTCTTCGCATTGATTTCATCATTATACGTGTGAACTTTCTAATTTTTAATTACTGTTTTTACTCCTGAACCTGTTAAAATATGTTTATTAACATCAAAATAATACTAGTTTACTTCATACTAACGCCATCTAGTGATTAAAATATGTATTAGGATAATAGTGCACCATAGCTAAGTAAAAGTAATAAAATAGTCTTTTCTCAACCGGCAACTCATTCGTTTTATTAGAACCAACTTAATATTTCTTAACTGTTGTCAACAAAATTACAGTATCGTAAGAGGATATTATGTAACATCATCAAAGTAAATAAGGAGGAATCCTTGGATTCAATTTATGCGTACAAAACAAGTAACAAATAAAACAATTTGTTGAGTGATTACTGAGCGATTCTTTCCCATACTACCGTGACTGCTACTAAGTGTTGCTGTAGAAAAGAAGGGAGCCATTATTTGCTACTTGGACTAAGGACTTGGACTAGTTACTAGTGTTAAAAATGTATTTTCCCGTACTATTGTATGTGAAAATATATTTTAACCATACTTCTACTCTAAACTAAAGGAACAAAGTTCGGTAAAAACAAATAAAAATAAGCTAGATAGATAGATAGATAGATGAACTCTTTATTGTACACCAATTAAAAAAAGAAAATAACTGCAAACAATTACATTGAAAATAACTCAGGCTAGTACAATGGGCGGTCTTATCGCTTAAAGCGATCTCTTCAGGTACATGTTTAAACTTTTTTTAAAGCCAGCTTTTAGAAGTCCATCATATTTGATTTAGAGTGACGTCACTTTATTTTTCTAGTTTTTCTCAGCAAGCCTTTTTCATTTGATACCCATATTGTAAGATTTCATTAAAAATAACTTGTCCGCCATTTGGGGTGTTCCACCATGTTGGATTTAGATTGACAGGACAGGACAGTCATACAACTAACCATGCATCGTTATCCAAACTAAACGTGAATACAAAATTTCAACTCAATCGGTTGAAGATATTTTCTTCCAAATTGAGTTGCAAGAACAAACTTAGTTATATACATGCATACATACAAACATTGCAAATCTTGTAAAAAAAGTAAGTATATAAGCAAATAAAAGTATACATTATACTTTTAAATTTCATATTGTTTGTGTTAATTTTGAGCCCGCCTATTGGCAATCTCTTTTAGAACATTTTAGCAACCATGCTTATTCAGCATAACTTTACCCTTTACCTTTTTAATAATACCGCATACCCAATAGAAGGGTGGGTTTCCATAACGAAAGGTTTATAAGATTATTTTATTCTTACCTTTATCAGTCTACGGAGAGGTGAATTGGAGACAACTGAAACAGAAAATAATATTATTAGATATTGTGTTCCTTTTGTGAATTATTGGATTATGGAGACAGTAATGTCAGGAATGATATTTCGCTAAATTGACATTTTGGGGTATAAAGGCGATATAATAACTACTCGCCAAAAAGGAGCCTTAGCCAATTAGGTGTTGTTTATTAATGTTGTTTATTGTCTAAGTGAGAGGAGCGCCGCGCATTGCCGCGCTTGATTTTCAACAGTTCAAGTTCAACATTTTGAGTAGAACTGATCTGTAATGGGCATCCATAACGCTTACCATCAGGCAAGTTATACTTGCTCATCTCATCGTAAGAATTATGCATGAGTTTTAAATATTGGTTAAGTATTTTTTTTTAACCTTTATAGCTATAGAGTCACACCTATACCAATACTTCCTTATTTAAATGGTTAATACTCAAGAATTGTTACGAATAAAAAGTGATCAAATGCATACGAAATCAAAATGTCAAACGCACGCTATTTTGTATAATTATAATGACTAGAATTATTCGTGGCGTGAGTTCACATACTTTTGATGTCTATGATTGGTCAACTTTCTTTGACGGTGATTGAATTGTGGATGTTACAGAAAGACGTCTAATTTGACTTGTTTAAAATAACTCGAACAAGCCTACATTTTAAAAATTTTATTTTATATGAAATGTAATATGTTCATAAATTATTATTTTTTTCCGATAATATATTTACGCAAACAATCCATTAAAAGCATAAAATAATGTCTTCATATTACTCCAGATGGATATTTTCTCAGAAAAATAAAATCGCATTTAACTAGAATTTAGTTCGAGATCTGAAAAGTTTTCCCAATGGATTATCAAAGAGCAAAACAGAATTTTTCAATTAAGCTTTAGGAAATATTCTGAATTTCAGCTCGGGGCTTCAAAATTACATTTCGCTAATCCAGTGAGAGCTTTGGATTATCCAAGGGAACTAAGACTACACTAAAATATACAAGAATGTTAAACAGAGTGTGTTTTTAGCTGAATTTAATAACATAGTGGTTAAAAATATGAAGTGGAATATGGAGAGATTGATAATCAAATTACCTTTAGTGACATTGCTTAGAAAAAAAAATGGTATAATATTATAATATTTTTTATTGTTTTTAAGCCATTTCGTACTAACAGTTGGGTTTTAGTTGTGAATATAAGATAATAAATTTGTATTCACTGAAATAACTTAACATATAACAAAGTACATAAAGAAAAAACTTAAAATTACGTTACATACATATGTTATGGCACTATTCAAATCTCGTTATCAGTCAATTCCCAGACTTTCCAGTTATACACGACAAGTAATTGTAGTTACAACGACAAGTAAGATCATATGTCACTCAGCTCCTATGATTCTTTGAAACATATCAAAGTTATCGACTCACATTCGATCCCAAGGCACCCCAAAAGTTTAACTTTTACTACCTTCATTCTCCGCCGATGGTCCTAGGAATTTCTATCTTCCCTATGGGAGAAATGATTCTGTCTATTTTTCTTGTATTTTTGTTTCCTTTCAATTCGAGAATTAATACATAATTACATAATCTTTACTTTCGATGCTTTTTAAAGTTTTTTTTTAATTTCTACAGTTTCAAGTAATAAAATTACTCAAATGTAATTAATGTATTTACATATTTCATAATATAAAGTCTTAGTCACAAGTCATAGTCATGTCCTTATAAAGGTAGAAACTTTACTAGAACTTCTAATGGAGTTTTGCAAAGAGAAAATCACGTGTTTCACTGTTGTATGGTTTGCCTACACTCACGCACGTTTAGTAGGTATCAACAGTTTATAATCCACTTATCCACAAATATCAGTGAAATAAAATAAAAATACATTCGACTTGAGTACCTCCTCCTTTTTTGGGAAGTCGGTAAAAAGGGACGTAATAGAGACACTACTAAGTATATTTTATATTGATGTGCAAGCTAAGAAGGACCCATTATTGCTAATATTAGAACATGTTCAAACATAATAATAACCTTATTAATTATGAGAATAATTCATCACGAACTCTTTGATGAAAATTTAATAATTTTCCTGTGCGAAGCTTTTGAGAACTTTATTAAAAGCAGTTATGTAATACATGCTGCAATAAAGTGTCTTATTTGATACGTGTTCGCAAAATAAGGAAGGGCATTTTAGGGTGTTGAGATCAAAGTTGTATTATTGTCTTATATTGTTCAAGTGTTACGGAGGAATAGGTTTTTAATAAGTTGTGTTTCTTTAGAAAATAAAACGGTTTGAAATCTGCATATTCCTTCTGCATCATTTTCTCTTTAATAATGTTTCTTCATCTGACCCCAATTTTAGCAACAAGCACGTTTAACAAGCAGATTTTTTTTTGCTGTATAATATGCTTATGTTATCTCAACTGATGAAAGATACCAATTTACCCTAGACTCCCTTCGAGGAACGAAAATACATTTAAATTATAATTATTTTTTAATTTTGTTTTATTTTATAACATATAGCGGTCCAACACATAGGAAAACCTTTATTAATTAAGTCAAAGACCTCTTGAGACACTTACTTTCAGTAAAAACGTAATTATATTTTATTTTATTTTATGATGTTTGGGGGGCTTACAGCTAATGATACAAAATAAGTCTTAATATATATAACAAGTAGCCATTTACAAGCCTCCGCAGATAAAAAACAAATATTATTAACTAAGAAGCTTAAGAAAAAACTAATTTAAACATGATTAAATATGCAATTTACACGCTATGTCGTTTTAGGCGCCTCAGGAGACGCCAAATACTTCGTAGATAATACCTTCTTTATCGATGATCGATGATTATGTTGTATTAGCACACGCACGACAGTCATGACATCTTTTTCAAGTTAAATATTTCACTCATTTAAAAATAGTACCTCATTCTAGCCAGCTACGAGCATAAGCGCCGATGACGGAATCCAATTAATCAAGTGACGGCTGTGATTTAGCCACATTGTTCTACCCGATACGTGAATTAATTTAAAATGATCTTACGCTCACCGTTGTTTCAATTTTTTAGTAGATTTTAAATATAATCATTTTTAGGTAATCAATCAAAATGTCTAATACTTTGAGGGTATCGACGGGATTATTGCCTATATTTCCTAAACTATACACAGCAAAGAACTAAGTTACCTACAAAACATCGAGCTTATAGGTAACTCAAGTGCTCAAGCCCACTACCAGTGGGTAGCGTTCATCAAAATGTTGGATGAGTTTTAATTAAAATTTGAATTATGTTTTATAATAAGTATAAACAAAAAATGTAAATACAGATCTGTATCATTATCGGTACGGGATATTTTATTTGTTCAGATTTTAATCTGACCGGGAATAATCAATCAATATTCTGAAAACATTTTCATTTAATTTTCTTTAAATCACTTAATTATTATAAATGTCATTCCACAACGACACGGCATTAAAATACATAGCTCTACTACTGGTGTGAAAGTTATTTTATTTGCATTGAAATTTCATCTGAAAAAATATCCTCAAAACGCAAACATCACCAATGTGAAAACACCTCATTGCAACGAAATCCAATTTGTTAGCTGACGGCTGTGATCTAGAGCCATTGTTCTGCAGGATACGTGGATTGATTTTAAACAAACAGAGCTAGATTGCCACGTTGTTAGTTTTCACAATTTTCCACCTTATGTCTGATATAACAAGTTCAACATTTTCGGAATCAAACATTATCATTCTTTTGTGAGGTCTATTGTATGGTCCACCTAGTGAAGCCTGCGTATTCCAGGTCTAGTGTGTTTACCAGCTTCGATCACATCGTCACTTACCATCAGGTGAGATAGTGACCAAACAACTAGCCTATCACGAATAAAAAAAAAAAATTACACCTTTGCAGTCGACAAATAGTAGAAACAAACAAACAAACAACAACAAACGCATTCACACTCACAGCTCCACACTAAGTTCAAAGACTTGTATCGTGGATGCCGGAAACATTCACATCACACACACATTACTGAATTTAGGATTGGACAGTTTCCAGCGAAATTAAGGGTATGAAAATAATTTTACATTGTACTAGAAATAATACTGATTGCAAATTATGAAACATGTTACATACATACATAAGCTTAAGTTTTGCATTCAATTAGAGAATCAAATAAATTAATGAAATTATTATCTTTTTTTTTCTCAATGTGTCGAGCGCAGTGCATTGCCACGCAAAATTTTAAGTGGCACTGAAACAGGTAAGAAAAAAAACTAAACGCTATCTATCTAGTACATATCCTCCGAGATTAGACACGAAGCTTTCCAATACATTAGTCCTAACACTATCACTAAAGTGAAAATTATTTATGTTGTATTGCTGATGAGATAAAACATCTTTCGAACGTAAACATCTCCCATGTTAGAAGTCCTAACTCATTGCAACGAAATGCAATTAATTAACTGTCGGCAGTGATTTCGCCGCATTGTTCTGCAGGATACGTGGATTGATTTTGAACGAACAGAGCTAGATTGCTACGTTGTTCGTTTAAACTCTTTGCCACCGCCTGCCTGATATAAAAAGTTCAATATTTCTGAAATAAATTGTCTCGGTCATGTAATTTTAAGTTAGTTATTTGTTCTCAAACAGAGAAACTCATTGACTTGATATTCTGACTTATATACTAATTTTCATCCAATATTCCAAAATTAATACTATTATTAAATTTGTAATGTTACTTATTTGATAACTACATTTGAATATTTGTACACCGGAAACGGTAGAGTATGTGAAACTAATACTATGTCCTACTATTAATTACTTACCATACTCTGGCAAATAAATACATTTTGATTTGATTTTTTTTTTATTGAAAATCCACCCAGGTCAAACAATCAGTGACCCCCGCTCGAGAGGCGCATTACTGCAATAACTAAAAATCCAATTATTTTTAAAACAGTTACATACTTTTTCTGTATTATTTACAAAACCCACTGGATTTAAATTGAAATCTAAATATAATTGTACAATATGTAATTCCAATAGAGTTTATTTAAAAAACATATTTTAACAATTTGACTGTAAACTTACTAATACCATGTTTAGTTTAGTAGTTTGTGTCGGATACCCGTAAGGGATAAACTGTATTCACTTAATGCATACATTTCCATCTTACAATGTTTGCCGCAACAGTTTCCCAATTAATAATTATTCTTTTTAGAATAGACTAGTATTCCACAATGTATACAGTTTTCTCCCAAGTTGCAGAGCCCACACCTTTTAACTATTCCAATCTCAGACATTCCAGGAAGCGAGACTTAGTGACGGATCGTGGAGCGACACCGAGCGGAAGCGAGCAGACGAAGTCTGAGCGAAGCGAACGTACCACGGTTCAATTTGATTCTCTGCGGCTTGTCAGCGGAATTGATTCTTAACGTCTAATGAATATACGTAATAGGAAGTAAGTAAAACGGAGAAAAAAAGAATACTTCTACGAGTGAGGGTGAATAAAAGAAAAAAATAGTCACTAAAAATGGCGCATCGTTGACATGGAAAGCTAAATAATAATTTACTGTTCAAATTGAATGCTGTCGAGATTGCTGTCGTTATAAAAGTAATTCACACGAAGCTTCAAACTTAATAGTGTATAAATTCAAAACAAAGTATAAGAATATGTAATAAAACCAGCCAAGTGCAAGTCGGGGTCGTGGTTAATTTTTAATGTCTGACATTTAACCATCTCTATAGGTAAGTTGAGAGTGTTGAAACATACTTAAGGGCAGTAAGTACGCTAGGTTTAGTGTGATAGTTCCCAAAAATAGGTTTCAAGATAATTTTTGTACACTAGAACACCTGTACAAAGCTAGGCCAAATGCTGTTTGCGTTGCCAGTATTGGGCAAAAAAGATGTAAATGTTGCCATCGACACGCTAAGAAGCTATCAGAACACACTGTCGGCCTATATACCTAATGCAATCGTCAGATGTTAGACTGGAAGGTGACACTACAACTTTTGGTGGTAAATAAACAGGCGAGCATGAGAAAATGCCAACCAAAATAATTCAATCAAGTACTCTTTCGTGCATAAACGTTTAACAGTCCATGTTTACACAAACAGGCACATCAGACTTTCGTCAGACACATCAAGCATGTTACTTGACATTTGGGACGCACTCAAACGGGAATTCTTTGAAAAATATGCGAAAATCGTAATGTTCCTCTGTATCAGGTCGATCCTTTGATCATTAGGGACTTTCGACATTTTTTGGAGTTTGTGTAAAACAGTGTAAAACAGCTTTAAATCTCGTCGACTCTATGTTTTTATTCTAAAATAAAGAAAATAGTATTTTTTCTTGCTAGGTACCTTTACATACATTTTAGAGTATAAAGATAGAAAAGAAGCTTTATTGCACAAACAAAACTGTATGTACATAGACGAACTTAATGCCACAAGAGAGATAATAAATAATACTTCGATATTTATTTATCTCGTTTAACATAAATAACTCGCATTGCTAATATATATATTTTGTATAGGGGACTATTTCTTTCAGCCCATCCGTGAGCAACCAATTTGTCTTTTGATTTTTGTTTATATAGCATTAGCCATGCTAGGCAGAACTATATTGATAAATTTAGAAAGGAAAAATTATCGCTTGAGGCGGGGTTTGAACCCGCGGCAATGGGGGTCATGCCCTATAGCTCTAACCGCTGAGCTACTCAATCCCCGCCTGAAGCGACGAAATTATCCTTTCCTTATTATTAACGTCTTACGGGGACGTGTGACGTCCTCTACCGTAACAGCTCAACCGATATTTTTTCCTTTCTCAATTTATCAATACAACTTGTCTTTACTAGATATTGGCCATGAATTTTGATTTGAAACAAAATAAATAAAGAAAAAAGGTATAATGCTTAAATATTTTATTTAATTTCAATACCATTTTCAGCTAAAAGATAAATTGTTGTATAATTGTAGAAGTAACAATTAAAAACGATTTTATCCATCCACAATCTCTTCCACTCCATGATCACTTAATTTTCATTAAGCATAAATTAAAATCAGGTGAGATAATGGTTGAATACTGGACTATCGAAGATAAAAGCTAATGTACTGCCTCGTTCAGGAAACTGTGAGTAAAGCGACTTCAAAAGAGCTGAAGTGTACTGGAAAAAGATGACGTGTACGAAAATATAATGTGGGCTGCTTTAAAAATATTTTTATAAGCTTTTTAGAAGAGAGCTGCAGCGACGGCGGCTTTAAATACTAAAACACTACGCAAAGGTTTTAAAGATAAACGTTGTAACGTAAAATAAAGTGTATTGTGTTGGAATAAAGTCTATGGTGGTAGAAAATGTTTTCGCGCTCACCAAGCTGGCTACTGTGACCAAAATATAGCTGAAGTTTAAAACTCTTAGTAGAAAAATCTATCGCCAAGATTTTAATTCAAATTCAAAATTGTTTATTCACATGATCTTTCAAAGAGGCACTCATTAAAGTTAATGCTGTATATAGTATTTTTTAGGCTTAATAAAAAAACGTATATTTTTCTTGATTTAATCTGTCAATATACTTAGGGTTTAAACGAATACCTTTAATAGGTATAATAAGCAATAAACGCTTTCACACTCACATCCACACTAATTTCGATTAATTGTGTCGTGGGTGCCGGAAACATTCCCATCACACACACAATCACAATCAGAACCAGAAACACAAATTTTCCTTGGGGGGAAAACTTGTGTTTCCGCCGGGAATCGAAACCGATACCCCTGCTTAGAAGGCGAACACGCACCCAACTAAGCGAACGAGCTGTTCATAGAGCAGGTATAAACGTAATTAAAAAAGTTTTTTTTAGAAAACATCGAGGATAGCAATCAAATTAACATTGATCTTCTTTATTTTGCACATAGAGCAACACAGAATATCTAACATTCTTAATCCCTGTATTTTTTCCCCAGGACGTGCCGTGAAAGCCGTGCCGTGAAAGCCAGCTTCTTCTTCTCTATAAGTATATATTGAGCACATCGGAATAATAGATAAATAGATAGATAATACTTTATTGATCAACTTTATAAGATAAGATAAAATAAAGGTAACAAACAAGCTTATACGTAAAGTTTCACAAAAGGCGGCCTTATCACTAATAGCGATCTCAACTAATATTGAACATTATGGTTTTTAATAACTATAAAACTTATTTTATATTTACAACGGGCCAAATTCCTATATTTCCTAAAACTAAATACATCTAAAACAACCAAAAAAAACTATACATCAATATAGAGAATCCAGTAGGTACGCCTGTAAACAATATAGCGTATCCAAACCAGCTAAATAACGTTGTAGTACTACGTCGTTATTAACGTTGGCCATCATTACTCAGTATAGGGGTTAGTAGTACCAATACCATCGAGTAATACTAAATGTAAACAGAAGATTATCCATATCTATCGCTTGTGTTATCTGTTATCGTAGATAACACGCTATAGATAGATAACCTTACTTACAATGATAGTACATATACTATTATTGTCAAACTACATTACATTCTAATGATAGAAATTGCATTTTACAACCACTACATGTTTATATCAGACTAGTAGTTCCCTCCGGTTTTGCCCGCGTAAATTAAAAAAAAACATTACGTACTAGAAACATTTTGAAAAAACTCGTGGAATGAACGAGAAAGTAACTTTTTTCTCAAAAGTATTATTCGTGAACGTTTGCTAAGTTTTAATAGATATTGTGATATACGCGGCGGAGACAATTCTAACAAATCAAAGATCGCAAAAATCGCTTCAGTCGTTCTTGAGTTATAAATGGTGTAACTAGCCTGGCTTTGTTTTATATAATACCAGCTGCGCCCCGCGGTTTTACTCGCGTAAGTCCCGGACCCGCGGGAACTCCGGGATAAAAAGTATACTTTTGGTGTGAAAGCAGATTTCTTTATTTTGAAACACATTGATTAAAATGTAATATTAGTATTACTTGCTTGTCTAATGGCTATGTGTGAGTTATTCAGTTGCATGCCTCTGAAAAGTTTGACCTTTGTTCCGACCTCTATTAGTCAGATTTACAGCCATCTCGAGAGGAAACACGGTACGCATTTTTAAAATTCTTTTTTCAAAATTAAATGATATTTAGATCACAAATAGATATATAAGCTTTCTATGTTTTGCAGTCGCCAGAAAGCCCTTGTGCAGCGCAGCCTCAGAATACAGAAAGCGCAGTTTAGATATCGTTGCTACAAAACTGCATCATAATAATGATATAAATACGATAGTTTGCCTATCTAATACTATAACAATCTTTGTCCTGATTGACTGACTGACTGACTTAAAGATAACGCACAGCCTAAACCGCTGCTCGTAGAGACTTGAAATTTGGAAGGAACATTTGTCTTAGTACGTAGAAGTGTATTAAGAATGGATTTTTGGAAATTCTTCCCCTAAAAGGGTTGAATGGGGTGAGCGCGTTTGTATGAAAGTTCTTTGTTTTTGAACTTATAGAGAGAAAAAATGTTTAATGTTAAAAAAATATTGCCAGGGGTACATTAAGGTGGACCAATGGGGGATGAAAGTTTCATGAAAAGTTTTAAAGTTTACGAATTAAAGTGATATAAATTGTATCTGTGAAGTAGTTTTATTAATAAGTCATCATTACAGTCAATTAGAAATAACTCTATCGCGAAGTTAACTCTATTGTAATCATACTAATATTATAAGTCCGAAAGTTTGTGTATAAATGTGTTAGTGTGTTAGTACGAGTATGTTTGTTTTATCGATAGGTTGTAACGGTTTAATTTCTAATGTACATAGCTTAAACTCAGGAATAACACATAGGCTACTTTTTTACTTCATTGACGCGGGCGATGCCGCGGGACACGGCTAGTGTTTATGTGTATCTGAGTTTTTTGAAACGACGTATCAACATATCGGCTGAATAGAGCTCAGTATACACAGTAAGCAGTCTTCGATATTCTGGTCTGTTACTTTTATTGTAGTATTTTACAAAACAACAAATGGAAAATTTCTTCGAAGGGAGCGTTTGTTTGCCGCGTAATCTTATCTTTAACACCCCTCAATAAGATCCCTCTTTCAAACGATCACGTGTAAATTGTACGTCGTCGTTTAGACGAATACCCCTTAATTAGACGAAACAAACGCTCAACACTGTTGACGAAACTCTTAGCGCTTACGAAAGTTGGAACATAATTCAGGAGCTTACTGTCGTACTCTGTCGGTGAGAACTTAAGATGTGCAATTTTCTCGCCTTAGATAAAAGAAAATATATCTAATAAATCCGTATAAATTAAAATGTTTATTGCAATCTCTAATAGTCAGTTTATGGTATTAACAGTTCATTAGATACCCTGTCGTGTCGGGCACAACAGTGTTAGAGCAGAAGAGGACGTCTTAATTTATATTTATTTATTTTATGTCTTGCAAAAATAAAAATGATAGAAAAAAAACATTAGAATCCTACTAATAGAACATAATTTATATATGACAAGTAACGTGAGCGTTATTGTAGATGACTTTTATACCATGTTTCAGAAGTAATACATTTAAAATAACAAAACAATTCTCATAAAAATTACACCAATAAGGAAAAAAACACAATTTAGTGGAGTGCTCTACCATTTCCATTTCAATTTATGCAGTGGATCAGTAAATGTAAAAAATGTATTATCTTACTTTTAACCAATTCAATTGCGGATGTTGTCGCTTCGGTATCGGTGGTCAATAAAATCAGTAATAGGTCAGTATAGTCAATTTACATGTACAGTGTTCTGGTAACTATCCTTGAAGTTCAGTTTTATAAACCTAGCGTGCTTATCCTCGATCACAATACATAATTACAAACATTTGTTTGACCACTATCTAATTGAGATAGTGCTCAAACACTAGCAAAAACAGCTAACTAATACGTGAAAAATTTGCTTGATTTTGATAGAAAAACATTCGTCGCTTCAATAAAAATGTAGTATTTAATTTATCGTTACGTACTGTGAGTACGGCACACCGGAACTCGAGCCATAACTCAGGAGGGTTTAGCGCCGAAACATTTATCTTCCAAGTTCCCATGGCTTTGGATAAGACGGCACCATTGTATTGGGCTTTGTTAGCCCATTGTTGTGATTTCGCAGCCATTTTCAAATCAACTTGACTTTTAAAACCTCTGTGGCTTGGGAGTTTGAAGCCTCTAGTACCTTTTCGATTCCTGAGATGGGCTTGGGCTTCTGGTAATGGTGGCTTCGTTATGAAACACGGTGGTAGGTAAACTTTTCATTTTCGCTACTCTACACCGAAATACAATCGTAGTTCACCCCCCTTCTGAAAATCTATTGCTATGCTCCAAATCGTGTTTCAGCAGCTATCCTTGAGAGCCAGTCACATTCGAGTTTATAGTTATTTTTTCGATATTAGTCTCGACCACATCGTTACTCACCATTATCGTCAAACCCTGTTGTGTACGTTATGAAGATTAAAAGATCTTTTCCACGAGATTGATATTTGGGCATTGAAATATACTGACGGCTCAGTTTACGCAGTGGGCAGGTTTCTGATCTCTGCGCCGTGGGTTCTGGGTTCGATCCCCGACAGGAGCACAATTTTCTTTCCAAAGGGACATTTGCGTCATTGGTTTTGGATTTGGTTGTGTGTGTCATATGTAAACGTTTCCGGTACTCATGATACAAGTCTTTGAAATTATTTTTGTGTGGATGCGTTTGTTTGTTTCTTGTTTTTTATACTTATACACCAACAATCACTACAATTTCTGTGCACCTTAAACCAAATAGTCTTAGTGTTATCATTAAAATAGTGAAAAGATGTCACTAACGTTCACACCCTAATAACTTTCGCAGTGTTGCTCCTTGAAGTCCAATAACTTAATCGAGACAAAAACTATGTAACAAAATTAAAAAATGACTTGTCCATAGGCTTTCATTATTTCAACACAATATAGGTACAACCATAACTCGCCACCACAACCTAACTCCTGTCATTTATCATGTCACCATATTGCACGGAGGGTTTGCTGACCCACATAGTCACGTATGTATATATACAAGTACCTCTATTAAGAGTTGCTATAGCTCTCTTGACGCAGTTGAATGGAATACCCTGTGGTGTCTTGACGTTACTGTTCCTCTAGTATATTTTTATGAAGAGCCTCTGTTTTTGAACCTTGGATACTTTTACTGCTACTAATTGCCCCTAAAACAAGAACGTAGGTATCTAATAAAGAAATAACTGTTTTCAACCACTCTATGGTTTCTAACACAGACTAAATAAGAAAGTCTATTTAGTCTATGGTTTCTAATCGCCTGGTACTTAAGGCTTAGTTATCGCCTGGAAAAATATTTTTAGAACTCGATCTTACATTCTCAATTATTCTTTGTTTTCGTAATAAATATAGGGTAGTAGGGGGTAATAGGGGGTAAATAGGGGTTGATAAACAGGTGTTAAATATAATATATGCCTAATAATACACTACGATAAAAAAAAAGTTATATATATCATAACTAACCTCTTACAGGTTTCTGATCGCCTGGTACTAGCAAATACTTTTTGGCATAGTATGGGAATTAAAAATAGCTCTTACAAACTCTTATATAATAGAACGGAATCTTATTACGTGATACTCTTATGGTTTCCTGCTTTCCTAACACTTGAGTATCAGGTCATAAGAGTACGCGACAGAGAGAAAGTGCGAGCTGAAGTGCAAGTAGTGCTGTAGTGAGAGTGCACTTTGTTGCGTCCAAAAAAGAGTTTATTTAAATAACTTTGCGGTGATTAACCTGGACTATTTATATTCAGTATTCCGCGCTTCAGGTATGATAGTGTACAAGCGCTTGCCTATTCTATATAAGGAAACAAATGACCCAACACGCGCAGGGAGTTCATCACATAAAACCTCGTTATAAAAAACATGTGGGATTCTCTATCGAGTACGTGGGTCGCATGTGGAGAAGGGAAACTGTAGAGATCTAAGGCACGGCTTTATCGGTTGATCCGGGGATACTACTAAAATTAAAGCTCTATCGGTTGTCAACCTAAGCTGGTAACACACAATTATATGTGTAGAAAGTTTATACCTACAATAATATTACAAATGTGGACTTTATGACTTCGTTGAGTACTAAAATATGAGTTTCTAGTAATAAATCACAATAGGTACTAGTAATTAGTTTCAGAAAAAAAACACAATCTAGCTGCTTTATCGACAAACGTTGTCTGAACGGTTTGAAATGTATCAGTAAAATGTATGGCAAACATATTGGTCATAATTAGTATTACAAAAAAATCCGCATTGCCATTCTATTCAAATTAATATTTCAGCTACAATCATGGTTTTTGTCTGTTTAAAGCAATTTACAACTGAGTTTTTATATTTTTTATGTCATATACGAGACGAACAAGCTCGCCTTATGGTAAGCGCCACGCTTGTTCACTACAGTCCTTAGCAACTCAGAGATTTACCTACCCGGGCGAAACTGTAACGCAGTACTTTTAAATCTTAATGAAAATAATTAAGGATTAATCAAAATACAGATTTAGCTTAACTACTTACCTAATACAAAAAGCCAGCATTTTGGGCACACTGCCGACCAATGATGGTCGGCAGTGTGCCCAAAATGCTGGCTGCGTTACCTCGTTGTACAGCGAGACTTAATTGCTGTGCAAAATACAAACTGGCATTTAGGTCACGTGTCGAAATAAAATAATTAATAATTTAAATCTATTTTAAAAAGATATAAATATAACGATTGCATTTTTCATAAACGTTTACAAAAGTTAAGAGCCATTTTGGCAAGGAGGCCTGATTACCGATGAAGAAGAAGCAATTTAAAGACCTTGTGAATTGGCGGTGGGCCAATGAATATATAGCTTCTATCCGCTGCTGTCTGTTATTTTTTGTGACTCTTTAAAGCAGCCATACACAATGAGCATTTGTTTGGCACGGACCGATCGGCGCGCAAGGACGCAAAAACCGGTGCAAGGAAAGCCAACGTCACCGCATTCCATACAGTGTCACAGCTATAAAGGCTTATCTTCTTTTTCTTAGCGTGTTGATGGCAAACTGTTAAATAGCTGAGGCCCAGAACTCAGCCACCCGAACTGCATTTGGTGCAGCGTCCATGAGCTCTTGTTGCGAGCAGGTAACAGGACACGCAGGGCATGCAATAAGATGTGCCATAGTTTGATCTGCTGCGCACAGACAGGCTATATTGTTGTCTTCTGAGAATCCCCACTGGACCATGTTGTCCTTACTACGACCGACCTGTGTACGGAGTCTATTTAAAGACTTCCAGATCAGCCAGGGTTCTTGATGGCCAGGTGGAAGATGCTGAGAATGTGGGACGTAAGGATTAGGAAGGGATGTTCTGTCTCGCCAGAGGCTACATCTCGATAGTGGGAGCTCATCTGTCAAAGGACTGACGCATTTAAAAAAGATTTTTCGGTTTTTCAGCCTTTGCTGTACTGGGCATAAAGGCTTATGTTCAATGTTCATCTATAGACGTTTTTAAGACCTTAAAGTGAACACCTTAATTACTTTTGCTAAACAGAATATTGAGTATATACATTTAGATTTAAATTGAGAGGTCGATATTTCAGCACAGTTACAAACCGTATAATCACGAGAACTCATAATCAGCAGCCAAAATCCACCCGTAAATACTTCATTTCTCGAAATCATGACGCTTGTAACGGTGCCGATATATCGAGTCTACAGCTAAAATTTAAATGTACATGGCAATATCCCGAATCAAACAAATATCAATTAAGGTAACCTTAAATACCTACGTATAAACTTGCCAAGTATTTGTGCAGAGAAATAACAACGATAATTTTGTTTTACCTATAGCAACGCTGTTTTCTTTTATCTATGTGTATTTTCTCGATAAACTTGTAACTAAATTAAAAATAAGCCTTTTGTTGGAGCTCACAATACTAGACATAAAGAAGCGAAATAAAATCCAACATGGTAGAAAGGTTTTTGAGATAGTAACACTCGCTCGAGGCTTTCTTAGCTATCGGAGTTACAAAAAGATTTTTCATTACAGGACTATTATTTATTACTTTTTATTATTTATACATCTATCTAGATAAAATCAATTGCCGCATTTCTGCAACATCACCACTTGAGAACGGCTAGACCGATTTGGTTGATTTATTTTGTTGTGTTAGTAATTATCCAGGCATGGTTTACATGAAAGAATATTATTGGAAATCCTCCGAAAATTGCACCCGCGTAATCCGGGGTGGGTAGCTAGTTAATAATGATACTGTTTATTTCGCGACAATTTTTACGTTACATTAAAGTTAGAAGTAACCTAGAAATAATTTTATGTGTACTTGATGTGTGAGATGACACTCATATTTTTTTTATAATTTAGATTATATGGCTTAAACTGTATTATTGTTAAACTTTTATGTATAACACTTTACTTACCTAATTTAATCAGCACTTAGATTAAATATTTAAAACATGTAAACGTCTTAAGAATACCCTAATTTTATAATATGCTGGTTGCCATAAGTCCAAGTTTGTCAGAAACAAGGAATACAAAAACAACATAAACCCACGTAGGAAGTAGCAGTAAAAGGTTTTTTGTGTTGGCAACTCTGGCTTTGTTACCGCTAGTTCGGGAAACAAGCTTACCGGGAATATTTTTTCGGGAGCTCGTTCGGTCGGGAATTTTATTACGTTTTCTTTGGTGGTTTATGACCGGTTTAGGGTGAGTGGTCTGAGAACTTTTAGGTGAAAGGGTTGACGAACACTGTATTGGGACATAAAGTTAACCTCACTGAAGATTGGGGCACTACTGATAACTCTCAGAAATAGGATGCTCAAGGTCGAAACGAATGTTAATCTTAGGTTTTTTTCCTATGTCATACATTCTTCCAAATAAAACAACTGAAATCGAGTCGACCAGTACTAATGACGAGTCAAATAACATTCATAAATATACAAAAAAATGTAAGGCAGGCGGCCTGTGATAGAAGCTCATGCCAAATCTTGAACAAAATGGTTTTAAAAGTAAAGTTTAGCTAGAGCATCGTTAAAAGGTGGCAAGTTTGTCTTTTATCAAATATGTTTCGGAGAGTGTGGTGCGCAATTGCACGATCTAATCAGGTGATATAGTGGTCAAAAATAGAATAACAAGAAACATGTTTTGCCGACCTCACATAGAGGCAGGAAAATGAACCATGAATTAATAATCATAGAGTCAGTACTCAGATAGAGAGATAGATAAATAGCATCTACGTAAGTAGTTCCTATAAATAGGATCCTATTTATCTTTTCTCCTTCTAAAGCCCCAAATGTCACAATTAATCATTTCCAAAACAAGAAACTCTAATCCACGATAAACAATATCTCCTTCAAGTGTTTCTCGGGATAAAAATAGAGCCCTAGGTATTACGCAGTCTAGACTTACGCATTTGTCTAGATCAAGAGCTCATTTAAACGCTGTCAATCTAACCTACAGTAAGTAAATAACCTAAAGTAAATTTAACTTGTAGACAGTATAATCAAATGAAGTTTCTAACTAATGTAATGTTTTTGTTGTATCTCTTAACACCGTCTTAATAACCGGGTGCCAAATGAAGTTAGGGTCGTTCCTAGGGGATCTTACGAAAATAAATGAAAGATAGACGGATAAACTCTATATTGAACATCTTTACAAATACATGAAAAGGTAAATATATCTAGAAAAATTGTGTAACAACAGGTGGTCTCATCGCTAAGAGCGATCTCTTCCAGACATCCTTTGGATGGAGAGGGGTAAAGCAATTAAATTGGACGACGATGTTTTATATATATATAATAATATTATAGATAATATATCTAAATTATGATTTAAGATTCATAAACATAATACACAACTATTATACCGATTTGCGTAACGAACAGAATGTTCCCCTAAAGGAATGTCGTTAAGCGAGTATACTACAATAATAAAGATTTTTTAATTTAATTGACATGTTTAAAATACTTTATTTATTTATTAATTTGTATTTTTTGTGAGTTGTTTTATTTTGCTATTATGTGATTTTTTAAATAATAACGATTGCTATCATTATCTTCTTTGACAAGTTAAACCAAAATTTTTTTTTTTTTTTGGATTTAAATAAAACAAACAAACGCATTCACACTCATAGCCCCACACTAAGTTCAAAGACTTGTATCGTGGGTGCCGGAAACATTCACATTACACCCAGAACCAGAGGCACAAATATCCCTTGGGAAGGAATTTGTGCTTCTGCCGGGAATCGAACCCAGGACCCACGGCGCAGAGGGCGGGCACCTGTCCACTGCGCCAACCAATCCTTTCATTTATTTTTTCAATATATAATATACTACTAAACTGTCTGCGCAACAATTTTCTTACCAGTCAGTAAGCAAAAAATTCTTTTATTATTTTTGTTATATAATTAAGTAGTAATTAAGTAGTTCTTTCCCGAACGGTATAATCTGAGAGTCTTCAAGTTAAGAGTGAATAGGTACCTTCTAGGCACGCATGCTGCATCTTCGGCCGCATCATCACTTTCCATCAGGTGAGGTTGTGGTCAAATGACCACAATCGATGGAAAGAGAAATTTTTAATGTCTGTTATCATTTGCTTGCCGATCGGACATTAAAAATACGATTTTAACAGCCCACACTAAGTTCAATTACTGGGTCGTGGGTGCCGGAAACATTTACATAACACAAATTATTACACACAATCACACACAGAACCAGAAACACAAATTTTCCTTGTGTTGAAAACTTGTGTTACCGCTGGGAATCAAACCCAATATCTCTGCTTTAAGTGCGGACGCACACCTAACTAAGCCAAGTGGCAGTTCAAATATCATTTATTTTTCCGACCGACATTTGTTTTCCCATTTATTTATATATCGAGAGTATATTATAAATAGGTATGTCATGTTGTTATAACATAGGCGGTATGTTATTGTTATGTGTGGGAAGAACGTTCGTGAGTTTCGTGTCGGGACATCAAATATCGCTGTTCGCACTTTTGTGTACCAAAGGTAATGGCTTCGTAACAGCCATGTTTTGGGGTCGATGGTTTTGTTATGTCGATAACTTTTGTAAGATAATATACGTAAATAGTAAAAGGAATGATATCCTATGTTTATAATATTATAATAATACACCAGCTGCGTCACGCGGGTCTGTTCGTGATTTTAAGATGATGACTTCTGGAATTATGACTGCCATCACGATATCTATTGATTGTATTAGATTATTTTTAAAGACGAATCATTTGAAATGCCGGCTTGGATTGATGCGCGTTTGCCTTCTTAGTAGGGGTATCGGGTTCGAATCCTGGCGGTAACATAAGTTTTCTTTGTAAGGAAAATTTTTACTCCTGATTTTTATCTGATTATTTGGTTGGCTATTCTGGTTGTCATTCTGTGATTTAAATGTTTCCGGCATCCAAGACATAAGCCATCAAACTTAGCGTAGAGGTATGAGTGTGAAAACGTTTATCTTTATGTTTTATGGTCTTTGATTTTATTTAATGCATGATCATATATCAATAATTGTACTTATTACAAACGCACCGTTAAAAAACAACTTTAACTTCAAAATTATCTCTACGCACTAAACTAACCCGTCGTTTCGGTTTTTTGCGTGAAGTCCAACTGCGCTGACCAACTGTATGTACCAGCATAATCAAATTACATCCTAATGTTAACTTAAGCGTGACTTTTATCGTTTAGTAGACAACAGACAGACAGTAACAGATCTCATCATTGCATAAAAAATGCAAACGATTCATAATAAAATCAGCTCAAACCCAACTCACGTAGATTACCTTGCGATCAAAGACTTCGCTATTGGAAAGAATCCTCTGGAATGGAAAGATATTCCAAAAAACGAGTTTACATTCACGCCGCGAACCGAATTTCCCTTTCTTATATATATATCCTTTCTTGCGAATATATTTTCGGGGATGTTCCAGATAATGCTTCACGGAACTTGCTGTATCAGATCGCGTTCGCGGCTCATCTCCGTTAGGAGCTCAGTTTTATAATCTGATAACAATACAATAACTCTTTATTGACACCAAAAATAAAGAGTACAGAAAATAAAAGGTTCTTCTCGAGATGGCTGTAATTTTGCGAATCTGGCAGTAGAGTCATTAACTTTCATGAGTGCCTCTTTGGGTCTCATGTGAAAAAACGATTCTGAATTCGATTTTGAAAAGACAGTAATAAATAGGTACAATGGACGGTCTTATCGCTAAGAGCGATCCTTTCCAGATAACTTTTGGATGGAAATTAATAATATAGAAAAAGTAGGGATGGTGGTGTGGTAAAACAAAGACTTGGTACTAAACAAACTACTCATACACATAAAATTATCCTAAAACATTTAATATTAAATATCATGTACAAAAATAAATATAATACATATTGTACGCTGTTAGGTTACTTAGGTAAAAGTTTTTTATTTGTCATTCATAAATAAATCAAGGGATTTAGCATGTCTGATATCTGTGCCCGGAAGCGCGTTCCACAAACGCACAGCTTGCACAGTAAAAGACGAGTAATAGAAACCAGAAGTGTGCAATGGTATCCTTAAACGCAAGTTTTCTGATGACTTAAGACAGAGGGAATCAAAGAACTCAACTCTCTCTTTGAGGTATCGTGGAGCTGTATGATTAAAAAGTATGTTGTATTTATTTATTTAACTCTTTATTGCACAAAAAGGTACAAAGGGTGGACTTAACGCTAAAAGCATTCTCTACCAGTCAACCACTCATGGTTGAAAAGCGAAGGCTGTAGGCATGCATCAAAAATAATAAAGTTGTAAAAATATGAAACTATTAAAATAATTTTTGTATGACTAAATTAAATTAAAAAAATATATTTAATTTTTTTTTTTTATTTTTTATTTGTGACAGGCTAGTGTTTGACCACTATCTCACCTGATGGTAAGTGACGATGGGATCGAAGCTGGTAAACACACTAGACCTGGAATACGCAAGAAGGAATAAAACGTAGAGGAAGGAGAGGAGTATGAGTATGCCGGCGAGCCCGGATAGGTAGCCACTTGAGCTTAGAGCGGAATCTTTATACGCGATTGTATTTCCAGAGACCGAAAATAAAACAAAATTGATGAATTTACTGAATTGGTTATGAGGACTAAGCGTTCAAGGACTTTGGAAAGGAAAGAGAGTATAGAGATGGGACGATGTTCTGAAAAGGATTTTATATTGGCTTTTTTAGGAAGTGGAATAGCCTGTACTTCTTTCCAGCAGATCTGCACAACACCTTTCAAAACAGAATTGTTCAGTATATGGCACAGGACCGGTAGAATTTCATCCAAGATGGGAATTATTGATGACGTGTGTTTCTTGTTGTTAATAGATGGTAAAACGGGCATGGGAAAATTAGCCTGTATAATTCCTGTGCACACTCTCCAAAATGTAAACGGTAGAATACAGATAGGCTTCAGTGACCGAGATTCTCCAATATATATTGTATTTCTATTTCTGGAACTTCAAATATAATAGTAATATCCTCTTTAAAACTGAGTTAATGCTTGCAGTCTTATACATTTTTGATGTTTTATCAAACGGTTTCAGCCATCCCATTTTGCTCCATGAATGCTCCCGTGCTTTGAGACGTCTCAATGTAAAACAATAGTTAAAACTTTTCTATAAGCATGCATTTTAGTTTAGACTCCATAGGAACTGTACTATTATTGTGTTTGTTGTTTAAACCTACTACTTATTGCTTACCTTTATTTGAACTGGATACGCGTTTGCCTTTAAACAACGGTATTGGGTTCGATTCCCGGTAGAAACACGAGTTTTCTCTCTAAGGGAAATTATTATGCGCACCGCTGAGGAATGGATTTCCATGCCTAAGTACGTGTTTCCCTATAAGTATAATACATATTGCCTTTAAGTCAGATGAGAATGGGAATAGTAGAAATATTTCTACTATGGTATATCCTATGGGTATCTTCTACGCAAACGTCGATCGCATCATCACTTTGTAGTGATAGTGGTCAAATGTTTGCCTATATTGCATAATTAAAAAATATGATATAATTAACTCTACGTGGGTTAGAATTCTTTCAGCCCAGTCAAATACAAGTCCGAAAATATTTCTAACCAAAGTAATTTCATCTAGAGCAGACTAGTCCCAAAATCAATCGGCTTCAAACTATCGACCTTGCTAACAAAGCTATCGCGTTGGCAGACATAAAGCCTCCACGTACGGTCGTATGCGGTTGGCGGCCATTTTAACTCGGATGCTATTGTTTCCCGCCTAAAATATGCACGCAGGGTTGCCAGCGCTTAAAAATAAATTAATTATTGACGGGTTTCTAAGCTTTTGCGGGATGAACGTTTATTTAAATCAGAGGTGCTCATGAAGTTATTTTAAAACGTGAGGTTTCTCGTATAATAACTTTTTCGAAAAATGCTGCAGTTTCTTTAATAATTATGGAAACGCGCGCCATTTTTCTCTAACAATAAGTAACGCAAAAATGTACCAGCTGACACTGACGGTTGTGTTACATCTTAAATAATGCGAGCAAAAAAATTAATTGTTACTTAAGGTACCTATAATTTTCAACGAGAGGATATGGCAACCCTACGCACAGTCGTGTAAAGGATGCATGTGTGCGAATAAAGTGTGAAATTTTCTACACACACGATGGAGGAAACTATTCCGGAAATGAGCTTTTTAGTCTGTCTGTTGCTTAACTATTAAACTTCTAATTTGAAGGATATTCTTATCCTTTTTTATAGTCTTTTTGATGATTTCACAGGAATATTTTTCCAACCAACAATCAGTAGCTGTGTGGGACTGTGGAGTTTTTGATGGGAATACCAAAAGAACAGTCCACGCGTTTGGTATGTAAAGTGTCACGAACGAACAAACATACAGACATGTTGATACACACATGGGTAATGTGTATATCAGCCTATTCCTATCCTATGCATTAAAAAAAAGGCGTGTTTATATTACTTTTTATTTTGTTGATGCGGGTAAAACTTCGGGCACCTCTTCAACTAGTAACAAATCCTTTTTACTCCTATAATCGTCAATATTCGATTGTAATAACTCGATAATCTAAGGGTCGCGCTCTAAACTTTTATTTCTGCTTGACGAGTTAGTTGAACACTTTTTGTGTGAGAGATATTGGTTAGAAGCCTTTGTTGGTACTGACATTTTGTTATCGTTGTTTACAAATGAAATATTATAGTGATAAAAAATTAAGAAGGAAAAATTATCGCTTGAGGCGGGATTTGAATTGATTTTTTTTCTTTCTAAATTTATCACTATAGTTCTGCCTAGCATGGCTAATGCTATATAAATAAAATCAAATGAAATATTGTTACACTCTAAAACAGTTGTAAATCCACATACAATCTTTTTGTGAAAATAACAAATCAAAGATTCATTTGAATTCTGTCTTGAAATCTTTGAATTCAGTTGATAGCGCTGAAACTCATGATCTTTAGTGCATGGACACCAAATGAGGAAAATTATTCGTCATCACACAACTCACCAGCGGGGCACGAGGACGAGGTAAATATAATCAAAAGCATTTGATTGGCCGATGATTGTTTCTGAATAGTAGGTGCTGCTTGTGACTAGTCGATGCGAGAATTGTAATCGGCAGTTGCAGAACGACCAATTATAACTACTGTTATACTTGTTTTAATTACAAAATTAAGACGATAATCGGATATTGCTTCGCCAAACGAATACGCATACAAATAAATACAAATACAAATAACTTTATTGACATGTAAGTACATCGTTAATGTTGAATCCATAGGCTCCTGAACTAGTTAAAAACTGTGTTTCTGGAGCCAGTGGCTTCTCCCATAATTTTGTTTTAAATTAGATTATGTCTAAAATATATTTTTTTACTATATTTTACAATTTTATTTAAAAGTAAATATAATTATTAATCTTAAATGTATCTTGTATGTGTGTGTTAAATGAATGTTTGTGTGGGAAGTGTCCAATGCGTCTAGGGGTGTGTTTCTGTCTGTTTGTGTGTATGCGTATGTGTGTGTAAATAATGGTTTATGGAATGTGTGGGTTATCCTGTCAATAATAGAAATTTGATAGCATTTCTTCAATGCCTTCATAATCATAATTTTTGAGATATGTTATTATAATATTTTTTATTTCATTATTATTCTTTCTTTTGATGTTGTGTCTTTTATCAAGGGTGTTGTATAAATGTGGAACAACTACATTGTATTGTTTTTGTGCAAATCGTGTTCTGACGGAGGGAATGGGACATCTACTGAATCGTTTATTATTAATTGGCAAGCTTGGTACTATTTTCCTGTGATATCTCCTCAGACTTTCATATATAAAAAGTTTTCTTACTGAGAGAACGCTTGTAGGATATTAAGGTAAGGATTGTAAGGATACATTTTCGAACTAATCGCTCTATAAGACTTAGAAAATTATCCTAATCAACGCGAAGCCATAGGACTTAGTAACCATATACTGGTTATGTCTCTTGGATATGCCGGCGTTAATTGGGATAATAATTAAACGCAAGCAAAGCTTAAAAAAACCGACTTCACCGCTTTATCATCGAAACCTTTATCAGCTTTCAAATAAAAAAAGAATCATCAAAATCGAATATTAAATATTGAATATTTTTATATGTATATATATAAGCCATATAATATTATATGTAATAAATGATATATTATAGTTATAGTTTAAATTATTATCAATACACTGTTCTGATGCACGCTTTACTTTTGTTCCTACCATTGCTGGATGACTGGTAGAAAATGCTCTTAGCATTAAGTCCTCCAATTGTACATTGTTTTTGTTGTGCAATAAAGTATAAATAAATAAATAAATAAAATCGGCTCACAACGAAAGAAGTTGTGAGGTAACTTTTGAAGTTGGGTAAACCAGAACATCGTCAAAGTACGCATTATTCGTCCCAAAATAGACATTATTGACGATATTTCAAGAACTACTGATCAGATCTTGATTAAATTTAAATGGAACCAATTAGAAAGTAACATCTTTCAAACTAAAAAAAAATTTTCGAAATCGGCTCACGTGGAGAGAAGTTATGAGATAACACATATATAAAAAAAAATACAGTCGACTTGAGTACCTCCTCCTTTTTTGGGAAGTCGGTAAAAAGTAACCGTGTGTCCTATTCTACGGTCTAAAGTATACACTACGCATCGAGTTTCATTAAAATATGCCCAGTGGTAAAGACGATACCTCATTTCACACATAAACATCGTTCCCGCTTCCAATATATGTAATATTGATTTTTGGATACTTCCGATGAAAATGTTAGGTGTTGAAACAATATGTATTACGTAGTATTACAATCAATAAGTTATCGTGTAATATTACCGGTGTTTATGCATAAATACACGTCGGGAAAACATTTTGTTATTATATTATCTACTTAATTTAAAGCAAATATTATCGCTTCTTAATTGGTATGTAGAACATGTAGGGTACGGGAACTTAGGACGATGTTATTTTTGTAAGGATTAATTTAATTTTATACAATTTAGAGACAATTAAGGCAAGGTAAAGCAGATCTCACTGTAGTTGCCTTTTCACGGTTCTTGTATGTTACTACCAAACTACTAATAAACTAAAAAGATCTTGGGAGGCGATTTTTACCTACTTCTAATAGTCGTATCAATATGAGCATGTGGCACTAGTATTGAACACTGGTATAAGAACTAATAGTGACATATCTTATTATTTGAAACTTAGGTATTTACACAGGCATACGATTGACGACCCAGTTGGCACACTGGAAAGGTGCCCGCCCTCTGAGCCGTGGGTCCTGGGTTCGATTCCCGGCAGGAGCACAAATTCTTTCCCAAGGGATATTTGTGCTTCTGGTTCTGTGTGTTTCCGGCACTCACGATACAAGTCTTTGGACTTAGTGTGGGGCTGTGAGTGTGAATGCATTTGTTTGTTGTTTGCAGTTTCCGTGATCATGGCGCTTGTAACGGTGCCGAAATATCGAGTACTCAATAAAACATCAAAAATACATAGCATCCGTTTCTAATATAATTCTTATATTATTATGAGGTAAGTACATTCTAAAGCTGATATAAAATAATAAATCAAAACTAAACTTTAAACAAGCAATATTGCATGAGAAACCAAATTAATAATCAAATGTAGAGTACTTGCAAATGAACATTAGTGATTTCAAAGCAGTTCCGTAGATGTAGAGTAAAGACGCACTCATAGTTCTCTCGGTAATTAATAGATAATACGTGATAACTAAGCAACTTGGGAAACTCCTCTTTGTGTTATTATAATTTGCAGCGTCGGCTGTCTGTCAGAACATTTACTCTCAATGTAGATAATAACTCTAAACTGGATATTAGTATAAGATATCCTTGAATTTGTCTCTATGTGGTAAAGTTACGGTTTTTTTTATAAAAAAATATGTTCCTAGTTCTCCATTAAGCATTATAGGTATCTTCTAGGTTGTGCGGTGCTACATCTTCGGCCGTATCACTTTCCATCATATGTGAAATACATCATAGTGTACATAGATGAGCTATGTACACTATGCTGTATTTCACATATGTACACCTAGGATTAACTCATAGGCAAATTTTTAACTTGATAAAAGCGGGCGAAGGCGCAGGGTACGGCTAGTTTTACATATATTTTCATGCTAGTAAGAAAGATAGCACGCAAAACGCTTGTCTGTTGGTAAGCGAAACGCTCGCCTGTATACAGGCCACTGTATACAGGCGAGCGTGTCGCTTACCAATACCATCATACCATTCCATCCTGGAACTCTAAGTTCCGCCTGGAACTGTAATCCTGATGATTGTCTCATATTATCATGTCCAGCAATTACGATAGTACTTGTTCTGTCAGCCGGGACACCGAATAACAGCACTGCGCTAATGCTGTTATTAGACTGTTTGGCATAGAAGTAGAGTCTCTCCAGACATACTCTCAGGACGAATTCTCTCTTACCCTGGGATGTTTTACCTCTCAATAGACGTTCCCCAATCCGCTACGAGCCAATATTTTCTTGTTTCAAAATATAGAATGCCAGTTACTTTTTTAATCACCAGTTAGTTTACCTTTAATGAAGGTTTTAGTTTTATTTTTTGTCTTGTTTTGCATACTACAAATTAAAGAATAGCTGGACAATTTCACGTCTCTCTCAAGGTTAGGTACTGTCGCTGTCTATATGTATAATATTCAAGTGGCTTAAATCTAGAAAAATAATGAGGTCTTTCAGTAAATTAAATTTATTCTCCAGGTTTTTACCAGCGGAGTGGAGTAAATTTAAAAGTTACAAAGAAAATATGGTAGAACTTAGCGGTTATAAAATTAGTCTTGGTTCTGCTACTTGTGCAACAGTGGCTAACTTTTTGCCCTGCGGCTACAAAAGGGGTTGTTTAGCTATCTTTACGAGTAACAATTAATTTCTTGCAATTAAATGTAGCAGTCAACAAGCCAATTTGCATTTGCTCCGACTCTTTTGTGTCACTTTTTTATATAAAGACTAGAGTGAATACTTTATCGTCGACTGCACTTTTATTATTTGATAGGCTAGCGTTTGATCTAATTATCACCTGACAATGACTAAAAATGTGCTCGAAGATAAACTAGGCCTTAATTTTCATTATTTATATCGCACTTCTATTGTTGTATGTCAATTCTTATATTTTTATCTACTTCCCAAAAAAAGGAGGAGATACTCTAGTCGACTGTATTTTTTCATTTTATTTTTTTAATGTGTGTTACCATAACTTCTCTCCACGTGAGCCGATTTCGAAGTTTTTATTTTATTTTGAAATATGTTGCTTTCTAATTGGTCCCATTTAAATTTGATCAAGATCTGATCAGCAGTTCTTGAAATATCGTCAATAATGCCTATTTCGTGGACTACTTTGACGATTTTCTCGTTTACCCGACTTCAAAAGTTACCTCATAACTTCTTTTGTTGTGAGCCAATTTTGATGATTCTTTTTTTATTTGAAAGCTGGTGCTTTTAATGAGGTCCCAATTTGATCAAGATCTGATCAGTAGTTCTTGAAATATCTTCAACTATGCGTGTAGCAACAATCTAATCTGATCAAAGTTACGAAGTTAAAGCGGTGAAGTCGGCTTTTTTAAGCTTTGCTTGCGTTTAATTATTTATTATTGTATATTTTATATCTTTATGTAGGGGCCAGTTGATAGATATTGTCAAAATGGTTTAATCTGGTCTCAGTTTAATAGGGTTAAGGTTACTTTTAACACACTATATTATGCATACGTCTTGTAGTATCATTAGTAGAACCAAAGTCTCAATAAGGAGTGTAGTGGAGTGCCGTGCAAGACGTCTATATAGGAGTAGTCGTGACGTTTGCCATTAGGCGATCGAGTAGCTTGTTCTTTTTTTTTTTTTTTTAACTGTGATAGGCACACATTTGACCACTATCGCGTGAAATTATTTACAGAACAATTAAATTCAGTAACTACTCAGCCATCGTTATCAAAACTATAAATACCCTTTATTTGCATACCAAAGCCATTACTGGACACGAATGTACCCAAACTGCCACCAGACTTCGATGTCTATAGACTGACCCCAGACAGAACCAGCTTAACACTTCAACAAAACTGAACAGACAGAGAGGTCAAGTTACACTTGCCACTTTCAATTTTCAGTACGACCTATCCAGAAAGCAAATTTTAAGTACGGCACATTTAAATAGCAAACCTTAGCGGAAAAGGGATCTTATTTCGAAGAAATTTAAATCTAGTTTGCTTTGAAGCTTTAGGTTTAATTATAATTCATATTATTTCATAGTAATTGGAAACAGTTTGAAACTGTTTTAATAGTGGTGTTCGTCAGGTCGAGAAAATTACATGAAAAGCGTTTAGGATTTATTGTAATAAAAGTGTTTTATGATCTACATTACATACAAATTGTATTGGTTTTGACAAAAAATATATGGATTATACAATCGAATGTGATAAATAAGTCTTCAGATTAATAGTTGCTACACAATTTAACAACCGCCGAGCTCAGTAAAGTACATAATATAGCATAGAAAAAGTTGTGATAATATGTCACGTACCTACTAGATTAATTTAAACTAATTATATAAAATAAAATAAATGCTTTCACACTCACGACTGTAAACTAAGGTCGATGACTTGTGTTGTAATTAGTAGGATAGTAAATAGGCCAGTAACGTACGATCTGTGAGATTATAGTTAGCTAGTTTCCGTGAATTCTCAGTTCGAACTGATCTGTCTACAAGTTCTTCCTTGGAGATTTGAACTTAAATGATCGAAATGAACTGACTACAAATTGTTCACGTCATCGAAGGAGTGGAGCACATTGCCCTCGTATTTTCTCCCGAACGGTATAATCAGGTAGACTCGACAAGTCAAGAGCTACATCCTCTTCCGCATCATCACTTTCCATCATATGAGATAGTGATCAAATACTTACATATTGGACATAAAAAATATGCCTAAAAAATCAAGACTTCTACAAAAAAAATCATAAATATAATTAATATAAATATAACACTAGACTTTGCTGCTTTTACTACATACCATTGGCACAAGAACATTAAAATGCCCATAAAATATATTACAAACAAAAGGACTAAACACGACTAGATATTATTTGTGATATTCTAAAACAATTTATAACGTAAGAGTTTCCTCTGTGAGAAAATATATCCAGTTTTCGCGCCTCTCTTGTAAAATTATTTTTGCTTATCACATTGCTTAAATAACTGAAAGCAGATGGAAAGAACTGCTGATGGATTTAGTTAGGTGTGCTTTTATCGGGTTAGATTCCCGGCTTCCACCGGTGTTTCATGTTTCTATGCGTTTCCACACAAGATTTTTCCTAAGGCATATTTCTGTTTCTGATTCTGGTGTGATTGTGTGTGTGATGTGAATGTTTCCGGCACCCTCGACACAAGTCATCGAAATTAGTGTAGAGTTTTTTGAGCATTGTTGGCGTAAGACTCCATTAGATATGTACCATTTACCCAACCAGGTCATTATATAATTTATTGCCAAGTAAATATCAAAAAAAAAGTCAGAAAGCGCTGGAAAGTCGAAAGAAGGGATGTTAATGCATGACAAATTACATTATATTATTGTTACCCAACTCCGCCGGTTCGCTCAAAGCGTTTCATTTTAATCATCGGTATAGGTACCCCTGTATTTGTAACGCAAACGGTAACATCTGAGAGTCTTAAAATCAAAAATCAAAATCAAAATCGTTTATTCACAAGGGCCCCAAAGAGGCACTCAAGAAAGTTAATTAATATATTGCCAGATTCGCAAAATAACAGCCATCTCGAGAAGAACCTGGCAAGAAACTCGGCGGCGCATTTCTTTTCATTCATTTTTTTAAAAACATTCTTAATTTCTAATACATAATTAAAAACTAGAACTTAAAGACTAGAACTATCTAACAAGCATGGCACATTGGTTTCGGTTGTATCTTCGCTGTCGATTATAGCAGGTAGTGGTCAAACGCATGTCACTTCAGATTTACATAAGAAGGCATGTCACTAACCTTCAGGCAAACCTCTTGATTGTCTCTAATCTTGCTAGGATAAAAATATGTCCGTGTGTATGTAATTCACACATATTTTACCGAATATGAAGCAATTCATTTAGACTACGAATAACAGGTATTGTTCATGTTACATAATAACATTTATGGTTGATTGATCTTTGAACAATGACCCGTTCAGTGTGGACTTGACATTACATTATAGAGTGTATTCTTAAGATAATGGTCTTGAAATAATTGAAAACGTTCCTGAACATTATTTAATACAGAGTAGAAAAAAATGATAGGTACAAGACTTTATCTGTACTTGCTATACACGGCAATGCCACGTGAAGAAAAAAAAGCATTTTGCCACGTTAACATTTATGGTTGCCTAGGACCTACTTTATCAAATCCAAGTAATGTGTTCCTGTCCATGAGAAAATAATATTCTTTTGAATTATTAATTACGCGTATTATGTACGGCAGAGACGGCGTGCCATCGATAAAGCAAATTCTAATGGTCGATGGATTGTAGTTAGTCTATCCTACCTAATTGTAAGATTTATTCACAATCAGTTTATTCAAGAACCTCCTCATAATCTGAAGTAACCCACATTTTATTTTTTGTATGCAAAATAGGCAAGCATTTGACCACCATCTCACCAAATGGAAAGTGACGATGCGGCTGAAGATGTAACATGCTAGCCTAGAAGATACCAATTCATTCCAGACTTTAATACTTTCAGATTAAATATACCATTCGGGGATTAAAGATGCGTGAGGCAGTAAGTTCCATTCCTTCGCTGTAACAATGATGAACGTAGTAGCGAAACGCTTCGAGCGAACTAAAGAACGAAGGAGGTATGTGAGCTATAAATAGATGATGATTGATAGTTTGTCTTGTTTTCAGATGGTAGACTGACTGACACTGACTTAGAGACAACGCACAGTCTAAACAGCTGGTCGTAGGTACTTGAAATGTAGAGGGTTCATTTGTCTTAATATGTAGAGGTGTACTAAGAAGGGATTTTTGGAAATTCTACCCTTAAGAGGGTTAAATGAGATGAAAACGTTCGTATGAAAGTTCTTTGGTTTTTAACTTATAGCGATGAAAATTGGGATTTTTAAGTATTTCATTTAATTATAAAAACTAAGTTATCAATATTTTTTTGCCAGTGGTGCAATGGGATCCCCCATTGTACCACCCACCTCCACAAAGTTAATGTCGAAAGTTCATTATTTATGAAGTCACACTAATGGAAAATGGTATTTGAGTTTTATAATAAAAAAATATATAATTTCAATACTTTTTGGCAGGGTACATCAAGTTCGTGCAATGGGGGATGAAAGTCCATATGGAATATTTTTATTTATGAAGTTTAAGTGATGAAAATTGTATCTGAGTAGTAAAATTAAAAGTAATTTTAATTATAAGCCATTAAAGTATTTTAGAAATAATTACTGTAACGCTATATTATAATCACACTTACATTAGAAAGCCGAAAGTATGAGTGTAAAATATGTGTTAGAATGTATGTATGTTTTTTATACTTCACGCTTTAACGGATAAACAGATTTAGCTGAAATTTCTAATGTACATAGCTTATACTCAGGATTAGCACATAGGCTACTTTTGAACTTAATTAACGCGGGTGAAGCCGCGGTTCACGGCTAGTCTTTTATAAGTCTTCTGTACGTGTTTATGTGTCAGAACACCTCGTAAACAGCTGGACCGATTTAAGTGGCTGTTTTTATGTATATTCAGATGGATTCAAGAATGGCTGAGATTAAAAATTCGATCCAATAAATAATGCAAGAGGTTACACCCGTGTGAAGCCGGGGCGGATCGCTAGTTGTTCAATAATAGACATATAAGAAGGTAAATAAGGAAAGGGGAAACCTATTAACATCCCAAACTAGCTACAGTGTATTAGGTAGTTAATGTAAGGATGCATCTTCCCGAGGTAATCGGAACAAATGGGAGGCTGATGTTTATGAACCGATGGCAATCATGAAGTAGTGTGTATGTTCTTAGTTGCGAGTCATCGAGATAGGAAAAAACCTACAGTTTGTGTTCGAGTCCAGTCCTACTAGTACCTAGCTAGAGGTAAGAGATCACCAAACTCAGGTTAAAAGGACGTACTGCTACTGAAATACCTTATTTTAAACATACTTACAAAATCACATACATAAACTTTGGTTTTTGTGATTCAAATGTGTTTATTGACATTGCCCCAAAGATGCACTCATGAATGTTAAAAAAATGTTATAACTGGCAAAATCAAATGTCATCACATGCAACTGTAAATGACGATTAAAATTTAACCGGAAATTGAGTGTTAAATAACAAAGCTTTAACTTATTTTGATAAACTCCGCCCTTAATCCTTAACATTGCTAGATTGTTGATTGTTAAAAAAATCAAAAACCATTTATCCTTATGCAAAATAAATTCTCATCATCGTCGCTCATCATGTTAGCGCTGTATGTATCCTATTAGTTAGTGAATCCTTCCTACTCTTAGTGTCCCAAATTCGATTCCCAGAAGGAGCACTTGTCTCTTCAGAGGAAAATTTATTGTGCTTTGTTGCTGCGTGTTTGCGTGTCTGACGTGATACAAGCATTTGTATTTAGTGTGGAGTAGTGAGAGTGAAACAATTGTTTGTTGTTGGAATGTTAAATGACAAAAGATTTACTGTCAATCGTTATCTAAATAAAAAACATATATAATATTACCTAAATAAAAATCAGTTCCTACAGTAGTCATATAGCACACGCTGACGTCACACTGAAGCCTGTAGAATTACCATAAATACAGAGTTTAAAAGTAATTAGGGAAAACGGTAATCTGGAAGGAAAAAACTGATGGAATAACCTCCATCCCCCCTCCGGAGACGTTTACGCGCCATTTGTGTATACCTCGGAACACAATATTATGTTAAACATTACGCAAACGAACGTGCGAGTAAATAGCATGAAGTGTTTAATATTCCAATAAAAACAACGCCCTACATAACCTTCTCAATATGTTTTATAATTATTGTCAATATTATTTCATTTGCAAGCCTAGTTTTAATTCAACTTTACGTCCAAAGTTGGTAATTGTAACGCGACGAAATAAAAATGCAACGAGCAATCAGCTGGATTTCGCTTGTGAATCATCTATCATAACGGAACTGCTTATTATTTGATTAAACAACGTCCGCAAACATCAAAAGAAATATATCGGCACTGAATGTATGAATACATGTTTTTTTAATGTCTAGTTTACCTGGTTGTGTTGAGTGGTGGATGGTAGATGGCTACGGCAGCTCGCAGGTTAGGTTAGGATGACGCGACGCGAAGGCACGTGTGACGCGCTCGTTGGCCGGGCGCCGACTGGCCGCGTCGATCGATACACCCGCCATTGCTGCGTTGTGTTCTGTTCTCACCAGGCGCCAAAGCCACTCCAATGTGGAACACTTTTTACTGATTGATAGAGTTCCCAATTTTTGATGGAAAGTTCTTTCCATGGTTGTAGAGCATTATCTAATACTCTCCTAACTCTCGTTCATTCCTTGAACTAGAGGCATCTGCTTCCCTGATCAAACGGTTATATCATAGTCTATGGTGGTGTGACATTTCCTTGTGCTTGCCTGATCCTGCAGTCAGTCCTTAACCGCCCTTGTCTAAAAACTTCTGATGGCCAACAAATAGCCACAGCATAGCATTGGTCAATACCAATGTAGCAGCTATTCCTGAGAACCAGTTCCCGTTCTAACTCTGGAGTGCTTAACACCTTCGATTAGAGATCACTTATCAACATGTGTGATAATAGTTGGTTTGCATTATAGAATTATAATTCAGTTATTAGTAATAGGTATCCAAGACCGAATGAGGCGCAGTGGAATGGTACGTGTATATTTTTTGCCCTCACAATACAATTATATGCACTAAGTGTGGGGTTGTGAGTGTGATAAAAAGATTTAAAATATAATATAATTGAATTTTCCTAAACAAATCTTCCTTATATAGTTTTAATTTAGCTAGTTAGGAAATAAGCATAGGCTATTTTTATTTATTTATTTGGTCCGTTGATTTTATAGATAGGTATTGTAAACATTAAAAAAAAACTTTTAAACATCGCTCCCGTGAAATACTAAGTGCGTGATGAACTGTGCCGTGTGACATCGCTAGAGTTCTCAACTCCCTGGGTACCATAATATAACTGTTGTACCCCGTTGTTTCACTCGACTTTGCCGGTATAACAAATAGCCTAACAAAAAGTTCACATCCGGAGTCATACCAAATTTCAACTAAACTGCTACAGAGATACTTTATTTTAAACATACTTACAAAATCACACACATAAACTTTGGTTTTTGTGATTCAAGTGTGTTTATCGACATTGCCCCAAAGAGGCACTCATGAAAGTTAATAACTCAAATTAACAGATTAGCAAAATTACAGCCATCTTGAGAACAACCCAATTTTAGTTTAATTGTGTCTAAGAGCTTATCTTTTGAGCAAAAGCTTTAATAAATCATCTCCTCAATCAGGCAGCTTTCAAAGTAAACTTCAATTTACCAGCCCCTCAGTTCTCTGTTGTACGTTTTATATCACAGGTTCAGTGGCTGAACTATTATTCCTAAATCACCCATCACACCAAGTGTGCATATAGGTTTTTTTAAATATGTTTAAAAATAGGTATTGATGGCTGTATAAGAAGCTATATATTATTTTGTACCGCCACATAACGTTTCTAAATAAACGTCCTTATTATTTTTATTCTATTATATAGTAGAGTATTTATTATGTTAAAAAGATTTAGTACACAATTTTATTACTTAAATCAACGTAAAATCCAAATTTTACTTTAAATTTCATTCGTACGTTCAAATTAGACTGCAAAATTCCGTCTCCGTTATGCCAGCTGCACCTTTAGAACAAAGCTTAAAACTAATTGCAGTTGCTGCGTTTTAATTAGGTAATTACTGTAGTGCAGAACCTGGTCAAATTTTACGACAATTTTCGTACGATTTCAGTCAGAAACCGAAATTACGTTAGATAAGTATTGTAATTAGTTAAGTGAATTTAGCTCAAAACACACATAGGTAAATTTAGAGAAAGAAATAGAATAAGATAAATAGACAAAGAACATTAGTATACAATCCTTGACTAATTCGGATAAAATCTGATACATATAAAGTCTAGGCGACGGTCATAAGCTATGCTTGATATACATGTGTAATAACGAAAAAACATAAAATAAAAGAAATTAGAGGGCCTCGTTCTTTTGAAATCTCAAAAAAAAGAACAATGTGGCCTGTTTCAAAGTTTTGTAGATTGCCCGCGGTTACCTTTCAGTTAGTTAATGAAAAAACTTCATTTGGTTTCCTGTTTACTTTTAGGGAACATCTTTTTAATTTATTTGGTCGTCCTTCAGCTACATTCCACGCAAATATAGGTGATCCTCAGGTTTTAAAATCACTTTTTCTTATAATACTTACATTAAAAAAAAGGTGACATAAAATAATAGTGGTGCGGCACCCCGACAAAAGCAACTTCCAGAGAGATGAATACATTTAATAAGTGAGAGGTTATAAATAATAAATAAACTTCTTTTATTTCAAACATCGTCTATATTTAAAATAAACATAAAAAATGTAAGTCTCACACCCTACTACCCTCTAACATAATTTTGTAGGGTGTGACAAAACTATGTTAGTAAATATGACATTATTATTACAATATATTTTTAAAGTCATTTATGTATAGTGCAACAGTTAATTGATTCCCAGGGGTAACATGAAAATCAATGAACCGCTGCAATACAAAAGATCATCCTCTAAGTCCATCCTCATCATTATCATCTTGAGGATTCTGTTACTGCTTCCCCGCATGTGACGAGTAACTGATGCAGTCTTTTTGCGTATTATTGCAAAGAAAACATCAGTATGCGCATCTGCAAAGATACCAGATACACTATAGAAACGGGGAAGCCCTAACAAAACCCTAAAGGTATTATTATACTGTACTCTTAGAGTACTGTATGCTTTCAGTTTGACTGTTACAGTTATAGTTTGACTCGTATTTTGTACCCCTTTTTGATAAGTGATGATATGATCGAGAATAGTTAACACGCTAGGCCTGTAATGGGACTGACTTTAAATGGATGCTGGTCACCAATTATTTCATGGTGGGAGGGAGCAGACTTTCCTACTTTCCAAAAAAATCTTAATTATTTATTCGTATGGGCCCCAAGGAGGCACTCAAAATCAAAATCGTTTATTCACATGTGCCCCAAAGAGGCAATCATGAAAGTTAATGACTACTGCCAGATTCGCAAAATTACAGCCATCTCGAGAAGAACCTGACAAGAAACTCGGTGGCGCATTTTTAAACACTAATACATAATTATATTAACCTAGGTGTATCTATATTATGTAGTCGCTAGAAAGCGCTTTGATACAATTAACAAATAATAAGATTACTTTGCGATCTTATTATATGAAGTGGTTTGTCCAAGGTAGCCTTGTATGACTTTTTTTTGTATTATATGCTTAAATAGCACCCTCGCGCCAAAATACAGTCGTAGTTTACCACTAAAATGTAAAAAAGGCACGCACTAAATGGCATTACGACAGCTTCACTTGCCAGCCAGTTACAACTCAGAGTGTTTACAACTCTTGACCACATGTTTAATGGTGTTACCTTCACCGGAAGCTCAAGCTTGCTGCATTCGAAATTGCGACCAGCTTAACAGGAAGCGAGCCGTAGCTTTAAATGTTGCATAAAAACATTAACAGATTCCGTAAAAAATATTTCTAGATTTTGCGTGCGAGTGAATCAAACAAGTTTAATTCCCTTAACGAATTCAAAATCTTTCGTCAAAAGTCTCAAGTCAAAGAGCATGCTCGACATTGCGAGTCCACCGTTCAAAGCAAAGCTAAAGCGAAGCTATTTCATAGATCGCCCGCCAGACGTGCCGGGGGAAATACCGACGAGATGTAGTTGCAACATCTTTTGAATTAAGAGGCAGAGATGAATTCTGTTTACTATTCGTTTTATCTTGTTCTCGATGTTTCTTAGAAAATAGCCAAAACGTGAATACAAATCGGTTATAATAAGCTCTATATAAGGTTCATATTTATATTCTGTTCTGTTGTGGTTCTGGGTGTGATTGTGTGTGTGGAGTGTGAATGTTTCCGGCATCCACGACACAAGTCTTCGAGCTTAGTGCTGTTAGTGTGAAAGCGTCTATGTTCGTGTTCATTTACGAATATGCATTATTATTCATTTATTGCGTCATATTTTATGAACATTTCAGAGATATAACTGAAGGATAAATTAAAACATATATTGTAGAATATTGCAATATAAGTGCTGATGTTAGAGTATATTGATTACAATTATTAATTTAGGCTGAATTTATTTATTTTTCATCATAACTAAATTCATTAATCATCTAACTTGTAAAGTATTTTGTTTATTAAAATATTCAATAAATCATAATAAAACCGAATAATATTCGATGTTTCATATTTTAGAGATGAGTATGATTGTTTGGCCAGAGGTATCTCTGTAACAGAACCAACAATTTTTAAATAAAATTTGGTCTTGTCTTGACCTAGAAATACTTACGACAAATCTAATCTTTTCGGAATACATTTCGAAGCACAGTTCGTAATCATATAAATGAAAGCAATATTACTATGTTAGACCTACTTCCTCCTATCTAAAAACATGTCTACAATAAAGGCAATGCCCTATAATTCAAGTACATGGGGTATATTGGCTCTAACGCAGCTGATGTAGAGCTCTTTTGGCTTGGGAACTTGGCCGGTTTCCCTGTGACCCTGCTATGAGAAAATAGTAAGGATCTTTTTCTACATCAGTAATAGGATTATGTAGAGATCTTTAAAATTAGACAAACTTTAAAATCTACATAAACACACTATAATTACATAATGAAATATGTTTAAACAGATCATAAGTATAATATTAACGATATTATATCGTTGTGTAAAATATTTTTACAAAATTTTTTTTATACGTGACTTATTGAACACTTTACAGCGATTGTGGTTTTTCTGAAGAACAAATGATTAGCCAAATTTATCACAGTTGAATAAATAAAACATAACATAATATAACGTTTTTCACTCACAGCCCCAAACTAAGTTTAATGACTAGTGTCGTGGGTGCCGGAAACATTCACATCACAACCAGAACAATAAACGCAAATTATCCTTGGGGAGAAAACTTGTGTTCCCGCCGGGAATCGAGCCCGATACCCCAGCATGGAAGGCGAACGCTCACCCAATTAAGCTTATATTCATCATTTGTTATTACACTAAATACCCATATCATCATAATTTGTTAGATAAATAAAATAACTAGTTGATTAAAAGAAATACATAAAAATGTGTTTGCAAAATAATAATGCGTTGATGAAAGCACAAAATTAAAACAAAAAAACACGACATATAATACATCTAGTACAATTTGACGACCCAGTTGGCGCAGTGGACAGGTCTCCGCCCTCTGCGCCGTGGGTTCTGGGTTCGATTCCCGGCAGGAGCATACATTCCTTCCCAAGGGATGTTTGTGCTTCTGGTTCTGGGTGTATTTGTGTGTGTGATGTAAATGCTTCCGGCACCCACGATACAGTGTGTGTGAATGCGAAAGAAAAACGCATATTTCCTTTGGAGAGAAAACTTGTGTCCCCACCGGAAATCAAACCCGATGCATAAAAGGCGGAAACGCACCAAACTAGGCCCATGGGCAATTTATAGCACTGCACAGTGTTTAATTTTTGACATGAAATTCAGATGAAGATCTATACAGTGAAATTAAAACTATATGAAAATTATAATAACAAAACATTTAAATAATTTGTAGCTTCTTATCAATACATTTTAAGCCCAGTAAAATAAGTCTCAGGCGTTTCTATGGTATCTGAGGAGAGATACCTACTATAAGTATTTGAGTAACAAAATCAAACTTCAAAAAATGAGTTTGTCCCTCAAACTGGATAAACAATATTTTGCTCAGATTATGCGCTATTACACTTCCCAAAATTTATTAAAATTGATACACTGTTGCCCCTATTGGCTTCCATCCAAGCCACCTAAAAACCAAACAAGCCACCAGCACCTCTAACTCTCAAGACTTAAAGTTCAAAATGTGCAAGTTGATTTCGCTACAAGTTCCGTAATAACAAACTCTGGCAACTGAAAATCGATCAAACTTCATTTGCGTCGGAGGACCAAACTTCTATTCGGTTGCAGTGTTTCTATTGAATTAGGAGAAGTATCAGTGAGTTACCCCGTGTTTAACTATATCAGAGAACAGGTAGCTAAATTTGGTGTTTCACAACTTTGTTATAGACATACAATATCCTTTTCAGTAAATATATTTCTCTACAAAGAAATCTTCGAATTTTCTCGCGTAGCTGAGTATAGTGAAATTAGTTACCGCAGAAAATTGTAAGTATAGGTTTAAAGGTATGTACGTGTGATTTTGTAACTCTAATATTATGGCTAATATGAGAAAGAACTTTGATTGATTTCATGCTATTATAAAAGAGTAACTGTTCTATGTACATTGAAATCTGCGTGGCACAATGCGCTCACCTCCTTTTTACAATTTCATACGCTCAGTAAATATGGGAACTTACTTTATCAACCGAAACAAGTGTTGTAAGAAGCAGTTGACCCAACAAAAGAAAGAAGTTCATCAACCTATATTGCAATCAATCAATCAATCTTTGCGAAATTTCATCTTTCTGACCTTGTAGTCCGCGGGAGATACATAGTTTCCCTCCTTCCTCACCTAGTTTTAAGTTTATCTTCTTAATTTACTTCCCAATAGTTCTCTATCCACCACCTAGAGCCACTAGGGAATCAGGCTGAAACTACTTGATCACTTATTCTATATACGGACTATCCCGAAACAAATTCACATTTAAATATAATGTTCTTAGATAGTCATAGGAGGTCAACTTTGTTACAATTTGGGTTTGAACTGCTTTGTTGAGTTTGTACAATTTTACAAATTTAAGGCACGAGTTTATTGCACGTGAGTGTAGTACTGTTAATTAAACTTATCTTAGGCAAACAGAAACCTTACACTTTTTTATTCTGCCGTCATAAGGGAAAAAGATGTAACTGTCATTTTTGTCAAAATTGAGTACATCATATATCAGTAATGTCTTTACTATTTAGTACATATGTTATAACTTGTAGTGGATGCGTCTTAATTAAAAGTAAAATTTAGTAGTTTGCGTTTGAATATTTAAAAATTAAAAAAATACTACAGCCAAACTGGTAAACGTCATCCATTTATGGTTGACATACCTTCGGTTCGCTCGAAGCGTTTTAGTTCTACGTTTGTCATCCGAACTGCGAAGGAGTGGAATTCATTGCCCACGTCTTTGTTCCCCGAACGGTATAATCTAGGAGTCTTCAAGTCAAGAGTGAATAGGTATCTTCTAGTCAAGCATGCTACATCCTCGGCCACATCATCACTTTCCATCAGGTGGATAGGGGTCAAATGCTTGCCTATCAAGTAAAAAAAATCCGTCTATTTTTCTTGATTCCGATGATGTATATATATATATATATACACACATATATATATATATTTACATCACAATACTGATCTTACGTCCTTTCATTTCGCATTATTGTAACGTCCGCTACTTTTACTTCATTTTTATTAACTATGGCAGCGAATATTGGTCCATTACATAATTTCTAAAATCATGTAAAACTTATTTTCTTAAATATTTACGATATATTGATATACAAATATTCGTATATTGCCAGACGGAGGGAAACCAATAAGGACTCCTATCCATATTATCACTTATCAGAACTCCTATGATATACATGATTTTTAATTTATTCTACTGCTTATTGCAATTCCTTTTTAGAATGCGACGTTGCCATTCTTATTAGCTATTATATCATGCACGATGCATCATGGACTCGCGGTTGTGAAAATAATCCCTGAGACTGCACACTTCGCGGTTCTGAAGGTTCTTTTTTTTTTTTTTTTAACTGTGATAGTAATAATAATAATAATGCGAGTTATTCATATTTTTAGTAGTATAGCGTCCATATTTAAAACAAAAATAATTTCAACAAAGTTCAAAATTGTAACAAAAATAGCCTCTTACGAAAAGAACTTAAGTTAAAAACCTTTATTAAACATGTATCTTCTATCAATCCTTCACTCAGTGAGGTAGATATTTATTATAATTATGTAATAAGATTTTAAGAAATTAACATCATTTGGTATTTGAAATATAATATCAGATAGGTATCGAAGATATGGACGTCGAATAATAGTTAGTGTGAATATTTTTGGGTAATCTGGCGTCCGTATATCGTCAATGCCCAACAGACGTAAAAATACCTCAGTTCAAAATCCTTGTCATGTACATTAATCAACTTTAACAGTTTTATTTAAGCTATATTAACCTAACTTATAAATTTAAGTAAAAAAAGTTAAAAACAATTAAACAGAAGCGTGAAACGTTGTTAATATACGGACGCCAAATAACGCACATCATATCTTTTTTTAGTAATATAGCGTCCATATTTAAAACAAAAATTATAATTATTTTTCAACAAAGTTCAAAACAAATTAAATATCACAAAATTTAACAAAAATAGCCTCTCACGAAAAGAACTTAAGTTAGCAGATAGTAACGTTGTACATATTAGGTACAATAGTAGCACTCGTCTTCAGTATAGTGATTATAAATACTAAACTCGCTGTTAGAGCACCAAAACTCAGCACGAACAAGTAAAAAAAATATATTTTCGGGACTATTCATGTCAGCATCAATATGCCACGGTCTATTGTAGAAATCAACAACCCATTTGCAATTGACGCAGTTGAATCTTACATTAAAATGAGTTTCTACCTAAGGCCATGTTAGGTTGTTGGTCAGAATATGATAAAACAAACCTCTATTTAAAAGCCTGTCAATATTTACAATTGACTCCATCTTCTTACCCAATTTGAAATTTAATACAAACGGAATTATTATTATTATAAGTTGCTTACGAAATTAACAGATTATGCTCATTTAAGCAGTTGTACACCAAATGTTAAGTGTTAAAATATCGTGCAATATGATATAAACGGATAATCTCACACATATACACGAATAAAAATATGACCAAAGTCAAATATTATTCAGTATGAAAGTTGTTCATACTGAATAATATTTGATGTTATTCGGACGTCTATATTATGTAAGAAAAATCACTAAAATAAACGAAACACGATAATAATAAATAACAGTTGGTAGGTATAATATGACAATATTATAAACATCTGGCGTCCGCGTCAGTACAATGAATACAGGTGTCTCAATTTTCATAATACGGACGTAATATTACCCAAAAATATATATTCACACTAAGTATTATTTGACGTCCATATCTTTGTTATCTGAAATCCAATTACTTTTTTTTTCTTTAAATTTTGGCTTCGCAATCTTGTGCATTTAGCCAGTGTCAAGTAATAATATATTTCAAGTGTATTTCATATTAAAAGTCCTAGTCGCAGGTCACAAGCAAAGTTAAGTAAAAGAGTCAAGGTCCAGTCATAGTCAAGTCATGCCCTAGTAAAGTGGTAGAAACTTTACTAAAACTTCTATTGGAGTTTTGGATTCACAAATATCCCTTGGGAAGGAATTTGTGCTTCTGCCGGGAATCAATCAAAAATCAAAATCAAAATCAAAATCGTTTATTCACATGGGCCCCAAAGAGGCACTCATGAAAGTTAATGAATCTATTGCCAGATTCGGAAAATTACAGCCATCTCGAGAAGAACCTGGCAAGAAACTCGGCGGCGCATTTTTGTTCATACATTTTTTTTTTTAAAAACATTCCTTATTTCTAATACATAATTTTCTTAACCTAGGTGTTATTATGGTCGCTAGAAAGAGCCTGTGCAGTTTGCCTCCATGCATCCTTGTCATTAATATAGTCTGTAGTCTTATAATAAGCTTTCTTAATTAATGCCCGTTTTATTACAGATTTGAACTTTCCCAGTGGTAATTCAGTTACGATTCTAGGAATTATATTGTAAAATCTAACCCCATTTGCCATAAAAGATTTATTCGTTTTGCTTAATCTAAATGCGCGCACTGTAATTTTATGCTTATATCTAGTATTAAGATTGTGTGCGTCGCTTTTTAATTTATATTTACTAATATTTTTGCGAACATGCATAATATTTTCAAAGATGTAAAGCGAAGGCATGATAAGTATGCCTGTTTCTTTAAAGAATTCCCTGAGAGATTCGCATGGACCCATATCATATATTGCACGAACCGCTCTCTTTTGTAGAATAAAAATAGTTTCAACATCGGCACCAACAATCGAACCCAGGACCCACGGCACAAAGGGCGGACACCTGTCCACTGCGCCAACTGGTCCGCATATATACCTGACACGGCTTTGCAGAATTTCAGGATGCTGACTACGAAGTTCCTCGCACTCATTGTGTTTTGGCGGTTGTTTATTTTTAATGTGTTTGTTAAAAAACTTTTTTTAACTATATTTTTCTGTTCTGTGGTCCAAGGAACAAGGTTTCGTTTTTTCTTTACATTAGTAACATCGCTTAATGGCTTCGGAGTTATGACAGGGTTATCTTTTTTGAAGTCCGTTTCATTTGTCCTTTCAGTCAGTAGTGCAGCGTCGTATTCCATTAACTCATCACCATCACAATTATCGTGGTCCTCTGCATTCTATAGTAAATCTTGTTCTAAGTCTAAGTTTCTGTCATCCAAACATTTGCCTTTATAAGAGTCTGCTTTGCCACTCTCCATAAGCAGCAGTCATTTGGATAGTTTGGCCGTCTGATACACGTCATCAGGCAATCTATAGTTTTGTCTGTGAACAGCCTGTGTGTGGCCCATAAAGTTGGGTAGTTGTTCAATGTCAGATTCCTTAAGGTTAAACATCTGAGTTAACGTAGCCAAATGTTTGCGTAGCTAAGTCGTATTGATAGCTGCTGGATTTTGAGCTCCACTTGCAGTGGCGTACTTTTTCAATACCTTATAGCCACATAATGTGCTTTCCGATCCGGGTTTTGCAAACAAAAAGTAATTTTTTTCACCTAAAAATAATATATATTTAATTCATTATTATCATTCAAATCAAAAGATTGTTTAGATTCGGAAATATTTGTCTGTCAGTCTATCGTTATCAAAGAGCATCGAACCTCGGTATACCTACTGTATACAACGGTGTTCCGGCGGCCAGTGATGAAATGCATGTCAATCGACAGAGTAAATGATTAGAAACAAAAAGTGTTCAGTAGTTAAATGTCTTAGTGATATGGGTTTGACTTGCGTTTCATCACTGGCCGCCGAAACACATTTATAACACGCTTTTATTAGCTTCACTTGTACGTATGTTCGTTTATATGTATGTATGTATGTTTGTAACCGACTCCTTTGGACTCTATTTTGACCCACTTTAATTTAAGCGTGTTTTTTGGTTTTTAAACTATTATAATTATTTAAATTATGCGCTTCACGCAATTGCAATAGGTACCTAATGCATAGAACCTATATGTAGGTATATAGGTTCTATGCATTAGGTACAAGTTTCATCAAGATTGGTTCAAAATTACGACCTGTACGCGAGTACGAACATACAAACAAACAACTTAACTGACAGACGAAAATTTTTTTTGCCAGTTGATGCAAAGATGTTTCGCTCGCTCGGTCTAAATCATAATTCTAAATATATAGTCAATTATAATTCTAAATACTGTAAACTTACCTTCATCTCTCAGTATCAATTTTAATATCCTTGCACTTCAACGATTTTCACTGACCATTTCGCCAAAAGAGGCGGAGGTCACATATCTTATCAAATAAATTCGCGCGAAACCAAGCTCACTCACGACGCGACGCCCGTATACGATATGATATAGCGAAATACTATGATTTGTCTAAGACATAAACAATGCGCACGGTTCGGCAACGTCGCATCTCCAAAGTTTGTGCGGAAGTAAAATACGGCTATCAATGAAAGTATTCACAAATTGTCAGCAGCGCCATTCGTTTTGCAACGAAAATCAACGGAACTACGTAAATATGCAGTATAGCAAGATTGGAAGAAAAATGACGTCCAATTCTTTTTTCATATTTTGACATTTCTAATATCAGTGCGTCATTTCGCAAACATTGCGCTAAGTCTCCTATTTGACGTCCGTATATGGACGTCTTAAGCAGGTGGACGCCACATTAGATGCAAAAATGGCCATAGTGGACGTACAATAAGTTATGGAATATATATATATATATATATGTGTATATATATTACTCAATTTTGACACAAATGTAGATACGTCTTTTTTCCTTATGGCTTCATCTGATTTCTCATTTCGTGTTTACAGTCCTTGACTAATTAGGTTAAGGTAATTTTGTACCTGTCCAAATAAATTGACCCTATTCCGATAAATCTGATATATCAAGTGGTCAAATTAAAATCTTGCAATTGCAATATTTAATCTTGTTTCTTTTCTCATTAGCTTTAACTAGAAACGGAACATGAAACGAAACAGGTTGTTTTATAATTAGTTTTTTAGAAAACAATTGAATTTTCCAGGACTTAATAGTTTGTGCTACATAGATAGATTTTCAGCACCATTATAAGCGCCACGATCATAAGAACCAAACTATTTGCGGATGGGTATTCGTACGAAACAAAATTCACCGACAAAGCTTTTAATTTTTATTTAGACAAACCTTTCCTGTTATTTTGTACATATTTAATTAATTTTGGGTCTGCGCGAAACGGAAAAGATTAAATCATACATTTAAAATTATCAATTAGGTAGTAAGATCAAAATTTTTAATTATCTTTAAACTCACACGCACAGCACTATACAATAGGGCGATGACAAAACCTTGTACTTTTCTAAGTAAGGTACTTACCAGTTTTTGCGAGTTTCACACGAGTGTCGTTAAAATTTTGTTTTTGCAATGTTTTATTGCGTCTGAACCCTTGAGACGGAAAGTCGTTGAGTGTTATTAGTTTTAGTTTTTGTTGAAGTTTATTTTCTTGTGCTACGAGAAAGTAAACGTGTGAGCATATGTTTCTTTAAAATAACGCCTTCATTTGGTATCCGATCAAATAACAATTATCACAATTCACATCATCTCATCACATCAATGAGAATGCATCACATCATATTTTTTATGTGTGTTCAGGGTCTGGGTGTTATTGTAAAAGCGTTTCCTATCTATTTCTTCATTAAAAAAATCATTATTAGACTCTTACTTGAACCATTATTTATTTCGATAAATTTATACATGTTTTTTTTACTTTTATCACTATAGTTTTGCCAAGCATGGCTAATGCTATAATAACAAAATCAATTATTTATTTTATTCATTCTTGTTAAAGTACTTCTATTATTAAAACAACAGCAGTTGGCATTGTGTTTCGGCAGTAAATTATTATACTAGTTTCGAATTACGTAAAAAGCTGTCAGAGTGTTAAGTTGATGTATGTTATGGTATATTGGTACTTTTCACTAAAATTTACTATCACAAATTTACGTATTCCGTATTTTTTCAGGTCTCAACTCTCCCGATGGACCTTCAAACATACCTGGTAGAAAAGTTTCGGAGCTACCAGCCACCTGCGCCAGAAGTAATCGCCAGGACCAGAAGGAACGTAACCCTAGATTGTAGCCAAGTCGATCCGTTTGCGTTCCTAGGAGATCAGCTGTTGTACAAGGTTGAGAAAAACAACAAGATTCCCAAATGGATAGTAGTTTATAGGTATTTATTTATGTATTTTTTGTCACTGATAAGCTAGCGTTATTGTCACTGAAAGTTGAGTAACACTGAAATTATAAGTCATTGTGTTGTGTTAGTAAACACATTAAAACTACGATTATTTTATAGAAAGATTCGTAAGTAATATAAAAGTTTAGGATTAAAGATTTCACTCACGATTGATTTCGTGCATTGTTGCGAGACAAGTTTCGGAAAAATCGATGCTCCTTCATCAGTCAAGTACCGTGTAGTCAGACCTTTATATTAAAATACTGAATCTTGACGAGAATTTCATAGTAAAATACTGAATCTCATATCAAGGAATAATAATAAATCGAGAAGATTAAACAATAATCCGTCAATCAATCGTAACAATTGTGATAAACACAATTTTAAAACCATGAATATGTCAGTTTATTTTGGTCATAAATAATATTAATCAAAAGTAATGTTCCAACATTTTCAGCGGAGGCAAATCAATAGAAACAATTGATAACCTAGAACCGAGATTTCCGCACAGGTTCAGATTGAAGATAATACTGAAAGCAACTGTTGTTCCTCAGCTTTCTAAATTAGCATTAGAACATTATGGAGATGAAAGTACAATATATGAAATAATTGAAAATGCAAATAAAGAAATTCAAAAGAACACAGAACTGAATGTTGAATCAAAACATCTTCAAACCCTAGAAGATGACAATATTCTAGAAGCTAAAGAACGAAAAGATTGTGGTGATTTTAAAATTCAAATAGATGATGAAACAATAGAAAAACAATCGGTAACAGATATTATAAATGTGACAGAACTGAAGAAGACAGTTGAAGATTCTAGAGACAAACATAAACGGTAAGTGTTCGAATTTTGTTCAGACTACAAAAAACCTTGTAAGTATATCTTTCCTATACTGACGTTGTCGTGATAAGGCTTAAAAAATTCGCCTCACTCGCACTTCTGTTTACTATAATTACTTGCAAGTTCGAAGCTTGTATGTATTGCTATATTGACAATAAAGGAAAATTATTTTTTTTTAATTTAATTTTTTCCTCTTTGTTACTTATATTATATATTGATATATCCGCCTTGTTTTGGTACATAACTTCAAAACAAAGAATTAACATATACGAGCAGGTTTCAAATTGTCCTGATTATTGCTTTTTTATGATATCTCTCTCGTCCTGATTTATGTATCCCACATGGTGATGGGTAGCTTTCTTATTTATTTTACGTCTATGTGTCAATTCTATGTAACAATTTTTTTGTTTGACATATTAGTACCTATTTGGTTCCATACAATAATCAAAATCAGTTTTGTTACCTGCTGAATGTTACCAGCTGTTGCTCTAGCATACAATAAACATTTCAGAGCGAATGCGACCAAGTGGTTGGAGTCGCAGTGGTCGAGTGAAATGTGGACCAGTACAGAGCCCGATGGAACTTCACCTGGCTGCTTCTGTATGGCAGTACAATTTGGCTATCTCAAAGAGGTAAATAAAAAATAATGGTATTGAGTTTGATTGTAAACTATAGTAATTTTTAATAGCACTCAGTTATATTCTCAGATATATTTCGTAAAATTCTAAAATTTTACGAAACCTGCGTACAAGCGTAATGACTGCTACGCAGCTACGAGCAATAAAATCCGTGGCTATGCGGATATGAAATGGTCACGGAAATATAAGGCTGTAGTATCGATGGGCAATGAAAATTTCTGACTTCTGACTCAACAAGGAAAAATGCTTTTTTGTTAATCTTCGATATTATAACTGCTACACACTTATTTGGTTCCAGCGGACGGCATGCGCGGTCATCGTTTGTGCAATAGTGTCCATGCCTGCATCCTCGCACTCCATCCGCTAGAAGTAAAAGTGTGTAGCAGAATCATATTCGATATTTACCACGTATTTTGCAATTCATCTTGTTATGACGCTTGTATAAGATACATGTTCTGTTCTGAGCTGCCCGTTGGCCTAGGCCCGGTGCACGTTCGCCTTTTTAACAGGAGTATCGGGTTCAGTTCCTGACGGGAACACAAGTTTTTTCAAAGAAAATTTGTGGATCTGATTGTTTGTGTATGAAGACATGGGTGACCATGGTGATGGGGTCAAATTTGATACCTAAGTAGTAATTAAATACACACTTATTTATAAGGAATAAATAAACTAATGATGGATAATAACTAATCCGGACGAAGTTGTTAGTAAATTTCTCATCTATATCTATTCCCAAGTACAGTTTGCTCTTTTGGTTCTATGAACTGCAGTTCAATAAAGCGAAGCGCTGTCTCTGAAATGAAAATTAATTATTCCGAAACAGATCCGAGCTATTGATTTTACTTATTTTTAACGTCCTGTCAAGTCGCGACGACTTGATTCCAATGCAGGCTATTGGCGTCTATTTTTATAATAAATCAAACAAACGCAATCACACTCACAGCCCCACACTAAGTTCAAAGACTTGTATCGCCTGAAAAATTCCCTTCACACATACAGAAATCATACCCAGAACCAGAAATACAAACTGTTCTTGGAGAGACCTTTTGTTTCCACTAGGAATCGAAACCGGCTGAATTTATACGATACCGATTTAGTACCTTCTGGCAGATGCACAGCCAACTACGCCAGCGGACAGGCTTAATATAAAAAGTATCATTCTTTGCATTTTTATTGATTCAACCGTTTTTTTTTTAAATTCAAGATAGGCAAACTTTTGACCACAATCTCACCTGATGGAAAGCGACGATGTGGTCGCTTGCCAAGAAGATACCTATTCTCTCATTAATTCACATTGGTCCTAAAGAGACACTCATGAAACTCCTGGTAAGAAACTCTGCAACAAACTCGAGGGCGCATTGACTTGTACTTAATATCTCTTTACCTTTACTCAAGATCCAGGGTTGGTGAACTAGGTTTGCCGGAAAAGGTATCTAACTGACAAAAATACAGAGAGTTACTTTCTGATTATTCATTATTGATGTGATGTGAAGTGACAAAAACAGCAGTATACCACAAGCACTCGGCAAAAATATAGAGGATGTTTTTTCTGCTCGTGCTTGACTTTGTGCTAATGTGTTCATTAATAATTTGTAATGTATCAAACGTATCAGGAAAACTGAAATAATTTGATGAAATCTATTAAATTTCAATTAAAACTAGAATTAGCGTGACTTACGACTTGCGTTGTCGATGTTTAAGCCTTCTTCAAGATGAGTGCGGAGTGCTCGCGGTGTCCAAGAGAAGACGAAGTAATTGTCGATCGAAACATCGACAACACGTAAGTCACGTAATTTCTGTTTCAATGTAATAAAAGTTATGTAACTTAACTATTTAAAATTTTAGATTTTTCATTGCTGATCATATATTTAAATTAATTAACGCAGGTTCAGTCCATGCTTGATGAACGTCCAGATCTTCTCGATGCGGTGAACCCAACCAACGGATTCACGCCCCTCGCAACAGCTGTCAGGAAAGGTATTACATAGTAAATGAGTTTTATCAGATTGTGTCTAGTAATGAGTTTTATAAGGTTAGGAAGGATTGGGAATTGGAGTGGATGATATTGAGATTGGAAGCTCGCTGGTGTAATAGAATTGTTGATAGGAAGCTTTCTACGTGGCAAGATCTATACAAAATGTACTACGTAGTTATACTGTTTTGAATATGTTAAGTAATGCATAGACAAAGGTTCTGTGAAAACAACAAGGCGGAATGGAAATAAATTGATAACAAATATGAAATCAAATCTCAGAATGAGGAGCGTAATGCAGTGCACGACCTACCTTCTAGGCAAATGTGCTCAACATTGTACTCTCTATAAATAGATCGATAAACGGTATACAAGGTATGTCTAGTTTGCTTAATAATAAGAAAATACTTACTATATACTAAAAGAATAACATATTCTTGTATTTGTTTACACAATCCATCTATGTTTTACTTCGTTCTATATATCTTCCCTCATACCTAGGCTCTTCTCGTTACATGACTTGACCCAGCGTATCTATATATACAAAAATGAATCTCTATTTCCCTTGGTCATCGCATCACGCGTGAACGGATGGAACAATTTCACTAATTCTTTTTTTGTTGTGTTAATTATTGTCAGAAGATGGTTCTTATGAAAGAAAATTTTACCCCTAATTCCCGCGGGTCCGGGACTTACACAAGTAAAACCGCGGGACGCAGCTAGTAACATATAAATATAGGAATAATATCTATGCTCCTCCCTGCTCAGCGTAGTGGTCAAGCTTTTACCTTATTTGCAAACAGGTACAGAGTTTGATTCTTGGTCTACACGTCTACTAATTTTCCTTTACAAGGGATATAATAATATGACTTTTGTCATTTAGTTATGGGTATGATTGTGTGTTTCCGAGACCCATTATTCAAGTCTTAATGGAAGAATTAAGACGGGCTGTAAATGCGAATGTGTTTGTACACCTAGATAGTTTTTATTTATTACATTATTATTTGATAATTATATTTAAAAAAGCTAGAATAATTATGAAAGGAGCAAATTAAGTACCGAACTGCGGTGTTAGTTCTACTGCAGTTTTATGATCTATTCCCTGTGACAAACCAATTAAAACTGCACAACAATTACCACCCCCTCGTTTCAATCGTCGGTAAAATTGCTAATTGTAAAGTATACGACACCGTCAGGCGGGAAGCAGTGAAAAACGGGTGAGTGCAACGCAATTAAAAAGTTGAAGGCGCGGCCTCCACGTTTGTACTTTTAAATATATGGGTGTTATATGAGTACGTTATAATTATGGGATGGGCGACTCGTACCTAGGTGCATGTTTTGTAAAGGGTTTTGTTTGTTATCGATGTTTATGGTGTGGATACAAACCCTTTTTGTTAAAAAAAAGTGATGAAACATTCGATAAATCTGCAATAGTTAAAATATTTTGTTACTTATTTTAACTGTTGTTAAATGTCACGCAAAAAGACTAGATCAATTTTGACTGTAGAAAAATAATGGAACGTTTTATCTTTTTATGAATAAGGTTATATATTTGAGTTTTGTTATGTTTTCCAATCAATCAGAACAAGAAAAATTATATGTAGTTGGAATAATAGCAAGTGGTAACTACGCTATATTATAACTGAAACCGCTTGTAGATAAAAAGACATTAATAGCTTTGTATTACGCATATATTCACTCTACAGTAAGGTATGCAATAACTGTATGGGGCAATGCCGCAGAAATAGACAATGTTTTGAAATGTCAAAAGACAACGTTCGCCTACAAAGCAGCGGGTATCGGGTTCGATACTCGGTGGAAACACAAGCTTTCTCCCCAAAAACTATTCTTGTTTCTTATTCTGGGTGCGATTGTGTGTGTGATGTGTAAATAAAAGATAATATAAAACTAATGTAAGAATAACATAAACTAAATTAAATTTGTTGAGAGCAATTACACGTTCTGTGACATCACTTACACTATCTGTATTATTTATAATCCACATTTCAGGAGATATAAACACAGTGAGATTACTACTGTCCCTGGGTGCGGAGATCGACCTGCCCTCACTGGCTGGCCAGACACCATTGCATTTGGCGGTGCTGGCTGCCGATATACCTATTGTAGAGCTACTGATGGAAAGGAAGGCTGATGTTCTAGTACGTATTTGGTATTTTTTAAATAAATTGCCTGATGTTGATTTATATTTGCACAGCGTGTGATTGTAATATATTATATGAATGTTGCCATGACACGAGACTTTTAATTTAATTCGGGGACTTAAGTTACCTATAAGCTCGATGTCTTGTAGGTAACTTAGTTCTTTGCTGTATAAAGTTTTAGTTTAGTTTTAGGAAATATAGGCAATTGGCCCCTAGATAGTACTAGAATTTTATTATTCGACCTTAAAATTAACAAATTCATATATAATTAATATAATATTGAATAATAATAAAAACAATACCATTTAATAATATAAGAGCTGAAAAAATAGTTATGAAATTAAATACAATATTTATGTCATGTTTTCATATTCATTGCAATAAAATAATAGTAATTAGAAAATACATTTAAAGTCTAGTCGTTCGTGCCGAACTGAGACCTCGCGCCTACATTATGCCTCATAGAGAAAAACTTCTTAGGGTAGGTACTTGCTTATAACTTTTTTTCTACATAATAATTGTTCGATTTCTGTTTTTGTTGTTCAAGTACAGGATTTAATGGATATACGTAAGTTTCAGCGTAAAATTACAAAATCTATTTTGCACCCCAATTACATGTATGGCAGTCCCTTAATAGTTTCATTTATCTAATTTTAAATGTAATTTCTGGCTTAAAACCATAGTTTTATATATTCTATAAGAATTTAAAGTCATTCGCTTATATGGTTTAGACGCTAGATGCCTCTGACAGACGGACGGACGGACAAAGTGCTAAACGTTCCAAGTCGACTTAGAGATCTCGCATTTGGTCAATCAATAAGAACGGCAAAAAAGTAAAATGTAAAAAATAAACCCAAATATTATTCTGTGTCAATGTGTCGCGCTACTGAATCTATTAACAAAAATGAACATGTTTGTAATTGAATAATCATGAATTCATTGAATTTATAAAAAGGATTGTTTTCAATAAAATAGTATGATGTGTTTTTGAATAAGTATTTGCTTAACTTTGTTATATCACGTAGCAATTTGTTATACATTTTAATTTTTATAAACAGGCCCTGTTTAAGTACTTTGGTTAATCTTACTGTTGGTAGGTGTAATTTATTCTTATTTAGTAGATTATTATTAATACCTACATAAGAAAGCACTCTCATTCTATGACATTACCATCATAAACGCTGGCAATTCCGCGGAGCACAGCTACTTTTGATTTAATTTATTATAGTAAGTAATAATTTTGATTGTAGGCTCGAGATTGGAACGGTCTTCGGATGGAACATTACGCGGTGGACTCCTGCAACCTAGAGATGTTGCGGTATATCCTCGATAATGGAGGAAACGTTGCAGCAAAGGACAATAACGGATGGACTCCCCTGTTCAGAGCTCGTAAGTAGATTTAGTATTTGAAACCCAGAAAATTCACTTAACCGATGTTTACTATAATTTTTATGTATGAAGTAAGTTTTACATAAACATAGATAGATAGATAGCTCTTTATTGTACACCAGAAATAGAGGAAAATACATTAAAGACATTAAACGAACTTAGGCTAGTACAATGGGCGGTCTTATCGCTTAAAGCGATCTCTTCCAGACAACCTTTGAATAGAGATGAGATAGCAAAATGTATTGGGACTCAGGTGTACCACATAGTTACGCAAACTTTATAATAATGGATTAAGATACTAAACAAAATAATTACTAATCATGTACTAAAATAAATAAGTACATACATAAGATATCATATACATTCTATACATATTATAACAACAATAGAATAAATACATAAACAATAATATACATACAATACATATAACATACATACATACATACAATAAAACATTTCACTTCTAAGTAGCGTCTTTGATGATAAAACAATTAGATCAATTTAAATTTTCCATTGAAATGTTGTTTACCTATTTATATTTTTTTGCAGTATGCCAAGGTGCAAAGGTTGAGATAATTCAGGAGTTAGTGGCCCGAGGCAGCGATGTCAATGAAGTAGACTGCGCTGGTCTGCCACTTACTTCTGTAGCCAGATTGATGAAAAACAGGCAGTAAGTTAATAACAATAACAGACTATCAACGGTTTAGTCCATTATTTAAAAAAAAATGTAGCAAAACAGCAAGGGAACTACCGTACACCAATTAATTGCCCGTAACTTTGTTTCCTGTGACTTTGTTCTCCGAACAGTTTATAAAGTGAAAATTAAAACTATCGTGAGTATTACACATAATTTATGTTGTATACGGCTTGAAACACGTCGAAAATTTTGAATTACTTTGTAGTCTACTAGTTTTGGACAAATTTGTTGTCCTTCATCAGGATGAATCAGACGCCTCTGCATATCGCGCGTCTGACTCATCCTTTCATCCTTCCATTTCAAGCCGTATACAACATAAATTAAGTGTATAAAGTCTTGAGTTAATACAAACAAGCAAGCATGCTGCATCCCACACCGCATAGTAGATTTCCATTAAAAGATACAGTTGCTCTATATTGCAAAAAAAAAAAACCTACTCCTAAATCAGTTTCTGCTCCCTAAGCCACATATACTAAAGATAAATAAACCAGCTGAAGAAAACCTTCTCATTTACCGGTAAGGGCGAGATACTCCTCTGAAACTTACGATTTTTAGCAAGAAGTACGCACCATGACCTATTTTATTGTTCTTGGATATAAAAAATCTAATTTTTTCAGCGGCCGCAGTCGTAACTCTATAATGAGTCTCGTGGACGCGAACTACCCGCACCAGAAAGCACTGGCCAACTTCACGCGCCTTACCAAGAAAATTTACACCGTGCAGTCGTTGCTCAGGATCTGATTGTAGACCATCGTTAATGACATCATTGCAGTCATTCACCAAAGTAACAACATCTTAGATATAATCATAACCACCCACGGTAATACCCAAGCAAGGACCATGGTTGTTGTAATCGTTACTTATGTTGAATGCTTTGGGCCTGGATGACTGTTTTTATTTAGTAGGTACATCTTCTTTAGGCTTTAGAAGTAGAATATAGGACAAAGTTCGTTTAAAATTAAATATAGTAGTTTTTATTTGTAGGTAATTATAACATTACATATCAAAAAAATTATCAACATTTACTCTAGGAGATGATACTGGTAATACTACTTTCACGTCATCTAATTCAATTATTACGTTGTAGTTATATTATTGTTAATATTAGTCGTAGTATATCTGCAATATGCTAGATTTATTAAGAAATAAGAAATAAAACCACTATGATAAAATTAAAACTAATTTTATTAAAATAAACATTTAGAAAATATTTACAAAACCCTTATATACTAACGGAGTATTGAATTGCATTGCGTAAGTGGTAACAGGTGTGGCTAAGAATACTCTTTAATGCGATAATACTACAGGGAAAGAAGAAACTTCTGAAATGCTCCCACAGCCGAGACCCATACAATCAACATAACCGTATGAAATGCATTTAATGGCAAGGCTTAAATAGTCCAATAAATAAGTTACTTAATAATTTACAATATTCTTGACCATAAAAATAGTAATACTAAAGTTGTTGACCAAAGTCTTTGAATGCTTGCAGCTGATTTTGTTGATTTATCGTCAAAATCAATTTGGTTTTGTATCATACTGTGTCCATTTGTATGGACCTGTTCGACTTCACCTTTTTCAAATTGAGTGGCCTTACTTTCTCTTTTATATCTCTTCTTTGGGTCTTCTTCTTGGATATCTTCTTCGTCATCGTAATCTTCCTCTTCATCGTTATCATCTGGTTTCACTGTCACTTCGTGTTTTTCACTTCCATCAGCTTTCAAGTCATCAAAAACAGGCTTTTCTGGTTTATGGAGATTGACCAACTTCAATTTAGTCGTTCTTGAGTTTGGGTCCGGCAGTTTGAGTTGTGAATCTTCAGCTATGTGTGAAGTAACTGGAGGTGGAATTTCTCCCTTAAAAGGACCAAATTGAGGAGATTTAAGCAATAGTTCAGTATTTGCAGGAAGCTTAGAAGAAAATATCATTTTATTGCTTGTTTTATTTACATCGGGTATACTCGTTAAAGTCGCAGCTGAAACAGTTTTGCCGTCGTAAGTAGTAAAAGTTTGTTCGCTAGAAAGCTTTTGAGATTGTTCTTTGGGAAACTTTGGGTCAGGAGGTAAGTAATGCGGGCTAACTCTATCAGATTCCATTACCATGTCTGGAATGTCTCTGTCCATATTTTTCTTACTAAACAAAGTATTTAACTCGGAATCTTTTTTCACGTAAACAGGATGGGGTCTGTCTTCTTTTGCATGATTTTTTGGAAAGACTTCTTTTGTTCTGTCGTTAGTTGGTAGTAAATGGTCTTCGGGTGATGGTATGAACATGGGTTCAAATGTTTCAGTCAGTTTTTCACTAGGATATGCATGATTCGAAATAGGTTGTGGTGATTCTTCGTAATCCTCTTCAACATCTGTGTCTTCACGTCTATTTGAATTTCCTCCGTAATCTGCTATTCTGTCTTCACCAGCCATCAATGGTTCTCTGATTATGGGCTTAAACCCACTTTCGACCACAATAGAGTCAGGTTTAAAGCCAGTATTCATAGCGGGTCGAATGGTCGAAAAGTCAGTTGTTTCCCCAATGAAATCCGATGACTTAATTTCATTCTGAGATTGGTGATCGTTGATCAAATTAATTCGATGAGTTGTTGACTGAAAAAACATTGGACGAGGCGTAGGCGGCGTTCTTAAAATCTGAGGTTTAGTCTGTATCATCTGTTGATCCAAGGGAACTGGGTTTTCCATCGGTTTACCAAGTATTATCTGACCAGTTTGATAAGTCTGAGGAGAGCTATGCTGAGCAATAGCATCGATACTGCCAGGTAAAGTAATTTGACTTTTTACGACTTGATTAGCTATAATATCAGTTTGGCCTAAACTTAACGTCTGACTCTGTGTGGGCAATGGAACTTGCATATTACCGGAAACAGGCTTTCCCAAAATTATTGAGGGACCGTTAAACTTAGGAGGTTGCTTGTGTTGAATTTGGTGAAATGTGGGCTTTAGATGCAAAGAAGGCATTGATTTCATCGGTGGTATGTTGCCCATTGGTGGCATGCTGCCCATCGGAGGCATGCTGCCCATTGGTGGCCTATTCATGTTAGGTGGAGGACGATTGTTTGGATATTTTGATGGCTTTTTTTGCATCGTATGAGAACCGTGAGCACTAGGCAGAGGTAACGGATATCCACCGTTCACTTTTTGGAACATTGGAGGAGGTCTTCGCATTTTTATTTCCGGAGGCGCTGGCCGCCTGAAAGGTGGTCTCATATGCCCACTTGGCTTAGGACCATTTGGCCGCAAAACTGACTGAAGAGTCAAAGGTTTTTGGTTTGGAGGCAGGAAGTAAGTTTCAGGCACTTTTCCAGTTTCAACCACATACTCTTCATCTTCTCTTATAGGCTGTTCAGGTACAAACATTTCTTTGACTTCTTCGTGCACTTGGTATTGGCTCAGAGGTTTAACTGTTGACGTGTCTTTTTTGATGTCGTCCTTCATTTTGCTTTCAAGACTCTCGACGGCTTCAATAACTTCCTTGATTTGTACTTTGGATATCGGCAATTCAAACTCCTGTTCCTTTGCATACAACTGGTTTCGGTTATCCTGTTCGAATATTTCACCGGTGAGGCCGCTAATGCTGCTGAAATTGTCATAATTTGTTTTCGTATTGATTATTTTTTCTACTTTTTTGCGTTGGTCTATAATATTGTCCGGGGCGGTTCGGCTATGTACCTGAACGGATTCCTGGCTTACGAGATCCTCTGGGAGGACTATTGTTTCAACAACGCGACTTTCTTCCGCGTCTTCGTCATCACACTCGTCTAAAACGTTGATTTTCCACCCCAGATGTCTGTGGGTGTAGCACTGAAACATAATTATCACCATTATAATATACATCTCAAAGATAATAAACAAAACAATCACCATCAGAGAGTTCAGAATCGAGTTATCTCATGCACAGAGAAGACTTGGAAGGCTGAAACAGAAAACAGATGAAAGATTATTTACATAAGGCGAATGGTTTAATGTGTTTGAGAGAGTTAGATAAGACAAAACCAGGTGATGATAATTTGCCAATTAATGGTTATGCCTGGTGTCCAATCTTAATGTTCAGTCAAATTGTCATAATGTGTTGACTTTGAGTAATCGTGTGAAATATTGATAGAGTTGAATGAAAACATTTTCTGCTACTTGCTAATAAGTTGATCATGCTCATGAATAATGAAATTAACGCTACAAAATTTTAATGTACAGATTCCGACCTACTGCTTCTATAAAAATTAAATAGAAATATCTTTAAGTGTCATGCATCTGATCGCCAAATGTCAAGTCACCTGATAGTAAACAGTGTCGGGGGTGTTCTTGTCAGGGGTCCAGGTGACCACTCCAGGATTGCCTTCCTCGCATACCAGGGTCAGAGACCGTTGGTAAGCGCCGAAGCTAGGGTATTCGTCGGCTTCAGGTCCTTCGTTATCAGGAGTCCAGTTGCAAAGACGACCGACTCCACTCGGAATTAAGTCACCAGACCTGGTGCGACGGACGCCGGCGTAAATTTCTATTCCCTGGACACAAATCGAATTAGTTGATGAACGAAAGTAAATTAGAACCTAACTTAACTACTGCCTATACGTTAAATATAGAGCAAAGCTAGCAAGAAACTTGGCATCCTAAAAAAGGTCAGGCAGTACTTCACACCTGAATAGCTTCATATTTATACCAATTCTGATCTTGTATGGAGTACCGTAGCCACCTTTGGGATGGGTCAGCCAAGTATCAAAATCAAAAATCAAATCCTAGTTCAAATCTAGTTGATTCCAAGTTGCAGAAGATGTTACATCGCATACATTTTGGAGTCCACATTTTGGACACGCGAATTTATTATTTTATCCTTTTTTTATCATCGGACTACAAGGAAAACTGACAAACGCCGTTTTTATGTTTCATTTTCTTTATATCCGCTTCAAAGAGTTTTGTTTCTACATGTCTCTAGCATCCGTTCAGCGAAGGAGTGAAACTCTCCGAACAGTATAAGAGTATTTAAGCCTAGAGTAAACAAATACTTGTTTACTAATAGTAATACTTGCTTAGAATAAACATTCTGGGTAAGAAATAATACAAACACACTCACTCACACAGCACACACACACAATCATATCCAAAAACCAGAACCACCAATTAAAACCTTGTGAAAGAAAATTTTACCTTTTTCTCTTGATCAGTCTTGTGATGGTACCCGCCCACAGGGTCGTTGGTGATGTAGAAGGGGTGGTAGCGCGCCGGCACGTCAGGGTTGTGTCCGCCCTCTACCACGAACGTGTACTTCTTGCCGCGCACCACGTTGATCTCCGGGATAAGCAGCCCGTTGATGTACCACGAGATACCCCAGCCCACGTGACCTGACAATTACCACATCGACTACAATATTCTGTTTTTATAGTTGGTCTTTTTATAGTTAAGTGACCTCCAATCCAATTATATATTGTTATAAATTGACACCAAAAACTGCCTTTCCCCCCCGTAGTACATATCATCAGTTAATATTTGCAATACATGATTATGATTTTGATAAAACTTTTTTAACACTTATAGCCCTTGGAAACAAAGCATAAAACCTATTTATTAAATTTAATATAACATGCATTTCATATATTTAATTTTACATGTTAACTTGCGAATGCGCATGTTGATTTGTCAGTCACTTACCAGTAATTGCAGAATACCCTTGCTTGCCACCAGTGGGTCCCATTTGTGCATAGAAAACGCCATCTGGGGGCTCGTAGCATTGGATGGCGGGGATGTCCCACGGCTGGGATTTGGCCACTGGACGCGGCGTTGGCACTGGATTAGGCTTAATGCGAGAGCTCTAGATATAGAAATAAAAAATAATCAATACTCTTTTGCTTGAACTTAGTCAACTATAAATTGCAACAATAATTGCCCCATGTTATAGTCATGCAATACCTATAGAAGAAAGTAGCTTCGCAACAAATATTTGTAGTACTGTAAGAGCGACCTAAGCTCTGTTGTGAGTCCTGCCATGCTGATGACGGTGAAACCAAATAAAAAAGGCATACTCACGTTGTCTTTAATTGGTTCCCGGTGGTTATGGTTGTGGTGGTTGTGCATAGCTGCTTGTGGTGATTCTGGGACGTGCTCGTCATCACTCTCGGGCATGGGGCAGTTCCACACTGGAGGACGACCAAACTCCAAGAATTTATCGCCCTGTATGGGAAACAATGGAGCATGAATTAGTTTTAATTCAAAAAGGTTTCATTAGCATGAATTTAGTTTCATCAATTACTAGCAGGAGTTCTGGGAATTGAGAAGGTTCATATGGTGATAATAGCATTTTTATTACAATAATTGTTCACTCCGAACTGAGATCTAGCGCCTACATTTTGCGAAATCTTTTGAGGTTCATTGCTTATAACATTGTTTCTTAATAGCAATTCTTGTATTTGTTGTTTAATTAAAAAATATAACGGGTATTATATGATAGTTTCGGCTAACATATATGGCCGTTTTGAGATAGACCCCGAGACAAAATAGTTCTAAAATCAGATGTCCTACCAAATTGTTATTTTCGAACATAGATTATTTTAAAAACGGTTTCGTATTTTGCAAAGTTCTTTAATGATATCTCATACGGGTAAAGAAAAATAAAAATATTTTACTCTACAGCTACGTGTAAGGGTGCCCGCTTATTATTTTAATTTACATAATTATTTTAATTGCGATTTGGTTTCGGGTCATATCTTTATACATATAATGTCTGAGATTTTGAGGCTATTTGCTTGTATGGTTTAGACGCAAAATGCCTCTGACAGACGGACGGACGGACAAAGTGCTGAACCACCCGAGTCAATTTAGAGATCACGCTTCGCTCGGTCAATAACTTTCAATAGAAATTATAGGTCATGGTTAATTTAACCAGAATCGCAGTCAAACAGTCTTCATGTACGACGACAGAATCTTCAGACGTTGTCTTCAACATTACCTTTGTAAAGTGGTGGTGATAAGACACCTCATTTCTCGAATTGAGGGGTCCCAACGCCCAGATGATGGGCTGGCTCTGGTTTGTAAGCACTGGAAGGTCCAGGTGGTCAGCCGCCTTCAGGCTGCGCTGATAAGTGACGATGGAGTAGCCATTGACCAGTGCAGCATTGAGCGTGCGGATGGAATTGGTGCCTTCCTGTGAATGTAAAAGTAATCGTACACATTTTCGTTGGTTTTAGGCATTACTCAAAGACAGGGTCTGTGCGTTACTCACTCACCACGTTAGTATGTTTGAAATAAGGTATCTTTGTAACGGGAATTCGGATTTGAATGTTTGATATAAATGCTTCTAATATTATAAATCCGAAAGTTTGTGGGTAAGTGTGTTGTTTGTTCTTCACGCTTTAACAGCTGAACGGATTTGGATGAAATTTGGAATGTACATAGATTATACCTAGGATTAAACATAGGCTACTTTTACACTTGATAATAGCTGGCGAAGCCGCGGGGCACGGCTAGTATATGATATAAAACTTGAATAGGACATAATATGCTACTTCTTGCCCTGACTAGAGCGGACAAATCCGCGAGGCACAGCATCAGCTAGTGATCGAGTATTCGCGCTCGCCAAGAGCAGTATTTAAATCCTGAAACCATTTTTTTAACCAAAACTCGCAACCTGTACCAATTATTTTTTTATTCCATCATCAAAGTTATTTTAAGGTTTAACGAGTTAAACATTTTGTAGGTAACTAAGTTATCTTTATCCAAATACGGCGTATGTGTTCATTTTATTAATGAAAAGAGAGGCAAGGATTTTTTTATAAAAAAGCAAAAAGAGTTTGAGTCTGTGTGTCTAGATAAAGTAACAAAAAAAGTCAAATACCATCGTCACTTAATCAAAGAAAAAAAAATGTAACACATATATTAATAAAGAAAAGCATTTTTTGTTTGTTTTAAACTATAACAAGCTATTTCATTACTAGTGATTAGAATTTTGTTTTTAATCTTTTACATTGTTCACTATATGAACCGTATTTCTAGAAACCCATTCACTATTCATAACCATCTGCCATATATATCAAGTGACTTATTTACCATTCATAGCCGTATTTATAGCAATAAGTTTCACTCGTACTGAAAAATATATTGCTGTCGCAAATATCTCGAAATCTTACACTCTCAAAATTGTAGCAATATCGAAGATTAAGCCGTTCAAGGACGATTATAAAGAGTTTTTGGACTCGTAATCTCGAATTGGGAGGCCCAGTGTACGCATGACCCTCGCTAAGTGGATTGTCGTCTGCCGACCTAATGAGTGTTATGGGATCCTTGGATACAAACAGTAGCCTTCTCCATTATTCGCTTTCCTTATTTCTGAGAGTCTTGACCTTCATTCCAAGGATACGGTTTCTAACGCCTGAGTGACATCTTGATCAGCTTTGTGCGTAGTTATATAACTATATATGTGAGTGTTTAGACTATAAATTCGTGTATTTTTTCTTTGTATTTCACTAGTGAGCAACGGTTTCCTTTTTTAGAATAGGATTATATATTCGTCATATATAACAAAGATTGTTACACTGGGCAAGTCATATTGTTACAATTAATATCAACTACAACTAAAAAAAAAAAAAAAAAACTACAACTTATGTATACTTACAACTTAAATAATAATAAAATAAACTAAATTATATTAATACTAATTAGTTGATACTAAACTAAAATGTTATAATATAGTTTGTAAGTAAATAAATGTCAAAAAATTTGTAAATTTTATATGCCAGATAGAAATCCTTTTATTTTTAACCGACTTCAATAAGGAGGAGGTTCTATGTATGTATTTTCTTTTTATGTATGTTCACCGATTTCTCCTCCATTTGTGGACAGATTTACAAAATTCTTTTTTTGTTCGGTAGATTATACTTTAGAGGTGGTCCCATATAAATTTTATCAAAATCGATCAAACCAAAACCAAAATATAAGCGGTAAACTCAGTTTTTTTTATTAACCTTTGCTTACGTTTTATTTATTATTTGACTTCTAATCTCGCCTAATGAAAATGTATGATGGGACAAAAGATGTAGCATGTTTACCTAGAAGATACCTATTCACCCTAGACTTGAAGACTCCCAGATTATTTTGTTCGAAGACGCGAGCAGTGAGTGCCACTCCGCTGTACGGCTTTCTATAATGCTAACCTCTTTTACACCTTCTTTTTTCTTGTAAAGGCAAAATACTATAGATTTCTTTAAATAAAACTGGGACGTGTACATTATACCATTGCTGCTCTTTCTTAAAATCGGTCAACTAGACTCCGCATTTAATATATCTACATCTAATATAGCTACCAATTCAACTTTCTTAGTTTGGTTTTAAAGCTTCATATTCTTTACTATTGAAATATTCGTGTTTTTTGTTCTGGGTATGATTGTGTATCTACATGTGTGTGTCTGTGTTGTTAATGTTTCTGGATTCCGGAACAGAAATCTTCGAACTTAGTGGTCGCACTAAAAACTAAAGCCTTGGTTTAGAATCTAAAAGTTTTCAGTGTCAACCTCTTCATTGTAAATAATGCTTTATGATAGTGTTGTAAGGATAAATTAAACTTGTAAACTTCTGTAATCGTAGCACTCGATTGTGATATATGTTCAGCTGTGCGCATTTTTCTTTTAATGGGGAATATTCAACATTTGACCACTATCTCACCTGATGGAAAGTGATGATGCGACAGATGTGACAGTCTAGAAGATAACTATTCGCTCAAGATTTGAAGACTCCCAGATTAAACCGTTCGGGGAACAAAGATTACAGTTGTCTGCAATTTGCCAGACAACTGTAATCTCTGTTTATAACATCCTCTAATAACGTACCTAGACTACAACCAGTAATAATTAATTACGCACTAAGACGTAAGACCCAATTACGTGAATGTTAATTGAGATGCGTTGATTAATACATTCGATATTGAGTGCGACTGACTGCATTCGGTTCTTGGTTCACTGAGCTTCAAAGCAATAAATTATTATTATTATTATTATTCATTTATTGATCAGACAATTCACAGTCCATTGTGTTAGTAGAATCATTATAATTATGTTATCTTAATATTTAATTTAATTTAATAGTTGCATAATAAATCCATTCAAATAATCACTATAAATATACATTAATAAAAATAAATCATAAACAATTTTATCATAATTAATGTCAAAAGTATAATTATAAAAAAGTCAAATGTTACATAATTTCTGCATAATTACCGAATCGAGTTTGTCAGCAATAGTTTTAAGGATACTGTTATTACTACCCCGAATTCTGCCCAGTAAGGAGGCCGTTCTCTTCCGCATGATGGCGTGGAAACCGTCAACCCGCGCGTCCGTAAACATGGTTGATGCACTACAGAAACGAGGTAGTCCTAACAGCATCCTAAAAACATTGTTATACTGTACTCGTAGGACGTTGAGCGATCTTTGTGTGTAGCTGACCCACAGGCTGCACCAACTGTCCACTGCACCAACTGGGTCGTCACTGTCACTGGGTTTGCTTCTACATTTGTCATCCGTACTGCGAAGGAGTGGAATTCATTGCCCGCGTCTTTGTTTCCTGAACGATATAATCTGGGACTCTTCAAGTCAAAAGTGAATAGGTATCTTCTAGGCAAGCATGCTACATCTTCGGCCGCATCATCACTTTTCATCAAGTGAGATGGTGGTATTTGACCACAAAATTTGTATATCATATTTATTAGCTACGAGTACCTATATACTTAAGTATCATCTCACTGCACTGCTTCGGTGGGTAAAGGAATTCAATTAGGTCGTAGAGCGGTCTAGAACGGAGACAATGTTATAGCGTGTAGTGCGAGGCGGGGCGAGACGATGCAATAATGTAATTAGGTAGCTGGTATGGCTTTTCGTCAAAGGCCTTACTCGCTTCATTATGAAAACACCTTCGTATACTTGCATTTCATAAGATCCCTATCTTACCCGTTGATGAGAGATGGTGTGATCGAAGGTAGTACACACGCTAAGTTTAGGTAACTAGTTCTCAAGGATAGCTACAGGAACATCACTTTTTTTACTTCAGAGTGGTAAATTACGCCCGTATCTCAGTCAGCACAAATTTCCCTCGGGTAGAAAACTTGTGTTTCCACTGGGAATCGAATCCGATACCCGTGGTTTAAAACGCGAACTCGCACTAAACTTAGCCGACGAGCAGTTCATTTTTTAACTAAAGACTAAATACTTGTATTTTTTACCTTATTTTCGGTTACACTAATACTCCCGAGTCTAAAAAGTTCGCCAAGACATTGAATAGCGTCTTACTCTTCAATATTATGGGGATCTAACTTTAGCAAATCTAAGACGATTTTTTTAAATCTAAGGGGTAGAATAAGGTTTTAGTTTTTATCTACAGATACCTTACTCTAGCTCAAAACTAAGAACTTGACTGAAATCAATGCTTCCAGTTCAGTTTGACCTGTCGCCACCTAAAGTACCATCTAATGGATTCTATCGGAGACGATTCTATCTTGCAAACGGATGGAGTAGCCGCTAATCAATATGCTCTGAAGTGCTCTCAGTTAGCAGGCTTCTTATTTAAATCAGTTTGTATAAGAGAAAATGAAAAGGCTTTGTAATTTAAAGTAGAAAAGTCTGGGAAGTGGAAAAGTACTGGGTTAGTACATTATTATAGTAACTTACATGTACACTTTTTAAACTATGACAAGGGTAAACTTTATCACCATGCCAATCACATCCTTACATTGAACGTGGATTGTGGTGTTATATATAAACTGCCCGTTGGCTTAGTTGTGTGCGCGTTCGCCTTTTAAGTTGCGGGAGTTCGTGTCCTGGTGGAAACACAAGGTTTCTCCCTCAAGTAAATTTGTGTTTCTGAATCTGAGTGTGATTGTATGTGTGATGTAATTGTGTCCGGCTCCCACGATACAAGTCATCTAATTTAGTGTGGGGCTGTGAGTGTGAGAACATTTATGTACTCAAAACTCTAATGAGTCTTGATTATACTTAATTCTTTATGGATTACATAATGCACGAATTGGGTTGTTAAAATTACATAATAATTGAGATCATTATGGATCCTGTCGGGCACATGCAACATGAGGTAGACGTTATAGAGGGGCTTTATGTTTATGTTTATTGCTGTTTTTTTATAAGTTTTTTAGTCTCCTTAACCTGGGTTAAGTAGACTCAAAAATACGCCTGGTCATCGCTACATAATAACCCACTTTAGAAGGTGGGAGGTATAATGTAGGGAAAGCATTAGAATGCTCTTACTATAACCTCATATCAAGACACATTTTGCAAATGTTTTCTTCATAATTCCATCATCAGAGCACGAAATTTGTTTTTACCTTACGCTTCTTAGAGTGCTTGAAGCGGTAACGTAGGTACATACCACAAGTCTCTCGTCAGGACACGACCCACTGACTCCCGCGCACTGACTCTTGGCGTCCAGATAGTAGTCGTGAGCGTAACCCTTGAGGGTCGCCTTCTCCACCCAAGCGACGGCCACGTCTCCGCCAACCATCTGCGAGTGATGAGGGTCACCGGAGATACCGAAAGACATATACTCCCCGTCCTCTGGAATGAGTCAAAGAAAGTTTGAGCTTCGGTGAAATGTTTGCGACCTCAGAAGTCTAATACGGGAGTAGAGGTAGATAGAAGTACAAAGGAGCTTTTTTTTTCCAATCCGAGCTTTCTATACGAAAGCGCAGTCCCGGCGGGCAGTATCTACGATACAAGGATGTACTTAAAAAGACACTTAATAGCGTGCAACTAACGTGCAGTATATGTATTTTATTTTGGTGATTCTAAGTGTATAACATGACTTATTTAAAGTTAATTACCATAATATTTCTAATCTACTTAATGTTTCTAATATAATGTTTTACACTAAATAATGTTTCCAATTTCGATATGTTATAAATCTATCGGATTATCGTTGGTGCATAGTGCGGTGAACAATGTGAATTTTGGGATATAATTACGAAACCAAGTTAGTGTGTAAGTACTATTCACATTAAGATTCACAATAGTACCTAACATTAGTTTAAATAGTAATCATTTAAAAAATCTTTTACATGGAAAACCTGTACCTGTACCTGTCTAACTACCTACCTGTGTAGTTGAACTAAAACTACATTCAGAAAAATTTGATTACCGATTAAATTGTTTGTACAATCTACAATAAACTATACAGTAAAGTTCTTATCTATCTGTAAAGGCGACGGAGACTACGAGAGCAGCCGCCTCAGTGTAAACGTCTATTTTACAAGACCCGTCCTAAGCCCCACTACACATGTAACGGAGCAGGCCGAGTGCACTGTACAACATGTGACCGAACGTTTAAAACAAGTTAAAATTTGCCAGTCACATCAGAGCACATGCCCGAAAATGACACCAGGGTCGCCATCGTCAGCCACGACATGGAGGTAATCATCATTATCATTATAACGCTACGTTTAATGAAGTAATATTAGTTATTTTAATGTAGCGTCATATTATGTTGTAGCGTCAAATTAACATTTTTTCCTCATGAAAGTAAATTTACAAATTTTTGTTTAATCATCTTTTATTGAGGGGCATTACCACATTCCGGTATGCCAGCCCCATTGTACCTTAATCTAGGTTCATTCAATATTGAACATGTGATTGCACATACATTTTCCTGCATTACACTCAGGTGATACTAAAATGTTTATAAACATGCCAACATTAAATGTGCATATGCCAAAATTAATTATTAAATTATCACGCTCTTTTGCATTACTAACACATTCCATAAGTAAATGATGAATGTCCTCTACCGTGCCACAAAACTCACAATTTTGATCAATGGATTTTTTCATTAAATAAATTAATTTCTTGCATGGATAATGGCCTGACCTTAATCTAAGTAATGAATAAACATAATTTCTAGTCAAATTATGTATAACAAACCAAGGTATACGAGAAGGCTAAGACTGTATTGTCTTGAACCAAATCTTTTTCTTTCTACTTCTTTCATCAAAGTATTCTTTAAATTTATCATTACATACCAATTTTTTTACAAATCGGTAGATATTCGGTATATTGTGGTTTGATTACATAGTTAGCCTCTTTGTTACCTTTAATTGAATTTGACTTTAAATTCTGATCCCAGAAGCACATCAATCTATGTGCTGCAAAGAACTTTTGCTGTCAGTAAAAATAACAATCTGGTTGCTATATATTATAAGTATTGCCTATGAAATTCCGATGAGTTCCAAAGTCATGATCGAGATGTTAGCAGTCGTTTTATACATGGATATAGAATTGGCTCAGAATCATAAAAGGCCATTCCTCTACTGTCTGTAAATATTTTGTGCCAGTGTTTATACTTTTGGATCTCTTGTATCATTTACAGATTTGCAAACTTCATCCCTAGTACATAAGTTATCTTAACATAGAATTTTCTATATTATTATGCAGTCGCCAGAAAACGCTCGTGCTGTTTGCCTCAATGCATCCTTGTCATTAACATAATCTAGTTTAATCTTATATCAATGTTAACTATAAAACTACGCCAATTCGTTTTTAATAAATTCATTAAATAGGGCATTTTCCGTGCTCGTCTGGCTGCAGTCGAAGATCAGAATATCAATAAATAATGTTACAGAGCAGTTGCTATCCTTCAATCCCAGTCATTCTTAGCCTAACGAGTTTATTCTTCTCAGCCACATCATCAATCACCATCATCAGTTGATATACAGGTATAAAACTAAAAAAAAAACGGGCTGCACTCCGGTAGTGCCGGCAGAAGCGAAAACTTTAACATTAACGTGGTAAACAGCAGGAGCTGGCATATATTTTCGCCGCGCGGTAGAAAGAGGATATTACTTCCTCTCCTCCCTCCGTCTTACGAATTTTAGATCGGGTCACGTGTCCTGACGCGAGTTTAACATTTTTTAACCATCCCAAAAAAGTGCGCAACGCCGCTAAAGAAGTTTTCACTTCAAAAACAAAAAGCTGATTTAATCAAAGTGTTCTTAGTTATGTTTGATGAAACTCGGTGCAGCCGTTTTAGAGATAGGTGGTCGACGGTGTTATCAAAGTGTTGGTTTTGCCAATTCGTAATAGTAATGGTTACTCACCAAGTTTAGCGACGAGTTGCAGTACGATGCTGTCTCCAGCCACCGCCCATCGTACTTCGAACGCCAACTCGTCGTGTAACACCTCGCAGTTCAACTTCGACTGTGGACAACGGAATGTAACATTCAGTATTGAAGTTCAGGAGGTTCTTGATTTCTGACCCCCTATTACCTATCTCTGTTGCAAACGGTTTCAATACTTAATTGACAAAACTCCTGAGAAATAAGGTTCATTTTCGCTTAATTCATATAGAAACCGCGTGCAACAAAAATACTTAATAGGGGCAGGTCATCAACCAACAACTTCAACTTTTGGCTTGAGACTTATTTATTAAGGCACAAAACAGATTACAATAAGTGACTCAAGATAGGAATTCTATTACACGTCTTGAAGCAAACTGTAGCAAGTTCTAGCATGTGAATCTGTAATCGAATAATAATCATAATGAAAGTTACGTAATCATGTTAATTAACCACGCACTTTACTTTGCTTTAAGGCTTTACATAGTTCGTGTTTTATTTTTCTCGCATAGATTCGAAGTTCTACAGGCTTTGTACCTACAAAAAATAGAAATACGATAGTTAAGTTAGAAATGATTATAACCGTAATGTGCACCGGGGATGTAGGTGGCATCGTCTAATTTAAAACTGAACTTCCAATGATACTCACGTGTAAGGTAGACGTTTAGTTTTAGATTAGACTATCTCAACATAGAATGCAGTTTGATACGATAGTTTGATGTCATATTGATTCACGTACCAATACATGGATTGTGGTTCCACGTATATAAGTGTCCACGGAACATATAGGCGACAAAACGAAATATAAACAAGAATCCCGCCTCGATCAAAACTTCGTAAGGTGAAAATAATGCGGCCGTCGCGTCGTCGTCAGTCGTACGCTTGAACGAATGGTTGCAAGCAAAAGTAAGCTGTGTATTAATGAAATCAAATATAAATAAATATTTTTTATTATATCATTACTATTATATAGGTTTTTCGGTTCACTTATTTCGTGTTGTTTGTGGTAGACCCGAGGTACATTTGTTGGTAGGTCGATATTTTAATGATGCTAATATTTTCGCCTACGACTACTGTATTATAATTAAGTAAAGGTACCAGTAGGTACCAGTAGTACCCAAAAGCTTGGCAGCATTGCCACATTGAATGGCAATGCTCAATCTCTGTCCAAAATATTTGCCAGCATTTTGGTCACGAGTTCCTTCGACCAAACGCTTTGATAATTCATTGAAGATTGTATGTGCTCCCGGTCCCCACGGTCCCAACGTCTAAACCCCAAAAGGTACAAATATATAACCACTACCAAGATTACTATATTTTTACTAGTAGCGGTCTATTAGATTAAGTTTTGTACATATTTATATCTAGTTATAGTTTTTTTTTTTTGGTTATTTTTATTTAACTTTTAGTTTAATGTAATATATAATGTATTAAAGTTTTAAGTAGTTAAGGTTAAGCTAACTTTTAGAATGATATAATTTTAAAATAGATGCACAATTCAACGAATATATATTCTCGTATATATAAAAATAATACTTACGTATATAACTTTGAATTAAGCCGATGATCTTTATACCAAAATATTCTATGCCAAAGATCTAAAAAAAATTAAAGTACGTTCGTCAACTTGCTCCTTTAGGTACTCTACTCTGTATTTATTAGTCCTTATCGTGATTCACCGTTGCATGAGATTGACAGCTACGTATCAACAATTCATCGTCTGCTCCTGGTTAAATGTCCGTACTGAATCTAAACCGAAATTAGGTGACCTTAAGAAATAACCTAAATCCTCATGTCATTTTAATTCAACGTTTATTAAAACAAAATCCAAACTGATCACATCAACTAAACTTATGTTGGATCAACGACGTGACACAGTTAAATAAGTACCTACATACACACAGAAGACCGTCTCGTCGCGTCGCCACGTTGTCATTACACGAGGTTACCCTATCGCTATGAGATCGTTAAAACTTCTTCTGCAAGGAACTGATACAATATATCTATACACAGTAACTTTACTATCAATTCAAAATAGCACAGATAAAAACTTAGTGAAATCAGTCTCATCGTCTCACTTATGTTGTTATCGCTAGATATTTTTAAGCCTCTTTAATCAGTTATATAAAGGGAAATATAAATTACAACCCAAGAAATATGGGCCAGTTGTCTAAAGCATAACTATTGGCTGCTGAAAGAGATGAAGACCTCGCATATTTTTCGAAGTGGCTACAATATGTTTTTTTTTTACTTTGTTACTTTTTATCTCCGCCATTTTGAAAATTTTATAACAATTTTAACGACAATAAAAAATCTGTATAGTTATTGAACCTGCTCACAAAATTTCACGAGAATCGGTTGAGAAATGCGACCTGTAGAGGAGAACAACCGGAAATCCAGACATACGAAACAATATTTACCAAGCTGACGCTTCGCTCGCACTTCGCGCTCGCTCGGTCAATAGTAATTCATATTGAGAACCATGCAATGTGAGATACTGCTTACTCCTTATAATACAACATTGTACTGACTTACAAAACTTGAAGGCTAGATGCAAGAACACGCAGACTTGAACTAGTTCAAACTATCGTCATTTGCAATTTCATCGGTATCGGCGAACGTGATGCCTTTCTTTATGAGATGTATAATTTGTATTTAATTTTAGTACAATATTGTACTATATATACGCTCCTATTGTAATATAAGCATATGGAAACAATTTAAGGTTCTAACAGGTGTGTATTTTTTAGCAGTTGTATTAGCACAGTGTATTTAAATTTAAATTCCCATACTTTGAATTGTTATTCATATAAATAGTAAACAAATAGAAAAACATATTGTAATTTTTTTATTGACTGAGCAAACGCCAATCCCGAGCGAAGTGACTTCGTTTCAGCTTGCAACTGATTACGTATGTCCAGCGGATGTCCGGCTGTTTTCCTTTACAGTTCGTATTTTTCTACCGATTTTCGTTAAAATTGTGAGCAGCTTTCATTATTATATTAAATTTGTTTTTGTTCATTTTTTGGACATTTTGGCAATTTGAATGAAAACTAAAAAAAAACGTATTTCAGCCATTTAGAAAAACTATGCTAAGTATATTACAAGCGGTACTATTTTACAATTATGTAGTATAATTTGTCAGTTGCAAATGTATGACATTTTTGCCGTCACTTGCTTGTTATGGGCTTGTCTATAAGTTATCACGATAGATATGCGATGCTGTACATATTAGCACAGTGCCACTTTACACTCCTAATCATATTATTATTCTGTGACCCCCTTGTGGCCCTTTGAAATTAATTCGTTTGATAAAGCACTGACCCAAATTCTAGTACTATTCTCTTTAGACCTCGCAATTTTAATCTATTTAATTGGGTTTTTAGTTCCTACAGTGATCGATCTGATGAAGGATAAATCAAAGGAAGGATTAAAAGTTTTCATTCCTGATAATCTGATCGACAAAAAAGTCAATGATGTCAAACGGACCCGGGATCGGGTCAGCTCGCCACCCCTACAAGGCCGGGTGTGTTATCCGGTATAATTTTCCGGTAGATTTGGTCATTGTCGGATGACCGGTGGGTAATCGGCTGGACCTTCGGTAGGGCACGGATTAGTGGCCAAGGTAGGTTTGACAATGTTTAGGTTACTTCACCACGAACATTAACAATCTGTAAGTTTTTTCTCTGATTTAACCATGAATTATCAATAGCTGTCTTTTGGAATAATAATGATTTATTATTATTATCATTGGAATAACCCAGACTGATTCCATGTTTTAAGTTAAATAACAACCTTATACCAATTTGTGGCCAAGATAAATGTATACCTACTAAAAACTTTTCGTTGACTTAATTGGGTGCGCGTACGCCTTCTAAGCAGGGATATCGGGCTCAATTCCCGGCGGAACACAAGTTTTCTCTCCAGGTAAAATGTGTGTTTCTGGTTCTGATCGTGATTGTGCGTGTGATTTGAATGTATTCAGCACCCCCGACACAAGTGACCGTACTAAGTGTAGGCTGTGAGTATGAAAGCGTTTACGTTTACGTTTATATTCATCCATACGGAACGCATCCTACCTGACACATGTCGTTTTATTATCATCACTGTTACCATAATCGCGGGCTAAATCATAATGTATAAATAGTGAAAGCATAGAATACCTGACAGCAGTTAGGAAAGTAAAAAGTAGATGAAAGACTAGCATAATAATATAACTGGACCCTCCTCCTCAAATTGGTCCCTCTACCATTTCTTGCATATCAGAACTACATCTTTAATCACAAATTCAAAAATGTATTCTAGAAAGATGTTGACTAGTTTTCAAAATTACTGTAGGTATACTACAAATATACGTTTTACAAATTCCTTATACACATTAAAATATTAGCAACTGCCTCATCTAATGTTATTCGAGGGAACATCATAAGGAAACTTCAACATAAGTTGGTATAATCTTTATTTCCCATGTGATTATATTTATAATCTTAAAATAATTAAAATAAAAGTAATAACAGTTATTCTAAAATATACGTATCTACGTTTTTGAACTGGTAAATGAAATAAAATATTAACGTGGTTTTCTAAGTTTTCACCCTAATCATTATCACAGTCTGTTGTACTGAGTATTATCACAACAACTTTATTAAATTGAGTATTTTAATATAGAGAGTATTAGCATCTTGCAAAACCTTGTTCGCAACCCTTTCGCTTAATTAACAAAGTGTAGCCACTTAATATTAGTTTACAACGCTTACACGTACAAAACTTATATTAAACTAAAACTTAGTCAAGAAATTACTTTTACGTGTTCTTTCGCTCGGAAAACAATGTAAACTTCTGTGATTAAAAAAATATTATTATTAAATATTTATAATAAAACGAAAAGCTAAAAAAACCGAATACAGTCGAATTGAGAACCTCCTTTTTTGAAGTCGGTTAAAAATTACACGTTATTGGCAAGATTAGGTGGAACTTATAACATAACATCCAATAACTTGGCTAAGGTAGAACGTTGATTTTGATTAGATATAAAGCATTACCCATGCATTACAGAAGTGATAATTTTTCCTTCCTAAATTTATCACTTAAGTAGAACGTTTGTATTATTAAGTATACAATACTACGGATCAATAAAAACAAACAAATAAAATATCTTTAAGTCTAAATTGTATATACTTTGAATATAGCCAAGAAGATAGACAAATAATAGTTAATATTTGTACGAAGTTGTTCGTATTTGAACCTTAACGGAAGGTTTAATAACTGTTTCCATATACTAATGAATAAATATATAACTGTATTTATTCAAATAAAACTCATGTTTATCTTATATATCGCTCACTAAAACATAGAAGAAGTTTACTGGCCAAACACTAGTGTCCTGTTCCAGGAGACGTAAAAGCAATTCCTCTGATAGTCACGATGCGACGTAAACTAGACTAATGGTAACTACAGTACTGGCCTGCGATGCGCTCACAACGGGAATATAAATGCGACAAATACAACCTATACAAGAGAAAACTACCGGTTCAAAAGAAACTATTTCGTAATCTTGGCAAGCGTGACTTGGTTTCCATTTTACGATAAAATTTTCAACTGTAGACATTTTCTGATTTAATTATTTGTATATACTTATATTGAACTTAGAAACTTACTTATGAACACAATTAAATAACTAATGGCATTACTCTTGATGAGAGACCAAAACCAAAAGGTTTATATGGACGCCTTTTGCGTTATTATATAAACAACTAGGTATCTTTCGTGTCCTGGAGCTAGCTCGTAAATGAACCCAATAAATGTACAGGAAGAATAACACAATTAGGTTATTGTATTTGCCATAACTTTGTAAAAGTTTGCTAATAAAAAACATTATTTGTAACAGCAAAACTAATTTGAGATACGCACATAATCTGTTAGACTTTATGTACTGTTTTATTTGTATTATACTCACTAATGTACATTGTCATAATATCATCACACACATGTTAATATTAGCATATATGAGCATTATATTATTCAGTTCGTAAAGTTGAAAGCATGTGTCAAAACCCATGTCACTCAAGTATCACAATAGACTGAATGCATAGACGGGTTAAAATAATAGCTACGAACTCAAGTGATATCGCGTTTTCCTGTATGCATACCTATTATAGCTCGTTGCCTCGCAATCTTACCGATCGCTGAGCTTTAATGAATACAGTACCTACAGAAAAAGATATAGCGATGTCATAATGACAGAGTGAATTGGTTCGGTTCGAAGATTTAACATGATCATCATAATTTTAGCATCTTAATGTCAGGGACAGACCTCTCTCTTTTATTTATGACAAGAAGTACACTTGTAGCCCATTCAAAAAGCGAAGTGTTGTATGGCGAAATTGTATCTAACCATAACCGGCCGAAATTTTACTAAATATACAGTTTCTCATGTCTATAATATGTAAGTAAAGGTATCCAACTAAATTTTAACCGGGAACATGGATAAAAAAATATATTATTATGTAATGTTTGAAAACAAAAAACAGTGAGTATATATAAACGTTATAACAGTTCGGTCTTTGTTTTGTTTATAATACCTGTTTTCTTTCCAAATTCTAATAAACAATAAGAATCCAATACAACTTTTCATATTATTATACCTATGAACATTATATTTTACTACTATATTTGATAATTGCGCGAGAGCGTGGTGAATTTTCACTATCTTTCAAACTTCGATAAGATGATATTTTTGCTTCGACGCAAAATCGTACGGTTGGTTTTTTGCTATAGATTTGATTTTCCTTCTACCTTTTTCAAGAAAATTTTGGTAGATTTCGAAATAATTGAGGTAATTTCAGAAAATTGGTCAGTTATTTTGTTTTAAAATATGTACTAGGCATGTCAAAATATTACCAATATACTGTTAGAAAATATTGTCTCTACAATCTACGTACTCACGTAGATTGTAGACACAATATTAAAGTATCAAGCATGCCTAAGAAAAAAAAAACGAAAATGTACAAAAATCACTACAATGTTTTTCAATACTTTTGCAATATCTGCTTGCAAAGTTTCCTCTTTTATACAATTCGCTCGCTTTACGTGAGTTATGCCCCAATCGCAGGTGATTGCAGAGCTATAACTTTTATATTACGTATGTATGTAAAACATTTTATGAAACATCTTTCGTTTGCATACAGACAGCCATGGGGGATATATTTCTCTTCCCCTAGAGGTTTACACCTTTTTGAAGCATGTTTCATGAGATTTGAAATTATGCTGCTAAAGTTTATGATCGCCTATTTCAAACATTGCAATAATATGTTCAGAAACACTACAAGGAAAGTATTTTTATGAGACCGCCTTAAATATAAATCGGTTGTTAACTGTAGTACCAGATGAAAACAGATTATTCTTCTGAATAGTACATATCACTTAATAAACTTTATCTAGACCAACATTTTATGCGTTTCCGCTTTTCAAACAAACATAAAGTTAATGTAGATTGATAAAGTGTACAATCTGGGCTTCTCAAGAAGAATAGAGCAATATCTGCAAGTATTTGTATATCTACGAGTGCTGCCAAGGCTAGTGAGAGGTCTGCTTGCTTTAAGCACTTGCACAGTACATTTAATAAATGCTGTTTACTAATAAACCGGTGGATTAACCAATCCAATCGGCAAATTATTCAATCTGTAGTTATATATGGTTTACTCCGGAGATCAAAGGTTGTGATTTCCATTACTCATGTAATCACATTATTATTAGTATACTCATGAATTTTCTTAACTACATATGGATGGATTATCTATAGGCATATAAGATATACTAATTAATAAGATGAAGCTTTTGATCAATACCAATTCGCCTTACGGTAAAATAGACTGTGTTAAAATATATAAAAGAGTCCTGAGCTCTAATCGCGAACGTTTATAAGTTAAGAATTGTATTTTGTTTTATCGAGTTTAATTTAATTGACAATATATTTTCACTCCAATAGTTAACTGATTTGACTTACTTTTAAATCAGAAATTAAATTTTATAGTCATATAGACATCGATTTATCGTAAGATCAATCAATGCAACTGCATAATGTATGTTCCGACATAATTACGATAGCAATGAATACCAGCTCTTAACATCATTTTAATAGCGATGTTATAGTGGCAGCTGCTTCTGCTTTTAAATACATAGGCACTACATAAGTATATAATAATACGATCTATGAATAGCTAGACTTTTGAAATGAACCCAAGTCAAAAAGTGACTGGGATGTATTCATCGGGTTGAAAGGTCACGAGTGTCTGAATGCTCACCCACTTTCACAGCGCTAAGTCTTTAGTCTAGCTAGATTAATGATGATTGATGTATCTTTAGATTAGATTCTTTAAAGCTCATTTAAAATGAATAAATGGGCAAGTTAGTTAAGTTATTTTATAGATGTATGAGAACAGCCAAGCCTCGGAAACGTCCGAGAGGGAGGGGTTACACATGATGAATGTCAAAAGGAAAGGATGTCGCAAGTATCTCGAATGAGCCGCATCGCGCTACTTAATGTTCCCACGGTGACCCTGGTTATAACTAGGCCAAGGTCATCTCACAACTGCCCGTGGACTTAAAACCTCCCAGTTTGGGGGTAGTAGGGAACCAGGCGGTACTGAGGCTGAAGATATTGCTGCTGTTGTCTGTATCGCTCATTTAAAAGTTGCTCCTCATAAGCTTTTTTCTGGTATATCAGTTGCTGGTTTTGGTACGGCGGCTGGTAGTAGGGCTGGTTCTGGTAAGGATCTTGATATATTAGCTCTTGACTTCTCTGCTGTTGATAATTTTCAGTTTGATAATCTTGGTGCCTCGGGAAGTTTGGTTGATAGATTTGCGGTTTGGTCTCGTACGGCTGAGTTTGGTAAGGGTCTTCGGTACGCAGCTGATAATTATTTTGCGTGGGCTTATTTTGGATGGTCTGTTGTTGATAGAATAGGTTTTTCTGTTGCTGGTAATCGTTTTGCTGATTATCTTGAGATGTTACGAAGTGTGGTTCTTGTTGTTTCAGTAGGTATGATTGGTGATCTTTCTGATTATTGTATGAAACTTTTTGGTCTGGAGAGTCTTTGGCAAGCAGTTGCTCTGCGGGCGGCGTGTAGGAATTGGCTCGACGATGGAGGGAGGTGTGATCAGCCGGGGGGTCCACCAGAGCAGCCAGGGGGCCGGCGCCAGGTTTGAGGTAGGGACGGTAGGTGGTTGCGTCAAGTTTCACCAGGGGTCGCCTGTGACGGCCTCTGGTGCCGTGCTGGCTGGAGCTCTGTTGGTTTTCCTTCACCAGCTCTTTGTTGCGGCTCTGCAACAGGAAACCTGTGCTCAGATTGGATGGGAAGGGGAGGGGTGTAGAGCATTTACGAGGATGGCTTAAGAGGCTTTTCTAAGCTTGGAGGCTAATTTGTGAAATCGAGCTAAGCTGTATCATAACCAAGGAAAGCCTTAAAATCTTGTTGCTAATTTTTTTACGTACAATGCATTATGCACCACGCACTTAATTAGCTGTATCAAATTAACCTAACTTCTAATTCCAAAGTCTACCCAATTTTAACAAACAATAATTATGTCGTCGTGACAAAATTATGTTTTATTAAATCTGAAAATGATTGTTGTTTTCCCTGTAAACAAAATTACAACTATAATTAAATTAAATAATCTATTAATATAATCAAACCGTGTGATATTTATAGGTAAAAATAATTCCTGTATTAGTAATTTAAGAGAGATTAAAAAAAAATTACAGAATGCGCCGCTGAATTTCTTGCCAGGTTCTTCTCGAGATGGTATAAATTTTGCGAATCTGGCAGTAGAGTCATTAATTTTCATCAGTGCCTCTTTGGGACATGTGAATAAACGACTTTGCATTAAAAAAAAGATTTCTACCGCATCGTCTCCCTATTAAGTGAGGTCATCGTAAGCCTGATATGATGTAATAAACCCAAGATCAACCTCAACGGTAGCTGTAGCGGTGTTATCGCTCGATCTAAACTTTATCCCCAGACGACGATGCTCCATTAACTCGTTGCAAATATAATTTCTGAGATTGCTAACTATGTCAAGATCCAGCGGTCATCGACCTGCCTTTCGAAGCAGAAGGTTGCATCTTGCACCTCTCATACAATGGTATGTACTTTGCAGACAACTCATGCAAATGGTGGGTCACGACTTGTGATGATGATGAATTGTATGACGGTGGTTAGTGGGTTTGATTAGTGATATAAAAGCCAATACAGACTTGACCTAATTGAGTAATTTACTCTACATTTTATTTTTTTTGTTTAATTTTATGTATTGTTTTGTCTCTTATCAGAACAGGACGTTTTATTATGGGAATAAAAATATGCTTCTGTTAAGACTCAATTCCAAATAACCTGATATGTGATGCATTATATAAATTGTTCCGTTAGCGAAATCAGCTTCTACTCGCTAGTACTTGCAATAAATAAAATAGCAATAGTGGTGTAACACCTAGTTGCTTATCTTACTTGCATGTGATGCCCTGCTGACTATTGGTCGAAGATTCGGCAATTAACAAAAGCATAAAAACGGTAACAAAAACTCATGACGAATTTTTTTACAACTAGGTTTTACTAATTATGCCAAAGATTTTGTCGACCTTATTGGTTGGGAGAAGGTAAGCTAATTGAACTATCTCAATATTATAAGTATGTCATATTATATTTACAACAAAAACATAAACAATTTATAAATTTGTGGCATATCTTAGTTACATTTCTATTATTGTATTCCTAATATTGTATTATAAATAGTTGTATCAATAACGGGATATTTACCATGTATTTCTTTTGTTTTGAGATTCCGATATTTAATATTGTATTAACTTATAGCATACCTAAAACCTAACTTACCTTTTATCTATTTAATATTATATTAACTTTGCAATATAACTTATGGATAATTATTATTGTATATTTCATATTTATGTTAGCGCCAAGCTAAAATGTCGGCAGGCGGTCGTCGCACGATCTAAATACCGCAATAATCCTCGCCCGGCGCGGGAACAATAGCCGTTGCGTCATCGCATGAGCCGCTTGCTCGACCGGTCGCCGCTGGCCGGCCGGGCCGGCCGCCTCCCGCCAGTTAGTTCGCCGCACCTACTCAGCGCAAGCGCATGTCGCTCGGAACGCTTTCCTACCTACACTCGCCCGCGTATTTTACTTCGCTGTGCTATCGTATTGACTTTTCGCATTTCATACTTCTACTTTGTGCCTATCTTGACTCTTTTGTGTGAACTATTCCTTCTGTGACTTTCTTCCGTTCCTTCTAAATTGTGACGCCAATAAACAGCGTGCATTGGATTTTATGGACTATTATTTGGTGCTTACCACACACAAGCACCCACCTACCAACCATAGTGGTGACCCTCTTGGAGTACGCAAACGGAATATCCAGCAAAAAGGTACGACGCACAACTTAAAATGTCAGAAAACAAAGAATCCACTTCGAGTAAAAATGCCGAAGATGGCGGAAAGCAATTTACACCATACGATCTTTGTCGGGTTGGAGTTCGGCTTCCACCGTTTTGGGCCGATGAACCCGCAGTCTGGTTTGCTCAGATTGAAGGCAGTTTTGCCCTATCCAAAATCAAAGACGACGAGACAAAATATTATTACGTTAGTGCCCAACTCGAGCATCGATACGCAGCCGAAGTCAAAGACATCCTTGTCAATCCACCGGCGACCCGTAAGTACGAGACACTTAAGACGGAGCTCATAAAGCGATTATCGGCTTCTAGAGAGAAGGAAGTAACCCAACTTTTGATGCATGAAGACCTGGGAGACAGACGGCCTTCACAATTTCTACGCCACTTACGTCATTTGGCTGGCAAGAATATTCCAGACGACTTTATCCGTACTATATGGACCAGTCGTTTACCAACCAGCCTTCAGACAGTCATCGCGTCACAGCCCGAATCCTCGTTGCAAGCGCTCGCAGACCTAGCAGACAAGGTGCATGACCTGGTACCCTCAACACCTCAAGTTGCATCAGCAGACGCCGCGCCCGGATCTCTATTAGAGAAACTCACCAGGGAAGTTGCAGAACTAAGTCGCCAAGTCAAATCACTCTCCACGAACAACGCAGGAAGATCCCGCTCGAGAGACAGAGGCGATCAAAGCAGGAGAAGTCGTACCCGGTCGCAATCCAGTTACCGTAAGTTTCCGAACTGCTTCTACCACAATAAATATGGTGATCACGCCCGCACCTGCGTCAAGCCCTGCGATTATCATTCGGGAAAAGCCAGCGGCAGTCGTTAATGGCGACAAGCGATTGCCCCAGCTCTTCAGGTCGCCTATTCGTATCGGACCGCAAAACGAAGATGCAGTTTTTGGTTGACACCGGTAGCGACCTCTGCGTTTTCCCTCGCACGGCTTCGAAAACCAGACGACCGAGAACAGCGTATGAACTCTTCGCGGCTAACGGATCATCGATCGCCACCTACGGCTTCGCTCAACTTGAACTTGACCTTGGCCTTCGCCGCACTTTTTCATGGCGCTTCATAGTGGCCGACGTCAGTAAAGCCATCATTGGTGCCGACTTCTTGGCACATTACGGCCTAATAGTTGACTGTCGCAATCGACGCCTCATCGATAACCTAACGTCCTTAGTATCAGCCGCAGCTCCAGTTCCTTCGTCAGACGCCATATCATCTGTCAAAACTGTCGTCGGTGAGTCAAAGTACATAGAACTGCTTCGTGAATTTCCGGAGATTACTCGACCACCAGGCACACATCGGGTCATCAACCATAAGACAGTCCATTACATTCGGACCACACCTGGACCACCCGTTTACTGCACGCCAAGACGATTAGCTCCAGAAAAACTGAAAATTGCCAAGCATGAGTTCAACGAGATGCTGAAGGCTGGAACTGCTAGACCTTCAGAGAGCCCGTGGTCGTCGCCCCTACACCTAGTTCCAAAGAAAGACGACGGCTGGCGACCATGCGGTGATTACCGTATGCTAAATACCCGAACAGTTCCGGACAGATATCCCATCCGGCATATACAGGATTTCACGCAGCACATCGCTGGCTCCAAGGTCTTCTCGAAAATCGATCTTGTTAAGGCCTATAATCAGATCCCAGTGAATCCAGAGGATATCCCGAAGACAGCCATCTCCACCCCATTTGGAATGTACGAATTTCCTTTTATGTCATATGGACTTAGAAATGCTGGACAGACGTTCCAAAGGTTCGTCGATGAGATGACAAGAGAACTGGACTTCTGTTACAGTTACCTAGACGATTTTCTGATATTTTCCCGGGACCTGGAAAGCCATTACCAGCACCTGGAACAACTATTTACTCGGTTGAAGGACTTTGGAATGGTTATCAACCCTTCGAAATGTGTTTTCGGAGCAGAAGAAGTCACCTTCCTGGGATGCATCGTATCGTCAACCGGAATCAAACCTATGGACAGCAAGGTCGAAGCTATCAAGCAGTTTCCTATCCCGAAAAACGTCAGGGAACTAAGAAGATTTTTGGGGATGATCAACTTTTATCGTCGATTCCTCAAAGACGCTGCTAAATCACAAGCTCCTCTTCACGATCTGCTCACAGGAACAGTCAAAGGCTCGCACCCCGTGACACTGACTGGCACCACATTGAAAGCCTTTGAAGAATGCAAACAAAGCCTATGCGATGCCGCACTATTAGCACACCCAAGAATGGACGTGACACTTGCCTTAGTCACCGACGCCTCGGATACTTCAATTGGTGGAGTCCTACAGCAATGTGTTGACGAGAATTGGCAACCCTTAGCTTTCTTTAGCCGGAAACTGAACCCAGCACAAAGAAAATATTCTCCTTATGATCGAGAATTACTCGCCATATACGAGGCAATAAAACATTTCCGCCACCTAGTCGAAGCACGCCATTTTACGGTTTTTACCGATCACAAGCCGATCTGCTTCGCGTTCCACCAGCGGAAAGACAAATGTTCGCCTCGCCAATTTCGCCACCTGGATTTCATATCCCAGTTCACTACGGACATACAACATATATCCGGGAAAGACAATGTTGTGGCAGACGCCCTCTCTAGGATTGAGGAACTGGTACAACCCGTCGACCTGGAAAACTTAGCCAAGTCACAGACTAACGACACAGAGTTAAGACAGATTCTAAAAGGCGACACTTCACTGGAACTAGTCAAAGTAAATATACCTGGAACGCGGACGGAGTTATACTGTGACCAATCTACGCAGACACCTCGCCCGTACGTACCAGCTGAGTTGAGAAAGCAAGTTTTTGGTAGCCTCCACTCGCTTAGCCACCCGGGAGTCAACGCTACATCAAAACTGGTGACCGACCGTTATGTATGGCCTGGCATTAATAAGGATTGTCGTGAATGGACAAAATTATGTCACGCTTGCCAGATGACCAAAGTCACGCGACACGTGACACCATCGTTCGGGTCCTTCAAGCTACCACGTGCAAGATTTCAGTACATCCACATAGACCTGGTCGGGCCACTACCTCCATCGGATGGCTATCGCTACTGCCTTACTATGGTCGACCGATTCACAAGATGGCCTGAGGCAATACCCATAGCTGATATCTCCGCTGAGACGGTCGCCAAAGCCTTTGTAGCCAACTGGATCGCAAGATACGGATGTCCAACTGAGGTAGTGACGGACAGAGGAAAGCAGTTTGAATCCGCGCTGATGAAACAGCTCGCCGAGCTTGCCGGATTTCAAAGGAACAGGACTACTGCTTACCACCCTGCAAGTAACGGTATGGTGGAGAGGATGCACAGGCAGTTGAAGACGGCTATAAAATGTCACGAAAGTCAAAACTGGACTGAAAGCTTACCTCTGGTCTTGCTTGGAATGAGAACAGCTTACAAACCAGACGTTCAAGCTTCACCAGCCGAGCTCTTGTACGGTGAGACGCTCAGATTGCCGGGAGATTTTCTGCAGCCCTGCAAAAACTCACATACCACAGACATCACTGACTTCACAGCGCGACTTCGCTCGATGATGAATACCATCCGTCCTCAGCCCGCATCCAGACACTGTGGAAGAAATATTTTCGTTTTTAAGGACTTACCCTCAGCAACCCACGTTTACGTTAGAGATGACAGCGTGCGGGGACCGCTGCAACCAGCATACTCAGGACCGTATAAAGTTCTGCAAAGAGGAGACAAAGTCTATAAATTACTGATGAAAGGCAAAGAACAGACCGTAACTATAGAACGAGTAAAACCTGCATATTTACTTACCTCAGACGAACAGCCCACGAAGACGGAGACGGCAGCACCTGAAACACTAGAAGAGCGTGTTAGACTAACAACTACTAGAACACGATCAGGGCGCGTGGTTAAATTCCCTGACTACTATCGCCCGTCCTAGGACGGTCTCTGGGGGGGAGTACTGTGGCATATCTTAGTTACATTTCTATTATTGTATTCCTAATATTGTATTATAAATAGTTGTATCAATAACGGGATATTTACCATGTATTTCTTTTGTTTTGAGATTCCGATATTTAATATTGTATTAACTTATAGCATACCTAAAACCTAACTTACCTTTTATCTATTTAATATTATATTAACTTTGCAATATAACTTATGGATAATTATTATTGTATATTTCATATTTATGTTAGCGCCAAGCTAAAATGTCGGCAGGCGGTCGTCGCACGATCTAAATACCGCAATAATCCTCGCCCGGCGCGGGAACAATAGCCGTTGCGTCATCGCATGAGCCGCTTGCTCGACCGGTCGCCGCTGGCCGGCCGGGCCGGCCGCCTCCCGCCAGTTAGTTCGCCGCACCTACTCAGCGCAAGCGCATGTCGCTCGGAACGCTTTCCTACCTACACTCGCCCGCGTATTTTACTTCGCTGTGCTATCGTATTGACTTTTCGCATTTCATACTTCTACTTTGTGCCTATCTTGACTCTTTTGTGTGAACTATTCCTTCTGTGACTTTCTTCCGTTCCTTCTAAATTGTGACGCCAATAAACAGCGTGCATTGGATTTTATGGACTATTATTTGGTGCTTACCACACACAAGCACCCACCTACCAACCATAAATTTTATTATCCTTCGAAAAGGAAGAAGAATTTGTAGAATTTTGAATTTGTTAGATATAAATATGTACAAAACTTAATCTAATAGACCACTAATAGTAGGCAAAGTACCCAAAATGCTGGCAGCATTGCCACGTTGATTGGCAATACTCAATCTCTGCCCAAAATATTTGCCAGCATTTTGGTCACGAGTTGTTTCGACCAATTTAACCTACTTAATGGATTTGATGTGAGTATTTTTGGCACCAATTCGTCTATGATGATATGTAAGTGTGAAAACACGTATAATCGACTCAATGCCGTGTTTTTTTATTCATTAAGTTCAATACTATCGTTGGTATAGAACAAACAAAGTATGTATAAAGTGTCAGCACCATCATGCCGCCTAGAAAACGCTTCAGCGTTAATTCGAGCCAACAGTTCGCCATTTAGGTCGCCGTCACTTCCATGTTATGATGAACGACTTGTCGATGGGTTTAAAGTTATGACTAGTTATAAAACGGTTTTTACAACATTAATTTCAAGTAAATTCTTACTAGAAGCGTAGCATTCTATATGTGCAATGAGATTTAGAGAGAAGTACAATAGCAAAGCAATTACTACCAATTTCAGTTGTGAGTTCTAATGTAACAATTGAAAAAGAAACAATGAGGGACTTGATATATAAAGAGCTCGAGGCGTGTACATGGCGCGTACATGGCGCGCGCCAGCCGCACGCCATTTACGCAAGGCCGTGCGTCTTGGGCGCTTTGTATATGATGTCCCTTACGTGCCATACATTTTACCTTTACAGCGTCCGGGGCGCTTGTATATCAAGTCCCTAAAAAAGACATCAAGTAAACTGAATCTAATTGAACACAGATTTAAACTATTAGCTCCAGTAACAGTGTTCCACTTGGCACCCTCCCAACCGGGTCGCAGCAGACGCAGGTGATGGACTGGGGTATGCAACCTCAATGGATTTGCTTTAATATTGCTCTAGCTATCAGGATATGGCGTCATTAAGTCTTTTTTTAATTCGAGATAGGCAAATTCTTTACCACCTTCTCACGTGATGGTAAGTAACGGTGTAGTCGGCGATGACGCCAGCTTGCCTAGAAGATACCTATTCACATATATAATATATATAATATGATGCCTAAAATGTTAGGTGCATTACCGCGCTGAAGAGCAAGTCTTATCCTCTGCCCCAAATACAACCGAGCATTTTGTGGCGACTCAATCAGTCTCTCAGACAAGATAATTATGTACCTATATATGTTTTAATTACTTGTTTATGTAAGTTTATGTAAATTATGACATGATTATGTACTTTTCTTTTGATAATTTTAACTAATTATCTTCCTTTTTGTGTCTCTTTCTCTATACTATCATCTCTCTATAATATCCCTTACCTCGTCGTCTTCTTCCACGTGTGGTTGACTGATAGAGAACGCCCCTAGTGTACTTATGCCATAAATAATTAAACAAATAAATCCGTATCATCACTTTCTAACAGGTGAGATAGTGGTAAAATGCTTGCCTATTCTGCACAAAAAAGAATTTGAAAACTGATCATACATTATTTTGCTCATTGATCATCAATGAGTAATACATATAATGTTTGCTCAGTTATGCATATAAATACAGTATCGACCGCCCCGTCTCTATCTATTGACAATTAGCAATGCGCGCAGTGACCCGTGGACTCTATATTATAAGTTGAGCTCTACTGACTATCGCTTTGTTTCAGCTCACTCAAGCGGAACAGATAACGCACTACTACGGAAATTTATTTTAATAGTTTGTGGTAGAGTTCAAATCATCTGTTAATAAAAACAAGATTATGGTTTAATAAATTATAGTTACGAATGTGCAATTTTTCATTCATCATCATTCAATAATCATGATATCAGTTTACATTACATACATATGTCATTATACTTTTTCATTGCATTCATATATTATATACTAGTTGTTTCATGCGGCGTTTCTCGCGTAAATTAAGTTACAAAGTAACCTATGTTTTAATCCTGGGTATAAGCTATATACATTCCAAAGTTCATTAAAATCCGTTCAGCCCTTACAGCATAAAAACTTTCGCATTTATATATTAGTTTGATTTATTCATTCATTTAAACCAACTTCCGAAAAAAAGGAGGTTTTCAATTCAACGAAATATTATTCCTTTGTAATATTCAGGCAGTTGGGGAATAATGTTTTATTAAGTTCTGTATAGGCAAGCGGTTGACCATCTCATCTGATGTTAAGTGACAACGAGCTAGATGTTAAATGTCACTTCATATCTCTGTTATTGTTTATATTTGAAAAACTATAGTAACTATAGTCCTATTTATTTATCAATATTAAGTAGTGCAGTTTTTTTAATATAAAATATAACAAAAATAAGACGGCTGTATTTCAGATGATATTAATATCACCCAGAAAAGTAAAATATGAGTGCTTACCACCCTCGATGGACGTGATCGAGGGTAGTAGCCTACCTAAAATAAAATAGAACTTGCTGCTAGAAAACGAGTTGATTGTAAAAACAGACGACTCATTAAATTATTCATAATACCGCAGTACTAGTAATCATGAGTAACCGATACGATTATCGATTGTCCCGACGCTAATCGAGTGCTGTTGAAATATTCATCGGCTTAGCCCGCTCTACTAAACCAAAGATAAACTATTAGTACGTAACTAAACTCTCGATTCTATACCTAAATGTTAATGTAGTGGCAGTCCAATCAAAACTTGGATTATTTGTATTGGTACTCGTGGTTAAAGAGGACAGTTTTTAAATGCTAAAAAATACAATGTTTTAGAATTTCAATATTGAATGTAAGAACTAATGGCCAATTGCCTATATTTGACGACCCAGTTGGCGCCGTGGACAGGTGTCTGCCCTCTGCGCCGTGGGTCCTGGGTTCGATTCCCGGCAGAAGTACAAATTCCTTCCCAAGGGATATTTGTGCTTCTGGTTCTGGGTGTAATGTGTGTGTGATGTGAATGTTTCCGGCACCCACGATACAAGCAAGTCTTTGAACTTAATGTGGGGCTGTGAGTGTGAATGTGTTTGTTTTTATTTCCTTAAACTATATACAACCAAGGAAAGAGCTAAATTACCTTCAAGTCATCGAGCTTATAAGTTACGCAAGTACTCAAACCCACTACCAGTGGGAAATATTCCCATCATGCTAGCGGCATCAATGCTAATACGTTGTGGTTTTATTAAGGTTTTGTTTTCTTTTACTTCAAGTATTATGTACATTTACGAAAATTGCATAAAGTTAATTGACCTGTAATATTTAGCTACCAATTAAATGCATATTAATAAATAAACATTAACCAACCTTGACTAAAAACATAGACGTCATAAATATAACACGTCTTCCACTCGAAAGTAAAATCATAAAGTGTATTTATCAACTGTAGAGCATCGACCTCGGTTCTTGCTTAATACGGTCATACTAGATCTGATGTATTCGCAACTCATCGGATTTCGAAACATTTTCGGCGAATAAAATACGCACAAATATCAACTGTATCTTCAACATTTAAAGATTGCTTTACCTTGAAAGGTTTGAAAGCGTATTTCAGATAGTTTGAAGAAGTATTTATCACGGCTGCACTTTTAGAGCTTTCGTAAAGCTGTTTCAAAACATAGAGTGTTCGTGCTGTTATAAGTGTTTACGTATAATATGTTTGTGTACTTAATGCGAGGTCTAAAAATACAAATATAAGCTGTGTGTGTGTGCCCCGCGGCTTTGCCTTATAGTAACCGGACTTAGGACTAACTGTGCCTTGGCGCAGTTGGGCTTCATGCAGTATCGACTACCCGATGCGATAACAAGTATTCTCCCCAGAGAAGATGTATGTTTCTGGTTCTAGATGTAAGTGCGTGTGTGATGTATTTGTTTCCGGTGCTCATGACTCAAGTTAGAACGAAGAACTTGGTGTGAAAATATTGATGTTATTTAATGTGGAACTCATTGCCAGCGCTTTTGTTTACTGAACAGTATAATCTGTGTGTCTATAAGCTCAGAATACAGAAAATCTATAAGTTAATTCCTATACCTTCAGCTACTTTTTTTTATTTCCAGCCGACATTTTATTAAGATTTTTTCAATATTGTCAATGCTCATGCTACATGCTAAGCCGCATCGTCACTGTTCGCATCGTCACACGGCATCAAGTTTAATCAGTAACTTACAATACAAGAACATAAATATTTTCATTCATGGCAAAACATAACTGTAATTAAGACGTAAATCTTTTGTAAATGCTTCGGGATTTTATTATGTGCTACTTTTATTCCTTCCTATCTGTTCAATCTAAATACATAAATTGTTATTTAAATATCTAAAAACAATACTTTTTGTACAGAAACCCGATCATGGAGTGCACATTTCATGTTTATTGAATATTTTATTGCGAACATTCCTCCGAGATTGAATTTTTTCAATCAACTTGAAAAATGTTTCAATATCGGAACGATGCAGATTGTGGATACATTTTTATAATAAACAACACAATTTGTTGTAAAGCAAAGGTTCCTGAAAACGTATAGAGCTGATTTAGCCAAGTTATAAAAAAAAAAACATTTACTTTTTTTCGCGCATACCAACAACACAATCACACATTTGAGTTGCCTGTTGACGTAGTTGGCTGAATCTAAGCAGCGGATATAGGATTCTAATCCCGATGGAAACACAATTTCTTTTTCCTAAAGTATATTTGTGTTTCTGGTTCTGGGTGTAATAGTGTGTGATGTAAATGTTTTCGTCATCCACAACATATGTCTTCGAACTAATCATGATTTTTTCTACACAAGAACTAACTAGACAGAACTAGAATCAAAAATGGTTCTTAGTGAGTATGTGTGCCTCTTCTGAGGAATTGAACCTGGGACTCGATGGGTCGAATACATCCTGAAGTGTCCTGAGTTTGAACCTAACGTAAAGGTATAGGATAAATCTAGGTGCAGGTAGTGTTATATATCTTTGACGATAATATATATACCGGTTGCGGCTCCGCCATTTGTAATCGATCAATGAAGTTAAAGCAAATGTTCGTAAGGCCAGTGCCAAATAAATGTGTTGTCCTACTTTCTTTTTATATCATCTTTCTTATATGGCCTTCTAAAAGTTTTAAATATTTGATACTAATAATACTCACTACTTTGTTCGACAAACTTCAAAGGTTTTATTGTAAGATTTAAGTAATGTACATCTTAATGTATTATAATTCGTCAGTGCAGGAGCCCATGTGAATAATCTTACAACAAAATAGCCATTCCTTCTTTCAACTTTCACCTCAAACTCATGTAAGCATACCCGATGACTAAAATGTGTAATCTCTCCCAGGCGTGTAAAGCAAGTCCGGATGGTCCCCGATTAATCAGACTTGGTATCAGTTAGTCCCGAGCGCCATATTAATGCTCCGCTCTGAAGATATTGGCTCGGGACCAGAGTTCGGATATTACTTAATCCTAAGAACTGAAGGTATGGATGAAGTCTAGCTTTTAATTAATACTGAAATCCGTGTGTTAAGATCATGTTTGTGTTTGTTCTTTATTTACGACACAATCACTAGATTTTTGTTGGTATTATATATATATATATATTTATTGAACATTGTAAACCTACCTGAAAAGCTGGCACTTTTTGGTATTTAGTGTAGACCCTGAACATAGGCTATTATTTACGTAAAGTAATAATAGTTTGAAATATTCAATCGCCAGGACGTTAGTCTCGAGCAATTAATTAGTATTTAATCATAATCGTCATGAACGTAGGCGAAGTTATGTAGTGTTGGAAAAATGATTGAATATTTAATTATTGCATTACGGAATGTTTTTTTTTTAACACGATAGGCAAGCACTTGACCAATATCTCATCTGATGGAAAGTCATCACTTACAAAAAAAATCGACCGCATCATCTGTGGTCGACCTTTTTAACTGAATCTTATGTTCAGTTTTGATATTTTACTAACCAAACTATAGTGTGCAATTAATTGTACTTATTTTAAATATTAATTATTCGTTTTAATGATAATAGCAATAAGCTATAACTGCTTCGTGATGTTCAAAGCCATTTACATGCGTAGATTCTTTCTTTCTATTTTTTATTTTTATTTTAATGCGTTTTTAATTATGCAATATCTCTATTTTTAGTAGATTGCAGCAGAATATAATTCCAGATTATATAATTAAAATCAGCAGCTCAATAAAGCTATAAAGACAATTAGTTGTATAGGCCAACTTGCCGCCTACCTGCACGAAAGCGCTTCACCGTGAACATTTTGTATTAACCCTTGTTTAAAATTCAACGCAAGCGGGGCATCTCATCGCAGGGCCTGTTCCAGGATTAATTATTCTGACTTTGCAATCGTTTATTCGCCGGTATTCATGAAGTTACAAAGCGCTTCCGGTTACCAGTCGATTTAATTTTTGAGAGAGACAATATTAGAAATGTCAAACAAGACTTTAAGAAACAGTATAGTAACAGGCAGATCAGCGTCGGAAACGTCGTGGCGCCATCAACTAAGTTGTTTAGAAGTTTAAGGGAGTAATAAAATTAAAGCATAGTTGAATTTGTCTCAAAAAACAGTAGAGCAACTATCGTTGTCTCTTTTGGCAATACAACTGAGATTATAATATGACTGCGATGAGTTTGTCAAATCTTGCTCATTACAATGGAATTATAAAAAAATATATATATAAAGAAAATATTTCTTTAGATTAAAAATTTTGAACTTTGCCGCGTTGCGTAATGTCGGCAAAACAGTAACTGTTAAATGAAGCATGCGCCTAGGCACCTCGCTATTGGTAGAATAGGAAGATGGCGTCGCTGAAGTAAACAAACTCTAGTGATTAATTCGTTATTTAAAATTATAATTGTATAGAAGTTATTTGACAAAGTGAAGAACAATTTGTGTCTTTTAAGTATATGTTTAAACTTAACAAAACATTACATTTCATATAGACAAAATATACAAGAAAATGCAATCAGATTCCGGTAATTTTGAAGTTCTTTTGTGTGACGTCCACAACCCAATGGCTCCAGTAAAGGAAAGCAATAAAATAAAAAAACAATATAGAGATTAAAAGATTTCCATGGCGGTGGCATTCTCTAATGCTTACCCTAACCAGGCACTTTACAGTAGTACTTTTACAATTCGCTAGTAGAAAATTCACGCGTCTATCAGTAAACGATGCTCCAGCAGATGTCCTGTTTACCTACCTGAATGAAATCATCAATCAATACTGAGATAGTAGGCACACGCTGACTTAATGCTACTTTCAGCGTGTTCTCTTAATACTTCTCGGTTGACTACACGTTTCACTGCTGGTGGACTATTACAAGTGTGAATGCATACCTGAGGTGATACTCCAAGCATCTTGAGGCTGGGCGGGATGTTGTTGAGCTGATTTCGCGGTAGAGGTACGTGACCGAAGTTGACGGTGAAAGCCTCGCACCATACTGCGAAGTGACCGATGTCGAATACTGTCAGCTCCTAGTGAAAAAAGAGAACAATTAAAGTGAGATCTTACAAAATCTGAAAGAAGAATGACCAGAGGATAATTAACTTCTACTGGCAATTGTGTTAATAACTAAACACATCACACTAACATTATAAAGGCGAATGTTTGTGTGTTTGTATGTTTGTTACTTCTTCATGCTCAAACGGCTGTAATTTTAATGAAATGTGGTACGAAGGTAGCTGACACCGTGGATTAACACATAGGCTACTTTTATCTAGGAGTTCACGCGGGTCCCGCACAAACCTGGGTAATAACTAATAAAGATAATCCTACTAATATTATAAATCCGAAAGTTTGAGTGTAAGTGTGTAAGTATGTTTGTTCCCTCTTCACGCTTTAACGGCTGAACGGATTTGGATGAAATTTGGAATGTACATAGATTATACCTAGGATTAACAATAGGCTACTTTTTAACTTGATAATAGCGGGCGAAGCCGCGGGGCACGGCTAGTATTAAATAAATTTTATTTACGAGAAAACAAATCTCTTTTGCCATTCCCATTGTTGACATTTTGTCCCCAATGCTTTATTCTGGTGTTTGAAAAACTCATAACGATGTTTGAATCTTACTAATAATTTTGTGTGTTAGTGTGTAAGTATGTTTGTTCCCTCTTCACGCTTTAGCGGCTGAACGAATTTAGATGAAATTTGAATTGTACATAGCTTATATCTAGGATTAACACATAGGCTACTTTTTATCTTGATAATAGCGGGTGAAGCCGCGGTGCACGACTAGCGTAGTACAATTGATCCAGCTCTACTTGTTACAAGGCCTTATAGTTCTTTTTAAAGTATTATATAGTGCAGGATAAGTATTATATAGTAAAGATGTATTTCTCACTCCAGGTAGCGTGAGTACGATTGTCTTCTTGTCATACTTCCGTAGCGGGCTCTCCTTGCCGTTTTCGTCGGGGATGCGGATGCCTTGTGGAGACGGCTTGTCGCCACGACCCACCCAGAACTTTGCATCTGTGAACAATCAACATATATTAGTAATTAACTCAGCAATAATCATCGCGAGACAACTGATATCTATAGGTAACATATTTTTGGTAGTAGATCATTTTCTAATTCGCCTGTACAACTGTACTAGTATTATAGTCGTAGTTAAACACTTATCGGCAGGAGCTACTTGCAAGCCAGTTTCCATTCCAGGCGTAACGTAATTATAAGTTCAGTATGGCAGGTAGTTAAGTTTGTCGGAATAAATGATTATTCTATTCCATTCTATTCTTCTATAGATCTGATATACAACCGCCTTACATCAAACTGCGCGTTAGCTTAGTTGGGTGAGCATTAACCTTCTAAGCGTGGGTATCGGGTTCGATTCCCGGCGAGAACCCTAGTTTTCTCCCTAAAGAAAATTTGTGTTTCTGGTTCTGGTTGTAATTGTGTGTGTCATGTGAATGTTGCCGGCACCCACGACACAAATCTTCGAACTTAGTGTGGGCTGTGAGTGTATGTTTATATGTATAATTGTGATGTAAATATGTATAAGTGGGTTCTTGTATATACAAGAACCTCCATTTCCTACTTATCAACGCCAGCAATATAATACTGTGCGAAACTTTCTTCAAATATGAATTTGACACAAAATCTCAAAGTCTTAGTTGAGACATCATATTGTGACTTACTGCTCAACTTGGCCCAACTTGGACGACGTAAGTTACAGTTTAAAGTTGGCGTAAAATTCCTTCACGGAGTATATCATACGTAAGTATTCAGGAAACTGCTATGAGGAATAGTTTCTAAAGTGAGCGTAGAGTATGGAAAGTAACGTTGCAAATAAGACTGGTCCAGCTCTGCCTTTATGTAAGATACATGATATACCAACACTCGACAACGCAAGCTGTTACGTATATAAGTTCGTTTTTGTCTCAATAAACAAATTTAATTTAGTTTTAATTTAATTTAAGTTAAACAACACTAATATGTATCTTTCGGTATATATAAGACTTAAACTCAAGTTAAAAATACATATAATCATTTTTACCATTACTAGAATTAGTTATGGATATTATTATTTCTCTAACCTAGCATTAAACCACTATATCACCTGTTGGTAAGCGCCTAATCGGCAAGTATTTGACCACAATCTCACCTGATAGAAACTGATGATGCGGAGGAAGATGGAGAATGCTTACATAGAAGATACCTATTCACTCTTGACTTGTAGACTCCCAGATTAAACCGTTCAGAGAACAAAGACGAGGGTAGGGAGTAAAATTCCTTCGCAGTAGAAGCGAAACGCTTCGAGCAAACTGGATGTGGGCAAAAGTAGTCAACACGTTGGCCTAGAATGAGACTGGCTCTTGAGAATAGCTGCCAGAATATGATTTAGTGCATGGCGACAGATTGTTCTACTTGAAGATGATAAACTACAACTATATTTCGGTAAAATCAACCTTAATCTAGTTAAGCAATTCATAAAGCACAATGGAAGTAATTATATTAATATACTAATACTAATATAACTACGAGTACTAACTCGTAGTTATAAATTCATCTTGGTTACTAAGCTATTCGCTCTAATTAATTGAGATTGATTGAATATGTGGTTACGTCACAGTCGAATCTTAGTAATCATACATGCCGGGAAATGGCGTTTCACTTCATCTTCTTAACCCGTAATGTCAATGTTGTTTTATAATGGTTTCATAAAAAATTTAGGGTCAAATGTAAGAAAAAATAGACTCAAGTAATTTATACTCCACCTATATAAAAAACAAAGTTTATATACTATAATAGTACCACTTCTCTAGAGTAATATTACATTCGCGTCATACTCAAGGAAAATTCCCCCATAAAGAGGGGAGCTTCCCCGATGTCTGCTCAGGTGTAAGTGTGACAAGTGACATTGTTCTAAATTAAAATAAAACACAGACGTGATGCAAATTTATAAATTCATAGAAAGTATTGAAAACAGTGTTAGTCCAAACTAGAAAACAATATTTATTTAATTTTAAAGGTTTAAAATACTAATATCATCCCAAGGAAAAATTTTGTGTTTCCGGTTCTGGTTGTGATTGTGTGTGTGATGTGAATGTTTCCAGCACCCACGACACAAGTCATCAAACTTAATGTGGGGCTGTGAGTGTGAAAGCGTTTATGAGTGTGAAACCTTTAATATCATAAATGTAAGACCGGCAAGCCAACACACTCATTGGTAAGCTAGTCAAGTCCAAGTATGGCGTTGTCTACATTTTTTTTTTATGTGCGATAGGCAAATGTTTTACCACAATCTCACCTGATAGAAAGCGATGATGTGGCCGAAGATGTAGCACGCTTGCCTAGAAGGTACCTACATTTCGGAGAGTGTATACTTACACTATAATAATAGAGTATACACACATAGAAAAAATCATCGAAATCAATTAACGTATATCGGAGGTATGAAGTAATGTACCAACAAAAACAATATTTAGTTGAGTTGAAATCCTCTTTTTTGGACGGTTTGTACTTCTCTTCTTCAATGCAAGAAAACTGCAAATTTCCTTTCAACTAAAAAGGGTAGAGCTCCGATGTCCTATTATACAAAGTGTAGGTCGATAGAGCGTGACATCCGACCGGGAAACCCGGCCAAGAAAGGCCTATCGAAGAATCGACTTTACTAAGTCAGTAGAGACTTGGTAGAGTCGATTTTATAGAGTCAATGATGATGCGCTTTTCAGTTTAATCTAAAAACTTTACGGAAACAGGAAATAAATTAATTAAAAAGAAATTGGATAAAAATATATTTGACACTCCAAACTACAGAATTAGTTTTCATGAAATTTGAAATAAAAAGAGATATTTTTACGAATGATTTTTTAAATCTGTTTATAAATGACAAATATCTGACGTCAAACATAACAAAATACACCTAATTGAGAACCTCGTCCATTTTTGAACACAATAGCAGAAATACCTGGTACAAGTTAATTGATCAGGCAATGAAAAATCCTCTCCGCATTCACGTTATTAAGTTTTACAAATAGTAGTCATAAGAAATAAAAATAACTACATAATATTTAAGCATTTTCACTCTCACAGCCACCCACTAAGTTCGAAGACGTGCTGTAGTTGCCAGAAACATTTACACGCACAACTGTTGTTCTTCTTTACTGAAATCAATATTTAACAATATTTATCAAACATTATAATTCATTTAAAACATGCTTTCAGCGCACAATAAAGTCATTACCCGCTTTCCTGAATATTCACATAAACTGGCACAATTAACGCACATATTCGTTTGTTTACCGCGATAAGCACAGCGCGTATATCACGCGTGTCAACCGGTGTATATTGCTATACCGATGGCGTTCTGGAAGACAGTGCTATATGTCATGTCATGTCATAAATATTAAGCTGTACATATCAAACAACTCCTGGTTCAGGAAACGCGTGATCAATATAAATACTAATCAAAGCCTGCTGATAAGCCTTATAGTACATTTGACAATTAGTACATACGGTATCGTGATTTTTATGGAATGAGTGACAAACATGCATTCGGCCCACCTGATGGTAAGTGGTTACGCCTGCAACCTTTGGGGCATTGCTGGCGTTAAGATTACCCTAAATTGTAAGAGCTCCTTTTGCTCTTTTTTAGATGCTCCCCAAATTGTATTAGTTTCGGAAATGTCTCTGGCGGAAGAGCATTACACATCGTGCAGGAGAAACGATCGCTTCCGTCAACGGTCGTTTACAAAAAACAAACGTTGTAATGTAATTTACATACGAGTAAGCTGTCAAAAATCGATACTTTTGTAGATGGTTCGAGCATAGAAAACTAACCGAATCTGCTTACAAGTTTGAAGAGAAACAGCAATCTGACTAATCTGTATGAACGTAAACAACTGTGTTGCGCGACGTATACGCCATATTGCATACCGTATATTGCGACAACTGATCCCTTGTTCACCTTTGCCCCACAGTGCCTCACGATCGGCATCCTAACTGCCACAAATTGTGTGGGTACACACAATTTTTTAAAGGACTTATTGCGCTTTGATTGGCAATAGTGCATTGCTAAATCACCCTTTCAGCACCGTGCAAGCAGGGCTGATTGCAACGGCTGCCAGTTACATAGTCGATGTAATATAAATAATAATTTCAATGGATGCTGTGAGCACGCCATAGTAGTCTTTGTCGTCCAACATCTTTTCTTTTGATAGACGAAAGCTTTCTTTATTGAAGATTTATGCTTAGTTTCAATGATGGAAAAGCTATAAATTAAGCTTAAGTCAAAGCTTTTCCATCAGAGGACTCTACGTGATGAACATGTCAAAAGTAAAACTTATGATTATGATTAATGTTCTTACTATTATACCCTCAAAATATAAAAAAGTAATATCATAATAATGATTGGTACGTTCGAGCATCGCTTATATTTTCTTTTTCCAATTTGCAATAAATAATTAAATAGAAATGAAAGATCAAATTATGATATTTAAATGATAGTAAATGTACAAAAAAGGAAGAGACTAGCTTTCTATAACACACAACAACATTTGTGCTGTTTATTCTGAAAAATATTTTTTATTATTATTATTAAAAATTATTGACAGTTTGTTGAATTTGAAATTGCAAGAGGTAGATTAGCTATAGTTTTTTATGCCAGAGTGCTCGTGTGTTGTTAATTTTCAAAAGAAATCATTTACTAACAAAGTTTTGTTGCCGGTTCAGTTTCTCATATCTTTCTTATATATAAAAATGAATTGCTGTTCGTTAGTCTCGCTAAAACTCGAGAATAGCTGGACCGATTTGGCTAATTTTGATCTTGAAATATTTGTGGAAGTTCAGGGAAGGTTTAAAAGGTGAGAAAATATAAAGATTTTGCAATAAAATTAGTAAAAAGTAGTATTTTATTTTCTCATACAAACTGTTCGTACCTGTCAAACAGGAGATGTTTCTGAATATTTGACCACAGACAATTGGCGGTATGAAGTTCGCCGGGTCAACTAGTTTCATTATATTTTTTCCGAAAATCTTGTTACTTATGACCATCGAGATAGGAAACAAACCTACGGTTTGTAAAAGGAGGGACGACTCCGCCGAAAATCTGTGTCCTAGTGAGAGGTCACAAAAAACCTCTGTGTCCCTTTTCTTTAGGGTAACCCTGATTTTGTGATTTGTGGGATAACCTTTTGAGCCATTTGAATTATGTTCTACTTGAATGATATTTAACTGTGTAATCATGCTACAATATGATATCTAATAAAAATCTTATTATAAAGTAATTAATAAAGATAAAGTAAAATACACTATATGCGTGATTAAAATCCACACTGATGTTCCAAATGCATTTAAATTTAATTAACATTATATATATTTACTAGTATCTATACGCGGCTTCGTCCGCTTATCCGACTATAAGAGCAGGTTCGATATTTTTCAAAATGGCGGAGATATGTGCTGTAAAATTGTTGTAATAAGCTTCTAGATACATTTACAACCCATCTTTAAATTTGTATCCTAGAATAAAGATAATCCATAAATCGATGACAGATATTATTACTACATTGATATGTCAGAATCTTGGTAAATATTATTATTACATGCTTATATCAAACTAATTTATGCATCCGAAAGTTTGTGTGTAATTGTGGCATTATTTAAGTATGTCTATTTTCTCTTCACGCAGCAACGGCTGAATTAATTTTGATAAATTTGGAATATACGTAGCTTATGCCTAGGATTAAGAAATAGCTTGCTATTTAACTAGATAAACGCAGACAAAGCTGCGGGGCGGCACGGCTTGATCATCAATATATCCATAAAAAATCCAATGAAGGTAAACCCTAACTTTAATTTATGCATCCGAAAGTTTGTGTGTAATTGTGGCATTATTTAAGTATGTCTATTTTCTCTTCACGCGGTAACGGCTGAATTAATTTTGATAAATTTGGAATGTATGTAGCTTATGCCTAGGATTAACAAATAGCTTGCTATTTAACTAGATAAACGCAGACAAAGCTGCGGGGCGGCACGGCTTGATCATCAATATATCCATAAAAAATCCAATGAAGGTAAACCCTAACTTTTATGACACCTTACTGACACAAATTGTTGTGTACAAATTATTGTCGTAGAGTGTGACCCAATGCAAAATAAAAAATTACTAAATTCTTCAAGCCAATCAACTCATCTTCAAGCAAACATTTTGGCCTATAATAGTTACCTACATAAGAAAAATATAACAACGCTATAAATTATCAATAGGAAATAAGCATACAATTTACATACAGGTAAAGTTTTTTTTTAAATCTTTATTTTTATAAAATTACACCCATAATACGATTTTCTTCTTTAATTACTTTTTATTAGGAGTTTTAATAAATAACATGGATGGGAATTTCAAAATAGCAAAACGCTCGCTATTGGCTAAGCTGATCGTGACTAAGTTACACATTTTTGAGGTCACTGATTGGTCAACTTTCCTTTAATTCTATTTGTTTTTTAAAATCGCTGTGTTTAAATTTGATAAACTTTTTTTCTCCGCTATACGGAGTCAATTTGAACTGACTCCAACTTTCCGAAATGTATACCAGTAACTGACCATCTCGAGTTACTCGGTTTGACTCTAACTTCAAAGTTCAATTTTGGTACTTCCATCGAGTTAAAAAAAAAATTGGTTGCCTGTAAAGTCGGTATACGGGCGAAAGTTTTACGTGACAACTCGGGCATGGTTAGCCCGCCTAAGAGCGAGAGAGACAGACAACGCGTCCCTCTCACTCGCTCTCATTGTGAGCGCATAACGTGAGCGGAGCGTAACGCAGTTTCTTGAAGTGTCACCCGGCAAACCAATTTATAAGACGTTGTCACGTCAAAACCCAACTAGCTGCAAAAAAGCTGGGAATCCTTGCAAGGGTGAGACGATTCTTCACACCGGGACAGTTGCTCAATTTGTATCAAGCACAAGTCCGATCATGTATGGAGTACTGTTCTCATCTTTGGGACGGTTCAGCTAAGTACCAGCTTGAGACTCTTGACACCATTGAGTGGAGACCCAAAAGACACATTGATAGCGAGCAGCTGACTAATTCAAAGTTTCAGAGCTTGGGTCATCGCCGCGCCGCATGGTAGCTAGTCTCCCGGTTTTTATCGGATACATTTTGGTGAGTGTGCTAAGGAACTGCACGATCTAGTTCCCCTATCCCCGTTCTATCGTCGGACAAGCAGACAAACTGCTAAGCGACACCGCTATATGGTGGACATTCCACAAATGCGCACTAAGCGTTTTGCCTCTACATTCATTGTGCGAACCGAAAAGAAATAGAACTCCTTACCTGAGTCGGTGTTTCCTGATAAGTACAATATGGTAGTCATCAAGTCGCGAGTGAATAGGTATCTTCGACGCAAGTTTGCTCCATCGTCGACCACATAGTCGCTTACCATCAGGTGAGATAGAGGTTGACAAAAGTTTGCCTACTTGAATAAAAAAAAATCCTGATTGCATTTCCCAATGCTTATTTATTTCGATATGAGATGTATTGTTATGAAGGAAAATTTTCTTTCCGGCAATGTATTAACGGCAAAAATCGAATAAAAATGTATGCATATTCCATATTTACAAACGTATTCATTAATATAATCATAATTGAGCATCAAGAAGGAACAAACTACAAACACACTCACAAACTTTTGCCTTGATAATATTAGTAGGAAGTATGATAGTAGGATAACTTTATTTTGTTTTTACAAAATATGTTTATAAATGGCGGATGTAGTTGTGTAGTTGTATACCCATAAGACAAAAATAATATCATAAAACCTAATGCTATTAGGAAAAAAAAACGGTTTATTGAGAATAGTTAGATAGTAGGTAGGGCATTTAGTAACATATTCTGTAAGGTTTCGATTAAACAAATAATTACTACAGATAAGATCTTATTATTACTACAGACAACAATTTCTACCACTTGGAAACTTTTTTAGAACTAGTCGCTCTGTGCGAGAGGGACACAGGGGTCTTTTCTAACCTTTCACCCGATTTCGTCGGGACCGCAACCACGATTGGTTCATTATGCAATTGATAAAACGATTTAACATTGTAAATACGCTCTTAGTTAGTTGTGATAAGATTCCATGCATGTTTGATATTCTGCACTGTAAGTTTGTCAGTTATCCATCCTATTACTTTAGCTACAACATCCTTGCTTATGACGAATTGACGTTGTCCCACTGACGGAAAAACTGTGACATGATCACACGTGATATTGGAACGGTCATTAGCATACTCTATGGTAATGCAGCCATCGCTCACTGGCTGGGCGTGAACGGAGCTTAAACTGAGACTGCCTGTTTGAACTGACTTTATACCAATAAAACTAGCATATCTACTTGCATAACAAAATAATCAAAGAGACGTTGTAAAGGCTAAATAATAAAAACTAGGCATGTTTGGGAAAAAAAGTTTGTGAAAGCTTTCAATAAGAGTGCGAGAAGAAACCGCGCAGGGCTATATTTTTGTACAAACTTGTCCTTAGATATAATATGTACCCATAGAGTTTTCCAGTTGTAAACGTTGAAAATGTTTCAGTAAAATACAATTAATAACATGAACAGGCGGCAGCACAGCGATAGAACAAGTTCCTACATAGTTCGATGGTATAATTTTATTACTGTTACTAAATCTATTTTAATTTAAACAAGAGCTAATAAGTATCGTCTAGGTAAGCATGTCACATCTTAGGCTGCATCATCGCTTTTCATCAGATGAGACAGGTGTCAAATGCTTGCATTTAAAAAAATCCGTAGTAAGTGATAATGTAAATAATATAATAAATAATTTCATAATGTGGTTGAGGGTGGTAAGGTTCGATGATATTTTGTTCCTGTCGCTGTGTATTTCACCGGCTACAATGTTTAGTACGATGCAGTAGATTCCCATGACTACATGTGCCTTAGTTCAAAGGCGTGCCGCCCTTTGATGTATCGGCTAGGAACAAGATACAGTAATTGGATTGAGTAGGAAACGAGTCTACACTAGTCTACCGTTGCATCTAGCCGAAGGCATCTATAAAGGATTAGATTAGTCTCGTAATAGATGCCTTGGCCGGTCTGAATCTCTAAGTCTCTCATTACGTATTATACTAATAATTATGATTGTGGAAGAGCTGCTCAATTATATGTATATATAGAAACGTTTTCCACTAGGCTAGGCCTATCTTGATTGTCTATCACCCTAGAGCATAAGTACTAACTACTAGCTTTTCTTTAAAAATACTGTCTTTTACCTTTCTACTGCATATTCATATATCATAAAATTTTGTAGATTATTGATCGAGCGAAACGAGATGTATAAGTTAACTTGGGTCGTTCAGCACTTTGTCCGTCCGCCCGTCCGTCTGTTAGAGACATCTAGCGTCTAAACCATATAAGCGAATCACTTCATTTTCTCATAGAATATGTAAAACTACGGCTCAAAGCCAGAAATGATATTTAAAATGATGTAAATTAAAATATTAAGGGGGCTCCCATACATGTTCGTGGGGAGTAAAATGTTTTTATTTTTTTATCTACTCTTGTGGGGTATCGTTGAAAAGGGCTTGACAAGTAAAGAACGAAACCGGCTTAAAAAAATCTATGTTGAAAAAATAACGATTTGGTAGACCACCAAAGTCACTGTTATTAGACCTAATTTTGTTAGGTCTATCTCAAAAACGGCTTCTCATTGCACGCTGATACTTACGTATAATATCCTTTACATCCTGTACTTGAACAACAAATACAGAAATCAATCAATTATAATATAGTAAATAAGATATAAGCAAGTAACCTCAATTTCTCTATGACGCAAAATTAATGCGCGAGATCTCAGTTCGGCGCGAACGACTAGTTAATACACAGATAGTCTACAACGTAGAATAGATGTTTATTTCCCGCACTTTCACGTCCTCCAGTAGATCAGATAAACATAAAACGTATACACGGATTGTCGCGAAGTACAGATAGTAGCATAATTGTATTTTTTTTATGATAAAAGGAAGTTTATTGACAAAATCTTCACGATAACTATATATACTTCCTAAGACAAAAGGAAAGATGTTACCGTCTATTCAAAAGCAGCTATAAAGAATTGTTCATAAGTAAGATGTTTCGCCTGACTCTGGCCGCTGATGGAGACATTTTATGGGCTATTCTGTTATTCTTCTGAAATACGGCCACTCGAAGACACAAGCAATTGGGGCTGAAAAACGGCCGTTATTTTACAAAGACGTTCATAATTTGGCATCTTTCTGCCGTTATTACGACGTAACGGCATGTAACGGCGGCCCGGGGAATGAATAGCTGAAAAGTTAAAAACGATGTTCACGGGGTTGATAGGGGGTGGTTTATATATACAACGAATGCTTAGAATTTGATTAGCTTTTATTTCATCACATAGTAATATAAGCCTCGTCTGGTCTATCTCGAAATAATTCATACACTTATAGCGTTAGATTACGCCATTAATATGATATGACATACGAAATTATAACTCCAATGGTTTTAGGAGTGAAGTTAAATCCAATATATATTTTAAAGTTGCAAAATGTAACTATGAATTATAGATATTAGAATAATAGGTATAATCTGAAAATTCTCAGCTATTTCCTAGTTTAAAACTGCCTTAATATGATCCTTCCTACTAATATTATAAATGCAAAAGTTTATGTGTGTGTGTGAATGTTTGTTACTACGAATCTTCATAACAAATCAACCAATTTCGATAAAATTTAGAAGACAGTTTGGGTTCCGGAATAAGACATAGGCTACTTTTAAACTTAATTGATGCGGGTGAAGCCGCGGGGCACGGCTAGTTTCAAATAAATACATCAATAAGTAGGCTTTGGCCCTTTTCTTATAAAATCGAATGTGAAGATATGAAACATACCCAAACATGTTTACTATCGGCGTAAAGACACACAGGTTATATTAATTTAGAATAGCGACGTGACGCTGCTGGTAAAAAATCATCTTATTGGCCATTTAGATGATGAATTTGCGATTCAGCGTGGTAATGCAGCCAGCGTTTTGGCACTTTGCCGAACATTAAATATCGTCTAAACCATCTTTAACCTTATTTTCATTTAAAACTTAAATGATTATATTGTTCAACTTAAACATGTTTATTATTAAACCATTATGTTATACCATTTTATATTCAACCGACTTCAAAAAAGGAGTTTCTTAATTCGACTGTATGTTTTTTTTATATTCTGTTACGCGATATCTCCGCCAATTATGAATCGATTTTGATGTTTTTTTTTGTTTGGTAGAGTATACTTTAGAGGTCTCATATAAATTTTATTGAAATCGCCAAGCCAGAACCGAAATATAAGCGATGAAGTCGCTTTTTTAAGCTTTGCTTGCGTTTCATTTATATTAATAAATACTTGAAAGATGATACAAATTGTATAAATGATTTCACTCACATACACCCAATCAATATAGCACTCTCAATAGCAGAAACACATTCCCTAAAAGAAGAAACACGTTCTACGCTCACAGAGCAGTTAAATATTTGCAATCATATCGTTTGCCCAATAACCTCAACCCACCCTACAATATATCAACCTGGGCGATATTCTAACATCGTAAAACCCGGTGCCGCGATCGCACAATATGTACTAACATACCTTTAACAAAATTATGGCTACCATGGCAATTTCCAAATTATTATGCAATTATTTCGTTATTTTTTTTAGAAAATATTGCGAAATTTATGATTGTATTAAGAAAAACGATGATAAATCATTACGGAAATAAACCGGTGGCATGTCTTTGACCACCACACCAACGTGGCAGAGGAAGGTGAGCAGGACTTTTTTAGCCTGCAATTTGTTGGCATGTCTCAAGGACAGCTACCGGGAACACGTTCTGTTTGGCGGTTTATATTATTGGTGCAATAGTTAAATAAAACAGGAACTGTGTGTAAACTCGATATTAATATCTTACTAATAATTCATTAATTATGAATGTATAATATAGAGATATAGAGTACACTTCTACGTTTTTTTTTGTTTTCACTCTCATAGCCATTACTTTGGAAAAGTTGCTTCAGGACTACCACTGAGTTACTTTCATTAATAGGTTTCATTGAATACCCAACAAGCAAATGATAATTAATCATTTGTTAATATATAATAAGTAGTTAAGAAGTTATGAGGGAACAGATGGACATAATATAGGTAACATTTCCTTTATAAGCTCGATGCGAAAGCTATTCATTGGAACGCCTATGATAGTAATTACTTAGTATCAATGAACATAATTACTCTCTACAGAGATATCACTAACAGTATCCCTATATCACACTATTCAAACCAATTATTATTTCTGCAAACTGTGCCGGTAATTAATAACGAAGGATGGCATATTAATTAAAATATTTCCGTTTCACTTCATTAACGCGATGCAGTGAGATATTTACGTTTGTTCACTGGGACAAGGGGTGAGGATTTATTGAAATAAAGTGCAAATTCATAAATTACTACTATATTTAGAGAAAATACAGAAAAGATATATCATTGTTTTAGGGTTTCTGCACAACGAAAAGCTTATAATATTTAATTAATTTTAATGTTTAGTTTAAACATTTGCCTATATTTTTATTCGCCTATTATGTAATTGAGAAACGAGACGAGCCATTCGCTCGGCTAATGGTAAGCTTCACGCCGCCGCACTCACTCTGAAGAATGCTTCAGCCGAAACAATTGCCGTTCTAGACATCGATAACGCGCAGTAGTTTCGATTTATTGAATATGCCTGTTACAGTTTAGTGCTTCATACTTTTCAATCTTCTCAAATGTAATGAAATCTGTTCATTCAAATGACAACTTGAACGAGGAGCACATTTCTATCCTGTTGCCCGGGATCACATTCAATGCGATTGTGTCACAGAATAAAATGTCACGGCTCAGCGCACACTAGCGTTCTGTCATATTGACAAAGCATTCTCAGTGAAATAGCTACGCTGTAACCGTATAATATTGGATGCATCCCTTTGTGATATCGGATGAACCTCCACTACCATCGTCCAATCAAAGTTGGCAGGAACAATATTGTATTAGTTCGTTGAACTGATGGGCCTTTGTGCTCAAAGGGGAAGTTTTTGTCGATAGTTCTGAAGTTAACTAAACCGTATGTACTATATTTATGTAGGTCACCTCACATGCATAAATCGAAATGATGATTTATTGTACCCATTTCACAAAGTTTTTGTCACATAAAAAGCGACTCTTTGTTTTGACCTAAGGCTATGAGAATGAAACGTTGTGAAGGAGTTTTTATTAAACTTAACATCTCTTACCACCAAGTGAGGAAGTGGTAAAAACTTAACCTATCTATCTACCAGCTATATCTATGAAAATTAACTGGCGTGCGTTAGTCTCATAAAAACTTGAAATTGCCTCGACCTATTTGTTTTTTTTTGTTCTGCTAGCCACAATACAGACGGTCAATACCAGGAATATTAATAGTCAAAATATAAATAGTTAAAAATTAAAAAATCAAATTAGAAAAACCCAAAGGAACAGCCGAAAAAAAACAAAATTTATAATTTGGCCACTTCGGATAACTTTACTAAGTTAAGTAAATTATTATAAAGTTCACCGGGTCATCTAGTCTGAGATAAAAAATTGGGCTGCCATCACTTAGGGCAAAATTAAAAACTTTGGGTTACTTTTTTGGGAAATTTGATGTCTCGCCCAAAGTAATTAAAATTAATCCTTTGATATGTCTTTAAATTCAAAGTGAAGTTATTTATCAGCTGATAATGAGAACAACATGTTTCTAGAGTTTATAGTCTGTATAAAATACGCACCAATATTCTGTGACATGACATTAAAAAACGTATAATTTATGTTTCACCGGATGTACTCGCAGAAAAGAGCACCTAAGTCATCATCCGTTTTTTGTGTGTTTAAACATTTTTTTATGTTTATTATGTACTTACCAGGTGCCTCTCCATCATACGAGAAGTTGGGGATGAGCAGAGTCTGTGCATCGACGACGACAATGGGGTCGGAAGAGACTCCGTGCACACCGCGCAGGGCCGACACCTTGACGGGCTTCGGATAGTCCAGATCGCGGGGGATGGTGACGTCACCGAAGTTCACCTGGTAACAAATATTGTTTTTCGATCTCTAAAACGCAGGAAAAAATTCTAGAGTAATGCTGTAGAGTAATTGGTCTATATATACCTAACGGTGTTCCGTCAGATTTAGTTCTTACATCTGACTAAGCAAACGTATGACCACAATAAAAGAGTCATTAATTTTGACCTTTTCAACAAACAGACACACTAGCATTTCAGACACTACTTAGTATAGATCTTTTTTCTAAATATGCACACCCCTCCATAAACATTTTCATACATTTGACACTCGATAGTTTGACAAATTTGGTGGAGGGGCGTGCACATTTAGAATGAAAGATCGCTACACTTTGGCGCAAATTCATTATAAAAATGTTAAACAATTAATTAACCGTGTATTCTCATGTTTTGCTGAACTTGTTTATGTTAAATTTCAACAAAAACACTAATCTACATTCTCGGGGCCTTACCTCGAGAATGCGTTGTAATTAAAATGTAGTTTGTTGTGCTTCCCTGGTATAAAGGAAACCCCAAGAAGAATAGTTCCCACAATTCTTAGATTATTCTGAAATTGTAGCACGACCTATAAAATTTGCAAAGTCAACATTTACTAAGCGCTAAAAAGCCAAATGAACGTTTCCACTAAATATAATAATAAAATTAAAAATTATTCACTACTCGTTAATCTATTTATTTAATCAACTTACAAAGCTTATAAACATTGAAATTGAATAAAAATGAGGAACACTGGGATGAGTTTAATGTCGTTGAGGTCGTTTTCAAAATGTTGATTTTGCTAAACCATATAGTTGTACATGCCATATTTATTCATCTGAAAATAATTATTTATTTTATCTGCTCAAGAATAGGGGTCTTGTGTCCATAGTTAGACCGTTTCGACGACCCAGTTGGCGCAGTGGACAGGTGTTCGCCCTCTGCGCCGTGGGTCCTGGGTTCGATTCCCGGCAGGAGCACAAATTCCTTCCCAAGGGATATTTGTGCTTCTGGTTCTGGGTGCAATGAGTGTGTGTGATGTGAATGTTTCCGGCACCCACGATATCATCTTAGTGTGGGGCTGTAAGTGTGGCATTTGTTTTTGTTTTGAATCGTCGCTTACCATCAAGTGAGATAATGATGAAATGTATACCCATTTTGTAAATATACATTTTCTTATTCGCTAAATACAATTTTGACAGTTAATTTCATTTTGTATTAACATAATAACTCTTTACATAAAAATCACTATTTACATAATAAGATAGGAATTCAATACTAATGAAATAATAATTTTATTTAAAAGGAAGTTTTATTTGTGTAAACAAAGTATGAGAGCCGTTTGCTACAAGCAAATAGTAGAACAAATCGCAAATATTTTAGTGTAATAGCATTCCCAAGCTGCAGCTGCACCAGATGTTTACACGAGAGATCTCTCTAATCTATTATTTGTTTTATAATTATTTTAATTTCTGTTTCGCTTCATATACCGCTATGGGATCCACAGTAACACGTATTTATTAGGTTCTAGCCCTAGTGCGGGGACCAATAGAAACTAAGGAGCCATTGTAATATGTTTCTTTCTTTTATCACAATGTTGTGTTAGCGGCATAATTCAAACAAGTCGCCTTCGCCCGAGTGAACCGCCAATGCATTTTAAAATTGACAACTTTTCAATTTGCTTTTGTTTCAACTTATCTATCGATATTATAGCTAATAGAGTACTGGATTCAAGTACTGGAATAGACAATGGATTCGATTCCTGACAGAAGTATAATATACTTATGCTTCTGGTTCTGGGTGTGATTGTGTGTGTTGAAAATAATTCTGGCACACAAAATTTTTTTTTTTTAATAGTTGTGGAGCTCTGAATGAGAAAGCTTCAAATTTTATACATTATGTTTATGCTAGTAAAAGTATTGAAAAAATACCCCATGTTTAAGACAAATACTTGCATCTGGGAGTACAACAATATGATGATAATGATTATCAATTTCTTTGCAAAATAAGACAAATCCGAAAACCTCGCCCTTAGCCCGACTTGAAGGACATTTGGTCAATTACAATAAAATTGTTATTGTTATGAGTACCTTAAAACTTGCGAATGCTATGTGCGATTTAATTACTGTTGCGAGTCTAAATGCAACTCCAGAGAATCCCGGAAGTAGTTAATCTACAGACACAGACCTGTGTAGTTTATGTCCTACTTTGTTTTGCTAGTTGGTGCTTAGTAATCTGTGCGAGGGATTGCTAGTAATTATTCTCTAAGGAATGAATTGTGTTGTTCAGAAAATACTGACTTATTGGTGTGAAACCACTTCGCAATTGTTACTTTTGCTGGAACACTTTAACAAGTTCATATGTGTGTAAAACTATTTTATTTATATATTGGTGTAGATCACCGTCGCATCACTGATGACGTTTGATTTTGACAGCTATTCCGTATTCTATAAAACTAATTGGAAATTTATATGCTTAGTCCATCGTGTGTAACTTTACACACTAACTATAGCAAGATTTTATTGGTCATCTATTTTCCCAAACACAACTTCTATCTCCCAGTTACATTGTTTTCCGTGTTCCAGCCCCTTCAGCACTAGCACCACTATTTATTGGCTCCAGGTGTCTTCTGATCCCTAATCCCGCTCCTCCCCATATATTGCCGCTAAGCTGTCCTACACACATTCCGCACCGCTAGTTTTCCTCAATTAACGTACGGTGTGGAGAATAGTGTAGGCCACTTGAGACAAGGTCGGATACGGATAAATTCGACTATATTTTGAGAGAGCTTTCAAGATAAACATAAACGCTTTCATACAAAAGACCCAAACTAAGTTCGATGACTTGTGTCGTGGGTGCCGAAATATTCACATCACAACCAGAACCAGAAACACAACTTATAACGCCTGTTGTAAAATTACCGGCAATGTGGTTTTTTGTGTGATTTTTTCCGGCACCCGAAGTACAAGTTGAACTTAGTGCAGGGCTCTGCCTATGAAAGTATGTTCAAGTTTTATCTTTCATATGGTACGACAAATGATATTACAGAACATAAAGAGTTTAAAATCTTATCTCTCAAAGTGAAGAGCACGGTACATTGCCACACAGGATTTAAACAGTTCAAGTTAAACATTCTGGTGCTACTAAACTGTGATGGGTAAGCGTGACGCTTATTCGGCGAGCGGTTTGCATGTCTCATCTCTCAGTCTAAAACTATTATATACATACCGTAAATTCCTCGCACCACACGGAGAACCACTTGATGTCCCGGAGGGTCTTCCCGTCAGGAAGCGACAGCGTGATGTCCTCCCCCCGGTACCTCCTGAGAGGACCCACTCCTCCCCGCTCGTCACGTAGCCGCGACCCGCTTGAACCCGGGGCCTTTGAGGAACCAATGTAGAAGTACGCAGCTGGGGAGAGAAAATTCAAGATTATGTTTCATCATCATGGTAACGGATGTGGCAGTTTGCTGCTACTTAAGCGGTCCGAATCCAATGTTTCGACCCTACCAATACAATATATAAACATAAACTTATATGTTTAGCTGTAAGTGAAGGAATTGATGAATCCCGATGGTGGTAGGGCATTTTCTGACGCTCACTTGATTAGCTACTTAGCTTACTTACAAAAACGCATACTAAGTATTGTTGACAACATGGGTATGACGTACTCATGTTGTCAACAATACTTAGTATGCATTTTGACAACATTTAGTTAGAGAAGAATCTCTGGTTAAGTAATAAATTTCTTTAAACGTTGCATGCGATGACGTTTAGTTTTGACAGCTATATAACATTTGATCACCATCTCTCAATATTACGTTTTAAACTGGGGCTTTAGTGAGTTCAGACTTAGTAGGACAAGATTGTTTTTTTTATTTTGCCAGATAGGTAAGCATTGTGATGATCTCGTATTGTAATATGACGGAGGACATGTCTTGTTTAATTTAAAATATCTAGGTAGCATTTCGTAGTAGTGTCGGATTTGCAGTGTATTACATTTTATCCTATCTTTGTTGGCGTTGCTTGTTCGCGTTTTTTGCAGCAAGTTTTACGAGTATAATTGGACCTTCTGCAGTTTTATCTCCAGTAGCGACATCGCTTTGGCAATTAACTCACTGTAAATGCAACTACTTTGTAGATATCATCTGCACGTTCAATTCAAAAGAATGGAAATTAATGTCGTTCACAGATACTAAAAGTCATTAAGATTCTTTTAAAAGAATTCCAGTCTTTATAACATATATTTTTTTTTTCTTATTTATCGTTTTACTTGCATATTAGTAGAAGATACTTCTTGGAAGCATTATGAACTGAATATAGTGAATCGTTAACACAAGAGACGACACTGGATCCTTCTGGATACCGGGAATCTAGAACCGACTGCTAAGACAACTTTCACCAAACTCTCATAATTCAAATAAGTTTTTAAATGAAACCAGCTAAGCACTTGATCAAATATGCTTTTAAATGAAAAAACCGTACTGAAATGGTTAATGTGGTTATGCGGTGGAGTAGCTTTTTGAAATTAAATAATCAAATTTTATTATTATCAAGAACTAGCTGACCCGACGAACTTCGTACCGCCGATAAAAGTTGTCTGAACTTTGACAACAAACATAAAAATATAATCATGTCACATTTGTCTTTAGTCAAATATTTATAGTGCATTCAGAAATTAATTTTGTGTTTAATATTTGACAGGTACGAACTATATGTAAAAAAAAAAAATTGTTTATACTACTTTCCTTACAATTTATTCATGTTTTCCCACCTTTTAAACCTTCCGTGAACTTCTACAAATATTTCAAAACTAGGAAAATCGGTTCAGCCCTTCTCGAGTTTTGGCGAGACAAACGAACAGCAGTTAATTTTTATACATATAGTTTTATTGAATGATAAACATAGAGCATGCACTTAGCGTAATGAAACACGTTTGTAATCCTGTTATACAAGTGACCTCTAGAGGTCGGACATGACCATTAACTCAACGGCTCCAGGAAAGAAAGTATCCTCGGAACTGAATGACCTTGCGTCCGAACTCCATCCATCATGAGATCTCAGCGAAAGTGACTCTACCTATAGTGTAACGTGGGAATTTGAACCTTAGTGATAGTAGATATGATTCATATTGACGAGTAATGAAGGATGATTGATGTAGGTTAGTAAATGGTGGGAATTTTATCATGGACACGAAGTAGTAAGTAAAACTAACGAATTAGATTGCATATCTTTTTTCACTGTATCAGTTTTGCTAAAATTAAATATTGCTAGCAAAACAGATCTAGAGCATAGTCGCAGTAATGTATTTGGTTTGTTATATAATTTCTTTCACGATATTTGCTAGCCATGCAAAAGTCAGTTTGAAACAGTAGCCGAGACGTAATTATTTTTCTCTCGTGTATGGTTATTTTAAATATGAAAACGTAGATTTTTTATTAGATTTTTTGACAGAAAGTTAAAAATCTGTCTTGTTGTATATTCCGCGATAACCTGAATTAGAGAATGTGTCATCTAAGGCGGTTACATCGAGATAGGAAACAAACCTACGGTTAACGGTTACGACAATCATTAAGATTTATGTCAAACGTCCGAGTGAAATGAAATAGTTAAAATTGTAATGCAAGAATGGATGTCCTGAATGCTCTATGTCGTGCAACAGAACTCGTTTTGAATTTCAGGATACACATCGAAATTCATACACGAAGGAACATTCCGGATTTCAGTCAGGTTTGTTCAATGAAATCTAATATTAGCAGGTCTATTTCAGAAGTAGATCGCGGAAACGTGCGATATCCGGATACCACAGAATGCATACCAGTCACTATGCAGTCAAAATGCTTCAGAGAATTTATGAAATCTGACCAATCGGCAAATTCCAATGAAGGTCCGCTGCAAAGCTGATTAAAAATATCGATTGTCGGTAACATGCATGGTTATGGCAACATTACTGTGTAATTTGGATTTCGGAGAATTTTGCAGTGTTAATTATTCAGAAATTAAAGTTAAGCACTTATTACGAATGCCATAAAAAAAAATATGATGGAAAGCAATGATATGCGACCAAAGATGTAACATATGTGCTAGAGATTCTACCATTAAGGGCACTAAAACGGGAGCGATAAGTGCTTCGCTGTACGGATGTTAAACAAAGAAGCGAAACGCTTCAAGCCAACAGGAGGTATGGCAACATTAAGTGAATGATATCTATATATATATAAAAGTCGTGTTAGTTACACACTATTTATATCTCAAGAACGGCTGAACAGATTTGGCTAAAAATTGGTAGGGAGGTATCTTAGAACCAGGAGACGGACATAGGATACTTTTTAGGAACGTCAAATTTTTTTTTTATATGTGGTGTTTACACATCATTTTCTTAAACGTCTCTCGGATTTGGTAAAGTACTAGGCAAACATAAACATGAAGGATGTAATAATATAGTCACGTGGCATTGTTACGCATGCCGGGTATGGCTTCCTAAACATGCACATTAATTGACAACAGTCAAGAAGGGAGAGGCGGAACGAAGCTGTCGCCGGGACAGCTAGTATATTATATGATAATATGATGATGTTAGAAAAAACTTCAGCATAGAGTCAATGATAGAAAACTGATAGGCTGCTAGCGTTTTACCCTGTATACTTCTAAATTACTATAGGATACTAAAAAGCTCTACATAACAAAACAATATTTGAAGCGAACTAAAGCCGTTTTTAGCCGTCTGTTTCATTAAGAATCAGGTTTTTTTTTGGAAATATCAATTACGTCAGTTTACTGTGTATATACCATTAATAGCATTTTTGGTTTATTCCGATCTGTCGACTCATGTCTGTCCCTAGTCTGTACTAGGCCTAAATTATGCCTGGCTCTCAACTTACTAAGATTAGTGAACTAATAACATACTAATTACAACATGATAACCGGCAAATATATTTATTTTAAATGTTTGTCATACTTTCATAATACCACACTATATTTCACTAGCTACTTCCGAACCTGTCGTACATAATTAGTATTTGGTAAGTATACGGTCGAACACTTCGGCAAGCTAAGAATAATCGATTTATCAAAGAGATAACCGCATGTTGTGAGTCCCATGTGGGTAAGATATGGACCACCGTTAGTGATATATGGCGAGCAGGTGTTTCAGAGAAATGCAAACTTAGGAAGGTATTATAAGTGACGTGGGATACTCATACGTTGTGCGACTCCAGGATTTAATTCTGCCGCTACTTATCCTAATGCTTGATAACTTGATTTGAATAATTTGTGTTTGTGTTTTGACAACACAAACACAAATACACGTTATTTATTGATAACACCATCAGTTACATTCCAATTGACGTATTTATTAATAATAATAGTCTACCAAAATCATATTTAAAATTTAGGCATTTAATAAAATTAATACTACACATATACACACTATAAACATATACACTATGAAATACAAATTCATGAAGCCATCACTTAAAGTGCGATTTGAAACTCGCAGTAGAAGCTGCATCTTGCACAGACTCTATCGCTCTGTTATAAACAAGGACCTCTCAGGTTTTCCGAGCTTATGTGAAGCATGAAACAATGTCCTACCACCATGAAAGGTGTGTTATTACGTCATTATCTTGTTTGTCTAGCGTTAGATCTGTGTTCTTTTATTATTGTCTTACTAGACAGTAATGAAAGATACTGTCTTATTAATATTTATTCTGATTCCTCATCTGATGGTCGGATGTTCTACTGTTATAGATATAACTTAATAATCATGCCACTCTATGAGCATCGGCGCGACATAATTTTCAAGGACAATGAAGCCTCAGCATAGCATATTGTTCAAACTGGGTCGGTGTCCCATTTCAGCTTTAGTTGGCTATACGCTGGCTGTATGTAGCTGCAGTTGGCTGCTGCTGCAGCGTGGAGGTGTCGGTGAGATTTACGAGGGACATAAAGACAACGCGACTAACAACGGAAAGTGATGACGCGGTTTTAGTTGAATTTCCATGGACGTGAAGTTCAGTAGAACTGCTGAATTACTTTAATTGGGCAAAGCAGAAGTAACATTTTAAAAGACGTTTCGTTTGCTGTTTTGTTTTTATCTTTTTTTTTTCTCTTTCCCACACTAATGCTAAAATTTTCTCATTCTCATCATCGTATTAGTGTGTGATGATGCTAGCTAAGGTAGTCCTTAGTTCTAGTTCTATAATAGCTTTCAGCACATCATTTAACATGCAAAAATTACCTAAGTACCACTATGGATTGTTTATTACCAACGCTTATTAATGAACTATTATAATATTCCATGGTATTTTCATTTAATAATCAAATACAAATGCAAATAGATTTATTGACATAATAGGATACTACTTTAATATGATTAATCAATAGGCTCCCGAACTAGACTTTAACTGATTTTGTTTATGTAGCATTATCCTTGCTAGGCAGAACTATATTGATAAATTTTTCCTTTCAAAATTTTTCAATATAGTCTTTAACTGTTTTAACATGAGCCAGTGGCTTCTCCCATCCGAGTTGACTGATTAAATTATATTTAAACAGCTCATTATCTAAACAGTAAGGTTGAACTACTCATATTTTATTAATCATAAAAATAATGTTCCGGCAGCTTTACTTTAGTATATATATAAAATGTAGTAAATAAAATATATAAAATGTAGTAAACTATACTTTGTACTTTTTAATAGTTTTTTTTACACATTCACACTCACAGCCCCACACTTAGTTTAAAGCCTTGCAAAGCTATCTTTGCGAGACCTAAGGATTAGCTTGCTTACCATCCTCGACCACATCATCACTTATCATCAATTGAGATAATGATTAAACTCTAACCAGTAAGATATAAAAATGCCTAATGGTTTGTAAATTAATCTATCGACAGAATCAGAATGCAGTATGTGAGAATTCTGACACAAAATGCATTTCTTGTATATATGAGAAGCGAGTACGTACTTCGTTAACTCTCAAGCCATGTTTCACGCTCGATAATAAACCTTTCTCTTTAGCTAACCTCGCTCTGGAAAATATGCTGCTGAAGGTGAGGCTAAGGATGGCCATTTTACGCTAAAGGATGGATGTATCATGCAGGACGTGACTCGGTTCACGGGACACGGTTGGATGTCACTGGATATATACTTTATCGGGTTACGACGTGACGAATATGAAATATGGGAAACTATTTACATCACACATATCTGCATTTATCTTTGGGATATGATTCTATACCGTTTCATGTCCGAATATCTTCAACGTATTTGATGGCTAGGTGCATAAGCTATTTTTTGTCTACTAAGATATTTTCACTTATTTAAGAATAAATAATTAAAGAAGAATCATTAGATATTTATAAATTATAACATATATATTTTTAGTTTTCATAATAAACAATTTAGAATCTAATATATAAAATTCTCGTGTCACAGTTTTCGTTGCTATACTCCTCCGAAACGGCTTGACCGATTTTGATGAAATTTATTGTGCTTATCCGGTATCTATGAGAATCGGCTAACATCTATTTTTCATCATCATCATCATCATCATCACTTTACATCATTATCAACGCGGGTGAAACCGCGGGGCGCAGCTAGTAAAATATAAAGTTGTCTGCGGCCCTATTGCCCATATTTACTAAAAACTAAATTAAAGTTTTATTTACATTTTGCAAGAAGTTACAGTAAGTTAGTACTACTAATTACATAAAAACATGGTATAGTAAAAAAAATATAGAATAATCAATAGAAAAATATAATAGTTTTTGTCCCGGTTGACGTTAGTTCTTAGCTTATCCTAGTATATATATTTATCTATGCTTGGCGTTTACGCGATGGATGTCACTTGTCTGGTACAAAACCCGATATACAAGTTGTTTCGTCGAAGCAAATCGTCCTATGGTCTCACATGACATTGGCGAAATTGGGTGGCGGTACAACAGAAAGCCACAAAATAAAAATTGAATTACCTCAACATTTGTCGACTTCGCCTCAATCATTCGTGTACGCATGTACAAAGTTCATGCTTGTACGATCAGTCTTTTTGTCTAAACTTATGATCAGGGATAACTCGATCAGCGAATATGGTTTAGACGAGGGTAATCAAATCTTCCCCTTCAAATCTCTCGTCCTGTATTTTTATTTGTATGTAAGTAATGTTTAAATTGTTTATAATGCATGTGTAGCGTAATTCATTAGAGAACATCACCGACCGCAAAAAAATGTCTATTATTACTATCCTGTCCATCCAAAGGTTGCCTGTAAGAGATTGCTTTATGTGATAAGGCCGCCCATTGTACAACAATTATTATTTTTAGTTTTTTTGTTATTGACATGTTACTTAACTATGTTGGTGTTCAATAAAGAAGTATTGTATTGTATTGTATTGCATCTCTCGTCCTGTTTCTCTTAAACACCTTCTTTCTCTCGTTTTTACCCGGTATGCAATGTTTTTATGTATATTTATTGTAGCTAATAAAATTAAGTTTTAATTATCACGTAAATTCCCACCTTCACATTTTTGCATTAATCTCGCTGAAAATAGTTTTTATTTTGTAACTTCTTCTTATTTTTGTACTTATTTAAATATTTAGTTTTGCGTCCTATGGTCTCACGTGACATTGGTAAAATTGTGGAGGCGCTTTCACTGAAAGCCTCAAAATAAAAATTGAATTTAATATAATTGAAGGCACGTCAATTTCCGCGTTTTTTTCGGCAATGACCTGACGGAAAGTTGACCTTTCCGTCAGGGCTGCCATTGGGTCGTAAACTCTGACTTCAAAGAAATAACGTAGTAATGGCCATGTTTCAAAATTCTCTAATCTGACTGCATTTTCAAATATTTATTTAGACATGATATGTAGTTTTTGTATTTTTTTACCGGTAATGTAATAACGCAAACAATCGACTAAAACATAAAATAAGTATGCAGATTCCTATTTAGAACCGATTAAATCTATCAGGTTGAAAGGAATGTAAATTGTTTTTCATTTTGTAAAATCCCAGTTTTCCAATCAAAAACCATTTTTTTTTTTAATTACTTTTCTTAATTATGGTCAGTTTTATCTTATTCGTAACTTAACAGCACGTTACTATACCTGCGTTGTCACGCGACGCTTTCATTTTGTCAAGATATCTGTTAGTTATGACCAAATATCACACAAGATAGATAAAATAATTGATGTTATTTAATTATGCTATATTGGTTATACCGTTCATGTAACTGATTACCAGTGACTAGTACAGAGCCAGTGTCTAGTACAGATTACAATTTTTCTAGTCTAATGTGAATATGCATAGGAGAGCCCTAGGGCATATGCATCAGATTTAAATGTGTGTCAAGTAATGGTTTTTTGAATTTTTATAGCTATAGAAATACGCCTACAAATTATTATTTTTTCTATCGACTTCACAAAAATGGAGGAGGTACTCAATTTGACTGTATTGTTTTTTTTATGCGTGTTACCTCATTACTTCTTTCCACGTGAACAGATTTTGATCACTTTTTGTTTGAAAGCTGTTGCTCTCCTATTGGTCTCATTTATATTTGATCAAGATCTGAATGAGTTATGAGTTATCGTCAATAATGCGTGTTTAATACATTTAATCTGATCAAGGTTCCAAAGACGAAGCAGTGGGGTCGTTTTTATCAAAATGAGATTTTTAATGAATTAAATTGCATCGTATTATTGACATAACCTAACTGTGAAAAAAGTCATCGTGGCATTAGAAAAGATTTCAAATAAACAAGTCTAGAACCAAATCCAGACCAATATTAATACACACAGTAGACACTTTGTAGTAGTTTCATATATTACAATAAAGTCAAAGTAAAGCCAATACGATAACAATTCGCTTGCAAGTTCTCAAACTAAGATTCTACTTGCACTTAATGTTCGTTCCAAAACTACTCTTAAGTGCTAAAGAAACAAGGGAGAGCAAACAATATGGAAAATTTCAATAACCCCGAACGCAAACTCTCCCGTTGGTAGAGCGTGGACTCAAAAACTTGTGATACTCTCCAATTTGAGGAACTCTCCTTTCATTACATTTAACGCGGCGTACATCTGCTCTGAGATATTTTCCATAACAACAGTAACTCAACTTTATATCTAGATAAGTTTATCTTGTTCTTTGTGTTCCCAAGTGAATAAACATTTTTGATTTTAATCTTATCATATTATTTTTTATACTAACTTTTACATTTTGTTTTTATCATTGTGCATAATATGGTAATATTGTTTGCTGGTGTAGTTGGTTGCGCGTTTGCTTTCTTAGCTAAACAGAACCCAATGTTCAATTCCCGGTAAATATACGGCTGTAATTTTGCGAATCTGGCAATAGAATCATTAACTTTCATGAGTGCCTATTTGGGGCCCATGTGAATAAACGATTTTGATTTTGGTTTAGAATACAAAATTTTCTACCAAGGGTTTTATTTGTTTAGTTCTAGGTGTGATTGTGTGTGTTATATGAATGTTCCCGGTGCCCAAGACACAAGTTATTGAACTTATTGTGGGGCTGTAAGAAGCTGTGGGGCTGTTTCTGTAAAGTCTGTTTTTGTTTTGAGAGTGAATAGTGCATAGCTGCTCCCGTTATGAATAAAAAATGAAGTATTTATTTATCGCGCGGTTCAAATGACTTTTCGATTTGTAGAAACTGGGAGTCTCCGTTGTCTCACTGCATTTATATGTATTCGTATCCATATTGTGTTTATCCGAACAAACAAAATGCTTACAAAGTCTGCAGAAATGTTCGTCGTGAATTAGAATACACTTTATTTTTATAACGAGATAGTCTATTTTACGAAGACAGGTTGCAGACCACAGTCGGCGATAAGTTTGCAGTATGACAAGAGGCTTAGCGGTGAGGAACAGAATACAGAGTAAGCTGTAGCATAAAACGTTTTTACTTGAAAAAATTTGAACTTAATTGTATTAAACATAAAATTCAATATAATTTTTTATTTGGGCCCAGTGTCTCAACACCAAACAAATAATTCAATATTATTTGTTTGGTGTTGAGACACTGGGCCCTTGGGAACCGGGAGCTCATTCTATTTTCAAAAATCTATTAGAGTGTTTGGTTGAGGCGACGCGTGATTAAAATGCTGGCACATATTTGGCTCAACATATTAGCATTGCAATTCAGAGAGGCACTGCCGCCAGCATGATGGAAACGCTATCCACTGTCGTGTACGTATGTCATGTAGGTAACTTAGGTCTTTAGTAACTTAGTGAAAGAATTTATGGATGACAATTGGAATGACATGATAATTGGTAATATACTATTTAAATTTTATACATTCAACTGATATTCTTAATTATTATTTTTACTTACTTATTTGATACCTCACCATAATTTATATTATATTCTCTAGTGACATGATATTCTGACTTATATACTAATTTTCATCCAATATTCTAAAATTAATACTATTATTTGTTATGTTACTTATTTGATATCCACATTATATAAATATTTGTACACCGGAAACGGTAGAGTATGTGAAACTAATACTATATCCTACTATTAATTACTCACCATACTCTGACAAATAAATACATTTTGATTTGATTTGATTTGATTTGATTTGTTCTATATAGTTTTAGTTTAGTTTTAGGAAATATAGGCAATTGGCCCGTAAATATTAGTATCAGGATAACATAATTTAACACGATATAGGACTAAAAAGTAAAGGGTAAAACATTTGTAAATAGTCTATTTCGATATCGAAACCGTTGAAACTATTTTCAATTGAATCTCAAGTCTTTGAAGTATTCATTAGGAAATAGGTATGTAAAAAGTAACCTACAAGCAGCAAAATCTCAAGTTTGAAAAAACCCCCGATCTGAAAAACGACTGAACCTATTTTCACCAAAAATAGCTAAATATACTCTCATTAGGTCACATTTAGTCAAAGAACTATATTAAATTGGTCTACTCTTGACACACAAATACGCGCCATAAACTTACAAGACCCCTATTTTTGTTGGGAGTAAAATAATTTTTTTGTTGATTGAACCGATAAGAAACAGTTTGTTTTTATTAGAAGATTGCTACCTTCACAGTATTGTGATAGTTCGAAACTGCTGTCGCATATTATATAACCCTCTACTAACTTTTAGATATCGTAGCAACAAAATTAGTCTTATATTATAAATCTCAAATACCTACTGTTGTTTGGTACGGAACAAGGTTTACGTAGGATGGTCTTCGTAAACCTTGTTCCATACTTCATTAATTTGCTATTGACAGAGATTGAGACGAACTCACTATACTATGTATACCGTATAGTTTGGATGTTTTCAGGTCTAAGTGGATAGAGATATAGAAGACACCTATGAAAGCATGATACATCTTCGACCGCTTCATCACTTTCCACTTATGTTGAACTCAAGAAATCAAACGATTGCTGATCCAAAATAGGTTACAGGTATTTACTTTGATGGACTTGAACAGAGCATTAATAGTATAGTACAAAAACAGTGTTACTTACTAGGTCCCTCCCCGTCGTAGTGGAAGTCCCTGAGGAATAACGTGCGACTGTCGATGGCGTACACCCGCCCGCGGACGCCGTGGTGCAACTCGCTCAGTTTGCCGATCTCTCGCCCGTAGTATGGACTCTGGCAGTTGACGTAGCCTGCAACAATCAACACTTTACTTTAACATAGATATATAAAAAGTAATTTTATATGATTAGCATAAAAAGTAAAATCAACATCTGGCAAGCTACTTGACTTGACTAGATGCGTCTACAGGGGATTTTGTATCCACTAATCGAAGCAAGCTTTGTGCCACTTGATTCAAGGCAACAACATAAGGGGCTTGCACAGGCTTAAAGTTTGCCAGTCAGAGCTTATTTAACTATTGTAAACACCATAGTTAAATAAGCTCTATTATTTGTTAATCATATAGTTTGTTGTCTATAAGGACTTTGATCTAAAACTAGCGGTGTAGTGACATATAGGTTTGCTGAAATAACATAAAATATCAGACCTTAAGACATTAATAATTGTAATTATTGATGTTTCTTCTCAGATGTCCCCGTGACATTTGTTGAGGTAACGGTAACACATGCTGAATACCGTCCAAATGTCCGCAGCTCGCCTTGGACCAGTTATTGGAGCGAGTGCTGGCTGCGTGTGAACGAACGCGTTACTTGATCATTATGATCTTACCATATCTTATTATATATTTGGTAATGTTAATTATTCTTAATATTGTGCTAACGTTAATGAACAAACACTAAGCATTGTAATTAAATTATTTTTGCCGTTATTTTAATGGAGATACATATTTCTATAGTTGTACTTAAATTCACTCATTTATATCGTAACTTTAATTATTTTCAATTGAATCTGTTGACCACAATAGATTAAAAACAGAACGAATGAAGCCAAAGCAATAGTCGATCTAGATAATGACAACGCGTAAATCACGCTAATTCCCGTTTTAATTTGAACTGAATTGTACAAAATTTGCGTGAGTTAACAAAAATTGTTTTATTTTTATTTGTTAACGGTTCATCTGCTATGTTAGTTAGTACGAAATAGTTAGAAAATTGCATTGTTCCTTGTCTGTATCTGGCAACAAAAAAAGTGTTCAGACACTAAAATTAAACGCAAAAACCGAGCATAACGTTGTGAACTTCATTTTTTTGCTACCGACTTCACAAAAAAGGAGGAGGTACTCAAGTCGACTGTATTTTTTTTATGTTTGTTACCTCATAATTTCTTTTTACGAGAACCGTTTTTGATTTTTGTTTGTTTAAAAGATGTTGCTTTCCAATTGGCCCCATTTAAATTTGATCTGATCAGTAGTTTTTGAAATATCGTCGATAATGCGTGTTTATTACATCTAATCTGATCAAAGTTCTGAAGATAAAGCGGTGAAGTCGGTTTTTTAAGCTTTGCTTGCGTTTAATTATTTTGGCCATGCGTTATAATATGTATCTGTCTGTTCGATTTTTGTATCTTAGATAAACAGACAGACAGTATTTATTCCTCTTATTTTTCAGATAAATAGACTATGATATATATATATATATATATATTATACCCAGATAGACTATGTTTTACTAATAAGTGAACTACCAATAAAATTACTTTATCTGTTCATTCGACGGCCAGATGAGCCGATATTTAATGCGCGATATTCTTCTATAAAAGCGATATGTCACGCATGTCAAACAGCATTTCAGTCTTTCCAAACCTCAAAACTAACTTCAAATGTCAAATGGCTGTAAATCATGGCTATAATATGCAACTTTCTGTTAATAGCTACCAAGGATTGTGCATCTAAAGTGATCGTAGGTTTGTCTCCTATCTCGATGATACCTACATCGCATTCTCTCGAGATACGTGTGGAGATAGTTACAAAAAAGATAGATACATAATAGATCATTAATATATTTAAAGTTTATTTAGTAAGTACTAAATTGGACAAATGAATTTATTAATTTGACTACTAAGTGACCGTTTGCTTAGAGATTAAAAAAATAGCCCTGAGTGTTACGTGGAGTTATCGCATACACTATACTCTACACCAGTTACTTCTATTAACGTGTGCGAGTACGACCTCGAACTCTACTTTCTATCGACATTAGGTACTGGTTTTTTATCGTCACTTTCCCTTCTCTAATTGTTTGGGCGGCTATTAATAAAAGTACCTAGGCGGTTGTTAAATTAAAATGGTTTATGTCAGTTGTAACATAAAACACGCGAGAAGATTTAAATCTTATTTCCGGTTATGAATGTTACAATTCAAATAAAGAAAGCCTTGAAATTTTTAACCAGTCTCTGATACTACCAACACTCATAACATTTTTTTAATTTAAGCGAATTTATAGAGAACTTGTTCTTAGAATAAACCAAAACCGTTTACCGTTTCGTATGTTTAATGATACCAGGAATGCCGACTAGTGCATATGACTAGCAAGTAAACAAGTGTATTTAATGTACAAAAAATACAAGACTGCTACGCTACGCTGCGGGTGCTGGGTTCGGTAGGAATATAAATTTTCTTTTCAAAATTTTTGGTTTAATTGTGCTCACATGTATGAGTTTCCGATACAAGTCTTCGAACTTAGATTGTGAGTGTGAAAACGTTTGTTCTTTGACCATTTTCTCACCGGAAGGTAATATTCGATGAACCAGTCTTGCTCAACCGGGTATATATTTCGTGAATGAGTACGTGTATTACCTCCAGATCTGTGAATCTACCATTATAGAAATGTCAAAAAGGAAATATCCCGTTAATTATATATATATTATTTCACAAGACACCTTATCCGTCACAATGTATTTCGGCATTTGTTATCCAAAATGCTAATAACTATTTTGCAAGTATACCACACAAAGTATCTAGAAGCACTAAGTATTTGTTTCGGTTTAGTGTTCGCTTTCAAAATGCTAATGTAGAAAAGCGCATCTTGCATCGACGCATTTCGCCAAAGTTGCGTAACTTACGTCAGTTGCTAGGGAAAATTGAATCTTATACCTTACTAATAAAGTACGTGTATTAATAATAGGTTTGACGACATGTATTTGTCGTGAAGACCTATAGTAGACTTTATCAAGATGGTACAAGGTTTGAAGTAGCATGTATATTATATCGTATGACATGCATTATTTGCAATTGGTTTTGTTACGATTTTGCGAATCTCAGAAGCGGTAATTCAGAGAAAGAAAACAAGACTTGGTTGTATTTGCAAGTTGTTGACATTACCATGTTATTTGTAGACGTAACTTAATAAATGTCGTAAATAATACGAATTTTAGATAAAGATATGTCCCTCTAAAACCATTATTTTATTATATAATAGGAACATCCTAACACTTTTACTGAAGGTCAGGTTACCAAGTACTTAAGTTAATATACCTTAATGATTATTAAATTGTAAATAGGTATATTTCATGGAGTTAAGAGAAAATTAGAATCATCTTTAAAAGTGCTACACAGAAGCTTTGTAGACAAAAGTTACTCTTCTCTTACACCTTAGTAAAATATTATACGTATGTGTATCCTTGTTGTATTAGATATGTTTAATCCAGGTACTGGTTTCGATTCCTAACAGAAGCATTATTTTACTCATCGAGAGACATTGGTTCTTGATGTGAATTGTGAATGTTTGTAGCAGCTCCAATACAAGTCTTCAAACTTACAGGTAAGTAACTTGAAACAGGGTGTGATAATGTTTATATTATGTTATCTTTTCAGTTAAGTTCTATGTCTATGCATAGCTATGTCTATGTCTTCTGTCTATGCATTAAAGTTTCACAGTGCTATTTTCTTATCTTAATGCAATATATTTTCCATAAATATTTGGCTAAGTTGATCAACCGCCATTACCATAATTCCTCGAGGCCTAATATAACCGCTCATTTTATATTCCATTCCTGAAACTAGAGAAAATTTAGCGTAACTGCTAACGGCCTGAAAACGCTGGGTGGAATGTCGTCTGTCTACATCGCCGAAACCGGAGATACAGCGTGATCGTAAGTAGATATTTTAGTATTTACAAACTATTCAGATCATTACTTTCCTTAAATAATACCGATAACAAGAAAGATAGAAAACAAAAGTAGATTGTTAATAAAGAGCTGCAAATTGTCTATTACACCCATTGAAATATCTTTAGAAACTAACTTAATTGGAAATTGTTTACGCTCTCAGTAGACATACTGATATTTTCAGATATTTAAACATTTGGCCGCTATCGCACCAGATAGAAAATAATAATGCGACTGAAATTATAGCATGCATGAGCTCGATCGATTTGGCAGATTTTTTTATGTTGTGTTTGTAATTATCAGAACAAGGTTTGTATCAAAGATTTTTCTTAAAAATCTACCGCAAATGCCAACCGAACGAACCCGGGGCAGGTCGTTAGTATACTATTAACTATATTTATATCAAAATCAAAATGTTTATTCACACGGGCCCAAAAGAGGCAGTCATGAAAGTTAATGACTCTACTGCCAGATTTGCAAAATTACAGCCATCTCGACAAAAATCTGGCAAAAAACTTGCCGGCGCATTACTATTTTTTAATCATTCTTGAAGACTAATACGTAATTATATTAACCAAGGTAATATATTATGTAGTCGCTAGAAAGTGCGTATGCAGTTTGCCTCCATGAATCCTTGTCATTAATGTAGTCAATCGTTTTATAATAAGCTTTCTTAATTAATGCCCGTTTTATTACTGATTTGAACTTTCCCAATGGTAATTTACTTACAATTTTAGTAATTTTATTGTTAAATCTAACCCCATTTGCCAAAAAAGATTTATTCGTTTTGCTTAATCTAAATGTGTGCACTGTTTATGCTTACATCTAGTATTAAGATTGTGTGCGTCGCTTCTCAATTTATATATATCAATATTTTTGCGAACATGCATAATATTTTCAAAGATATAAAGCAAAGCCATGATGAGTAAGCCCTGTGTCTTTAAAAATTCCCTGAGAGGTATACTTAATACCAAGTATATTGATAATTTAATTTAAAACTATAATTAGATCTATGCACACGTGATGTGTGAGGTTGTTCATCAGACCATCTTGATTTCTCAATGAAGCAGTATATTAATTATCTCAAATGTGCTAATTTTATCTTGTTTTACAACCCGATAGTAGCTTTAAAAGAATACAATGACGATCAAATTTATTTTCAGAAAGAAAAGTGAAACGTATTTTTAGTTTAGTTATTATACTACGAGTGAACCTATTTTCAGACCCGAGCCATGTTCAGCTCGGTAACGTGATCGTCAATCTACATAATGATCTGCAGAACAAGGTCACCCTCGTTATTCAGGGGCTGGATTTCTAGCTACGATGAAATTTATAAGTGCTCCTAACTTAAAGAATGTAATATAAAGTAAGATGAATGCTGAAAGTAGATAGCAATAGATTGTTATAGCTGAGTTAACTGATTTCCACCAAGAAATCCCCATCAATATAGGAAAGCAATATATATTTCTTAAACTACTATCTTACCTGATGAAATGTTATGATACGGCCAAAGAGGGACATGCTTTTTATGAGGATAATTAGATTTTCCCTAAGCATTAATGGTATTGTCCAACAGTAAGTACTGGGATGATAATGGGAATTCTATTCGCTTATCAACCATGTACTTTTCAAATTGTAACTTTCAAAAGTCACACGAATATCAGAGGAGAAAGAATCATTCGTAAGCCAGCAGCATCAGCCTCTAAAAATGGTTCAACGCGACGTCTCGGACTAACTTGATCCTCAAAATGTTGACCCTCATCTAAATATTCTAAATATAAGTCTAAATATATCACTAGCAACCACGAGTCCACGACTGTTGTTTTCAAGAACGACATAAAAAAATAATTTTCGAACCCTTTTTACACTGTAAGTTCTCAAGCTACCATGGTCACTTTCACTATAAATGTTTGTATCCTTTTTACACTAGCTATGTCTCTTAATTAAAGTAAACTTAAACGACATATTTTTTTACCTGGTAGAGATCGTATTTAGTGATGAGACCGCCTAATGGGATACTTTAGGTATAAGTTAGCTCAAAAGCTATTTATCTATCTTAAATTCGAACCGTAGAAGTAAAGTTACAGCATGTTCTCACTGATCCTTCGCTAACTACTTTACCTACCTAACTTGCGCCGGTAAAAAGTTTATTTTAATGTTTTCCTCGCTTCAACTAAAACATTTGCGTGGTTTTCACTGCTCTTAATGAAGCTTTTTAATTACGATTTGTAGAGAATTTCATTAAAGCGTTGGTGCATTCTGTCTGTTTACAGTTGAGTAATAAGGTTTGAGTAGAAAATGAATAAGTAAGACCTAAGAAAAACCACGAGTGTAGCTTCAAGCATATTAAAAGTACTATATATTTCAACTGCTTGTGTCTTATCTAAATGTTTAGGATGCCCATTTTTGCGTTTCATTGAAACTATTATATTTTAATAATATCTTGTGTTGAACACACACACCTACGATTAACATGTCCAATCAAGTTTGAAACGTAAATCAGAGCTGCCTTAAATTTTAGTTTCATTTACATTTCATAGAGTACATGCAGGAATTACACGAGCTAATTCCAAAATTCCACAATGCCATGTTTACCTTCTTACAACAAGACAACTTCATTCGAAGCGTTTTGCTTCTACGTTCATCATCCGTACAGCAAAAAGCAGTGGAACACATAAAACAAACACTTTCACATTCACAGCCCCACTCTAAGTTCGATAACTTGTGTCGTGGGTGCCGGAAACATACACATCACACACACAATCAGAACCAGAAACACAAATTTTCCTTGGGGAGAAAACTTGTGTTCCCGCCAGGAATTGAACCCGGTACCCCTGCCTAGAAGGCGAACGCTCACCCAAATGAGCCAACGGGCACATACACCTTTTATTTACCGGCAACAACACATTTCCAGCGTCTTTTTTATCTGTACATAATTAATATACCGTGTTTGTTATCGATTCTTAAAATCTCTAGTGAGTAGGGATCTCCTAGGCCAGCATGCTACATCTTCGTCTGCAGTATCACTTTCTATCAGGTAATGTAGTGGTCAAATGCTTGCATAAAAAACATTATGTGATCATTAGCTGCAACCTTAACGTCAAATTGCAACCCCTCCATGTATAACTAGCTAAGTAAAGATACTAGACATTGAATCACAGCAACAGTTGTCTATATTAATATAGCCCGTGATGTGATCTCGTGCGAAATGTAGGAGCTTCCGCTGCTGACACCGGGAGCCGGCTCCCTCGACGATAATGTGACGTCATAATATCTCTTGTGTTACAGCTTCCGTCATGAGGGATATCCTTCGACTGCTTCTTCTATCAGTAACAAACTTAATAGCTATATTAAGTTTGTTAGTAATAGAAGAAGCAGTAAAGGGGTAAGTATATAATATAGATATTGTAGGACTGTACGCTAAAGCAAATGTAGCGGATTTACACGTGGATTGTGTCTGTTATCTGAATTCAAATAACATATCAGCGCTTATTGCGCTTATGTTTTAAACATATCTGAGCGAATGATGCGAAAAAAACCGAACTTGGTATAAAATGTTTTATTAATATTTGACATATCATAAAAACACCTTTTAAAAATAATATTTTAACTCTGATATACACTCATCAAAGTTGATGAGGCCGTGTTGCTCATATGAATATACATCGTTGGGTAAGAGAATCCATGAATAAAGACAGAGAACAAACATCTGATTGCAATACAATACAAATACTCTTTATTGCACACCAAAAAAAAAATAGGCAATTGGCCCGTAGATAACTTGATGGTATCTTGTACCGAATATAATGGCAAAAAAAAACCAGAAAAAAAGCAGTACAATCGGCAGCCTTATCGCTAAGCAGCGATCTCTTGCAGGCAACCTTAGGATGGAGAGGATAAAAAAGTTTAATAAAAAGTGATCGGCGGCAATGATCATTATAGATGCATTCTTTCAAACATACATTTAATTATTAATGTAATGAAATAAATCATATACATATAGTTACATACATAAATAAACAAAATATATAACTATGAGGCCGTCGAAAGTAAAGATGTTTCTCAGATATCAGAAGACACAGAGGCTATGAGTCGGCCAAGGCACTAGACCAAATGTCCCAGATATACAGCAAACAAAATAATTTAAACGCAAGCAAAGCTTAAAAAAACCTACTTCACCGCTTTATCTTCGGAACCCTTGATCAGATTAAATGTATTAAATACGCATTATTGAGGATAACTCAATAAGTACTGGTCAGATCTTGATCAAATTTAAAAAGGACCAATGGGAAAGCACCAAGTCAAGAGTGAATAGGTATCTTCTAGGCAGACATGCTACATCTTCGGCCGCATCGTCGCTTTCCATCAGGCGAGATAGTAGTCAAATGCTGGCTTACCAAACATAAAAACAAAAAAAAAACCAGCTTTCAAACTAAAAAAAATATCAATATCGGTTAACCAAGAAAGAAGTTATTAACACAAAAAATGAAATATATAAATTCAGATTTAAAAACATATTCAACGTTAACTATTGGTATTGGTTCCATTGACAACAACGGTTCTCTGTATTTGATAATACGGTTTGGTGAAAGAATGAGGCTGAAATGTAGACTACCTTTTGTGTGCTCTCTACAGCTGTTATATGTAGTAACTGAACGGTACTAGCTGTCAGTACGTCCGTACGTCACACGTGCCGTCCGTGAGACGGTCACTCTCGTGCGAATCACTTTCCCTGCGTTCACTTTCGCGCATTTTTGCGTCGAGTGCGGCTGCATGTACCTTAAATATGTCGTCAGATGTAGTTGATTTACTTTGACTTTCATTCGTCGCTATTTTAAACTTGTTTGCACCTACAGGATATACTCGCGTTTGATTATTTTACACCTCTTTTTACGACGGTGCATGCTCGATTTTAAAGTCATTATTTATTTTTAATTCACGAAAGTTTTATACCACAAGAGTGGTTTAGCCATTGTTAACAATTTTAAGCCGTAACTCAAAACAGAGTTGTTTTAATTTACCTATAACTGTCTATCTATATGCATCAAAGTGTTAGATAGGTCCTTGCATGGTTTTTAGCTAATCGTGTATTTTGTAAGCAATTCAAACGTAAGCAAAGCTTTAAAAAAACCGACTTTACCACTGATATTTTGATTTAGGCTTGATCAATTTCAATAAAATTACGGAAATATTTATTTTTGAGAATTCCTTCACAAATAGGGAGAAGATGAACATACATAAAAAAAAATACATACAGTTGAACATAGAACCTCCTCCTTTTTTGAAGTCGGTAAAAAATTGGTGTACCTGTTTGTTGGCTAATAATATAACGCTAAATAACATTATTAAAATATAACCACTTTATAGCTTTTAAATATGGTAAACGGTGATTCTCCAGTAAAAACAATATTTGTGTTACGTTGTGTGTTCCGGTGAACAATATCGTGATAAAATCCATGTTGGTAGAATATTTTCACGTCCTATCCTGCCTCGCTTCCCTGTACTGAAATACAAATTCAATAAGAATATAAAAAAATATCTAAAAGTCCCAAAAAATATGTTCCGGCAGCTATCTTTGAAAGCTAGTCCTATATGTTAGTCTTGCATGTTTACCATCTTCGATCACATCATCACATACTATCAAGTAAAATAGTAGTTAAACGGTAGCGTATTAAACATAAAAAATAGCCTTAACAAACTGATTATAATTTGTACTAAAACATAAACGATGTATAACCATTAATCCGTTAAACATATTTGTATCACTTTTACTGACGTAAAAAAAATATATTTAAAAGCGAGACTAGTATAGAAGATAGTGAATAATTAAATCAACCGTACAATAACGTGTGCTCTAAGGACGCTACTTAACAATGTTCTCTGAAATACATTTCTATTGATCATTAGAAAGTGTTGGAACGAAAAATAAAATACTGGAATAAATTGTAGGTGTAATAAATAACACAATGTACAATGTAGCAGTTTATGGCGCGCTCCGACAACGCGCGTCGCATACAAAAGAGTTCAACGCGCGCGCACCTCTACTAGAATTTATTGTAATGATGGGTTACTTCATATATTAATTAATATTAAACATGCTTATTAATTTATAACAACAACCGTAAAACGATAATAAGGTTCAAAAAGGTCAAATTGGTTGAGCTGGCCGGTTTCTCTACGTAGTATATTGGTTTTGGCTTATCGATTTCGATAAAATTTATATGGGACCACCTCTGAAGTATGATCTACCAAATAAAAAAATGGTTGTCTGTAAATTTGGTTTACGGACGATAATTTTACGTGATAAAGTCATCGCATTGAGAACCTCCTATTTTGAAGTCGGTTGAAAATTAAGGTATCAATATTTTGAGTGCATTAAGGTAAGCTAAGCTAGAAACATAAATATATTATAGAACTCTTTAATACATTTTTAATTTTTATGCTTAGTAGCTTGTACACACTACAAGCCTTTTCTTGTCGCATTCCTTTTCTGACATGACCGTAGCAATTTAAAGTTTACTTTACTTATATTTCTTACGAAGGAATTAAAAGGAATAGTAATTTTTAAGTTTTTAATCGTTTCTTTACTTATTTTGAGTTAACGATATATATGGCAAAGGCCATGATCGTGGAATGAATAAAAATTGTACAAATCTGTAGTGGAAGTCATCATGGTATCTAAAAACTCAAGATAATTAAAATGTTGTCTTCATAATAATGATAATGAATCCAATTAAAAATAAAAACCAATAATTAATCTCTACACACTAAGCACACAAAGAGTTAGATATAACTGTATAGCCCAAGTAACGATCACTGCCGTCGCTCTGCGAGAAAGCGCACGACGTCAATGTAGACATGCAAATGGGTGATCTACTGCTCCACATCTCCATTGGCATTTGAGAGACTGATCTTTCCTCTTTTGATATTGAGATTACTAATTTAGGATGATAGATCATGATTCATCAACTATGCCTTTATAACTTTGAACTGCCCGCTGGCTTAGTTGGGTGAACGTTCGCCTTCTAAGCAGGGGTATCGGGTTCGATTCCCGGCGTGAACACAAGTTTTCTCCCTAAGGAAAATTTATGTTTCCGGTTCTATTTGTGATTGTGTGTGTGTAATGTGAATGTTTCCGGCACCCACGACACAAGTCCAACTAAGTGTGGGGCTGTGAGTGTGAAAGCGTTTATGTTTATGTTTATGCACACTGATGGCGTACTGTCTGATTTGATACCCGCTATCAAGGCTCGATGCCAGACAAAACCATTTTTTTTTTGTGACAAATGTGTATTTTTTTGCCGTGTGATGAAAATGTTTTAAAAACCCTCCATACACCTTTGGGATGGATCCGCTAAGTACCAGCTAGAAGCTCTTGAGTCTATTGACCGGCGAGCCAAAAGACTCATTGGCGATAGTAAGCTAGTAGAGTCAAAACTGCAAAGTCTTGGTCACCGACGTAAGGTAGCCAGCCTATCGGTATTCTATCGCTTGCATTTTGGAGAGTGTGCTCAGGAATTACATGATATAATTCCTCCATGCCCTTTTTACCATCAAACAACAAGACAAACTGTCAAACGTCATCCATTTATGGTTGACATACCTCCAGTTCGCTCGAAGCGTTTTGCTTCTACGTTCATCATCCGTACAGCGAAGGAGTGGAACTCATTGCCTGCGTCTTTGTTTCCTGAACGGTATAATCTGGGTGTCTTCAAGTCTAGAGTGAATAGGTACCTTCTAGGCAAGCATGTTCCATCTTTGGCCGCATCGTCACTTTCCATCAGGTGAGATAGCGGACAAATGCTTGCCTATCATGTATAAAAAAAAAAAAAAAAAAAAAAAAAAAATACAATTTTCCTTTTAAGTTCAAGACAATGAGTATAGCTGTTTAAAGTGAAAAAATATGTCTATTTAAAATAATTAGTAGTATAATTAATTATGTAGTTCACCCCAAACTGAGACCTCGCGCCTACATTTTGCTATATAAAGAAAAACGTTAAAAGTTAATTGTTTAGAACTTTTTTCTTAATAATAATTGTTTTCTTTTTGTATTCATTATTCGATATAGCGGATATTATACGTACATTTCAGTCTTAAACATTTTGCCATTTTTGAGATAGACTCCGGGAAAAAATCGGTTTAAAAACAGTTACTTTGGTGTCCTTTCAAATTGTTTTTCCCATCACAGATTTTTTAAAACAGTTTTATATTACTTCTAATGCTCTTTTCAACGATACCCCACAAGGGCAAAAAAAAACATAGATGCCCCATGATATTTAATTTTTTGGCTTTAGACCACAAATTACAAATTGTCTGAGAATTTGAAGTCATTTGCTTGTATGGCTTAAGACAAAGTGCATATATATCCAGGTCAACTTAGTGAACTCACTTCACTCGGTTATTCAATTGTCATTAGTATTGCATGCTATTCAAGCAATAAAACGCAATACGAACATCTTTATTATAATAATATTCAATAAAGGTTTTGATGATTATAGCAATAAAGCTTTAATTTATTAATAGAACAAAAAATAGAGCAGATTTATTTATATAAATATACTTCTTATAAATTGCCTGTTATTTTTTGCTAACTATTAATAATCTAGAGATTATCGTAAAATGCTTTTACGAGTATGTTTCTTGAGTAAGATTTATGCTGAGAACTTAATCTATTTCTGTGAACAATTACTTTATCTACAAGATAAATGCTCACAAATGTGACAACAGCGCAACACGGCACACAAAACTCACAACCGTGCAATTTACGTAACCACGACACAAAAACAAAACAATCCTTTTGTTTTCCAGCGCCTATACATAATCATAACCATACATGACCTATTCATCATTCATTACAATCATTACCTTATCACTGTCATACAACTGTCATCGCACCTAAACGAAGTTATCGAGGTAAGGTGATGAAACGGAAGTAGACGCGTAACGCGTAACGTAACAGTTATTGTGGCGTATGAGTACAGATTATGTACTGTCAATGGTGGTAACGTAATAGGAAGGCTCCAACAAAAAGATTATTAAAATATATGTTATACCAGCCGTACCCCGCGGCTTTGCCCACTGTTATCAAGTTAAAAATTATGTGTTAATACTATGTACACACCAAATTCCATACAAATCCGTTCAGCCGTTAAAGCGTGAAGAGGCGACAAACATAATTACACACAAACTTTCGGATTTATAATGTTAGTAGGATTAGGTAACTTAAGTAAATAATGCTCAGAACACATAATCAAGATCATCATTTCTGTTTTGTTTTTTTTTTGTCTTTATAAATGTGTTCAATTAAGAGTTTATCTATCTATCTATCTATCAAGAGTGTAATTGACGCTTAAATTCCATTTTTGTTTATTCTCGATAGGAAAGCATTTGACCACTAGTAGTAATTATTTATTGTAAGACTTTACTATAGTAATAATCAAACATTAAAATTTTAAGATTAAATACTACTAATTCAAGTAATTAAATCTTGTTTACTTTTACATGTAAGTGAACGATACATTGTATACACACACACACACACACACGCACATACACATATAGAAAATCGCACTCATAACTTTTATTTTTTCTAAACAATAGGGATTGTATGATTAGACACATTGTTCATATTATAACATAATTATGTAATCCTATTTTGGCTATACTATTAGAATATTTTTATTACCTATGTATATTTTGTAAACGTTGTTGGATTATGAAAATAAAAAAATAAAAATAAATACATCATTTGTTTAGAACTGTACACCCACATTCATCAATTATTTTGCAATCTCCTCTCCATCAAAAGTTTGTCTGAAAGATATTGATTGTTAGTTGTAATTAGTTGTAATTTAAGCCTTAGTTATTCTTTTTCTCTTTCTGTAATGGTGTACAATGTTTATCTATATTCGATCTAAATAAAAATATAAATCTTACTAATATTATAAATCCGAAAGTTTGTATTTCAGTATGTAAGTATGTTTGTTCCCTCTTCACACTTTAATGAATTTGGATCAAATTTGGAACGTATATAGATGATACCTAGGATTAACGCATAGGCTACTTTTTAACTTGATAATAGCGGTGAAGCCGGGGCAGGGCTAGTGTATAATAAAACTAGAATCCAAGTAACAATAAAAAACATCAATAACGCAAACTAACATAAAATCCATAACCGTATAATTCGTACATGTTTAATTTTAACGTTACGTTACGTTATAACCTCGGTGTGTAAGCACCATTACGAAATAGGAAAATAATAATGGCACATGGTATGCAACAATAGCAATATTCCGAGAAACAATGAATAGAAGGCATGCAGCAGATCTGTTGACTGATCTTCTGTGTGTTGGTGTATGTTGGTAATGTCATATTTTCTTTAATTGAAAAGATATATTATAATTGTGAGGTAAAATACTTTGTGACATATCACAAAAATTACGAGGAGAGGTCAATCATATTCAAGCATAAACTTTCGGATTTGTGTCTAATGTTATCAGTATCTAAGTGTAAGGAAAGTACTCTTTTTTGCATAGGTCAATGTGTTCCGGATAACATAACAGACAATTGATTTAGTTTTATATCCTGAGGAAGCAGCATGGTTTTAATTTTGATTAATAGAAATGCATGTAATTTTTGTAGGCTACAAGGTAAACAATATATTAGAACAGAAGTAAAAAGTAACGTTACTGAAATAGAAAGTAACTCAATCAGTATTTCTTTTTAAAAACAATGAAGTGATATTTAAGAAAAATGTTAAATAACAAGATTTAAAAACAACACTAACCTACTTGCCGATATTTCATAAAACTAAATTAAGACCATATTATAATAAATCTAGATAATAATATACAGCAAAAGACCAAAGTTACCTACAACAAGCGCACTACAAGTCACCGATCTAATAGGTAACTCAAGTGCTCCAGCCTACTACTAGTACCTACTAGTATTAGGCTTGAGCATTTGAGCTCCAATAAAACTAAAAAATTACATCTTACAATCAGGTGAGATAGTGGTCGTTACATAACAAAGATAATACACATTTTACTTTAGTTGAACAAAGATAGTCCGTTATTGAAATGAATCAAAATCGATAAAATTATAATGACATCAGTAATAACTGGAACATCTCGATCACTTTTGATACACAAACCGTTGGAAGTGCAATATACGGAAAGCAGAAAGAATGTCAATGGCAGATTATGCAAACTGAACTCATGCATAAACATCTTCTTGTATCATCGCAGGCCTCGATTCAGTTATAACATTACATAAAATATTAAATAATGTCTTCATTAACCAATTTCTGGAACAATATGAATAATTCTTTTAGCACGTTTACGACGTCTGTCTGATTGAGGGCATCTTTTAAAATGTAATAAGAATCTAGCTGAAATCCCCATTAAAGGGGATACCTAATGGGGATTTTGACACTAACCCGATATATTCGCACAATATGTCCTATAACGAACATATCCCAACAAATAATAATAGAAACCAAAAATTCCATCCTTTAACGATTTACGTTAAAGGATGGAAAAAAAAACATATTCCGTATAAGGAAATCATACTTTTTTACATTTTAAGCTTTTAATAAGAAGTGATTTAACGACACTTTTTAGATTTTTCGACAAATAATAAATACAGCTAAATGCAAGTTAGACTCGCGCCCTTGTATGCGTGTGCAACTCGCACTTTCCGGTTAAATTTAATTCTTGGCCCACTTTGACCAAAAATGTATGTGCTACGTATAAAATTAGAGCTTACCGATGTACTATGGTAGATGTAGATACCAGTCACAATATAGACCGCGACAAAATAAAATGAATTAGACAAGGATCAAACAACTGATAACATCATCAAGCATGACATCAACATCTGTTCTCAGAAACTAATTTATGTGTTAATACCTTAATGGTTATTAATTACATTATACTAATTTAGGCAATGACCGTAAGCTCTATGGGAGGTATGCTAAAACTTCTATTGAAACTTAATTAGCTATGACGGAATACATTACATTTGGAGTAAGAAAAATTACTAGTTTTTCTTACATGAAACAATGCATGGGAACTAAGGCCGTTGTATTTTTACCACTAGTTGTATTCAGCGGTTTTATAAAATAAACATTTAAATTAATAATTGTTAAGCTCGGGATAAGTGTATTATTTAATAACATACAACTATTGCTCCTCAATATTACAAATACAAATTATTATACTCTTTATTGAAAACCGATAAAAATAATTATATGTATAGCAGAAATTAGTACAATCAGCCTACTTTTCGCTAAGCAGCGATCTTTTCCAGAATATATTATGTATAAACAATTTTATAATATAATATTATGTTTAAACCATTAGATTAATTATCCAACATTCATTCAAAATGTAATAAATAATAATCAGCCTTGAAACTCTATACTGGTGACGTCACTGGAGCTATAAACGACAGGTGCTTGTAGGACGGATTACAATTATTTACATTTTTAGTGCTGTACAGGTGTTGTAGGTTCAAATTACGAAAACAAATAGAACTTAACAAAACGTTCATTATAATAGCATACTTTTTTGGTATGTTTTCCTTTTTAATATTTAACTAATTTTATTGATTCCATCACTATCACAGCTGTTGATATAGAATGGCATGGTTTTGTGTGTAAACACGATATGCTGCTCTTACTATTGATTTTAATACATGTGGAAAGATATGTAACTAGCTCTAAGGGTTTTGACCGGAAAAATTAGGTGCAACGCACACAATCTGCCTCAGTCATCAGTCACAACTTGACCTTTCTTGCCGCACGTAAAGTGCTTGCCATTCTTTATTTGTGAATAAGCTGGAACAATACCGTCCTGTGCTTTTAGATAATCTATACACAGCTCAAGAAACAAACACTTATTGTGTGGTATGGAATGTGTTCGCCTCGTAGACGGATCTGGTTCAGTTTTTGTTTACTGGTTGTTAGAGCAGTACATAATTATCTTCCTACTTTTAACAACCTATGGCAGATGAATTTCGATTGTCAATTGTCAAATGTTAGCTATTTACAGATAAAGTAAAGTGTGACAACAATTTCGCTCACACGCCACGATCCTATGTGGGTACAGAGAGGTGAAAGAACTACTTTCACTTGGAGCAGATCTGACGCATCACTTCGTGAGCAGATTCACAAACAAACACGTACTGTGTTAAACGGATGATACACTTGTAATGTCCATTAAATAAACAATAAAATTTTATAGTAATAAAAAATAACTTTTAAACTTCCCATTGGAGTAATGCCCATTGCCTATTTCCAGTGGGTGCGATTTCCAGTGGGAACACAATTAATTATCTCCCCAAGAGATCTCCTTTGGTTCTGGGTGTGATTGGTTGGGCAATGTAAATGATTCCGGTACCCATGATACAATTAAAGAATTGTATCATCAAGTTCAAAGGAACTTAGTGTGGTGCTGTGAGTATAAAAACGTTTATGTTTAAATAATGTAATCCAAAGAAATAATGTTCTTGAGCATTATTTCATTCAACTACTGTCTGTAACGACGGCATTAATTTTCGACATCGTCCGAATTTTTCCTGAAATACAAATCGTAGTTTTATAAATCCAACGTTGGATTATTGGAAGAAGATTTATTCCATCTCGCACTTTCCAATATTTTTATGGAAATATTAAGAATACATGAATTATTGATGGAACAATGTTTTATTCATTGTATGATAAAAAGTGCATTAATGATAAATATATCGAATATTGCTGACTGCATACTTCGGTACCAATTTTTACAAACGTATAAAAATGAATGAATTATATAACCAATTATAGTTACTCTTACTACAATTTCTCGTAGAATATAGAATAATTTATATAACAGTACTAATGCAATTCGTAAATTAAAGTTCTTTCTTAATTTAGATTCGTCATCAATATAATTATGAGATAATTTAATTCCATTACGCGTTTATGTTTACATACAAGCTTCTGTATCACCAGTGAAAAAGATTATTCTTTTAAAAAGTAATAAGATCAAGTCGCGCAGTATTTTTTTTTATCACCAAGCGTTTTAGCACTCTTTTTTGGTTAGTAACGATAATACTGGTGTTTGGAAACACGCTAGGTCTGAATTTGAATGGTTCTTAAAGATTGCTGCCGAAACATCGTGGTTAAACATTATGGCTAAGGTTGGCGACCAACTCTACTTGAGGGTGGTAAACTACATCTCTTTCAGTACAGGTATACCAATAGAAATCTTCCTTACTACATTTACGTTATACCAATCGAATTCTTCCTTACTAGCTTAAGTACGTCCTAGAATTTGTAAACTTGACCACCCCATACCGGTAGAACGTCTATTTTATGCTGTCTCCTGTACTGTTCGCAGGTACAGTGATCGCAGGGGCACAGCTTACGACGTGACATAGAAGACTGTTCCACAATTTTACTATTGGCTTACCATTATTGTGTATGTTTGGTATATTACAAGACCGGATCCAGGCTAATACTGTCGAAGCCACCGACAACAGAAAGTACTTCATAACTTTCATAAAGTAAAATTTTAGATTTAAATATTTATTTTTTAACAAGTGAGATTCTGATTAAACGCTAGATTAGTTACAAATAAAAAAATCTTTGTTTGAAGTCGGTTAACAAGTCAAAACCTTCCTTGTTTTGAAAATAATCTAAAGATTACTAGAAACGCTGGGTCCATGGGGACCAGGTGCACTTGAAATTTATAAAGATTTGGCTGGGAGACTGAAAGAGTCGACACGTGACCAAAATGCCGGTTTGTATTTTGCACAGCAATTAAGTCTCGCTGTACAACGAGGTAACGCAGCCAGCATTTTGGGCACACTGCCGACCAATGACTTTTTGTATTAGGCAAGTAGTTTAGTTAAATCTGTATTTCGAAGCCTTGTTACCATAATGATTACTTATATTGACTTAACTATTGAAAAGTCAGGTTGATTAAAATTATTATCGAGATAGGAAACAAACCTACGGTTTGTAAAGCTACAAAATCCTAGAAAATTATATCTGATTGACAAATGTCAATAATTAGTATCACTGTTTCCTTAACATTTATTTTTCGTTGTCTCTTTTTTTAGTTTTGTTATTCGGTAATAATGTCAATCCAAACCTTGTATAATACTCATAATACGTTGCTATGTATTGTGCGTCGTTCCCATGGAGCGGCTCTCGTGTGAACACAGCCTAACAATACAAGCTTGCGCAATGTCTGAGCCAGCCTTAACATCAACATGGCCTTTTACAATATTGTACTAATCGCTATCGAAAGTTTCTTCCATTTCTTCATTAAGGACATTGTTAACGCCAAATGGTACCATTTTGTCACATTTGGAGTCTAAAGGCGTCTAGATAGGGTAATAAATATTAAAAATAAATATCACCAAACACATTCACATTTTATATTCATTTGATAAATAAGACATTTCATCACTTGTTGCTAAATATGAAAGTAAAAATGTATTGTAAAAAACATTATTTATTTTATGTATTATATAATAATATATTACTTGTTTATGTATATTCATACTGTATTTATACCATAGTATAAGTAATGATATTTATTAAGTTAATTAGGTATTCCTTACAGCTATTTATTATACACCGTCTATTACATTCTATAGTTCTCTCCATCCAAAGGTTGCCTGGTAGAGATCGCTATTGGTGATAAGGCCGCCTGTTGTGATAATTTACGTATACGCTTGTTTGTTACATTTGTTTTATCTCATCTTATAAAGTGGATCAATAAAGTATTATCCATCTATCTATCTATCTATTATTAAATATTCTCATCTATAACTTGCTACTGGCTACTCCTACAAAACTATAACAGATAATTTTATGATTTTGGTAGGATACAACTCGTAAGTACTTAATACAACTATTTATTATGTAGGTGCTATTATTACTAAGTGCTATTTTTGACATGTTTCTAAACGATGTAGTTAACCTACCTAGTTAAAGAAAAACCAAGAAAATCGAAATGGGACGCGTTAACTTACATAACCATCGTATTTTACGGTTTAAGTAGAAGAACCGTAATTATGGTTACAAACATATCACATTTTAGTGCTATATTAATTACCACTCTCACCTGTGACAGTGACGATAAGGATGACAATGTAGATAGATAACTCTTTATTGTACAACACAAATAAAGGAAAATATATTAAAGACCTTAAAACTAATTAAGGCTAGTACAATGAGCGGTCTTATCGCTTTAAGCGATCTCAAAGCGAGATAAAAAATAATTTGGGACTCAGATGTACCAAATAATTACGCAAACTTTATAATAGTGCATTAAGATACTAAACAACATATAATTATTATAAATAAAAAGTAAGTAACTAAAATAAATAAATACATACATTATATATAGTATACATTCTACACACATGTAATATGCCTGCCTAGAAGATACACATGCACTCTAGACTACAATACTCCCAGATCACACAGTTTGGGGAAAGAAGTTAAACGTTACAGCGTAAAAGCCATATATAGTCATTTACTTTCATAAGTTTCCTTCGAGCGCATTAGATATACACTTGTTATAAAACACTCCTGTAATGACTCCTACGATACAACTAGTTTGAAAACTAGGGCCAATAACGACACGTTTGGTCACTATGCGAGTTTTGGCAGTTATTTACGATCAATAACAACCTATTTGGTTTAGTGATATCGGTTGATTTGTCTGGCCTAATTTCAAATTTGGTGAAATTTCACAATGCGGTTTTGTAATAATTACCTCATGCAATAATATAAACTGAGATGGACCGGGGCTAATGCAGTTGCATTTGTTGTAGTTAGCCTAGATAGCTATGATGTTTTTGGTAGATTTATAGACTATTAGCCGAGTCCCACAAGGCTGATCCGCATTAGTCAGGTAAGGCCATTAAAATTAAGTATTTGACAACAATTGTCGGCTGGTGCAGCTGGATACGCGTTAGCAGCGGTTAATTAATGGGTTCTATTCCCAGTGGTAAGGCTTTTTGCCCAAGGCATTTCCCTTCAGATTGTGTAATTCTATTTGTAGAAAGTTGAAAACTTAAACCCTTCATCTGTTTATCAGTTTTAAAGACTTAGTTTTCTTATGTCTAAACATCCAAATAGTTCGAAATTTGACTTTTTGAATAGCTTCCTATAAAATGATTTTATGTGTTTCCTGATGAGTAAAATATGGGAGTCTTCAAGCCGCGAGTGAAAAGGTATCTTCTAGGCAAGCTTGCTTCATCGTCGACCACGTCGTCGCTTACCATCAGGTGAGATGGTGGTCAAAAGTTTGCCTATCTTGAATAAAAAAATATACTTATATATAAATAAAAAAATGTGTTTTATCATTATCACGTTAAAAACTATAAATCTGTACTTATTGACCTTTTTTTTACTTCACCGTAAACAAGTACCTTTTAAAAAAAAAGCCTTGGTCGTTTGTGAGTATCATCTAAAACATACAGCGATATCTTACGCATAACTTCACTCACAGGCGTTACTTGAAGCTGTAATATCTATCGCTGTAATATGCAATAAACTTCCAATGTGAAATCTAATATACATACAAGTTTAATGATCAAGTCTCATGTAGTATAAATAAAATTATTTAATGTGGTATTTCATAACTTGCATACGAAACGGTCACGACGACGCCCCGGCCTCGTGCTTGGAAAGTTGTACATACATACTTGTCATATGAACTATAGGGCTTCAACTTTAGCGACATTTTATCGGACTGAGCTTCTGCTTTTGGGATAGACCTGCCAAGTACTTTAGCTAGAAACTCTTGAATTCATTGACCGTCAATGGCTCTTATTTGCAATAGTTAGTAAGTTACGTCTTAAATTGCAATCTTGATCAGTGACGTACGGTCGCAAGCCTATCGGTATTATGTAGGTAGTTTATGTTTTGGACTGTGTCACAGGAATCACATGTTTGATTTCCCGTGTGTACGCTGTAGATTCTGTGCTTTTACGGCGCTCTATATCTACGTTCACTTTAACATTAAACGTAGTTTACACACTCCTTGTGCCGGAAACATTCACATCACACACACAATCACAACCAGAACCAGAAACACAAAAACTTGAGTGAGAAAACTTGTGTTAATAATAACTCAATAACATGAATTTGCTGTCTGAGCAGTCTGATGTGAAGTAAAATAGATTTCTCTAAACAGTTGAGTTAAAAAGTAACACGCAATAAAAACTTATTTATTCTAGAAAAAACAATTAATCTGCAAAATGCAGATTAAGCTGTTGTGTGTCACAAATGACATGGTTATAATATTATCTTTGCAAATGACAGAGCCCTAGATGGCGGCGCACCGGCACCGTGCGGGGCGGGGGTACCGCTGCGGGTACCGTTGGCTGTTCCGCCGCGCGCGAGGAATGCTGGGGCTGCCAGTTTTGCAAAAACGTAGCTGTTTGGCATATTTTTTATAGAACAGGATGTCAAAAATCTATTAAGAACAATAAACTGTGTTTTATCGTCATATTATAGACATTGTATGCACATTATAGACCCTGACTCCTAGATATAATGATAGACATACGTTTTAATATGTTTAGTGTGTTTTTGACTACTTATGGATAGCCCTACTATAGTATATTGTCCTATTAATCCTACTAATATTATAAATGCGAAAGTGTATGTGTGTGTGTACGTTTGTTACCACGTATCTCCGTAACAAATTAACCGATTTTGATGAAATTTAGAATGTGGATAGTTTTGGTTCCGTAATAACACATAGGCTACTTATTAACTTCATAAGCGCGGTCGAAGCCGCGGGGCACGGCTGGTTACATAATAAATCCGAAACGTTGTATGTGTGTGAAAGTTTGTTACCATGTATCTTCGTAACTAATAGATCAATTTTGATGAAATTATAGATAGGTAGATTATAGATAGGTTCTGGAATAACACAATAGCTAATCTAATATTTTAAAGTTAACCCCGTAAGGGTTAAACAGGGTGGTATTCAATTTAACGCGGGCGAAGCCGCAGGGCGCAGCTAGTAATCCATAAGTACTCAAAACACACTATAATATGAATACAGTAACATTAATTCTACCTATAATTATTTATTTAACCGTACTAAAGCGTACCCAATGCTTAGATCGCTTTCTACCTAGGCCAATGTTATTACATAATATCGGGTTAGACTCCCAACATAAAAAGCAATCGCATTATTGAAGTCCGAAAAATATTTCACTTATCTATTTGTTTCAGGATCCACTGTGTACGCAATTGCGTACAAAAAAATTACTGAACACTGCTGGGATTATATTTTTTATCATTTAAATGTTTTTAATGTTATAGTAGTATGTAGATAATCTGTAATCGACATGGCAGCCCCGTTATCAAGCTATCGGTTTCGATCGCCCGCGTCGTACCGACAAGTGAACAACTCGATAACGGTCGCATTATACGGTATTACGATTTAACTACCGTGTGAACACGCCACTAGGTTAAGGTCACGAGTATTAATAGAATAGAGATTGTGACGAGTTCATTTTTAAATAGCTTTACAGTTTTCATGCGATGTGTGGTAGCGCTACTGTGGATGCAAAGAGCTTCTGAAAAATGAGGAAACAGTTCAGTAATACGGTCCTCGTGCTTGAACATTTACTCTATTAGTTTTCTTTTACTACAGGCTTACACCGTCAGTTGCTAGTCGTAAGACAACGGTCACGTCAGATGCCTTCAGGCAATCTGATAAAGCCTTAAACCAGGACTGTTCACTAGTCTATACGACAAGCAAGCAAGCATACATTTAGAGCATTTTTTTAATTTTATGAAATATATTTATGAAATACTAGCTGTCCCGGCGACCTTCGTTCCGCCTAACATCAATGAATGTGCATATTTAGGAAGCCATACCCGGCATGCGTTACAATGCCACGTGACTATATTATTACAACCTTCATGTTTATGTTTGCCTAGTACTTTACCAAATCCGAGTGACGTATGAGAAAATGGAAAGCATGTCGAAATGTAAAAAAAAATTTAAAGAAATGTACGTTCTTAAAAAGTATCCTATGTCCTTCTCCTGGCTCTAAACTACCTCCCTGACAATTTTCAGCTAAATCGGTTCAGCCGTTCTTGAGTTATAAGTGGAGTAACTAACACGACTTTCTTTTATATATATAGATATGTAAACCCTATATGCAAAGGTCTGAATTAATTTAAAAAAATATATTCGCCATCAAAATTATAAGACCTAATTATGATCTGATACCAACATAGATAGATAGATATATTCTTTATAGAACACCTTAAATAACAAAGAATACAAATAGGAATGACAGTAAAAAATTATATAAGTGTAACAATAGGCGGTCTTATCGCAGAGAGCGATCTCTTCCAGACGAGTGTGATAGCGTTTAGTATTAAGACTTAAATATGTGAGATACTTTCAAAACTTAACCAATATTTTGATTAAACCTGTCTAAATGTTGATAAATCCATGCCTTCAAAAATTCTAAATTCACAATGAATAATTAGTCACATGCGCTACTAGAAAACATTTTACATTTTCAAGGATTGACTTAATAGTGTCAGCTATTTAGTCAATCCTTGAAAATGTATTTACACTATTAACTTTACAGATAAAATAAAATAAAATATTTTGTTGTTGCATTTGTTAAATATCCAGGTGAGATTATGTATTCAATATTTATGAAAAGCAGCTTACCGATAACAAACAGGGTGGTTACTTTTTAGTTCGGTAATATTGTTCAATACAGTTTGCTCGATAATATTAAAATAAGGTACTACTTTAGGTTTATAAGCTTAATATCTTATATTAAAACGAGTTTTCTTTTTTATTGACATGTTAAAACATGTTAGGTCGATTCGAGTTTCAAAAGAAATATAACAAGGGTCAGGCTTAGATCATGGTGAATATTTTTATGCACAGATTACCCTGCAGTTTTGCTCACATTCATCATGATGACGAAAGCCTGTGTCTATCATCAGTCTATTCGAGGGTTCAAACTATTTAAATGTATAATTTAAACCAAATCCGTTCAGATATACTCAAAAGTCTAAGTCAAAATATGTATTTAATAATAATGATATAATAATGTAGCTTAGAAAAACTATAAAAAGTTGACAATATGACCTAAGACACATAAATCTATAAAAATGCACTATGGTCTATGCTTCAATTCATTACCACCAGCACATCACTGTTCCAGGCTTTAACTATGGCCTGAAACTGTAAGGTGTAGAGTGAACTTTCACCTTCCGCAATAATAAATATTGTTATTTTATGCACCTGGCGAAGCGACGGTCGGTACTCGGCAGTCGGAAGGCACGAAGAGAGACCGCGGAAGATAGTCTTGTAGATAGATAATATAATTGAAGATGTTGAATAAATATAATTAATTCACTAAACATATGATAAATAAGCGAATATCCGACTTAGTCCAAACAGACCTTTGACTGTTGTAAGCGCCCTATCGACGTAATGTGATTGCAGATTTCCTACCTCGATGTTTATTCGGCATACGTACTAGTACTATACCTATAATGTAGAGTCTAAAGATATAATATAATATAATGACAATACAAAAACATTATATATATATATATATATATATATATATATATATCTCTTCAAAACAAGATAGCTTGGAAACGCGCGCTCAATTCTCTCTCGGATCTTCGTCATGGCTGTGATCTCTTTCCGGATGAATGGCGATAGTTATTGTCCGTGTGTTTAAAATTCTGTGAGTGTATAACAGTGCTGTTTGGGCACGGTAAAGTATCAACTGATCTCCTATTCATTATTAGATATTAATGAATGAAATTGGTATTTACCGTTTTTATTAAATAAATTGTGTCGGTTCATTAAGAGTCCTAAAACGTTCGTTACGTGTTTACCAACAATAATAACGTATAGGTAGTTTCTAGTTCAAATCAGATTTTACGACTCGTTGCATTTGTGACCCGATGACTTTTCACGCAAAACCACACCGTAACCCTTATAACAAATACTTCATATCTATTTAGTACAGTCAGCAATAAATAAATATAAACGCTTTCACATTCACTGCCCCACACCAAGTTTGATGACAGGTGTCGTGAACCAGAAACACAATTTATCTTGTTGAGAAAACTTGTGTTCACACGGGGAATCGGGGAATCGAACCCGATACCCGCTGCCTAGAGTGCGTAAAAATGTAGCGCAAGTGTAGAATCGATGCAATTATTTTGAAATAGCTCAAACATAATTGTCAAATGAAGAATATAATACGTTTTAAAAAATTTGTAAAATTCACCAACAAACTTTTCCGACTGAGTTTTGGAGTCATTTGTCCGTTCTAGTTAAAAATCTTGTGGAATCAACAAGACTCTATAACTTTTCTAATAAAAAATAAACATACAAATCAGATTAATGTACGCCTAACCTAATCAGATTAATGTAACCCATAAAAAGGGAATTATGCAATATTCAGTCGAATTCAGAATCTCATCTTTTTTGCAAAGTCTGTTAAGGAGCAAGCAGTCTTTATGCCCTTGATGATTTTGTGGACACCGTTTTAAAAGCTAGAAAACCTTTCTCTTGCAGTGGAGTGTACCTACTTGAGTATTGTAGCAAGTCGGGTATTTGCATACGCTCCAAATGTCAAGGCTCTCTCATAAATAATGCATTTAGGCGCCATTCTGATACTCGTGCTATGTTATTTAGTACTTTTTCTGTTAGACCCCAATAATTGTTGATCTCAAACAATTGACCTAATTCTTATAACAATGTATACGTGTCTGTATTATGAGTTTACAGCTATGGGGGCCATTATCGAGGTAACTTTGAACGATAAATAACGCAGAGGTAAATGCTATCCAAGTTTTGGATAAAACTGGCTTTTGTATATTCTGTTATAACGACATAACAACTTGGAAGAGCATGGCCTGCAATACATATTTCGCTAAATAGTGACGCGTATTATTCTGAAAGTCTATATCAGTTTATCAATGAATAGAGAAAATTCAATTGGTGACACTGAACTGTAAAGGACAAACTACGACGTGCACGTCTAACCATTTGCATAAAAAAATGTTGCATAGATTTACAGTAACAACGAAACTTATAGTAACCGAATCAGAAGTTTAAAATAAGCGTAAACACTTATACACAATTTTATTCTGTAGTTTAGAACTCTTGTCTCCAGATAACCTTATAAGTTGATGGTGGAGCTCTATTCATATACTTTGCAATAAAAAATAAAAATGCGGTTTTATAAATAAAATAACATTTATATAATATCCATACTAGCACGTTAATGAGCAAACCCGTACGAAGTAAGTATCATTCGCTGTCACATAAACGGCGAAACTTTCTTTGTCAATTTCTAACTGAGAAAATTATGCTACTTTAAATTTTCCCCATAACTATCGCATTAGATGTTATTATCCCGGTTGCTGGCAACACTCAAAACGCGCAGTCCCGCTTTCTAGATGACGATGCTCCGAGTAATCTCGATTTAAAGCATTCACGAAACAGTGCATAAAACTATTCTTCTTTGCACAATAGGCTGAACAGTGACGCTGCCAATTGGCGTCTCCTAATAAAATTCCAAAATGGCGGTATTCGTTAAACTGGCGTCGGCGGCGGCGACAGTTTTATTCCATTTTTCGGACGCCGAGGTCGTTCGCGGACATGTCACAGACTCAATAGTAAGATCAACTCAAGGAATTTGTGTAATTTGTGATCATCTATGCGCATTCATTCGACACGTTAAAATTACACTCATAAATTTTGGATTACATAATAGGTATTTGGGAAAGATTATGTGTTTTATAACATTTGCCGCAATTATGTTTATTGGGTCGCCTTTTTGGTCACCTGATTATAACGATGATTTTCTATAAACTAATATAAATAATAAGCTTATGTTATTTATACTATTTTTCTATATCCTAATATTTAATTCTATTCCTAATAAGTATTTTACCAATATTTATTTTTATAGCAATACTGCAGGCTTGACCTGGTTGAATAGATTTTTGGAGTAATTAGATTTTAAATTCTGAAGTATGTAGACCATAGTATTCGTACTCAAATAAAAGATAATATAACATTGTAGCTGTTGTGTACCCCAAGATATTTGTCTGCATAATGCTACTACCAAAAAAAGCTTCTAACATTATTTCTCGTCTCTATCAAAGAAAAAATATCCAATAATGCACCACAGATACGAGTTTCATTGCGTACCTACTGCACCAAAAATGAGTGACGAACATACATAGTAATTATTACAAATGTAAATTTATACTTTCCGGAAAATGGCGGTGAAACAGAAAACGCATTAAAAATGAGGGCGGCATTATTACATGTTTTACTATTATCATTGACAAGAAAAATGTTCTCACGATCTGTAATCACAGTGCGGCTGATATATTTTCCCAGCATCTTTACTTTTCCTTATTGAAAATGTTATCTGATTCTAGTCAACCGTTACAAGATTGCTTACACATCTGTAGGCGTAGCGGGTGCAGAATATAAGCTAAGAGTGAACAGAACCCTATGCGGAGAGTCCCACACCTTGTAATAGGACATTTTATGCACGAACAGAAAATAATTATTCAATTCAATAGTATTCGTAGCCAAAAACCAAAAGTGCCCAGCCAAGGAAAAGTGCCCAGAATACTTCTTTACCATAGCATTCGTCTAAAAGTGCCCAGAATACTTTTCCTTTGGTAAGCGGTTTACTAAATTTTTGAGTGTTATTTGTTTTATTCCCCTTTTGTAATCTTATCTGACATTATTATTATTATTATTAAAAGAACTTTCCATTTCAATTCAATCTATTCTATAAAAATCGTCGCATTTCATTATCATACAACTAAATTACTAATTATTTGCCCACCCCTTAGAAGGTGTAGAATCTTTTGAGAAAAAAAGTTTAAAACAACATCCATATTACTGATGTTCATCCAAATTTTTTTTTTTTTTTCATTTTCGTCTGTACATCTTATATCAGGAGTGGAACTCATTGCTTGCGTCTTTGTTCCTCGAACGATACAATTTGGGTGTCTTCAAGTCTGCAGGATATCTTCTAGGGCTTACCTAGAAGATATCCTATTCACTCCAGACTCACATCATCGGCTGCATCTTCACTTGCCATCAGGTAAGATGGTCATCAACTGCCAAATGCTTGCCTATAAAGCATTAAAAAAAATAAAGTAAATTTGAAAATATAAACTATGCCATAGTGTAAACTTGTTCACTTCGCCTGAGAGATTTTCAGTAAAAAGTATCTTATCTATTGAGAAAAAAAAATACTCGTTGTGTTTTTAGATACTTATACATTGTATGTATCCACGGAACCCTATTAATGTTATCATCGGATGACTATCGAGCGAGTGTACTGTTTTCAATTTTGCTGTGGCACAATGGAGCGTTCTCTCGGATCTTTCTATTCGTTTTATAAATGTTTCATCTTCGCTACTTAGCGGTGATAAAAACATTGCAATAATAGCTGCATAGGCTCGTTGCGCTCGCTGCATCGGCTCGTAGCCAACGAAAAATATCACCAACGCTAAGCTCCACTTACTGTTACTGTTTGAATTTAGGAATTTGAATTGTGTATTTTACATAGTTAAAGCCAACATTTTTATGTTTTTTTTTATTTCAATTCAAAGAACTTATTACTTATTGTACAGTATTCCGAATTGAAGGGTAATTTTTCCAGTGTAATTAATTACAAAGCTTCAAAACATTTAACATGTAATATCTCAGCGTGACGAGCGTAGTGTTTCGCCGCGTAGATTTTGACCTAAGTATATAACTTCAAAACTTTGGGTGGCAATGTAATGTAATGGACAAGCGTGACGCTTACCATCATGCGAGCGACTAGCTAGTCTCGTCACTCAATTACATAAAAAGGAGAAAAGGAAGGAAGAAGTGGAACTCATTACCCGCGTCTTTGTTCCCCGAACAGTATAATCTGGGAGTCTTCAAGTCAAGAGTGAATAGGTACCTTCTAGGCAAGCACATCTTCGGCCGCATCGTCGCTTTCCATCAGGTGAGATTGTGGTTAAACGCTTGCCTATCGTACATAAAAATAAAATCCTTATATACAAAATAGCTATCTACACCGATATATACATATCTCTTTTCCACGTTAATAAAACGCAACTATTTAAAAAATGTTTATCTTCTCTGTAGTCATTAAATAAAAGTTATAAAACAACCAGTCAATAATATTATGAGATCAGTATTTCACCTGTTTAGTGTAAAATAACTAAAACAGAACAAGTCAGGATTGCAATAAAAGCTGTAGGTATATGATATATTTAGAGGAATCCTTCGCACCTAGCGTTAAATGCCGTCTTATGGAAATTATACATCTATGGGAGCCAAGTTATAAAGAGAAAGCGTTTTATATATTACTTATATATAAGTTTTACATATTTGTTATGCAATATTGTTAAATGCTTGTCTGCATTTGATATAAAGTGATGATGCGGCCGAAGATGTAGCATGCTTGCCTAGAAGATACCTATTCACTCTAGACTTGAAGACACCTAGATTATACCGTTCAGGAAACAAAGATACGGGCAATGAGTTCTGATAATATACAGTTACGTAGAACATTTTATTGGTAAATATTGCTATAACTACAGACTTAACATAACTACAGACGCAAGACGTTGTGCCGTACATGCAGAAAAATCTCCAACGAATAGACTAGACAACGGTCTATATATATTGTTGAGTACCAAATACTATAAGTCCTGACATAAGTACTGATTTACTGACTGACCGACTGACTTAGAGACAACGCACAGACCAAACCGCTGGTCGTATTTGAAATTTGGAGGGTACCTCTACATTTGGATTACTACGTTGAGGTACTAGACGAGGGTTTTAGAAAATTGTACCCCTGAGTGGTTTTTGAGTAGTTGATTTAATGTACAAATATTATGTTTTTTGCCAGGTGCATTAAGGTGGTGTAATGAGGGATGAAATTTCATGACTGAAATTCTTTACTTATGAAGTTATATTGATAGAAATGAGTAATTGAGTAGTTCATTTAAAGTACTAGTTGCAATTAAAGAGATGTAAATTGTATCTGAGTAGGTTAAAGGTGAGTACCATACTACAGTAAATAACAAATAGCTAACTAATTAGCTTAATTAAGGCAGGCGAAGCCGCTAGTTGTATATATAATTAATATATTATTATTATGCCTTTGCTAATGCAATTGCAATGCCTATCTCCATATTTTGAAAAATCCGCAAAATGGAATGAAGGAGCAAAATTACGGATATAATATAAAAATATACAAAACAATTTAGAAACATTTAAAGTTTTGTGTTCAATATTTTAGTGGTATTATATAACAACATGATTGTGGTGTGTGATCATTGAGCGACCGGTTGCACAACGGATCACATCGAGAACGGATGCCAAACTAGACTAAGCACGGAACTCGGTGTGCCAACCGACGAATACTTCATCACTTCACATCCTTCGTATAGGTATTTATAGATCCCAACCGTTATAATTATAAACCGGAGGAATAAAAAATATTATTTATATGTTTAAATCTGAGATAAAATAAATATCTGCGGTTGTCACGCAGGCGAAAGTCGCCTGCGTGACTATCGTTAGTAGGTAAGTACGTACTTTCTAGTGCTCTAAAATATTGATTTAGAGAATCTACGCCAGGTTATAGCTTAGTGCGTAAAACTGTTATGTACTGTACTGTGTAAGCGTGTTGTTTGTTGAATTTACAAGTATCAATTTTTTTTTAATTTCCCCGACTCTGGGAGCACTCTCGATCAAGTCACCTTTCAAACAAAAAAAAACGAAATCAAAAAATTCAGCTGTTTAGCGTCTGTCACAGACAGATACAGATATATATATACACTACCAACTTATAACACTCCTCTTTTTTTACGGGATTTAAAAAAACGCTCACGAAACTCATGAAGTTAGTTAAACTTAGTTTGCAGTTATTTCATAATCAAGATTTATAGAATAACCACAAACACTCTCGATCTCTCTGGATAAGTTGCTATTAAATTTGGCGTTCGAAAGGTCTATGAAATGATGGCATACAAACTACAAGTGTAATTAATTATTCTATCTTAGTACAATCAATTCTTTTTCTTAATATCAACGCTTGTAACATAATAATCAATATTATCTGTAGTGGCCACCTTTTCGTCTTGATTGAATAAATAAAAACCTTCCAAAAATGTAATGACTACTCCAAATAGGCATATTAGACATATAGCCGCAACGTTGCATATTAATACATCACCTTTACGCCGGCTTCACGAGTACTCGTAAATAATGTTGCGTCGTCAAAATGTCATAATATCTGCAACAGATTTACGTTACAATATTGCGGATTATGACATTTAGAGCACACCGACGTATGTCCACATATACATACAAGTATATTAAGTACATCACACCTCGGGTAGAGTATATTCTATTCTATGCATCACACGATCCGAATGTTCAGCTCTACACATGGAAACTACGTATAAGTTTCAGCGGAAATTCTCGCTTTTACTTATTCTTAAAAGTAGTTGCAACTAGTCAATATCTACCGGAATTGTGTCAATAAAGCTTCAACAATTAGTATAATTTGCCGTACTCTCTCTTTCACACGAACCGTCTGTTCTCACCGGTATAGGTAGTTGGAATTGGTAGATAGTACCGCCGGATGATCATTGCGCTAATTTGATTTGCCGGTGACGCAATCTGTATGAAGTAGACGGTACTTTCTCCTTTGGACTTCTTTTTATGTTTCGATGGATGGGTTTTAAGTGTACGCATGAACGTAATATTCATTAAGTGTGAGGCGCTTCACTACTCTATACTCAGAGGCGAAGCGATGATAAATAGTTATGGGTAATTACTTTTATATTAGGTAGTACTGTGTTTCTGGTGCTCTACCTATTTTGTATTCAGTATTGGGCTTCTTGAAATATTACTTCAGTTTTCAAGGTTTTCATAAGCGTTTTCTGAGCAGTTCAAGAATATTTTCTAATATATTTGAATTCACTCAAGTATTTGCGAAAGTCTTTTTTATCTTCTAATTAGATTATTTTAAAATAAAGAAGCTGTTCGGGATATAACCCGAACACCTTACACAGCAGTTTGCACCGTGACGCGTGTCGCATCACCTAACTAATTAAATATCTACTATTTTGGATTTAGTGCACTTTGCTACCGCGGCACACGGGTGCAATCAGTCTAACATTAACGATTCATTAACATAATATAACATAAGAACATTTTACATGGACAATAAACAGTGATAGGTATTATAAACAATTAACATCTATAATTCACACTACAACCTCGCTACCGTACCCTACAGAAGCCTTTATCCAATACAAGAAAAAAACTAATATAGTAGTAGGATAGTGGAAATGATTATCTTAAATAGTCCTACAAAAAAGGCCGCGACAGCATAGATCTATATTTTATGTGTAAGCCATTATCGCCAATATAGTAATACATAAATACAATAATTGATAATACAACAATTATAATTTCATGATTTTTGATTTGTTGGATTTGTCTCCGTCCCGAATAGCAAAATAATATAAAAACATTGAAAAGTTTACGAATAAAATAAATTACAATTTTCCATAACCACGCGGGTGAAACCGCGGGGCGCAGCTAGTAGTCTATAATTATATCTTGGGTAAGATAATAAGCAAACAAAAGCATCCACACTCACAGCCTGAAACTAAGTTTAAAGACTTGTATTGTAAGTGCCGGAAACATTCACATATCACAATCATAATATCAGAATTTTCACTTCTATCGTACAAAATCCTGCACGGCAATGCACTATGCTCGTCACCCTGTGATATCATATGTTAGATAAATTTGTGCCCTGTAGTTAAACCGTAAACACTGCCCTTCAAACTGATCCTGACTGACCCTGCAATCATTACTGTAATGATTGCACGCTACACTTGGCAGTTAAATGACTGGCAAGGAATGGTACTGCCCCAGGCGGACTCTGTCAATGAGTCCACTACAAAAACGTCTTTTCTTCCTAAATTAAAAATCCCAAAACGGTGCCGACTTTAGTTGGAAAATGGAAAGGAGACAATAACGGATTTGTGAGCTATAAAGTGATATATGCTATCCTTAGTGGCGCGTCTATCGCCGGCTTAAGATGACAGAAGATGGTTAGTTTCCCTACGATTGTACCACACCCCACAGCGGTCGCGGCGCCGGCGCCAACATTCCGGCGCGACGCCAGCGCCGCCCGCCATCGTGCCGGCACCCTCATCTCTATGTATTTATTATTATACCTATCTGAATATACATAATGACGGCAACACGATCAAATAAAACTTAAATAATACCTATAGACGTAAACAACTTGGACTTTTGATCCTCACTGTGCAATATCACATTAGTATTGTATTTTTTATCTAAAACATGCATTGGTTTTGAAGCTACGGACCAATTGCCTATATTTCCTAAAACTATATACAGTAAAGAACTAAGTAGACTAACAAGACATCGAGCATATTATTATATTTGCGCGAGAAGTATGATTGGCTAGCGTCGACTCGCTTCGAGCTCGCTTAAATCTAAAACAATCCTGTTTAAGTTGTTATAACTGTATTGTATAAGGCAGCATCATTAGAAGATATACAGGTAATTTAGCGTATGCCTGTTATTTTTAATTGTCTACTTACGATTTTAAAATATAACTCGAACCTGTATGAAAAGCGAGAAGATTTATTTTAAAACGTTAGTTATTTTTATTGTTTTCTTCGCTGCATATGTGAGGATCATGCATAGAGCATGTGCACATGAAAAGAAAAGATTCATCTGTCTTGATGTCTCAGAGTTTCTTCATAAGCTGCCAAATAATACAATCTCTTGCGCTGTTCTGACTAGACAAGTTTATGTGACCCCGAATCGCGAACAACGCGCCACACAAATGTAAATCACCTATTTCAATAAATTTATTAGCACCATTGACATTATTGTGCAGGTGTATTCACGTCTCTTAAATACATTAGACACCTGGTAAAGCTAAACAACTATTTGCGAAAACAGTTTTATTTCATTATTTTATTCGTTTTAAAAGAAAGAAGCCTGTATCCAATACAAAAAAGAACATAAATACTCCTCAATAGGTAAAACGATGTTCGAGGTGATAGGTAGGTTACTTTTTGTAACTGAAAGTATTGTCATTGAGCAAATATTTCATAGAATGATAAGCGTCAGCCCATGATATCAGTGCCAATCTTGAAATTAAATCGTACAAAATCCATCGGCAATGCGTTACTCTCGTCACGATGAGATATTGTAATATTGCTATTGTTATTATTGTTAGGCTAGGCGTTCCTCAATTAGCCATAATCGATAGGTTCGTAGCAGTAGAATCAGCGTAACAGTTCTTGCTAAAAACATTACATAGTAACTATAAGCTATAGTTTATTCGCTAATAGCGAAAGTCTCAATCAAATTGCCATGACACTTTGGCTAGACAGTCGGGTCAATGGTCAGGTACAGAAAGTGGTATTTCTGGATATGGCACATATTTTCAGGAGCTTTCTCACTCTACAACACCTGCCTACTGGTACCTTAAACCCTCCTTAAACCCTACCTCGCGCGGCATCATCTCTAATAGGCTTAGGTAGAATCAGATTAACTATAATAACCATTATAATTTATTTGTCGGCTCTTGTCATCGCTAATACAAAAAGTTAATTAACAGCAACGGTACAAATTTACCTCTTGAAGCTGACGAAATAAATCACAAATGCCTGGAACATATCAGATTCCTATCGCGTAGTGTGCTCGTTTTTTACGCACTAAATAACTTTCATTGATATGTAAATAACAATCTAATTGTGCATGTAAACAATTTAAGGATGTCAATTCTATCCTACTACTTCTAATTGTCATATTTATTTCAAACTTTGTAATACTAATTTTGATGACAATAGAATAATTAGGAACCATCGACCTGATCTGGTTAAGCAAGGAGGAACTTGCCAATGGTTTTAAATCCACTTTTTTCAGCTCACTTGGTTTTTTTTAGAGTACTTTTTGTTTCGTTTTGTGATAAGGGCCATTAGAGCTAAGAGATGAAAACTGAACTGTTCAATGGCCACTAGTAAACAACCTTGAGAGAACCAACAAACATGCCTTTAGATAAAAGCTCCTTTGAATTGTACGTGTTAGTCCATCCCTAACAAAATAGATTTTTTTTTTAAATTATGATTGTAACCTATATTTCTAATATTTACGTTAGTTTTAAACTGAATATTGAGTGCCAGAAGGACAATTTATGCCTACCCTTATCATCTTGCCTATAAGGGGACAAATATTTGTTTCCTGCGCCACGAGTGTTCAACGTTGTTCGAATTTCATCAGCACAATTGTTCTGGCTGTAATGTGATGTTTTCCGGAAACTCCAATTCAAGTCATTGTAATATGAATAGGGCAGAAAGTGTAAACGCGATTTTTTGCCACAACCAAGAAAAACAGCACAACTTGCCTCCAAAACACGTAGCACCTAATCAGATGAGATCCCCGCCGCTCTATACAGTCTCTATCGGTCCATCATGAGCATGTTATTGCAATCAACGAGACCAGAAAAGCTGGATCAGCCCTTACAATCGATATATAATTTCGAAATGTCCTGCATACTTTTTATATCATCACTAATGTATAATATAACGAATATCTAATGTATACTGAGTCACAAGTCAAATACCGCAGTGCACTAGTTAATTGCCCCAGCGTCGCTCGACACGTCGCTATTAAGCTCTCCTGTCCCCGGGGAGTCTGCTACTAGATATCTCGGAGACTCTCTTAGCTTGCACTAGAGACCCGGCACGATGAAGTCAGGACGTGATCAGGGAGGCGGTCAGCTCACAGGTCTAATCGGATGTTTGATTGACTTGATTTAATGACTTTGTGTCCTTTTGGTATTATAATTTTATTAGCTCAAGTAGTTTTTAGTGTATCGCTTTGTTGTTTACACTTTTACGTTTATCATCCGCATATACGGCGAATGAGTGCAACTTATTGCCCGCGTCTTTGTTCCCTAAATGGTATAATCTGGGCATTTTCAAATTAAGAGTGAATAAGTATCTATCTTCTAGACAAGCAAGCGGGCTAGTTGTGTAGTACACAACTAGCCCGCTTCAGCGCTTTCCATCACAATCGGCTTGTTTAATCTCCGTAGGACCATTTCTCTTCTCTTTGAGAAATTGTATTTCTAAGCGATATATTATCTACATAGAGTATAATAGAAATAATTAGTAACAAACATACATATATACAAAAGAATATGTGCAATGTGTCTAATGAGATTTTTCCGAACTTAGCGCGGGTCGGCCACGGATCTGAAGCAAGATATGTTAGAAAGACCATACACACATAGACCATACATATAGATCTAAATTGTTAAATTTTGCGAGCAAATTAAGTATTTTTCTCACTATTTTTAGGAAGAGAGAACATGATGTGCTCACCCACAGTAACTTAGTAGGAAACCAGAAGGGAGATGATGTTGATATCAAAACATGTTAGGTACAGAAATTATTAGTAATATTTCCAGAACCTTTAGAGTTATCGTAGAGAGAAATCTTTTAGAAGTGCGGAAATTATTGAAGTTGAAACATTATCATAATATGTATTTCGTTTGATCGAAAGTGGATCGTAGTATTGATACGCAAGCTCGTAATAAAGCTCACTGTAGATTCAAATAGAGGAGGTCGTGCCGTGACCCGCTTTCAAGGCGCAGTTTATGAATGTAGACTCTACGATATCCACTCGAAGGCTGCAATGAGTAAAATATAACATAGGTATTCTACTTTGCCCTTAGGACTGTATGTTCAACTTCTGTGAACAGAATCCCGTCTTTTTATAAGTGTTGAAACGTTAGATAAACGACAAAACTTAAAATATATTTATTTTAAATTGTGGAATGAAGGAGGAAAATTATTGTGATTTGATTGGAATGTAAAATAGCCGGTTTATTATACATAGACATCTAAGTTTGTCAATGCACACTTACGTACTACCAATGCAGCTTTCGTATTGACTTATGAATGACCCAAAGTAAAATTAAGTCTATAAATTAATGGACGTGCTTGCTTTTATGATTATGATATTAAATTTGTTTGATATTATTTCTATTGATTAATTATTTACTGTTAATTATTATTATTTTTAAATTAAAAACAGATAGCCGATTATGATTATCTATAAAGATATTACAAATCGAATATAGAATACATACCGATTCTTCTCTAATCAAAGCTATAATTTCTGTATGAAAAATGTTGCAGCTGAGAGATTATTATTACTCTGTCAGCAACACTATTTATATACAGATATTATCCTAACAGGTGGGTCTGATTTTATGGTTACCCATAAAATACGACCTACCGAGGCGACATTCAAGCAAAGACATTTATTTCCTCTGATTATGCAAGTACCTACAAACACTCACAAAAAAATAGAATAAGATTGTATTTTAGACCACTTCACTCACCAACATCATTCTTTTCTATTCAACTGATTTGATGCGATATAATTAGACACAGCTCATATGATGATACACTATTGTATAGTTTGGTAGAGCTTAAAAAAATCTATGGAAAAGATTAATCGCTTGACGTGGGGTCAGGTAATCTGGGGCGCTCTGATGGATAGCCTGGTTGTGACGTGAGTGGTCGGCGACTACTCTACGGGCCTGGATAAGTATATCGATGCTTAACAGCCAAAAAGGGATAAACGCCATTTTTTGCGAAATTGACTTATATATATGGATGAATTCGCCTTTTTTTTCTGCGTCTTTAGATCTAAGTCCCATGACTCTACGACATACTTTTAGTCGCTTAGGCGGTTTGTAAATTAAGCTCTTTAACTTAATTTATTCGTCGTAAACGACATGTATTTTGTTGTTTTTTGTATTTTGGTCGTTAGATAAAATATGCTATTTTGAAATTGACACTTACGTTATTAGGGCTTTTTTTAACATTTTCTTGCTTCGACGTTAATCGGTTTTGGCTGGAAATAATTTATAAATAAATATGTATTTATCACATTTTGCTTAATTGTTCTCCCACTTAAAACTCCGGTTAGGACTTTGTGCCATTTTGTTTAAAAAATATAATTGTCATTTATGATATTTTGGCAGAATTGCCGAGACTTTCTTTGGCGCTTAGATCACAAATTACCCTAAATAGTTTTAAATAACAATAGTCGTTTATCCTTTTTTTATCTCCCGATATTCAAACGAATATGGCGATTAGAAAAACAGTTAAAACTAAAACGTATATTTAAGCCAATTCAATGTTATGGCATTTGTCGTTTACCTTGTGCAACAAAAACTAAAAACGTCGGTAATCTCTTTCATTCATTCGAATCAAACGGGGTCATGCTCGCGCAGCGAACATGGAGTGCTCAGGCGACTGCGGCAGAAACGCCACGAGTTCACGCGAGCCATTTTAGCGCGCAATGTTCGTTTGCCTCTGCTACATAAAAGGTAAGATCTATTGTACTTAATTTAAGTAGGTAACTATAATTTATGCAGAGTTTCTTGATTGTTAAAGGGAACGCCTACTTAGATTCTAAAGTTTTGATTGTCATAAACTCTTCATGATCCAATTCGTATCCTCGATTCTTAAAGGTTTTTAGTACTGGGTACTAAATCGCGCCTGCATATTTTATATGAACAATAATGGATTGGTAACGTACTTATGGTAGGGCATCTATAGGTATAACTTTACAAATATTTTATTTTAATGTTTCAGGACACCATTATGGCTCAAAAACGGCATTTATATTATGCAATGCTTTGCCGATGATATCGGCAAAGCATTGCATAATTTCAACATAAACTTCCGTACTCGAAGAAAACTTAATTTTGATCAATACAACTATTTTTGGAGATGCTATCGATTCAGATACGCACAAACCTACGACTAATTCATCTAATTCTGATGAGGAAATAAACATTTGAAACTAAAAAAACATACAAAAAACCATCTTGACATTGTTAGCTGTTATAAGACTATAATATTCACTATGAAACATTTGAGGAATAAACTTATCTCGACAAAGCTTCAGTAAATCATCGCGTTTTGCTTTAGATATAGGTAGTTGAGACTTATAACACGCTGTGGGATTCATTTTGGTTTTTGATTGAAAGTCGATAGAATAAAGTTTTGCATTCTCATTCATGGAGTTTTTGACAGCAATTTCTGAATCTTTGTTCTTTTACAACATGCATTTTACTAATTTTCCAGTCAAGTTTCCCCTGAAATACTTTTCGCTGATTGCATCCAATCTGTTGAAGTCTTTAAAATGCAATAACTTCACTTCTTATGGTTCTGGTTCTTGCCTTGCCGCAGTAAACACTGTATACCCTTGAGAAGGTGCGTGAATAATGATTTTTTTTAATTTCTTTCTATTACGGCATTAACCGAATCTACTGGCATGTAGGTGTGCCCAGTTAGCAAAAAGTTTATTTGGATCGCTTCAATATTATTGCATGTTTGCAAAGTTGTGTGTAACATTGCCATGATTATACGATTTCTATTTTGACCTGGGCAACAATCACTTTAGTTTTAAATGTTTATTATTCTTTTTAATGGAAAGTGATGATTTAATTTTCATTAATTGTCAGAAATGTATCAGAAAGATTACGAATTGTGATAAGTAAAATTATTAATTGTTGATTTAGATTTTTATGTGTATACTAGTACATAGTGATAAGGATGTTCATCTAAAGACTGCATTTAAAGAATTTATCATAAATTTTGTATAAGACTTAAATTGATCTCTAAAGAAGTATAGTTAGATATTGTAAGTAAATAAGCTATATTTGAATATATTATTGCTCTAAAGTTGTAACTGATGTGCCTTTTTGGATTTTTTAAATAATATTTTATATTTATAAATTTATATTTTTCACAATGTACCTACGGGTTTAAAATATATGTGAACTTGACGTGAGTTCAATTTGTTGAAAGAAGCACAAAGTTGATTTTTTCTTGCCACATTATGTTTTTAGATACAATTGGCATCACGTGAACCTTACATTACTTCGGTGAAAATCCTTAGTTTTAGCTGAAACCTAATGACAGTACACATGTTAGTGTCTAAGTGGCCACGTTCAATTCAATCTTTCAAATTATACTCTTATGTATTACTGTTAAGAAGTTTGGATAAGTTTAATTATGGGCTGTGAATTTATGCCATTATGATTTTAAATAAAGACTGATTTAACTAAATCAATATTTTAATCCTAACGAGATAAGTTCCTTTAAAAAGTTCAATTAGTATACGTTTAGAGCGGTAAAACATTGCGTTGTTCCGTCGTTTTCATAAATGCTGAAAGTTTTTAAAAAAAAATATTGACTTATTCCAATTTCTTTGTCCTTCAGTCATTACCTAATAAACGGTTATGTCATCTTTCACCTATTTGATACATACAAAAAACTCAGTTACGATATTTTTCTTTAATCTAAATAAAACTAAAAGCGTTGTTAAATGATTTAGGCTGGAAGTAAATAAATAAGTGATTTTCATTTAAGACGTTCTTCTTGTTTGTAAAATTAGGACCATTTGGGCGTAAGCGGCAGTAAATGGTGCTAGCAGGATGATTTATGTTCAGTTAATAATCCCATTTAGTAGATAAATAATTAAAAGCTTAATACCTAAATTTTCGAGTTTCTGGAAGTTGTGGAAAAATTTATATTAATTTTTTTCATTTTTTTTTAACTTAAAACCACTCTTCTGTAAAGTTTCTAAAGTGACGGTTATCCTTTTTTGGCTGTTTGGCATCGATATACTCAATGCCTAGGCCTCTCCTAAAATTAGTATCTGAGCATAAAGATATATATTTATATATATATAGATCTTCGACTGTTCACATCCGCGGACTGGTAGCTTTCTTGAGCAGAACATAGTTCTATCTACTCAAAATCAAAGAGAAATCTTTTTTAGGCGAATAAGAAAAATGTAAACATTGTTGCTAACATTCGGTCTTTATTTCAATCGAGGGAAAGTGCCGATGTGATTAGAATATTTAGGTTCCGTCCCATTCAAGAGTTGAAAACTTCCAGATTTCATCGTTAAAAGATCAAAAATGGTGGCAATAAGAATAACCGAAGCTCCACTAAAGAACTGCCGGCCAAACCATCGCAGATAAGCCTGCCCTTCTGCCTGTAGAGCAGAACATTCGTGCTGTTGATGAAGTAATTTTGTTATCTGGGTACATTTATTACTGGTACCTAATTCACATTTTTATGTGTTAAATAATTATATCAGAACGATACAGCTCGGCGGCTTCGGCGGCGCGGGCGGCGGCGCAAGTGGAGCGTCCCGCCATGCACCTCGAATTTGAGATTAATCTGTATGTAAGTGGCACTGCCCACCGTTACCCGCGCTTTCTACTTTACCAACGGGTTGCAATTAGATTCACAGATTATTTTTAATAACCATGTAACAGTACAAATTGCAGCAACGAACTTTTTCTAATCGCTGATAAATTCGTGGGTGGATCTATCAGTTTGAAACATTCATGAAGTTTTCAGATCAGTTATACAAGATATTATTTACGAAACTTATAGCATTTTTCTTATGCTTTTAAATCTCAATTTTAGAATTTTAACACCTAGTACCTGGTACTCTGCTGTAAAAGTCTAATAAAAAAAAACAAAAATCAGAATTGTTTATCCGTGTGGGCCCCAAAAAGGAACTCATGAAAGTGAATGACTGTACTGCCAGATTCGCAAAATGTAATAATTAATCTCACCGAAGAGAAGCAGCAGCAACACCGCCGCGGACCGCATGATTGTTACTTGATATCACTGAACTCGCGGAGGCGCGTGCGACTCGCGCGGCTGATGGCGGGAGACTGAGACATTCTTCGGATCGAGAAGGGAGGCTGCGTAAGCGCCTCCGCCGCCATCGTCGCAGGCCCACCCGGGATTATGCAACCGCTTGCAGATGGACCGGGTGTTTGAGGTGCATACACATCCACATTTTTTTTATTTATACACTGTACATTTCTTACATGGTTTTCATAATGGTGGGACACTGGCTCGCCTGCCTAGTTAACCTCTACCGAAAAGTCATAGTTTAACATCCCCAAGTATAACAATAAGTATCCAATAAGTATCCAATAAGTATAAATGGTGTTTCGCGTGACTGACTCTCAAGGATAGCTCATCCTTGAGAGCGACATTCTAGGTCTAACGTCCTTCGTTCTCATCATCACTTACCAACAGGTTTAGGTAAGGGCCAAACGTTATCCTATCCATGCCTATCAAAGCCCGTGTCTCAGAATCTGTGTTTCTTTTGGACGGTGTATATACATGACTGTACACCCTTCAGCAAAAACATATAAATGGTTTCGGCACCTGGAATACAAGTCTTCGAACGAAGTGTAGCGCTGTAAGTGTGACCACATTTATGCTAAATTTGTTTATTTAATGGCGAGAAAACTTGTGTTTCTATTTACCGAGAATTGAACACGATAACCGGTGCTTAGAACGGAAATGAATCTATTGACCGGCAAGCCAAAAGATTCATTGGCGATAGTAAGCGTGACTCGATTGAGTCCAAATTGAACAATCTCTGTCACCAACGTATGGAAGCCAAAGATATCATAGGCATTAGTCGAAGCCTGTCAGTATTATATCGCTTAGGTACATTTTGGAGATTGTGCGGAGAAACATGAATCAACAATTCCTCATTACTATTAAACAGCCAAACGTCATCCATTTATGGTTACCTTCTTTTTGCTCGAAGCGTTTCGTTTCTACGTTTATCATCCGTACAGCAAAGGTATGGGACTCCTGGCCTGCGTCTCTGTTCCCAGAACGGTACGATCTGGGTGTCTTGCAGCCTATAGTCAATAGGTAAAAAAATAGGGTTCGGTTGCAAAGAGGCAGGGGAATATAGCAGGTAGATTAGAGTATCAAGTCGGCAAGCCTCTTCTTTTTCTCTTCTCTTCTCTTTTTTTTTTTAATAACAAAAATATCATTGCGTTTTCTACTTCTACAACGAATATAGTTTGCATAAAAGAGATGGTCATGAGGAAGACGTCATGTCGCTTGCCATATAGTAAGCGTGTTGCTTGCAGCGCGACCCGCCAGTTCTATCATAACTGATTGACAAGCAATGTTCAGTAATGCCGTTGGTCCTGGTTAGTTTTAAGACAACAGTCGGGTGCCTTCAAGCGGCGTTCCTAAACCAATTCCCACTAACACTGACACCAATACTGCTCATGATCCATACGACAAGCAATCAACAAACCTCATTAAAGTTCATATTGCGCCATACAACATTTGAATTGTAATAGTTTAAAATCCTGCGTCACTGGATATTAGATCCACAAGCCCAGTAATTCAATTCGCACTCAACTGCTTGAGGATTGAATGCCTGCCAAAGATGTAGTACCTACTTACTCCGTTTTTTTTTTTTTTTGTGGGGGAAAATGCCTTGCACTTCCCTTCCTTCCCAGGGGTGAAGGAAGGGGGTATGTGGGGCTCGAACCCACTATACTAAAAACCCCCCCGTGAGCAGTCCCTCGCCGAGGTGGGGCAAGATAGGGTCGCGCTAGCAGTCACTATCTTGCCCCGGCGGTAGGCCCGAGTACAAACCGGGCCACTGCGCCTACTTACTCCCTAGGCCAGGGGTCGGCAACCTGCGGCTCGAAAAAACTTTAATAAAACGTTCTGAATCGGTTAACGAGGATTAGGCACCATTTCTATCGAGCCATTAACAAGCCTCCAAAGGTAGCAAAAAGTACATTTATACAGTAGTATTATTGTTGGAACTAAGGATTATTGTTGGCAAGAAAAAAAATTGTGGCTCTATAAAACCATATAAAACTTTGAAATGCTGTAAATTGTAATTTTTGACTCTTCCGAATCAAAAGGTTGCCGACCCCTGCCCTAGGCGGTTTCAGCAAAAGAATCCTACGCTACCTAGTTACTTTAAATTAAATGCAATGTATCAATTAATCCATTTGAGAAACACATTAAACACAGACTATAAGATAGGCATAGTATAATCTACTTTGGTATAGGCTCTATAATTATGAAGCAATCGGCCGCTCGGAAATAATAAGCCAAGAGTTTAATATTCATGAATTAAAATAGCAGACCTCTACTCTGATCTGTTTCATCACCGAACCACACCGCGCGCGTCCACGGTTCGTTTCAATAATAATTGATCAATAACAATTAATAAATAGATAACCTGATGCTAAGTGATGATCTAATAATTACTTTCATAAAATACACAAATACAGTAAATATAGGTAATATTATAAAATAAATACACTGTGCAATAATACTGTCTCAAAATTAATGTCAACTCTTAATTCTTCGGCACGAGATTCTATTACGTATCTTTGTTGCGAGCCTACTATTTAAATTGAACAAAAAATTACCTTATTTCTTAGGAGTTTCGACCATTTAGAATTGAAACCGATCGCAACAGAGAAAACGTAATCTGACCCCCTATTACCTATCTCTGTAGCGAACGTTTTCAATTCGAAAACTACCAACTTAGAAATAAGGTTCATTTTTGCTTAATTCAAATATAAACTGTTCGCTACAGAGATAGACTATCTGTTTATCAATTAATTATCCCTAGCATAGATTTCGGGCTACCTCCGAATCCCTATATCTATATACATTTATCATTATTAGGTAAGTACCTAGTTATGAATCCCCTTGCCTTTCTGTATTAGGTTAGAGAGGGCTTGCTCAGCACATCCGATCCAATACTCAGTAGAGCTGGATAAGAACTGTAGTTATGTTAAAGTAGCAATTAAGTATTCGTGTGAAGAACTAGAAATAAGTATTTCATTAATATTAAAGCCTCCAAATCGGCTACACGTAATTTTAATTTAGAATTATGTAATTAGTTTTAAAAAAGTAAAGTAGAAGATCCCAAAGTTTGACTACCTACCATATATTTTTGGATGTTTTTTTTTTTTTTTTTTTTTTTTTATGCCTGATAGGCAAGCATTTGACCACAATCTCACCTGATGGAAAGTGATGATGCGGCCGAAGATGTAGCATGCTTGCCTAGAAGGTACCTATTCACTCTTGACTTGAAGACTCCCAGATTGTACCGTTCGGGGAACAAAGACGATGGCAATGAGTTCCACTCCTTCGCAGTACGGATGATAAACGTAGAAGCGAAACGCTTCGAGCGAACTGGAGGTATGTCAACCATATATGGATGACGTTTGACAGTTTGTCTTGTTGTTAGATGGTAAAATGGACTAGTTGGAATTAACTCGTATAATTCCTGCGCACACTCTCCAAAATGTATACGATAGAATACCGATAGGCTCGCGACCTTACGTCGGTGATCGAGACTCAGCAATTTGGACTCGACCAGCTTATCATCGCCAATGAGTCTTTTTGCTCGTCGGTCGATATTTTGTCTCTACAAACATTAAAAAGAAAATTTCTGAGTTGTCAAATGCGCCTTAACCTGCCTAAACGGAGTCTTTTCCAGTATTAACCGACATCAATGATGGCCTAGCGTTTGACCAATATGAACAAACACGAGGAAAGACGTGTTTTAGTTGTAGAACTCTTTTGCAGAGCCCGCCTGAAGAAGTATCGAACCTTCGTCTGTCAACCGCCAATCAGTAAGTAGGAGCCAAGTCTGCCACTGTATCCCTGAGTGAAGGGCAATGTTTCCAATGAAATTAAAGGGCACAAAAGAATTTAACATTATATATCTCCGTAACGAGCGCTGGATTTTGAACTGTAGAAGTTCAAAACCTAGGTGTCTTTGAATTCAAATGGACAAACGTGACACTTAGGTAATATCAGGCGAAATACTTGCTCTTATATTTCTCTCAGTTGGAAACAAAAACACGACATGACCCATATTGTTAAATTTAATTTATATGTAGTATAAACTCTAGACTGTGTCTAGAACCGAAATGAACAGGCTCGTAAAGCCGTTCTTACTGCAGTAGTTCTTACTGCTGTAAGAACTACTTTAGTAAGCGATCCTAATAATTTTGGCTTTGCTATCTTAATAATTCTAAACATAAAAAGAATTTTAGGTTTGATTCTTAAAGTCGTGAGAGTCTGATTAAATAATAAATACGTCTTTACTTTACCTACCATTCTCTATCTCAGAATATTACATGATAAATATTCCTACCATGTCATTATATTTAACATCTAGCAACTCCAAATAAACGTCACAAGCTTTACTTGACAGTTCTTGTTGACACAATAAATAAAAAGTGAAAGTTAACTTGTACCGACTGGTCTAAAGTAGCTTTTAGAAGGAAATCAACCAATCGTAAACTCGACCTTGTACTTAATTGTTAAAAATTCGACAATGGAGAACTAAATTAGCGAAATGAGTTGTCAAAAAACCGGAAATTCAATTCACGTATGTTTTACGAATAACTTTAGAATGTTTCTATATTAATTTTTAGTTGAAAAGTGTATTAAAAGTTAGTTAAAGTGTTAAAAGTAATAGAACAATGTTGAAATTATGTTTAGTGCTGATCGCACTAGTTATACAAGGTAGGCAGAAGGTGTTTTATGATTTTATCAAGTGGTATGGTAGAGTAACTTTCTCTTGCATTGTTTTGTTGCCTTCAATGCCACTTTAAATACCTTGCAGACTGCTCGTCACAGGAAGAGGATGGTCCTTACAGAGGAAAGTTTATAGGGAAGCTCAACTCATACCATCATCAGGTAAATTTAATACATTTTTATTATTACTCGTTAACTGTGTGGAGAAAAGTCCAAAAGGGAAGCTTATTTACAAATTTGCGCCAAATTTTCACGTCCAACTCTTTGAATATCACAATCATGCTCTTGTACCTGAGAAAAAAACATATAATTTTTAGCCGTCTCATGATAATAGCTATAATAAGTTATTATCTTCTATTCTATATACATGCTATAATAAGTTATTATCTTCTATGGTAGTGAGTAGTGACTCATTGTTCTCGATTCTTAGCTTCAGAATATAAATTCTATCATATTATGAACATAACCACCCTCGACAACATCATTACTTACCATCAGGAGAGATGGTGGTCAAAAACAATCCAACGAATAGCCAAAATTATCATATAATAAGAAAAATTAAGTACCTATTACTAATTATAATATTAAATTAGTATAATATTATAGTAACTCCATTCTTATTGGCTTTGACTCCAGGTTTCAGGTGAGGTATATGCAGTGGACGAGTGGACAGTTGTCCTGGTGAACTTTAACTATGATGGCACGGGGGACGACACATTTTTCTGGGCCGGAGAGTCACCTCGGCCCGGGCCACAGGGCTTCATTGTGCCAGATCAACATGGAAAGTTAGTATTATTTTGTAATTTATAACCATTCTCAATTCTAACATATGCCTGTTTCATTTTAAACTGTTTTTTTTTTCCCGATATGCAAGCATTTGACCACAATCTCACCTGATGGAAAGCGATGATGCTGCCGAAGATGTAGCATGCTTGCCTTCAAGATACTTATTCACTCTTGACTTGTTGTTATTTACGCTGATACTAAAGCCAAGTTGAATGTCAAAACTATTTTTAGTCTAATGTAATTTTTACAATGATTACACTGTTGTGGGTGTCATGTGTGTGTGATGTGAATGTTTCCGGCACTCACGATACAAGTCTTTGAACTAGTGTGGGGCTGTGAGTGTGAATGTGTTTCTTTGTTTTAAATACTGCAATCATGATGACACTACACAGGTTGTACATCGTTGGGGCCATCAATATAAATTATTGCTTGAGCAAAGCAACATCTGTAAGTCGAATTGGATAGTTCAGCTTTATACCCATCTAAAAAAATAAAAAAATCTGTCAGAGGCATTTAGAGTCTAAACCAGCCAAGCGAATAACTTCAAATTCTCAGAGAATATGTAAAGCTACAGCCCAAAGCCAGAAAAGGCAATTAAATTGATATAAACGAAAACATTAAGGTGGCAACCATACACAAAAGCCCAGAGTATACGGTATCAAAGGACCGATTTGAAGACCTATTTGGTCCCGGGCTCTATCTTTTATATGGCTACACATTTAGTGATGCTGAATCTTACGTATAACAACCGTTATATTCTGTATTTGAACGTCAAATGTAAAAATCTATCAATTATTATTATAACGAAAAAAGTTGTAAGCAAAATGAAGGCGCGAGAGTTCGGAGCAAACGACTAGTACTCTGTAGCAGAATGTATAAAAACCTGTACTTTGTAATAAGTACAATAATATTTTTTGTGCTACTTTATAATCTAAAACTGTTATATTATTATATTAGTGACTCTGTAAGCGGAAGACCTCGCGTATTTTTCGAAATGGCTGAAATATGTTTATTTTACGTTTTCAACCCCCATTACCGCCATATCTCCGCCATTTTGAAAAATGTTCAGAAACTGAATCGACAAAAAAAAAATCTATATCATTATCGACCTGCTCTCAAAATTTCACGAGAATCGGTTGAGAAATGCGACGTGTAGGGGAGAACAAACGGAAATCCGCCGGACATACTAAAGCAATTTTGTCCAAGCTGAAACGGAGACGCTTCGCTAGGTCAATAAAAGTGACATTTAAAATTTTTTTTTCCAATAAATGTCTATGTTAGGATGCTTCCTGCTCTGGTTCCTTCTTTTGAGCTGCAGTATTCTTCATTTTAGGACAAACATCTTGGAGCGTTATTATAACGCCGACGTGCGGCTTTCGCTGCCCGAGGGCAAGCGTGTGTCGCGCATCAAGTGGCTCGCCGTATATGATATCGACAGCCAGAACACGTTCGGAGATGTTTATATACCGGACGAGTTCGAAGCGCCGGCCCCGAGGGCTATAGGGGCGCTGGCTGGGACTCCGGCCGTCTCCAGCAAGCCTGTGCGCTTCCTCACGGCTACGACACTTCTGTGAGTATCATTTAGAACAGAACACGTAACGGGATGTTATCAGACCGGACGAGCTCCCAGCATTCACATTCCGCATAATAGTTGATTTATTAGTGCTTGTTTTTGCAGTATCCCGGAGTTCCGATATGACGGCAGTGGCGAGGAAGTGTACTTCTGGACCGGCGTGGGCCCGCAACCTTCCGCCAAGGGCATCAAGATACCCGACGAGTATGGATAGTGAGTACACACATCTTACTGCACTCGTAGGTTACTACAACCATTCTTCATTGCTTTTAGTAGATAATTTTGGATCATCAGAATTTTAAAACAATTATTTTAGTACTACCATTGTGAAGAGAAATAAAGAAATGATTTATTACTTATCTATAATAATTATTGAGACATATAGCTTATAGAATACTGGCTGACCCGCCCCGGCTTCGTCGCCCGGTCAAGTATTTTTCGAGATTTCGTGATTTGTCGCTGAATCGTTGCCTAATTATTTAACTGCCAATAGAAATGATTCCGTCTGCTGTCTGATTTAGATTTTCATCCAGTCAATTCCCTCATATTGAGGAAAACGTCAATTATTCTTAAAAAAAAATTTAATTTTCGATTTGCACACCCTCGGCAACATTTTCGTGTTTGTATTATGTTCTGGTCTAAACCCGTGCCGGGCTCGGCTAGAATAGTGCATCTACCGCCAGATACTGCGCCGCTCATCTGACTCAAATACCTACCTTCGCTGGTCTCTAAAGAATCACCGATACCTATATAGAGACACGCTTAGTAATCTGAGTTATTCTTACTATTTTCTAATATTCGTTAAAGATCGACGCATCTACAAACGTGTAAAATTGCTTTAATTTAAACAATTTGACATTCTTCATCAATGATAAAAGGGGGAATGCTGTCCATCGTTTAATTCTTGAGCTCGAGCATAGAGTACCAGCCGTGTCTATTTATATATTTCGGGCTCTCTACCTATATAGGAACAAAATTTATAAGTATTATTTCCCATAATGAACAAGCTTACATAGGAGACTTTCGTTCCAGCCTGGAGTCGATCCGCGCGTACAAGGGCGAAGATATAACACTAGAACTGCCCGGGGGGACCACCGTGTTCGACGTGAACTGGATCGCCGTGTACGACTTGGCGCGCAAGCAAAGTCTGGGGACCGCGCTAGTGTCCGAGGGACTCAACGTGCCGCCCTCCGACCTCGTGCCACACTCCTATAAGTAAGTGTCCGGCAACAGAGCTCGGAGTGTCGGAGGGAGACCAGTGCCAGATTTAGGGGAGGACAACCGGGGCCACAGCCCCGGGGCCTCCACACTATTGTGGAGGCTTATATAGATTTCGGAAAAAAACATATTCAGATTCGTAAACACTAGTAAACAACTTTCCCTTCGATATTTTTTTTCGCGTGTAAAAAATCGCGCAAAAAAATAAAATAAAAATATTCTTTCACTCCAATCAGGCAATCATAATCTCAAATGACTCTAATGAGCACTTGCAATTTACTACCCATCTTAAGGGAGTATCCCAATGGCTCAATGGCTCGCTCAAGGGGTGGTACTCGCCTGGTATTTAAGAGCCATATTCCCAAACCTTGAAATTGCATTGAGAATGTATTTGGTTTCGATGGTATCAAATTGCACGGGAGAGCGTTCATTTTAGAAAATGAAAATTATAAAAAATTGCCTTCGAACCACGATGGGACAAAACCGTCTATCAAAGCGTTGAAAGTGATTTACTTCGGGAACTGGATTTCAGCGAAAAAAGGCTACATTAGAAGGTGGTGCAAAGTATTTAATAAATAAGGTTATTAACTAGCAGGTTTGTACAGGTGTACGAAGCTAGGCCGAATGCTGTTTGAGTCGACGAGTATTGGATTCAAAAAGTGAAAGTTGACACGCGCTAAGAAAAAGTAGGCCCAAATGTCCGAATGTCGCACACAGTATAAAAATTCGAGCAATCGTCGTAAGCGGCTAAAGGAAGTCCCTTACTGGGTACGGAATTGTGCCTTATTTGGTGCCGACAGTACGAAACATTAGCGTTTTCTGTTACTAATCGCTCTTATTTCCGCTGGGCTATTAATGTGAATGAACCTTAGTGTTTGTATCATTGTTAGTTAACATCGTCCTTACATCGTCAGGTCGACACTGCCGGCGTGCAAGCAGCTGCACCGCGACTATCAGGTCTCGTGGGAAGTGTTCGGGCCGCAGATCACGTTCGAACTAGCAGCGCAGGTCAGTACACGCTCCGGACCGTCGCGTCGTCGCTCCGAATTATACCAAGTCCCGCAATAAAATAGTCGTTCCGTCTTGGCTTCATAACCATGACTTCAGATTCAATGTTTTTTGGGTGACCTTAACTGCCACAATTTATCGCTTGCGCCTATTATGTAGTTATTTAAAAAAAAAGATGAAAAAAAAATAACACCAACGAGTTTCTTCCCAGGTTCTTTGATTCTACGAGAGTCACTAACTTGCAGGAGTGCCTTTGGGACCATGTGAATAACTATTTTTACAAGCTTTTATTTTACTTGCAATGTTTGTATGTTAACTTTCACACTGAATGATAACCACCTTCTCTTATCCTAATTAGTTGAATGTTTACATGTCGATTCAGTTCCGATGACAATGCATTTTAAAAATTTTATGGTAAGCATGACCTGTATCGGCATCCAAAACGACATTCTCTTCCTCCTAAAGAAACCCCTTCAACGGTCAACATCACAGACTGGAAACTTTGTGGACGCATTTAATTATTATAGCCGGCTTTATGTTTTACCACGACATATGTTGCTGCACTTCAGAGTCGGATCCTAACTTAGAAACTCTTCGATTCGCAGAACAGCCATGAAATGTGGTATACGTATTCAATAATGATAAACCATTCTAAGTGCCGCCACACAAGGCTGGTTCCTAAAAGCATGTTTTTTATAAGGTTTTTTCTAAACTATTATTTTAAATGTCAACTGCACTGTTGATCGCCGACTGGGTTTTCTAACAGGAGTGTGGTAAAATTCGCAGATAGAGCCGGACGAGTACATGGCGTTCGGCATCTCGGGAGCGACGGACCGGTCCGTGATGCTCGGTGCCGACGTCGCCGTCGCCTCCTACAGCGAGGCCGAGCGGCGCGGCCTCGCCGCCGACTACAACGTCACCGCATACTCGCCCGTAACCACACGCCTACATACACTGCTCTACTCTAGTTAACTCACGTAACCACACGCCTACATACACTGCTCTACTCTAGTTAACTCACGTAACCACACGCCTACATACACTGCTCTACTCTAGTTAACTCACGTAACCACACGCCTACATACACTGCTCTACTCTAGTTAACTCCTACAGATATAGAGGACACGATCACGATTTCGAATGTTTTTATTATTTATAATAATATATCTGTAGATTTTATTTATATAGCATTAGCCATGCTAGGCAGAACTATAGTGATAAATTTAGAAAGGAAAAATTATCGCTTGAGGCGGGATTTGAACCCGCGGCCATAGGGTCTCATGCCCTATTGCTCTAACCCCTGAGCTACTCAAGCCCCGCCTGAAGCGACGAAATTAACCTTTCCTTATTATTAACGTCTTACGGGGACGTGTGACGTCATCTACCGAAGCAGTTTATAGAAACTACTACGGCCAACGAGTCTAACATTGCAGTTAGCTCCACGTTGTGTTGATAACGTCTACCCAAATCAATTGATTTTATTTATATAGCATTAGCCATGCTAGGCAGAACTATAGTGATCTCAGGCGCATATCCTCAAAACTATAGATGGTATTCCATCATCTGGAAAAAGTATAAGAATCCAAATGATTATGCTGACTTTTCAGAACTAAGAATACGCCAAAAGTTTATACATGAAGAATGTCACAAGTCATACATAACTTTTGCGCAGGAAAAAATAAAATCTAATCCTAAAACTTTCTGGAGCTATGTAAAATCTAAACGAAAAAATGCTACTGTCTATCCCCAACAAATGACGTATAGTGATTCTCAGCTAAGTAATCCGCTTGATATATGCTCCGCATTTAATACTTATTTTAAAGGAAATTTTAGTAAACCAAATAATGGTACTAGTAGTGATACTACTTCCTCTAGAATGGATGCTCAAGGTTTAAACACAAACTTGATACACCACATTGAAATATCCCCTGAGGAAGCCCAGAAACTTATGAATACTCTAGACATAACCAAAGGCCCAGGTAATGATAATATACCCCCTATATTTTTTCTAATATGCGCAAAATCACTTGCTATCCCTATTGCGTTACTTTTTAATAGATCATTCCAAGATGGTTATTTCCCGACCATTTGGAAAGAAGCCCACGTAGTTCCTGTCTATAAAAAAGGTGTTAAAACCTCTATAGAAAATTATAGACCAATTAATGTACTTAGTAAATTAATAGAAAGAATTGTTCACATAAATATTTATCCCGTAGTATACCCATCCATACCTCAAGAACAACACGGCTTTTTGAAGGGACGTTCTACTATGACAAATTTGGGTGTTTTTATCGACTATGTAGCTACTAATATGGATGGAGGTTCTCAAGTTGATGTGATCTATACAGATTTTGAGAAAGCTTTTGATCGAGTGGACCACATCGTATTATTGCGCAAGCTATATGAGCTAGGTATAAGGGGTAATTTATTAAGATGGATGGAGTCCTATTTACGTAAACGTTCCCAAGCTGTAGTGATAGGAGGGTTTCGTTCTGACTACATAGAAATAACATAAGGCGTCCCACAGGGTTCCATCCTGGGTCCACTATTGTATGCATGTTATTTATATGATATCCAAAAATGTTTTCATAATGCGAGGTTCCTTATGTACGCAGATGACACTAAAATATTTATAAAAATCAAAGATTACACCGACTGCTCAAAACTACAAGCTAATCTAGATCGGCTTTGGGAGAATTAAATCGTATAGGAGTTAATGTATCGAAGTGTCACTTTGTCTCGTCACTCGAAAAAGAAAACCTATAAATTTTCATTACCAACTAAGTAAAGAGAATATTAACAAAACAGAGTTAGTAAGAGATTTGGGGCTGTTACTTGATGTAAAGCTGACTTTTACTGAACACATTGTCACAATTATAAATAAAGCTTTTAAAAGCCTCGGTGACTTTGTTAACGTCCAGATTGCGAAGCATTCGGTATTGCATTCGATCCTATTTACGTCGCACTCACATATACGATGGCTAAAGAATAAAGGTCTAGGGGTAAAAATGAGGAACAGAAACAGAACGGGGAAAACCTTGGGGTACGTCGTTATCGATAAGTCTAAAACGAGAGAACCTAAGAGACGAACGGTTCCGTTGCAGTGCGTGCAAGTACTGGGCGCGTGGACCGGCGTGTGCCGCGACGCAGTGCTGGGCGCACAGGACTCCAACCAGGTGTTCACGTCGCGCCGGGAGGACGGACTCACGGTCGTGGCCTACCGCCGAGTGCTGCAGCCTAGTGAGTACATACTGCCGCCCGCAGGACTCCAACCGGGTGTTCACGTCGCGCCGGGAGGACGGACTCACGGTCGTGGCCTACCGCCGCGTGCTGCAGCCTAGTGAGTACATACTGCCGCCCGCAGGACTCCAACCGGGTGTTCACGTCGCGCCGGGAGGACGGACTCACGGTCGTGGCCTACCGCCGCGTGCTGCAGCCTAGTGAGTACATACTGCCGCCCGCAGGACTCCAACCGGGTGTTCACGTCGCGCCGGGAGGACGGACTCACGGTCGTGGCCTACCGCCGCGTGCTGCAGCCTAGTGAGTACATACTGCCGCCCGCAGGATGAGAACCGGAGCGGGGGTGTAAGTTCCTAAATACATATTGCCGAAAATGTTTAACCATATTTAATCGGCACCAACTCCGAGTGGCCCGTAGCGGCTTAAAAAATGAGGGGTGCCTGTAAGTCCGGTAATGGTCCGCAGCGGAGGCGATCGACCGCGAGTGGACGACGGAGGGGGCGCAGTTCGTGGTGTGGGCGCTGGGCCAGCTGGACGGCGAGCGCGAGCCGGCCTTCCACGACAAGTACCACAAGCGGGACCTGGCGCTGCGCCTCGGCGCGCAGCCGCCCGTCAACGACTGCTTCAGCTTCGCCGTGTGAGTGCACACCCCGCGATGGGATGCAGGCGGTCCTCTTAATGCTACCTAGAATCTGCTCCGAAATAAGGAATCTATACGGATATTAAATTCGTTGGCGATACCGCCCGTGTTGGGTATTGAGTAATTCGAATGATTGATATTAACGTTGATGTCTCTGACGGGGAGTCCCTTTATGTTGCGATAGCTTCTCCGGTCGATTCTTCGATTTTTTTTTGTTAATGAACTAAGAATAAGAGACATAGACAAGAATAGACATTTCCTCGTGTATCATTCTTTTTGATTTCTAACTTTTCGGTATAATTTTAAATCGTCTGCAAGCAGTTTTGCTTTATTAGTTTGTATAAAATTAGGCAGGTCGTTGATAAAGATCAGGAAGAGCAGAGGGCCCAATCGCAATCCTCAAGGAACTCCTGACGGCACTTCTGTCCCGGCAGACTTAAAACCTTTTTATTATCACTATTTGAGATAAATTTTTTGTATACGACTCGAACCATCGCAAAGCTCCACATGGCTTTTCTAACTCAAAAAGTCCACATAAATTTTCTAGCAACATATTGTGATGATTCTTCGATCTCTAGAACCATATTGTAATTGTAACCTCGGTCTGGCCGAAGAAATACCCTAATCGCCTGCCAACTGATTTGACTACTTTGTTCGTTCTGTAATAATCCGGGTGCGGCGTGGAAGTATACGCCACACTCGAGCGGGCCGGACCGAGGTACTCGCGGTTTCGTCAGGTTTCAATGTCGAATCGTATTTACGATGGAAAACAATATATGCGGCCTTAGCGGCGAAACCTATACCGTGCTATGGCCGGAGGAATTAAGATATTAAACGAAGAATCGTCCCGTTCTCGTACCGGTAGGAAAACTCGGTGAACGGATATTGATGCTACCTTTAAATGCAAACTCTCAAACTGAAACTCAAACGTTTATTTGCCAGAATACATGTCAAAAAGGTCTTATAAATAATATTATGTACAATGTATTCAGCCTGCATGCAGATGTGCAAATATAAAAAAATATTATTGTCTCTAAATTTCATAAATTCGTTAATACTATAAAAACAATTACTTAATAGCCAGTCACACAGATTCTTCTTAAAACTATTGCCTTCTAAAATTTTTATATCGTTAGGTATTTTATTATATAAAGATATACACATATGATATACGTTCTTTTTGTAAATATATTTTTGACAAGTAGGTTGATATAATAGTGAGGTGAATTTCGCACGCTTTTGTTTTTTATAAATTTCACTGCGATTTTTAAAATATGCTGGGTACGTTTTTGTAAAAATACAAATATCTCTAATGTAGATGCAAGCCAGAGGAAGCACGTTACATTTTTTAAATAATGGCCTACAACTATCCCTAAACCATGCTTTATTAATTACCCTGATGCATCTCTTTTGTAAAATAAAAACTCGCTCAATGTCAACAGAATTACCCCATAATATGAGACCATAGCTAAGTATGGATGACCCATATCCATGGTAAGTTGCTAATGCAGCCTCCATCGAAACGGTCTGCCTAATTCTTTTTATTGCAAATACATATCTGTCTAGTTTTTTACATATTTGGTCAACATGCGACTTCCAATTAAGGTGTTTAAATACTAATTCCTAAAAAAATTACTGTGTCAACTTCTTCAACTTTTTCATTTTTATAATATACTAGCCGTGCCCCGCGGCTTCGCCCGCTATTATCAAGTTAAAAAGTAGCCTATGTGTTAATCCTGGGTATAATCTATGTACATTCCAAATTTCATACAAATCCGTTCAGCCGTTAAAGCGAGAAGAGGGAACAAACATACTTACACACTTACACACAAACTTTCGGATTTATAATATTAGTAGGATGTCAAATTTAATTAGATACGTGCTATATAAATTAAATTGTACAAATTTGGTTTTATTTATATTTATACTTAAATTATTATTTTCCATCCAACAAACTACATCTGTTAGGGCTTTGCTTTCCGATATTTATGATTGTTGTTGTTGTTGCAAGCGGTTGTAATGCATATAAATAAATAAATGCTTCTAAAATGTATATACTAGAGTCTATATCCGTACAGTTCTATAGTTCGGATATATAAACTTGTCGTTCGCCTTCACCTTAGTTCTCACCCTCATTTAGCCCAATAGAGAAAATCTTTTGTTTAATTCCTTTTTTTGTAATAATGTTTGTTTGATTTTTGTATTCGTTGTTTAATAAGAGGATAGAACGGATATTATTATTTTATGCGAGTTTCGGTTTTAATGTGTAGAATGGGATAGAATAGGCCTACAACGGTGACTTTGATGATCTACCAGATTGTTATTATCCAAACATATATAAAAAATAACGGTTTTTAACTTTCAAAGCTTTTTTTTTTTTTTGTTCGATAGAGTATACTTCAGCGAAGGTCTCATATATTTAATTATGTTAATTTCCATTTATGGCTTCCAACTTTACATATTCTCCGAGAAATTGCAATTTTTAATTCGTACGGTTCGGACGCCAAACACCTCCGACAGACGGAAGGACACAGTACCGGGCGTGTGACGCGCGTGTAACGTTTGTGTGCCGCAGCGGGTCGCGGTCGGTGGGCGCGGCGTGGGAGCGCGCGCAGCTGTTCGACCCGGCGCTGCGCGTGTTCCGGTTCGCGCTGGGCCCGGCCGGCGGCGCGCGCGGCGCCGGCGCCCGCTCGCGCGCGCCCGCCGCGCTCGCCTGGTACGTCAACGGCCAGCTCGCGCCCGACCTGCAGCTGCGCCGCGGCCTCACCTACACCTTCAAGGTACCGACGCCGCCCTTCCTCTTGTCGACGGGATGAAGCGGCCCGCGGAATTCCGGCCCGAACTCGAGGGGGCGATTCGCCGGTTGCAAAAATGTTTTCGTTTTAACCCGTTCCCCCTGGCGCCTTTTTTTAATGACGGATGGGAAGCGTTCCGCCGCTATCACACCCGATGGAAAGCGACGATGCGACCGAAGACGAGGCATGAACACCTCGAAGATACCCGTTCCCCCTAGACTCGAGGACTCCCAGGTCGGACCGGTCGGGGAACGAGGATGCGGGCGGGGAGTTCCGCTCCTCCGCCGTCCGGTAACGAATAATGAAACGAAACGCTTCGAGCGGATACGAGGTCCGTCGACCGCATCCGCCCGCGGGCCGACCCGGAACCGTGCTCCCGTTGCAGGTGATGGGCGGCAACGACCCGCACTCGGCCACCGAGTACCACCCGCTGGTGGTGACGGCGGCGGCGGCCGGCGGCGGCCTCGAGCGCCTGCCCGAGCCGGCGCAGCGCGCCGCGCGCGTGCTCGCCGGCGCGCACACCACGCGCCGCGGCCGCCTCACGCCCACCGCCGGTCAGTGCACGCCCTCACTCTACGCTCCCTCACTCTACACTCCCTCACTCTACACTCCCTCGAGCGCCTGCCCGAGCCGGCGCAGCGCGCCGCGCGCGTGCTCGCCGGCGCGCACACCACGCGCCGCGGCCGCCTCACGCCCACCGCCGGTCAGTGCACGCCCTCACTCTACGCTCCCTCACTCTACACTCCCTCACTCTACACTCCCTCGAGCGCCTGCCCGAGCCGGCGCAGCGCGCCGCGCGCGTGCTCGCCGGCGCGCACACCACGCGCCGCGGCCGCCTCACGCCCACCGCCGGTCAGTGCACGCCCTCACTCTACGCTCCCTCACTCTACACTCCCTCACTCTACACTCCCTCGAGCGCCTGCCCGAGCCGGCGCAGCGCGCCGCGCGCGTGCTCGCCGGCGCGCACACCACGCGCCGCGGCCGCCTCACGCCCACCGCCGGTCAGTGCACGCCCTCACTCTACGCTCCCTCACTCTACACTCCCTCACTCTACACTCCCTCGAGCGCCTGCCCGAGCCGGCGCAGCGCGCCGCGCGCGTGCTCGCCGGCGCGCACACCACGCGCCGCGGCCGCCTCACGCCCACCGCCGGTCAGTGCACGCCCTCACTCTACGCTCCCTCACTCTACACTCCCTCACTCTACACTCCCTCGAGCGCCTGCCCGAGCCGGCGCAGCGCGCCGCGCGCGTGCTCGCCGGCGCGCACACCACGCGCCGCGGCCGCCTCACGCCCACCGCCGGTCAGTGCACGCCCTCACTCTACGCTCCCTCACTCTACACTCCCTCACTCTACACTCCCTCGAGCGCCTGCCCGAGCCGGCGCAGCGCGCCGCGCGCGTGCTCGCCGGCGCGCACACCACGCGCCGCGGCCGCCTCACGCCCACCGCCGGTCAGTGCACGCCCTCACTCTACGCTCCCTCACTCTACACTCCCTCACTCTACACTCCCTCGAGCGCCTGCCCGAGCCGGCGCAGCGCGCCGCGCGCGTGCTCGCCGGCGCGCACACCACGCGCCGCGGCCGCCTCACGCCCACCGCCGGTCAGTGCACGCCCTCACTCTACGCTCCCTCACTCTACACTCCCTCACTCTACACTCCCTCGAGCGCCTGCCCGAGCCGGCGCAGCGCGCCGCGCGCGTGCTCGCCGGCGCGCACACCACGCGCCGCGGCCGCCTCACGCCCACCGCCGGTCAGTGCACGCCCTCACTCTACGCTCCCTCACTCTACACTCCCTCACTCTACACTCCCTCGAGCGCCTGCCCGAGCCGGCGCAGCGCGCCGCGCGCGTGCTCGCCGGCGCGCACACCACGCGCCGCGGCCGCCTCACGCCCACCGCCGGTCAGTGCACGCCCTCACTCTACGCTCCCTCACTCTACACTCCCTCACTCTACACTCCCTCGAGCGCCTGCCCGAGCCGGCGCAGCGCGCCGCGCGCGTGCTCGCCGGCGCGCACACCACGCGCCGCGGCCGCCTCACGCCCACCGCCGGTCAGTGCACGCCCTCACTCTACGCTCCCTCACTCTACACTCCCTCACTCTACACTCCCTCGAGCGCCTGCCCGAGCCGGCGCAGCGCGCCGCGCGCGTGCTCGCCGGCGCGCACACCACGCGCCGCGGCCGCCTCACGCCCACCGCCGGTCAGTGCACGCCCTCACTCTACGCTCCCTCACTCTACACTCCCTCACTCTACACTCCCTCGAGCGCCTGCCCGAGCCGGCGCAGCGCGCCGCGCGCGTGCTCGCCGGCGCGCACACCACGCGCCGCGGCCGCCTCACGCCCACCGCCGGTCAGTGCACGCCCTCACTCTACGCTCCCTCACTCTACACTCCCTCACTCTACACTCCCTCGAGCGCCTGCCCGAGCCGGCGCAGCGCGCCGCGCGCGTGCTCGCCGGCGCGCACACCACGCGCCGCGGCCGCCTCACGCCCACCGCCGGTCAGTGCACGCCCTCACTCTACGCTCCCTCACTCTACACTACCTCAAATCAAAATCGTTTATTCACATGGGCCCCAAAGAGGCACTCATGAAAGTTAATGATTTTATTGCCAGATTCGCAAATTTACAGCCATCTCCAGAAGAACTGGCAAGAAACTCGGCGGCGCATTTTATTCCATAAATTTTTTTTTTAAACATTCTTAATCTCTAATACATTATTTTATTAACCTAGGTGTTATTATGGTAGTCGCTAAAAAGAGCTTGTGCAGTTTGCCTCCACGCATCCTTGACATTAATATAGTCGATCGTTTTATAGTAAGCTTTCTTAATCAATGCCCGTTTTATTACAGATTTGAACTTTCCCAGTGGTAATTCAGTTACGATTTTAGGAATTCTATTGTAAAATCTAACCCCATGTGCCATAAAAGATTTATTAGTTTTGCTTAATCTAAATGCGCGCACTGTAATTTTCTGCTTATATCTAGTATTAAGATTGTGCGTCGCTTCTTAATTTATATTTACCAATATTTTTGCGAACATGCATAATATTTTCAAAGATGTAAAGCGAAGACATGGTAAGTATGCCTGTTTCTTTAAAGAATTCCCTGAGACATTCGCGCGGACCTATATCATGTATTGCACGAACCGCTCTCTTTTGTAGAATAAAAATGGTTTCAACATCGGCAGCATATCCCCATAGCAAGATTCCGTAGCTCATCAAACTATGAAAATATGCAAAGCAAGCCTTGCCGTCGCTACATCAGTCAGTTGTCTAATTCTACGGATCGCAAAAGCAGCGGAACTCAAGCGACCCGCAAGCACATCAATATGAGGACCCCACTGCATTTTTTGAGTCCATAGACAGACTTAAGAAAACAGTTTTATTTACAAGATCTAATTTGTTGTTTTCGAGTGTAGCATTTGCATCTACCAAAGGAACATTAGGAAGGGAAAACTACATACTTACATAACCAAATGTATTATTAACCATACATTTGGTTTTGCTAGCATTTAACAATAAGTTATTAGCAGCTAACCATTTCGAGACTAGATCTAATTCATAATTTACTTCATTTAATTCTACGTATTTCCTATTTGTTTTAAAAATAAGTAACGTGTCATCAGCAAACAAGACAATATCAAATGCTAGCGAAGTTGTCATATAAGGTAAATCATTAATATACACTAAAAATAGGAAGGGTCCCAATATTGAACCTTGAGGCACGCCAATTTTAACTGTAGACCCGTCAGATGTCACACCATTAACGCCTACTTTTTGTTGTCTACCCGATAAATGTGAATCTAACAAATCAAGAGCAGTCCCACGTATACCGTAATGGTTTAATTTGCTAATAAGCGTTTTATGGTCCACGCAGTCGAACGCTTTGGAGAGGTCACAAAATACCCCAATTGCATCCTGCGATCCCTCCCAAGTCCCGAGAATGTGTGACACTAACCTAGATGCCGGTGCTAACACCGGCATCTATTGTTGATCGACATTTGGTAAATCCGAATTGGTGATCATGTAATATTTTATGTTCATTAAAGTGGGCGAGCTGTTCTAGAATATTTTTTTCAAATATTTTACTGAGGGCAGGTAATACAGAAACTCACTCTACGCTCTCTCGAGGGCCTGCCTGCAACTTTTTTAAATCAAATCAAATCAAAAATATATTTATTGCCCATAAGTAAAAAAACAATTTAAAAAAACATATATTTACATTTTCAAAATGCATGTGCATACATAGGGTCAAATTCTACAATTGGGCAATAGGGGTAGGTTCAGCATACATACATGATTTACAATGTACCCCTTATATAGGACAAAGATGGTAGCCGATGTATTTATGTGGAAGCGGATCACATGATTGATAATTTAACATATGCCGTAGTACACAAAACAGCAACAAGTATTTTATTAATATATAATAATTCACTACATAAATATCTCGTATATTATATTATATCAGAATCTATAATTCACCAAAAATATACATGCATTCAAATTAAAAAATAATAATACTATAAATATACAAATTGTGTGTGTGTGTGCTAGCGTGGAATTTACTTATAATATCATGTATTTTTCTAATGTAACAAATAATTGTAATCGCAAGGTCGCTTGAAATAGTATGTTGTGTTGCAGCGGGCGGGCTGTGCATCGCTGTGCACGCGGCGGGCGCGGACCGGCGGCGCGACGCCGACTACTCGTCGTTCCGCGCATACAACCGCTCGCTGCACTGGCACTGCGACGCCGCGCCCGCAGACCTCACGCTGGCGCCCAACTCCACGTGGCCCGACCTCGTCTACTACCACTCCTTCACGCACCCCGGTACGTACCGCGCCGCACGCTCGCGGCACGTCGCGTGCTCGTCGCGTGCTCGTCGTTCTGACCGAGTGTCGGTTGCAGGCATGGGCGGGCGCATATTCATCGTGGACCGGCACAAGCGCAACCTGGGCCGCGCTCGCTCGGGCGCCGGCCGCGCGCTCGCTCCGCTCGGGCTCGCCGGCGCGCTCGCTTCGCTCGTGTCGCTCGCGGCGCTGGCCCGCCGGCGTTGGTAGCGGTCGTCGCCGAGGACGGACGTTTGTGCGCGTCGTTTCCCGTTCGGCGTTCGCTTCGCGGCGAGGTTCCGTTCGTTGATACGAAGTGAAATGTTAATTGAGAAACTGACCGACCGCGAGTTTTCGCGAACGATATACGGTCGTCCCGGGTCGAGAGTACCTCGGGGTGATTTTTCACCCTCCTCCACTCCCTTTTAATCATCATTTTAGTATTGTTGTATGAACAGTTGTATCCAAAAAGTTTATAAGTATAGTATTAAAGTACTGGGCGACTATAAAGGTGACAGAGGTAAAACACTTTTTCTAATCGTGGCATTGCATCGCATGCCGGGTCCAACTAATTTCTGATAGGAGTTTGACCGAGAAAGCGAAAAAATATATAAATATAATTATCCCAACTTGTGATTCTTCGAGTTTTAAACGCGTTGATGGAATATTAACCCTTAATGCGCGTATGAGTGCAAATCACACAAAGTTAAAAATGCGATTTCCGTTATCATTCCAAAACTCCAATAGAAGTCCTACTAATTAAGTTTATACCACTTTACTAGGGCATGGCTTGACTGTGACTGGACCAAGACTCTCGGTATTTGACTTTGACTGTGACCGGTGACTAAGACATCAATTATTTTATTACTTGACACTGACTAATCGAACAAAGATTTCGGTGCCAAAATAATAATAATAAAAGATACATATTATTATAAAGTATCCTAATAATGATATTACGTTAACATCATTATTAGGATACTTTATAATAATATGTATCTTAGTCGTAAGAGCGATAATTTAAAGATAGGGAACAATATCAAGATGAACAAATAAAAGTAAATTTTATATAATTTATTTTATATTACTGTAAGTCCGTCCAATTTTGTATTTTTTAATTAAGTGTAGTTAAGTGAAAATGTTCCTTTATATATACCTTCTCAGCTGTATAGCTTGTAATTGTTATTATCTACCTATACCTACTGTAAGGCGCGCACCAGGCACCTGCAAGCGTCACCAGGGTTCCACTTATATTAATACTCACTCAGCGCTTCCATTAGTACATAAGTAGGTCCTTGTTTTATATTTTTTAAAGATCTCCTATTCTTTGGTACAATGTGACTGTGCGTTAGTTGCATAGGCAGAACCAAGGTCCAAACTAAAACTGTGCCTTTGTATATTTCACGCGCAACCGTTTGACGAACTTCGTTGAAGTATAAGCGGTTTTAGTTTGTACTAGAACATTTAAATATTTTTATATTATGAAATAAAACAATCGTATTACTTTTTTTGTTTTTATTGGAATTGTGAAGAACCTACATTATTTATTTCTAACACCCAGAAATAACATCGGGCGGTCACATAATTACAATATTTTTATACAAGAGTATTTTCATTGGTCTGAGACATATTCATATTAATGGAACTAATATAAACTTGTTCTAAAGCAGCTCGATTCGGTTTGCTCGTTGGGCCAAGACTACGGCAACAGAGAGTCAATCGCAATATGAACATAATCCAGTCGGATGGATACGGAGCAAATGTTGTATGTAGATATTCTTGACCTTGACATAGGATTTACACAAGCCACATTGTATGTTATTTAACATAAAAATAAAAAGTTAAAAATGTGTTACGATTTTTAAGGACCTCAATGTAGTTAGATGCCCCGGATACTTGACACATTAAACGTGGTGCACCTGCACCGCGTTTAATTTGTCTAAGTTAACGTTTAACTTATCTAAGTATATTACTGGTATGTTTCACGAACAGATCCCAACAAAATATTACATCAAATTACATTCTGAACGAAAAACATATGTCGAGGGTTTCAACACAACGTGTACCAATAAATAACAATAATAATAATAGTTCCAACAACGAATAAACATCAAACAAAACAATGATCTTAGCCCACTATGGTACTACAAACGTCCTACAGACGCCTATTACATAACTCATTTTTTATTTGTTTATTATTGAAGATCAAAAAACTGGATACAATGACTTAATCCTACTAATATTATAAGCACGTCTTATATAAAAAAAACTAATAACATGAAGTGCATCATATATCCTTCTAGATGTGAACCTAGCTTTCATGATAATATACTATTGATATTATAATAATATGTATCCGTTTAAATATACTAAAACTTGAGACTAATAATTGAAACGCAAGAAAAGCATAAAAAACCGACACGACCGCTTACATTTTGATTTTTGTTGATTTTCTTAAAAAGCGCTTGATCAATTTTGATAAAATGTATATGGGACCACCTCTAAAGAATGATCTTCTAAACAAAAAAAATATCGAAATCAACTGACAATTGGCGGAATTATCGTGTAAATCGAATTGAGAACCTCTTTTTGTAAAGTCGGTTGAAAAAGATAAACTAAAAGGTTATATTATAGCAAATACATACTATGACCTTATCTCTATTTTATTTCTAATATTTGGCTCTATTTTACATATTTAATCATAAAGTATTATACTTATGAATTCAATAAACCACAACATAAATTACTTATTACATAAATTACATAAAAAATATGACTGATATGTTTCCGGGATCGAAACAAGAATCGTCAATACTAAAAATATATAGATTCAAAAATGGAGTACGTGCGAAATAACGGGATAGAGAACAGTTGGCCCTTTCTTATCTTGTTTTTGAATTTTGTAAAACTGAACAACCTAAAATGAAGTCAATGCTTCACTTTATAATAATAATATTTAGCGATTTCAGAGAATGCGGTTACCTATATAGTACCTACGTACTAGGTACTAATATAATATGACACAAAACCAATCTCATAATAGTGATCAAATTCCACACAGCAAGTTATAACAAATAGCTTTAGAACCTTTTACAATATAAATATTTTACACTGTTACAAAATACATATTTTTATGATAGGTAGGTACTTACACAAGTGTTAATATAACATTACAAATAAGCATATTTACAATAATCTCTAAGCTAGGGATACAACACACAACATCACAAGAATATAGTGCTGCAAGTAAATATTATGTACCACTATGCCAGTACTATATACTCGTAGTAGTCATAGGTCGTATCCCTTTCAAGATAAAAAAAACTGTCGCCATACTTCAAACGGTGTTCCGGCAGGTATTCTTGAGAGTCAGTTCCCATTTTACGCATCTTACCCTCCTAGACCACACTCAACGGTAGCCTATCATAGATAAAATTTGTCGTTCGCGCCGAACTGAGACCTCGCGCCTATATTTTGCTTAATAGAGAAATCTTTTGAGGTTAATAGGATATAACGAATATTATACGTAAGTAGTACTTAAAATGTGAAGCCGTTATTGAGATAGACCCCGGGATGAAATAGGTCTAAAACAGTGACTTTTTTTTACCAAATTGTTATTTGCCAACATATATTTTTTAAACCGGTTTCGTACATTACTTGCAGAGCTCTTCAACAATACCCACAAGGATAAGTAAAAGAATAAAAATGTTTTGCTCCCCGTTTACGTGTCTGTGTGACTACTTAATAAAAAAAAAAATGTAATTCTAATTGTCATATCTGGCTTTGGGTGATAGCTTTACATATTATCTGAGAATTGGAAGTTATTCGCTTGTATGGTGTAGAATGTCGAATGGACAGACGGACAACGCTGAATCACTAAAGTCAACATGGAGATCTCGCTCCGCTCGATCGATAAGCATGTCCCATCTTTGGCCGCATCATCACTTTCCATTAGGTGAGATATTGATCAAATCCTTGCCTATTCTACATAAAAAAATAAAAATAAGGTTTCCATAGTTTTCAGTGTCACTAGACGACGTGACACCAATTTAAGTTAAATTGAAAACTGTAAGTAGTTTACCTTAGTTTCACACAACATCAGCTTTTAGCGAGTCGCATCGCGTCGTTCTAAACGCATCACGCGAGCGTTCACTCGTCCGCGTCGTCCCCGGGCCCGCCGGCGCCCGGCCGGTGCAGCTCCACGAAGTCTCGCAGCGACGCCGGCAGCCGCCGACAGCGCCGCCCCGCCGACAGCGCGTCCGCCGACAGCGCGCGCGCCGCCAGGCACGCCAGCGTCGTGTGCCGCACCACCTGCCGACCGACACTCGTACACCACGGCGCCGGCACCGGCCCGGCGCCGGCGCGGTACGTACCCGCACGGTGGAGCCGCGGCACAGCGGCACGAGGTCGGCGGGCGAGTCGCCGCAGCGGTTGGGCGCGTCCAGGTGCGCGCCGCCGGCCAGCAGCGCCTCCACCAGCTCCGAGCTGAAGTTGTACGGCAGCGCCGCCACGTGCAGCGCCGTGCCCAGCGCCGCGTTGCGCGCCAGCGGCGCCGCGCCCAGCGCCAGCAGCAGCCGCGCCAGCCGCACGTGCGGGAACAGCCCCTGCGAACCGAGACGATCGTGTACGCCGCGCCCCGCTCGACCCGAGCCTCCTCCGCCCGCCGGCCGAGCGCTACCGCCTACCTGCGCGTTGGCGTCGTCGTTGAAGTAGGAGGAGCGCACGACGTTGAGGCGCGAGCAGGCCAGGTGCAGCAGCGTGTCGCGCGTGCGGCGCGTGCGCGGCTCGGCGCGCACCAGCGGCTCCAGCGTGTCGCGCAGCCGCGAGCGTGCCGCGTGCCCGTCGGCGTCCTCGTCCCCGTCCTCGTCGCTGCCCGCGTCCGCCGCCGCCGCCGCCAGGTGCGTGACGCAGCGCAGCGCGCGCTCCCACGCCTCCGCCTGCGCCTCGCACCACGGCGACACCTCCACCAGCCGCTGGCACTCTGCAACGCGATGAGCCGTCTAGAGTGTATAGTGTCCGGCCGTGTAGTGTGTATAGTGTCCGGCCGTCTAGTGTGTATAGTGTCCGGTCGTGTGTGTAGCGTGTGGTGTGCACTGACCGGGCAGGTGCTGCGCCACGAGGTCGAGCACGCGCAACAGGTGGTCGTGTCCGGGCGTCTCTGCGTCCCGCGCGCGTGGCAGGCGGCCGCTGCGCGCGTCGAGCAGCAGCCGCGTGAGCGCGCACAGCGTGTGGCTCGTGTCTGAAACACGCACACGCCCCTGATACTGACCACGGTTATATTCGAACACGCCGTAACGTTACTGCGTAAACCAGCCGAATGGGAGTGCGTTTTCTTCCTATTTATTTATTGTATATGTATTGGAAATCGATTAAACTCCTGTTTGAATTCACTGTAACGAGATTCTACGCAAACGTTTGAAGCTTTTGTTTATGGTAATAAATTAACTTTAGCCTTGGTCTATGGTTTCATTAAAATACCCAGTGTACAGTTAGTTAATTAAGCACGGGTTTGTGAATGATATTTCTCAAGCTCTAGTTGCAGGCGAGGAAATTCATGCCGTATATACCGATTTTAGTAAGGCATTTGACCGAATTGATCATGTACCTACTTATTTTTAAAAAATATATTAGCAATAAAGCGAGTATACTAGTTTCTTACAAGCCTATTAAAAACCGAGATGACATCATGGTATTTCAAACTGAAAATAATAAGATTTTTGAAGGTGCTAAAAAAAAAGATTTCGTTCTCATTGCCGTACTAATAAAACACTCTCCTCTGTACCAAATGTTGCAAACTCGCAGAAAAATTAATTAAATAATATAGTAGTTTTGTAAATAGTCCTAATTTAAAATGAAAGATCGGTGTAGTTTTGCCTATTAATGTTTTTGTTCTGAAAGCTTACTGTACACCGTTTAACATTATCTTAAAAATAATTATAATAACACTGTCCATATTTTTTTATAAGAAGCCATTCTGTTCCAGTAGTTCACCTAAGGTGTTGCATTCAATTCGTGGACCAAGTAATAAAAAAAAACACCAGATCGATTTATCAATGTTTCTTGAAATACCATATTATTATTTAGCCCATATTATTACTATCTCAATTTTGTAATTGAGATAATAATAATATGGGCGAGTGAAGTAAATAATACCTGTGTAGAGCAGCGTGTCCCTCTCCAAGCGGATCTCGAGCGCCCACGTCCACAGGTCGATGCAGCGCAGGTAGCGGAACGAGTCCGCGTACATGGCGCCCCTGCACACGCGACGGACCGTCAATGTCATACAAGTCACCGACTCTCACAACAATGTGACAACGTTACGGCTACGGTCTGCGGGGCCCCGCCACGGCCACGGCGCGGCTATCACTTACTCATCATGCTTGATGAACGTGTGCGTTGACGGTGTACGGCTTGAGGGGGGAATTTCTATTTTCACTTAACTGAACTAATCTCATAAGGCATTAAGTGATTCTGCGTTATACTATAATTCAATTGTTAAATATATTTTTAACTCATGAGGATACTTTTTATACAATTATATATACTACTAGCTTCTGCTCGCGACTTCGTCTGCATAGTAGACCCCGGGCGGCTTGAAGTGCTCCCACCAGCTCTACAGTCTGTAATTTTTTAATTTTGGATTCCATAACATTATATCGGAGCATCACCATTTTAAGGTTGGTTCCATTGCAGAGATTTGAATGGGTTAAGTTCCGAAGCGACATAATTGGAATACCCACTTTCAGAACGATGCTATACATGGGGAGTCAGGTTGCAGAAAGAAAGTTAAGATACCGGATAAGTGGTAGCATGGGTTCAGTCAACAACTAGGTATATGTATGGTTCAGTATACTCCATTCATAATTCTGTGATTTGTAGCAGCTTTTTGACTATTTTGTGGGTAAGTATTGCTATTAATTAAATTAGTTAAATTCTTACTAAAAAGTTAGTTTCGAAACTAGGACACTGACTACTGGACATATCTAAGCGAATTTTCAAAGATTTAATTCTTTCCAATATCCAATTGTTACTTTGTTGGAAAGTTACAATTTCCAAATGTAACTTTGTTGGAAAGTTTATTTAGCACTTCAGAAGTTTAAGCGATTTATAAAAATCATATGAAAATGTTTAGCTTTTTCTACAAAACGTGAGACCCGGGCAATATTAAATTTAAAGCAGGGGAAATAAGATATTTTTCTCCAGTAAGATGGAGCCTATATTTTAAGTTAGACCTGTAGCAATACATACTCGCTCGATGCGGTACAACCATACAGACAGACGAGTACTCTAAATTTGGTATTTTTGGCTTCTGTTGCACCACTAAATATATTAGTTTTTCTTCAACATCATAATCTTAATAACGTAGAGACATAGGCCCGTTACAATCGTATTACACGTATAGATGCATGGTTCGCTTCGGCGGAGGCTCACCGGTACATGAGGCGGAACAGCGTGTCCTTGTGGTCGGGGCCGAGCACGCGCACGGCCACCAGCAGCGCCTGCGCGTGCAGCGCGTCCGGGTCGGCCGCCAGCGCGTCCAGGTCGCGCAGCGTGCGCCACTCGCGCGCGCCGCGCAGCGCCGCCGCCGCGGCCGCGCCGCCCGCCGCCCGGCCGCGCTTGGCCAGGTAGGCGCCCGCGTGGCGCATGCGCGTGGCCAGCCGCCACGACGCCAGCGCGGCCGCCACGTCGCCCAGCTCGTCCAGCTGCGTGGCGCCGAGCAGCTCGTGCGCGTCGGCCAGCCGCGCCGGCGAGTAGCGCACGCGCGCCGCCAGCAGCGCCACGATCGGCGCGGCGCCCTTGACGCACGCCGTGCGCAGCGCGTCGTCGCCGGCGCGCGACCGCAGCCGCGGGTCGGCGCCGCACTCGAGCAGCAGGCGCGCGGTGTCCGCGCGGTGCTCCTGCACGGCGTAGTGCAGCACGGTCTTGCGCTGCGAGTCCCGCGCGTCCAGCGCCGCGCCGCGCTCGATGAGGTAGCGGCAGAGGCGCGCCGACTGCACGCTGTTGATGAGGCACGTGCCGCCGTGGTGGTTGGCGCGGTGGATGTCGGCGCCGCGCTCGCACAGCAGGCGCACCACGTCCAGGTGCGACATGAAGCAGGCGGAGCGCACGGGCGTGGAGCCCGAGTCGGACGGCGCGTCCAGCGCGGCGCCGGCGTCGGCCAGCGCGCGCACGGCGGCCAGGCGGCCCGCCACGGCGGCGGCCCACAGCGCCGTGGCGCGGTGCACGCCGCGCTCGTGCGCCACCGAGTACGAGCCGCGCTGCTCCAGGTCGGCGCAGCACACGTGCACCAGGTACTCCACCAGCTCGGCGTTGCCGCGCCGCGCCGCCACGAACAGCGGCGCGCAGCCGTCGCGCGTGCGGGACACCACCGCGCGCCGCGCCGCCGGCGTCATGCTGGCGGGACACGACCACGCTAACTGACTCATCTGCGGCGGCGCGCACCCGTCCCGCGTGCGGGCCGCCACCGCGAATGGATGGATGAAGAAAGTGGTCGGCACTTTCTCCATACGAGTCTATTTGAGATCTCGCTTCACGCAATCGGTCATTGAATGCCCCCTCAGCGTCTTGTTTGTGTCACGGTTGAAGAATTTATTAGCTAGGTCTACGTTATAGTGATTAGTCAAAACCTTACATGTCTCCGTTAGGTGTCATCTGTGCAGCGACGGAGTGGAACTCATTGTCTGCGTTTTTGTTCCCTGAACGGTACGATCTGGGTGTCTTCAAGTTTAGAGTGAATAGATACCTTCTAGGCGAGCATGTTCCATCTACGGCCAAATCGTCACTTTCCATCAGGTGAGATAGCGGTCAATTGCTTACCTATAAAGCTTTAAACTAAGGTGACCAACCATGCAAGGTAGTTAAACCTAGATGCTGAAGTCTGTATTCATAGAGATGATTTTTGAGACATAAGATTATTTTTGATGATTATTAGACTTCACTGTACTCTCTCCATAAATCAATGTCTTTTTTGAAGACTTCCAGATTATATACTATCCAGGAAACAGAAGAAAGAAGATGCAGCCCCACTCCTCAGATATATGAACTAATTTCAAGACATTTCAGGTCACTTATTGTTAGATGGTAAAAATCAGCTACAACTCTACTCGTCTGGTCAGCTACCTGTAAGTCTGGTACCATAGACCAGTAATAGTTTACAGCCATCAAGTAAAGAAATATACAACAAAGCACAAAAAAAATTGTCTTCTGGCAAGCTATCATTGTCAACTAGTAGCTATCTCATTTTTAACATGATTATTATTACTTAACAATAGGTGACAGTTGTGGCCAAATATCTAATCTAACATAAAAAGATATTTGTATTTTTATTAGGATACTTAATACCAGGTGAAGAATCAAAATTATTATCTAATTACGGCATAACAAAGAAACAATTGTAGATGACAAACAAGTCACAGTTCTATATTTAGGAAGTGGCAATTCTTACCTGCACAGAGATCAATATGCCTTAAATGATGCTAAGGTCTTGTGATACACTTCAGGTACCTATTGCGTCGTAATTTTTTACAACCTGTGAATCTATTATTACTATTAAAAACTGACAATCTAATTAAAGTAACATCACAAAATCGACTGTGTAGATATGTGGCAACTTCCTCGCACACGATAGATAGCTTTGGTGTAATATTTTGGAAAAGGTTTAGACCGGATAGGTACCTCTCGAGCACCGTGCGAAGACGGAGAGAGAGGCGCGCGCCAGGCGGCCCGTGCTGCACTTCGTGCATGAGCTCCGAGAACACCTGCTTGTGCAGCTGCTCCTCATCCCCTTGCTCATTAGCGCCGCACTCGTCCTCCAATATAGGCTCCATTCCATCCGGCTCCATCTGGACCTATCCTCACTCGCTAAAGTTTACCTAACCCACCCAACGGGCGGGCACTGCTGAATAGTACGCAGTAGCTTCGTTATTAAATGACCGCTGATTTTTCCAAATATGTATCAAATCTATCGAAAGCCGGATCCCAGATAATAACAAACAAATGTTGACTGCATTTGAGAGAAATGAACCATAAACCGTCCATCACTCACTGTCACAGTCAAATGCCATATGTAAAAGGCGGCTAAGTTTAAGTCCTGATTACTTAGAATAAGATCCATGTAACACTTAGTTTGCAAATAAACGTATGAGTAATGTCAGCATAGAAAAAAATATACTCTACCCGAGGAGTACTCTACTCTCTCTCTCTCTCTCTTCTCTCTCCTCTCTCTAAAATCCTTGTTATTGTATATCATAATTATAGTGTTCCTTGTATATTATAATAATATATTATAAATAGTGATCTTGTCTGGATCACTATATAATATACAACGATTTTGGTAGCTAAAGTAATGTAGGTTTGTTTCCTATTTCTATTATTCTCTCTTCGGTTGCCACAACATCCTTGCCTACGGTTGTTACAAAATCTTTGATTGCATGTCAGTCCACAGCACAGAGATATATAGAGCATTTGATACGAAACCTTGGTCCACCCACAGAGATTTTTTTTTCTTTGAATATTGGCTTCACGATCTTGTACATTTAGCCAGAGTCAAGTATTAATATATTTTTAGTATTTATACATTTAAAGTGTATTTCATATTAAAGTCCTAGTCACAAGTCAAAGTCAAGAAAAACAGTCAAGTCATGCCCTAGTAAAGTGGTAGAAACTTTACTAGAATTTCTATTAGAGTTTTGGAGCGAAGGTGAAAATCACGTTTTTCAACTTTGTATGATTTGCATACACTTATGCACGTTCATTAAGTATTAACCAAGGATGTTGTAGCTAAAGTAATAGGATGGATAACTGACAAACTTACAGTGCCAAATATCAAACATGCATGGAATCTTATCACAACTGACTTAGAGCGTATTTACAATGTCAAATCGTTTTATCAATTGCATAAAGAACCAACCGTGGTTGCGGTCCCGACGAAATCGGGTGAAAGGTACGAAAAGACCCCTGTGTCCCTCTCGCACAGAGCGACTAGTTTTAAAAAAGTTTCCCATTGGTAGAAATTGTAGTCTGTAGTAATAATAAGATCTTATCTGTCGTAATTATTTGTTTAATCGAAACCTTACAGAATATGTTTTTAAATGTCCTACCTACTATCAAACTATTCTCAATAAACCGTTTTTTTCCCTAATAGTATTAGATTTTATTATATTATTTTTGATATATGGGTATACAAGCCAAGCTACACAACTACATCCGCCATTTATAAAAATATTTTGTAAAAACAAAATAAAGTTATCCTGCTATCATACTTCCTACTAATATTTTCAAGGCAAAAGTTTGTGAGTGTGTTTGTAGTTTGTTCCTTCTTGAAGCTCAATTATGATTATATTAATGAATACGTTTGTGAAATATGGAATATGCATACATTTTTATTCGATTGTTGCCGTTAATACATTGCCGGAAAGTTAATTTTTCTTCATAACAATACATTTCATATCGAAATAAATAGGCATTGGGAAATGCAATCAGGTTTTTTTTCATTCAAGTAGGCAAACTTTTGACCACTATATCACCTGATGGTAAGCGACTATGTGGTCGACGATGGAGCAAGCTTGCCTAGATACCTATTCACTCGCCGCGACTTGAAGACTCCCATATTGTACTCATCAGGAAACACTCAGGTAAGGAGTTCTATTCCTTTGCGGTTCGCACAATGAATGTGGAGGCAAAACGCTTAGTGCGCATTTGCGGAATGTCCACCATATAGCGGTGTCGCTTAGCATTTTGTCTGCTTGTCCGACGATAGAATGGGGATGGGGGAACTAGATCGTGCAGTTCCGTAGCACACTCTCCAAAATGTATCCGATAAAAAACCGAGAGACTAGCAACCATGCGGTGCGGCGATGACCCAAGCTCTGAAGCTTTGAATTAGTCACCTGCTTGCTACCAATGTGTCTCTTGGGTCTCCACTCAATGGTGTCAAGAGTCTCAAGCTGGTACTTAGCTGAACCGTCCCTAAGATGAGAACGTACTCCATACATGATCGGACTTGTGTTTGATACAAATTGAGCAACTGTCCCGGTGTGAAGTATCGTCTCACCTTTGCAAGGACTAGTACCAAAATTTAGCTTTGAAGTTAGAGTCAAACCGAGTAACTCGAGATGGTCAGTTACTGGTAGGGATACATTTCGGAAAGCTGGAGTCAGTTTAAATTGACTCCGTATAGCGGAGAAAAAAGTTTAGCAAATTTAAACACAGCGATTTTGAAAAAACAAATAGAATTTAAGGAAAGTTGACCAATCAGTGACCTCAAAAATGTGTAACTTAGTCACGATCAGCTTAGCCAATAGCGAGCGTATTGCTATTTTGAAATTCCCATCCATTTTATTTATTAAAATTCCTAATAAAAAGCATCTAAAGAAGAAAATCATATTACGGGTGTAATTTTATAAAAATAAAGATTTAAAAAAATATTTGACCTTTTTGTAAATTGTATGCTTATTTCCTATTGATTATTTTATAACGTTGTTATATTTTTCTTATATAACTATTATAGGCCAAAATGTATGGCATATGTTTCATTCTTAAAATGTTGTGTTAGCGTTGGCTTGAATAATTTAGTAATTTTTAATTTTGCATTGGGTCACACTCTTCGCCAGCAATTTGTGTCAGTTAGGTGTCATAAAAGTTAGGGTTTAGCTTCATTGGATTTTTTATGGACATATTGATGATCAAGCCGTGCCGCCCCGCAGCTTTGTCTGCGTTTATCAAGTTAAATAGCAGCATATTTGTTAATCCTAGGCATAAGCTGCGTACATTCCAAATTTATCCAAATTTATTCAGCCGTTGCCGCGTGAAGAGAAAATAGACATACTTAAATAATGCCACAATTACACACAAACTTTCGGATGAATAAATTAGTTTGATATAAGTATGTAATAATAATATTTACCAAGATTCTGACATATCAATCTAGTAATAATATCTGTCATCGATTTATGGATTATCTTTATTCTAGGTTATAAATTCAACATGGGTTGTAAATGTATCTAGAAGCTTATTACAACAATTTACAGCACATATCTCCGCCATTTTGAAAAATATCGAACCTGCTCACAAAATATCACGAGAATCGGTTGAGAAATGCGACCTGTAGAGGAGAACAACTGAAAATCCGGAACTACGAAAGCAATTTTGCCCAAGCTGAAATGAAATCGCTCCGTTTCCGCTTTGCTCTCGTTCGGTCAATTAAACCGAAAGTAGGTAACTTAGTCTTTCATAATAGTTAATAGCTGACCCAACCGGCCGGCGGCGTTTGCCTGGCCTTCATATAGTATATTTTAGTTTATCTTTATGAATGACATAATAATATTTTTATTACATATCATATTGTAGCATGATTACACAGTTAAATATCATTCTAGTAGAACATAATTCAAATGGCTCAAAATGTTATCCCACAAATCTTAAAATCAGGGTTACCCTAAAGAAAAGGGACACAGAGGTTCTTTGTGACCTCTCACTAGGACACAGATTTTCGGCGGAGTCGTCCCTCCTTTTACAAACCGTAGGTTTGTTTCCTATCTCGATGGTATTAACAGTTAATAATCCACCATTATTACACATTAACTCGGAAGTATGTATCCAGGTTTTGGAAAATTATACAACACCAACAACGCCATTTTTTTAATTTCCCGGCAAAAAAACTCCACTGAGTACTTTGTAGGCTTAGATTAATAAGAATTGTAAAATACAGAAATGTCAGTCTCACAGACCACAGAGAGTACTAGTCAGTCTAGTTGTTTTAAAACAGAGTGATTACATTATCTTCTGTTGTTTTCGGTACATTAACATTTGTTGGTATTAGGAATTGCTTTTATTTTGTTCAAACTAATGTTTCTGTAACGAATACAACATTTAATTGCTCCTCAGTAGTCCAAAAAACATTATTTAATAAGCTATTTAGGTATTTAAGTACTAACACACAAGCTCTACGGAAAATAATCTTATAGCACATAACTAAAAGCATCTTAAAGTGATCAAGCGCAGAATCATAGCAAGTATAAGCAGCTGATAGATTTAGCCCTTTCAGTTATATCGAAAAAGATGAGTGAAGAAGAAGACGACGAATTGCCGCCAATCACAGTTAATTCTTCTAATCGAGACTCGGTACGTCTATATTACTTCTTCAGACAGATGTTCGATTGGTTTCTATTTACTTGTACCGGCAATACCAAACATTATAAGGTAGAAAAACTTTTCGAGGTTAATTGCTTACAACTTTTTTATTTAAAATTTTTGATTTCTGTATTTGTTGTTCAAGTTCAAGATATAACGGATATTATACGTAAGTTTTAGCTATAGATGTGTAGCTGTTTTTGAGACAGACCCCGGGACAAAATAGGTCTAAAAACAGTGACTGGTGGCCTACCAAATTTTTATTTACCAATAATATTTTTTTTAAACTGGTATTGTACTTTACTTGTAAAGCTCTTTTCAACGTTTTACTAGTTTTACGTGAGTGGAGAGCAAAATATTACCGTAAAAGCCAACTTGGTTTGATCCAATGACATTGAAAAAATCTTGTTTGTTCCCTCTTCACACTTTAATGACTGAATGGATTTGGAAGAAATTTGGAATGTACATAGATTATACCTAGGATTAACACATAGGTTACTTTTTAACTTGGTAATAGCGGGTGAAGCCGCAGGGCACGGCTAGTATAAAATAAAAGAGTGAAGAGAACATTTGAAAGTGGTAATAAAGTAAAAAGTTGAATTTTATTTGTTTTAAAATTATAGGAAGCCAATTAGTAGTTGGTTTTAGTCTTTAAATTTTCATTTGGTTTACATTTAATATGTAGGAGTCGGATAAGATATCTTAACACCATCATTTCATAGTTTTATTCATAATTAGTAGAAGCGACACCTTTAATTATAATTATGTTGCCCTTAGTAGGAAAGTACAGGGCCAGTTAGAAAATCTTTAATGCGATTGGGTACCTCTTTGTATATATGAAAGGAGGATAGGAGATTACTTCCCTCATAGATCATAGTATCAGATTTTCACATTAACTTATCATAACTGCTGTTACCATCTGATCTCAAGAACAGTTGCAACTAAAATGAATTATATATTATTGGTCTTAACTGATCATAAGATCTGTTGGAACTAAAATAGATACATGTTTTAAGTTCTCAACAGATCATAGAAATATTATTATAATTGTTTGGTTTGCCATGTATTGTGTGTAAATTAATGTATTTATTTTTAATGTTGATAAAAATTTTAGTATTTCTAACCGCAACAATGAAGAATGCTATTTTTACTTTATACAGTGCATTGAAAGAAAGCTTTAAACATCAATAAATGTAGCAGCACTAGAAGATTAATTTCCATATAAATAGGGGTTTCGGGTTAAATTCCTAGTTAGCAAGGAACTTGTGTGTTTCTGGTTGTAATCGTGTATATGATGTGAATGTTTCCGGCACCCATGAACTTAGAGTGGACCTGTGAGTATGTAAGCGTTTATGTAATGCTTATTGACACATTGCAACTTCTATCTAGTGAAAATATTAGGTAATATTGGCGATACATAAAAAAATATGCATACTTCCCAAGGGATCTTAGTATCAGATGTTCACATTAACCAAACTGTTGCAACCAAAATATATTATGAGCCACACTGAACAACTTTACAACGTAAACGATGTTTTTTCATAGGACAGCTGACTATCTTTCTAACAACTTTTATTCTATTACAAATTTTTGTATGATCAATAGTTAGCGAGAAAAAAGTATGTTTTTTTTAAGTCAAAACAAGTTAGGTCAAATCGGCTGTTGTTTTGCTTATAACATGTCATAGTCCATATTACTAAGGAGTTAAGGACCCAGAAAAAAATAAGATCGCGAATCCACCGACCGACTTGCGATACACGAGAGGTCAAATATAGCGATCTTTTTATGCTTTTTTCTCGAAAAGTCAATCAAAATTTTACTGTTTTTCTCTTTTATATACAGTTTATTTTATTCTTTACAAGTTTTATTCTATAACTTTTTTCCGTAGGATTAAATTTTTACGAAATATTTTTTTTAAATACCTATTTATTTTTCTGATTTTAATTTTATTACCCGCTTCGCCCGCGATAGTTAAGTTTAAAAGTAGCCTTGGTTTTGATCCGAGATCCCGGATGACATAGCTTTGCTCGGCTGAAAACACGGATAAAACGACAAGAGAGAAGTTGCAAGATTCAAACCCGAACAAACATAGTTACATTGCAAGTTTTATAATAGCTCGTAAAATGAACAAGGCTTTTAGCGTAGAGCTGTTAAAGCTGCGTATGAAGCGATAGTCAAGAGACGCGCAGACAAACGCTTGCGTGTTCCAGAGTTGGTTCTCGATGCCGTGTGCGTCGGAGCTGGCGTCGCAGCGCGCGCGCGAGGAGCGCTGCGAGGAGGAGCTGCGCCGCCTGCGCCGCGACCACACGCACGCCGTCAGTACTGCTTCTACACATTACTTATTCGATTTTTACTTTTTAATCCGGACAAGACCGATAACGTACGGAGTACTCACTGTATTAATTAATAGCCTTCGGTATGGTTCTGCCAAGAAAGAATCGAAACTGTCGAGTCTCGGTCATCGACGAAGGTGGCGAGCCTATCGGTTTTCTATCGTTCGTATTTCGGAGAGTGCGCAGGAATTACACGAGTTAATTCCCCCATTCCCGTTATACCATCTAACAACAAGACAAACGTCATCCATTTATTGCGGTCGATGGACCTCCGGCTCTTCGAAGCGTTTCGCTTACGTTTTTCATCCATATCGCGAGGGAGGGGAAGTCATCGCCCGCGGTTTCGTTTCCCGAACTATATAATCTGGAAGTCTTCAAGTCGAGAGCGAACGAGCATGCGAGACGGTACACCGACGCATTCGATGAGATGTACCGGGCGGTGTCGCAGACGGAGGAGCTCTCGTCGCGCGCGCCGCAGTCGGACTCGTCGGGGTCGGAGGGCGAGGCGGCGCTGGCGGCGGCGGTGACGGCGCTGCGCGTGCGGCCCGGCGCCCCGCCCGCGCGCCCGCGCCCGCGCCTCGCCGCGCTGCTGGCGGCGCTGCCCGCGCCCGCGCCCGCGCTGCCCTTCCTGCCCGACTACCTGCGCGCCGTCGCCGACCAGCCGCCGCGCCGCGTGCAGCGCATCGACGACGACGTGAGAGAGACGCATACACGCACACACACACACACACACACACACACACACAGACTTTTTTCTGACCTAATCGGAGCCGCTTAACTCCGGGGCATATTCCAATTATTGATCATCTACTTAAAGTAAAAAAATGTAGTTGCGAATGTGCGGTCGGGCAGGTGGCGGGCGGCGTGGGGTGCGTGGTGGAGGGCGGCGGCGCGCTGAGCTCGGCGGAGGCGCTGTGCTGCGGCGCGTGGCTGTGCTGCGCCGTGTGCGCGCGCGCCGCCGGCCCGCCGCGCCGCGCCGCCGCGCTGCGCCGCCTGCTGCTGCTGCTGGACGAGCGGGCCGCGCCCGACCAGGTGCGTACACGGGCACCCGCGCCGAACCGTTCGATCGGCGACCGGCCGGAACGAGGAACTCGTAGCCGTTATTACGATCGCAAGCCGGAACGAGAAACTCGTAGCCGTTATTACGGTCCGAAGCAGCGATGAGAAAATGACAAAACGAAAACGTGCAGGTGGCGGCGCTGTCCCGCATGCTGGTGGGCGCGGAGGCTCGCGTGTGGGACGCGCGCGCGCGCCTGGAGCTGGCGGACGCGCTGCGCGGCGGGGGCGCGCACGCGCGGCGCCTCGCCGCCGACCTCGGCCGCGCCGCGCTCGCGGGCCTGCTGCCGCCGGCCGGTACGTATGTACTTAGTGGCCGACCGCCTCGTGTGGGCCCCGAAAGAGCACTCGTGAAAGTTAATGATTCTATTGTCTATCGATTCCCGGCAGGAGCACAATTCTCCGTCCCGAAGGACATTCGCTTCTAGCCGAGATTGTGTGTGTGATATTTGAATGTATTCAACTTCCACGATGAAAGTCTTGAAACTTAGTTCGGGACCGAGACTGTGAATGAGTCTTTATCTACCTATACTGTTTCCGTCCCGTCCTTAAAGTCCTCGAACTCGAGATTTCATAATATCTCGAAACGTATGCATCGGACAAAATTTTTCAAGTGACGCATTCCTCGGCTGCACTCTCATTATCGATCGCCCGAAGTACTCAAAGATAAATATATAGTAATGAACGCATCCTCGGAATACAAACACATAATAGAGTATAGGAAGTCGCGATACGAGCTCAACTCCCGGCGAACGGTAACGGTATCGTAATATAGCTATACGCTAACGAGTCCCGCCCGCAAATGCGAGACGCGCATCTACTTTCGTAAATTTTTTTTTTTTCGATCGGACTACTTACTGCTGGCTGTGTGTAGCCTCTGCAGCGTCACCGGGCGGGAGGGCGAGCGCGAAAGGCGCTCCGCCGCAAAAGAGGGGGTGTAGGCAACGAGCACAAGGGCCACCTAGGAGGTGCGAGCCTCGGCTTGGACCGTTGCCAGAACAGGGGGAACGGGAGAGAAACGTCCCGGTACATAAGAGTACCGTTGATAATGGGCCCTATGAATGCGAAAAGTTCGATTAGATCGATTTTGACTAGAATTTGGAGGGACATGACGAGATAATCTACGTCCTCGCCGGCGAGGACCGTTTAGTCCAATTGTGGTATCTACTTTAGTGAAACGGAGACGGCGCCTTATATAGCGACGGGCGGTCGTTAGACGGCGCCCCCGGCCTCGTAACATGTGGTGTCCGTCGACAGACTATGTCCCTCGCGTGTCGGCGGGCGCGTGGCGGCGGCTGGAGCCGCGCGACCAGTACGTGGCGCTGCAGCTGGCGGGGCGCGCGCGCGCGGAGGCGGCGGGGGGGGACGTGGGGGCCGCGGAGGGAGGGCTGCTCGAGGCGCTGGCGGCCGCCGCGCCGCCCTCGCGCGACCACCGCCCCGACACGCTCAAGGTGACCTTTTTCTCCTACCGCGGAGTCGTTCTCGCCTCTTTGATGATCGATCGGTTTTCCCCCCTATCCAATTTTTTCAGGCGATTGCAATAATCTAGTACCTATAAACGAGCGATTCCCGTTTATATGTATGTATATTATCTGAATCTCGGAAACGGCTCCGACGATTTTCATAAAATGTTGTATGCGGGGGGGGGTTTCGGGGGCGATAAAAAGATCTAGCTAGGTTTCATTTTTAGAAAACCTGATTTAAAATTAAATAAGTTACTTGTTAATATCTTTTTAAGACGAGCTTTTAGAAGTCCGCCATATTGGATTTAAAGTGACGTCACTTTATTTTTCGAGTTTATATCGGCGAGCTCTTTCATTTGATACCCATATTGTAGGAGTGCATTAAAATTTTTTGTGTTCCGCCAAGTTGGACTTAGAATGACGTCACACAGCTAACCGTGCATTGTCATCCAAACTAAACGTGAATACAAAATTTCAGCTCTATCGGTTGAAGATATCTGCTTTAAAATTGAGTTGCAAGATCCCACCCGAACAAACATACAGTGCAAGCTAAATAAAAGCTTGTAAAAAAACCCGAGTTAAGCTCGGTCATCCAGGTACTAAAATGTAATTTAAGGTCCGCAACCAAACCTCATCATTTCCAGGTCCTGGTGGCGGCGTCCAAGCTCCAAGTGTTGTTCCACGTCAAAAAATAGCGGTTTTTGGCGACTCAGAAGACGGAGATATTTACCTCGGGTTCAATTAGGGATAATAAAATAAAATATACCACCGACTAATATAAGATATTTTTATTAAAAGTTTATAATAAGTATAATACGGTTATAAAAGTTACAAAAAGATCACATGAGTTTCATTTATTATGCCTTACAGCTAGACCTCGGAGGAGGGGGAGGGGGAGAGGGAGGGCTACGCGTGCGGCAGGTCGAGGCCGAGCTGCGCCATGTGCAGCGTGGCCGCCGCGCCCACCACCGGCCGCTCGTACGTGCCGCGCAGCTCCCACCTGCCGATATATACACACGGGTAGAGATAAGGCAACGTGTGGAGGCCGCTTGTTGTGTGTACGGAGACTCACCCCTGCGCGTGCAGCGGCGCCCGCGCGGCGTGCTGCACGGCCGACGTGACGGCATCCACCGTGTGGAGGCCGGCGGCGACTGAGGCCGCGTGTATATATGTACGGAGACTCACCCCTGCGCATGCAGCAGCGTCCGCGCGGCGTGCTGCACGGCCGACGTAACGGCCTCCAGCGTGTGGAGGCCGGCGGCGACGGAGGCCGCGCGCGTCGCCGCAGACAACGCGCGCGCCACGCCGCGCCGCCGCCACGCCGCGTGCACGCTCAGCGCGTGCATCCAGCCGCTGTTCCGCGGGCCCCACCACTCCGACAGGCTCACCGTGCCCACCACCTGCCGGGGGAAGGGGAGACGTCACAAGATAGATCACAACGAATGAGGTCGGCGGAGGTACCTCCACGGGTATCGATCCGATCGAAAAGGAATCATCACCTGCGAGCGGTACGGCCGGTCGCGGTCGTCGGAGAGTTGCGCGCGGGCCTCGGCCTCCGTGAGCAGGCGCGGCGCGGGCGGCGGGGCGGCGCCGAGCGGCGCGCGCGCCTCCGCCACCCAGCCGCTCATCTCGGCGCGCACCGCCTGCAACATGCCGCGCCCGTGTACGTGACGTGTCCGGGGCCGTCTCCGTGACGTGTCCGTGGCGGGCGGCGTACCTGCAGCTGTCTCTCGGCGAGCGCGAGGTGCGCGGCGAGCACGGCGAGCGCCACGAGCGCGGCGGCGGCGGCCGGCAGCGCGGCGCAGGCGCGCAGCGACGCGCCCATGAAGATGAACAGCACCGCGCCGCCCAGCACGCAGCCCTGCAGCGTCAGCTGCCGACACGAGCGAGCGTCTACAAGCGAGCGTCTCACTCCGCCGCCGGGCCGACGCGGTGGCCCGGCGGCACTTCGATCTATGAAAATTGTCATCTCGAAGATTTAGGAACTGACGACCTTGACCCTTCTTTTTAGTTGCGACTTGCAGGCGACGTACGGTGAGGGCTGACCTGTCGCTCGTGTTGTATTGTGCTTTTCCCCCGCTGGGTCGAAACCCCTCTCTTTGAGGTATATTACTCTAGCATTCGAGTGGGGGCTCCGATTTCTTTGGTGACAGTTATATGGCCTACCTACGGAAGATCTTGCACTTTAGCAAATGATTATTATTATAAACAAAAAAATTTTTGCTCCCATTTCTGGAGGTGAATCGCTTCCGCAGACCGTAGAGTTAGCCGTAGGTGTGAGAGAGAAGCACTAACTAACTCACTCACCCGTATGTCCAGAGCCTCATGCTCGCACCTACAGCTACCCTAAAAGCTTGTCTGGTGAGAGGGGTTGGAATGGTCAAAACTGTGTGGCTGATGAGGAAACATCATCTTATTATTTCCCAAATATTAAATAGTATGTACAAAAATCTGCTTTTATACTATAACATATTAAGTAGATTTAAAATTTAATAAACATTAAGGGTATCTGGCAAAGGGATGTCACGATGTTAAATGTCTGTCAATTAATGACATGATTTTTTATATTTTGAAGGAAACATAAAAAAAAACACCCATTATTATTTCATGAATTTAAGTTGATATACACCTTTAGAACTGCTTACCTGTCAAAGCCACAAAAACCCAAACTTCTGATGGTCTGATGGACCATTACTCTTACCTGTGTTGGAAGCATGCGCTGACAAACTTTCAGATTTACAAAATAATGAAGGTCTGAGGTTCACAGGCTTTTAGACTATAGCATGGTACATCGTCGGCCTACCTCATCTCTTTCCATTGAGTAAGATAACAGCCAAAACACATCAGTCAATGGGTTCAAGAGCTTTGAGCTGGTACTTGGTTAGAGGGAGTAGCACCACCATGATGCTAATGGTGAATGTCATGGTGTTCATCATGATGAAATCAATGACATTTAATCCCACTGTTTTATTTTTTAATTTGTATCTAAGCTATTGTAACCCGATGGAAAGCAAATAATAATGAGGCAGATGATAACCAGAAATAATACAGAATTGTTTTCATCATATCGCTTCTCATCATCGTCAACAAGAGTGAAATCGATGATGAAAGAAATATCACTAAGAACAATAAAGTTCGGACAATAACACTTACAAACTATTTGTGTCAGGAATAGGACAGGACTAAATCACTGGGAGGTGTTTCTAATATTGCCTACCGAGTAGGTACTACCTTCCGATAATGTTCCCTTGAAACGGTGTTGTGTAGCCGCGATAGCGACAGGTCCGAAGTAAGTAGTTACCTCGTGGAAGTAGAACATGAAGAAGGCGTCCCAGAAGTGTCCCGCGAGGCCGGCGCGCACCAGCGCCGCGCGCGCCGCCGCGTCCTCGGCGCGCGCGCGGCGGATCACCACCACCACTCCGCCCGACATGCTCGCCTCCTTACCACCACCGGTATAGCTTACTTATCTATGCCCGCGCCTCCGCATCACTATCACAGCGCACACGGTACACTCACACAAGCCGTACAAACAAACCCGCGCCCATACAGCTACTCACTTCCTCTATGCACCTTAATGAAGTGACAACGGAATGATATTATCTTTATATGCAAGGTACCTATACAACTTTTTTTTCTTTTAAATTTGGCTTCGCAATCTTGTGCATTTAGCCAGTGTCAAGTAATAATACATTTCAAGTGTATTTCATATTATAAGTCTTAGTCACAAGTCAAAGTCATGTAAAAGAGTCAAGTCCAGTCATAGTCAAGTCATGCCCTAGTAAAGTGGTAGAAACTTTACTAGAAAGCGAAGGCGAAAATCACTTTTCAATTTTGTATGATTTGCCTACACTTATGCATATTACTAAGTATTAAAGGTTAATAATCCACCATTATTGCACATTAACACTCGAAGAATCACAGGTTTTAGAAAATTATATAAAATATTCAACGCCATTTTTCACTTTCGCAGCAAAACTCTATACAACTTATTAGGCCGCCCTTATTTACACTACGTGACTAAAAATATTACCAGGTCAAGTGTCAACAGGCGTCGGCCTGCAATCACTCAAAGCATTTCGCTTCTATGTTTATAATCTGTACTGCATAGGAGTTCCACTCATTGACGGCGTCTTGTTCCCCGAAGAGGAGCAAGTCTAGGAATCTTCAAGTCAAGAATTAAAAAGTAAACATTTACCTACCTGTTATCCGACTCAGTTCTAGCACAAATGTTTTAATGTTCTCATTTTAGAACTTTTCAGCAGTCAGTCCCCCCCTCCCGTCTTGGCTTGCACAGCCCTACCCCTCCATGGGTGCAGTGGCCCGGTTTGTATCCGGGCATATAGCCGGGGCAAGATAGTGACTGCTAGCGCGACCCTATCCTGCCCCACCTTGGCGAGTGACTGCTCACATACCCCTTTCCTTCTCCCCTGAGAAGGAAAGGAAGTGCTAGGCATTTTCCCAAATAAAATTAGATTAGATGAGGTTAGTTCTACTGGAAAATACATACAAGACACGGTAGACATAGAACCCTTCCTTGACCAAATCAAGACCACAGCAGACAAACTTGGAACCAGCAATCTTCTACTGGCAGGCGACATTAACGCGGCAAGTCATTGGTGGGGCTGTGAAGCACAGTACAGAAGGGGAGCTGCTTTTATGGAATTGATAGCCCAAATAGATGGCTAAATCCTAAACAAAGGCAGTACGTTCCATGTTTACAGGGGAATCTTTGACAAAGTCGAGAACTGGAGAGTGGACACAGACATTGTCACGCTCTCCGACCACATAGCACTATTCCTACATGAGCACGTACCCAGAATACAAGGATGCATGGAGGCAAACTGCACAGGCTCTTTCTAGCGACTACCATAATAACCTAGGTGAGGTTAAGAAAATGATGTATTAGAGATTAAGAATGATTAAAAAAAAATGAATGAAAAAAAAATGCGCCGCCGAGTTTCTTGCCAGGTTCTTCTCGAGATGGCTGTAATTTTGCGAATCTGGCAATAGATTCATTAACTTTCATGAGTGCCTCTTTGGGGCCCATGTGAATAAACGATTTTGATTTTGATTTTGAATAATTCCATTTTTCCTCCCATTTTTTGCAGTTCATCCACCTGTCAACGGATTTCTGCAGCTAGCGGGTGTAATGTTCCCGGGTCGCATATTTATTTATTTAAAAGATATCTCGACCGTTTTAGCACTTATTTTCTAACATATCTTTATCACAGTTATTTTATCTTAGATTATAGTGTCGTACCTCTACTACGTATTTCATTTTAATATCACAGTATTAACAATATTGAGGCCTATTGCCAGCCGTTAACCGCCAGGCCCGATCAACCGTCTCCGCAGCGTTTATCCCTGCAGCGTCGGCTGATCGGGCCCAGCAAGTACACGGCTATCTTAGAAATTTGGAACAGTGCACCTTTTCCTGTCGAACTCGCAGGGCTGGCGGCCCGCCGGCGTTACTTACACATTCTTACGCTATGGTGGAGCCGTTTGCCTTAGCTACTCTCCGAACAACATGTTCGGCAAAGTCAAGGAAATGACTCCGACAGTGGTCGTCGTTGACCATAAGCTTTAAGTTAGATTCATCCAGCTGGAGGTTCATTCGGTACTCGTATTCCAATCTTTGTGCTCCAAATTTAGGGCAATTCAGCAACACATGCTCCACAGTTTCAGGTGTGCTATCATCGCAAGTACAGAATGGATCTCCCGCCAGTCCAAATCTATGCAGATATGCTTTAAAACCTCCATGACCCGTGAAAATTTAAGCTCTTAAGTTATTCATGCTAAGTTTGCCTAGGATTCTATGTGCCTTCCTGGGACCGTCAAAGAACTTCCGTGTAACTGCTCCTGTTTCTGCCGTAGTGTAGCGTTCTTCCCATACAGCTATCGTTTCGTCTCTGATGAGGTGTTTAACGTAAGACAGGGGGAAACTACTGTAGACTGGGGCGCTTTTTCCGTGGAGTGCCGCTTCTTTAGCTAGCTCGTCTGCACGTTCATTGCCAGGCGTTCCCTTATGAGCGCGAATCCAGAAAAGTTCCGCTTTTCCTCCTTACTCTTGTATTTCATCTATACGGCAACGAATCTCCGTTGCTAATGGGTGAAGTGATCCAGGGTCGCAGATTGTTTCTTTTGCTGATTTTGAATCGCTCAGGATGTTTGCGTTCTGAAACTTGCGGATTCTGCTCATAGTTTGTAGCGCTCTCAAAATGCCACACAGCTCGGCTTGGTAGACGCTGCAGTATGATTCCAGCCTAAATGTGGACTTCCTTTCCTCGACGCCATCTATCCAACAAGTTATTGCGCCTCCCACTTTGCCTTCCAACTTGCTTCCATCGGTGTATATTTTCGGATAGTCGTTTTCTATTTCTTCCACCTCTTTTTGTGACTCTATACATGTATAGCTTAACTTTATCCTCTCTGCCGGATGTTTGAGATCAAAAGGGCTAATGCGCTTTTGAAGAGTCCTTCCTGGTAGTTGAGGGACCTCTTTTCCTCTCTTTACCTCGTAGATTGCAAGATTCTCTTTAGCTCTAAGGTCTAGTGGAATGATTCTGGCTAGAGTTGCAGTGGCTATTAGCGAAGTTGTCCTGTGCGCCTTTGATGCCATAATAGCAAACATCCTGGTAATTCTATCCAGCCTCCTCTTCACATACTTTTTGTCTGCGACTTCGGCCCATGCGCTCGCCGCGTATAGCACTGTTGGTTCTATGACTGAAATGTAAATGGTTCTGACGATTTCCGAGTTTAAGCCCCATTGCGCCCTAGCTGCTCTTGAAACCATTTTGTAAATAGAGCATGCACGTTTTGTAGTTTCGTCCAGATGTTTAATGAAGTTCAACTTATTATCTATTGTGAGTCCAAGAACTTTCAGATCGTCGCTAAATATAATATTAGTATTATTCAATATTAAGCGTGGTTCTTCGAACTTCTGCTTCCTTGTTACAAGAATAGCTTTGGTCTTCTGTTCCGCAAATTTCATTTTGTATGTTCGACCCCAATTTTGTATAATCTCCAGTGCTGGGTTAATCATTTCTTCCAACTCTCTTGATGAGTGTGCTTCGGCTATCAGTAGCAGATCGTCAGCAAAGGCCTGAATGTGCACTTTGAGTGATTCTGCTTCTTTGAGAAGGGGGCCCAGCTGAACATTCCACAAAATGGGCCCACAAGTTGATCCCTGTATGCATCCTTTTGAGGTCACTTTCTCTACCTCTGCCCCAGAGTAACGCAGTTTGATGCTTCTGTCTTCAAGGTAGCTGTACATAATTCGCAATATACTTGGGTGCATCTGTTTCTCCGCCAGTTGATGCAATATCGCTGGCCACCAGGCGTTGTCAAATGCGCCTTCGATGTCCAGCGATATTGCAACCACTATCTTCCTTTCCCTTATTCCTTTCTTGATCATACCCAGAGCGTCATAGAGCGCGTCCTCTGTACTTTTTTGTGGGGTGAATCCATACTGGCGATTGCTGAGTCTTCCTTCTCTTCCGAAATGCCACTGTAATCTGTTGACAAAAAGTTTTTCGAGGATCTTGCCAAATATTGGCAATAGTCCGATCGGCCTGTATGATCTTGGTAGCATATAATTTTCTTTTCCCGGCTTTGGAATAACCCGGATAACTGCAGTCTTCCATTGCTTAGGAAAATACCCCAACTGCAAACATTTGTTGTACAGGCTGATGAGGATTTCTGGCCTAGCCTTGTAGGATTCGAAACAAATGTCAGAGGTGAAACCGTCTTCTCCTGGAGCTTTTTTAGGGCTAAGATGTTGGAAGATTGTGTCTACTTCAGTTTTTGTAAAATCCAGCTGAATTCGACTCGGGTCGTTAATCAGAGACTCTCTGTGTATTTGTATATACTCCCTCAGTTGTCTCTGCTCTGAAGAATCTTCAGAGAGTATATCTCTTGGGTAAAACGTATCCGCTAAAAGAAGTGCCGATTGTTCCGGTGAGAGCACGCTGTCTTGCTGTGGTGATTTGAGCAGCTTGTCATGTTGGCTCATAGAGCAACTTTTGATTATGCGGTACGCCTTTTTCCATACATCCTCTTTTTCTTGGCTCGAGCAGTGTTCCTTCCAGCTTGCCGTTATTGCCATTTGTATGCTTTCTTTGTAATCCGTTCTTGCTTTGACGTATTCTTCAACAACAAAAGCTTTTCTTGCTTCCCGTGCATTGCGCACTCTATTCCTCCAGACTAGCATGTCTCTCCTCTTTTCGTTCAATTCTCTTGTCCACCATGTGTCTTTGTAGGGCTTTCTTGATGTTATTTCTGGTATAGAAGCAGTGCAAGCAGTGTGTATAGCCTTTTCCATATTTTCAACCATTTTTTCTAGTCCACTGGCGTCCGTTATTTCCGAATATAATAATATAATAATTAATAATAATTTATTTATTAATTAATTAACAAAGTGTAGGTACATTACATCAGGTATTCTAATAATAGCTTATTTCTAAGGCAGCAGTACCCCGATGAATCTTTGTCCTCAGCACTAGGTCTCTTCCGAGCCTGTATTGCTAAGTCACAATGACCCTCTTAGGTCCCAACCAATACAATAAGTATTATAATAATATTTAATACAGCTTTTCAAATTATGTAAGTATAACTAGATATAACAATTTTAACTATCCGCTATAGATTATGCTAACTAAAACTAAAAATGCTTTACTAACCGTATACAATAAATAATATTAAAATTAAACAAGTATGTAGGGTATATTCAATATTTTTTTCATGTGTAAGGTTTTATATGAGTATGTGTGTGTGTGAGTCTGTGTATTGAGTGTGAGTTATTCAGAATTATGATTGTTGTGTAAAATAGTGATGAAGTATATGTTGCATCCATTTATATATAGTATTTAGTACTTTACTCGATTGTAGCCATCAATTTCTCGGTATCGTCAAAGCTTAGTGTTAGTAAGTATTCAGTTATTAGCTTTTTAAACATGTATCGCGTAGTGTTTTTTATTTCTATGCTTTTACTCACTCGGTTGTATAACATTGGCCCTATTGAAGTAAGACATTTCCTACCAAATTTATTACGTGCAGACAATGTTCTAAAGACAATGTCTTTTCTGCGTCTTAACATATTATCTTCTTTTATTTGTGTTGTTACCAGAGTGTGTTGTCTAATTAGCACGGATTTAACAAAGAGTTGACGAACCGTTAAAACTCCACTTTCTTTGTATAACTCGGAAGTTGAGTAGCGACGAGGTCTGAATTTCATCACCTTTAGTAAAGCCCTTTGTGACCTTTCTAACTGCATAAAGTAAACTTGGGCAGCAGATCCCCAGACCGGGATGCAGTAGTTCAAAATTGATTGGGCCAAGGCGTAATAAACAATTACTAGAGCTTGAAAATCCATCACATGGCGTAGTTGTTTGAAAATGCACATGAGTTTTCTTACGCGTAGTGATAGCCCTTTTATATGATCAGCCCAAGATAAATGGTTGTCTAACGTTACGCCTAAATAACGGATATTTTCTGTTGAGGAAAGATAAACGCATTGACATTGTGTAGTTCTCTTGCAGGTGGCCTGGTGCATTTTTAATTGTAGTGGTTGTCTAGGTTGCGTGGAGCTGTTTATAGTGAATGTTATATATTTTGTTTTGGTGATGTTTATAGACAATAAGTTGATTCTCAGCCATTCAGACACCATCTCCAGACCTTCGTTTGCAGTTTTTTGTACTTCATACCAAGATTTACCGTGGAATAGAAGAACGGTGTCGTCAGCGTAAGTTATCACTTTGCCGTTGCTAAAGCTCATTTCACATAACTCGTTTATATATATTAGGAACAATGTGGGCCCAAGTATACTCCCCTGAGGGACGCCGAACTTTATGTCACATTCATGACTCTGGTAATTACTTACACGAATACTCTGAGTTCTGTCTGACAAATAACTTTCGAACCATTCTAGCGCAGTCCCTCTGATACCAACTGAGTTTAATTTTGCTAGGAGTATTGGTATGGACACAGTGTCGAATGCTTTTGCCAGTTCTAGAAATACTGCAAGTATTTTATTGCCATCATCTAGAGATTTTCTAATAAATTCAGTTACATTAAGTACAGCGTCTTCAGTACATCTATTTGATCTAAAGCCATATTAGTTATTTGAAATAAGTTGCTTACATTCTAAATATTTTTTAAGTCTTACGTTCATCAATTTTTCCAGGACTTTAGATAATGTTGTCAATAAGGATATTGGTCTGTAGTTTGAGATGCTGTCTTCATCACCGCCCTTGTGTATTGGACAAATTATGGATTTCTTCAATACTTTTGGAAAATATCCTGTATCAAAGCTTCTCTGACATATTGCAGTTATAGGTTTAAGTATGTAAGGTAGTATGATTTTAAGTACTTTCGCATTTGTTTTATCCCATCCAGGGGCGGAGTGGTTTTTAAGATTTCTTATAACATTACAAACTTCATACTGGTCTATCGGCATAACTCCGAAAGATGTGGTTGTTTTGTAAAGTTTATTATGAGCTGTGGCTAAGTTATTTTCCGTTTCTTGTAATGATACAAGTGTATCATTGGCAAGGACAGAACCAACATTGTTAAAGTATTCGTTCACTTTATTCAGTGCATCTATTGGGCTCACTTGGAGTTTCACAAGCTTTTCCACTGGATTGTCCTTAGTCGGAAAGTTACATATTTTTTTAATTATTTCCCACGTTTTTTTGCTGTCTTTATTATGTGTCATTAGCTCTGTTTTTTCATATGTTCTTTTTAGTTTTTTAAGTATTTTATTCTTATATTCTTTATTGTACACACATTGATAAAAATGTTTACAATAAGGCCATAACAAAAGATGTACAAAGGCGAGCTTAACCCTTCACAGAGTTTTCTTCCAGCAAACCCTTTAAGTAGGATATAATTTATAGGAGCGAGTAGGTTGTATCTTATTGCAAGTGTTTCTATAGTTAAGGTATGTTTTCTTCAAGGAGTCATTATTTTTGTCTTTTTTATATTTCATATGAAGCTTGTCTCTTCGCCTCATACATTTTATCAGCCCTGGTGTAATCCAAGGTTTGATATTAAATTTTGATCTTGGGACTGATATGATATATGAAAACTTCTGTATTGTTGACATTATTAATAATATGAAAGCTTCTTTTGCTTTATTTAAATCTATGTCATCCATTAAATTCAGCCAGTCTACTTTCGATAGCTCTTCGCAGACGGCATCATAGTTAATTCTGGTCGATGTTCTAACCAACTGTTTACTTAACCTTTTTTTTCGTATTTATTTGTGCAAGAATTGGTGAATGGTCTGTTATTGTCGCAGGTAGCACCACGGTGACTATTTTTTGTTTTGTTTTTACCATACAGTGATCCAGGCATGCTCCTTCACGAGTCGAAAATGTATGAGTTGGTAGCAGCCCGTGGCTAGCCATTAATATTAAGTATTCATCAGCATGTCTGTCCACAGAGTTTATACCAATATCAATGTTTAGGTCGCCCATTACAATAAGATTATGGTATGATTTAACACTAGTTAATATGGCGTCCAAAGATTCAATGAACCCAGTTATATTTGGGAAAGATGGAGGTCGGTATAATGCTAATATACATGAGTCATTTCCAAGTTGTATCATAATACAGTTAGCATCTATAATGTTTGGTTCGAGAACACTGACGTTGGACAAGTTATTCTTGTAGTAGATTACAACACCATCATTCTGGTTTATGTATTTTTTTGTATAAGATACATTATAACCAGATAGATGACTAGGTGTATAGTTGTCATTCAGCCAACATTCTAATAAAATAAGGATGTCAATATTCAAACTAATGCGTTGTAGGAGTACTAAAAACTCGTCATAATTTTTATTGATACTGCGAATATTCAATGCTACAATCGTGATATTATTGTGATTATTGTTTATGTATTGCTTACATTTTTCGGGCTCATTCAGAACAAGTGAGGTGCCAACACTGACACTGTCAATGTCTGATAACAATTTATTAATCTGTGACATCATGTGACACATTTTGCAATGATTGACAGTAAGGATCATTATTTGAAAATGAATGATCCTTTTGAGATGGATGAGCCGTCCATATGTTTTGACACATATACATTATCACATTTTGTAATTTGGAGCAACATTGACGTGTGTGTGTGTATGTTTTGTGTTGTGTGTGTGCTTTCATGTTGTGTAGTGATAGTGATTGCTGGTGTGCGTGTTTATATGTGCTTATTTCAGTACGATAGTAGTTATATAATATTATTTGGAAGTAAAGATCTGACACAATCTTATTTTTATAGTAATTGCTTAAGCTTAATACAAGTATTTTTCTACATGATATAATAATATAACACAATAATATGCTTAAGAGGCTATCAGTATTGTAAAAGAGATAATTTAATAGTTGGTAATGTTTTATGCCTGCTAGTCATTTTTGTGAGCTTTTGTGGGGCTCTAGAGAGTCTAGTTGTTCGAGATCTTTAACCTCAATCAGCGGCTGTCCTTCTTCTTTGCGTAAGAAAACTCTGCCTCTGTCCGTCCAACAGAACTTCCAGCTTCCATTTTTTACAAGTTCACGGGCCCTATAGTGAATTTGTTTTGCTTTTTTGGTTAGGTGGTCATTGATGTAGATGGTCTTAACAGGACCTGACAATTTGAGAGCGGTTCCCTCCATCTTCCGGAGCTCTTTTTGTTGTTGTACCTCGTGAGTGAGTTCTGTGATGGCCCTAGTCAGTATCGTGGGGCACTCCTTGAGCTCCTTTAACCCCTGTGTCAATTCTGAGATCATATTTGGTGTTACGTTGCTCTCAGTTGTTTCTTTGAAGCTTTGTAGCTCTTTGATCAAGCTTGTGACTTTTAGATCCGGTAGTATCTTATGGATGTTTTTCATGGAGACATAGGTTTCTTCAATCGTTTGGGCTAGCTCGTGAGTAACAGTGAGCCTTACTGCCTTTGTATGCTTCTGAAGTACCTGGAGCTCCTTTTCCACACTTGCCTGATTTGCAGCAATGTCTCGGAGGGCTGCTGTTACATCTATCTTCCGGTCTGACGCAATAATCTTCTCTAGACTTTCGGCGTATCTTTGTGATTGGTCCTCGGCTTCCCGGGCTACAGATATGCGGGCTCTGTATAGTTCGGATGTAAGTTTTAGGCGATAATCCGACAAACTCATAACTAAGGTGAGCAAGAAGTGCAAATGCTCTACCACCATTTCTCTCACCTCTCTTTTTAAGTTGCCTGCTTGCTTGCTCTCAAGCGCCTCTTTTGCCTCTTGAACTGCTTGGTTTGCCTGCTGGACTGCATCTCTAAGACCCCCTCCCATGCTCACTCTAGCCGTGCTTGCCCGAACGTCCGACAATGCAGGTTCTCCGCAATCGGAAGCCGTTGTGCTTATTTCTCGGGCTCCTATCATTCCGCTTCCCTTAGTGCTTTCTGGCAACTCAAATGTGCGCAGCAACTCTGAGAGCGACGGTGACAGCGCGGGCTTGTCGAATTTATCTTCTGCAGAGAGGATGCTCCTTGCCATACATCCTGCGGCTGACACCGAGACAAAACCTCCAGTGTCGCCTCCTTGAGTTGTGGGTTCGTGTTGTTGCGAAAAAGTAGGTGATGGGCCGGTGACTGTTATTTCCACTGGTGCCAACGGTGGTGCGACCATTGAAGGAGGAGCGGTAGACGGTGCTGCCTGCTTGGTCACTGGCGCTGGCCCTCGCTTACGATTTACCGGTACCGTTCCCGCCGCTGAGCCCGATGGGGTTCCTAAACAAAGTGCGAGCGCAGCTCGTGCGCTCGAGCTCTTGGCTGCCGATGATCCTTTGGATCCCTTCGATGAGTTAGGTTAGGTTTTTTTTTTTTTTTTTTTTGGTCCGACCCAAAAGCTGTCTCACCTCCAACATTATTGGAGCCTTTTCTTTTCTTCACTTCCATTCATATCTCGCTTTTATTTATACATCTGTGCTTCATGTAAATCTTACCCGTTTTCATCATTGCGTATCTTATCTTATTTAACACTACAACTTTTTATGCTATTTATTCTATGCTTTTGATTGTATAATTCATTATATAATATTAAGCATAGTTTACCTACTCTATTTATTTCTTATTATTACTTTATTTGCTAGTTTAATACAGTATTCTATGAACTTAGGTCTAATTTCTTTGTCTGCAATGAGACTACAAAAGTTTTCCACAGTCAATTTTGTTCCTAGTTCTTGTTCAAATTCAAACCTCTCAAAGCCATAGGCAGGGCACCTAGTCAATATATGGGTAACGTTTTCTGTCTGATTAGGCTCGCATATGCAGGATGGGCTCTCCTTACACTTAAATCTATTTAAGTATTCGGAGAACCCACCATGCCATGCAACAAACGTCTGCAAAAAAGCTTTGAATGTGTATAAACAGTTGTCAAGAGCCGCCAGGATCAGTTGGGGACTCCATCCCGAAGTGATCCACACAATATACACGGCGGTGGTAGAGCCGGTAATCCTATATGCAGCCAGCGCATGGGCTCCTGCAGCCAAAAAACTGGGCGTACAAAGACAGCTTAATGCGGTTCAACGGGGTTTTGCCCAAAAATTGTGCAAATCATATCGCACAGTATCCTTAAACGCGGCGCTAGTACTGGCTGGGATACTACCCCTCGACCTCAGAATACAAGAGGCTGCCGCCCTATATGAGGCAAGGAGGGGGGTACCACAGCCAGTACTAGGTGATAGGGAAGTCGAACGAAGAACCGCATTCGTAGAAATGATGCCGAAACCAAATCCCTGAAATTGAAGCTGTCGTCCCACTGCACAGTTTACCAGGCGGAGTTGCTGGCCGTATGTAAAGCCACGAGGGAAATACTAGTACGCCCAGAAAACTCGTTTGGAATCTACAGCGATTCCAGATCATCTCTGGAAACGATCATCAATTATTGCTCCCTCCATCCCCTCGCAGTCGAAGCTCGCGAAAATTTAAATGCATGCAAGCGAAAAAACAAAACAGTAGACCTCTTCTGGATCAAGGCACACGCAGGACTCGAAGGTAATGAGAGAGCCGATTACCTGGCAAAAGAAGCTGCCCTAAAAACAAAATAGAAACCCGACTATGACTTGTGCCCGGTCTCATTCGTCAAGCGACAAATCCGTATGGAAACGCTGGACGAATGGAACCGGAGGTACAAGTCAGGCGAGACTGCACGGGTTACAAAGTTATTTTTCCCTGATGCTATACAAGCCTTCAGACTAGTAAGGAAACTGGAGCCAACCGGGGTGGTCACTCAGGTATTAACAGGTTAGGTTAGGTTAGGTTAGGTTAGGTTAGGTTAGGTTAGGTTAGGTTAGGTTAGCTTAGGTTAGGTTAGGTTTTTTTTTTTTTTTTTTTTTTTTTTTTTTTTTTTTTTCCCGGGCGCAGAGGCCCGGTCAGCGTGTTGCTCCCTAACGTGATCAGGGATTTGGGGTGCAATTATTTTTTCACGTTGTTTTTATTTATTATATAAAAAAGAAAAAACAACATATTATCTTAAGTAAAAACAGTCTTAGTACACCTTACTCTATATCACATTTAAATTTATCAAATTAGTCACAACATAATATATTTTATTCAAGTAAAAATATTTATCTTAAGTCACTTATGTTTATAAAAGCACAGTTTTAATACATTTATACAATAATATACATTATATGTCAAATTATCATTCTAACAATTTTCGGGAGATATCTCGACCGTTTTATTACTTATTTTCTAACATATATTTATCACAGCTTTTCAATCTTAAATTATAGTCTCGTACCTCTCCTACATAATATTTCATTTTAATAACACAATATTGAGGCCTGGAGAGCTTCGGAAAAATTTTGCGGTATTTGTAGCCGTGTCTCCTGACTTATACCTCCGGTTCCATTCGTCATGCGTGTACAAACTAATTTGTCGCTTCCCGAATGGAGTCGGTATTCGGTCATAGTCAGGATTCATTTTCGCTGTAAGGGCTGCGGTCTTTGCTAATTCATCCGCTCTCACGCCAGCGGTGAGCGGATGAAGTGAGTGGGGGCTTGCTGCGGTTTCCAAGAATAATCTTGAGATCGCTGCAAAACCCCGAAACTCGTTCTGGGCTTCTGATAACTCCTTGGTCGCTCTGTAATTGGCAAGCAATTGCACCAATTGCAGGCCCATTTTTCTGCTGGGTAGGGTATCTCCTGAACGCCCAGTTTTTTGGCCGCAGACGCCCAAGCGCTTGCGGCATACACGGATTTTGGCTCTACAGTTGCAGTGTATGTGTTGACTGTCACATCTTGGTGGAGGTTCCGACAATCCCGGGCTGCCTTTGACAACCGCATGTACACATTTAATGTCTTCTTGCACATTTTGGAAGCGTGACTGTTAAATGTCAGCTTGTTGTCAATGGTCAGCTCTAACGGTGCGTTGTCTCCATCAAGCACCAACACTGCATATTCTGGAGAAGCCTGGTGGTCGTTTTCGCGTTGCTCCAGGCCCCTAAAACGGGCATCGGGGAATGCACCTGGGACCACCTTAGCAGTATGCTACTGCTTGTCTCGCCAGTGCATCCCACTTTCGCCTGATGGCACACTCACTGCTGAAGGCATTGTGGTCCATCTTCGGCTGCTTTGCATGGATGCAGTTACAACATGCAGGCGGCAAGTTTGCCAGGAAATCCGCACACTGCGCCTTCATATGAGGGCCGCCACAGTGGCTGCACTTCTCCACGGTCTCTTTGCAGAAGCGCCGGCCGTGGCCGTAGCCGAGACAGAGCGAGCACTGAACGAGTGGCGATTGGTCCGCCACTCTGACTCGCTGCAGGTCTACGAGCACTGTCTCGGCCTCGACCATGCGCTGCCACAGTTCCGGGGAGACCCTCATAACCACGTGGCTAGTGTGCGGGTTCCTGGTTTTCTTCTTGTAGGCTATTTCACATCTTTGGTTTTCTAAGGTTAGCCCTCCGAAGATAGTCTTATTCTGGATCTTTAGTGCCCTCAGTACTTCCTCGTCCTTATTGTACTGGAGTACATCTCTGAGGATCACTAAAGGATCCTTGTTTCTTATCTCTTCCACGTGCAATTCTGTGGTCTTGGCTAACCTATCTTTTACCTTTTGCCTCTCTTCTTTCGTCCTGCATGCTATTATCACTTTTCTATCTTTACCTTTCCTTATTCTCTCTACTTCTACTCCTCCCTCCTTCGCTTTTACTACTTTCCTAATCCTTTCCAATACTTCCTCCCCAGTTTCCGTCTCATCCTTTGCCGTTACCACTACCGAGTGTAGCACGGTCTGCTCTGCTAATTGCCTCTTGGGGGGGGCCGCAACTGCACTGGCGTACGTCTTGGTTTCGAGGGTCTGCTTAAGGTCTTCCATTCGTTGGTTGTTCTCCTTCAAAAGCAACATGTGCTCCTCGATCTTTTGCGCCAGTGCGCGCGTTCCATCATCCGCCCCCTTTTCCATTTCCCTGGGTCTTTCCTTCTCAATGGAATCTGGCTCTGTCTTGTTCTTTTGCACACCAGCTGCGTATCCCTCTTTGGCCAGTTGGTAGAGGCGCTCGACGGCTTCGATTACTCCGTTCTTAATCTCCGTCTTGAGGTTTCTGGAGCTGCTGATGTGCAACTTGACTTTAGTCAGGCAGCCTCTCATTTCTGCTAATTTTTCGGAGCGTTTGGCGCTCTCCGGTTTGGCTAGTCCCCCTGCTGCTTCTGCCGACAGCCTACGGGCTGCCGGTTTTGGCCTTGGGGGTTCAGCCCCAGAGAGCGCTTGAGGAGGCGTCAGGTTGGGTGTTCTCTGGGCTGGTTTGCCCACAACTTCCCATTCCCCGATGCTCTTCCTCACGCCCGATGTTGCTGGTAGGGTTCCGGCGGCTCCTCTTTGGGGGTCTGCATCCATGCTCGATTTAGCGGGCGTCCTAACTCCAATAAACATTTTGATTTTAAATTTAAAAAGTTCAAATTAAGACGCGTTATAGTAGGAGAGATACGATTGCTAAGATTTTATATTGTACAAACAAGTTGTGACTAATTTGCAACACGCAGTCAATTAGAGTAGTCTCTGTTCAATTTAAAACTATATAAAAAAATAATCCCAGAGTTAAACTCTGTTTTGAGACTACTCTATAAATAAAAACAAGGTCGTCATATAAAATTAGCAATCCGAAAAAAGTTCGGAAAGTCAATTGTGCCAGTTGCGTGTAAAGGCGTCAACTGGAACACAAATTTAAAATATATTTACAAATGTAAAACTTACAACTATATAAAAACAAATTTTTAAAATATAAAAATATATTTTATCGTGACTGCAGTCGTTCCAATGGTCGAAAAAGAACGTAGACAAAGCGCCACTTGGTCGACTGCAGTGTCATAAAAACTTAATCTATATATCACAGTCGCACTTCAAATCAACACGTATAATTTTGTACCCCGGCTCTACCAAGTGGTAGCTCCGTCTGCGACGAACAATTTACAAAAAAAAAAAAAAAAAATTTGAATTTATACTACTTTTCGTCCTAGGTCACCTAGATGCGGAGTAAAGTCGTTTCTAGGTCACCTTTTTCAGAGGAGGGGGGAGTTTCAGCGCCTTACAATCCCAATAGCAATCTGGACGGCCTATCAGCTGATGATGATATTTCAAGCTGATGATGATTATTATTATTCAAGCTGATGATGATAATAATTTAGGCTGATGATGATGATTATTTCTCGAGCTGATGATGATGATGTTTTTCGAGAACCTTCGATGATACGCTAAAATAGTTTACAAACTACTTGTCGCAATCGAAGGTTCCAGATAGCTCGAGAAACGTCCAGATCTTTCGGGGGCTGGGGGCTGAGGGCTGGGGGCTGAAATTTGAACCTAAAAGCCGGGTGCAAAAAGATGATGCAATTTATTAAAATATTACTAAGCCCGGTTACGTGTTGATTTTTCCAAAAAGTGTCTCAGAATGGGGCCAAAAGTTCCTAAAATCACCAGGTAGGTACTGTCGTCACCGTCCGCTGTCAGCCGCTGCCGGATGGATGCGATTTTAGGCGATTTTTCCAACCAAAGACGTCACTACTTTTTAGGGGTTATGTTTGGTTGGACGCTCTAAAATCGATAGCTTGAAAACTGTTGCATAGAAAATGCCGAAAATTTGTACACTTGTTTGTAACGATATGTTTAACTGTATAGTGTCCAAAAAGTATATCGTTACAGATCTTGTTTAGAAGTTAAAAGAATTTAAAGATGAAGTAGCATTTACTGACTTTTGAAGAGCTGAAATCTTCGTGGCGGCTGGTTGGTTTTCGGTGATCGAGGTGTCCCCTGGTAGCGCTCGTCTGCGCTCACGTCGTGCTGGTGTCAGAAAAGCTCCAGGTCCTCTGGATCCTGGAACACGTATACACGTGTATTGGTGGTTTTTGGTATAACTCGGCGAGTTCAACCAGGAAAAATCCGGGACTCAGCCAAGTTATAGTGTCCTCCAAGGGGCGTCGACGTGTAGTATAAAAAATGTAGGTCGTCGCTGAAAATCGTGCAGCGTATTTAGTTGAAACTTTTTCGGGAAGCGAAAAATCGGGTTTTTCACTGTCAATCAGTGAAAAACAATCCGATTCCGAAACTTTTTGCACTATCACGTGGCGCTGGTGTTGGCGCACACTTTCACTTGTATCACTGCACGATTTGCGAAACTTTACTATTTTTGCCGATTTTTGAGGCGCGGAGCACTTTAAAAGCTTGGCGCTTGCACTGACGGACAGAGTGCGACTGGTTAGGTTAGGTTAGGTTAGGTTAGGTTTTTTTTTTTTTTTTTTTTTATACCGGGCGCGAAGGCCCGGCCATCGTGTCGCGTCTCTGACATAATCAGAGAATTGTGTGCAAATAATTTTTTCAGTTCAGTCTTTATTTTCAAATAATCTTAGTCTAAAAACACACAATTATTATACAAAGGTAAAAATAAAGTCACATCATATAGGTCTAGTAAAAACTATCCTACGTCAATACACATTTATAATCACAGATATGTACATATATCATTTATTTTTATTTATAACCTTACTTGCTACTTGAACACAAAATTCGATGAAAACATCTCGGATGTCTTTGTCATTTACAATCTTACAAATATTATTTACAGTGATAAGACATCCCATTTTGTGTTCTGCCTCGTACCTCTCCGAGCCATAGACAGGGCATTCTGACAGGACATGCAATACATTTTCAAGTTTGCCCGGCTCACATATGCAGTCCGGGCTATCCTTACATTTATAATCATTCAAATATGCGGAGAAGCCGCCATGTCCTGTCAGCACCTGTGTTAAAATTCCGACGGGTTCTATTTTTCTCACTACACTGAAAGCCTGGAGCGCGTCGGGGAAGAACAATTTGGTAGTCGTCGCCGTGTCCCCTGACTTATACCTCCGGTTCCATTCGTCACGCGTACACAAACGAATTTGTCGCTTGACGAATGATATCGGTACTCGGTCATAGTCAGGTTTCGTTTTCGCTTTAAGGGCTGCGGCCTTTGCTAACTCATCCGCTCTCTCGTTGCCTATCAATCCCGCGTGGGCTTTTATCCAAAACAGTGCTACCTGTTTATTCTGGTTTGCGCACTGTTTTAGATTGTTACGAGCCTCGGCGGCGAGCGGATGAAGTGAGTGGGAGTTTACAACGGTTTCCAAGGATGACCTTGAATCGCTGTAAATCCCAAAGCTCGTTTCTGGGCGTTTGAGTATTTCCCCAGTTGCTCTACAAATGGCAAGCAATTCCGCCTGGTAAACCGTGCCGTAGGACGGCAGTTTCATCTTGAGGCTCTTGGTTTCGGCGCCATTGGTCCAAAAGGACAATGCCGCCCCTACCTTGCCGTCGATCTTACTGCCGTCCGTGAATATACATACCTGTTGGTTACTGTGTATATCCACTTGGTTTTGGTCAGCCAGGCACACGAATTGCAAGCCTTTTTGTTCCGCTGGGTGGGGAATCTCGCTGAATGCTGTCTTCCGCTCTATCTCTCTGTCCACCAGTATCGCCGGTGGTCTGCCCCTCTTCGCCTCATACAGGGCGGCTGCCTCTTGTATACGGAGGTCGAGGGGGAGCAAACCTGTCAGCACTAGTGCGGAATTGAGAGAGACAGTGCGGTAGGCCTTGCAAAGCTTTTGCGCGAATCCTCTTTGGACAGCATTCAGTTGTTTTTGAACGCCCAGTTTTTTGGTCGCAGACGCCCAAGCGCTTGCGGCGTACATTGTTATCGGCTCTACAACTGCGGTGTAGATGATGCGGATAACCTCAGGATGGAGACCCCAGCTGACCCGGGCCGCCCTTGACAACTGCTTGTACACATTTAATGCCTTCTTACATACATTTGAAGCGTGTGCATTAAATGTCAGCTTGTTGTCAATGGTCAGCCCGAGGATCTTGATTTCCGTGGACATGCCGATGTCAACATCGCCCATCTTCAGAAGTGGAGTGTCAAACTTAAGCTTACGCGTGATGACCATTGCGTTCGTTTTGTGCGGAGCAAACTTTAGCTTATTATTGACACCCCAATTCCGAACATAGGCGAGGGCATCGTTCGCACGTCGCTGGACCTCAAGAGCGGTGTCTCCATCGAACACCAACACCACGTCATCTGCAAAAGCCTGGCAATAGTCGCCACGCTGCTCCAGACCCTTCAGCAGAGGATCGAGGAGGAGGTTCCAAAGGATAGGACCGCCGATCGATCCTTGTACGCATCCTTTGGTCGTGGTCTTAGTAACCTCCTCACCCGCGTAACGCAATTTGATCTTTCTCTGTTCAAGGTAGCTATCGATGACCCTTCTGATGTTAACAGGGCATCCCTCCTGAGCCAGGCGCACCCTTATGGCGGGCCACCAAGCGCTATCGAAAGCGCCCTCTATGTCCAACGATATCATTGTTACCAGCTTTTTCTGGTCTAACTTTCGACGAATGTATCCTAGAAGGACATAGAGGGAGTCCTCGGTGCTACGCTGGGGCATAAAGCCATATTGGTGCGCGCTCATTTTCGGAATGGTATGCCATTTCACTCTGCTCATGATCATCTTCTCGAGAATCTTTCCTAGCACTGGCAACAGCCCGATTGGTCTATACGACTTCGGGCTGGTGTAGTCAGTCTTCCCAGGCTTTCTGAGTATCACGACTGTGGCCTCTTTCCAAGCTTCTGGGAAGTGACCTAGTGTTAGGCACTTATTTGCCAATGCTAGGAAAATTTCCGGGTTCTGTGCGATGATCATTTTGCAGATATCCGCTGTCAGACCATCCCCCCCCGGGGCTTTTTTCGGATTGAAACTGTCCGTAGCGATAGTTAGTTCGTCAATGGTAAACAGTGGGTCATGTTGCTCGTCATGTTTCAGACTGTTTACCATTTCGGCTAGTTCCCTGACACGCTGATGTTCTGCATTGTCAGTATCCTCATTGTCCTCCGGGTAGAACGTGTCCGCCAGCAGAATGGCAGATGCCCTTTGGTCTAGCACTGTGCCTTCCTTGGACAGAGGAAGATCTTCCGTCCTCTTAGTCGTCCTGCCTATTACACGATATATCCCATCCCACACACTTTCCCTATCCTGTTTTTCGCAGAAGCCCTTCCAACTGGCGATCTGTGCCTTTTTAGCCTCATCTTCATATGTTTGCTTAGCTTGCAGGTACTCGGTGACCACCTTCTCTCTGCGGACTGGCGCTGCACAGCGAATCCTGCGTTTTTTCGTAGCGACATCTTTCTTCAGTCTGACGAGTACTTCAGACGACCATGGCAAGGTAAATTTGTTTTTGATTTTAATTTTGGGGATACATGTATTTGATGCTGTTATTAAATTATTTATATATTTATTTACTATTACTTCCAAATCGTTTTTATTATCTATTTTATCTATTTCAATTTTGTTTATTTGGTTTTGTTCCAGCAATTGGCTTAAGTTTGAATTAAATTCAAGCCAATTTGCTTTCCTGCTATTAAAAATTCTCGTTGTTCTGGCTACATCAAGGCCTTTAGATTTTTCTAAATTAATTTTGAAGAAAATGGTGTTGTGGTCGGAAGTTGTGACACCTTCGTCGACTTTCCAATCGTCCACGAGGTTGAGTATATCAACTGTGCAGGCTGTGACGTCCACAAAGCTGGTGTAGCGCGTATCACCTCTGATGGTATCAAAAGTTGGGATATCGCCCACATTGAGCACCTGCAAGTTCACATCTTCTAAGGCTCCAGCCAAATCTTCTCTGCCATCGATGGTCGGGCTTCCCCACCATAAGTTCTTGGCGTTTGCGTCGCCTCCTATTACTAACCTATGGCGGAAAGTTTGTCCTATTTTGTGTATCTGTTGCAAGTACGGCTCGATTGGTGCCGGTTTAGGTTCGAAGTAGTATGAGGCTACTGCAATTTCCCAGGCGCTTGTTCTGATCTTTACCACAACGATATTGTTTGTGGTAAAGTCAGGGCATTGTATCACGTCAAGGTCGTGATCGAATACTGCTATTGCAGCCTTGACGGTGCCGTCACCTTGGTTAGCGCTCTGGAAAATTCGTACACCTCTGTAGCTCCCCATTCTACCTCTACCCCCGACATACGGTTCCTGCAACAGAGCGAAAGCCACCCTCCTATTGTACGCCTCAAGCATTAAGTCCGCCGTGGCCAGTTCTTTACGTTGGAGATTAGCCTGGGCGACGAGGTATGGCTTATCGCTATTTTGGACCTGTGTTAACCTTGGGACCACCTTAGCAGTAGGCTACAGCTGACCTAGCCAGTGTGTCCCACTTCCGCCTTATAGCACATTCGTTGCTAAAGGCGTTGTGGTCTGTCCTGGCCAGCTTAGCATGAACGCAGTTGCAGCACGCAGGTGGCAGGTTTGCCAGCAAGTCCGCGCACTGAGCCTTCATATGGGCGCCTCCACAGTGGCTGCACTTTTCGGTCGTTTCTTTACAGAAACGCCGATTGTGGCCGTAACCGAGACAAAGCGAGCATTGAACGAGTGGCGATTGGTCCGCCACTCGTACTCGCTGCAGGTCAATGTGCACCGTCTCGGCCTCGACCATGCGCTGCCACAGTTTAGGGGAGACTCTCATTACTACGTGGCTGGTGTGCGGGTTCCTCGTCTTCTTCTTATAGGCTATATCCATTCTTTGGTTCTCCTTGGTCAACCCTACGAACAAATTCTTGTTCTGATTCCTTAGTGCCCTCAGCACTTCCTCGTCACTATTGTACTGGAGTACATCTCTGAGGTTCACTAAGGGATCTTTGTTCTTGATCTCTTCCACTTGAAGTTCTGTGGACTTGGTTAACCTAGCCTTAACCTTTTGTCTTTCTTCTTCCGTCCTACATGCTACTATAACTTTCCTGTCTTTCGCCTTCCTTATTCTTTCCACTTCATCTCCTCCTTCCTTTGCCTTTACGGCTTTCCTGATTCTTTCCAATACTTCCTCCCCAGTTTCCGTCTCATCCTTTGCAGTTACCACTACCGAGTGTAGCGCGGTCTGCTCTGCGAAGTGCCTCTTGGGGGGGGCTGCTACTGCACTGGCGTACGTCTTCCTTTCGAGGGTCTGCTTCAGCTCTTCCATTCGTTGGCTGTTCTCCTTCAGAAGCTTCATGTGCTCCTCGATCGTTTTCGCCAGTGCGTGCGTTCCGTCATCCTTCCCCTTTTCCTTTTCCAGGTGGATCTCTTTCTCTGTGCACTTTTCGCATTCGACTTTGTGTCTCTGCACACCAGCTGCGAATCCCTCTTTCGCCAGTTGGTAGAGGCGCTCGACGGCTTCGATAACTCCGTTCTTTATCTCCGTCTTGAGGTTTCTCGAGCTGCTGATGTGCAGTTTCACCTTGGTCAGGCAGCCTCTTGCTTCTGCTAGCTTTTCCGAGCGTTTAGTGCTCTCCGGTTTGGCTAGGCCCCCTGTTGCTTCTGCCGACAGCCTGCGGGCTGCCGGTTTTGGCTTTGGGGGTTCAGCCCCGGAGAGAGCTTGAGGAGGCGTCAGGTTGGGCTTTTTGGGGGCTTGTTTGCCCACAACCTCCCATTCCCCGATACTCTTCCTCACGCCCGATGTCGCTGGTAGGGTTTCGGCTACTCCTCCTTGGGGGTCTGCGTCCATGCTTGACTTGGCTGGTGTTCTAAATCCGAACATGGTTTGGTAGGGCTTCTACGAGCAGGGATGAAATTTAAATTAATTATTTAAAAAGTAAATTTGTAAAAGTTGTAAAAATAAATAAAAAGTATTCAATTATGGCGTTTAATAAAGTACAATACAGTGGGATGGGCGCAAACTAGTCGGAGTGGCACGAGGTCCCTATTGATATTAATATTACACAAGTAAAATTGTGACTTTATACGCGACACGCAGTCAAGTAGAGTAATCACAGTTAGATTACTCTCTAAAATTAAATTATAAAATAAAATAAAATAATAAAATTAAAAAGTCGTCAAAATAAAACAGGCAATCCGAAAAAGTTCGGAAAGTCAAGAGGTCCAGTTGCGTGTAAAGGCGTCAACTGGATACAAAATTAAAATAAATTTACAAATTTAAAACTTACAGCTAATTAAAAACAATTTTTAAAATATATGTAATATATTTTATCGTAACTGCAGTCGACGAAAATTAATAGGTGGACAAAGTGCTACTTGGACGACTGCAGTGTCATAAAACTTAACCTATACACAGTCGCACTTCAAATCAACACGTATAATTTTGTACCCCGGCTCTACCAAGTGGTAGCTCCGTCTGCGACGAACAATTTCCAAAAAAAAAAAAAAAAAAAAAATTTTTGAATTTACACTACTTTTCGTCCTAGGTCACCTAGATGCGGAGTAAAGTCGTTTCTAGGTCACCTTTGTCAGAGGAGGGGGGAGTTCCAGCGCCTTAAAAGCCCAATAGCAATCTGGACGGCCTATCAGCTGATGATGATATTTCAAGCTGATGATGATGATTATTATTCAAGCTGATGATGATAATAATTTAGGCTGATGATGATGATTTTTTCTCGAGCTGATGATGATGATGTTTTTCGAGAACCTTCGATGACACGCTAAAGTAGTTGACAAACTACTTGTCGCAATCGAAGGTTCCAGACAGCTCGAGAAACGTCCAGATCTTTCGGGGGCTGGGGGCTGAAATTTGAACCTAAAAGCCGGGTGCAAAAAGATGATGCAATTTATTACAATATTACTAAGCCCGGTTACGTGTTGATTTTTCCAAAAAGTGTCTCAGAATGGTGCCAAAAGTTCCTAAAATCACCAGGTAGGTACTGTCGTCACCGTCCGCAGTCAGCCGCTGCCGGATGGATGCGATTTTAGGCGATTTTTCCAACCAAAGACGTCACTACTTTTTTGAAGCAATGTTTGGTTGGACGCTCTAAAATCGATATTGCGAAAACTGTTGCATAGAAAATGCCGAAAATTTGTACACTTGTTCGTAACGATATGGTTAACTGTATAAAGTCCAAAAAGTATATCGTTACAGATCTTGTTTAGAATTTAGATGAATTTAAAGATGAAGTAGAATTTACTAACTTTTGAAGAGCTGAAATCTTCGTGGCGGCTGGTTGGTTTTCGGTGATCGAGGTGTCCCCTGGTAGTGCTCGTCTGCGCTCACGTCGTGCTGGTGTCAGAAAAGTTCCAGGTCCTCTGGATCCTGGAACACGTATACACGTGTATTGGTGGTTTTTGGTATAACTCGGCGAGTTCAACCAGGAATAATCCGGGACTCAGCCAAGTTATAGTGTCCTCCAAGGAGCGTCGTCGTGCAGTATAAAAAATAGAGGTCGTCGCTGATAATCGTGCAGCGTATTTTGTTGAAACTTTTTCGGGAAGCGAAATATCGGGTTTTTCACTGTCAATCAGTGAAAAACAATCCGATTCCGAAACTTTAAGCACTATCACGTGGCGCTGGTGTTGGCGCACACTTTCACTTGTATCACTGCACGATTTGCGTAACTTTACTATTTTTGCCGATTTTTAAGGCGCGGAGCACTTTAAAAGCTTGGCGCTTGCACTGACGGACAGAGTGCGACTGGTTAGGTTAGGTTAGGTTAGGTTAGGTTAGGTTAGGTTAGGTTGGGGTGCGTGCTAGTTGACCTCCTCGTGGTGCATCCTGGGCATCGGTGTGCGACTTCTCAGTGTGGGATCTCGCTGCCGATGGCGAATAACTAGCTAAAGCTTTTCTTTTGTGGCTATTCCCAAAAGGGGAGGTTCGCAAAAGAAAAGTAGGGGTGGGACTCGGCCGGCGTCCTGGACAGTCCGGGCAGCGGCGGGTCGAGTGGGGATTGGGCAGCCATTAGTGGTTGCGGGAGTGGTGCGGGCTCTGAGCTTGCAGTGTTGGGGAAAATTACTTAACCGGCGTCTTGGATAGTCTGGGTAACGGCGGTTGAATTAAGGTGGTCGTGATTGGCTGCGGAGTTTGGTCGGCGTCTTGGCCGTAAGCCAAGTACCGGCGACGCAAGTCGAAGACGGTGGCTCAGCCGGCGCCCTGGATAGTCTAGGTAGCGGCGGTTGAATCATGCGGCCTATATTGGTTGCGGGGTTTGGTCGGCGTCTTGGCCATATGCCAAGTAGCGGTGATGCAAGCTGGAGATGACTCGGTCGGCGCCCTGGACAGTCCGGGAAGCGGCGGCGCGAGTCGGAGAAAAACACCTAATACCACGGTCTTTTTCGCTCGCCTAGGGTACGAATGGCTGGGGGGATCCCAGTCGCGAGAGCGAAACGGGGGACCTCACCTCCGTAAACAAAGGAAAACAAGATGAAAATGGCGCATTTTAAAAACACTACCCCAGGGGGGTACCGGCTCCAAGAGTCCGGAGAATCCCCCAGTGCTTCTGCACTCTGCCCCTCGTATTCTGGGGGGGGCAAAAATCGCCACGACGAAGATAGGAATGTAAAAGAAAGAAAGGGGGCGCGAAGCGCGCAAGAGTTGGAAACGACCGATGAAGACCTCATCCTGAGATCTAAATTGGTGGATCTGTCTGATTCAGACTCAGACATGAGTTGTAGGACGGTGACATCCCAGGAATCTGGTGCCTCACCGACTAGGTTCCCTGAAAGGAAGCGACAGAGGAGTGAAGGAGACATCCCGGACGAGGCAATGCCGTCACCCAAGGTGGCCCTTTCCCAGCGTGGACGTGGACGTCCGCCTACTACTGGGAAATATGTAGGATTGGCTAAGGCCAAGGAAGCCCTAAATAGGGCAAAAGAGGAAGAGCTGCGGCTTCAGGCGGAGGAGGAGTTGGCCGAAGAGCTGCGGCAGAAAAAGGCGACGTCAGCTGCCTTCTTTAAGAAGGCGTCAGAGAGTTCACCAATAGAGGGCCGTGACGTTGCCCAAATCGAAAGGATGATCTTGGACTCCGTGGATACCGTGCCGAAGGTGGCCACGAAGTCCAAGAATCTTAAAGGGACTTACGTGCGTGCCCTCAAGGAATCCGCACAGATCATTGCGGCCTCTTTCAAGGAGCTGAGGAGCCGCACGATGCCTGAGGAGGTCGCTATGTTGGTTGCGGCCAACGAGAAACTAACGACGGAGCTCAAAGAGCTTCGTCGTGAGATGGAAGAGTTGCGGGCCAGTCAGGCGCGCCCTGCTCCGCTACCAGTTGCGGCCCAGTCTCCTGCCTCTGCATTAGAGGATGTGATGAGGAAAGTCATGATTGAGGTGGGCACCATGATCTCCGCCCGCTTTGAGGGCATTGAAGAACGGCTCCTACCGGAGAAGCGGTTGAGACCTCCTCTCGCTGCTGACAGGAAGCAAGCAGCACAAACACCAGGTGCAGTTGCTTCCGACACCGTAAAGGTCATTTCGAACGCGCCTTCTTCCCGTCCCCTTGATCCAAAGGAGGGCAAAAAGCCTAAAGGGAAGAAAGGGAAGATAGAGAAAGAAGAAGTCTTTACCAGCTCCGTCGAACCACCTGCGGAAAAGTGGACCGTGGTGACAAGACGTGGCTCCAAAAAAGGCAAGACTGCCTCGAGACCCAAGGAAGCGAGATCTGCCGCACCTGTGCGGACCCAGCCTCCGAAGCCGACACCGCCGAACACTAAGTCGAAATCGGCAAAACTGCGTCCTCCACGCACTGCTGCCGTGATACTCACGCTGCAGCCTGGGGCAGCGGAGAAAGGCATCAACTATGCCAAAGTGCTGACGGAAGCCAAGGAGCAAATAGATCTTGGGGCACTTGGAGTGCCGCCGCTTAAAATGCGGACTGCGGCTACAGGAGCGCGTATTATTGAAGTTCCGGGCGCCGAAAAAGCGGAGAAGGCAGACTCCTTGGCTAAAAAGCTCAAGGAGATCTTTGAAGGTCGGGATGACATCCGAGTTTATAGGCCGGTCACTACCACTGACCTGCGGGTGAGCGGTCTCGACGACTCGATCGAGTCCAAAGACTTGATTGAAGCTCTCTACAAGGCTGGAGGCTGCCCTGCGCAGGCAATCACTGTCGGCGAACTAAGGAAGGGCCCGGCAGGTATGGGAACTGCATTTGTACGGTGCCCTATGACTGCCGCCAAACAGATTGTGGCAAATGGCAAAAGTTTGCAAGTGGGGTGGATAGCCGCGCGGGTCCGAATTTTGGATGCGAGACCGCGCCGATGCTACAGATGTCTTGCACTAGGCCACGTGAGAGCCCAATGCAAGTCAGAGATTGACCGCAGCGACGAATGTCACCGCTGTGGTGACAAAGGCCACAAGGCCAGCGCGTGCTCCGCCGCTCCGCATTGCACCTTATGTGCAGCTGTGGGAAAACCGGCAGCACACCTCTCCGGGGGCAAGGCATGCGCCAAGCCCCCGTCAAAACGAGAACAGCGCCGAAAACCGACTGTGACTGAGGCCAAGGCCAAGTCGCAGCTGACTAGCCCAGTAATTGAGCAGCAGGAGGTTCACATGGAACAAGGTTAATATGGCCCTAGCCTTCCTCCAAACAAACATCAACCACTCCGCCCGGGCTCAGGATCTGTTTCTACAGAGCCTGGCGGAGCGGTTGATACAAGTTGCGGTGGTTGCAGAACCATATGCTGTTCCATCCAGGAACGACTGGGTCGGGGACGTGGACGGACTAGTGGCTATCACCACCCAGTCACCGGCCCGTTCGCCCACCCTCAACAGAGTGGTCAGAGGAAGAGGTTACGTCGCAGCTCAGGTCGGCGAGGTGGTTGTAGTGGGTACATATTTCTCCCCGAATAGGGCACTTAATGAGTTTGAGAGCTTTCTCGGTGACGTGGGAACCCTAGTCGGGCAAAATCGCCCAAGATCTATTATTGTTCTTGGAGATCTCAACGCCAAATCTTCGGCGTGGGGTTCTCCGATAACCAATGCAAGAGGAAGAGCTGTTGAAGTGTGGTTGGTTGAGACGGGCTTATGCGTCCTCAACCAGGGCTCAACGGACACGTGCGTGCGGCAATGGGGAGGATCAGTGGTTGACGTAACCTTCGCCACGCCCGATATTGCGCGGCGTGTCCAGGACTGGGAGGTGTTGGTGGACGAGGAAACTCTCTCCGATCACCGATACATTCGGTTTAGCATTTCTTCGTCTTCTGCGGGCATGGATAGGCGCACGGCGCCCACGTTCGGTCCTCGATGGGCACTAAATCGTCTGGACGTGGAGCTGTTACAAGAGGCAGCAATTGTACAGGCGTGGAACGCCCCTCCCTCTCAGCCGCTAGACTTGGATGGAGAGGCTGACGGTCTTTGCCGGGCCATGTCACACATCTGTGACGCTGCCATGCCCCGCGCTAGAGCTCCAACAGCGAAACGCCAGGTATACTGGTGGACGGAGGAGATCGCGGAACTCCGCCGGTGTTGTATCGCTAAGCGCCGCCGCTATCAACGTTACCGGAGAAGGAGGCGTCGGGAGACAGAACAGGCGGAGGCTCTCTACGCCGCCTATAGAGAGGCAGCTAAGGCCCTTCGCGTGGCGATTAGTGACGCTAAAGCGGAGGCTTGGAAGCAGCTTCTGGCGACCCTGGAGTTTGATCCGTGGGGGCGGCCATACAGGCTGGCGAGGCAGAAGCTACGCCCCTGGGCTCCCCCCGTCACCAGTACACTGCAACCGTTGGTCCTTCGACGGGTGGTGGAGGGACTGTTCCCCAGTAGCCCTGGGACTGAGTTCATCCCACCCGCCGTGACGGCGCCGCATAATCGAATCGAGGAAGAGGATTCTTCTCCTCCCGAAATCTCAGAGGGAGAGCTGGGAGCGGCTGTGCTTCGAATGAAGGCCAAAAACACAGCGCCGGGGCCGGACGGCATTCCTGGTCGCGCGTGGGCCCTAGCACTTGACGCCCTGGAGCCCCGCTTAAGGGATCTTTTCGATCGATGTCTGCGAGAGGGGAGGTTTCCACGGCGATGGAAGCAGGGCAAGCTTGTCCTGTTGAGGAAGGAAGGTCGCCCGGCAGACGAACCGTCGGGGTATAGACCAATCGTGCTACTTGACGAGGCTGGCAAGCTTTTGGAACGGGTCGTTGCTGCCCGCCTTGTCAAGCATTTGGAGAGAGAGGGCCCGGATTTGGCCGATACCCAATACGGGTTCCGCAGAGGTCGCTCGACACTAGATGCGATATCTCGCGTCCGCAACCTCTCTGAGGAGGCGTGCAACAGTGGAGGCGTCTTGTTGGCGGTGTCATTAGACATCTCCAATGCCTTTAACTCCCTCCCCTGGAGCACAATTGTGGTGGCAATGGGGTACCACAATGTGCCCCAATATCTCCAACGCCTTGTCGGGGACTATCTCTCTGACAGAGAGGTAGTCTATCCGACGACAGCGGGAGAGGGTCGGAGCCCGATGACGCGCGGCGTTCCCCAGGGGTCAGCCTTAGGACCCCTGCTGTGGAACGTGGGTTATGATTGGGTCCTTCGGGGCGCTAACCTCCGTGGCGTCGACGTCGTTTGTTACGCTGACGACACGCTGGTTACCGCCCGGGGAAGGACGTACAGGGATGCGTCGGTCTTGGCCACGGCAGGAGTGGCAGCGGTGGTTGCCAGGATTCGACGGTTGGGCCTGGAGGTGGCGCTACACAAATCGGAGGCCATTTGTTTTCATGGACCACGAGGTGCGCCGCCTGCAGGATCCAACATTGTTGTGGGTGGAACCTCTATTGCTGTCAAGCCCACGCTGAAATATCTCGGCATCCTGCTTGACAGCAGATGGAGGTTCGGGGAGCATCTTCGGCAACTTACTCCCAAGTTGATGGGTACTGCGGCCGCGCTAAGCCGCCTCCTCCCTAACCTCGGAGGTGGAGATGGGACCTGCCGCCGCCTTTACATGGCAGTGGTGCGCTCGATGGCCTTATATGGCGCTCCCATATGGTCGGGGTCCCTGGACTCCCGGGAGACCGCCCTTCTCCATAGGGCTCAGAGGGTAATGGCCGTGAGGGTATGCAGAGGGTACCGCACGCTCTCACACGAGGTGGCCTGTGTTTTGGCTGGTTCCCTTCCATGGGTTCTGGAGGCCAAGGTTCTGTCTTCGGTCTTCTGGCGCAGATCACGGGCCCGCGAACTGGACTTACGTCCGGCGCCGCAGGAGGTGGTTCGGTGGCGAAGAGCTGCACGTAGGGCGGCTATGACTTCATGGGCAGAGCAGCTTCTAGCGGGGCCCGCACAGAGAGGCGCCGGAGCTCGCCGGTTTCTAGAGGCGGTTCGGCCCATACTTGGAAAGTGGGTTCGGCAGAGACATGGGGCATTGACCTTCCGTCTCACACAGGTTCTCTCAGGGCACGGTTGCTTCGGGAGGTACCTGTGTAACGTGGCGCGAAGAGAAGCCACCCCGGTGTGCCACCAGTGCGGCTGCGCGGAAGAAACCGCGCAGCACGTGCTCGAAGCATGTCCTGGGGCTGAGGAATCGCGAACATCCCTGATCGCGGTCGTGGGGACAGACCTCTCCTTGCCGGCCGTCTTAGCCAAGATGGTCGATGACAAGAGGTCATGGGAGGCGATGGTCTCCTTCTGCGAAGAAATGATTTCGCAGAGGGAGACCGAAGAGCGAGAGAGAGAGATTGATCCTCTCTCGCTCCCAATTCGGAGAGCGCGGACACGGAGGCGGGCTGATTTAGCCCGCACGCCGTCTCCGCTTGGAGAGCCTGGGGCGTCGGACGCGGGGGCATCCGACGCGTCACATCAGGGATAAGGCCCTCCCGAGTCGTCGATGCACTGTGTGTCCCGGTGCATCGTCCGAGCCGAATGGGGGGAGTTCTGTTCTCCTCCCGAGGTGGGTCCGTCTGGAGACGGGCATCGGCATTGACGGAGTTCGTTGAGAGTGCGAAAGTGGCCCAGCGACTCTGTTCTTGTTGTTGCCGAGGGACATCGTGTGGTTTTAGTCGGTAGGGGCACGCAACTGTTGCGTGCCGAGCCCGACACACCCCGCGCGCCTTCCCCCCCTGGCGCGCGGGACGGTACGTAAAGGTATTTCCACACGTTAAAAAAAAAAAAAAAAAAAAAAAAAAAAAAAGGTTAGGTTAGGTTAGGTTTTTTTTTTTTTTTTTTTTTTTTTTTTCCCGGGCGCAGAGGCCCGGTCAGCGTGTTGCTCCCTAACATGATCAGGGATTTGGGGTGCAATTATTTTTTCAAACTTTCTTTATTACAATATAAAAATAAAAAATTTACAAGTTCTTGTTACATTTAAAACATTTCAAACACACCCTATTCAAATATCACATTTTAAATTCATCAAATTAGTCACAACATAAAAGATTTTATTCTAGTAAAATATTTATCATAAGTCACTTATGTAAATAAAAGCACGTTAATGATACATTTATACAATAATATACATTATAATATGTCAATTTATAATTCTTACAATTTTCGGGAGAAAACTCGACCATTTTAGCATTTATTTTATAACATACATTTATCACAGTTTTCGATCTTACATTTTAGTCTCGTACCTCTCCTACGTATTTCATTTTAATAACACAAAATTAAAATATTTAGGCCTGGAGAGCTTCGAGAAAATTTTTTTGCGGTTTTTGTAGCCGTGTCTCCTGACTTATACCTCCGGTTCCATTCGTCATGCGTGTACAAACTAATTTGTCGCTTGCCGAATGGAATCGGTATTCGGTCATAGTCAGAATTCATTTTCGCTGTAAGGGCTGCGGTCTTTGCTAATTCATCCGCTCTCACGCCAGCGGTGAGCGGACGAAGTGAGTGGGGGCTTGCTGCGGTCTCCAAGAATAATCTTGAAATCGCTACAAAACCCCGAGACTCGTTCTGGGCTTTTGATGACCCCTCGGCTGCTCTGTAATTAGCAAGCAATTGCACCAATTGCAGGCCCATTTTTCTGCTAGGTAGGGCATCTCCTGAACGCCCAGATTTTTGGCCGCAGACGCCCAAGCGCTTGCGGCATACACGGATTTTTGGCTCTACAGTTGCAGTGTATGTGTTGAATGTCACATCTTGGTGGAGGTTCCCAATATCCCGGGCTGCCTTTGACAACCGCATGTACACATTTAATGTCTTCTTACACATTTTGGAAGCGTGACTGTTAAATGTCAGCTTGTTGTCAATGATCAGCTCTAACGGTGCGTAGTCTCCATCAAGCACCGACACTGCATATTCTGCAGAAGCCTGGTGGTCGTATTCGCGTTGCTCCAGGCCCCTAAAAAGAGCATCGGGGAATGCACCTGGGACCACCTTAGCAGTATGCTACTGCTTGTCTCGCCAGTGCATCCCACTTTCGCCTGATGGCACACTCACTGCTGAAGGCATTGTGGTCCATCTTCGGCTGCTTTGCATGGATGCAGTTGCAACATGCAGGCGGCAAGTTTGCCAGGAAATCCGCACACTGCGCCTTCATATGAGGGCCGCCACAGTGGCTGCACTTCTCCACGGTCTCTTTGCAGAAGCGCCGGCCGTGGCCGTAGCCGAGACAGAGCGAGCACTGAACGAGTGGCGATTGGTCCGCCACTCTGACTCGCTGCAGGTCTACGAGCACTGTCTCGGCCTCGACCATGCGCTGCCACAATTCCGGGGAGACCCTCATAACCACGTGGCTAGTGTGCGGATTCCTAGTTTTCTTTTTATAGGCAACTTCGCATCTCTGGTTCTCTTGGGTTAGCCCTCCGAAGATAAGCTTGTTTTGGACCTTTAGTGCCCTCAGTACTTCCTCGTCCTTGTTGTACTGGAGTACGTCTTTGAGGATCACTAAAGGATCCTTGTTCTTTATCTCTTCCACGTGCAATTCAGTGGTCTTGGCTAACCGCTCCTTTACCTTCTGCCTTTCTTCTTTCGTCCTGCATGCTACTATTACTTTTCTATCTTTGGCCTTTCTTATCCTCTCTACTTCCACTCCTCCTTCCTTCGCTTTCACTGCTTTCCTTATCCTTTCCATTACTTCCTCCCCAGTTTCCGTCTCATCCTTTGCCGTTACAACTACCGAGTGTAGCACGGTCTGCTCTGCTAATTGCCTCTTGGGGGGGGCCGCAACTGCACTGGCGTACGTCTTGGTCTCGAGGGTCTGCTTGAGGTCTACCATTCGTTGGGTGTTCTCTTTTAAAAGCAACATGTGCTCCTCGATCTTTTGCGCCAGTGCGCGCGTTCCATCATCCGCCCCCTTTTCCATTTCCCTGGGTCTTTCCTTCTCAATGGAATCTGGCTCTGTCTTATTCTTTTAAACACCAGCTGCGTATCCCTCTTTGGCCAGTTGGTAGAGGCGCTCGACGGCTTCGATTACCCCGTTCTTAATCTCCGTCTTGAGGTTTCTGGAGCTGCTGATGTGCAACTTGACTTTAGTCAGGCAGCCTCTCATCTCTGCTAATTTTTCGGAGCGTTTGGCGCTCTCCGGTTTGGTTAGTCCCCCTGCTGCTTCTGCCGACAGCCTACGGGCTGCCGGTTTTGGCCTTGGGGGTTCAGCCCCAGAGAGCGCTTGAGGAGGCGTCAGGTTGGGTGTTCTCTGGGCTGGTTTGCCCACAACTTCCCATTCCCCGATGCTCTTCCTCACGCCCGATGTTGCTGGTAGGGTTCCGGCGGCTCCTCTTTGGGGGTCTGCATCCATGCTGGATTTTGCGGGCGTCCTAACTCCAATAAACATTTTGATTTTAAATTTAAAAAGTTCAAATAAAGACGCGTTATAGTAGGAGAGATACGATTGCTAAGATTTATATTGTACAGACAAGTTGTGACTAATTTGCAACACGCAGTCAATTAGAGTAGCCTCTGTTAAACTATACAAAAAATCCCGGAGATTAAACTCTGTTTTGAGACTACTCTATAAATAAAAACAAGGTCGTCAAATAAAATAAAATTAGCAATCCGAAAAAAGTTCGGAAAGTCACTTGTGCCAGTTGCGTGTAAAGGCGTCAACTGGAACACAAATTTAAAATATATTTACAAATGTAAAACTTACAGCTATATAAAAACAAATTTTTAAAATATATAAAATATATTTTGTCGTGACTGCAGTCGTTCCAATGGTCAAAAATGAACGTGGACAAAGCGCCACTTGGTCGACTGCAGTGTCATAAAAACTTAATCTATATATCACAGTCGCACTTCAAATCAACACGTATAATTTTGTACCCCGGCTCTACCAAGTGGTAGCTCCGTCTGCGACGAACAATTTCCAAAAAAAAAAAAAAAAAAAAAATATTTATTTATACTAAATTTCGTCCTAGGTCACCTAGATGCGGAGTAAAGTCGTTTCTAGGTCACCTTTGTCAGAGGAGGGGGGAGTTCCAGCGCCTTAAAAGCCCAATAGCAATCTGGACGGCCTATCAGCTGATGATGATAATTCAAGCTGATGATGATGATTATTATTCGAGCTGATGATGATAATAATTTAGGCTAATGATGATGATTATTTCTCGAGCTGATGATGATGATGTTTTTCGAGAACCTTCGATGACACGCTAAAGTAGTTGACAAACTACTTGTCGCAATCGAAGGTTCCAGACAGCTCGAGAAACGTCCAGATCTTTCGGGGGCTGGGGGCTGAAATTTGAACCTAAAAGCCGGGTGCAAAAAGATGATGCAATTTATTACAATATTACTAAGCCCGGTTACGTGTTGATTTTTCCAAAAAGTGTCTCAGAATGGGGCCAAAAGTTCCTAAAATCACCAGGTAGGTACTGTCGTCACCGTCCGCTGTCAGCCGCTGCCGGATGGATGCGATTTTAGGCGATTTTTCCAACCAAAGACGTCACTACTTTTTAGGGGTTATGTTTGGTCGGACGCTCTAAAATCGATAGCTTGAAAACTGTTGCATAGAAAATGCCAAAAATTTGTACACTTGTTTGTAACGATATGTTTAACTGTATAGTGTCCAAAAAGTATATCGTTACAGATCTTGTTTAGAAGTTAAAAGAATTTAAAGATGAAGTTGAATTTACTGACTTTTGAAGAGCTGAAATCTTCGTGGCGGCTGGTTGGTTTTCGGTGATCGAGGTGTCCCCTGGTAGCGCTCGTCTGCGCTCACGTCGTGCTGGTGTCAGAAAAGCTCCAGGTCCTCTGGATCCTGGAACACGTATACACGTGTATTGGTGGTTTTTGGTATAACTCGGCGAGTTCAACCAGGAAAAATCCGGGACTCAGCCAAGTTATAGTGTCCTCCAAGGGGCGTCGACGTGTAGTATAAAAAATGTAGGTCGTCGCTGAAAATCGTGCAGCGTATTTAGTTGAAACTTTTTCGGGAAGCGAAAAATCGGGTTTTTCACTGTCAATCAGTGAAAAACAATCCGATTCCGAAACTTTTAGCACTATCACGTGGCGCTGGTGTTGGCGCACACTTTCACTTGTATCACTGCACGATTTGCGTATTTTTACTATTTTTGCCGATTTTTGAGGCGCGGAGCACTTTAAAAGCTTGGCGCTTGCACTGACGGACAGAGTGCGACTGGTTAGGTTAGGTTTTTTTTTTTTTTTTTTCTTAAATTCCCGGGCGAAAAAGGCCCGGTCAGCGTGTTGCTCCCTAACATGATCAGGGATTTGGGGTGCAATTATTTTTTCAAACTTTCTTTATTACAATATAAAAAATAAAAAATTTACAAATTCTTGTTACATTAAAAACATTTAAAGCACACCCTATTCAAATATCACATTTTAAATTCATCAAATTAGTCACAACATAAAAGATTTTATTCTAGTCAAATATTTATCATAAGTCACTTATGTAAATAAAAGCACGTTAATGATACATTTATACAATAATATACATTATAATATGTCAATTTATAATTCTTACAATTTTCGGGAGAAAACTCGACCATTTTAGCATTTATTTTATAACATACATTTATCACAGTTTTCGATCTTACATTTTAGTCTCGTACCTCTCCTACGTATTTCATTTTAATAACACAAAATTAAAATATTTAGGCCTGGAGAGCTTCGAGAAAAATTTTGCGGTTGTTGTAGCCGTGTCTCCTGACTTATACCTCCGGTTCCGTTCATCATGCGTATACAAACTAATTTGTCGCTTGCCGAATGGAATCGGTATTCGGTCATGGTCAGGATTCATTTTCGCTGTAAGGGCTGCGGTCTTTGCTAATTCATCCGCTCTCACGCCAGCGGTGAGCGGATGAAGTGAGAGGGGGCTTGCTGCGGTCTCCAAAAATAATCTTGGAATCGTTGCAAAACCCCGATACTCGTTCTGGGCTTTTGATGTCTCCTTGTACATTAATTCTGTAATTGGCAAGCAATTGCACCAATTGCAGGCCCATTTTTCTGCTAGGTAGGGCATCTCCTGAACGCCCAGATTTTTGGCCGCAGACGCCCAAGCGCTTGCGGCATACACGGATTTTTGGCTCTACAGTTGCAGTGTATGTGTTGAATGTCACATCTTGGTGGAGGTTCCCAATATCCCGGGCTGCCTTTGACAACCGCATGTACACATTTAATGTCTTCTTACACATTTTGGAAGCGTGACTGTTAAATGTCAGCTTGTTGTCAATGATCAGCTCTAACGGTGCGTAGTCTCCATCAAGCAACGACACTGCATATTCTGCAGAAGCCTGGTGGTCGTATTCGCGTTGCTCCAGGCCCCTAAGAAGGGCATCGGGGAATGCACCTGGGACCACCTTAGCAGTATGCTACTGCTTGTCTCGCCAGTGCATCCCACTTTCGCCTGATGGCACACTCACTGCTGAAGGCATTGTGGTCCACCTTCGGCTGCTTTGCATGGATGCAGTTGCAACATGCAGGTGGCAAGTTTGCCAGGAAATCCGCACACTGCGCCTTCATATGAGGGCCGCCACAGTGGCTGCACTTCTCCACGGTCTCTTTGCAGAAGCGCCGGCCGTGGCCGTAGCCGAGACAGAGCGAGCACTGAACGAGTGGCGATTGGTCCGCCACTCTGACTCGCTGCAGGTCTACGAGCACTGTCTCGGCCTCGACCATGCGCTGCCACAATTCCGGGGAGACCCTCATAACCACGTGGCTAGTGTGCGGATTCCTAGTTTTCTTTTTATAGGCAACTTCGCATCTCTGGTTCTCTTGGGTTAGCCCTCCGAAGATAAGCTTGTTTTGGACCTTTAGTGCCCTCAGTACTTCCTCGTCCTTGTTGTACTGGAGTACGTCTTTGAGGATCACTAATGGATCCTTGTTCTTTATCTCTTCCACGTGCAATTCAGTGGTCTTGGCTAACCGCTCCTTTACCTTCTGCCTTTCTTCCTTCGTCCTGCATGCTACTATTACTTTTCTATCTTTGGCCTTTCTTATCCTCTCTACTTCCACTCCTCCCTCCTTCGCTTTCACTGCTTTCCTAATCCTTTCCAATACTTCCTCCCCAGTTTCCGTCTCATCCTTTGCCGTTACCACTACCGAGTGTAGCACGGTCTGCTCTGCTAATTGCCTCTTGGGGGGGGCCGCAACTGCACTGGCGTACGTCTTGGTCTCGAGGGTCTGCTTGAGGTCTTCCATTCGTTTGGTGTTCTCTTTTAAAAGCAACATGTGCTCCTCGATCTTTTGCGCCAGTGCGCGCGTTCCATCATCCGCCCCCTTTTCCATTTCCCTGGGTCTTTCCTTCTCAATGGAATCTGGCTCTGTCTTGTTTTTCTGCACACCAGCTGCGTATCCCTCCTTGGCCAGTTGGTAAAGGCGCTCGACGGCTTCGATTACTCCGTTCTTAATCTCCGTCTTGAGGTTTCTGGAGCTGCTGATGTGCAACTTTACTTTAGTCAGGCAGCCTCTCATCTCTGCTAATTTTTCCGAGCGTTTGGTGCTCTCCGGTTTGGCTAGTCCCCCTGCTGCTTCTGCCGACAGCCTACGGGCTGCCGGTTTTGGCCTTGGGGGTTCAGCCCCAGAGAGCGCTTGAGGAGGCGTCAGGTTGGGTGTTCTCTGGGCTGGTTTGCCCACAACTTCCCATTCCCCGATGCTCTTCCTCACGCCCGATGTTGCTGGTAGGGTTCCGGCGGCTCCTCTTTGGGGGTCTGCATCCATGCTCGATTTTGCGGGCGTCCTTACTCCAATAAACATACTTATTGGTTTCTATTTCAAATAGTTAAAAGTACAAATAAGGAAGCGTTACAGTAGAAGAGATACGATTTTACAAGCAAATTGTACAAGTGTCATAGAAGTTGTGACTAATTTGCAACACGCAGTCAATTAGAGTAGTCTCTGTTCAGTTTTAAACTATATAAAAAATCCCAGAGATTAAACTCTGTTTTGAGACTACTCTATAAATAAAACAAGGTCGTCAAATAAAATTAGCAATCCGAAAAAAGTTCGGAAAGTCAATTGTGCCAGTTGCGTGTAAAGGCGTCAACTGGAACACAAATTAAAAATATATTTACAAATGTAAAACTTACAACTATATAAAAACAAATTTTTAAAATATATGTAATATATTTTATCGTAACTGCAGTCGACGAAAATTAATAGGTGGACAAAGTGCTACTTGGACGACTGCAGTGTCATAAAACTTAACCTATACACAGTCGCACTTCAAATCAACACGTATAATTTTGTACCCCGGCTCTACCAAGTGGTAGCTCCGTCTGCGACGAACAATTTCCAAAAAAAAAAAAAAAAAAATTTTTGAATTTACACTACTTTTCGTCCTAGGTCACCTAGATGCGGAGTAAAGTCGTTTCTAGGTCACCTTTGTCAGAGGAGGGGGGAGTTCCAGCGCCTTAAAAGCCCAATAGCAATCTGGACGGCCTATCAGCTGATGATGATAATTCAAGCTGATGATGATGATTATTATCCGAGCTGATGATGATAATAATTCGGGCTGATGATGATGATTATTTCTCGAGCTGATAATGATGATGTTTTTCGAGAACCTTCGATGATACGCTAAAGTAGTTTACAAAGTACTTGTCGCAATCGAAGGTTCCAGACAGCTCGAGAAACGTCCAGATCTTTCGGGGGCTGGGGGCTGAAATTTGAACCTAAAAGCCGGGTGCAAAAAGATGATGCAATTTATTAAAATATTACTAAGCCCGGTTACGTGTTGGTTTTTCCAAAAAGTGTCTCAGAATGGGGCCAAAAGTTCCTAAAATCACCAGGTAGGTACTGTCGTCACCGTCCGCTGTCAGCCGCTGCCGGATGGATGCGATTTTAGGCGATTTTTCCAACCAAAGACGTCACTACTTTTTAGAGGTTATGTTTGGTTGGACGCTCTAAAATCGATAGCTTGGAAACTGTTGCATAGAAAATGCCGAAAATTTGTACACTTGTTGGTAACGATATGTTTAACTGTATAGTGTCCAAAAAGTATATCGTTACAGATCTTGTTTAGAAGTTAAAAGAATTTTAAGATGAAGTTGAATTTACTGACTTTTGAAGAGCTGAAATCTTCGTGGCGGCTGGTTAGTTTTCGGTGATCGAGGTGTCCCCTGGTAGTGCTCGTCTGCACCCACGTCGTGTAGCTGTCAGATGAGTTCCAGGTCCTCTGGATCCTGGAACACGTATACACGTGTATTGGTGGTTTTTGGTATAACTCGGCGAGTTCAACCAGGAATAATCCGGGACTCAGCCAAGTTATAGTGTCCTCCAAGGAGCGTCGTCGTGCAGTATAAAAAATGTAGGTCGTCGCTGATAATCGTGCAGCGTATTTAGTTGAAACTTTTTCGGGAAGCGAAAAATCGGGTTTTTCACTGTCAATCAGTGAAAAACAATCCGATTCCGAAACTTTTTGCACTATCACGTGGCGCTGGTGTTGGCGCACACTTTCACTTGTATCACTGCACGATTTGCGAAACTTTACTATTTTTGCCGATTTTTGAGGCGCGGAGCACTTTTAAAAGCTTAGGTTAGGTTAGGTTAGGTTAGGTTAGGTTAGGTTAGGTTAGGTTAGGTTAGGTTAGGTTAGGTTAGGTTAGGTTAGTCGAATTTGGGCGTTTTCGGGGTGGCGATCGACGCGCGCACACGCAGCGACCCTCGCTGTCCAATTGAAAATGTCCTAATGCTGAAATGGAATTTTTTATGAATTTTTTAAGTTTATTTATATGCAAATTTTGAGTTTTCTGAAGTTTGCCTGAAAATTTTGTTCTAACGTATGCTTTTCTGTTTCAGGGCGTTCGAGAGCTCGCGGTGGCGCTTCCGAATTGGTGCCGCACGTCGCGGTCAGGGGACTACACACAACTATATACGCACTTTAGTTCTAACAAATTCGAGGGTTAGGTTAGGTTAGGTTAGGTTAGGTTAGGTTAGGTTAGGTTAGGTTAGGTTAGGTTAGGTTAGGTTAGGTTAGGTTAGGTTAGGTTAGGTTAGGTTAGGTTAGGTTAGGTTAGGTTAGGTTAGGTTAGGTTAGGTTAGGTTAGGTTAGGTTAGGTTAGGTTAGGTTAGGTTAGGTTAGGTTAGGTTAGGTTAGGTTAGGTTAGGTTAGGTTAGGTTAGGTTAGGTTAGGTTAGGTTAGGTTAGGTTAGGTTAGGTTAGGTTAGGTTAGGTTAGGTTAGGTTAGGTTAGGTTAGGTTAGGTTAGGTTAGGTTAGGTTAGGTTAGGTTAGGTTAGGTTAGGTTAGGTTAGGTTAGGTTAGGTTAGGTTAGGTTAGGTTAGGTTAGGTTAGGTTAGGTTAGGTTAGGTTAGGTTAGGTTAGGTTAGGTTAGGTTAGGTTAGGTTAGGTTAGGTTAGGTTAGGTTAGGTTAGGTTAGGTTAGGTTAGGTTAGGTTAGGTTAGGTTAGGTTAGGTTAGGTTAGGTTAGGTTAGGTTAGGTTAGGTTAGGTTAGGTTAGGTTAGGTTAGGTTAGGTTAGGTTAGGTTAGGTTAGGTTAGGTTAGGTTAGGTTAGGTTAGGTTAGGTTAGGTTAGGTTAGGTTAGGTTAGGTTAGGTTAGGTTAGGTTAGGTTAGGTTAGGTTAGGTTAGGTTAGGTTAGGTTAGGTTAGGTTAGGTTAGGTTAGGTTAGGTTAGGTTAGGTTAGGTTAGGTTAGGTTAGGTTAGGTTAGGTTAGGTTAGGTTAGGTTAGGTTAGGTTAGGTTAGGTTAGGTTAGGTTAGGTTAGGTTAGGTTAGGTTAGGTTAGGTTAGGTTAGGTTAGGTTAGGTTAGGTTAGGTTAGGTTAGGTTAGGTTAGGTTAGGTTAGGTTAGGTTAGGTTAGGTTAGGTTAGGTTAGGTTAGGTTAGGTTAGGTTAGGTTAGGTTAGGTTAGGTTAGGTTAGGTTAGGTTAGGTTAGGTTAGGTTAGGTTAGGTTAGGTTAGGTTAGGTTAGGTTAGGTTAGGTTAGGTTAGGTTAGGTTAGGTTAGGTTAGGTTAGGTTAGGTTAGGTTAGGTTAGGTTAGGTTAGGTTAGGTTAGGTTAGGTTAGGTTAGGTTAGGTTAGGTTAGGTTAGGTTAGGTTAGGTTAGGTTAGGTTAGGTTAGGTTAGGTTAGGTTAGGTTAGGTTAGGTTAGGTTAGGTTAGGTTAGGTTAGGTTAGGTTAGGTTAGGTTAGGTTAGGTTAGGTTAGGTTAGGTTAGGTTAGGTTAGGTTAGGTTAGGTTAGGTTAGGTTAGGTTAGGTTAGGTTAGGTTAGGTTAGGTTAGGTTAGGTTAGGTTAGGTTAGGTTAGGTTAGGTTAGGTTAGGTTAGGTTAGGTTAGGTTAGGTTAGGTTAGGTTAGGTTAGGTTAGGTTAGGTTAGGTTAGGTTAGGTTAGGTTAGGTTAGGTTAGGTTAGGTTAGGTTAGGTTAGGTTAGGTTAGGTTAGGTTAGGTTAGGTTAGGTTAGGTTAGGTTAGGTTAGGTTAGGTTAGGTTAGGTTAGGTTAGGTTAGGTTAGGTTAGGTTAGGTTAGGTTAGGTTAGGTTAGGTTAGGTTAGGTTAGGTTAGGTTAGGTTAGGTTAGGTTAGGTTAGGTTAGGTTAGGTTAGGTTAGGTTAGGTTAGGTTAGGTTAGGTTAGGTTAGGTTAGGTTAGGTTAGGTTAGGTTAGGTTAGGTTAGGTTAGGTTAGGTTAGGTTAGGTTAGGTTAGGTTAGGTTAGGTTAGGTTAGGTTAGGTTAGGTTAGGTTAGGTTAGGTTAGGTTAGGTTAGGTTAGGTTAGGTTAGGTTAGGTTAGGTTAGGTTAGGTTAGGTTAGGTTAGGTTAGGTTAGGTTAGGTTAGGTTAGGTTAGGTTAGGTTAGGTTAGGTTAGGTTAGGTTAGGTTAGGTTAGGTTAGGTTAGGTTAGGTTAGGTTAGGTTAGGTTAGGTTAGGTTAGGTTAGGTTAGGTTAGGTTAGGTTAGGTTAGGTTAGGTTAGGTTAGGTTAGGTTAGGTTAGGTTAGGTTAGGTTAGGTTAGGTTAGGTTAGGTTAGGTTAGGTTAGGTTAGGTTAGGTTAGGTTAGGTTAGGTTAGGTTAGGTTAGGTTAGGTTAGGTTAGGTTAGGTTAGGTTAGGTTAGGTTAGGTTAGGTTAGGTTAGGTTAGGTTAGGTTAGGTTAGGTTAGGTTAGGTTAGGTTAGGTTAGGTTAGGTTAGGTTAGGTTAGGTTAGGTTAGGTTAGGTTAGGTTAGGTTAGGTTAGGTTAGGTTAGGTTAGGTTAGGTTAGGTTAGGTTAGGTTAGGTTAGGTTAGGTTAGGTTAGGTTAGGTTAGGTTAGGTTAGGTTAGGTTAGGTTAGGTTAGGTTAGGTTAGGTTAGGTTAGGTTAGGTTAGGTTAGGTTAGGTTAGGTTAGGTTAGGTTAGGTTAGGTTAGGTTAGGTTAGGTTAGGTTAGGTTAGGTTAGGTTAGGTTAGGTTAGGTTAGGTTAGGTTAGGTTAGGTTAGGTTAGGTTAGGTTAGGTTAGGTTAGGTTAGGTTAGGTTAGGTTAGGTTAGGTTAGGTTAGGTTAGGTTAGGTTAGGTTAGGTTAGGTTAGGTTAGGTTAGGTTAGGTTAGGTTAGGTTAGGTTAGGTTAGGTTAGGTTAGGTTAGGTTAGGTTAGGTTAGGTTAGGTTAGGTTAGGTTAGGTTAGGTTAGGTTAGGTTAGGTTAGGTTAGGTTAGGTTAGGTTAGGTTAGGTTAGGTTAGGTTAGGTTAGGTTAGGTTAGGTTAGGTTAGGTTAGGTTAGGTTAGGTTAGGTTAGGTTAGGTTAGGTTAGGTTAGGTTAGGTTAGGTTAGGTTAGGTTAGGTTAGGTTAGGTTAGGTTAGGTTAGGTTAGGTTAGGTTAGGTTAGGTTAGGTTAGGTTAGGTTAGGTTAGGTTAGGTTAGGTTAGGTTAGGTTAGGTTAGGTTAGGTTAGGTTAGGTTAGGTTAGGTTAGGTTAGGTTAGGTTAGGTTAGGTTAGGTTAGGTTAGGTTAGGTTAGGTTAGGTTAGGTTAGGTTAGGTTAGGTTAGGTTAGGTTAGGTTAGGTTAGGTTAGGTTAGGTTAGGTTAGGTTAGGTTAGGTTAGGTTAGGTTAGGTTAGGTTAGGTTAGGTTAGGTTAGGTTAGGTTAGGTTAGGTTAGGTTAGGTTAGGTTAGGTTAGGTTAGGTTAGGTTAGGTTAGGTTAGGTTAGGTTAGGTTAGGTTAGGTTAGGTTAGGTTAGGTTAGGTTAGGTTAGGTTAGGTTAGGTTAGGTTAGGTTAGGTTAGGTTAGGTTAGGTTAGGTTAGGTTAGGTTAGGTTAGGTTAGGTTAGGTTAGGTTAGGTTAGGTTAGGTTAGGTTAGGTTAGGTTAGGTTAGGTTAGGTTAGGTTAGGTTAGGTTAGGTTAGGTTAGGTTAGGTTAGGTTAGGTTAGGTTAGGTTAGGTTAGGTTAGGTTAGGTTAGGTTAGGTTAGGTTAGGTTAGGTTAGGTTAGGTTAGGTTAGGTTAGGTTAGGTTAGGTTAGGTTAGGTTAGGTTAGGTTAGGTTAGGTTAGGTTAGGTTAGGTTAGGTTAGGTTAGGTTAGGTTAGGTTAGGTTAGGTTAGGTTAGGTTAGGTTAGGTTAGGTTAGGTTAGGTTAGGTTAGGTTAGGTTAGGTTAGGTTAGGTTAGGTTAGGTTAGGTTAGGTTAGGTTAGGTTAGGTTAGGTTAGGTTAGGTTAGGTTAGGTTAGGTTAGGTTAGGTTAGGTTAGGTTAGGTTAGGTTAGGTTAGGTTAGGTTAGGTTAGGTTAGGTTAGGTTAGGTTAGGTTAGGTTAGGTTAGGTTAGGTTAGGTTAGGTTAGGTTAGGTTAGGTTAGGTTAGGTTAGGTTAGGTTAGGTTAGGTTAGGTTAGGTTAGGTTAGGTTAGGTTAGGTTAGGTTAGGTTAGGTTAGGTTAGGTTAGGTTAGGTTAGGTTAGGTTAGGTTAGGTTAGGTTAGGTTAGGTTAGGTTAGGTTAGGTTAGGTTAGGTTAGGTTAGGTTAGGTTAGGTTAGGTTAGGTTAGGTTAGGTTAGGTTAGGTTAGGTTAGGTTAGGTTAGGTTAGGTTAGGTTAGGTTAGGTTAGGTTAGGTTAGGTTAGGTTAGGTTAGGTTAGGTTAGGTTAGGTTAGGTTAGGTTAGGTTAGGTTAGGTTAGGTTAGGTTAGGTTAGGTTAGGTTAGGTTAGGTTAGGTTAGGTTAGGTTAGGTTAGGTTAGGTTAGGTTAGGTTAGGTTAGGTTAGGTTAGGTTAGGTTAGGTTAGGTTAGGTTAGGTTAGGTTAGGTTAGGTTAGGTTAGGTTAGGTTAGGTTAGGTTAGGTTAGGTTAGGTTAGGTTAGGTTAGGTTAGGTTAGGTTAGGTTAGGTTAGGTTAGGTTAGGTTAGGTTAGGTTAGGTTAGGTTAGGTTAGGTTAGGTTAGGTTAGGTTAGGTTAGGTTAGGTTAGGTTAGGTTAGGTTAGGTTAGGTTAGGTTAGGTTAGGTTAGGTTAGGTTAGGTTAGGTTAGGTTAGGTTAGGTTAGGTTAGGTTAGGTTAGGTTAGGTTAGGTTAGGTTAGGTTAGGTTAGGTTAGGTTAGGTTAGGTTAGGTTAGGTTAGGTTAGGTTAGGTTAGGTTAGGTTAGGTTAGGTTAGGTTAGGTTAGGTTAGGTTAGGTTAGGTTAGGTTAGGTTAGGTTAGGTTAGGTTAGGTTAGGTTAGGTTAGGTTAGGTTAGGTTAGGTTAGGTTAGGTTAGGTTAGGTTAGGTTAGGTTAGGTTAGGTTAGGTTAGGTTAGGTTAGGTTAGGTTAGGTTAGGTTAGGTTAGGTTAGGTTAGGTTAGGTTAGGTTAGGTTAGGTTAGGTTAGGTTAGGTTAGGTTAGGTTAGGTTAGGTTAGGTTAGGTTAGGTTAGGTTAGGTTAGGTTAGGTTAGGTTAGGTTAGGTTAGGTTAGGTTAGGTTAGGTTAGGTTAGGTTAGGTTAGGTTAGGTTAGGTTAGGTTAGGTTAGGTTAGGTTAGGTTAGGTTAGGTTAGGTTAGGTTAGGTTAGGTTAGGTTAGGTTAGGTTAGGTTAGGTTAGGTTAGGTTAGGTTAGGTTAGGTTAGGTTAGGTTAGGTTAGGTTAGGTTAGGTTAGGTTAGGTTAGGTTAGGTTAGGTTAGGTTAGGTTAGGTTAGGTTAGGTTAGGTTAGGTTAGGTTAGGTTAGGTTAGGTTAGGTTAGGTTAGGTTAGGTTAGGTTAGGTTAGGTTAGGTTAGGTTAGGTTAGGTTAGGTTAGGTTAGGTTAGGTTAGGTTAGGTTAGGTTAGGTTAGGTTAGGTTAGGTTAGGTTAGGTTAGGTTAGGTTAGGTTAGGTTAGGTTAGGTTAGGTTAGGTTAGGTTAGGTTAGGTTAGGTTAGGTTAGGTTAGGTTAGGTTAGGTTAGGTTAGGTTAGGTTAGGTTAGGTTAGGTTAGGTTAGGTTAGGTTAGGTTAGGTTAGGTTAGGTTAGGTTAGGTTAGGTTAGGTTAGGTTAGGTTAGGTTAGGTTAGGTTAGGTTAGGTTAGGTTAGGTTAGGTTAGGTTAGGTTAGGTTAGGTTAGGTTAGGTTAGGTTAGGTTAGGTTAGGTTAGGTTAGGTTAGGTTAGGTTAGGTTAGGTTAGGTTAGGTTAGGTTAGGTTAGGTTAGGTTAGGTTAGGTTAGGTTAGGTTAGGTTAGGTTAGGTTAGGTTAGGTTAGGTTAGGTTAGGTTAGGTTAGGTTAGGTTAGGTTAGGTTAGGTTAGGTTAGGTTAGGTTAGGTTAGGTTAGGTTAGGTTAGGTTAGGTTAGGTTAGGTTAGGTTAGGTTAGGTTAGGTTAGGTTAGGTTAGGTTAGGTTAGGTTAGGTTAGGTTAGGTTAGGTTAGGTTAGGTTAGGTTAGGTTAGGTTAGGTTAGGTTAGGTTAGGTTAGGTTAGGTTAGGTTAGGTTAGGTTAGGTTAGGTTAGGTTAGGTTAGGTTAGGTTAGGTTAGGTTAGGTTAGGTTAGGTTAGGTTAGGTTAGGTTAGGTTAGGTTAGGTTAGGTTAGGTTAGGTTAGGTTAGGTTAGGTTAGGTTAGGTTAGGTTAGGTTAGGTTAGGTTAGGTTAGGTTAGGTTAGGTTAGGTTAGGTTAGGTTAGGTTAGGTTAGGTTAGGTTAGGTTAGGTTAGGTTAGGTTAGGTTAGGTTAGGTTAGGTTAGGTTAGGTTAGGTTAGGTTAGGTTAGGTTAGGTTAGGTTAGGTTAGGTTAGGTTAGGTTAGGTTAGGTTAGGTTAGGTTAGGTTAGGTTAGGTTAGGTTAGGTTTTTTTTTTTTTTTTTTGAGTAGTAGCGGCTCCCTCTAACATGATCAGAGTCTTTGGTATTATGTGTTTTATTTCATCTATTTTCAAAATTTTTTCTAAATCCTATGGTTTTAATTTTTTCCTTTACATTCTATCTTATATTTTGACAATTACTAACATATATTCTGGTATTTCATTTCTTAAACATCTTAGATTTTAACATAAATTTTATTTGCTGATGTCATATATTCTTATAATATATATACTCAGCAAGATTACGTGTCACTAATCCAGATAGCAAGATATGATCCTATATGTTACTATGCCCAGAATTGTATATTGTTTCGCTTTGTATCTTCTTTCCGGAAATGAGGACAATTTACAATGGGGTTGGAGTTTTGCACCGCAATCTTTGCCTCTTCAGGGGTAAACGTTGTGTCATGATAATTATCATGCCTCCAACAGTTTACTTGGTTGGCCTTTTTTATGTGCTGGTGATCTCCACTGCCAATCTCCTCCTTGTCTTCCGGTTTCAGCGTTACACTCTCATGTTCCTCTGTTATTTGCATGTTCTCTTCACCAATTTCTGCTCGACGGGCAGGCGCTGCACATTGGACTATGCGTTTCATAATGAAGACTTTACCTTTCAGGTGAGCGATCTTTTTGGACCACCACGGCAAGGCAGGTATGTAATCATTTTTAAATTGGCCGAGTTTCTCAAGAAACCCGCTTCGATTTTCTTTACCAATTTTCAGTATAATGCCGTTGTGGTCCAAACCCGCTATTGCGACTCTAACCTTGTATTTCTGCATCAGTTCCAGCGTGGTGACAATATCCACGGTACAGGCCGTTTTGTTCACCTTACTAGCTTCGTCGTTGTTGAGAACCTGCAAATTCCTCTCCTCAAAGGCAGTCGACTTATCGTCCCCCCCGAAGTCTGCATTTAGTCTACCCAACCAGCTGTTCTTGGCGTTGATCAGGATCAACGCCAAAGATGTTCTTGAGTGTCCTCCTGTGGTGATTGCAAGGTACTGTGTCGCTCCGGTTGAGGTGCCTTCGTGTGTTGCTGTAATGCTGCTCGAGTCGCCCTCAGCAATACGCAACAGTGGCTCGAGCCAGCGCGTCCCACTTCCTTCTTACTGCACACTCCTGGCTGAACGCATTGTGGTCATGCTCGTCCAGCTTGGAGTGTTTGCAGTTGCAGCAAGAAGGCGTCCCACCTGAGAGCCATTCGGCACAGTCGGACTTCATGTGGGGACCTCCACAGTGGCTGCACTTTTCCACTGTGTCCTTACAGAATCGCCTGCCATGGCCATAGCCCAAGCAAAGCGAACACTGCACTAGTGGCGACTGGTCGGCCACTTTTATCCTTTGCAGGTCAATATGGACTTCACCTGCATCAGTCAGTATCATCCAAATTTTTGGGGAGACTCTGAGTACGATGTGGCATGTTTGTGGGTTCCTTGTCTTCCTTCTGTATCGCACCTCAGCTCTGTTGTCTTCCTTGTTGAGGTCTTTGAACAGGCCTCCATTCTGTTTTCTAAGGGCGCTCAGGATGTCTTCGTCTCTGTTGTAACTCAGAACATCCCTTAGAATCAGAAGAGGATCCTTGTTCTTCACCTCCTCAACTCTGAGGTGCGACTCTACCTTTTGTAGTCTCTCTTTCACTCTCTGCCTCTCCTCCTCAGTCCTACAACCCACGATTACCTTCCTATCTTTCGCCTTTCGTACTCTGTCGACCTTGATCCCCCCTTCCTTCGCATTTACTGCCTCCCTGATCCGATTTAGAACCTCTTCACCCGTTTCATTTTCGTCCTTGGAAGAGACAACCATAGAGTGCAAAGCGGCTTGCCCGATCGGCTGCCTGCTGGGCTGGCTGGCCGCTACACTCGCATAGGTTAACCTCTCCTGGAACTCTTGATTTTTGTCTAAGGACTCTTTGAGGTTGTCTATTTTGGCGTTGCTCTCTGATAACAGTTTTGCATGTTCTGCCAATATCTTCATTAGTCCGCTATCTATTATGCTAGTTTCTGTTTGTGGTTTGGTCTCTTCCTGCGTTTCCTCTTCGGGTTTTTTACCTTGCTTTTTCTCCTGTCTTTTTATGCTATCCGACTCTTTGATTAGTTGGTAGAGCCTGTCTACCGCTTTGATGACCTCCACTTTTATCTCCGTCTTTGTGTTGCGAGATTTTTCGAGGTTCATCTTCGCCTTCGTTACACAGGCTCTAGCCTCCGTCATTCTGTCCAGGTATTTCTGGGGAGAAATGGTAGCTGTTTGTGGGAGAGTTTTTGGTCTAGCTTTTTGTAGTTCAGGCTCTACCGATGGTCTTCTGTTTGTTATTGATTTTTGCGGGGGGGTCCGTAGGACCTTCGCTCGCGCTTCGGTCTTTCCGGCCTCCCACTCACCAATGCTGCGTCTTACGCTTGAACTTGCTTCAAGGGTGACAGAAGATTCGATCGTCATTGTCTTATTGACATTTTCTGATCGGACAGGGGATATTTGAGGTTCCTGAGAAACCGAGCCGCTACTGCCGGCACCTGTCCTTGCCTGTGCCGGGGTACGAATTCCAAACACCATCTTATCAATATACACGATTTAATATTAAAATTCTAAATTTGTAAAAGTTGTAAATACAAAAATATAATAAAAATGTATGTTTATTTTAAAATAATTCACAAACAAAAGTATTTCTAATATAATCTACAAATATTTCAGCGTAAACGTCAATATTTTAATATCTATTTTTAAAAATTAAGTTTGTATAAGTTTTATATTTTTACTCTAGTCTAAGCTAGGTCATATATTAACCTATTAAGGCGGTCAAATTATAATTAAATAAAATTAGTCAAATTACGATAAAAGCTATTCTAGATGGCCTAGAATGGCGTCAAATAGCTTATCCAAATCAGAAAGTCACGCCTTATTTATAATCTAATAAATGTCAAAAAGTCAAAATAATTATAAATAATTCGTGTCCTGTCCCACTGCAAACTTCAATTTCTTACTGTCACCGATACTGGGTGGGACGGGTGGGCAAATTTTTTGTCGAATTTGGGCGTTTTCGGGGTGGCGATCGACACGCGCCCGCGCAGCGACCCTCGCTGTGCAATTGAAATTGTCCTGAGACTAAAACTGAAATTTTAATAAATTTTTGAAGTTTAAAAGTGTAAATTTGGAAAGTTTTTGGGTGTTATTTAAGAAATTTGTTCTAATGTGTGCTTTTCTGTTGCAGGGCGTTCGAGAGCTCGCGATGGCGCTTCCGAATTGGTAACGCACGTCGCGGTCGGGGCACTACAGTCTACAATAAACGTACTTAAGTTCTACCAAAATCGACGGTTAGGTTAGGTTAGGTTAGGTTAGGTTAGGTTAGGTTAGGTTAGGTTAGGTTAGGTTAGGTTAGGTTAGGTTAGGTTAGGTTAGGTTAGGTTAGGTTAGGTTAGGTTAGGTTAGGTTAGGTTAGGTTAGGTTAGGTTAGGTTAGGTTAGGTTAGGTTAGGTTAGGTTAGGTTAGGTTAGGTTAGGTTAGGT